>OX465285.1:22156680-23603971 GCA_949987705.1 Thereva unica | reverse complement strand
TGAAAAAATCGAATTTTTTCGTTAATATTTTCAAAATAGTTTCGTTGCTAGTGAGCGTTTTGCGCTTTTTTCAAATTCTGTTATAATTATCACGCTTTAATTATAATTAAAGCGTCCAAAGAAAAGCCGTTCAAAAACTGCAACTACTACTTTCCACTCATTTAATTTTTCATTCAAATGCATAATTTTGGCTCAAAATCTAAAAAAAATAGTTATAATAAAACCCTGCATACCTCGCATACACCCCCTACACCCACGACAGCAATCATTACATTCTCCTTGCAAAAAAAAAACATTACTCAAAAATACAATTCAAAAAAATATTCTCTATCCCTTTAAATCATAAAAGATATAATGGAAGCTACAAATGTATCAGCTTATTGCAATACACACCGCCCGACCCCCATTAGAATAAGCAATAGAAAAAGAGACACTTCACTTATTCTCGATCTTTTCTTCCTTCACTCAAATATAAAAAACGAAATTTCATATTTCAAGAGTCAAAAACAAATTTTCGAAGCAAAATGTTAAGAGCTTTAATATTGCTCGAAGCCAGAACAGGTTATCAGAAAACGAAACCAAAAAACAAAGAGAATTTGGTGGATACAGAAAATTTCTCTTTCTTCGACTTATCAATTCCGCCTGTTTGGTTCCGAAGAAGCTGTGTTTAACCCAGCTTCTGAGGGCACTGTATTAACGCAAACCTTTGCGTGAGTGTGGCTTCAATTAAAGTGATAGCAGGAACACAATGCTCGCCATAAGCCGTGGGCTATGAAAGCTCTATCGCTCTCAAATTATACCATCGCTGTCAATCGTAAAACCAAAATTATAATAGAGCAAAGCGATACCGTAGGCGTTGAAAAAATTTTCTTCCTGTCAAATGAGTTTCAAATTTAAATTGAAACTAATTTAAACTATTATGAGAAAAAAAGAATGCAACACGTTCTTATTATTATTATTTTTAAAATCAAGCACCCTCAGACACAACAAAATTTGCCAAAAAGGCACTTTTTTGTCAAAATAATAACGTTTTATTTCTTGACAGCGGTGTTTTTTGTATGAATGATTTGGTAGAACTGTAAGCGTCAACCAAAAAATAGAAATAGGTTCTAATTTGTATGGTCGTAGTTATGGTCACTTCGCCGATAGTTTCATTTTGTTCGTTCCTAGGTAGATACATGGTATCTATTATTTGACAACGAAAAGCTTTTATAGCCCACGGCTTATGGTGAGCATTGTGTTCCTGCTATGAATGTGTTGGAGTCTTCACGTTGATTTTCTGGGCCAAATAAGCTGGAGATATTACAGCTTCCCCATGTTGTGTAAGGCCTCGGGCACGATAAGAGCGGCAGAAAAATTGAGAGAGGCACTTTAGTATTATCACTCTTGCCCTCGCCGCTCATAACATGACCATGGCCACGACATGGGGAAGCTGTAATATCTCCAGCTTTAGTGTTTCCAGGAGGAAATATATTAAGATTTTTCTTGTGATTAATCTTGGTATATTTAAAAATTTTTTTTTTTTTAGGAATTTATCTATTTGGTCAAGGGAAGCAGTGCTTCCTTTGCTTCCAAAGAGGAACCGCCACTGCTACATACATATGTATATATTTTTATTTATAAATCTTAGCTTATGATAATCTAGTTTCTAAATGTTCTAAGCTTAGCAAAATTAAGAAAAAAAAGATAGAAGTTAGAGTAGTATTATAGGGAAACGCAAAGGCCAAAAGTAAAGGTGGAAATAATGGAGAGAGAGAAAGAAGACATTAGAAATACTAAATAGATGAAGAGGAGGAAGATAGAAAGAGAGAAGCTTGCCGTCTTAAAACCCTGGCTCTTGCAGGGCCGGCGCTTTCATAGGTGGAAATGGTGCACTTGCACCGGGCGCAATATCAGAAAAAAAAAATGAAAAAAAGTGTTCCCAGGCCTTGTTTGTCATACATATATTAAAGGAACTGCACAGAGCGGGTGTTCCTTTTTCCATTGTCTTCTGCAAGGTGTGATCAATCCAATAACATTTCGTTTTCCTGATTCCGCCGTCTATCCTTTCTTGACTGGCACGGTACCATAGTTCTTGATTTGCAAATCCTGATTGGACGAGGCCAGGGGCGGCGCTTTTATAAGTGAAATTGGTGTATTTGCACCGGGCGCAATTGGATGGGGGAAATGTCAGAAAAAAAGTGATAAAGTGCTCCCGAGCCTATTTTCATATATTAAAGGAACTCCACAGAGTGTTTGCGTCTTTTTATATTCATTGCGATCGAAAATTCTTCATTGCGATCAAAAAATGAACAGAAATAATGGGGGCGCAATATAGAATACTGAACCGGGCACAAAAAAGCCAAACGCCGGCCCTGGCCTTATGCAGGAGGACCAAAGCCATGATATCAATAAAGCGAAAGAATCAATTTTGGATACCAGACACATGATCAGATCATCTCATGTGATAAATGAAGCTTAAACAATCATTGAACGCAACTTTGAGACACTGACGACAGGATGAGTCGAACGATATGTACATATATGAGAGACTCGTAAAGGAAATGTGGCAGGATGAGGGATTTAACAAAGAAAGGCTTCAAACTCTCCTCCGGTATATGTAGAACAAAAGAAGGCACTATAGTTATAGGCAGCGAAGATGTAAAGAAACGGTGGAAGTACCAGACACGTACCAGGTTTCTGTCTACAGTATAACGATGACACCATAGAAACAATTATATATAAAAAAAAGAAAAACATAAAAAAAACACCATAGAAACAAATATACCAACCCTGGAAGAATTACAAAATGCCATACAATCCTTAAAAAATAACAAATCTCCAGGAATTGATAACATCCCAGCAGAGTTGAAGGGGACAGATTCAACTGCGAAAGCCATAGAGGAATATCTCTTTTAAGCACAGTATATAAAATAATGACCAATACAATTAAGGCCAGACTGAAACCTTATGTAGAAGCCGCAAAAAGTGAATATCAAGCTGGATTCAGAAGAAATAGATCAACAATGGATCAACTTTTTTCAATAAAGCAAATCCTCCGAAAATGCTGGGAGTACAACATCGACTTGTATCAATGGTTAGATGGTTAGATGCTTTTCATCGACTGCAAACAAGCATACGACAGCATCGGCAGGGAAAAAAATAAATACAGGAGAATTGACGGAGTCAAGCAATGCTTAAAGCAGGGCGATGGGCTACTACCCATGCTATTTAATCTCGGCCCAGAAGAAGTAATTCGCAAAGTAAACATTGATGCGAACGAAACCCTGCTTAACAAATCAAAACAATTAGCAGGATATGCCGACGATATAAACTGCCTTACCAGATCACTGTCACACCTTAGAGAAGTACGGAATTAGAAGATGGAGCCAAAGATATAGGGCTGCAAATAAATGCCGACAAGAGTAAGATTCTAATTTAGGCAAGGGTGGAAAGAAGAACAAGAAACCACAATACCACTTGGGGGGAATATAACTTTGAACGGGTTAACCAATTTAACTACCTGGGGTCCACAGTCAGCGAAGAAAACGATGAAACGATAGACGGTCAACGAAGAATAAACGCCGCCAACAGAACATACTTCTCACTACTGCCAGTAATGAAATCCAAAGACATCCACAGAAAAACTAAAATAAGAATCTACAAAACCATCATACGTACAGCAGCTACGTATGGATGTGAAGCATGGAGTATCTCCCAGAAATCCGCAGACAAGATGGACATATTTGAGAGGAAGGTTCTCCGAAGGATATACGGCCCAATCAATGAGGACAATGCATGGAGAATACGCTACAATCACGAATTTTACGACTTATACAAAGAATGTAAACTTTCGACCCATGCCAAGCTACTGCGTTTACGTTGGGCCTGCGTCCAAAGAATAGATGAATCAAGGATACCAAAAAAAGTCCTGTATTTACTACCAGATGGCAAAAGACCAGTTGGCAAACCACGATTTAGGTGGGAAGACAATGTTAAGGCCGATGCAGCAAAACTGCTCAACACAAGAAACTGGAGACAAGCTGCGGAGCAGAGAGACGTCTGAAAGAAGAAGCTGATGGAGGCCAAAGCTCGAATTGAAGAAGAAGAAGGAGGAGATCCAGAGGATCTAACTATCTTCTTATTAAGTAAATTGGCATACTTTCTGTTCCTCGAGGGCCACGCAGAGCCCAGCAGCTTCTACACGAAAGTACCCAGCTTCCGAGTACCCAGTTTTCTGGCTGCATCAATCTGTCGTCTAAAAGCGTTTGCTTTTTTGGATCGCCTCTCCGATGAAGCAAAAGATGCCCGTACTTCCGCAGGTGGGCCTCTAAGGAGATCTTCTTTCAATGAAAGAGCGATCTAAGCGTACTCCACCGCGGTTTGTGGACTCAGCCTACCCACCTTGAAGAGGGTATTTCTCTTCACTGGAGCCACATTCGGCACCCTGCTCCATGGGTTCAGAAATATCCAACTGGCCTTGCAGGTCGTCCTGTTAGGGTTTTTTTGAAGGTACCACCTCTATGCAAATTTATTTGTTTAGGGACACGCAGGATTTTTTATGTAACAGGGGGCCGCAGTATCATAAAGTTTGGAAACCACTGCCTTAAGTTAATATGAACATGAAGTTATTTAGATGTCAGCAAAAGTTTGTGTGCTAGAATTATTTAAATATTTGTAGAGTAGGGAAAATGAATGAAATCGTTTTTTGTTGTCCTAATTAAAAAAAATCTCCTCAATAACTTGCCATGAAAATTGCATTAGGAAATGCAAAGTCAACATGAACGCCAGCCAAGACCACAACCATGTGGCAGACCTAATTAAAAGTTTTCCTCTGTTGACTTTAATTTTGAGAATTTCCTTTAAGTAAACCTCGGCTCTGGGCTGGAGCAAAGTGAAAATCTGAGTTGATATCAAATGTGGAAAAAACTGCGAAGGAAAAACATGGAGTATCCAGGAACTTGCAGAGTCCTTGCGTTGCTTTTAGAAATTGTGACTTTTTTCCGTTTTAGGTCTTATTGAATTTCCCCGAAATAACGAAGTAGCAAGACTTTGTGAATTTAGTGCGATTTGAGTGACGTAGAAAATATTAAAAAAATAAAGCATTTAACACGCCTTCCGTGAACAAAAAAAAACATCTTACTAATCACAGGTGTGTTAATCAAGAAATTTTTTTTTCACCTCTAGAAACAATTTTTCAAACTGCAGATGAATGAGCACCTGCTTCTCTACCTTTGTACTTAGCGCGCTGTTACAATTTCGTTTCGCTGCTAGTGACCTTACGTCGTACCGCCACAACTCACTTCCCCTTGGACGTGGGGGCGGCGAAAAGCATGAATTGTTAAGGAAATCGAACAAGACGCGAAAGCGCGAGAGAGAAAGAGATAAAGTAAAACAACAATGAAATCAGGTAAAATGGCCGCAGTTACACGGCAGGTGAAGCTCCTTCTAATTAGCAGCTAATTAGTTTATCAAGGTAACGAAATCAAGAGCTGTTCTCTTGCCTCTGAGAGTTGATGAAGATGCGGGGCCACGTCGCAATCAAGTTGAAGTTGGAGAGCCCGGCCTAGCCCCGGCGGGAGTCAGGTACTCATTTGATTACACAGAGTTGGGTTTTATACCCTTGTGGGCAAGGTACACGCTCTAGTTAAATTACCTTTGGAAAGGTCCACCGCGGAAAATTTTTTGTTGTTGTTGTTGTTGTTGTTGTAGTTTTGTAGTGAGTGATCGCCGCGAAAATAGTTGGTGTAGAACGGCGCGATGCCGGGTGTTGTATTTCTGATTGTTGTGCCTACGGCGAATTTTGAACGGGAAGTTACTCAAGGTATTAAGGATTAATGTAAATTGTGGGCTAATGTCCTTTTTCAAAGTCAATTACAGACGGGGATTGATGGTGGTGTGTTTTTTGGTCGGCTTTTTCGATATTGTGGATTTGTAGAAGAAATTTTGTGAATTAATTTTTGTTGATTTTTGAAATGGGCTGCTCTCGTACTTAGAAAATTTCTCGACTGTAAAAAGTTTTGTTCCAAAAAAATTTTTTTTTTAATTAATTTAAATTTTTTCCTATTTCAAATGCCACATTTTGACAAATAGTTTTTTAAATTGTTAATATGGCGTCAGTTTTTGGAACCATAGAGAATTATTGGTCTTATAAGAGTTCTGTATAGTGAAACGTAAGCCTTCCTTGACATGCACCCTGTTAAGAAAAGTCCATTGTGCAGAGTACCTTATTTGATAGCTCCAATTTCCTTCTGACGTCGTCGTGCCGTTATCTTTCCCTAAGTATAAAAATTCCAGGCTAGCACTCACCTGACCCTCATTTAAGTGAACCAACTCGTGCAGAAGAGATAGCATTTCTTATTGGTAAGCTTTGTTAAAATACGTTAGACTCAGCGGGTAGGCTAAGTTTATATCCTCTCGGTCGCCTTATTATCGGAATCCCTTCCATAGGCATCCTCTTTCATGGATTTTCATGTTTTCATGTTGGGTTCTCGTCAGATGTCATACAGCATGCCGTTTAATCCGGAGGCTGCCGAAGACTTCTTTTTTTCAAATTCCAATGGTAGCTACTTCGGAAGCATTCAACTTTCTGCCTCCTGTTCAACTGCCTTTTATTTGCTTCCGAAAAATAAGTCCAGTATGCTGATTTTCGTGAGATGGCTCATCTGAGTCAGCACACTCTCGTAACCTCGTGAACCAACATCTAGTGTTAGGTAGGACACGATTATAAAGTGAGTATTTAAGAAGTGCCCCTTTTCCTTTTGAGCCAGTACAATGTCATACTTCAAATGAGGCGAGGTGTCAGACAAGCAAATTAAAAACAAGCCGAAATAAATACCAATGAAGAGTTTTTTTTAGGAGTTTGATTTTTATATGCAATAAGAGAGTTAGAAACATATGCCATATGCATGTTTTACAATCTTACCTCGCCTTATTTCAAGCTGGAAATGTTGCTGCCCCAAAGAAGTAAGGGAAAAGAAACCCAACACTAAGTATTTAGAAACCCATCTCGCCTCATTTTCTCATGTCTCTTAAAATTCAAAAATCAAGAATAAATTTAACTCGATACACGCTCATACCAAGAGGAGTAGGACAGTATTTTTGAACCGGGACATTTAAAAATTTTGAAGTCTCACTACAATTTACCATCGTTTAAGGACAAATGTACTGCCTCGCGACCATCTATTTTCCAAGTTCCTTTCGAAATCTGTTTTCTGTTATTTTTCTCCTGAATCTTCTTTTGATGATCCAACATGATCCAAGCTGAAGTGTAATTGTTCAAATTCATCAGGCAAGTTGGTATAGGCATGCTGAGTTCCGATCCGCCGGGGCTATGCCTTCCAACCTCCTATCGTTCTAGTGAGGGCAATAACTTCTGCGTTGCTGCCGTGAATGATGAGTTGTGACCACTAACCACCACTTCTCATGAACTTTGCTACATTATCGGAATACCTAACAATGTACAGGCTCAATTCTTCTACAAAACTTAGCAAAACAAAGTAACGCTCCTCAGAAGAGCTATTAGAGCCCCGTCATGTGAATATTCTTTCCTAGATCTTCCCTCCCGGGTTTGATCCTCAGGAGATTTTAGAGGAACTAGAATCCCTTAAGGTTAATGACCTTAAATTTACTGCGGTAAAAAAATTTACTACCGCACACTCGCGAAGCTTAGAGAGGCAACTGCCCATTTTCCTGGTCCAATTGACTCCCGAGAGCAAGCTAGATAATTTAAAAACAATTAAATATCTAAGCTTCCATGTAGTGTCATGGGAGAAATTAAACAAAAAAGACATCCTTCAATGCTTGCGATGTCAAAGATTTGGGCACGCCGCAGCTAACTGCCAAATGGCATTTAGATGCGTGAAGTGCGAGAATAATCACAAACCTGGTGAATGTGCTCTGGGTAAAGAAAAAGTAGCTGATAAAAGCAAGCTGTTCTGTGTACTCTGCAGATCAAATGGACATCCTGCTAGTTATAGAGGATGCCCAAAATATGCAGAGTTCAAAAAAAGAATACAAATGCGTAAAGAGGAAATTCAGGCTCAAAAAGCGCAAAAGAGCAAATTAATAAACAATTTTGTAAGGCCTGGAACGTCCTTTGCCCAAATGGCAGCGGGAGCCCAGCCTACAAAACAACAAGCTCCAAAAGCTGCCACGGCAGCGAGTCCTGGAGATAGTGAGCTGAAGGCGGTCCTCTTGTCCATACAAGGGCAGATCGCGCAGCTCCATCAACAATTAAGCGAGCAGACAGCTCGTTTAGATTTTGTATATAATGCTCTGTTATCGACAGAAACCATTTCCGGGTAAATTGCTTTAATGGCACTATTCGGAGAGGACACGATCAAAGTCATTTCGGTGAACGTCAACTCGTTGATACGAAATGAGAGAAGGGCGAATCTACTAACCCTCTTGCAGAACCAAAATCCGGATGTGCTTTTCGCTAGTGAAACTAAACTAAACGAGAGGCACAAAATGGATTACAAGGATTATGTGGTAATTAGGCGCGATCGACCTAATTCCATACGAGGCGGAGGCCTATTAATATTAATAAAGACCTCCCTGAAACATAAAATCATGTATAGTAGGGACATAGAAAAGTTTCGGGTGTTGGAAGCGTGTGTTATATACATTCCCCTGTCTAGTGGCAGAAGACTGTATTTAATCGCGGCGTACGCACCCCAAACAACTCAACCAAGATTATTTATAGAGGAAATGAACTCGCTCTTTCAAACTCTTCGCCTGGAGTCGGAGCAAAATTTTTATTTGTTGGCCGGAGATTTAAACGCACGCCATGCGGCATGGGGAAATCAAACGGCTAACACCAGGGGCAACCAACTGAATGACTGGTTGGGCCAGAACAGAATTCAGCGGAAAGTTAATCTCCTCGCTACGGATATACCATCATATCCACGCGGTGGGTCTTTTTTGGATCTGTGCTTGCTAGACTCACGGATGGGTCTACCAGGACTAAATACGAACGAAACAAACTGTCTAGCCACAGTACCGTACGACAGTGACCATTACGGACTCGAGATAACAATACAAGTCCCTAACGACTCCATAGAGCTTCTTGAATATTGCGAAGTGCAGCCTTTTGTGTACCAGAAGACGCACTGGCCAAGATTCGAAAGAGCAATGGAAAGGGCAATACAGAATACAGGACCTTTACCACCAACAACTAGAAACTTGACAAACAATGAGATTGATGAATATCTGAAAAATATGGACAATCTCATTATACAGACGATGGACAAAACTATACCCAGGACAAAGAAAAAAAACAGTACAGACTGTTACAGAAACGCTACAATCGACGCACTACTAAAACATAAAAGTCGAATACTAACAAGACTAAAAGCCCTACACCGTCAGTTTCGGGATAGACGAAGTCCGGAGATTGTAACTCTTAAATCGGTTATGAAAAATCTCCAACAACTATTAAGGCAACAATTTTCACAGTCTGTGAATCTGTACTGGAACAGAAAGATTCGCGCTATTCAAAATAATAGCGTGAGCATGTTCCCACAGATAAATAAAATTTTTAGGAGTAAAACACATAACCGATTGGACAAGTTACGTATCCCTAGGACTTCAACTAACCAGGTACTGCTGAGGTCTGTGAACATAGATCCGGAAGAAACCTGCCATGTCGGGGATAATTATTGCATAGAGGACGAGCAGGAGAAGGTGGATTTAGTGGGGGCCTACTATCAGGAAATTTATTCGGTGAACACTTGTGTTCGTACGAATTCTGACCTCGAGAGTAGGGCCTCGCTGAACCACTCGAGATTATCTAATGAAATCGAATCTTGGAAATCTGAGAATCGAGCAATTATCGAATTCAATGAAGACTGCCCAGCGAACGATATTCCCGAGGCCCAAGTAAACTCGACGTTCATTGGGAAAATCGACCTCCTGCTAACATTCCGTCGTCTGAACAATAAGAAATCGGCTGGAGTAGATGGTATCCCGAACATAGTTCTGAAACATCTGCCCCTGGTGGCTGTAGACATATACACCACTTTGTTTAATAATGCATTAAACAACGCCCATTTTCCAGGTCACTGGAAAACGGCGGTGGTGTATCCTATACCTAAAAAAGGTAAAGACAAAACTAACCCTGCCAATCTCCGGTCAATAAGTCTGCTGCCGAATATCAGCAAGGTTTTTGAAACAGTCATTAATAGATCATTGGCCAAATGGGTTGAGGAAAAAAAGATAATTCCCGATAACCAGTTCGGTTTTAGGGCGGGACATGACACCATTCATGCCGCGTCCAAACTGGTATCAGACATACACTGGAACTTCATGAAAGGCCAGTGTACAGGAGCATGCCTGATTGATTTTGAGAAGGCATTCGATACAGTATGGATCGAAGGTCTTCTCTACAAACTGGTCAGACTCGATATGACGAGACCTCAGCTATACATGATTTATAATATGATTTCAAAGAAGAAGTTCGTCGTCAAAAGTGGCAACTTCACATCAAGTAGGGTCTTTGACATTAAAAATGGTCTGCAACAGGGCGCAGTGAACTCGCCGCTCTTATTTAATATCTTTACGAGTGACCTAATAAGTTCACTCCCGTACGCACTAGCGTATGCGGATGACCTGATCGTGTACAGAACGGGGCCGAAGATTGAAGTGATCCAGACGCTCTTGCAACGTGATTTCGAAACAATCGAACGGTACAGTGATGATTGGAAGTTGAAGATCAATTTTAGCAAATGTGAATCGATCCTTTTCCGGACTCCTCTAAACAAAGCTTCTCGCGATGTGCGGAGGAACTGGAAAACACTCAAAATTTCGAACAATGCCGGACAAGCATTAGAAAAAAAATTGGAAGTGAAATACCTTGGGCTTTGGATGGACCAATACCTATATTTCAATAGAAATGTAAGTGCTGCTCTTGCCAAGGCAAACAAGGCGTTTCATATGACCAAAAGACTTTTTTACAGCAGACACCTAAGCCCACGGGTCAAGGTGATCTGCTATCAAGCCTTGGTCAGACCAATGTTAACTTATGGTTGTCCGGTATGGTTCAACATATCTCCTTCTTACATGGAAAAGCTTCGGGTTTTTGAAAGACAATGCTTAAGGGCGTGCCTAAGCTTGTATCGAACACCCGAATCGGGCTTCGTAAAATATCACGCCAACAATATCCTCTATGATAAGGCATCTGTTAACAGGATCGACAATTTCATAATCAAGTTGATTCGACGTCACGTCGCTAGAGCGACGGAGAGCGACAATCCTCTTATTCGGGGAGCGTTCTACCCGAATTCTGAATACCACAAAGCAGCTTGTGAACGAGGGTTTATCCCCCCAGAAGCATTTATTTACCTTGATTCCAAAAAAATGGTTCAGGATGATTCGGGGTTGCCCCTCTTATATCACATGTATCGCAATGCATGTGATAAACGAGTGCGTGCTATTGAAGAAGGCAGAGAAATACAGCATCTCCTGAGGTTCAGCACGCGAATCTCAGAAAAAGATAAAAAAGAGGCCTCCAATGCCAGTAATTTGTACTGGTGGCTGGAGGACCCCCCTTAGTTGGGTATTTGCCCTCTCTAATAAAGTTATAGAATATATTTTTTTAATGTAAGTTAGTTTTAAAAGATTAGCTTAGTACTTAGATAGGGTTTAGTTCTAGTTTTTACTTTGTAATGAAGGTAGATTTAAGTAAGTCTAGGTTAGTGGTGCGAGCTTCCACGAGCTATTGTTACTTCTTGTAGCTCAAGCCCGTGGAAGCCCGTCGCCTGGACGGGGGTCACCCGAGAGAATTCAACTCTGCTGCCCCCCGCCCAGATAGGTTTCTTAGGGTTAAGTTAGTTAGTAGAATAGACTAAGTTAGCTTAAGTTTTATACAAAATAATTAATATAGCATCTAAGTTTTTAAATTTTTCTTAGGACTAGAAATAATATATAATATAAAAATAAATAAAAAATTCATAAATTTTAGCCGAAAGGCATAAGTTAAATTAAGACGTAGATTAATTTAGAGTGCCTGCTGAGGGCCAGTAAGTTAGATAGATTAGAATAGGTTAGAATAATTAACTTTAAGCGTTTAGTTAAATTTATATTAGAATAGCTGTTAAGTCAAATAAACGCTTTTAAAAACTAAAAAAACTAAAATCCTAGATCTTCCTAGAAGCCGCGAGTATACTACCTCAATTTTTATTGTCATATTTTTCACCATGTTGTCCACCATAGATCCTCATGCTGCTTTAAAGTATTCTTCAGTTTATGAAATTGTCTCCACAATAATTTTTAGGAGGCGCGGATAAGATGCTATTAGACTAGCCTCACTATCTCATATGGGCCCTGTATGGATTGCCTTATAGGGCGCATGAGGATATGTTACGCCTTGCTTCATAAGAAATACCCTGAGGAAAAGTTATTGCTACCAGATCACGAGTTGAAAAAAGAGGGGTGAAAATTTTGGCGTGAATATGAGAGTAACAACTGCGGCAGTGTTAAAAGCTTCACATATTTAAATGCGAATGTGTTACCAAGCGGTCCCCCAACTGAGTACGAATCACATCTAATGCTGCTTGACTTCCGCCATCGAACAAGAAGCGGTCTATTGAGTATGCTAAATGACAACTTTCAGGGTCATCAACATAATTGCCAGAAATATGAAACAAGGCAACAATAAAAACTAAAGCTTGGTATGATTCAAACTAAAGCTTAAGGGTATTACTTTATAGCTTTTTAAAAAGCTTTTCTAATACGTATTGGGGTTGCCCTTTTCATCTGTGTGGTGTGCCTCATAGGGCTCTTATGAGAAACTGGTAGGGTCTACCTCACTTCAGTATATTTCTTAACATAGTTCTCTCCAGTTAATCTAACATCACCATAGAAAGGGCAGCGGCAGTGTTGGGCAGACTAGTCTGAAGGACTTTGATGCAATATAGTCCAGGTATGTGGAAGAGTACCACCTTGCGTTAACTCCGAGTACCACCTTGCGTTAACTCCAAAACACCGGAATCTGGCCTTCTTTGCTTCTTGAAGCAGCGCAGGAAAGTTCTGTCAAACCTCGATATCTTGAAAGGAGAACAGGCTTTAATCCCATTTTTTTTTTATGATCGAATAAACCTCATCTTACTCCAACGGCCATTCAATATTGAATATTCGAAGGCACATGCGAGACTTAGTTGGTAGGAAACTGGGCTTCTGGATTTAGTAGGCTCCAGTAGAACCACCATAACAATGTAGCAGCTCTGGAACAATTTTATCGCTACTACCGCTCCAATAATATCGTCAATCTAGCTATCAATATTCCACCAACTCCGCATCGGAGTTTTCTTTCTGTGCGTTACACATTATGCCTTACGATTACCGAGTTGAGACTAACGAAATATTGGCCAATAAACCTTTCAAACGCCAATGCGCGCATCAATACGGCCCGCGTCAATGGGATTCAATCAAAATGTCTATCAATACGCAAACGGTCAATATGCCCTTTCAATGCACCTAATCAATATTATTGAGGGGCGTATTGACAATATTATTGATCGTCTACAGAGCCCTTAACACAAGTTTAGTTCGCAAAGTCGGCAGCCCTCGTTTTTGCGTCAAATACGTTCTAGGATTTCGGTTTTAAAGGTGTCTCTATACGATGCGATGAACGTTGGATTCGAATGTTGGATTATAACAATTCAGTCAGCACCGACAACTAGTCCCTGATCTAGGGGCGGACAACCCGAATATTTGTCCGGGGCACCAAAAACTCCATCCATCCATCCAATGGCGCTACAGATGAGTAGACTCAAACCTCTCTCAAGGTCAAATTGGATGTACATCCAGATTTTCATCAAACCCATGCGCACACCCAATTTTAATCGGCCTATCAGCTCACAATCGATAGTTTTACGCCTGTATTCTAAAAACAGTCTTAAGTCACAACGTAATGATAAGCGTGTGGTGATAACAACTTGAAGGACTTTACTAAATGAAAAGTAACGTAGAGGCGAAGTAGAAATGAAGTCGACGAGTAACTTCTGTTAACATTGACATAGAAACCAAAATAACAATTTCATAAGAAGTAACCACAAGTCCTCAAACCGCACTTCGATGCACTTAGAATTTGACCATGTAGCTTGGTCAACAAACAAAATTGCCGTCTGTGGACTGAAGAGTAACTCGAAGAATTACATCCTGATAAAACGTTGGACGTTGGATGCTTGACATTGGGTTCTTGTAGTTCGACCATCGGCCTCATGTTACATCCTATCATCAAGCGTCCATAGCATCGTGCCGGCTTAAGCAGATAAACTCGACTATGAACCAACCGCCCTGAACTCATACAGCATGGAGTTCAAACGTAACGCCTTGCCTATTCCTCGTGTGTCCCCGACTCTCCTTAACTTAGCGGTCTTATCCTATACTTCCATCTACTTTTGAAGTTGAGTTTACAACTAACCATTGCACCAGTACATGAAATCCACAACGGACTGGAAGTAAAAATAGTATCTCCTGAACTTAAAAAGAAACCAGCAACACTGGATCTCGGACACAGCCTGGCAAAAAATAGAACGCAGGAGAGCCCTAAAAAATAACGTAAACTCTACAAGCGACCCTGAAAGACGTTACCAACTGGAACGGGAATACTCCCAATTACACCGGGAGGTAAAGAGAAGTGTCCGGCGTGATAAACGAGATGAACGAGCTCGCAGAAAAAGCGAAAAACGCGGCAAACACAGGCAACAGTAAGGTGCTGTACCAAATTACTAAACAGCTCACGGGAAAGCACTCTACTAAAAAGCATGCCGTTAAGAGTGCGGATGGAAGGCTGCTGTGCAGCGACGAGGAGCAGCTCCAAAGATGGAAAGATTACTTCTTCGCCGCCCTGAATGTTTCATTTACACAGGAACCTCAGGAAACCAGCAACAATGCACAGCCAATAAGAATTACCACCCGGGCCCCATCCACGACGGAAACAGTAACCGCAATTCATGCGATGGCCAATGGTAAAGCAGCTGGAAAAGATGGCATCCCGCCAGAATTGTTGAAAGCCGACTCAAGCCTCATAGCAGATGCGCTTCAGCCAATCCTGGAAATAGCATGGAACACCTGTACCTTTCCGGAGGATTGGACGGAAGGTGTCATAGTCCAAATACCAAAAAAGGGGGACCTAACAATATGCGACAACTGCAGAGGCATCTGTTTACTATCTACTGTGGGCAAAATTTTGTCCCATATATTACTATCTAGCATAAGTGAGGCAGTAGACCGAACGAGTACGAGTAGGAGGCAGCAGGCCGGATTCAGGAAAGGCCGCTCATGTATTGATCATATCAACACCTTACGAATAATAGTGGAGCAGTCTACTGAATTCCGATTCCCCCTTTACCTTGCTTTCGTAGATTATGAGAAAGCGTTCGACTCAGTCAATAGGAGTTTTATATGGCAGGCACTACGGCGACGTGGACTGCCTGATAAAATAATAGAATTGATAAAAGCCCTATACAACAATTCCAAATGCAGAGTTCTCCATAATGGAAAATTATCCGACAGATTTGAGGTGAGCTCAGGAGTACGACAAGGATGCCTACTCTCGCCTTTACTATTTCTTATAGCAATTAATGACATCCTTGTCGACGCTCTAGATAGTAGAACAGGCGGCATACAATGGGGTTTGTTAGACCGCCTTAAGGATCTCGACTACGCAGATGATATCTGTTTGCTGGCCCACAGACACCAGGACCTCAAAAACATGATTAACAATTTGGCAACAGAAAGTAGTCAGCAGGCTTAAGGCTAAATCCGGCTAAAACTAAAGAAATGCGGATAAATGCAAACACCATTGAACGGACCGCGCTGAATAACCGTGACGTGGAACTGGTCGATAAATTCTGCAGCCTCGGTAGCATTATTACCGAAAATGGTGGGGCAGAAGAAGACGTAAGTTCCAGAATAAATAAAGCACGAGCCGCATATGCATGCCTGTCCCGCATATGAAGATCAACGGAGATCTCAACTAACACCAAATTGCGGCTGTTCAACTCCAACGTTAAGGCAGTTCTTTTGTATGGTTGCGAAACATGGAAAGTCACCCAATTCATAACAGGGCGCCTACAAGTCTACATCAACAGATGCCTGCGTCGTATCCTAAAAATCCGCTGGCAGGATAGAATTTCAAACGAAGAACTATGGCGCCGTGCCGGAGAAGAAAGGATAGACGACCAAATCAGAAGAAGGAAATGGAATTGGGTTGGCCACACCTTGCGACGCGAAAACGAAAATCTAGCCAAACAGGCCCTCGACTGGAATCCGCAAGGATCCCGTCGAGTCGGAAGAGCTAGAACAACGTGGAGGAGAACCCTACTAGCAGAAGCCGCAACAACTGGGAGATCCTGGTCGGAGCTGAGAGCTGTCCAGCTGTCAGAGTCCGCTGGAGGGCCACTGTTTCCGCCCTATGTCCCATGAGGGATTAAAGGAGCGCAATGAATGAATGAACTTAAAAAGGGTCATTCAACAAGAGGTGTCATTTTAAATTTCGCGCCATTTTTTAAATATCATCACACAACTGTCATTGCGATGACGTGTGACAACTAAAATGTTTTAACCGTTTTAACTGTCGACCGATACAGTCGTGTTGTCCGGCTTCTCTACCGTTTTTCGCCTCTATTGACATAATCTTTAATTTAAACCTCCCTTTTAATTACATATAACGATTTAGTGACAGTGAAAGTTCTTGTGTGTCCTAAATTATCTATAATCAAGAAAAAATAAGTTAAAATAATAAATAAAACCTAATTCTCATCGGTTGCCACAGCTAAATTTCATTTGGATTTTGAACTCATACCATTAATTGTGTAATCATAATTATAACATAACATTAATTGTGTCATCATTTCATTCGTTCGACATGTATAAGTGCCAAAGTGATACGTGCCGCGCCGTTAATTCTTCTGCTGACGAAGGCGAATTAATAGCATGCAACGGAATCTTGTTTACGATAAGATTGCCCCTCTAATCGACCCATGTCTTAATGAACAGCAACATGGTTTCAGGAAGGGACGATCGACTACTACAAACCTTATGATTCTAACCTCCAATCTACTATGTGCTATGGAGAAGGGTCATCAAATAGATACGGTCTATACTGACTTCAGCAAAGCCTTCGATCGTGTTGATCACCATATTTTAAGTAAAAAACTACTAAAATTTGGAATATCAGGTCCTGCCCTGGAATGGATTAAATCATATCTCGACAACAGAACTCAAGTTGTCAGATTCCAAGGATTTCTGTCAAAAGAAATCTCAGTAACTTCCGGGGTCCCTCAGGGTAGCCATCTAGGCCCTCTGTTATTCAATATATTTATCTCAGACCTGTCGGATACACTGGAAAATATTCCGCATCTCTTCTATGCCGACGACCTCAAAATTTATAATGTCATAAGGTCCCCGATCGATTTTACTTTCTTTCAAACAAAGCTAAACGCGTTGCAAGACTGGTGTACTACCAATAAATTAGAACTAAACATCAGCAAATGTCATGTTATTACCTTCTCCCGCAAAAGAATCACCCAGCTACAGGAATATTATCTCAACGACAAGGCATTAGACCGTGTCGATCAAGTTGTAGATCTAGGTATTGTTCTAGACAATAAATTAAATTTCAACTTGCACTACGATAATATTGCTGCGAGAGCCAACAAGGTTCTGGGCTTTATAAAGAGAAGAGCCCGAGAATTCAATAACGTTCGGGTCACAAAAACTCTTTTCTGTTCGCTCGTCCGCCCTATCTTGGAATATGCGTGCCCGATCTGGGACCCTATATTCCAGGTAAGCAGCAGTAGGTTGGAATCAATACAGAAAAAATTTCTCCTCTTCGCTCTGAGAAACCTACACGACCCGCGCGACTTTTTCAACTTACCGCCCTACACAGACAGACTCAAGAAGTTAGAACTCATGCCGCTGTCACATCGGAGGAAAGTGCTTATCTCGTGCTTAACTTTGGACGTCCTAAACGATAACGTTAAGGTGCAGTTCCTGTCCGATAGAATCAAGTTCAATGCCGAAGTTCGCCACAATAGGCATACCAAAATGCTTAAAGAATACCCTCATCGGACCGAATATGCAAAGAACGAACCCGTCAACAGATGTTGTATGACTTTTAACAGCCATAGTGCTTGCTTCTCACCCCACATTAAAAAAACATCCTTTAAACAAAAAATTATATCCCTTCTAACATCACAATTACTACCATAAATAAGCATAGACTTAAGCTATTATTATTATATAGCATAGACTTAAGTATTTTACCTAGTCATAAATGCTTTGTATAACTCTGTAGTAGGTTTAAGTATGCCTTGTTTGGCAAATAAATAAATAAATAAATAAATAAAACTGGAACGCTAATGGGAGATCGCAAAACTCATTAAAACTCTGAAATACCCGGTACAAATCAAATCCAAGGACTTGACCTTGTTATGTTTAAAGCAGCACACGCCGATATTTTTCCAGCTGATAAAAGATGAGAAAAGATGATGAAAGCAACAAGAACAACCTCTAAACAAGATAAAAAAAACACACGAATCAAAAATTTTCCATATAATTTTCCCGTTTTCCTGATTTCAGCTGCCTTATTTGGGGAGTAATTTACTTAATTTGAAAATAGAGTAGGCAATTTCATAACGTAATGATTAATTTTCTCTTGTCATCCCTAATTGCTCTAAATGGAAAATGTTCTCGTCTAGTCATGCCCTGATTGCAGAAACTTGACATGTCTAGTCAGTCGCTCTTTTTTATGAAGAGACTAAAAATAAGGCATCGGTTTTTCGCCTTACGGAAATTACCTCAATTTCGCCGCCGCGCCGCAATGTTGTTAAACGAGAAGGGAAAATCAATAGAGCTGTGTAACAACTGTGATGTGACTTCAGGTAGTATTCAGAGAGAGTACGAGAGTGTAACATTCAAGGCAATTGTCATTATTCTTTCATTTCCATGTAATTGGCCATGAAATTGCTGGGTTAACGCTATGTCACTCGCAGGAAAGGACGGAAGGTGGGTCTAGGTGTTTAAAAGGGTTGGGGTAGTTTTTATGGTCCATGGTTTCGACAAAACTAGAAAATATCCTATTAGGAGGAAAGAATCATATTTTTTTAGCTGGAAAATATTGTTTCAGAAAAAATAAAAATAAATATGAAGGAAAAAAATAATTTTAAAAATAAATATAAACTTTCAAACACAGGACACCGATGGGATAACAATGAACTTCCACCACCTGCTGTCCCGACTAGCGTCACCACCGGCGGCATCCACAGTCATAGTGGTAACAACCTGAACATCAATCTTCCCGACAACAATGCTATCCTTCGCCTTGAGGTCGAATTACGTGACAAGCATGCTGCAAAACAGCGTAGGATCCGTGGAGGAGATGGGCCCGGCACACCAGCACAGGGCGGCGGCAGAGTCAAGGCACGTCCACGAGGTGGGGATCCTAGTCGCAAGGATAGCCTCAATTTGATGATTCCAATGGTAAAGGTGAGTTTCTCTCTACCTTTTTTCTGTGTTGTTGTTTTTTTTTTTGGTTGGTTGTCGTAATGCCCTTCAGCTTCATGGATTTAATGGCAGGTGATGCTGTAAATTTTTATCGCAAACCCCTAAACTTGGCTTCTTTATGATGTAATTTTTGGTCAACCTGTTCGCTATTTGCACTTAAAAGGGAGAAAGACTAGACCAAAGTGAAAGTTGGTCCTAGATTAAAATTTCAGTTTTTTTTGTTTTTGTTACAACAATACAAAACGCGCCCAGCATTAATTGTCCTTCAAATATAGGGGTTGTTGGGTTGGTTGGGTTGGTTGGTTGGTGGTAGTCTCAACCAGGTGGATCTACCTCTAAACTAGGTGCTACAGTTGATTCTATGTATATCGACAGGGTTATACGTAGTGTATTTGGGGTGGCTTATTCTAGTGGTTTTTGTTAAAAGAGAGAGAGAGAGAAAGAGAACTTTATACCAAACCGGGTGACGACATTCCAATGGGGGTTGGAAAATTTTTCCCTCATCTTTCTGATTCCTTCTTCACTTCATTATACATAAACAAAAAAAAAAAAAAAAAAACAACAAAGTCCTGAAATATTGTTGAATACACAATGAAGCGACGTGACTTGGCGGTTCTTTTCCAGGACGGATGGGTCTAAGACTCATTAAAGAAGTATCACGTATCTTGAGTTGAGGATTTGGAGATTTTGTAGATTTGTTTGAACGCGATATTCACGAGTTACGTAGAAGAACAAAAAAAAAAAAAATAGAAAAATACTGTGTTTGGCTTCCGTTTCTTTTTTTTTTGTTCTTGTTATTTTGTTTCTTTTTTGTTTTGGGGGTGAACGTACGTGAAACGCAGTAATAATTATGGGATGAGAGAGAAAATTAACAAACATCATTGGTAGGTACATGGCTCTTTGTTTCTAGTTAAATTGGTTTAGACAAAATGTCGCTTTATATTTGGCATGATAATTTTTGGATAGAAAGAAGAAGACCTTAATCATTTGTTACTGTCAGTGGGGTGAAATACCCACCCGGAATTTGAGAGTAACTGAGCGTGAGATATAAAGAGTGTCTCTAGTGTCAGCCCATATTAGCTGAAACTCACATAATAAAGTGTGATATTCCTTTAAATACCTGGAGCAGCCCGAAGGCATTAACTCCTATGGAGCAGCTATTGAAGGGCTTAACTCCCGGGCTTAGGGAAGTTTTTGGCTTCCCACTCAAACGTCAGTTTTATAACGACTGAATTTTATTTAATTAAAATGCTCTATTTATATAAAATTATATTATACATCTATTCTACTCTAACTATAATTATCAATATTCCCACCTTAGGTAAATTGCCTTGGGTCAGCAATTTGTACGCACCGGGCCTCAAGAATTTGATGCACCCGTGTGACCTATTTACGTTTTTACTTGAACGG
The DNA here is from genome assembly GCA_949987705.1 of Thereva unica. Taxonomy (NCBI): domain Eukaryota; kingdom Metazoa; phylum Arthropoda; class Insecta; order Diptera; family Therevidae; genus Thereva; species Thereva unica. Next base: position 23,583,070 of record OX465285.1, on the reverse strand, counting down.
GGAAAAATTGCAACGTTCAGTCTGCATGATTTATATAAAAAAACTCTCGTGTGTGACCCGTTAAAAATTTACCTAAGGTAAAAAAATGTGATTTGAGAAATATGAAAATGTAATACGGGAATGAGTGTATCACAAAAGGAAGTCATGCTCTGCGTTATTCAGGATACCTAGTCATTAGTCACAGTGCAGAGTCATTGTGCTCGAAACGATAGAGGTATTTTCCATATCCCCGATCCCCGGATAGTAAATTACGTCCCCACACACTCCCTCATAACCCATCTTCTTTTGGAATAAGTCGGAGGTTTAACGACTCCTAACAGACTTGTTTCATTAGCCTTTACTTTACAAACTCGCAGGGCGTCAACTGAATATTGTGGATCTTAGTGACCTTTTTGCTCGCCAATATGTCTATGGGTATAATTCCAACGCACTCCACATCGTTGGATACGGTTCTCTATGTCTAGCATAGAAACGAAGGACGCTTAGGCTGGATACAGATACATGCTGATATAATAGAAGTGCGTGCATTCAAATGCAAACTGACATATGGTTACGTAAACGGAACGCACGGAACGTTAAAGTTGGTCTAGTTCCAACACAACTTTTCCGCATTTTCTACAGTCTCAAATATCCAAAGACAATCACATACAACAGACACATACACTCATCGCATAGATTTTTTGATTATTTGTAAAAGACTAGAGAAGCATGCTACTGTCAGTCAGCAAAAATTCGCCGCATACACCGCAGGCATTGTACGCACGCACAAATCTGTTTCCAATTTTAGTCTGTATGCGACCCTTCATTTTGTGCTATTAGCCTTCTTTCTTGCCCATCCTTCCATACTGGCACTGCGTAAAGCTAGACTGAGCTAACTACCCTTGTCGGATTGGTTGGGGCCCGCATTCTCGAAAATGCCACACAAATAGCGGAAGTTTTATCCGCCAAACCCTTCAATTGTGTTTTAAAATTAAGCTTGTGGGCGGTCTTCACACCCACTACCTTGATTCTTACGCACACTTGCTTTCCCAGGTTGCTGATCACTGCAGTTACAGCTTTGTGTTCAGCAACCGGCAGACCAGCGCTTTCAGGCCACACTTTACTATCTCAGAAGGTTTCGTTCGCGCATAAAGGCCAAACCTAAATGGGAAGTGAAGTGGAAGTGTAGTTAGCTACCATTGCATACAAAGGTATGAGAGTGACCAAGATGAATGTAAGACGTAGACGCGTGTTTTCCTATGCACTTATTCCATGTAACACGAACTGCACAAGTTAGTAGTGTGTCCTCTCTTGGTACATCGAAAACATCTTTGGAGGAGAGAACTCTTTCTTTCTTTCTTTCTTTTTCGAAAATAAAATGTCGCTATCGCATTGGACTGTAGAATGCGTATTTGCTTTGCAGAAAAAACAAAAATTTAACCCTAGGACTTGCACTTGGGCCTTTCGAGGCCCATTTTGACTTTGAGAATTTGACAATTTTTTTTTTATTTCTGAGCGCCAAACGCCGTCACCCCAACTACCGGTCATCGTTTCTGAACGCAACGAAACAGGGTACGCGTCGTTGGCACTGACTTCACAGGACGAACCCTTTCTGTTTATATAGCAACATAGGCAGCGTACTTGCTCGGCCCAACAAACATCAGCTGAGCCCATGCTTGCTACGTCTACGGCCCATTTAGATCCAATACATTGCAGCAAAATCAGTTGCAGTAAACTGTTTTTATTGGCTAAAGCTTGTCATGTGACCGGCCTTAGCCAATAAAAACAGTTTGCTGCAGATGATTTTGCTGAAATGCATTGGATCTGAATTGGCCCGATTTATGTTCGCTGCTCTTCAGTGTACGTTTGACATCCAAGGAAAAAACTTCGTGTCTTCGAGCAAAAACAAGATTTTTTGGTTGTGGTACATTTTTTTCGGTGTGTTTTTTTTGGTGTTTTTATGTATTGTTCTGTTTTTCCAATTGGAAATGGCTGGAATAAGCGATGAACCGATGAGAGGATCGATATGATTGTAAATAGTCGTCAACGATTGTTTCAGTTGCCGGCAGAGGAGCAGGAATTCGCTACAGACAAGCTGGCCACGTTTTGGCGAGTGAGAACATTGAGGAGGAGGACGATTTATTCGCGGGCGACGATAATGCGGATGTTTTCCTGGACAGTGATGACGAAGAAGAAGAGGATGAAATTGCTTATGCTCCTGAAGGTTACCTGCTGGCGAGTTTATACATCCAACGCGGGCATTGTGTGCATGAAAAATGCACCACACAGATACTGGCCGCATACAAACAATAGCGGGGATGCTGCCAGCCATGGCCCTACCCTTGTTATGTGGCAAATTTTTGCCAGTCCTATTGGAATACCGCTCATCCTGATTCGACTGCTAGGGTTTGGTCAGAAACTTACGAGAACGAGACATACGCGCTCATTGGATTGCTATTATTTGCTAGCATGTTCAGTTCGAATACGCAGGCACCAAAAAAACTTTGGTAGCCGTATCATCATGACATTTATAAGGCCACGATGTCTTTCAACCGCTTCAAGCATTGAGACTCGCAATTGTTGGCACTGTCTGCTGCAACAAACGGTTTGTGCCGGAGGAGTTCAGAAAATCTAAAAATCGTTCGCTGGAAGAGACAGTATTTGGCTATTATAATGAACAAGTTTCATTGTGTTCTTCTGTGCCAAAAAAGAGCTAAGCCGTCATTATGCTGTCCACTAACCATTATGCATCCAAAGTCAACAACCCCAACAAAAAGAAGTCGTACCGAATTTTAGATTACAATCAAAATAAAGCAGCACACCTGAGCTACTGCATATGGGCCTCGCAAGGCCCAGCAGGGTCACTTACCGCCTCCAAGGTAGCCGCACGTCCTCTCCTAGAGCGGCGGTAGTAAATAGCCCGGCAGCTGTTTTGAACGAATTTTGTTTAGTAGAAGTCGAGGGCATATATTTTGAGTCAGATTTTTCCAAAGCTTCAACTTCTGTCTTAAGAAACTTGAACAAACGATCAACCTCTAAGGACAAAACTTATGCTCTCATTATAATATTTTAACGCAGCTTCAATAACTTCCTTGTCATCGGCCGCGTTTCGATAATATTTTATTCTGAGGCATACATTTTAGCAAAACCGATTTTAATATTACATAATATTGAGTCTAAGGCACCCCGAGAGCTGTTAGTGATGTTGTACTCGAGAGAATCGTATTATAAAATAGCCTTACCGTCATATTCCGCAACACCTTCAAATTCCCTTTCGTTGTTTAATAGTGGGACGCGCGTCTTTGTTTGCTTTGTTGAAGCTTCCACGATCAGACCTTGGCTTCTATGCTGAAAGTCGAGTCGTCACGACACGATAAGTCCTTTAAAGTGAAGAAGGTGTCGTTTCAGTCGAATCACGACTTTCCGTACAGAGGCCTAAACTCGAATTAATATATCCAATCCAGGCCTCTGTGCTAAAAATCGTAATTCAACTGAAAAGCCACTTTCTTTAACTCAAACGACTTGTCACGAAACACGACTCGACATTCAGCACAGGGGCCCTTAACTGTTCGAGATACACCATTAATTCTTCTTCGGGGTGTCAAAATTATTGGAATTGGACATTTTCGGTTGAGATTTTTTATCTGTTAAATACTTAGTAGCCTGTTTAGTTAATTTGGACCCTTGACCTCTATTATACAATCCTCTAGAAGCGAAATTCATAGTCACTAAAGCAATTCCGTTAACTACGCATTTCACCCTCGATAGGCTATTGATCGCCTATTATCCCTTGAAATATGAAGGCTTGGAAAACGACATGGGGATCTCTATTATGGAGATTCGAGTATATAGTACTATAGGATGTGCTAAAATAGTTAGGGAAGTGCAGCTTACACCGAAAAACATCCTGGAGCATTGAACAGCATTAGCCGGAGAGTTTTGTGAAGTTAAAGCGCAAGCAAACTCAGCACAAAAGCAAGATCGCGAAGCAAATCCTGATTGGATAAATGCAGGGGCGGCGCTTTCATACCTGGGATTAGTGCATTTGCACCGGGCGCAGTTGGACGGGGTGCGATTTCAGAAAAAAAGCGAAAAAGTGTTCCCGTGCCTCAGGGGCGAACGCAGAAAATTTTGTCGGGGGGGGGGGTTCGACCATAAATTTTATTTCACAATCAGTTCGTCGTGAAGGTAAAAGAAAAAATGAAGGTGCTGGAAATCATGAGCTGTGACTTGCTTTAAGTAAACACATTTATTCAAATAAAAATTTTGATTAATGAAACAACAGTTGTGTATTAAAAATATTGTAATCGTAAGTGTTCGCAATCAGTAAAGAAAAGTGAAAATATTCATATCTGACGTTTGCGTAACTGACGCACTTGCTCAAATCACAATCTTCCTTTTGTAAATACAGGCTCAAATTTTTTGTCAGGATAAAACATGGTTTTAGCACTTTTAGCGCAATGATGAATTGAGCTGTACTAATTGAACTGAGCAAGGCATGTGGTTGTACGCCATCAGATTTTGTGTTCTTCTCGTTCAATTCTTCCAGTGCCAAACAGACGCCAAATGTTCCACCCAACGTGTTTCACAGAACTGATGTTATTTTTCTTGAACTCATTTTCGCTGTACACTGACTTTAGCATGAGAAAACGCTGAGAGATTAGATATGCGAGAACTTAAGACAAATGTGGCAAAAAACGGAGAGAACTGAATCTATGGGCGCATCCAGCGCACTCAGCGAAAAAGCCGCTTAGCTGAACCACAGCGCAAAAAAGTAACTCAGCGGTGTCTTTCGGCTAGATGGGATCTGAGTTAGAAATTATTTTGACAACAAAAACATTTTTTTCTAATTTATATAACTTCAATTAACTACCGCTGAGCTATTTAGAATAAAATTTTTACGCTGAGAAATTTGCCAGCCGCTGAGCTAAGCTGCTTAGTTCAGCTAACCATCCAATGAGCTCAGCGCTTAGCCGCTGCTCAGCTGCTGAGTGCGCTGGATGCGCCCTATGATTGTTCAAACTGTCATTCACAAAGATTTCCGAAAACGCACAGAATGACTTGTGTCAACGTGTCAAGTCAACCGGTTGCTTGGTTGCTACGGGTGATAGGAAAAACATTTTTCTCTCCCGCCCTGCGCATGCGCTCGAGCTGTTGAGTTCAAATTTCGTCTGGAAATTTTTTCTCAAGGATCGGTATGGAGTGCCCATCCTTTGATGCCTTACGATGTTGATATATGTTGCAGAAGCTAAAACTCGCGGCATTTTGAAATATCCACCTTTTCACCGTAAACAGCTAGTTCTTTATTTTGAAGCTAATACCTATGAATTCGATTTTCTAATTTCCCTAAAATTTCGGGGGGGGTTTGAACCCCCAAACCCCCCCCCCCTGCGTTCGCCACTGCCGTGCCTTCATTTTCATATGTTAAGGAACGGCGGTCCGTGCCTTCGGGGTTAAGCAGTTGGATGCGCCCTGTCGAAATGTGCCACAGAAAAAAGTTCACAACAGAAAAGAAAAATACAGAAAATCTAAAGCAAAATTAAAAAATCATAGATATACTATCTAAAAAAAATCAGTAAAGTTATAATAAAAAAAATATGTTAAAGGAACTCCACATAGTGTTTGTGTTTGTGATTTTAATACAAATAGAATAAAGAGTTTAGCATATTTTATTTTCTTCAAATGTCGCTTTATGCCATTTTGCATGATAATTTATGTATAGAAGAAGACCTTAATCATTATTGTTACATTTTTGCCTTTGTATTCTACACGCACTAATAAACATTCCAAAAGAAATACAAAACTTATTTAAGGAGATAACTTCGATAACTTCGATAACTTGTGTATATGCGCCATAAACGTAGCCCCTTCTTCTTCTGCTTTAACTTAAGGAAATGTGCTCTTTTATGATTATATTGGCTTATTCCAGCGTGTCAAGTTCTGATCCATCGATCCATCGACACACATCAACGGATTCATCCTGTATGTTACATCCGCATTTCCCTTTGTTTCCATATACGAAAAACTCCAACTCATTTAATCAATTTCGGTTTTAGCCCCCCTCTTCCTTTTATTTTCAGGAAGGGGGGGCAAACAAACTTCTACATAACCTCTAAAAGTTATTTGTTTATATAATCAACTCCTGCAATCACAAAACAGCACTTCTGATAAGATGATTAGATAAAAAGTATGAAGGACTTTCAGATCATTAACTAAACAAGGAAAGCAGCCTTAACATGTTTCTTCCTTCAGAAGCGTACCAAAAAAAAAAAAATATTAAGCCAGAAAATCGAAATTTTTCCCTTTATTTTGTCTCGTTCCCATCTCGAAATCCAGGAGGAAAGGATAAAGGCAGCGATTCCATAGGTTTATGTTATGGCGGTATATACACGTTAAAAATTCAGTAAAGAGGAAAATGTTCCTTAATTTTTTTTTTTAAAGAAAGTTTACTGAATATTATTAGGAAAGGTAATGAGTTGAGTTTCGGCGCTGTTTTGCATAAATAATAAATTTGTATTTTGTAAATTGAATTTTTATAACGTTTGCAAAATATTTGATGTTTTTATACCGTTTTTGGAAATCTAATAAATCAATTTGTTAATCCTGGTATCATAACATATCTTCTATGGAAGAGGCGAGTTGAGCAGTTAACAATGGCTTAACGTGGAAGTAGCCAGGCATGGATAACATTTTTTTATGTGGCAGTGTTAAGCTCAGGAGTCACCCTTTATACTACTAGTCCGTCATGTCATTTGTCACGTCATGGTGCAATGTCTAGCAGTAAGCTTAGTACGAGAGAGGGGGGGGGGGGTTATAAAGGTACGGGGGGTATTGAAGAAGGTGGTGATGAGCCCTGCGTTTGAACTCTTGGATGTTGTAGGAGTTCGGAAATACCGACTGCGAGAGATTATTCCACAGTCGAGTTGTTCTATTTACAAACGAATTCATATCTTGTTGAGTGCGTGAAAGGGGAAGTTGCAGGTGGAGGGAATGAGACGAGTGGGCTAATCTGGTGTTGCGAGCGATTGCCGCGGAGGCAGGAGGAGAGCGTTTATTTCGGAGGAACAGTCACTATGATAGTAGCGACAAAATTTTGTCAGTGCTGCTACATTCCTTCGGTGGTTCAAGGGGTCGATGGCGGAGCAGACGGTGTCGTCATCAATTAATTTGAGTGCCCTTTTTTGCACCTTATCTAACCATGCCAAGGTGGTTATTGGAGCGCCGCCCCAAACGATGGAGTTGTATTCGAGAAGAGGCCGACTGTAGGATTTATAAATAACAGCACGGGTCGATGGCTGGGGGAGGAACTTGCACCTCTTAAGAAATCCCAAGCACTGGGATGCTTGTTTGACGATTTGGAATATGTGGTCATTCCAACGCAAGTCTTTGGCTAATCTCACGCCTAATATGTGTAGGGATGGGTCGGCCTTTAGTTCAACGTCACCCACTGTCAAGGATGGTGAGGTGTTGAACTTATTTTTTGAGATAAGACAATACTTGGTTTTTGTGGGGTTGAATTCGACACGATTCTTCTCTCCCCACTCTAGAATGAGATTAATGTCGTTTTTAATAGATTTGGACATTAGTTCACGATCATCAAGACAGGATCTGGCATGAGTCTGTCTTGCATCGAAGCTGTACGAGTAACGTAGAGTACCGTCGTCGGCGAAGCTGAGAAGTTGGTTGAAGGGGATTGAAAATAGGTCATTTATAAAGATGAGAAGTAGGACCGGTGATAAAATTGACCCCTGGGGGACCCCGCAGAGATGGGGTGAGATTCAGATTTGACGCTATCCAATAATACCTTAATTGAACGGCCGGAAAGGAAACTCTCAACCCACTTATACAGAAGCGAGTCAATTTCAATAGCTTTGAGTTTAGCTAACAAGGCTGAGTGCCATACTCTATCGAAAGCCTTGGAAATACCCAAAGCAATCAAACTAGACTCGCCAGATCCATGCAAATGTAAATTAAGTTCCATGACATTATTGGTTCTAGACTTATTTTAATCTATAAGAATATCCTTCAGTACAGTACAACTGAATAGGGTCCAAGTGATTTTCATTTCAAAAGTAGGTAAAGGGTTATAGGGCGATAAGCTTTTATTCTTTGCCCTGAAGACTTTAGAATAGAGAGTCTCTATATCTCCTACCGGCATTGCAGATAAATATTGGTGATTCATGGAATTTGCCTACTTCCATTGGAGAAAGAACAAGAATGGTCAACACAGATTGACCATCGACCAGCTGACTAGGCCCAAGGGGAAACGGCCTCCTCATCTATTAAGCCATTAAGGAGTAGATTCCTATCAATAAAATTCTAACTAGCACAAGGCTGCAGACACTAATGCAAATATATTCGTCAAAGATAAGCAGCCGCGGCCAAAACAGTCCAAGAGGGTGGCAGTCGTCAATGCCATGACCTCGTACTACTAACTTTACAGATTCCAGGGCAAACTTAGAGACTATGATTTGAAATTTCAACGTTCCATCCCGAAGTCGACATATAATTTGAGCACGTTGGGAATGTCGACATAGCGGCAAGCGACTGGAACCTCATCATGTAACCGGAGTGGGAATGGAAATAAGATGGAGTTTACGTCATTCTAACGTCAAAATGTGGAGGGTATTAGATACCATAAACTTTTGGACATGAAGCCGAAGAATACCAGGCCTGGTGGAACGCCTAAGAAAGGTCTGTCAGGTTGCAGAAGGACCGCCTTTGTTGCACCATCACGAATCACTTCAATCAGAGATCGGACGCGGACTCCAAAATAATTTAACTTTAAGGCCGGCCGAGGGAGGATCCACTGAGAGGATTGAGTTTAGGCTCAAAAAATAGCTTTACTGTAAGCGGTTATTTCTATATACAAAAAATTGGCGGGGTGTGAAATGCTCAGTTTCAGTAATACTCAGGGGCGTAGGAGCCCTATGGGCAGGGAATTTCCCTGGGTGGGCCATGCCCGCTTTGTTAAAGGGATTAAAAATTTTATTGTTTTAATAAAAATTGTTGTAAGACCATTTTAGGGGCAAAAACATCGCTTTTCACGAGAAAGTCGACCTTCGATCGAATTATAAAAACGCAAAATTTTAGAAAAATTGTTTAGAACCAACAAAAACTGTTGAGTATAATATTAATAAACAATCACAAACATGTTTCATACAAAATTATTATCATCGAAATGTGAGAGGGGGGGGGGGGGGTTAAAGATTTCAAACCTGCCCACCCAGCAAAAATTTCGTTCCTACGCCCCTGTTAATACTTATTGTCCTGGGGGTAGCTGAGTTGAGTTCACCATATCCAAATTAGTAGAAGCTAAGATTTTCAGTGAGGTGTAAAAGCTCTCCCGAAGTTAACATTTTTTTATACTTCAAGTACCTAGAAAATTCTACTTTCAGCATAGTAGCCTCTTAGAATATAAAACTACAGCTTTGGTAGTTGACTGACCCCAGACACACTACCATACCTAGATTTTATACGCGAAGGACTTTCTGTACTTCTATCCCAGTGGAAAATCAATCAAGCGTTGCCAAGAAGGTAGAGCTTCCAATTCTTACGTTGTGCAAGCTCTCTGAAAGCACACACTCGATGCTCCCATTTTTTACAATTCTAATGTAGTGTACACGCAGCCTAAGATTCCGAAAATATTAGAAAACTGCCTCGGTAGACTAGTAATCAAGGCGCCCGACAACAATTCCAGAGGTCGGTCTGTGGCTCGAATTTTCTTCATATACCCAGTCAAGTTACGTCGTCATACTCATACTCGTATACATACAGTAAAAGTTTGCCCCAACCAAAAACAAGCGCGTGCAAGGGCGAACGCTACCAAAATTTTACAATCAAAATGTTGGAGATCAAAGTTTTCATCCTAGTGAAGACGAGAACCTTGTTCTTAAAAGTGAAACTCCAAAAGTGGGGATATTTGACGGCGAAGGCTAAAGAAAGGCAAATTTGAGGAAAGGGTGGCAGAACCAACCGTGTTTATTAATGCTTACGGCAACCCAGCAGGAAATGAAGAACTGCCTCTTCTTCTTCTTCAATACCAGTTCTATATATTTTTAACATTGCATGTCTACCGAGCACGAGATCATTCCTTTTAGTGCTCCTTAAAAAGCATTTTAGAAGCAGTAGAAAAAAGCTATTTGATAAAGAATTCATAGTGTCGAAAAGCTTTTGTTTTTGTTTAACTTTTGCAATTGCATTTTCCTTTCCAAAACCAAGTTTTGTTTGCCAAAGCAGTCCCCCAACTAAGTACTACCCACGTTCAATGCTGCTTGACTTCTGTAATCGAACGAGAACCGGTCTATTGTATTTGCTTATGCATCCTTTATGGACACCAAATTGTCTGTCTCTTACAATTTTGTTAATGCTCAGATTTTGCTTCCTTAGAATGGTAATATCCTTAATCAAATTACATATTAGACCAAAAGCAAATTTAGACCACCTTTTTGAGAATCCAATAGAACATCTTCAAAGCCTTCGAAAAAGTCTGACATTATGCTCTATCGATTTTATTGACTTGGAGTGGGGGTCCCTTTTCTAAGTGACTAGACGTTCAGGGGTAAAGACTCTTTCTACTGTCGACGGTTGTATTTTTGGGTGTCTAACATGAAGCTCTAATCGGAAATATAGTAGAGACAAGAGTAAAACAACTGACAACGCTAATTCGCGGTTTTATTCCCTTTTAATCCACACCGCGGCAAAACGATAATTTCACGCATCGAACAGGTTTTGCTTGGTTATCATGCTAAGAGAAACGATGAAGAATCATGTAGCCGAAGTGGATTCGAACTACGGACCTTCTGGGATAATCGGGCTCCACAGGCACCATAGGCTATTAAGGCTGGCACCTGGCGAGGAAACGAATTCTTTCGGACCTTGTTCAGGCATTCCCTTTACATACTTTCATCCAGCGTAGGCATGAGATCTTAATGCTTTTGGTTAGGTCGGATTATTTTCATTTTAGACGTATTATATTCTCGTAGTGGTAACTAGTTATTCGGAGACCCAACCCAATCAGTGCACCTATAGTTCTGTACTGGCCTTTTCTTTCGGAATTGACTATACCTAGCATCTAAGGAATAAGCGGTGTGGAAAGTGGAAGTGGAATTGACCCTGGAAAGTGGAAGCGGAATTAGCCCTAGAAAGTACTCGCCGAACAAGTGTCTTCCTGGAAACTGATAAATGAGCCATCCTCCTTTTTATGAAGATTCACCCCGTTGGGGTCGTCACTCACACTCACTCATTAGACTCCGAATGCTGGTAAGAAACCCATTGGCACAGATGGTTGCCTTTCTCGATGGTATGTAGGTGTCGACAAACGGTTAAATGATCGAATCCAAGCTTATCCGCTAGTTCGTCAAGGATCACGAATAGGATTGCGTTTTGTTCCAGTAGTGTTCAGAGGACCTTTTCGTCGAGCTCCACGACTCTCCTAAGACGAGTCTCATCTTGCAAGCTGTAGTTTCCGGTTCAAAATTTCTTTAAACCACTGCTGACGCTAGGTTACTTTTACTTTTCCTTCCCCGTATACTGCATAAACATTTCTTGCAGTTTCGGTAGTATTTTTGACCTCGTAAGGTATTGATGAAATTTGTCCGTAGATTCTCCAAGAAATGTTGACCAATTGATTTTAAGAAAATAATTTATTTCTGAAAGTTGACAAGATTAATAAAACTCAATTTACTAATTATTTAATACAGAGCACAATTTCTCGTCGCCTTACAAATCTTTCCTTGTTTTTATTTGAAGTTTAGTAATACTAATCTCACCCGTCGCCAACTCCATTCACATTTTTAATTTTAATTTTAATTATAGTGTTTTCACTTGCACCAATTCATTTCAACTCTCGACAAGCTTTCTTGATATGACAATTCTTTGATTTATCTCAACACTCCTCCTCAATCAAATAATTACGACATTTTACAAACTGGCTTTTGTTTAAAGGTTTAGTCAGAATGTCGGCGATTTGTTTTGTACCTTCAACATGTTTGATAGACACAGTCACGTCAATATGTTGTTGAATAAACTTACGTGCTATTTCAATGTGCTTCTTTCCTTTGTTTACCTTACCCTCGTGGGTGTTCAATAACATATGAACAGCTGACTTGTTATCAACAAACAAAGGAAAGGGTTGATCATCTTGGAGGATCTTGAGTTCAGTCGCCAATCTTCGCATCCAGCACACATCGTCGATTGCTTCACATGCTGCACGATATTCTGCTTCTGCTGTCGAGGTCGCCACAAGTTTCTGCCGTTGTGAATACCAAACTAGGGGGCCTCCCCTGAGAATCAGTCCTCCACTAGTCGATTTCATCGTCTCTTTTTCTCCTCCAAAATCTGCATCAGTGAACACTTTGAAGATTTTGTCTCCTCCAAAACGAATTCCTGCATTTGGAGTTCCTTTCACGTATTGAAATACTCGTTTTACCATTTTCCAATGGCTCTTCATTGGGTTGCAGCATTGTCGACTCAAATAATTTACAGCAAAACTAATGTCAGGCCTTGACACGGTTGCGAGGTAAAGTAGGCTGCCAATGGCTTCACGGTAGGGAGTTCCAACTGACACTTTCTCATCCTTCACAAGTTCCTCTTTCTTTGTTACCATACCTGGTTCAATCGGTGTTGGAGCTGGGTTGCAGTTTTCAAGATTCATCCTTCGCAAGATTTTCTCCACGTACTTTGGTTGATTCACGGAAATGTTGTCCGAGTCAACTTTCAGCTCCATACCGAGATAACAGAACTCCTTCGGGATGGTTTTGCAGTGTGTGATTTCAAACTTTTTCTTGATTTGTTCCAGAAGTTTGAAAATCTCCTTCTCGTCCTTTCCAGCAACCAAACCGTCGTCGACAAATAATGCTACAATAATGCTTCTGTCTTTATTATAAAAGACACTTGGGTCATCGTCAGTGCTGAACAACCCGATTTCTGATGATCCTGTGATTTCACGATTCCACTGCTTGGGCGCTTGTTTCAGTCCATAAATACTCTTGAATAACTGGCACACTCGTCCGGAACCGTCCTCGAACCCTTTTGGCTGGTTCATGTACAGAACTTGCTCCAACTTGCCATACAAAAATGCGGTCTTCACGTCGAAGGACATCAGTTTCCACTTCTCGGATGCTGCATGACTCAGGATGAGGCGGATGGAGGCGTAGCGAGCAACGGGGCTGAACGTTTCTTCGTAATCAATGCCTTCTCTTTGTTCGAAGCCTCGAGCTACAAGCCTTGCCTTCAACCTACCATCAGCCTTCACGCGAAGAACCCACCTACAGGTCAAGGGTTTGACTCCCTCAGGGCACTCCACCAGCTTCCATGTTTGCCTCACGACCAGAGAATCATACTCATCTTTCATGGCTCGTTTCCAATTTTCGTCTTTCAGCGCCATCTCGACCGAGATGTCCTCGATGTCACCTATCAGGGCTGAATCTTCATTGCTTCCACATCTTACATAGCCAGCCACATCGTAGCCATACCTTGAGGGAACTTTCAACTTGCTCCGGTCTCGTAGCTGTCTTCTGTCTGGTATGTTCGGTGCTGTCTCGACTCGTTCTTCTTTTCCTCTTTCTTCATCTTCTCTGTCCTCGTCTGAGAATGGCCCTTCTTCTTCATTTTCAATTTCTTCTTGCTCTTCAGCCTTGACTTCAATTTGCAGGTCGGTTGCTACAGTCTCAACTTCAGTTCGACTTCTCTCCTTTTCTTCATCGAATTTCACATTTCCAGAGCTGACAATTTCTTTGATGCGTGGAAGATACACTCGATAACTTGGTGACTCCACGTCGTAGCCTACAAAATATCCCTTTTCCGACTTTGGATCCAGTTTACCTCTCTTGTGGTCTTGAATCAATACGTAGCATTCACATCCAAAAGTCTTTAGTTTATTCAAGTCGATCTGTCTTCCATACCATAATTCTGCAGGTGACTTTCCTTTCACTGTACTGGTCCCAGTCTGGTTTATCGTAAATACTGCGTAGTAAATTGCCTCGGCCCAAAGTTTTGAGTGCAGATTTGCTGCAAGTAGAGTGGCCAATGCTGCTTCCTTGATGGTCCTCATTTCTCGTTCAATTCGCCCATTTTGCTGCGGTGTGTACACATTTGAGTGTGTGTGAAACACTCCACGGTCATCAAGAAATTTTCTTGTCCTTGCATTTTTAATTTCCTTTCCTTGGTCGGATTTTAGAACTTTCAATTTTCTTCCCAGTTGATTCTCGGCCATCTTCACGAATTTCTCCAGTCTGTCCGGTGCCTCGTCTTTTGTTTTCATAAAGAAAACGGTTCGGAAGTGCGAGAAATCATCCTTAAATAGAAGAAAATATTTGGCGCCACCTAGCGAACGTTCGTCCATCTCACCCATGTCCACGTGGACTAACTCCAGTGGTTGACTTGCTGTTTTCTCGTCGAGGGGATGAGAGCCACGATGCTGCTTACCGTAAGTGCAACCTGTACAGAGATAGTTGTTCCAGTCGTCCACGTACTTGATTCCTTTCTTGTCCAATGCATCTCGTACATACTTCACGTTTTGGTGAGCTAATCTTTCATGCCAAGTTCGGATTGACACTGCCGCCAGACTCAGTTGCTCCTTTTTCTTTCTCAGCATCATCTTGTACAATTTTCCTTCTCGTTTCGCCAGTCCAATAGTGATTCCATGATCAGCCGTTACAAATTCTGATTTTTCTTTGTCAGATTTCATCTTAAATCCTCGATCAAGCATGTGACTCACGGAGAATAAGTTGAATTTCAATTCAGGTACATGCAGGACATTTTTCAGTACAACAGGATACCACTCTTTCCCGTCAAAGGCTTCCAACTCCACTGTCCCGACTGCTATGCCATCTATTTCAGATGAATCTCCCAGGAGAACAGACACATGGTTTGTCAGTTGAGTGTATTCGTTGAACCATTCTCGACGCGAGGTCATGTGTTGCGTTGCGCCGCTGTCTTGATACCAGGCTGACATCCTTTCCTCCGGGTGGTTCAATTGATTGTCCAGATCGGACGTTTTCAAACTAGCTGTCACCCAGGCAACGGTAGGTTTGCGTGAACTTGGTGAATCTGAGCTGTCATCTCGCCGTTGAGTACATTCTTTAGCAAAATGGCCTTTCTGTCCACACGAGTTGCACCTGTACATTTTCTTGCAGTATGCCAGATATTTGGCACAGGGTTTGTTCGTGCAGTCCTTTTTAAAGTGTCCCTTCTGACCACACTTGTAACAATTAGCTTGTCCCTTGTCAGTCTTGTTCTGTGGTTTCCCTGGCTGCTTTTTGTTTTTCTTCACTAGAAGTGCATTGATCGAGCTCACTTCCAGTTCACCTGTCTCATCGTGTTGACGATCATCTTCGAGTCTCAGTCTTTCGATCATGGTAGTCAGGCTTCTATCGGCTGCTGGCGCGTTATCCCACGACGTACGAAAATGAGCGAGTCTCGCTGGCAACATTTTCAAAATTCTAGTCATCATCCATGATTCTGGCACAGGTTCACCACCGTTGCTTAGTTCATCACCTATGGACATAATATCCATACAATTTTCTGCCATCGATTTGCTTTCATCGTAAGTACATGTAAAAAGTTTTTGTCTCAAAATTTCCATGTTTATCGCTGTCTTTGTGCCGTACAAGCAAACTAGTCTGTCCAACATTGCTCTTGCCGTCTTGCAATTTGCAAGTTTGTATGCGATTTGATCACTGACATTCAATACAATTAGTTGCAGAGCCTCCATGTCCTTTTCATTCCATTCAACAACTGCAGCGACATTTTCAGCTCCTTCCGGCTTGACTTTGACTCCGGTTGCAACATCATATAACTTCTTAGTTTTCAAAACAGCATCTAGTTTTAACCTCCACGGCACATAGTTTACTACTCCTTGTGAGTTCTGACTCAACATTACAAGTTGCGATTTTACGGTGTCCATTTTGACCGTTTGACTCGACTTTTAATTTTCCTTAACTTGACTTGTCCGTTAAAATTCTGACTTTCGACGTTACTGCTCCGATCTGCCTTTCAATTCGAGTTTTTTTTTTTTTTTTTTTTTTCACAGACTTTTCCTTGGAGATGAGGTTTCACCACTTCCTGGGCCCATAACCTGATGAAATTTGTCCGTAGATTCTCCAAGAAATGTTGACCAATTGATTTTAAGAAAATAATTTATTTCTGAAAGTTGACAAGATTAATAAAACTCAATTTACTAATTATTTAATACAGAGCACAATTTCTCGTCGCCTTACAAATCTTTCCTTGTTTTTATTTGAAGTTTAGTAATACTAATCTCACCCGTCGCCAACTCCATTCACATTTTTAATTTTAATTTTAATTATAGTGTTTTCACTTGCACCAATTCATTTCAACTCTCGACAAGCTTTCTTGATATGACAATTCTTTGATTTATCTCAACAGGTATAAAACACCAAATATACATTTCTGTCGGTTTCAATACTTCGTTAAAAAAACTACAAATGCACTACACACTTCAAACTTCCTATAAAGGAAAAGAACAAAGTAAAGTTACCCCTAATTTTTGCAAAAGTTGACCAAGTAGTTTACCTCCCCCACAGCCGACCTTGAGTTCATGCATTTGTAAAAACCGCATTACTTATAGGATGACCCAATTCCAAAAACCTACCCAAAGTTTAAACAGAACTCTCCAAGGCCCTTTCCAATATCTAAAGAGAACTTTTTATTCAATTTCCCGTCTGCAAAACAAGGCATCATTCATTGCAATGTAGTCCTTTCTACAGGTTAAGGTTCTAAATTAGCATTACAATGGGAACTTCATCAGTGGAAATGTATGGTCTGGTCGAAATTTAAAGCATTTTAGTGGTCTACTGAAGCTAAGGTATTATTTAAGTAAATTGGGTTGATTTGCAGTTCCTGTATTACTGTTGGGGTTTGATAACAATCACCGCCCAAAGGGGGTGTTATGAACAATATCCTTGACCTGACGAAAAATCCAGCTTATCATGAAATTACTCCACACTATCGCCAAAAACTAGCTAGGAGCAGAATTTCAATTTAATTTTTTGGTTTATTTTAAACAAGGTATAAAAAAAAATTTACTCTATTTGTTTTTTTGCAGATCCTAGAAGAACTGCTCGTAAAATTGGACATTGAGCACGTTACCTGGTCGAGTGACAAAAAAGGCAACTACTACCATGTTATTTTTCCACTTCAATCTGGTGAACCGTGCGAGACAACACTTCATTGTTTGACGGAGCTCGGAATCGGAACAAAATTAAATTCCAGCGTCAGGTGAGATTGCAATCCTACAGAATCCCGGGCCGATTAAAAATAAGAATTGACTGCACGCTGTTTTGTTATCCTGACAGCAGTGCTGGTCGAATCTAGCCGAATTCAGCCAGATTCACCTGCACTCGTGCATGCCTATGTTCGTATGTGCTACTAGGGTCGAGCATAGTCCATAAAATACAGTTTTTTGCTACTATACTGCCCTGAAAAACGCTTTGTAGGTACCATCCCGGTAGATTGTGCGCTGCCATTGAAAAGCCCTTACATAGCCAGTGGCGGTAAATGGTTATCTAAATAATAGTTGGTCTATGCCGTTCTTTTTATGCAGTTTTTTTTGTGTGTTCCTTAAACCACAGTGACCTAAAATATCCCATTTACTTGCAGCGTTATGCCGTGCAGTGTTAGTTATGACGCTCTAACGGATGCCATGGCCAAGGAGGAATTCAGGTGAGTGGAGCGGAGGAGGCATGCTTTGGCTTTGGAGCTCTTCTCCTACCTGGGCAAAAACGGAAAACGGGCAGCTCTCATTGTTCGTAATAGTTATTATGCTTTAGTGCTTAACAAGTGTTGCAAGGATTCTTCGTTTATGGCTCGGTAGGATTCCACAATGTGGACTGTGGATGCTGCTGCTGCTGCTTGGTGTCTTGTCTTTTGTTCTGTTGTAACTGAGAAGCTTCGTGCCCTGGCCCCCATGTGAATTAGTAAGAGGTGTGCTCCCTGGGGAGACCTTTTCGTTGCATGATTTTCAGGTGCTTTCGAGTGTGTGTGTGTGTGTGTGTTCAGGTTTTTACCATCTGTTTATTTAGTTATACACTAATGAGATTAGCACCGAGAAATTAGTTGTTCGGTGAAAATAGTTCACGTGGAAGATATTAATTTGCTAGACATGACTGCTTTCGACTGGTTAGCAGCGATAAATGCGGGTGCAGTTTTGTGAAAGATTTGTGCAAGACTTTGAATCTGCTAACTGCCAGCCAATTAAGAGATTCATTCAGTTGATCCAAAAAGTTCATCTTCACGTGTCAAACAAAAATCACGTGTTATCTACCTTTCAACGAATTACACGAAAAAAAAAAATTATGAAAATAAATTATCTGAAAGCTGATGACGATGGAATATTACCACTAATTGAAAGTAATTGACGTGAAACAAATTGAATTTTGTGGAAAATTCTCGGGGAATCAAGCAGTCATTCAAGGTGATTACATCTGCTTGGAGTGTTTTAGCAGTATGGTGATATGGTGATACACACGTATATGGGTGTCGTGCATGGGTTAATGGAGTAAATTGAATAGACCAAAGCTAAACCAGCAATTCCGGTATTATTGAAGCGCAACGAAAACGATCGATTTTTAATGTTAAATGGTTGCAGATTGTGGAAAATGGGTTGAGTGGAATAATATTAGGAGTGATATTCGTTGATGCGGTGTTTTCTATTAAGTACTTAAGCAAGAGTCAGTTAACAGGTAAAGAAGATTACACTAAGTACTTTAATGTCGCGAATTTATAGGCAAAACCCCAGGGCATTAAACTGAATGTTTGAGCTATATACGATACTTAAGACCCACGACTATGTATGCGTCTATTACATAGAGGATGAATATCAAAGAAAAGGTTGTCGTGCTTAAGCTGGTCAATATACGAAGGCTGAGGGAGCTAAAAAAACTAACCTAATAGAAAAAAGGGAGGCTGCCAATCAGGACTTCGACAAAGTTATGATGTCGGCCTTAATGACAGAACGCAAGCCGATTTTTGGTATACGGGCAACTCTATCAATAATCGGAAGAGTGAGCCGTATATAGCCTAATGTGAAAAATACCTATGGACCTAGGCATCATCCCTACCATCTTTTAAGCTGAGGTACTCGCCATAAGGCCTGCCCTACTATATAGTTCGGAAATGTGGACATTGAAAATCGCAGACGAAGCATTGTTAGAAAGATTTGAAAGGAAAATCCTTCGTTCGATCTACAAAGGAATACAGGTTGATGGCATTTGGAGGAGAAGATACAACTCAGCGTTGCACAGTGGTCTGAAATCCCCAAAACCTAGACAAAATTAATTTACTACCGTAAGAAAAATTATTTTTTTATGAAAATCGGTATATGGGGGTTTTCGGGGTCGCTGAGTAAGAACCCGTTATCAGATTTTCAAAAAACAAAATGGCGGATCCAATATGGCGACCAACTTTATGAAAATTTAAGCAAATTTGATGAAAACTGGTATATGGGGGTTTTCGCGGACGCTGAGTAAGAATCCGTTATCAGATTTTCAAAAAACAAAATGGCGGATCCAATATGGCGACCAGCTCTATGAAAATTTAAGCAAATTTGAGAAACATTGGTATATGGGGGTTTTCAGTGTCACTGAGTAAGAATCCGTTATCAAATTTAAAAAAAAAAATGGCGCCTCCAATATGGCGACCAACTCTGTTCATATTTAATTGAATTGAATGAAATTAAGCAATAATGGCTGTTCGGAGTAGCTAATTATTAATCCCTCATTAGATTTTTACTAAACAAAATAGTGGATCCAATATGGCGGCCAATTTTGTTTTTTGAATTAAATGAAAATCTGTAATAAGGGCGTTTTGTGGTTGCTCAGTAATAATTTTTAACGAAAATGTACTAGAATTGTTAATGAAAATAAACTTTTTTTATTTAATTTAACAATTATTATTAAATTAATTTTAGATGCAAACTTTTTTTCAAATTCAAATACATTAGGTTTTATTTGTTGAAGATTTGTTATAAATACTTTGTTATAAAGATGAAAAAAAGTTAATATATAAGGCCTGAATAGGACGTTCATAAGCAATTCGTTGAGCAAATATGTAGTATATAGTGGATTTTTCTATTTCTTGTTGAGGGGTGCCTTTGCCGGCACTGCGACCTATTTATTTGGTCTATTGTGCCATCCCCGTCTTTAAAAACCATCAAGGTTAAGGCTTCTAATATAGCCTAAAACTGATTTAGGATTTCTGTCCCAAATGTCCCTGGGGGTAGGGAAGTCCCGATGGAGGAGGCCCAATCTCTTCCTCGCTGTAGCCTTACAGTCGCACAGCAAGCGCTCCGCAGCTTCGGGAGCTGTTCCGCAGAACCGACAGCTACAATCAGCCGCCAGACCTATTTTGTTTAGACGGTAGTTAAGCGAACAGTGGCTCGTCAAGAGCTCTATTATTATTTTTAGCTCCCACCTGTTGAGATGTAAAAGTTTTCCCGCTTTAGCTTTATCGATTTGGATTAATCTTTTAGCTTGACGAGCACCCTGGGTGTTTGTCCAGCTATGAAGAAACAGCTGGTCGATTTTTGATGGCCGTTCTAACGTGGTAGCTTGCTAAGCTACAGAAAGGTTCCGGATCGATAGGTGATGAGTTTGCGCCTACTCTAGCCAGGCAGTCGGCAATTTCATTACCAATGTGACCTTCGTGGCCCGGAATCCATATCAGCGTGACACTGTTGTTCCTGCTTAAGAATTTCGGAGATCGGAGACAATCCAGCACAGTCTTTGATGACACCCTGTGAGATTTAATGGCCAGCAATGCAGCTTCACGGTCGGAGAAAATAACAATGTTAGAGCTATTTGGAGCTCTATTAAGACTCTATACAAGTCTGAGCACACACCTGGATGGCAAGTACCTCGGCCTGAAACACAGTGGGGGTAGTGCCCAGAGCCATGGATATTTTGCTCTATCGTAGATAGAATGACATGGAGCAAGCAGGAGCAGCTGATTTTTGTATATGTTTTGCAGAGATGAATAATAAACAATTACATGCGTATTACTTAGTGGAAGTCGATGGAAGTTTGTACTTAGCCATCAATTTATAAGCCGAATCGTTAATCAAATCACCACAATTTACTACATATTTGATCATAAATAAAAAATACAATTATTTATTTCTGTTCATTTCAATAACACAGTATAATTGTACTTACTCTTAGGAGAAGAAACCTTTTTACAGAAAAAGAAACGGGCAAACGTACTGCAATCTACACGCAAAAACGTAACACGTGCTTTTGCTCCGAGAGAACGTGCTGCGTGTAGCGTGTTCGACACTCACTTTCCAAATGGAATACAAAAGAGGTTTCGAACATCTGCCTCTTGCCAAGGGCCTTGAAATACTCCAGGGGGCCACTATACTTAACCCACGTGAAAAAAGTACCTAAATAAAAACTTTCGTTTTGGTACTTTTGTCCAGGTTTTGGGGATTTCAGACCATTGTGCGTTGTATGAAATCAGTAAGATTCCAAACATTGTCAAGGTGATCAAAATAAACAGACTACGATGGATTGGTCATGCTCAACGAGGTGCAGAATGGAACCCGGCAAAGATAGTGCTGGGGAACGTACCGCAAGGAAAACGGACACCGGCCAACCTGGAAGAGATTTATAGATGACGTCAAGGATGACGAGACAGTTGGGAATAAGAAACTGGAAAAGTCGAGCCAGAGATCGAGAATCATGGAGGCGCACGCTGAATGAAGCCAAGGCCAATAAATAGACTGTGGAGATGAGATTTTTGATTCGCCAGCCAGGTGTGTGCCCAGACTTGTGTAAATAGAGCTCCACATATAGCTCTTTCATCGTTATTTTCTCGTACAGTCAAGTTAAGCTGCCCTATTGACCATTAAATGCCACAGGGTGCCGTCGAAGCCCGTTCTGGATGGTCTCTTAACTTCAAAATCCCTCAAAAAGACCCGACAATGTTACGCTGATGGGTATACGAGCCCACGCGAAGGTCAAGGCCACATCGCTAATGAAATTGCGATTGGCTTGGGTGGAGTAGGTGTAAACTCATCACATATTGGTCCGGCTGCCACGGCTACCAGCTACCACGTACGATCGACCATCAAGAATTGGGTTGACCAGCATTTTCGTCATAGTTGGACAAAGACCCAGGATTCAAGTCAAGCTAAAAGAATCAATCATATCGACAAAGCTAAAGCCGGTGAAAGGATAAGGGCGGTCGACCTGTCGAATTGACCAGAATCGGGAAACCAAACAAACTAGGCAAGAAAACTAATGAACTTATTTTTTTTTTTTTCATGTGACATGGTCAAGCTGAAGAGTCACCTTTTGTACCACTAGTCCGTCATGTCATTCAAGTCATGGTGCAATGTCTAGTAGTATGCTTGAACTGAAGGATAGTAAAGAAGGGATAGGTTAGCGATCTGGAGGGTGCGTGAGTAGATGTCGATGAACCTTGCGTTTGAACTCTGAGATGTTACATGAGGAAACACCGACTGCGGAAGACAGTTCCACAATTGAGTTGGTCTATTTATAAACGAACTACTAAATCGTAATATGCGCGAAGAGGAGGGCTTTAGTGGGTAGGGGTGAGCCGAGAAAAAAGTGGCCGTGTAGGCAGGAGGTTTCTAATTTCTGTGGAATAGTCGCTATGGTAATAGAGGTAAAACTTGGTGAGGGCTGCTAAATTCCTACGGTAACTTAAAAGGTCGATCGTGGAGCAAAGGGTGCTATCGCCAATGAGTTTGATGGCGCGCCTGTGCACCTTGCCAGCCAAGTTAAGGTGGTTTTTGGGAAGCCCGCCCATATATACGAGTTGTATTTAAGGCGAGGCTGAATCTAGGACTTGTAGATTGTGGCTAAGGCTGTTGGCTGAAGCATGAAATTGCATCTCTTGAGGAATCCCAAACATAGGTAAGCTTGTTTGGCGATTTGGAATATGCTGATCCTAAGATACGGTCACGCCTAGGATGTAAGAGATGGGCCAGCCATTACATTCGCAAGGTCTGCCACGTGCTTGTCTTATATTGTCAAAGGTGTGGGACTAAGGCAGAGTACCGTCATCGACAAAACTGTGTAGCGGGTGGAGGGGATTGAGAGCATTAACTTTCATTAATGAATATAAGAAAGAGGGAAGGTGAGAGAATCGACCCTTGGAGAACGCTGGCCGAGATGGAATGAGGATTAGATTCGACGCCATCCAATACTACCTTGACTGAACAGCCAGAAAGAAAGCTCACAATCCAATTCCTTAGAACTGAGTCGACACCAATAGGTTGTAGTTTAGGCAACAGAGCGGGATGTCATACTCTGTCGAAAGGCTTGGAAATATCTAGAGCAACCAGACCAGACTTACCGAAGCGATGGATGCTTTGGATGAGATCCACAGTTAGACACAGAACCCACAAGCTGATCCTCATGAATTTGGAAAGTAATTTTTCTCAATTAGCCCACCCAACCCCGTAGCCTGAGGATAGCATTCGTCAGCCATTGGTTGGTGGTTTTTCTTGGCACAGGTGGTCTTAATGTTCTCACTGCCATCTCCACAACAAAACTCTGATGTGGGCACTTGACTTCAAGACTACCGTCCACTTCAGTTAGGATAGAATCATAAAATTGAGGATGATGACTCCTCCGAAAATTATTTTCCGGGATCACTGCCATGGGGATCTCGGCTAATTCCTCTGAGGTTCCTGGCCATTGCGGCTCCCTCTTGTTTTACTTCTAGGGTCCCTGCTCCTCTAAAGAAACCTCTTACCACTGCCGTTTACGTAGTACACTAGAGGGGTCCGGCGCTCCACTGTGCCCCTAGAAGATATGGGAGCAGCTTACCCCAAATTGAAACGAACGTTTCGGTCTTGTGAGCTTGAATTCAAACAAAGGCAACAAGTTTGGTTATTTTAAAAGGTGGATTAGAGTGTGATTGCGGCAAAAGCGGAGTCCCTTCATATCCATTTACTACTTTTGTATGTTTGTAATTTTCTCCCTTCAGAAGGTTCGACCGCTTTTCAAATCGATGCACAAGGTAAAATTTTGTTTAGCATTGATGTGAATTACTCAAGAACTGTATGCAAGTGGTTTCCTTTAGAACTTCTAAGAGTGCCTTCCCAGTGAATCTCTGGCACAAAGACCAAGTCAAGCACGAACGTAAAACTATGATCCTTTGATGAATGAAAGAAAAGTGCACTTTGACGTCCTAATATCTTTCCGTAATTAACTTTGTACTATAAAACAAGTGCAGCCACTTTGAGCATATCCTTTTCCGTGCAATTTCACACTCCTTGCACTTCATCTATCTCAAAGGGGATTAAAAATTCATAATCCTCGCAAAGTGCAGTTAGTGTAAAGGTAGTAGTGTAAAGTTAATTATACATAATTTAATTTAATCAAACTAAATACGAGCGTAATTCATCTCCAATAGACTTTCCACTAACATGTCTAGAGTACTGTGAAATTATGTGTTCGCGCTGACACACATCTTTTCGGGGGTGCAGACAAAGTTCATCCTTTCTTTAATTAAAGTGTGTGAATTGGTGTTGATGTTAGTTAATCTTGAAACTTGCATCGGAATGAAATTTTCACGTACCTACATAACTTGTATTATGGAAAAGTTGCAATTATTCCATTATGGTGTTAATTGCGAAGCTAGGTGCTGTGCTGGAAGTACTTTACACAAAAGGGTTCCTTTTTAATATTTATGGGAATTGGAGAGAGAGTTCAGAGTCAGAGGAATGGGAGTGCGGTGGTATATGAATGCTGCACCGAAGCCAGCAGTTGAATGATGAATAACTTTATTAGTAATTAAGCGAGTGTTAAGTTGCGCTCTTTAAAAATTAACTTTCAATAAATACGCTTTGTAAACGTAGAGTTTTAATAGAGCTCATTTTCATATTTTGGACCTTAATTAAAACTGGGATGTTTGAGATAAATGATGTTCCATGTAAAATGAATGAGATCAAATTGAAAATGAAGGCAATAATATAGAGTAAATTGTTAAGGAGTTTTGTGGGCCTGTTTTAGTCTCCTCGAAATCAATAACAAAACGACAGAGTATCTAGTCCATTCAAAACGCGCGTTATGGTGTTCCAAAATAACACCGTTAAGAAAATCGAACCCTAAACGTTTTTGGGGTCGCTGATCACGAAAATCGAGGTCCCGCGGTCCTAAAATTAGGGCGTCACCCTTAAAAATTCAAAAAACACCCCTTTTTAGGGGGTT
This sequence comes from Thereva unica, assembly GCA_949987705.1. NCBI lineage: Eukaryota > Metazoa > Arthropoda > Insecta > Diptera > Therevidae > Thereva > Thereva unica. Next base: position 23,557,889 of record OX465285.1, on the reverse strand, counting down.
TTCGCGATTTTTTCAATAATAATGAAAACTAATGCGATGAAATGCACTTTTTTTAATATTTATTTGCGAAGGTGGTTGATTTATACTAAATTAAGGCGAACTTAATGGTAAGGGGTACTCCTAAAGGGTTGAAAGTACCCCTAAATTGGCGAAAAATGGCAAAAATTAAAAAAAATTTTTTTTTTCAAGTTTATGCTTCAAATTCGATTGTGGGCGTACTGTCAGGCAAAACTAAATTATTTTCAACCCTTAAGGGGTTAAAACTACCCCTACAATATAGTTCATTGAAATCTAGGGGCGGGGGGGTGTTCCAAAATAACACCGTTAAGAAAATCGAACCATACACGTTTGTGGGGTCGCTGATCACGAAAATCGAGGTCCCGCGGTCCTAAAACATGGGCGTCACCCCTAAAAATGCAAAAAACACCAATTTTTAGGGGGTTTTCGCGATTATTTCAGTAATAATGAAAACTAATGCGATGAAATGCACTTTTTTTAATATTTATTTGCGAAGGTGGTTCATTTGTACTAAATTAAGGCGAACTTTATGATAAGTGGTAGTCCTAAAGGTTTGAAACTACCCCTAAATTGGCGAAAAATGGCAAAAATTGTAAAAAAAAATTTTCAAGTTTATGCTACAAATTCGATTGTGGGCGTACTGGCAGGCAAAAATAAATTATTTTCAACCCTTAAGGGGTTAAAACTACCCCTACTATAATAAAAACAACTTTATATAAAAAAATTGCAAAATTTTTTTTTGCTTTTTGTTTCAAATTTGGTTCAAAAGGTATTATCAGCAAAAAATTAATTTTTTCAACTCTTAAGGGGGTAAAACTACCCCCACATTAAAATTGTAATTGGAACAAATTGAAATTTATTGTTTTGCATTAAAATTTTATATTTGATGAAATATTATTAAAACATGTGGAAAATTTTTAACCCTCTTAAAGGAGTTAAACTAATTAGTTTTCATTATTACTGAAATAATCGCGAAACCCCCCCTAAAAAGGGGTGTTTTTTGCATTTTTAGGGGTGACGCCCTAGTTTTAGGACCGCGGGACCTCGATTTTCGTGATCAGCGACCCCAAAAACGTGTATGGTTCGATTTTCTTAACGGTGTTATTTTGGAACACCCCCACCTAGTTTTCAATAAACTATATTGTAGGGGTAGTTTTAACCCCTTAAGGGTTGAAAATAATTTAGTTTTGCCTGACAGTACGCCCACAATCGAATTTGAAGCATAAACTTGAAAAAAAATTTTTTTTTAATTTTTGCCATTTTTCGCCAATTTAGGGGTACTTTCAACCCTTTAGGAATACCCCTTACCATTAAGTTCGCCTTAATTTAGTATAAATCAACCACCTTCGCAAATAAATATTAAAAAAAGTGCATTTCATCGCATTAGTTTTCATTATTATTGAAAAAATCGCGAAAACCCCCTAAAAAGGGGTGTTTTTTGCATTTTTAAGGGTGACGCCCTAATTTTAGGACCGCGGGACTTCGATTTTCGTGATCAGCGACCCCAAAAACCTTTAGGGTTCGATTTTCTTAACGGTGTTATTTTGGAACACCCCCCCCCCCCCCCCGCGTTTTGAATGGACTAATCTGCCAAAGTTAAGCGGAGACCCACGGCTTCTGATCTGACCATCCATTCTTTCGGATCCGGTACCATCTATTGATCGATCGGGATCCTACAGACCAATATCATGCCCAAAGGCAGACAAAAGTAAGCCGGTAGTTCTGCCAAGATCAGTTGAGGAAAAATTTCTTGTAAATAATCCATCATTTGAGCTAGAAGTGAAAGATCTTATTTTGGATTCAGATCAGATGTTAAAGTGAGTAATGACGCCATTCCGCTTTGAAAGAATTGGTACAGATAAAATGAAAGTGATCAAGATGGAAGATACTGACTAAATTCCTTGCATTGCATTGCATTGACTACAGTATTGTTGGCACTATTAAATCCCGGCAGTAGAAACGGTTAATTGTTTTTCCTTGAAGCTGCACAGCAGGTCGAACTTGGCCATTGTTTATTTGTAAAGCGTTCGGCTCTTTGCTTAAAAAAAGGAGTGCAAATTGAAACTTGCATAAAATTATAACGACAATACAGATTCGAAATATTGAAAATGGAGAATGTTTCTCCAGGTATGTACTAAATTTTAAATGCTTTATGACTTGTTAAGCGACGTGTTAACATTTGTTATTGAAATAAACAATAATTATGTATAATAACGAGAAAAATTTATAAAATTCAATCGAAATTAAGAGATAAGTTATGAGTTCCACGGAATACCCCTAAGTCAAGTATTTTTTTATAAAATAAATTATATTTACTTCAGGATTAAAAAAGAAAATCCAGCTACTAGCCGCAACTCTCTTAGTAAACCACATAATGCAGTTACGGCTGCTATATTTTATTTTTGATGAAATGTCTATAAAAGTGCGGGAAAATTCTCCATATTGTTAAATTTGCACGAAATTTTGTGGTATTATGTTATCGACGTCGCTGATGACGAATTTGATGTCAAAATTTTAAAATTCAAAACGGCGGATCCAATATGGCGGACATAATTTTTCAAAATTTGTAGAAATAAGTTCATAAATTGTATTTATATGTTTTTGAGTATGCCGATTACGAATCTGATGCCAAAATTAGGAAATTCAAAGTCGCGGATATACATATGTATATACCTATAAATATTAGTTCAGTCGTCAGAGCACAATGCGAATGCAGACCTCTAACTAAATGTTAACTCACGAAACTTTTTCTAAAAAAAAAAAGTTTTTCGTGAGTAGAATATGTTAAAAGAAAGTTTCGGAAAATTGGTTGTCCGCTGCTCCTAAAACAGAAAATTCCGTTGTTGGCTAATATCTCGTAAACGGCAAGTCCCATCCTAAAATATTGTTTACAAAGTTTGTAGATAACGCGATTATCTACAAAGAATCACCGTTCATGAATTTGTTTAAATGCCCTAATTCGCAATTTGTATCGGTCATCAGACATTCAATAAATCCTCTGTTGGACTACGTGGCTAATATTTTCAGGTGTGATTTTTGGATGGTTTTGGAGAAAAAAAAATTGTTCTAGAGAGGGGGCTATCCCCACTATCCACTAAGGTACAGGGTGTTTACGAAAGAAAAAAATGTATTTTTTTTTTAATATTTACTTAAACTTGAATAATTCCTAGACTAATTATCGTAGCGCAACGTAATTCGGTTCGTCTTTTAGGTAAATGTGGATTCTTTTATATGATATTAAGAACAGGAACGTGAATGACATCGTTTACAAAATATGTAATTAAAAAGTGTGATCTAAATCCCAATGTTTTTCGTTTTTTCCGAAAAATTCCAATATTTTAGCATTTTGGTCTTATTTTGAACCTACATATCTTGTAAACGGAGTCACTCAAGTTCCTGTTCTTAAAATTTTCGAATTCAAGTATCAAATTCGTATTCAGCATGCTCAAAAACATATAAATACAAGTTTTGAACTTATTTATACAAATTTTGAAAAATTATGCCCGCCATATTGGATCCGCCATTTTGAATTTCCAAATTTTGACATCAAATTCGTAATCGGCATGCCCAAAAACATCTAGATACAAGTTTTGAGTTTATTTCTACAATGTTTTAAAAATGATGTCCGCCATATTGGATTCGCCATTTTGAATTTTCATTTTTTGACATTAAATTCGTGATCAGCGAGGTCGATAACCCTATAATACCGAATTTCGTTTAAATTCATCAATATTTAGACTTTTGTCCACGTTTTCGGCAATTCGTCCCACTGGCGGTAGAACTTTTTGGTCCACCCTTCTGACCCATCATAGGTGGTAATTTAGGCTACAGTACCCAATGACAAACCAATTCTACTGCACTCCAGTAATTCCCTAGCCGCCTTGCGGGAGAAACCAAGAATAAATGCTTGCGGTATACCAGTTCAGCTGAGGGTCTATACTCTGAAGTGTATTTCATTGCTTCATCAGATTCACCGTGGGGATTGATCACCTAGGGCAGCGGTTGGCTTGATAATTGAAACTACTGCACATTAAGCGTGCCACCAAAAATTAATTAACCTTGAGGATCAACTTCACATACAGACCGCCGGTAGGTCGTTGCCGTTCAGGCCAGTTGGGCAAATAGGGCCCGATGAAGGCCCCCATGCGCTTACACGCCGCCGCGGTAGGCCTTAAGATTAAGGCCAGGTCGGCAAGCACGATCCGATGAAGGCCATGCATTACTCAGTTTGACAGAGGGATGAGGATTTGAGGCATCTTTCTGACAGGCCGTGGATTGTAGGTTACCTCATGATTGCCTACATACACACAAGGGAAGACGACAGTTTAGCGTAGCAGGTTGTTCATTCAAGTGCAATAACGTTCATAGCCTCAACTGAATAGAAGTTCAGATCTTTAGGCCCGGACTGACGATAAATACCCACAGGCATAAAGATTTTTGTCAGTTGAACTAGACTGCAAGCCCCATACAAATGTGAGTATGCCTTGGCGTCAACGCGGGCAACCATCAGGACACAACCTGCCTTATATGTATGTAAATAGGGGCCTTAAAATATTGATAATTTTAATTTAATGCCTATTTCCCAATTTGGCTTGGTGCACCCAGAGATCATCTCACGTGCCCCCTAATGTTGTCGATTACATTTTTTGCGTATAGGAAAGAAATAGCCGAAATAGTTTGGAATACAAAAACGCCATCTATTCATCAAAATAAAAACAATTTGTAATGCGAATGACAAATTCGTTAATCCACGGAATTGAATTAACAACAACAAAACTATAGTCCCCCCGGGGACTATTTCGAGTGCTTGACTTGGATGATGGCCCAAATATGCTTCCATACGGCCTTTTGATCAGCACAGTATGAACTACATCAGCATAGTTTTTTACGTTTTTGCACGCGACGAAATACAGTGGTGCAGCACATGGATCAACAGACGATCGGTCAGTCCAATTATCAAAAGAAGAACGGTCTAGTTGTCACTTGTACGACATTTGTCATGCTGTAATGAATGGTCACGGTACAACAAAATCGAAGGCGTTTTGGACACTTTAGATTGCCGAACACTGACCTAGACTCTTTTCAGCAGACTGGTGAATACACCAACATTCCAGTTCCGGGTGGATGGGAACGGTGTCCGTGCTCTGTATGCCCAAAGCTGCCGTCCGTGAAGCCCTGATGGCTTAGGACCCACATAAAGGTGATCCGATTGCTAGTATCTAGCTCATCAAAGTACTTTGGGAGTACCAAATTAATTAGCACTTGGTCCTAATCTCCGAATGGCAAACCAAATACCATTAATGAGTTCAAAACTAGCATACTACCCGAAATAGTTGCTATAATACCCGAAATGCTGACCAATGCTATGCAGAATGCCTGAAAAAAGCTGATTTTTGGATATCGAACGGCCATTTAATCGACATGGTATTCAAAAACTGATTTGAAAGAAATGGTAGAGAATATCCTAAATAAATCTTGCTCATTTGTCAAAATCGGCTAAAAATTGTCCGAGTTATCCAATATTGAAATATCGAAGGGTCTAGATGGCGCACCCCATATTTACAAAAACATTTGAAGGCGATTTTTCAAAACACATATTTATCGCTTATGCACTTCGGACTTTGTACTGTATAACTTGAGGGATTACAATAGGCAATTGATGGTAAAAGGCCCAACTGGAATAATAGGAAAGAATGTTATTTTCCAAAACGACAACGAGTTCGTGAAAAATTTGAGAGTTTGGATGGGAAGTTTTGATGCATGTACCATATAGAGTTCAGACATAGCACCTACAGACTATTACTTCTTCCGATATCTATAGAACTCACTCAATGGAATTAATCTGACGAAATCTACTTGATTCAATTTTAGAAGGAACGAACCACGTAGGTACGTTATACCAGTCCTACCAGTCATAATTATGTTATGACAACACTATTCTCTTAACAACAGCATCTCTTAGATGGCTGTGATGTCAGTGCTATACTTAGATAGAAAATTGGTTAGTTGGTTGTACCAGTTAAGCTCCGTACAGCAGGTAAATTTATGAAGTTTTAAAGTGAGTCTATGCATACAAACGACCCAAGTCTGCACTATATCATTCAAAAAGCAAATTCCACGAAATAGACCTATCATCCCGGTGTCGAACTACCACTAGAATGATATCCATCCATCCAATGGCGCTGCAGCCCAAATCTAGCCTTGGCCTCCTCTAGGGCCAATTTCTCCAAGTTTGACGGTCCCTTGCAGCATGTCTCCAGTTCCGGATGTTGAGCATTGCCTCTGCGTCAGCCGTCACAGAGTCTATCCATCTCCTCCTGGGTCTACCTACTGGCCTACTTCCCGAAATTTCTGAGGTTATAAGCCGTTTTGGGATGCGATTGTCCTCCATCCTGATTACGTGGCCGGCTAGTCTCAGTCTGTTAATTTTTATTAAAGTTGAGAGTTGTGGGTCGTCAAAAATTTCATACAACTCGTTGTTGTATCTCCTTCGCCATATTTCATCCTCTCTCGTTGGGCCTATTATGCATCTGAGGACTTTCCTCTCAAACCTGTTGACTCGTTCCTCTATGTCCTGGGTCATAGTCTAAGTCTCGCTACCATAACACAGTACTGGTCCTATTACTGTTTTGTAGAGTGAGAGTTTCGTTTTCCTGTTCACAAATCTTGAGTGCAGGATTTGTTTTTGGGCATAAAAGGCTCTATTAGCCAGTAGTATTCGTCTGGTTATTTCTTCTTTTTCTTCGTTTCTTTTTGTGATTGTAGACCCAAGGTAGACTGTTTTATCGACTACTTCTAGGTTATGTTCGTCGATGGTTATATTTCTTCCCATTCTAAATCTTCCTGCTCTGGATTGTTGCATCACCTTCGTTTTTTCTTCGTTTATTTTCAGGCCTATGTCCTTTGCCGCCTCTTTTAATTCGACATAAGCTTCTTTTGCTGCCAAAAAGGACCTTCCCACGATGTTCACGTCATCCGCATATCCAAGTAATTGAACCGACTGTGTACTTATTGAAGCACTTCTCTGGACTGACGCATTCCTTATTACCCATTCTAGGGCCAGGTTGAAAAGCATGGGAGCCAGGCCATCTCCTTGTCTAAAAGCGAACGCAGAGCGCCCATTCTGTTGAGCGTCCTGACGTTCCATGTTCCAAAATCGAATTCCATATTCCGTTGCCGTTGCCGTTGAGTCCGTTCTGTCCGAGGCCTGCCTTGAGGATTCGTGACGGGTAGGTTTTTACGGTGGAAGGTTGTCAGCCTACCGCCCAACCCCCAACCTGGAGGAGGACCAGTCCGGTATTTGCTTCGTTTTGAGGCGCGAAAAACTCGCCTTTCACCCTCCTCAGTCTGTTACTCTTGTATAGACAAGAGCATCCAGGGGACACCCGATGTAAAATCTACATCTTCGTGGAGGTTGAGGTAGGATTCGGTAGCATATCGGAAAATCTTAGATCGTGTAGACCTTAGATCGCAGGTGGCGTTACCTAGGATTTATCACTTTGATGTACCGGCACCATCAAAGATCCCTGAGGCCGTTGCTACCATTTGGCCCCACTCGAATGATATAGGTGTTATTAAAGTCTTAACTAGCAATTTCTCGTTATTCCACGTCACCATAAACAACTAAGACTCTCTATAGGCTTCATCAGTCATAAACAGCTAAGACTCTCTATAGTAATTTCCATTCAAATTTTAAGCCCACTATCAAAATTTCGTTATGAATGATGCAGTTGAGTGTGTTTGGCCTATTAGAGGCACGCTTGATTAGTTGCGTTGAAAACGGATTGAGAACAATAAATTTTCGCTACTTTTGTAACAAATACTGCACCAAATATACCTTATTAGTGCGATAGCTTAGAGTGAATCTACAACAATTGCACTTTTGGCACCATTCGTCGGCTGCATGCTTTCATTATTACCGCAAATTGCTTCATAATCATAAATTCATGCAAATAACGATGACTTTTAACAATTGCATCCCCCCAGCACCCAGAAATCCCATATAAAACCAGCTCCACAACCCTCGCTCGCTCCAGTTATCATCCCACATTGAGCACCAAAATGCGCATCCTTGCTGCTGCAGTGTGTGTAAGACTAATTCATAAATAATTAGGAATTTAAGTTATTAAGGCCCATCCGTTAGGGTGCGAAATCCTGCCAGGATAACGTACGCTTCTGCTGGAATTTATTAGCTTTCAACTATAATTCTAAAACGCCCGCGCGCTTATGAGCTTATATCTAATCGATTCCACCCCCCATTTTTCCCCAACCCCCAAAAAACACAACATTAGTGACGAGGATCCTGAGCAGCTCTCAAAGTGGAATAATTTTGTCGAGTCCATAAAGTCCAAGCTGACTGTAAAGCAAGTCGTGGATGGCGTCAGAGCCGGCGGATCTCTATCTTTTGACTATCTTCTGCTGATAGTGACTGCCGAGTAAGTCCCCAGCCGAAAACTAATTACCTTCAAAGGATTCTAAAGGGATTACTTAATAACTTTTCAGCTCGCTGGCAGCACTAGGCCTGGTGGAGAACAACGCCCCCAATATAGTCGCTGCAATGCTGGTGTCGCCCCTTATGGGACCGGTGATGTCGATTACATTTGGAACAATCATTTCCGACAGGGAGCTTATGGTAAGTGCAGGACCGAGTAGAGATGCTGGACATCTAGATAGTAAGTGTAGAGCTTCATAATTATGTTGACGAATTTAGACCCTCTGCTGCTGCTCTTCTATGAAGTTTGTTGTCCGGGGATGCAGCCGGGGCTCCCTTAAGCTGGAGATAAGTTCATCGATGTGGAAAACTAGCAAGGAATGCATTTGGAACAGGGGTTTTTCTCTCGTTGGTGTAGTGCAAGTGACAAGCTCTCTCTCAACATCGAAATCCTTTTTTTTTCGGGGTGCCATTCTGAATGATTTATTGTTGGTCGGATTTTGGTCTGGATCCTGCCTGGGTCATAGTGGTGGTGGTGGCTCGCTTCGGATTAAAAGGCACTGTTCAGAATTCGTAATTACGACGCTGCCAATGGGGCAAAGTTGAGATCCACTTTGGCACAAGTTCGGGACGTCTACTGAATTTTTTGGCAGTTATGCTATAAGAAATGCATTAACGCATATGAGATGAGGTTTGAATTTAAACGAATTTCTTTTCCACCATAAAAGGACAAATTTTTTAATGGATGATAGATTTTTCTTTTAGTTTTGGGCAGCGTTTGAATAAAGAAGTGGGTAAGGAGATGTTATACATACTAAGAAAACGATGATGTTGTTGGTATAACTCCAAAATGTGTGAAGATGATTATAGGTTAGGGGCTAGTGGGTGCTCGAGCAGATGTTGATGAACCTTATGTTTGAGCTCTGGGGACGTTTGGAACAGACCCCGGAAGATTATTCCAGAGTCGAATTATTCTATTTAAAAACGAACTTCTAGACCATTGTCTGGACGAAAAGAAGGACGAGAGCATCTGGGAGTTAGCCTAGGGAGCAAGTCTTGTAAGAGGAAAATTTTACAGTGCAAAAAGTTTTTAGTTTGTTTGGAACAGTTTTCAGTGGCGTAGTTTGAGGAATGAAGAGGGGTCATGGCTTCTGCTCTGAGGTAGCTATCTTGCCATGACCACTGGGGTATAACTAAAATGAGCCCCAATACGAGAAATCTACCATTGATTGATGAGGAGTATCACATTGAGCAGACTGCCATAGCTACCTTACAGTCATGACAACTTTATTGTAATCGGAAATACATAGGTACTTTCAAAAAGTTTTAAGGCAATTGGATATGTGAAAGTGATTCAAAATAGAGTTGCACGTTTTGACTAAAAACAAAAATACTTATCAGAATCTACGTCAGGTGTGAGCTCATCAAAGGCTGGTCTGCTTAAGAAGCTGAAGTTGTACAAGTCCCCAACACAGAAGTTTACTCCTCCAACGAATTTAATTATTCGTGAAAACTGAACCCCAAAGCATGACTCAACTGATCTAAACATCCAATTTTTTTCCAAATTGAAGGCCCAATACACGAGAAATGCATCCGGAAGCAAAAGTTCTTTCAGACAAGAGAAACGTGGTTAGATGGAAAAAAGAATAATTTCATTTATTCGCTTCCACTCTGCAGTAGGGGCCTTCGTCTTTCTACCCAAGTAAAAAGAAAACTCGCTCTCTCCTTGCCTGCAAGACACACGCGCAGCGTCAAAACGCCTGCACGGCACCCGAAACAGGCACAGTAGAAATAAAACCCGCCCGTTCTTATGCTCATGCACGGTATGCCTGAGTAAAAATTTTATTTTTCCAAAAGCAGGCATGTATCAATTGAAGATGTACGAAATAGTCTAAATCAACCACGGTACGCTCACATTATTTCAAGGCTAAAGGGATCAAAATTGGGGCTTTAAAAAATTAAGGATGAAACCATGCAATTGGTGACCATAAGGGGTGCTATTAGCCTACTCAACAGACTCATTCTCGTTTGATTGCGTAGGTCAAGCAGCATTTGATATGGTTTGTAGTTAGTTGGGAGACGGCGTGGTAAAAAAACACTCGTGTTTGAAATGGTCTATGCCTTACCCCACCTATAAAACATTCTTTCTGTGATGGTAGTATTTGATGGGGGCCGATGAATAAATTCGTGGGTTGGGACTGTAAATTTTTTTTTATTTATGGTGACCGTGGACAACAAAATTACCGCAGGCCCGGCGCAAAAGAAAAGTATTTCAGGTTTTCAGTTACAATGAGTGTTGAAATTCAAGTTTACACCGTCTACAGCAAACAAGATCCCACGATCGAAACGATCACAAAGAACAAAGATCGTTGTTCAGTGATCTTGACTTTCGGCCTTCGATGCATCTTCTTGTGTACATACCAACGAGGATGTCACCTTAATCTGTTGGTACGTGTTTTAGGTTGCAGGAATCAACCTCTGACACTGGCGAAACTGAACGAGCGAATTTGAATATGGTTCATTAAATCGGGTGGCATTGTGTCGACTAAGCTTGTTTATTTTTGTCTTTTAAGTTTTGCCACAGTCTCTATAATAAAGAAGTATCCTTGTTCCTCAACTACTAGAGCTCAGTCGAAGATTTTCATCGAAGTGGAATTTTAGGGTCGTTTAATGTTACTGTATCATCTAAGAATTGATGTACATCGCCAAGTTGGTCATTTGCTAATAGGTAGACCTTCTAATTTCCTTATACGACTGATCGTGACATAAACCTGTCCCTTGTCAAACATTTTAGAACCTACATCTACAACAGCTCTATCTGGCGTTGTGCCTTGAAGCTTGTGAACTGTTTCGACCCCACACAAATTTAATGGCAGCATACTACGCTTTAATTTCTACCATGTACCTTCGTAGAGTTAAATTTGGTAGTAGTTGGCTCAATTTTGACACTTACACCAAGAGTATTGCCATGTATTGTCTTGTTATAATTCTACAAATTCTACAAATACTACTTGTAGTAGCTCACCGGATTTAGTTGGTCACGACAACCTAGTGCAAGCCACACAATATTCCGAATGATACCCATTGCTCCGTTGACCAAACCTTACCCTTGACCTTGACCCCTCTTCAATTTTTATAGCATTAGGAAAACCCCCTTGGGTTCTGAAGGTATAAAATCTGATTTTGCACGTACCTCTTACGTTTTGGCTTCCACAGATACATCTATTTGCCATTATACATTTTACATTATTAGCCATCACAGTATAGTACTGAACCACTTGGTTGATTGTGGGAAATATACGCTCTATCAGGGACTTGGAGGTGGATCAAGAGATACCACAGAAGGGCTCTAAGCCCTTCCAACGTCTCAGGTCTGTACGATTTAGGCCATCACGACTTTCCTCCCTATGGTTGGAATGTACCTCCGTTAAAGCTGGATCTAAAGAGACAGACCGGGTTGTCGAGAAACAAATCGAGGCACGAAGTAGTGCCGGAAAAATCTATCTCCTCCTGGGAGGGTTAAAAAGAGGCCACTGCCCATTTAACATTGTCACGGTCGAAGATATTCCCAAAAAGACTCCAGGTCGGGATGGTCCTATGACTGCACCCAGCATCCAATGGATAAACGGTCTGAAGAATTGATCCTGGAAAGTGCCGACTCAGCAGGTAACTCAAAGTTTCTTCATGGTTAAAGGTGTAGGAGCCATCCTCTCTTTTGAGAAGGCCCATTTCATTGAAGGAGCCTTTAGAAGGCAGCTTTTGCAGTCTAGTCGCCTCTGGCAGAGTCTGAAGGCTCTCACATTGTTTTATCCAGGCAATCCTTTTGGAACGTTCTTGTAGGCTGTTAGTGTGAACCTTTATTGATACCAATGCCCGGAAGCTCCTGAAATTTAGTCCAGTTGGTTTTCTTAGGAACCAAAGAAAAGGCGCGGATATGTGGGAGGCCCACAATATCGAAACTAATGTGCAGATCATTCGACAGTGAGGCCTAACGAAGATTCTCCTGCTAGTGAAGGTGAAGTCAAGCACCTCCTATTACTCATACCAAGAAATTCTAGAAGACTCTCACACTCTTTTCGTTAAAATCCTTGGTACTCCCCCAAATGCAGTGGTGAGCATTTTCATCACAGTCAATGACTAATTGCCGGTTCGTCTTGCTAGAGAACTCATTGAGTTCTTGATCCTCCTGGGGTGCCACTACTGGTACTTCCCCCGGAAAGTAGTCTATGTTACTCGGATTTATTAAACGATTCTAAGGGTACTCCAGAAATCTAAATCTGTTCAGGCGTTTAGAAGTTACGGTGGAACAAACAAACATGTATGTATACATAAATGAACCCTGAAAACATTTCACTCCATATCTTGAGGCAGTCGTGTAAAAAACTTGGGTGTTGGGTTGTTTGAGAAATAGAAAACAAATTGTCACAAAAGCAAACATACCATCGTGTAGCTACATAAAAGCTGATTTTCTCGAATAAAAAGCTTTCTACTCTTGAATTTTCCTTAAGCTTTTAGAAAAGCTTTGCGTCTGGATGCAAGCGTCCTCGTATATAATGGGTTCTCTTTGCAAAGTAAAATTGCTTGTTTTATGAGTTATCGTACTTGAAAATTTTTGTATTATTCTTGAAACTTTCAGTAAATAAGCGATAAGCCGCCCCTTGGTACCCAAATGATACAGAAATAAAGTGCGTTTAACATTTTATGTGAACTTAAACTGGCTGAAATGATTGCTTTATAATTTTTTGAAGAAATTTCCTCATTTGATTCAAAGTACAGTGCTTCAACACCACTCACGTAAGATTACAAAACGAGCACACCAATAAATTGTATCCCAACTTTCATGGTAGAGATATCTTTAAGACAAACTTGAATGCGAAATGGTCTCGAATATGGCATTTTCACCGTCTTTTTCAACTTTAAATTGTTACCCAGAACACTAGTGCCGGAGTCGCTTCCCCATCACACACCGCGCTACTTGGAGCAGACGATTGTAATATCTCCCAAAAGCCTCATGAGTTCCATCCAACATTGATCTCATCTTGAAATTTATCACATGAAAATTGCTTTTTTATTGTCAGTTGTCAAGTTTCGCCAGTATTCAATTTACCCTTAAAAGTTGTCTTTGTAACACTGCCCCGAAGGCGATACTCCTCCGGTTGTAGTAGAAGCAACAATTGAAACATTTCCTCGCTCTCCTCTCGGTGATGGCACTTTCAGCATTCTCTAGCTCTGAATTTGAGCTCGCATTGAAGTTTGTTTCGCCTCGCCTTCATCCCTTTAGAAACTTCATTAAGAACGAGTTCGGTGGTGTTAAGTTTGCAAAAGTTTTCGCCATAATGTTTCCAGCCAGAGATTCCCAGTGCTTGAGGTCCTTAACCACCGCCAGGAGGCAGCCCAGGAGCTGGGAATATTGCAAAATCAGTCTAGTTATGTGTTATATACCCGGATTACCCGCGTCCCGGGGGAGTGTTCCAAAAGGCATCAACTCAAAGTAGTCATGGCACTAACTGTCCTTCTATTAGACTTCAGTTGTACTCTTGTGGATAATCCTTGTTTATTGAAGTAAGATTACTAAAAGTCGGACAGAAAATGCCGGAACCATAAGGACAAGATGAGATAACAAAGGCAGCCAGCAACTTTCACATATTTCTGTAATGGCTGCGACTCCGGGTGTGTATCTCCCAGTGACATTTACTTTAATTTGTTTGGGAAACAAAAGGAAATGTGTCACAAACGAGATCTGTCCTCTCTGTGATAACACGCTTCTTGCAATTGCTGTGATTAGGGAAAGCTCTTTTAGTTATGAGCTCTACTATCCGAGCAGGAGCGGAAAAAATTTGCTGTGCAGGAGGCCGCCTCGGCTAAGCCTTCGCAAAATAACGATTTTTTCAACACTGTGCTAATCATATTTAATCAGCTTAAGCTCCGGCGTTTTTTCCTTTGGCTCCTTATCTGATGGAATTTTCGATTTGTTTTATTTTTGTCGCTGGAACGACACCAATAACAGCACAGCAATAAGGACTACAGAAAAATATTGATTTTCGGCGATACTGAGATCAAAGATTTTTGGGGAGGGGATAACTGCTCTCTGTGACTGTTATCGTTGCTCGACTAATATAAAAAAGGGAAACAAACTCAATGTTTATTTGCGCGAAATGTTGGCTCATTTTGTGCCAGCCCAAAATATAATTTTGTCTATCCCAAACCGGAAAAAGAGTTGGGAGAGTTCTGTAGATGTTGAAGATCTAGAAGGAGGAGTAATGGTGTGGAGGGTGAATCTGGAGTTGGTCGAATGGAAAAGAAGGAAAAATTCAAGTTAATACCACTCGTTTCATCTGTTTGTCTTTTTACTCCTTTAAATGGTATTGAACTCGTGAAGTGCTTACAAATAGAAAATAATGAAAAAAATATTTCAAGAATTCCCTTGACCAAGTAACTTGGGGCCTCGATAGCCTAGGAGGGGTTACGGTGCCCGACTACCATTCCAGTAGTCTGCGGTTCGAAACCACGCAACTCAATGACCATTCGCCTTTCCACTTCAACTTCACATCTTGTCTTGCTTTTTTTACTTCCTTCATTATGCTGTGGGGAGCGCATTCAGCTTAATTTACAAAGGCTGTTTTCCAAAACGCAGTAATACTGTAGTACTGCAATGCAGTGAATTCTATTACGTCGAAGATCAAATTTTTGACGAAGTATCGAATTCCGAAAAGTATTTAGACTGTATATGTTGTGTCAAATTTACGCAAACAACGCAGTCGTAATTTTCTAACTGCAAGAGTCGAAGTGGTGAAATTCAAATTATTAATTTGGTTTTTAAAATGGAAAATAATAATGCAGTGTAAGTATTATTATTTAATTGTTAGATTTCGAATAAAATTAATATTTTATATTTTTAGTAATAAAAGGTGGACAAATGAAAGAAAAAAATTATTATTAGAAGTGAGGTTAAGCCATGAGAGTGACTTCAGTTCTGGAAGGAAGAAAAAGTCTGTTTTGTGGGAACAAATATTACGCGAAATAAATGATGTAGAGGAAAATTTTCCATTTAGTAGGGATGAAATATACAAAAAGTTTTTAAATTTGATGGTGACCTATAAACGCATTAAAAGAAGAAATTCTTCGACTGGACAAGCAGCGACAGCTTGGGAGTTTATTCATATGATGGATGAGGTTTACGGTACGAAAGACTTTATAGCAGTACCACCTCTAGAGTCTTCGCTTAATTCGGAAGATATTTTTGAAAATGAGAAATCATCATCTCCAGTTCCACAGCCATCGAGGAAAAAACCTAAATGTGAAGTTCTAGAATTCTTGAAGGCAGAGGCAGAAGATGATAAAGCCCTATTCAAAGAATTATTAGAATTAGAAAAAAAATAAGTTAGAAGTAGAAAAAGAAAAGCTTAAAGAAACAAGAGATTTAAGAATGATGTTACAATCATTAATGAAGTGAAATGTGAGATTTTTTTTAATAAATTAAATATGTGAAAATTTAATGCCACGGAGGCTGTTATAGTTTAGTTAATATTGAAAACTAAGAAGGCTGTTTTTTTTTTTTTTTTTTTTTTTTTATTTATGTTTTATCTAACTATAATAAAGTTTTTTTTTATATTACACACGGTTTTTCTTTTATGCTGAAATTAATGTTGTTAGTAGTTCTCTCTTTGTTTTGGCTTCATTCTTGGTATCCTCTGAGTTAGTTTCGTTGAGATTATGGTCTGCAGCTTCATTATGAAAGTCATAAATTAAATCCATATCTGTTGCATCAGGTGTTTCAAACTTTAGAATTATATTGTAAATGACTATGCATGCCATAATTATATGTTTTGCCAAAGAAAGCCTTCGTATGTCAATATACTGTAACATTCTAAATTTTTTTTTTAATATTCCATAAGCTTGCTCCACAAATACACGGGTTGAACTCAAACTTGTATTGAAATTTTTCTGTTCTCTTGTAAAGAACCCATTATCCCTGTAAGGCACCATGGGTTTCCAAAGGATAGGCAGAGTCTCCTACTAAATGGTAATCCACAGGTATTGTAATGGTTTTATTCGTGAGAGCTTTTTTAACCGACTTCAAAAAAAGAGGAGGTTACTCAATTCGACGTGTAGGTATTTTGTGGTCCTGTTCACGCATAACTTTGTAACCCAATAACTTTTTTGCTTTTTTTTTGGTTCATTTGAAGGGGGAGCTTCCCACGGTGGTCCCGTTAAATTTTTTCTAAATTCTGATAACGGAGTTCGAAGTTAGGCAGAAAAAACTGTTAAATTCAACCTGTTAAAGTTCAACCTAAACATTTCATGGCCACCGAACAAATTACTTTATTGTTGTAAACCTGTCAGCAGGCCGATGGCGGAGTGGGTAGAGCGTCGGATCTTCGATTCAGCGTTTCAGGTTCGATTCCGGTCGGGGCAGCCGGTTTTTTTCTTTTTCTCTTTTTCTTCTTTCTGAAATGATTTATTAACATATTGGTCAGCGGCCGATAGTACTTGACATAGCGCAAAGGGCTAGAGACGAGTATTCTTGTCTGTGGGATCTGTGGGGTGCGAGTTCGATCCCAAGGGCTCGCGGTGCTTTTTTTTCTATATATCGACAAAATAATTATTTTTTAATTTCCTTCGGGGAATTTTGTTCCATATTAAACAAGTTTTCGACGTGATTGCGTCTGTAAATTTGCTTCCAGAACAAAAGCCGATAAGAACGAAATTATGGCGAAATTTGCAGCTCAAAAAACTATTGTTTATATCGAATAAATAAATATACCATGACGTGGATGAAGAATCAAAGAAGTTTATTGTTTACATTTAATTTCCCCGATATCAATGGCAACTTAACTTTTTATATGCCTTATATTATCTTGATCTGTATGTGTGTATAGTGAAAACAAATCTTGCAACTTGATTTTGACCCAGTTCCATATAACCGATCAACTGCAAATTTTGCACATACGTATAGTTCGCATGACAATACAATCTGCAATCAAATTTTGCAATTGCGCTCCCCGACCCCAGACATGGGTATCAAATGAAAAGGTGTGACAAGTAGAATACACTTCGCTATGTGGCGTCGTAAAAACGTAGGCTCCTTGCAATGACAGGCAATATTAAAAAATGAATGGACTAAAAAGCACGAAATAAAAAAAAATTTTAAAAACCGACTTCAGAAAAAAACCCGCGATGCACAAAAAAGGATGAAATAATTGTTCTTAACAACATCAATCCAATAAGAATGAATCTAGAAAGAAGAATCACTTTTGAAGACGGTGCCAGGTAGTAGTTGACTTTGATTGCACTAACTCTTGCTTCGGCAATTGTTTACATTTCTTTGTTAGGCTTATGCCCTTAATATATCACCCACATGTGTTAGCACCGTCTTCAAAAGTGATTCTTCTTTCTAGATCCATTCTTATTAGATTGATGTTGTTAAGAACAATTATTTCATCCTTTTTTGTGCATCGCGGGTTTTTTTCTGAAGTCGGTTTTTAAAATTTTTTTTTATTCAATGGGCTATCTCGCCACACAGAGGCATCATGGCACCGACCCGGATATCCTACAAATGCATCAATAAAGCGATATTTGCTGTCTACCACACCCTGTAACAGAAACTATTTTTAAAACATAATATATTTTTAATAAATTCCTTACTTGCACAATTAGGGAATGATTGCCTTTTCGATTATAGTAGCTGATGGCGTCCTTTGTTGGCGCTGAAATGTTCACGTGCATCCCATCAATGCACCCAATCACTGAAGGAAAAGGATTAGCACGGGCATTTTCAAAACCTTCCACTACTTTTCTTAATGATCGTTCACTAGTTGGAAATTTAATTACTTCACTCTTAAACTTTGCAATTACTCTTACGGTATGCTTAATTATTCTATATGCTGTGCCCATACCAATCCCGAATCTATCACTTATTTCCCTAAAAGAGTTTTGGTTGCAAAGCTTCCACAAGGTAATATAGAGACATTGCTCTAAGGAGTATGGAGGGCGACCAGTTTTTGGTAAATCCCATTTTGATTTCAACATTTTTACAAGATTCTACGACAGAAGGCAATTATTCCGTGTTAGTTGAGATATATTTATTTTTCGCATACCTGAAAAGTCTCTTTTTTCATTCGAAAATGATCATAAAATATATCTTCCGGATATTCCGAAATCTTTTTAAAGAATTTCTCGCACTTTGGAATTTTTCTATTCAATAATATTCCTCCAAGCCTTGCAGCAATTTTTCTTCGTTTCCGATTTTTTTTTAACAAATGTACAGATTTTAGCAAGAATAAGTTTTCACTAGATTGAGATGAATCAAATAAATTATTCAATAAAATATCTTGAATTATTTTGTTCATCTTGTGTAGTTTAAACGTTCCAAATCGTCGAATTTAAATGACTGCTTCACTACTACAGTGTATTCGTAATGTCAAAGAAATATGTATTATGACAGTTGTAATACTGTATCGGCTACGCAGAATTTGAAGTTTTGGAAAACACCCAAATTCACGCTAGTCACACTAAACAATATCCTACAGTGCTTCGCGATTTTTATTGCCAAATATGTATTTGTTGGTGCTATAACAATGCCATCGTTTGTGAAAATTTCCGGTTGCCATAGAAGTGTTACCCTGGGCAGCAGTTTCTCCCGTAATCTCTCTGTATAACTTCTGGAAGTAGGTCAACAATGCCAACGGCGAAATCAAGTGGTCTTGACAGAATTCAGGATCTACGGTGGTATTAGCTAGTTGATCTCAAACTTGCTGACAACTAGAATCTCCCATATACATTATATGAGCTTTAGTAGCAGCAGTGGGGAAAGGACGAGAAGAAGTCATCAAGACTGCTGTAGATGTGTGATGCTCGCTTTTTTAGGAGCTATAGTCAATCCAGACTAGGTTATCTCTGAGTACTGCGACCTACATATGTGTACAACCCGTACAGATGTAACTTTTGATCTATCAAAAATGCAGCAGACAACCTGCACTACCGTAAGGCTACGGGAAGTGGACTGCTAGCTTGAGAAAAACACAAAATATATTCCGCTTTCTACACTAGCGTATGGTATAAGGGCCTTCTTACTAATTGATGAACAAAGGTTTCGATATCCAGATCCAAACTAGTTGGTCAAGAACTTTTGTTTTATAGATTATAGAACCGAAGCTATCGCCTCCTGGCTAAACCTCAACCTTACTATGTGCTCAATTTTGATAGTGCTATCTAGCAAAACAGTGAGCCCGCTGCCTGCGGTGCAAACCCGATTAAAAATAATTGAGTTGGTTAATTTTCTTACAAGCACGCACGTACCCGCAGCTAACACACATAGCGAACAAATAGGCATGGCACAAAAGTATGCACGCTCCTGACACAGGCATGCATGGACCCGCCACAGGCAGTCTGCAAGTTAATTGTCTGTGTGTTTCATCCTTCACAATTTTTTGAAGCTTCAATTTTCCTTTATTGAGTCTAGGGAAAGTGGCTGCGTGTAGCGTGCTTGCCGGTGGCGGGAGAGTTCATGCCTGTGTGGGGAGCGAGCGGGCGAGTTTCCTTTTTACTCGGGATTGAAACTGTGCGTGCGTTTCTACTGCGCGCTAGGTGCGGGAGAGTTTTATTTTTACTCAAGCGTGCATGCTAGCTGCCAGCGCCGGCGAGTTTCGTTTTTACTCGGGGAGTCCCATCTACTGATTGATTCCCTAAGGTTTCAACTTTTTTCTCTTCCTTGCATTCGGAAAAGTGAGTGTTAGCTCTATTAGCTCTATGGACTTTGCTTACGCTTACGATGCAGCTCAACTTTCATTCCTCATTTTTAAAAAGGACAGAACCCTGTACTGTTTGGATAGACTACGGCATAATCTGGTAGAGGCTCTTGAATATCTCTCTTGGCGGAGACAATTCTTTCTTGTACAGCTGCAAGCAGTCCTTACAGGGTTGCCAAAGGCTTTATTTATTGGACCTCTTAAGCATCTCCCTTGTTTAACAACCTGAGTTTCAAGAGATCTTCGTTTCACGGGGGAGGGGGTTTCTTGCTCCGCCTTAATGGGAGAGGCATCTTATACGCTGCCTGGATAGTGTTGACCCTATCCTTGATTGTCTCTATAAGGTCTGTCTTAGCTTGGGGGCGAGTAGTCCAGAAACAGGGCATCTGGATCATGACGTCATCGATTGTGGATTCGGAGGTGAGCTTTAGCTGGGACAAGACCTTGTGCGGTGAGCTTTTTTGTGGTGAGCTTTGGGTGTGAGTGTCACCTGTGTGAAATTGGTTGAGCTTCGCTGTGGTGGGTTTGAGTGTTGTGAGTGCCTTTTCATGCTGTGGGAGTCTTGAGCGGGATATTGTGGGCCCTTAGGCCAGATAGTCCAGACAGTCCAAACAGACCAGATAGACAAGGCAGACCAACCTATTCCGGAATCTTTTCTATAATGTTGATTATTATATTACGTCCTCACCCAAGACTAGCGCCCAGATAGCCATTTGCTTTCAGCCGCATCGCCGCTCTGTTGCTATACTACTTACTAGACGATCTCTAGTGAGTTTCTCTCTCAGCACCTGACCGAAATTCTTCCAGCCAATTCTTCTTGGGTGTCTGTGCAGTTGAGGAGTTTCCACCTACAGGTTTACCCTTTAATATATCCACCGGTGATCAGACAAGCTCATTTGATCTGATACTATCCAGTTATATACTTGGAATATTTTAAGGTCCGCAGACAGCGTAATCTCCATGGCTTCGTCCCAACCCTGGAAGGTCTTCGTGTTTCGTAAAACGAAGTTTGGGGTGTTACAAAGGCTGCTAGGTTTGAAATAATGATAAAATTGAATAGTGACTTGCCGCTTGTTATTTTCGGTGCTTCCTCGAAGTGTATGTTTGGCATTGGCGTCGAACCCTCTACGAACAGGTTTGGCTCTATTCGATTTTATGGCTTTCATCATCGGGAGAATTCAGGCCGGTCATGCGCCAAGTAGACTGAGGGCAAGTATAGGCTCTTATGTCCGCCAAATTCTAATCTAACTAAAGCTAAGTTCGTCGAACTGATGTTTAGACAGAGCCTCGCAACGAGGACATTACACTTGGCTTACCTTGATACAAGTGGTAGCAGAAGGTACCTGTCCAAAAGAACTTTTTGTTTCATTTAAGGTTATATCCATGTTTTCCTTGTTTAGGAGGATCCAAAGGTTATTAGTAATTGTGAGTGATGAAGGTTAATCTGAACGATCTCAAGCATCTGCGGGTGCTCACTGAGGGCTTTTCTCTAACTTTAGTCCTGCCACCAGTTCGCCCAGTTTGGTAGACTATCCTCAGGGTTTTAGATTTTTTTTTAGTTTTTCTTACTTGATGCCAAACCTTAGGCGTTTTCAATTGGATTCCTCGTTGATAAGAAGAATGAATGACGTGATATTATTCTGCGGATGGTTCCTCTGCCTTCATGATAGCCCCGTCATCTATTGGAACTCCACGATTTTGAGCCTGGAGACACTCGATAAACTTTCCGGTGTCCAGCTTTACTTTCGTTAGCGACTAGTTGCAGAGTGTAAGTCTGTCGGGGATATCCGCAGCTACGATGAGCTTTACACTTTTGTCTTCCCATATATCTCTGATCTTAGTGATATATTCGACTGATCACCCTAAAGTCTCTAACTACTTCCAAAGGCCCATATCAGGGCGAAAATCCTTCTTTGCCTGAGAAGATGTGGCCCAAAACCATTTCTGAAATTTTAGCTTCCCAAGTTTTGTGTTAGAGTGTCTCCCCTCCATCAAGGCCACTTGCAGGTTATCTCTGACCACTTCGCTCAACAATCTTTCTGGGTAAGCCTGGAATCTACTTGTCGCTGCTGTACCTGTTGCGACAAGATTTTTCTTGGGGGAATACTATGGTCCAATTTGGCCCTTCTGGAGTGTCGTTGATCTTCAGCAAGGATCTTCGATCTTTGGGAAAGGATCGATATATTTTCTGCCCCTCCTGTGACTCAGAAGGGTTGAATTGATTTCCGGCCGTTTATTTTATTCCCGAACAATCGTCTGGTGCTTTACTTTATCGGACCCGCTTATGCACACTACCGATCTTCTCATACATGGTGATCTTGCCTTAAGCATAAACACTGCTCTGCTGTACTAATTCCTCATGAACGTTCCAACTGAGTTTAGCCTTCTTGAATTACTTTTTCCAGGCCATTCCCAAACGGGTTGTGCAATGACTGTGGCATTTACCGGTTTGGTGGTTGTGTCAATTGTGAGCTTTACTAGACTAACCAAATTTTTAGGGAAATTGCTGGTGTTCACCAAAATAAAGGTATCACAACTCGACGAAATGCAGCAATGACAAATCAATTCTTCTTCCCGATTCAAGGACCTCTCTCAACAACATAAATTAATTATGGCTAGTGGTAATTAAATTACGCTTATTGTTAATTATAACATTTTTTTCTTTCTCGAATCCTTTTCACCAATTATCCCCTCGTCTTAAATTCATCAAAAAAAATAAGAAAGGATCTTCAGTTCTGCTGCTATTGTTGTTGTTATTGTTGCTGTATTTGATATTCAATTTTTCTCAGAATAATTTTTCGGCTTGGGGGATAGGGATAGGGACTACACCAAGAGTGCTGAAGCTACCCCATAGCCGTAGACTTGAATAAATAAACGTCCGCCCGAAATGCTTCAATAGAGGCTTTAAGGCTAAATTAGCACTCTAATAATTAAAATTCCTCTAAAAAAGGAAATAAGAGAAATTTCGTAACAAATTGTTTACCAGGATGAATTTGCTTAGGGTATTGGTGTTGCGGGCGGAGGAAGTGTAGAGAGGGTATATGGCAGAAACAGAGAATAGCAGAGATCCTTGTTGTGTCTTGGGTGGTTTGGTGGTGATGTTGTTGTGTATTTGTAATCTGAAATATTTCCTGCCTATTTTCTTCCCTCCACCCCCTCTCTTATTTTTGTATTCCATTTGTTCTTATGCTTATTATTAAATTTTTATTGCAGAAAGTTGGCTTCATATCGCTGGCATTAGGCATCTTCATTTCCATATTATTCGGCTTTATTTTCGGTCTCATCTTGGGTACCACAAGGATGCCATGGGGGTTCAGTGATTGGCCCACAGAAGAAATGAGAGGAAGGTGAGTACTGAATTGGATTAATTTCGGAATAATAGATAGAAAAAAAAAAATGAATGAACAAACAACCCTGATACCCCCTCCAACCCTCTGCGCAAATTTCTTATTTATTATTATCAAGACCATTATTATTACTTATAAATAAAATTCCATTTCGTGTACAAGTTTTCATCCCCCCGATAAATAACTGGGAATCCAGAGAAGAACTCCCGAGGATTTTAATAAGAGCCTCCACGCCAGCATATCTGTCACTCATTTGTCTTGCATATTATTATAAAGGCATGTTTTGCGCTACCATCGGGGATTTTGGAATTATGTACCTTAATTTCATTTGGTAACAATCTTTCTAGACAGCTGACATTTAAATCAAAAAAGCAAAACGAAGGGACGCCAGGGGTTTGCAGACCCAGTAGTAGCAGAAGATATTCTGGCTTGTGTCCTTTGGAAGAGAGACACAACACACACACACACAGCATCCTTCTTCTTCTTTTGGGGCCTTATTTTCTCGGGGAATTGCATTAAAAATTTAACGTGATATTATGAAACCGAAGATTGAAAAGTTGGTGTAAACAACGCGCCAGCAGAGCAACGGCTGCTCTCTCAGCATCGTCGTCGTTTCTTTAAATATTATTCATTTTCTTGAATTTATTTTAATATTCTGTACACATCGCAAATTGTTTTCGCGCAATGAATCTGCCTTAGTTTAGGGGCATGTCAGAGCTTGAGTGGAAATTATTGTGCTGGCGGCCCGGGGCGGGGGGCAATGGGGAACACAGCTCTCTGTCTCTGATAAAGCCTCGAGAGCTGTAGTTTCCCTAGTTAATATTCATGGAAGTCTTACGTTATTGTCTTCCATGCCATACTACTAATTAAATCAGCTTAAGCAGGAATATAGCGCGCCTCCAGCAGGAGTCAGAGGCAAAGAATCACCCCTTTTGTTTAATTTAAAGCTATGCGATGATAACGATAACGCTCTGAAAATATCAGAACGTATATGAATGCGTATTTGATTCAAACATACAAAGACTCTCACTCAGCCTCTCTACTAAATTCAAATATTTTCGCTCAAGTTTTGTGAGGTAGATATAATACCTGCAATCGTAGCAGGTACCCATAAATTCTAAGGATCTAGTGTGCCGCACACTCATTAAAATACATTTTCCCAAATAATATTATATTTCATATGCATGAAATTCACGGACTCCTCAACAGCAAAAACATTGATTTTAGCTCTATTCTTGACAATCTTCTCGAAATTCAGTCGAATTTGATAAATATTTTAATGAACCAACGTAAACATCCCCCCGAACGACAAAAATAAATAATTTCATAATTTTAAAATACGATTGCGGCAGATAAGCAGATTGCAGGGCCTGCGACAGCATCTGCAGATTCATAATATAATGAACATCCTGCTGTACGTGACACTAAAACTTTTCTGGGGAGAAAGGTCGATGGAACCATATGCGATTTAAGGGATTTTACATGCTCGTATATAGTTTGGGTTCAGTGAATGCAAGCAAAAGAATTTTTGATGCGATTTGGTGTGGTTATATGAATTACTAAAGAGATTTTATTTTGGAGGCATGCTTGCCTGCAATCTTTTTGAATTATTATTAATTCACAAATATTAAACAAAAAACTCAAAATATTCCCTTTGTGGATAAGGCCTATCAAGCTCAAAATTGGTGGCAGCGGTTGGATCCCACTACTAAACTTTTCTAGGGAGAAAGATCGATGGAACCTTATGCAATTTAAGACGTTTTATAAACTCATTAATTGAGATTCTGTAGCCTCTGCAAAGAATTTTGTTGCAATTTGTCTGGTAGACGAACCTCAACATTGGTGGCAGCGGTGGGATCCCACCACTAAAATATGTGTAGGGAGAAACGTCGATAGAACCATATACAATTTGGGATTTTATTTACTCATTAGTTTAGACTCTCTGGCCTCTGCAAAAAAAATTTGGTGTTTTTTCTCTGGTTGGCGTAGCTGAAAATTGGTGGCAGCGGTGGGATTCCACAACGGAGGTGAGCGAAAAATCATCAGGCCCAACTTCACAGATAGCAGCGCTAGAATTAACGGTAGACGGACTATCAAAGGCTATTTCTTCCATGCAGATCAGATCGGATTCTGACAATGCCGGAAATGGTCGAGGGAGGCTAGCCGAAGGCGACTATGAGATTGGATTTGCTATTCTCACCGGAGGTTTGGAGACGGCGCCACCAGGTGTAGAAGACCATGCAGTTATAAAAAAGGAACGTCGTCGTCGGGAAACGGGACGACTACCTAGTCCGTGGGGCAACATTAGGGGGGGGGGGGCGAAACCTAAGCCCCTCTTCATGCGAGACGAGCTCACAGGGATGAAGTTCCTAATAGATTCGGAGTCAGACATCTCGATAGTTCCACCAGTCTCAAAAGATCTAAGTAATAAACATTATAATCACCAACTCTTTGCGGCTAGTGGAACACCGATCCGGACGTAGGGCACTAAGTGTATCACGCTGAGTTAAGGACTTCACCGACAGTTTACAAGGACATTCAACATCGCCCAGACAACTATCCCCATCATCGGCGCCGACTTCCTTAACCAATTCGGCTTACTGGTAGATATTAGAGGCGTCAAATTAGCCGCCAAGCTTACGAACGTCTGCGTGATAGGTGCGGTCAAATCCATAAAGGAGGAAAGAATCACAATGGTGGTCACGAAAACCCATTCGAAGATCTGTTAAGAGAATTGGCCGATTTACAACATAATCAATTTACGTCACCGTTACCACAAAAAACCAGGTCACCGACCACAGTCACCCACTATATAGAGACGCATGGATAACCGATATTCGCGAACCCCCGAAGACTGCCACCGAATAAGCTGAAATTCGCAAAAGCAGAGTTCAAATATACCCTCCGCAAGAAAGATTTAGCGGAAGCTTCGTTACTGGCGCATCCTGCACCTCCACTCGCGTTCTTCACAAAGAAACTCTCAACCGCAGAACAAAAGTATAGAACTTACGATAGGGAGTATTAAGCAATCAGGCAGTTTTGAGAGCGTAGACAACAATTCACCCAGGCAGACTCGACCCTGGGTACCGGAGGGCATGCTGTAACAGCATAATGGCGCGATATAAATAGTGGGCGCCACTTATGCGAGGTGTTACCCCCTTAGCCACAAGCCCGGAAAAGCATGACCAAGGAGCCAATACCATACATAAGAAATGAAAAGAAAATCCGGAACTCCTACGCCGGCCACACGGAGTTGTCTAGCTCGCCGGAGGGGTCGTGGGGTGTGTGGCCGGGGCTTACCGCGGTTGGTTCACCACTTACCTGTGTCTGTGCAACTTTGACTTCCGTCCATCATTCTCCGGTCATCGCCTGAGCCGCGTCAAACCCTGAAAAGAAATGATCCCCCCCTCAACCATTCCACCAAAAAAAATTTACCACAGGGACATTCTAATGTTTATAATCATTTATTATATCTGTAAACCTCAACACAAACATTACATTGGGACCTTAACAACCACGACACTGATTAGTTGCCCGTGTCAAATATTAACAAGTAACTGATTCAATACATAAGTGTTACGTTATTTTTGGGACATGTGCATGAAGGACAACAATAAAGCGCGCAGTACTGGCCAATACTCCTCGCTTTGTACAAACGAGATTACAATCAACAGAATCACTTAGAGAAAAAAACACATTTCCCGGAACCAACAAAGAACCAAATATTTCTGACAAGGGGCAACACAAATTCACAAATAATTAAAAAGAATATTATAAAGTTAATACTAACTACTATTAAAATTATTATTTTAGTAATAAATTTTTTTTTTTTTTTTTTAATTAAAGCAAAAAGAAAATTATTTTGTGTAATTTTTTTGTGTGGTTTTTTTTTCTGATCCAGCTGGTGTGGATGCACTATAGGTATTGCTTAATTACCTGACTATCGAACGGCATATCAATTGGTAGTAATGAAATATACAGTTCCGCCTTTATACTAGTGTCTGCTGTTTGATAAACGTCAGCTAATTTTCCGG
The DNA here is from genome assembly GCA_949987705.1 of Thereva unica. Taxonomy (NCBI): domain Eukaryota; kingdom Metazoa; phylum Arthropoda; class Insecta; order Diptera; family Therevidae; genus Thereva; species Thereva unica. Next base: position 23,530,312 of record OX465285.1, on the reverse strand, counting down.
CAACTTTTTTTCTATTTAAACCATATTCGCGTAATTTTGGATAATCTTCGGTCTGTTCTCCATCCCCCCTCGGTCTTCTGATTTCATACCTGTTACTTAGTCCACCCACTCTCCATTGCCTTCAGCCATTTCTCTACACGTTTTTCTCGTTTTTTTCTGAAATTTTGGTGACAGATAAACGAAGAGTATTATAAACACAGGGTCCTTCCCCTCAAATAAATAAAACAGTTTGTACAGACCAATACCAATCCGCAATTTTCTCAAAAAAAACTCTAATCACGCAAAACACACTCCGAAATATGTATATCCGGAGCTATTAACTACAGGGCAAAACGCAATCCTTGTATCGCTGGTATCCCTTTCGGCACCTTCAAATTTCTCCAAATCCCTTTCTGACTTGTTAAATTCTTTCCCTTTTTCTTCTTATTTTTTTTTTTGTATTTTCGACTAGAATTCACCGCACCGAAATAGTCCTGTTTGTTGCTACTTCGGAACGAAATTGTTATTTTTTTGGCAAATGAACTGAATAATGAAGGTTTTTGTCTTCCAGCCAGTCGTATGTGTTCAAAACTGATTTTTTCTTTTTTATATAATCTTAAATTTTTCCGAACACAAACTTTTGCAGTATATTTCTGCATCCGTCAAAATTCGAACTCTTATTTTCTTTTTTTATTTTATCTCCCCGCCTACCTTTTTGTTCACAACCAACTACTCGATTTTCTTCCCCACAGTAATTTTTAGTCAGGTAGATATTTAGGCAAAACTGACCGTTACAATGCGACTGCACATCGTACGAACGATGCGAAGGCCTTCGAGGCACAACGAAGTTAATCAGCGAGAGATTCGTTTGGCCAAGTCTTCGGAAGGATTGTGCAGTATTCGTTAAGCCAGAAATCCAAGGTCCAACGACACAGAAGGCGCCATATATCAATATAGACATTACCAGCGCATTGCCGCCTTGCCAATAATCCTTTTAGGATTAAGATTTACCTTCAAGCCAGATCTCCAGGCAAAACCGGCCGAAATGGTGTACTGAACTACACTCCGCCTTTCAGGACAATTTTTCGCAGAACCATAAAACCATATACTTTCAGTCAGAGTTCGTAAAGGAACTCCGCCGAACGATGCACAGCGTTAAATCGACCACGAGTGCCAACCACGCAGACGCCCCCGTTTTCCTTCCGGGAGAGTTGCACAAATGTACACACGTATTCGTGAGGAATGATGACCTTTGCAGCCATCATTCGACGGATGCTACTGGGTGAGCCAGCTCAGGGACAAGTATTTCCAAGTGGAAGCCAGAGAAGACGGGTTAGGATTTCATAAGATCGACTCAAAGCAGCGTTCTCGATAGCGGAGGACCCACGGAACAAGTCAGAATCGACACATCTAGAGCAGAACCAAGGGAAAGATCAGTCAGCTCTGAAAGAAGTGACAACGCGATATAGAAGGCGCGTTTGGCTCACGACGAAGGCTTTACACATTTCAACACACCCGGAGGGATGTCGGCATAACATAGTTTGCCAAATTTCGCGAGTCCCGCAGAGACGGGCTAAAAATTATGTCTCTTGAAACCCTAGACTCGAGCACGAAGTTGCCAAGTTTTCCATCTATACCTTAAGAAATATAGAACAGAAGTATAGGTATTTTATGGACGTAGGGTGAAGTGGTGCAGCGGTGACGATCGAGCAGTTACTAATCACGAATACACTCCAAATCCATAGACAATCATGCCGTTATCAAGCACGATCAAGTTATAAGGATTACACAGAGAAGAGAAAAAGTCAGTCTCGTCTCGATCATTGCCGGTACCTCACCGAAATCGTAACAGGTAGCTAATAGCGAGAAAACGTGAATAATAGTCAAGAGGTGGCGAATTAGCGCCCCGCGCCAAAACCACAAGATCCTCAGCATTAAGATCGAACCATATTCGTTTTAAGAGATCTTTTTAAATTATTTTGATTCCACAAATCTTTTAACAAAGCTGAAAATATTTCTTTTGATGATAATGTTACATTAAAATTGGTGGCAGCGGTGGGATCCGCAATACTATAACAAAAATGAATGCATTCTAACCTCTTAATTTTCCAAATTAGGGAAAAATGAAGTTAATTTTCAAGAAAACGCCACAATAGTTTGCCTCATACGATAATCACCACATCGTCAGCATACCCAACAGTATATGCCTTCAGTACCTTCAGCCTGCATTACCACCTTCGTTAAAATAATTTTGGTCCGATATAAATGTTTTTGTTAGTTTCTCGCCTAAAATTAAATTTAAGAAATACACATTATTAAAATCTTATGCATTATTCTAACAGGTGGAGTCATGACGACCTAAAACCATAGTTCGAGAACAATTCAACTTGCCCTTTTAAACTAACCCATTAAGAGGTGCGTTCTCTAACTACTACAGAATTTACGACAATTAAAAAAAATCCCTTTTGCACAATTAACCAATTCCGCAGCCATGCTCTTGATATATACCAAGCTTCAAAGCCTCTCTTTCGTCCAGAGAGATACAAAACAACGCACCTGTTCCACTCGGGTTATGTGGGCGAACGTAGCCAAGTTATATAATCATTGACAGAAAAAAAAACGAAAACAGCATGAACAAAAAATGTCGCACCTTTGAAAGGTGTTCGGCTGGAGAAGTAGGTTTCCGCGCTTCGCACGATCATAATGCATTATTCTAGGGATGTTGGCAAAGCGCAAATAATCCCCGAGTTCAAAGTTTTACACTTGTTCGCGCCAAGAGGAAAAGCAATTAGTGGGGAAAAACGTGACAAGAGGCGCTCGGCACCACTTTTTCTATTCTGATTTTAATCCCTTGAAGGAGTCGCAATTACTGCATAACGGACGTGATTTCAGGTCTCTAACCTTTAACTTCATTTGCGAGGAAGAGCAGCAGAAGGGAGCACTTTATATATAAGGCAGACATGATAGAGACTCCCCCACGATGACGTTCTTATGTGCTAGTCGTTGGCATTTCTTTTCAGCAAAGACCACTTGACTTTCATGTGACAGAGTGGCACACATCCAGAGGAGTAAGTACCCAACGAAATGGCAAAGTAAAAAGATATATCCTTTAACGGGTGGCTCCATCTGTGGCGCGCTTCTAAGCGTACTCGCTGAATGCACCTAGATTTTTTTTGCTATGGCGTAAATGAATTGCAATTATTTACGTGTCTTTCCAGTCAATTAATGAGTCATGCGGTGGATGCACTATTATTAATAAGAATTTTTCTTAATGGTTTCAGGGGGAATGCCAGATCCTTGTGGATGGGTGTCCTTTGGGCGTTGACTTCAGGGACTGGAGTAGCTGTTGCGTTGTTGCAGGGATCAGCAGGGCCACTTATAGGTGTGGCAATTTCAGCATCTTTACTGCCGCCAGTTGTTAATTGCGTAAGTAGTACTTTTGTGGGAAAAGATTTAGTAGTTTGTAAGAAAATGCGGTGATTTCTGCATTTCAGGAAAAAGGATTTCAATATAAGCTGTTGTATTTTTGGTAGAGAGGCAAGCAATGAACTAACGGTCTCTAGTTTGGAGTCTGGACTGAGTCAGCAGATAAAAAGATATCGATAAATTCGAGCAGCAAGGCGTTTTCCGATGGTTGTGGTCACTGCATCGCTGGTTTCAACTGAGGATTGTTCATGCGACCCACGATATATAAACTTTTGTATCGACTAGACCAACATCAGAGGGCTTCAAACAAATTTTCATTCTGTATTGTGACATTTATCTACTTAATCTCCTCCTAGAAGAACTGTTTGGCCAATTGCCTGGGGCTTGTTCGTTTCTTCCAAGCTGCAGACTGGGATCTGTGTTTCCAGAATCGTGATGCCTTTATACTACCAAATCCACCAAGCCATGGAAGATTTAGTCAAGAATTTATGAACGCAATTAAAACCAAAGAAAGATGAAGGGCTGAATCCAAGCTAAACGGTGGTCAGATCTCGAGTCTGGAGATATTTTTTAAGTCTTCCGAAACATAGCTGTCGGGGTCTGTTTCAGAAGCGCATTGTTTTTTCTTTGTTATAAGTCGGCCAAGTCGCCCTGCCCTAGATAGTGCAGGTCTCCAGTGCTCTCCACTTTTGGCTAACTAGCAGTAGGTGGTAGTCGAAAATCGCGTTTTTAACCCCGATTATTGGGCTGCAAACCATTTCGGTCTTCGAGCCCAGGAGAGAGACTCTTTGCTGGGCTAGGTAGTTGGTTTTCTCCTTCCATTCTTTGTTCCTATGACCGGCAACCCAAACGAGAGTTACGTTGCGCTTTCGTTTCTATTAGCTCAGCTATACATAGCTCCACTAGCTTGGAGCGCATCATTGCTGAATCCAAAGCTTTTATAGAGGCTCGGCTGTCTACGAAAATTCCAATAAATGGGGGCATGTCTCCACGGGCCCTGTTGCTCCTACTGTTCCGTTCTTTGCACACTTCCCAACTTTATGATGTTATAGGTCCTTGTCAGCGCTAGCCACCATACTAGCGACTAGCGATTTGCCGCAGCTGTGTACATTCGTTTTTCGCATAAGACCCCAACTGTTCCCAAAAGTATTTTTAGGGGCGTAGAAGGCTATACAGGCTTTCTTTACCCTTTCGATGTTCGTCTTCCAGTTGAGTTTAGGGTCTAGTATTAGACTCAGAAATTTCACTCTGAGGACAAATTGAGAGTATGCCCCTCCAACCTGGGGTAAAAAGCATCAAATCAGTTTTCCCGGATTGCCTGCCAGACCGAAGCCTGCTGCCCAGCTGCCAACTTTATTTAGGTATCTTTGAATGATTACACTAATTACTGTTGGAAACATTCCGGACACCATTATCACTAGGTCATCTTTAACTCCATTTTGGTCTAGTTTTTGCAGTATGCTAGTCATCGTTACTAGCCACATTAAAGGGAAGATGACGCCTCCTTTTGGTGCACCTCTGTTGGCGTATTTGATTACCGTCTCGGTTCCCAAATCCGCTTGGATAATTATCGAGCTCAGCACAGCTGCTAGCCATTGCCTAAGGTTTGCTTACATTTAGGGCTATGAGATTGATTCAGTCCGTACGTACCTTCTATATTTAGCAAGGCTGCCAAAGTATATTGTAAGTATATATAATACAGGGTACTTTCGATAGCTTCCACCACCTTGTGCCAAGCTGTCTCGGTGGATCTACCACTGAGCTGGTGTCAGTGAGTCCCATCTACCCATTGGCGGATGTGGGAGTTGATGACACTTTTCCAATGTCTAAAGCACAAAGGATGTCAGACTATCTATGCTATCTATCTATGTGCCCCTTAATCCCTCGTGGGACATAGGGCGGAAACAGTTGCCCTCCAGCGGACTCTGTTTTGCGCGACAGCTCTTAGCTCTGACCAGGATCTCCCAGTAGTTGCGGCCTCTGCTAGTAGGGTTCTCCTCCACGTTGTTCTAGGTCTTCCAACTCGACGGGATCCTTGCGGGTTCCAGTCAAGGGCCTGTTTGGCTAGATTTTCGTTATCGCGTCGCAAGGTGTGGCCAACCCAATTCCATTTCCTTCGCCTGATTTGGTCCTCTATCCTTTCTTGGCCGGCACGGCGCCATAGCTCTTCATTTGAAATTCTATCTTGCCAGCGGATTTTTAGGATACGACGTAGGCATCTGTTTATGAAGACTTGTAGGCGCCCTGTGATGAATTGGGTGACTTTCCATGTTTCGCAACCGTATAAAAGAACTGCCTTAACGTTGGAGTTGAACAGCCGCAATTTGGTGTTGGTTGAGATCTCCGTTGATCTCCATATGCGGAACAAGCATGCATATGCGCTTCGTGCTTTATTTATTCTGGAACTGACATCTTCTTCTGCACCGCCATTTTCGGTAATAATACTACCGAGGTAGCAGAATTTATCTACCAGTTCCACGTCACGGTTATTCAGCGCAGTTCGTTCGAGTGTGTTTGCATTTATCCGCATTTCTTTGGTTTTATTCGGATTCAGCCTTAAACCTGCTAGACTACTTTCTGTTGCCAAATTGTTTAACATGTTTTTTAGCTCCTGATGTCTGTGGGCCAGCAAACAGATATCATCTGCGTAGTCGAGGTCCTTAAGGCGATCTAGCAAACCCCACTGTATGCCGCCTGTTCTACTATCTAGAGCGCCAACAAGAATGTCATTTATTACTATAAGAAATAGTAAAGGCGAGAGTAGGCATCCTTGTCGTACTCCTGAACTCACCTCAAAGCTGTCGGATAACTTTCCGTTATGGAGAACTCTGCATTTGGAATTGTTGTATAGGGCTTTTATCAATTCTATTATTTTGTCAGGCAGTCCACGTCGCCGTAGTGCCTGCCATATAAAGCTCCTATTGACTGAGTCGAACGCTTTCTCATAATCTACGAAAGCAAGGTAAAGGGGGGATCGGAATTCAGTAGACTGTTCCACTATTATTCTTAAGGTGTTGATGTGATCTATACATGAACGGCCCTTCCTGAATCCGGCCTGCTGCCTTCTAAGCGTTTGATCTACTGCCTCTCTTATTCTTGATAGTATAGTGTGGGACAAGATTTTACCCACAGTAGATAATAGACAGATGCCTCTCCAGTTGTCGCATATTGTTAGATCCCCCTTTTTGGGTATTTTGACTATGATACCTTCCGTCCAATCCTCCGGAAAGGTACAGGTGTTCCATGCTAATTCGAGGATTGGCTGAAGCGCATCTGCTATGAGGCTTGAGTCGGCTTTCAACAATTCTGGCGGGATGCCATCTTTTCCAGCTGCTTTACCATTGGCCATCGCATGAATTGCGGTTACTATTTCCGTCTTGGATGGGGCCCGGGTGTTGATTCTTATCGGCTGTGCATTGTTGCTATTTTCCTGAGGTTCCTGTGTGAGTGAGCCATTCAGGGCGGCGAAGAAATAATCTCTCCATCTTTGGAGCTGCTCCTCGTCGCTGCACAGCAGCCTTCCATCCGCACTCTTAACGGCATGCTTTTTAGTAGAGTGCTTTCCCGAGAGCTGTTTAGTAATTTGGTACAGCACTTTACTGTTGCCTGTGTTTGCCGCGTTTTCCGCTTTTTCTGCGAGCTCATTTATCTGCTGCCTTTTATCACGTCGGACACTTCTCTTAACCTCCCGATGTAATTGGGAGTATTCCCGTTCAAGTTGGTGACGTCTATCCGGGTCGCTTGTAGAGTTTATGTTATTTTTGAGGGCCCTCCTGCGTTCTATTTTTTGCCAGGTGTTGTCCGAGATCCAATGTTGCATGTTTCTCTGGACATAACCGATACTCGTTTCCGCAGCCGGATGTCAGACTAAACGACCTATAGTCCTTCGCGGATTCGTAACCTTTTCTCCTTTTGGGATGATCTTTGGGATGAAGACGACTCTCGCCATTCTCTAGCTCATGATGACATACCTAATCACCGCGCAGCTCTCGAACATAACCCAGCCATGATAATACTAAAATAAATACATGGTCGACGGTACAAAGGGGCCTTCCCTAAGTCTCTAGTGTGTCACATAAAAAAAAAATACTACTTCAGGTAGTTTCTGTAGCATGACGGGGAGTATGTCATCCGGTTCTGGGCGTTTTGAAGGGGGAGAAGCTACTAATCGTCCCGAGGACATTTTCCTTTAAAATAATAGCGGAAATCTCCTCCCAGGAGTGTGTCTGACCGTTCCCTGGTGTTTCCGCCTTATTCTCGTCTGGAGTAGACGCTGCAGCTTTCTCCATCTGGATATATATCCAAAAATCCTACCGCTGCCACCATTTTTCCAAAGAATTTTTTTTATTCATACTCTCGGGATAGGACCTTAAATACGAATTCTATTGAATCGATCGACCACTTGAATTTTACTATTCATCGCTGTTGTTAAGCCTAAGATTATATAAAAACTCCGCTACAACTCCCTTATCTACTGTTGATGATTTTTCTGGGTAAAAAAAAATACTGATTGTACTACCTTGCTATATACTATTGATTCCATCTCGCCCTCAGTTCCAAAATACCGGAGTAACTGCCATATCTTTTTGTTATGCACATATCACAGTTTTTGTTCTATTGGAATTAGAATAGCTCCCACTACCCACCACCAACCAACGTGGAAGTTACTCGCTTCCTATATGAAAAGTGTTCCTGATAAAACCTAATTTTTTCGTGTGTGTTTGAAATTACACACTTGAATTGATTTTTTCCATTCAATCATTGCGAATGCGGAACTATCTGTCGCATTTAGTATTCCCTGATTCGCACCACATCGACGAGCTCAAGTGGAAGACCCCATTTTTTCTGGTCTTTATCTTTTATCGGCTACAAACTCGAAATTTAAGATTGCAGCGTGAAATTCCCGGGGGTAATTTTTGAACATTTCAATTAAAAATCATTAAAAGGATTTAATTTACCATAAAAAAGACCCCCTCGTTCCACCCTTCAATTACGATTATCTAAGGGATGTCTACGACAGGCGAACGAACGAGCGAAATGAAACGAAACGATTGGAAGGGACAGGAAAGGAAAGCTGAGAGCTGCTGGGCGGGATGGAGGGGATTAAAAATCGAGAATTAATTGAAATGCAAGTGAAGCACTACTAACTGAGTGATTAATAGCCGTAGCGAACCGCCTAACTTTGTTGCTCTAAAAGTTCCTCTCATTGTGAATGCTAAAAGGTAATAAAGTGTTCATAATAACGTGAAGCTCCTTGGACTGTTGTCATTATGTACATTATATAAGGATGATTAATGGCCCAAAAGAAACTGCCGCTTAATTAAAAGTAATAAAACTCGGCAGAAAGCTACTCTCTCGCTCGCATTTTATCATAAAGTTTCGTCTCTCTCTCACTCTGTCTGTCGAAATTTCTGTGTGGTATTTTCTGACAAGTTCCACAATATATCCCACACGCGGCCAATAGTCCCAAGGACATGACTTCTGTCGTTGGTCCATTTTTCATCTAGTTTGTACGGTGGTAATATTTGGTTGCAACTGATGTCCTGGACGTAGTTTTTTCTCCGCTAACACCCTAGCCCGCACCACTTGTCCTATTCATAGTCATTTGTTAACCCAAAACTTGATAAATGGCTGCCCATCATGTAATCCAGGAGAGAAGATGTTTTGGTAGCAAAGAGAAGAGGAAAAATGATAACACCATTAAGCAAGGACTCGTAACAATGGAAGGTCATCAAGTTAAATAACGGGAAAGTCGGAAAAACTATTTTCAACAGTCATCCAGCATAGTATGGATACTGTTCCTGATCCTGGTGCTGGCTGGTTCTGGTTTTGGTCCTGTTCCTTTTCCGGACTTTTATAAGACACACACAGAACGAAATTGTGGGTTGATTCGAAAAAAATTTTTTTTAAGGAAAACGAAGTCCTTGAAGATTGGAATTTTCCTCGGAGTGCCGTGGAGATAACAAAACGATGGAAGTTTACTTTTTTTATGTGGCCAAGGATAATGGGAAAAGTTGCGCCTTTTGTTGGAAAGACGAAGAACAACGGGAATGAGTATTGCTCTAATTAACGACAGTGCGCTTCGCTCTTATCTGTTGACAAATCTCGGACCCGTGGAAGGACGAATTTTTTTCTTCTGTTAACTAGATAAAAATTTATTTTTCCGCACAATAGTAGCTTACGGCCTTTTGTTTTTCTTCTTCGTCGTCCTGGTCGTTGTCGCTTATTCCCTTTTAACCCTTAGTCCATCTTTGGACCATTTAATTTTCCTCATTTTCGGAAGGTATTGTTATGCCCTGCCCTCGTGAAACAATTTTGATTTACAATTTGGTTTTGTTTTTTTTTTTGTTTTTTAGTTGAAGAAGAATGTAAGAAAAGTTTTTCATTACAATTTTTTTTTTCGGCGGTGGAAAATTGTTAAATTTCCATAGATGAACTTTTAGACCTTTTCGTTAACAAAAATTTTAACTAAGAAAGTTTTTTTTTTGTTTTTGAGTTTTTGTTTTAAACTTAGTCAATTTAAAGAACAATCCAAGGAGGAGATTATGGAGATTTGTAGACTTTGTAATTCAAGATTGCGGAAATTTTGATTTCTTTACTAAACAGTTTGTGGTCATCACCTGATACACAGGCACAAGTGCCTACGGAAGATAAACATTAAAAAAGATGAAACGTAGCCTGTTATATTCAGGTAGCGGATCATATCTGTTATTTTATTAAGCTTCGAAACCTGTCCTATGCCCTACAAGAAGAGATTTTTAAATTCACCTGGTGTTTAATCCTACCCAGAGTCGGATGACTGCAAAGAAAAAGTTCGTCTATTCTTCTGGCAAAAAAAGGGGCAGCGGTAGGATATTTAGACGTATATTAAGAAAGAGGAAATTCTAGCGCCTACAACGGACTTTGATTGGGAACCATCTGTGAAAAAACTATATAAGGGTTCTTGTTGAAAGGCTGGAAGTTTTCCCATTACTCTCTCATAGAGATTTGGATCTCAAAAGATGGGTTAAAGTCAAGTTTCGATGTCTTCTAGTCAGATGGCAAAGATGCCCAGTACCAGTGGTAGAGAATTTAGTATATAACCTGTAACCTCAAATGCAACGCTCCTTCCGTAGCCTCATAGTTGCGCTAAATACCTGTAGCGGACAATGGAGATTGCACCCACAGCTTTCATGGCACCGACAACGTCTTTACCTGTCTTTTCTTGCAAGCCGTCGCGTAAAATGACCTTTTGGAATGACAGACTGCAATGCATAGAAAAGTTAAGAGTTAGGAGACTGTTCAATAGATCAAAACATGCTGGGGAATGAAAAGTATAAAGCTTCACCCTTACAGCCTACAACAAGGTGCTGAGACACTGTAAAGGTTTGCCTGGAGGAAACATTGTAAGCGTATGCACAGTCTACCAGAGGCACCTAGACTGCAAAATGCCCTCTTCAAGGACTCCTCCAACCTTCACCCATGGAGAAAAGCTGAGTGGCCCTGGCTCAGCGAGCACTTTCCAAAGTCAATTCTCCAGATCGCTTTGGCTCTGGATGCTGGATACAGCCATAGGACCATTTCATAACGATATTTTCGGTGCCTCTGGGAACGTGTTTGGCCGAGAAATGTTAATTGGGCAGTGACTTCTTTTCACCCCTACAAATCCCCGGGAAGAGACGGATTTTTCCTGGGAGTCAGTGCCTCTTGACAACCTGCTCTAAATATAAATAAGACTCGCCCGAACTTAGCATGAGACAGACACGGTATGCATAAGAAAATTTCAACTTTTCCAAATTCAGCCCTCTACAGACTTGTTACCAATAAAAGATGGACAGAGTAGTCCGAACAAAGGATCTTACGCTCACACATTATTAGACTAAAGGGAACAAAATTGGGGTGTTCAAAAATTCTATAGTAGGAAGAAAAGGGACAATTATCTTGGTGACCATAAAGGGTTGGTTCGATTGCGTAAATCAAGCAGCATTAGACGTGCTTAGTACTTACACCGATTGATAAAACGACACTCGCGTTTAAAATGGTTTCGTCGATGACAATGAGTTTGTTGGTGCGGTTTTGTACCTCGTCCAGTCAAGCCAAGATGGGTTTTTGGCACCCGCTCAAATATTCGAGTTGTATTCAAGGCGATGCCGAATGTATATAGAGCAGCTGGCTGAAGGCGGAACATGCAGCTCTTGAGGTTCCGCGTTCCGGTAATGTTCGTCTTCTGGTGAATTGAACCAGAGCAATTTTGTCGGGATTGACATTAAGACCTACGCTGGGGCACCAGATGGAAACCAAATCAATTGCATGTTGCAGACGTCTGGACCTTCCGTTTCATCTATTACCAGAATGACAACATCATCTGCGTAGCCTTCGGCCAAAAAAATTTGGCCATTGAGTAGCTCTAGGCGTCATCTACAACAAGTTACAACAGAAGTGGCGACAAGCCTCTTCCCTGGGAACATCCTTTGCCCTTCAGTGACCCCTGAGGATAAGCCGCCATTAGTTTGCGAGTTTTCAGTACAGAAAGTGCTACTTAGTACTAATACATAGTGGATTGTCGCTTACACTTAACTGTTCAGGCTTTCCGGGCTCCCGTTCCCGCTTCGTAATCTTGCCTTCGAATTGTTTGGAAGGACTTTACGATAGCGGGCTGGGATATGCCCCGTGGGCTCTCCAATTCCACTCCGGCTCTCTTGCTTTCTGTCTTTATTGAGTCAAGAAGCTTTGGGCAGAACGGCGGCGGTCTAGGTCTGCTTGTTGTCCCAGTAAGACGATAATTGCGATTCCCCTTTTATTATAATTGTTTTCCTTCTTTTGGGGTCCCTGCTTCCCTGGATGATAGGAATGTTCGACCTAGATAATATGGGAGCTGGTGCTGCCAATTTTCTGCCGGGTCCAGAGACTTTGGGCAGAGCGGCGGCTGTCCAGGTCTGCCTCTTGGCTACACAAGTTCAACCGTCGTTCTGCCTGTGTTGTCGTCCATTAATTACGCGAGTCGTTAAGAAGGGAAGGGGGTCCCGGCAAATGTCAGTTAATTTTTTTTCCTCTAGAAACAGTTTAAAAATGCGAGACAATTTTAAATTAAGTAAAACATGTTTATCCACTAAAGACCTCCAATCATTTACAGTCCGCCCCCAGGCAGTGGCCTTTCAGAGCAGGTCGACAAGCAGGCACCGCCCGATGAAAGCCACAGATTACTCAGTGTGACTGATAGATGGGGACTTCAGGTATCCGCCGGACAGACAACAGTTAAGCATAGCAGGTTGATTCAATTACAAAAAAATGCTCATGGCCGCAACGACAACTGCAAGACGGCTACAGACTCACACCGTGAATACCCGCGAACAAGCGCGAACACAACTGTGGATGGTTTTCGCGCCTAGCTCGCGCCTTGCTTTCCAGTCGGCACGACTTGAATGCTTGTCGTCAATTTACGGATTTATTCATTACTAAATCTGTATAGAAAACAGAAAACAAGGATATGTTTTAAGCCAGAGATGATTAGCATGTTCTATTGTACACTTTGTGGAAGTCCACATTATTCCTTTTATACATAGCTGGCTATTCCTCTATGACCAAAGAAGCTGTGCACTAAGGTTAACCTAGTCATATCGATTTAAATCAGTAAGTTGGATTTCAGTTAGTGCAGGAATAGCAGGCGGCATGTTGGATATCTATAACAAGTTAACCAATCTCACAAAAACATTTTTCAGACTGTAACTTTTTAACCAACTTGTTTTTAAATTGTCTCAGAAACATCAATGATCCAAGTAAGTAGTGTGAAAACACAAGTCCCGACAAATCGCCATTCAAATATCCAGCTTCGGTCCTCTAGATTCAACCCGACCATTGTCCAACATATCCGCCGGTTATAAAATAACAAGAATCCAACAGAAACCTGAGCACCTCTCTACTTAAAGTTGCCTAAAAAATCTTCATTCCAACACACACAAAACAAAGAAAAAATCTTATTATTTTTTTATTTTGCAAAACGAAACAAAACTCGCCCTTTTTAACCCAATGAAAAAGGATTTAAGATTTTCCATACCCCCACAGGAAGACAAAAAGGGTTAAGGTTCATGGATTCTTTATTAAAATTTTTATATCCGCATTCCCTCGCTCCCTCTGCGGGCTCGTAGCAAGGAGCTTAGGTCTTTTTACCTCTTGTCGGAATAATTCATCCTTAGAGTACACGGGGGCACAAGGAGTCTTTAAGCATACCTATGTTAAAAAGGATAATTCGCCTCTTTTTTGAAGATCTCCAAACGGGATAGTAACTACAGAAAAAAGTTTGTAAAACATAAAAGTGCTTCCCCGGGGGCATTTTGGGGTTTTGTGGTAATTAATTTTTAAAAACTGTCACTCATAAGGGACTAGTACTGGCTTTTAAACTAGATGGAGCCATCATAGATCCCCGCCCTGCAACTTAAAACACTAGATCAAATCCTTGTTATATATTACGTTGTTCGGTCGACGGGGGTATGTCGTCGTGTCGGCATAGGTATGTGCGGATGTTGGAGCGCTCGCTAACGTGCATATGCTTGCGGCTGTTCATTTTAATTAATATTGAAGCATGGCGGATGTGAAAGCCTTTCTGAATGTTACATGTATGTCAAAATGATTAACATTATTCTTTGTCGGGCGAGTACTATATATTATTTTACTAATGAGAGAGCAAGGAAGTTTTCAGTTGTGTGCCGTGCGCACGGCTGCAGAAGTGAGGAATTTGCATGAATTTTTCATGAGCTGTGCTCTGCTGGGCAAATCTTTATAGCCGGAAAATCCGCTCTTCTTCCCTTGAACTGGTTGCAGCAAATTCATCATCATCGTCCTATGGCAGCCATTCTGGACCAGATTAATTATTTCATATTCATTTACAATATATTTCAAGTGCCTTTTAGCTACCTTGAATTAGAAATAAGCCGAGCTTAAAGCTGGGATTTACTCGTGTGGTTCTGGATTCTGTATTAATTTTGTGGTTTGTGAATATGTGTGGATTTGGTTTAAAATGCATTTTATGGAGAGCGCTTAGTGATAGTGAATGTGTTATTATGGCCAGTAGTTGCTGATGAACTCCCGAAATTGTTATTCTTTGGGTTTGATGTACAGGGATACGCCGATGATTTCGATAGTATAATAAGAGGTAAGGACGACTTGACCATATCTGGTCTGGCTCTCTTTGAAGCATATGCTTATTCCAGGTCAAGGAGCCCATCTCCTTGACCTGTTTCTTACTTCTCATCCGACGCGGTACTCCATCAAGGTCAGCTCACCCCTTGGCAACTCGGACCATAAACTAATTAGCGCTTATTTCCCATATCCATCCACGACCACAACCACCACAGCTCCTAAAAGAACTGTGTGGCACTATGGGAAAGCCAACTGGTTGGGTCTTATTCGCTTCTTCCAGGCCACTGGCTGGGATTTATGTTTCCGTAATGCCAATGCGAACTATGCGGCCCTCTGGGTCACCAAAATTATGCGAGCGGGTATGCGCTTGTTCATCCCTCACTCTACCAAATCTGTGAAGCCTAGGCCGAACAAATGGTTCAATGGGGAATGTATGAACGCAATCAAAGCTAAAGAAGCCGCCTATAGAGCATACAGACGTTCGCCTAATGAGCCACTTCGTCGTGAGTACATCAAACTGAGAAACTCCTGTAACTCCATCATCAGGAAAGTCAAATCATCATTTGATGATAGATTGAGAAGTAAGATTCTTAACTCCACTACAGGCAGGCAGCAAAAACTTCTGGTCCTTGGTAACCGCCATCAAGAAGAATTTTACTTCCTCCTCAACACCTCCTTTTATCCACAACAAGGAAGTGATAACAGAAAGCAAACCCAAGGCCGACCTATTAGCTTCTCTGTTCGCCGCAAATTCTTCTTTACCCGATGCTGCTATGTCACCCCCCACTCTCGAGAATACCACCCACTCAATGGACGGAGTTCACTCAGGACTCGCGAGGTGTTTAGGTGTCTCAAAGAACTCGACGTCAATAAATCCACTGGTCCCGACAAAATCCCCCCTATGGTACTTAAAAAATGTGCCTCACCTTTGGCTAAACCTCTGCGCAAACTTTTTGTCCTGTCTTACTTCTCTGGAGTGTATCCCGACTCTTGGAAACTAGCTCATGTTCAGCCAATCCCAAAAAAAGGTGAAGCCAGCGACCCCTTAAACTACCGCCCAATAGCAATTACTTCTGTTCTCTCCAAAATCATGGAGACAATAATCAATAAAAGGCTGATGAAATATCTAGAATCCAACCAAATTATACACGACAGGCAATACGGCTTCAGATCTAAACGGTCTACTGGCGATCTGCTTGTGTGTTTAACCGAGCGTATCAACCAAAGCATTCACAGCTTTGGTGAGTCTAGCCTGGTTGCTATAGATATATCAAAGGCTTTTGACAGAGTATGGCACCCAGCTCTGTTGAATAAACTCCAAGCTATTGGTATACAGTTAGTTCTAAGGAACTGGATTAAGAGCTTTCTTTCAGGCTGTTCAATCAAGGTAGTATTGGATGGTGTCGAATCCAGCCCCACGCCATTTCGGCCGGAGTTCCCCAGGGGTCAATTCTCTCACCCGCACTTTTTCTAATCTTCATTAATGATCTGCTCTCAATCCCCTCCAACCCACTTCACTGCTTCGCTGATGACGGTACTCTGAATTTCTCTTACTCCTTCGACAACATAAGACAAACACGTGCCAGACCTTGTCTTTACCACCGTCAACTGATGTTCACTTCGATCAACCGGGATATCGAATCGATTCTTCATTGAATTCAATGCCACAAAAACGAAGCACTGTCTGATCTCCAAAAAAAATGTACCGACCTTCCTCCTATCTCAGTGGATAAAGAGAATCTAACGGCTGACTCAACTCTCAACATCCTAGGGGTAACTTTAACGAAGCATCTGCGATGGAATGATCACATATTCCAAATCGCCAAACAAGCCTCCCAATGCCTTGGATTTCTCAAGAGATGCAAGTTCCTCCTCCAGCCAGCCGCATTGGCTACAATATACAAATCCTACATTCGGCCGCGCCTCGAATACAACTCGCATATCTGGGCAGGCGCCCCAAAAACCACCTTGGCTTGTCTCGACAAGGTGCAAAATCGTGCCCTCAAACTCATTGGTGATGGCCCCTTTCGCGCCTCCATAGACACCTTAAGCCACCGTAGGAATGTAGCAGCCCTCTCCATACTTTATCGCTATTACCATGGCGACTGTTCCACTGAAATTCAGGACCTCCTGCCTGCACGGCAATACTTTTCCCGCAACACAAGACTAGACCGCTCGGCTCACCCCCATACCCTACAGCCCCCCCGTTCACGCACAATACGGTTTAGAAGTTCGTTTATGAATACAACAACTCGACTGTGGAATAATCTCCCGCAGTCGGTATTTCCGAACTCGTACAACACCTTAGAGTTCAAACGTGAGGTTCATCGTCATTTTCTTCTACACCCTCCAGACCCCCTCTAGCCTTTCCTATTCTCCTCTATTCTTCAAACCAAGCTTACTACTAGACATTGCACCATGAACTGAACGACATGACGGACTGGTAGTATAAAGGGTTACAACTAAGCTTGCTTTTTTCATATAAAAACAAAAAAAAAAATGCTGTAGCTATAAAGAAATAAGAATAAGCCAAATTTTATTGTTTAATTTAGCAGAAAGAAGAAGGTAAATATTCAAACTCCCATTCAAAATCAATAGGAAGACTGATATAGAATTACTGCAAATGTTGTCAAGAAAGCCTCCAAAGAATTATACACCTGTCAGTCAAAGCCCACTGGGAGAGAGTTCAGGTATAAATTGAAAAATTACCTTCTTGTCATACACAACCTTCGCGCTCGCAGCCTTGGCTTAGTGGCCAACATTCTAAAAGAAGAAGACCTCTAGTCTACTCGAAATATAAGTTCAAAGGGTGTTCCTAGGTCGATAGGAGCAATGGTAAATATACCTGCACTCCACTTTGAGGAACAAAAGCTACCAGCTACTCGCGGGTGATAATCTTAATCCTGTAGATCTAACAGGTAGCCTAAGAATATTCAAAGAATTTCAATATGAGTCCATGTTTAGATTAAAAGACGACTTTATACAACTTCTATTGTCAATTCAGGATCTTGATCGAAGACCACCAGGGGGAGCAGTCAGAGATGGGATTTATAGGCCGACTAGCAGTATCTCTAGCCAATTCCCTTTCAACAGGAAACAACTGTTTGTTTGCCTTTTTAATATGATATGATCTCTACAGACATCGTGCGTGATAGGCACGCCTCGGGCCAGACAACGACAGACGCCGCACATAGGGGTATTTAATCAATCTGGGCGGCCAAAATTATTTTTAGGGCTTTGATTATTCTAAATTCATTTTTCAATTAATACCACGTGTTCTTATTACAAAAAAAAACATTTATTTCAAAAATAAGCATATTTAACATATTAATTCTTCTTCAGAATCATCTCCTTCATCACTTTCCATTGGGTCGGATGTATTTGGCTCAGCGGACATTAATAGTTCAATGGTATCCGGTAAAAAAGTCTTTAATTTTCGTTTTTTTATTTGTCTCATGCTGCTCAATAAGGGGTCAGAACTTAAAAGTAATCTATTATATACATCTAGGTTACATGATTCTCTTGAGAATTTGCGCGCAAAATTTTGGCGATATAACCGGAAGTGTTTATTTCGGGCCTCTGCGGCCTCTTCTGATAATTGACCTATGGGCAATAATGCATTTTTTATTATAACTCCACCATGCATTAATATCTTGTGCATGGTTGGAGTCATTGGATGCCATGAGTAAAGTTCAACATACAGTTTGGCAGTGTCAAAGGCGTATTTCTCAAATTTTTCGATATTAATTTCGTATCCACTGGATATTGCATCCAATATCACTTTTAACTTGAAAATTAGCTCGTAACTGACGCCTGTTATTTCTGCAGCTAACTGTGGATTCTCAAAAAATCTGCGGCTGGTGTTACCATCATTGGTGTTACCGAATCCAGCTTTTGGCATATCTAGTAGCAATCCGGTCTCCACGCGGAACCTCTTCTGGATGTCACGTTTTCTCTCATTTTCTGTAGCTTTTTCAGATGCAGTTTTTTGTTTGCGATATTTGCGAACAGGTAATTTATAAGCCAAATGCAAAATACTTTCAAGAAAACGTATTCTGGCATGTAAGACTGAAAGTCCGAACTCAAGAGCCTTATCATCAACATTCCTTTTTAACTCAAGATCGTTCAAATCTTGGGAAGTTGCTCCGCAAATATAACATTTACTCGTAGATTTTGTACCTGTGGCGGCATAACAAATCTTTCCATCAACCATTGTCATCAAGAAAATATGTTCAAAGGTAAATTGATTATCACCTAGGTAGACATTAGTTTTGGCTAGAGACTTAACTGCGTTTTTAACGTATCTGATCTCTTCTTCGGTAACATTCGAAGTTTCTTTAAGGAAGCGGAATCTTATCGGCCTGCAAAATCGGGGAGAAGATGGTGTGGGATTCTGCCAAACAATTTTCCTACTATCTTTGCCGCAAACAATTTGAAGAGGCACAAAAGAACTCAAAAATATATTTGCGTCAGAATCGGCATCGTTCTCAAACTTTTGCTTGTACTGTGATTGCTGAGATCCATCACAGCCCCATTTACAAATAATTTTTAGAGTTTTTTTTTCAGTATCATTTAAAGTTGTGAGAACCTCATTCAGATAATTACATAAACGTGTAACTGTATGATCAATAAGGGCTTGTAAGTTAGTTTCGGCGCAAGTACTTGTTACACGGTACGAATCTTTAGGTGGGTAACATTCTTGTTTTGCTCTTTGTAAAACGCTATAGCATGGATACATTTTTTTATTTGTACTCCTAATAACTTCATATTGCCGCCTAGTTAAATCTGCTTCTACGAACATAGACAAAGCTTGTACAGGTGTCACTTGTACGATTTGATCTTGCATTGATTGAGAATATGCCTTTTTATACTTTGTCGCACGTGTTGGAGAAGTTGTGATCTGCTTCAAAATTTGCGAAGCATCCCTTTTGCCACTAGTTTGTAGTTTCAACTTCGCGGCATATATCATTACTTCGTCATCTATAGTAGCGCGAATTTCTTCAGTCTTTCTTCTTTTACTTCGTTCGCTTGATTCCTCAAACGATTTGCGTGGCCTGCCTGGTCGACTTTGCGTAATAGGAATTTCGAAAGTTCCATTCAACCAAGAATTGTTGTTTTTTAAAAATAATTCCTCTTTTCTACCGGATTTCAACCACCTTTGTTTCATTTCAGATTTAAAATGTGAAAATCTATGTTTCAAATCATTAATTTGAGTGTCCATATAGCTTTCACACGTTATAAGATAATTTTCCAAAAAAAACAATTTTTGTTCGAAACTGAGCAATTTTTGTTGTTGCATTTGATTGAACAAGTGTTTTCGAGTTACAACTTTTACCCCTGAACCACCTGGTAAACCTACAACAAATAAAAATTAATTATACCGAACGTTAAAATGAAGTGATCATTTTAGGTCTTTTTTCCAAACATTTTTATACCCTCCAAATTTTGAAAGTCGCGAATAGGAGCAGGAACTTTTTTTTTTAGTTTATAAAAGAAAGATCTAAATTATTAATATCTTAAAGAATTACGGCCGGGACGAACCCGGAAGTATAACAAAACCTTAATTATCTTAGTAAAACGCTCAAAAATATCTTTACGAAAGAGTGTATTTTCAAAATTATATACTGAATTGAGTAAGCAAGTTTACACACAAAAATGTATTGTAATTTATTGTATTTTACCTAAATTATCAGGATCCATCACAAATAATCTCAAAATAAACTCCAACTAATAAATATGACTTTTCAAAGTTATTAAAAAGTGAACGTGCCGAAATCAGGAACATAAACACTGACGCGAGGTGAGATTCCGTTCAACAATATTCGAAGAAATATAATATATGCGCTGCTTTAACACTTAGCTAGTGCTGCCAGACATGTTTTTAATTCGTATGAGTATTTTTTGTCATGTACAATAAGATTTGAAAAATTGACTTTTGGCCGCCCAGATTGGTCAAATATCCGTTTGTGCGCCGTTTATTCCCATCTAGCGTGACGTATCAGACGACAGATACTACTAATATATTTGTTGAAAAAGTTCAAACACCGATGAAAAAAATGTCTGTACGGTTCCAATGCTCTATTCATACTTCTCGGCAGACACCCACAGACACGAACAGACATGAACCACGCAGACAAAATATTCTTTCCGTGTATATTGGTCGGGTACGGCCTGTGTCTGTTCACGTCACGGTAGATGTGAATACGTTCATGCACACTGTTTAGAAGAATATTATTTTGTCTGGTACGCTCGATGTCTGCAGATGTGAACGGACCTTAAAGCGTTTAAAGATGAATGGATTCCATAAAGCCCAGGTTGGATGGGCATACACTTATTCTCTCCTTCAAGGTGAAATTTCTGGGTCTAATCCTAGACCCTAGATGCAACTGGAAGTCGAACTTCAAGGAAACGGTAAAGAAACTCTCATAGCTTTAGCCGCACGAATGCCTTTGTTGCTCTCTTATACATGTCCCCTATCCACCTTCACATAGAACGGTCATAGAAGCATCTTGAATTTGCTACTAGGGAGTATGGTTGCCACAACCACAGACCTTCAGGAAGGACGTTTCCGGTAAAATACCGTTAAGATGAACGTGGAGACGGAGACGTCCTAAAGAAGTTTGATTTACGGGTATTTACAGATGGCTCGAAAACTTCAGATGGTGTCGGGCAGGGGTAGTGACACTGTATTGCTAGAATTATGACAATTATCGATAAGAGGGCGAACGAGCGATAAACGCTCTTGCACTTTCTGTGCAAATGTCCAGTCCTAGCCAAAGCCAGGCAGCAAACTCTAGGCTGTTGCGTTATGGAAGATTTAAGAGATCCTTGTTTAGATTTAGAGGTCTGATAAGGTTTCTTAACTTCACAGGATGACTTTAGGCTCCTGCATGCTGGTTAAGTTGGAATCAAACCCTAATTGAAGACACTTCCTGGCTTGCCATTCTCCCAGCGGGACACGGACAGGCTTTTTAACATTACGTCGCGGGGATGGATCAGCTTTTTTCTACCTGCTCATGCTCCTGGCGCCTTTGCTTTTCAGCTTCCTCCAGCCACAACTTGTATGGTGTATGGAGTTTAGCATTTCTTCCACTTTTATCCACACATCCTCGGACCTCATCATATGTCGCTTCCAGCTCCGACCTATGAACGTAAATCTTGTACACAAGAGGGAATCTACTGGACCTGGACAAGCCGAGCACATCCAAGTAAAAATTAAAAATGGCCTTACAATGGGCGAACACCGACCGTGATTGAAACATAGTTTTCGACCATTAGAAAGCTGTTTGCAAGAATGTAAGTTCGTACACCACACACACACACACACGAACGCACCGACGGGTTCTTCAGGCGATTAAATAAGAAAATTTTCCACTAAAATATAAATTAACATGCACCACACACTTTACGGACAACAAACCCACGACTGGCGAGCTCGTTTCTCTGGTGCACCGATTAAGGATCTTTGTACATAACGAGAATGCTCAAGATCTCATAAAACACATTCAACAATGCTTCGTATACCATACTTTTTTTTCTTTTTTGGATCAAATTGCCCGTCGTTTGCCCGTTTGTACAGCTCAGAACTTGCCCATTTAAATCTTTTGATCAAGTTTGGCTGTCGTGAGGCCGTATGTGTTCCCATTAAAAGTAATTAAAAACTGTATGGCCATCATATGCCCCGTAAAAAGCCAAGCGGCCGGTGTTCACCCGTTGTAAGACCATTTTTATTTTTACTCGGGCAGCGATGAGTCATCGTGCCCGAAGCGGTGGAAGTATTTTCCATGTCCTTCATGTCCTCACTCAAAATCTGAGTGAGCTCATAACTAATTTTTCCATGCTCCCGTGACCCATCTCTACGCTGTGGGTCCACCAACTCTTAGCAAACCCGTCCCAACTTCCGCTGAGTTTTCGTTTTAGACCAGCGCGCCATCTGTTTTTGGCTTCCCTCTTAACATACTTTGGATTGAAGAGGCTCATGGCTTTTCTTGCAAATATGTCAACAGGAATCGTCGTCGGCAGTGTTCCAGTTAGTGCAACATATGTATACGGCTCCCATGTTTTGTTGTTAGCCGTTTTCTGCCCACACTGGCGGTGCCTGTAGCAGGAGTGAGCTAACCACCCTTGCCATTAGGAAGCGACGACTAGGTTGGGCTAATCATTCGCTGATCAACACAGCTTTAATTTTGTGGTGTCAACAACGTTCAGATCAACGCTTTCTAGCCACGCTTTAATCTCTCAGGTCGCTTAGATCACGCCCAATTCTATTTCGTTGAGGGGTAGTACTACAACCACTAGCTCGATATCACCGGCGAACCCACATTTACACATAACCTAAGATTTTAGAAGTTCGTTTATAAATAGAACAAGAGTGCGAGTTGCAGCGAGTATTTTCGAACCCGTACAAAATCCGAGACTTCAAAGGAGATATTCGTCGCCCTCTGCCTAAGCGATGTAAACCCCTTATCTAACGTATCCTGTTCTGCTCTAAAAACTAAGCTTACTACTAGACATTGAAACAAGACCTGAACATCATAATAGACTGCTAGTACACCGTGTGACTCCTTAACTTACTTCTTCTACATGAACAAATTTTTGGACTAGGACTTCACCCACGTCTGTCCTTGACTTTCATAAAACGCGCCAATAAAGCTGCTCCTTTTCTTGTTCAGCCATGAAAATTATCAGATTATGCGCCACTTTAAATTTAATCACCGAACTTAAAACCCGAAATATTATCTCTCAACATTGCAGCAAAAAATCATCAAAAATCATCTTGAAACTTTGTAACATACTAAAATGGACGTTAACTTGGCTGTAAAAGGGCAGGCCACGCCGCCCTTCCGAATCCTTTACCTTAGCCCCGAAAGTAATAAAAAAATTTCCCGCAGGACATCAGTATCCTTTTTCGTGCGGAGCCATTAAACATATTCGTGAAGAGCCACCACCACACCACCACTACACCACCACCACGCCACCACCACCACTCAGCATTATATACATAAAACATCCCTTCGCATTCATTTTTTGTTGTTCATCGTCTTCTTCTTTTTGCAGGGATTGTTTTGGGCCCTGGCATGCATATGGCTTATTTATCCAGACATAAAGATGCCCCATCTGAAGGGCGAGCCGTATGTGGGAAATTCGTCATACGAGTTTATCTACACAAATTATCTGCCAACAGAATTCCTCATAAATGGTATCGTATCCGGTCTCTTGACAGTTGTAAACGTGATTTGCATCTTTATCACGGCCATTATCGTCCTCAAGATCAAGGAAGTGGCAGCGCCGTACACGTCGAGCCCGGATTTAAGGAGGTGAGTATCCTTTAAAAAATATTACAACAGCAACATGGTCCAGCTACACAGCTTCTTACTTATCTTATTGCGGGAGCCCCCAGAAAGGAGTGAAATGGCCCAGAATAGTTCCTTAAATGGTGATTGCACCCCATTACAGCTAAGTTTTATCATATATGGAAATTAAATTCCCTCTGCCAATATTTCCCGGGGGCTGGGCGGGGGCTGTGCGGTATTTTTGATGCCATTCCTGCCCGGGGGCGGGGGCGGGGTAAGTCGGGGAAAGAAATGCGGGAATTTATTGATTTTGTAATTGGGTGAGATGAGACCATTCCGAAGCCTTGGGAGTCATGTGGACGAGGCATTGCCTCTGCTGAATGGCAATTGGTTCACAACACCTTTTTTATGGCTGAATGGTCGTCTATGAATGGGCGAAACTGTTACAGCCAACTTCTTTAAATGGAAGTTAGTATCGGGCAACACTAAAACGAATTATCCTTACAAAAACTGCAATAAAAGATATAAGATTTTATGTTGACCATTTCGGCTGCTGCTGTGTGGCTGGTGGATAGATAAAAGTCAAGTGTGGTAACCATCGTGATCTTGCTACTTTCCGCATTCGATTTATTTGGTTTATAACAAGGGGAAACTTTCTTTTGCACACATACTATAAATTGTTTTCGGTCTGAGAGCGCTCGATTTTATCGATTTGCTAACTGGGTACCCACTTTAGAAAATTAGTTTCTTCTCTAGATTGCTTAGTTGCTGGAATCGATATTGTGTGTCGTTTATCGGGAATCTGGCAATGCCAATAATTTTTAAATTCGTTTGTAACTATTGATGGGATCTTAAAGCTGGGTTTAGTGGTCACATGTCCTTAAGCTGATACAGGGGATCCCCCGGGAGATTTTACACATTGAATCAGATTTGCGCCAGCAGAGTTGCGGCAGCAGGGGAAGAGGGTATCATCCAAAGCGGGATTGTTACGGATTATTTTTAGCTATGAGTCAGTGGAGACAATTGTGCCATATTTCGCAAATAATAATTCGGTCAATGTAGTGTTGAGTAGTCCTATTCGATTAATACTAGAATACTACAGTTCCGCTTAGGTTAGATCTTCCCCTAACGGATCGTGCAAAGCAGGGATTTGTCGGTTCACATGTGGGAGACCCACAATTCAAATCGTAATGTGCAGATGATCCCGCAGTGAAGCGTCGTCCAGAACACACCAGTTCTGAATCAGTGGGTGTTGGGGCGGTTGGGAATGGGAACCAAATCTGACTTTGACCTAAGGTTAGCTTGGTTTACGCCCCCAACCGCTCTAACACCTACTTGGATTTTGTAAAAAAAGTAGCCTGCTAGTAAGGGTGAGGTCCGGTCGGGTCGCCAACCAACAGGTACACAGGGGGACTAACACGCTGCTTTGTGCTCCGTGACGGAACTGTGCTACACAGCTGGAAGTGCAACTACACCCTTCTCGTGGGGCGACTGGAAAAAACTCCTTGCATGGTCATGTCTCTACCAGAAGTGCTAGGTAACGGTAGTCGAACGGAAAGAAGAACACTCTAAAAAAACCTCCCCAATCTAAGGTGAAAGAGGATATACCGATATAAGTATGGCCAAGGAGGTGCTTGGTCTCTAATATCTGAACTCTGGATACCTGTTGTCCTCCAGTTTTAATTAGTTTTCCCTTAGTATACTGCCTCGCTGTGGGTGTCGTACTTTCCCGAATACTCGTGGATCCATTTATGAAAACTAATAAAAAGACTAATGAACTTAATGCAGCTCCGACATCATCAACCTCGTCAATTGTGACGATGGCCACTTCTCAAGTGTGCATAGGAACACAAGAGATAGCAATTACCTCAACTAGCGGAGCCATTGGTCGCGAAAGTTGTGAACCAATTGCTTCAACAAGCAGAGCCAATGGCCACGTAAGATGGAAATCAACTTGTTTGACCAGTGAAGCCATTGGGCACACTGGTTCTGCAGACAGGTTGTCAGTCATTGAAGATGAGTTTTTAGACACAGAATCCGTCTCAGAGCTCGGTCATTTCCGGAGCTACAACCATTGCCCGAGGTTTGGAGAAGATGGAGCTTGACAAACCTAGGTTTGCCAAACTCTCCAACTACCAGAGAAAATGCTTTCAAGAAGCACTGGGAAAAGGCCTCTCCAAGGATATGGACCTGGAAAAAGTTTTAATAAAGCCCTCCAAAGAACTGAGCTGATGAGGGTTCGTGTTAGGCTTGGTCTCATCTCGACTGACATGGTCAACTGCCCCGTGACACTTGAGCAAATAGCACAGTTGCAGGAGGTGATCATTGATGTCGTCATCTAAAAAGCAACCGGCGAAGGCTAGCTACTGTTAGTGTGCTAAAACCCAAGGATAGTTTCCCTCAGACTTGTGTCATACGAGACTACTTCGCCCGAGTGTTAGCCTACCCAACGAGAAAGAGCTGGGGACTATCAACTTACAACACTCGGCTCCCGCTAAAAAGTGGTCCAGAGGCGGGTAAATGACAATACCCATCACTTGGTCATGGTAGTAGACACCGCTTCCATGACTAAGTTAATTAGTTTGAAGGGAAAAATCGCCTATTGATTTTCCCACACCAGGCTAATTCTTAAGGATAAATATCCTCCAAAGAAGCAGCCACAAGGGCCGGGATCGTCGTGTGAGGCTGAGCCCTTAGGGTCTGAAATGGCACCACTTACCACTGTGCTCACACCAATTCCGGGACCGGCTGGCGTTGTTCCATATCCGGCCCCTGCATCTGTAATAAGCGCCAGGGAGCCTGTAGCAGAGCTAACTGCAAATCAGCACCTTCAAGGGCAACGACGGTAGGACAAAGGGTCCTAGACAAGCCAAGAAAACCGGGCTTGTAAAAAGTTTTTTGGAGAAAAAATGAGCGCCATAAGGGCACTTAAAGCAAACTTGAACCATGTGAAAGGGGCTTCCTCCACCCTGTGTAAGACATTCGCGAAGAGGCATCTTACCCTTGCTCTTATCCAGGAGCCTATTGTAACCGATTGCAAAGTCAGAGGACTTACCACCGGAGATGCGGGGTGCTTCGTGCTGGCCTTTTAATCGACACTCGTGTCACTTATCTTTCCATTACCAACTTTATTTCTAGAGATTTAGTGGCGATCTCGGTTACGGTTCCCGCCAACGGATTCCAAGATATCGTCCTTGCGTTCGCCTACTTTCCGGGATGTAGCAATAGTACCACCCCAGGAGGTTCAAGAACTGATTTAGATCTGTCGCAAGACGAATCGACAATTCGTTATCGGCTGTAATGCAAATGCTCAGCACTAATGCAGAAACAACAACAACAGCTTCGATTTTATATAGAAAGGGGTCAACAAATGACTTCAGCACTAAAATGACATTGCCTTGTTACTGTATACCGTGCTTCGGACTTCGATCAACTTCGAGAAGTACTTCGCTGAAGCAACTTCGCTTTACGTCCAGTAGGTTATGATAGTCACCTCCAATTTGTTCTTCTTTTAAGTCTGGGAGATTTATTTTCCGGTAGTCTTACCTTCGGGCTTTGCTTACACAGGAATAAAAAATTATTTCGTTCTGTGAGTTTTTATCTTCTTCTATATCTATAAAAATCTCGTGTCATAGTGTTTGTTACCGAACTCCTCCGAAACGGGTTGACCGATTTGTATGAAATTTTTTGTGTATATTTGGCAGGTCTGAGAATAGGCCGTAGGCTATTTTTTATACCTTTAACCAAAAGAAACACCCGAAAAAAACTAAAAAATTGGTAATTTTAGGAATTTTAACTTCATTTTAGTTTCAATAACTTCATGCCTACCTATTGCTTGACAGCTTTGTAAATGCCACGACCTTCATGTTAGGTCGTAAATGTAAATGTAATTAAATTGAATCATTCCATTTAATGAAAATTTCTTTACGCAGCTGTCAAACAATAGGTAGGCCGTGACAATATTGAAACTGAACTGAAATACAATAAGCAATGCAGTATACTTAATATACCGTTAGATCCATGGCGGCCGTCTCAAGAGGGCGGTTTACCACTTTCTTCACACCCCTCTCGATATGGGTATCAAATGAAAGGGTATGATAAGTAGAATACAACAAGCAATCCAGTATACTCAATATACCGTTAGATCCATGGCGGCCGTCTCCAGAGGGCGGAACACCACTATCATCCCAACCCCCTCGACATGGGTATCAAATGAAAGGGTATGATTAGTAGAATACAATAAGCAATCCAGTATACTTAATATACCGTTAGATCCATTGCGGCCGTCTCAAGACCCATGTACCCGTTGTTTGAGGCACTTCATCTGTGTAAAATTCATATCTCGAAATATTCAAAGTCAGTGGATGGTTTTTATTGCTTACTATTGGCTTATAGATGCAGCGAGGCGTACCGGGTCCCAGCTAGTGTATCTATAAATGAGAATTTCACACAAAAATTTGAGGTTATGTTTTCATTTCAGTTCAACTCTATTTCAACCCAAAGTGAACTCAACTCGACATCATATACGGTGGTCGAAATTTCAACTCAACCTCGACTCAACTTTTTAACTTACATAGTTATAAACGGGGTGGTTGTAGATATCTTTGCCCTAAGTTTCTCAAGTTTCTGTTCTGCCCGAGGTTGTGTCGTAGGTTTCATAGAAAGAAGTTATTGCCAGAAAGGGTCCGGGGATTTCGTAGTTTTTGTCCGGCCTCGGCAATTTAGGCCATGGCAGCCCTGGGCATATGTGATGTTGATAAGATGGAGTGATTGCAATCATTGATGGAGTTTAAAACACACCCATAGTAAACAGTATTGTATTGTGAAATTTCCGAATTCTATTTTTAGCTCTTTCATCCGAATGATCTGTAATATTACCAAGCTTTCTATACAACTTGAAGAAGTTACGCGTTCCCCTCCTTTTACATCTAAAAATAACATCCTTAAATCCTTTGATTACGCCATTTTTATCGTAATTGAAACGAGAGTACCAAAATACAAACGCGAAATAAAAGCAATAAATCTTTCAGGCCCAAAAATTTGTGTATAGAAAACAAATTCAGCCGCAGTAATTGCGGCTAGGGAGCAGCAGATACATATCAAATTTCTGCGGCGGAAATAGCAACTTCCGAAATGTATAAATCGTTCAATAACGAAATAAGAAAGAACAGAAAAAAAGGAAGAAATTGACACAAAAAATCCCCCAAAGGATTAAGGAGGCAGGCACCACACAAGGAAGCGCCCGCCGAAATAGAAGCTATAAATTAAATTTCACTTACGTTGTAAATCATGATTCGTGTACGTTACTACATGATATGTTTGTGTGGATGTGATGTATATGAACGGGTATATATGTACGACATGGAAGCTGCTATTTACGAAATAAAACCTAAGGTTGAGCCCCGCAGATACTCAATGGATCCCTCATGAAACACAATAATGTCACACTGTGGCTTTCCTTTCGCCGATATCCTTCTTCAATTTAATTTCCTTTATCGTTGAGGAAATTCGAGAGAGATTATCGCGGTTTGTTGGGATCCCCTAAATGTAGGGCGTAGGGGGCTGGAGGGGCCCAAGCCTTTCATTCGCTCTCTCCGTATTCCTCCCCCGCCCTCTTATCAATGACAAATTGTGTGCGTCATCAATCATGTTGAATTTTGGCTTTGTCACATTCCGTATTTTTTGTTGTTGTTGCTCCTGCCGAACGAGGAAGGTGTATTCTCTAACTCTTGCTGTTCTCTCTAACAAGAAACATTACGAGAAAAAAATGTATAATTGATGAAAATGGTTACAGGAGGTATTTACGTCGATAAAAAGAACTCTAGTCACGTACTCTCTCCTATTCTTTTCTGTGTTTTTTTCACAGGATACCAAAGCGACCTTGCTACAGGTCCTGTGATTCCCTTTTTCCACACTCCTCCATTGTCGATCCTTTATTTATTTTTTTTTCTTGGCTGGTAAAGTTCATACCCATCAAAACCTCATCCTGGCAGAAGGCACAGAGAGGCTCTGGCAAATAGCGCTTGTTAGAATAAGAGAAAATTTCTATTGTTTTGGGGTGTTTTGTTTTTTAACTGAGGGAAATTTGTCATGTTGCCTTAAGGGCGGAATCTCTTATAAGAGCGCACACAGCACAGCACAGGAAAAAATCGATTCAGGTACCACCGAGCCAACTTCTGGCAGCAGCTCCTGAAAAGATTTCCCTTAACCGATGGTTAAGTAAATCTTTAAATTAAATTCGGTAAAATTTGAGAATCTTTGATGTTCGTCGGCTGTGGTGTTTAGTGGGCGGCTTGCGGTTACCGGGGCGCGATACGGATGGATAGAAATGGATTCAAGGTGTTTACGTAAGCATCTTAACAGAACAATCGCATTTGTGCGTTGCGAAGAAATTTTACCAAGTATAAATAAGCTTTTGTGGTTTTATTTAATTGAAATTGACATAAAAAAAGCTAGATTCCAACACATATAGTTGTGTTATTGTATCGAATTTTTACGCCTACACTTGTTTTGATCGAGTTGTGATGCATATGCTTATCACACGATTTGGGGACCACATTGACGTAAACGAGAGAGGTGAGTGTCTTCTAGATTTTTTTCTTGTAAACAACATAGATCTTGCTAATAGAGAATGCAAATTAACTTTCGCAACTGCTAGAAAGGAGCCGGTGCTGGACCTCACTCATACTAGCAGGCTACTTTTTGATAAAATCCAAGTAGGTGTTAGAGCGGTTGGGTACAAGCTAACCTTAGGTCAAAGTCAGATTTGGTTCCCATGTCCAACCGCCCCAATACCCACTGATTTAGAACACCATCCGGGCCCCATCCAAGACGGAATTAGTAACCGCAATTGTTGTAGGTAGCATTAATAAGGCATCCTGACGGCTTAACTGGCTAGTAATAGGGTACCAAACTTCCGCTTGGGTGGGGTCTTGTTGTATATATATTTTTGGTTTATGAAGTAACAATAATTTTTATTAAACTTTTAGTTATTTTTATTCACCAGGTATAATTATTTAATTTTTTATTCTTGACACATTAAGTTAAGCGAAAAATTACAACATCTAATTAAACACTAACACTTGAATCTTACTCACTACTTACTGGATTCTTAGCATTTTTTTATTCTTTTCGCTATTTATATAACTAACTCTACAATTGCCTTTCACGGCGCAAAATTATGTAATTTTAATTGTTTTATATCTTTTTTGGTGTGTTATTAATAACAATAATTTTTATTAAACTTTTAGTTACTTTTATTCGACAGGTATAATTATTTAATTTCTTATTCTTGACTCATTAAGTTAAGCGAAAAATTACAACATCTCATTAAACACTAACACTTGAATCTTTCTCACTACTTATTAGATTCTTAGTATTTTTATTCTTTTCGCTTTTTATATAACTAACTCTACAATTGCCCTTCGTGGCGAAAAATTATTTAATTTCTTATTCTTGACACATTAAGTTAAGCGCAGAATTACATCTAGTTAAACACTGACACTGAGAAACTTTGCCCACATTCCACCGATCAAAAGAAACTCTACCAACCGCGCTTCAAAGTGATTAATTCCACCGACCGAGAAATTAAATTCATTTAATATTCAAATCACCCGCCGGCGATCGTGGCTTAGACAACACTCAACAAAATCAAATTTTCAACCGCCGGTGGTGGCATGGAAAATTGTCCACCGGCTGGGAAAAACGCGCCCTTGAACTTTTTCCCACCTGCGCAACTTGCTTACCGCGCGTTTCTCACGCAGCGTATTGCAAGTTGCGCTAGATCGGGTGGGTCAAGTTTCGTTATATTTTAGACGTTTTTAAATTAGCCCCCAAAGGATATTATGAAGTGATTCCCAAGTTGAGGATTTTCGCTTGCTTGAATTTCTCATAATTCTTGGAAATCTCTTGAACATTAAAATGTCTTTGAACATTAAAAAATTGTTCTTGCAATTCTCCCAACGTAACCCGATACCTCTGCTGATAAGGGGTTGGGTTTTCGTTCGGTACTTTTGCTGGCGAGTTGTTTATTAGACTTTTTTTTTGTGTCTTATTTTATGTAACAGTCTTCATCTAGCAGTCGGTGCACCTCCTATTCTGGCACTGTTGGCGTCACAGCCTTTGTCTGCTGGTTAGTGGGACTCACTTTTTTCAGGAGGCATAACACTCCAACAAGACTGTCTCTCGCTAGCCCTGACGGTTGTGACTCACCCGGCTGTTGAAAAATGGATGCACTCATATAACACCTAGTAGGGCAAACGCGAGGATCACTGCCTTCTCCTTCTGCATCCACCAGACTACCCTTAACCTATTCTTTTTCTATTTTCAGGTCAAGCTTACTACTAGACAATGCACCCTGAGTTTAACGACATAACGGTCTAGTGGTACAAAGGGTGATTCCTAAGCTTGATCATGCCACATACAAAAAAATGTAATGGCCTATGATAAAGCAGCTGGAAAAGATGGCCAGATCCCGCCAGAATTGTTGAAAGCGACTCCTGCTCATAGCAAATGCGCTAAAGCCAATCCTGGAAATAGCATAGAACACTGGTACCTTTCCGGAGGATTGGGCGGAAGGTCAAAATACTAACAAATAGGGACCTAACAATATGCGATAACTGGAGAGGCATCTAGGACAAGAGAGGCAGTAGACCCAACGCTTAGAAAGCAGCAGACCGGATTCAGGAAGGGCCGTTCATGTATAGATCCCCTTGAGAATCATACTGGTCTCTAAATTACGATCCCCTTTTATTTTGCTTTCGTAGACTATGAGAAAGCATTCGACTCGGTTAATAGAAGCTTTATATGGCAGGCAATACGGCAACGTGGATTGCTTGATAAAATAATAGAATTGAAAAAAGCCCTATACAACAATTCCAAATGAAGAGTTCTCCATAATGGAAAATTATCCGACAGCTTCGAGGTGAGCTCAGGAGTACGGCAAGGATGCCTACTATCGCCATTGCTATTTCTGATGGTAATGAACGGCATCCTTGTCGGGGCTCAAGATAGTAGAACAGGCATCATACAATAGGGTTTGCTAGACCGCCTTAGGGATATCGACTACGTTGATGATATCTGTTTGCTGGCCTACAGAGACCAGGATTTCAAAAACATGTTAAACCAGGTAGCTTAAGGCTAAATCCGACAAAAAATAAAGAAATGGAATGCAAACACCATTTAACCAACTGGTAGATAAATTCTGCTAACACATATGCATATGCTCCGCATATGGAGATCCACCCCTGATCTCAAATAACACCAATTTACGGCTGCTCAACTCCAACGTTAAGGCAGTTTTTTTGTATGGTTGCGAAACATGGAAAGATACCCAATTCATCACAGGGCGCTTACAAGTTTTCATCAACAGATGCCCGCGTCGTCCTTAAAATCCGCTGGCAAGATAGAATTTCAAACGAAGAACTATGGCGCCGTGCCGGCCAAGGAAGGATAGTCGACCAAATCAGGCGAAGGAAATGGAATTGAATTGGAAAAACCTTCCGATGCGATAACGAAAATCTAGGATCCAAGCAAGGATCCCGTCGAGTCGGAAGACCTGGAACAACGTGCAGGAGAACCCTATTAGCAGAGACCGCAACAACTGGAAGATCCTGATCGGAGCTCAGAGCTGTCGCACAAAATAAAGTCCGTTGGAGGGCAACTGTTTCCGCCCTATGTCCCATGAGGTATTAAAAGGGAATACGAAGAAGAAGAAGTAATTATAATCTCCTGGTTTCAATATAAATGCAAGTAGGTATTGCGGCGCTTGAGCTTGAGAAAATAAACCGGTTTGACTGGCTTGTAACCAAGGTTATTAGGATCACTAAAAGGCATGTTAATTGCCTACTTAACGGATTTAATTACGAGATAATGGGTAATTAATCACTAGTAATGACCTTAATGATCTTGGTCGCAAACCAGTCAAACCGGGGTATTTTCTCACGCTCAAGTGCCGCAATACCTACTAATGCACTGTTGATATTTCTCCAGTCATATGGGGTATAACCATGTGCGAATATGTGAATATTTTTCATAATAAGGGAATAGACTATGTTGCAGCCCAGCCCTGTAGCAGAATGGGTTAAATACCTTAGGCATAGCTTCAATTACCCTAAATTACCCCTAAATATTGTAAATCAATTTGTATATTTAAATTCTCATCCTTCGCAACTGCAGAGCAAGACTTTGGCAATAAAAACAAAATGAATTAAATCAGCGCCAAAAATTTCCCTTCAAAACCAAAACAAAAAAAAAAGAATTTAAGGTAGTTAAAAATAATTATCTCCCCTCTTTTTTTGCTACGTGTAATTCAGGTGCTTTTACGAGTGGAATTGAATTACCAAATAGCTATTAAAAAAAAGAATTCAGCTCCTTTCTCGGACGGGATTCCTTTTCGGAATTGGGTGGCAAGGTTGTTCGTCTTCAAAGGAATCCTTTTTCACAAGTATAGACGACGTTCCCATGATTTTTATTTACAAGAAGAGGACGCTTTCTTTCCTTTTTATTTCTATTTTTTTTTCGTTGCGTCTCTCAGGGTTCGATGGGTCCTTAATTGGATATCAAATTAGGGAAAAAATGTGATCAGTGTTTTATAATTAACATTACTTTGTGACAGAGTATCCTTTCTGCGTTGTCGTCCTGGGCGAATGTGGGTGGGTGTTTGTTGCATCAATTTTTGGGAATTTTTTTCTTTGTTTTTTAGTATTTATATTTCAAGGGAAAAGCTAACAGTTGTTTTCCAAAGGGTTTTTTGTTTCTAAATTATACAAACAGAAATTTTACCGAGTATTCTATATCAGATGTAAATCTCCCAATTATAAAGTTTGGTTTTAACATTTTTTCTTATTGTTAAATATTATCGAAAAAATACACCTATTTTAAATAAAAGATACACACACGTAGCCTTTTATTGTATTGAAGTTCCTCAGCCAATGTCCACCAGACACAGATGGACAGTGATCTGTAATTGATCGTTCGTTATTTCTTTATTAAAGATCTGTACCTAACCTATTACTAAACAAACTTAAGAGCGCCTACGTGGCGAAACCTGTGCCTCTTTTTTAGTGCAGCACAAGTGCAGAGGACGTGATTTCTTGTTTCTGTTTTTACCTCATGATATCTGCACGTTTCTCGTTTTTTTTTTTTTTTCAAGGATCTTCAGATGATATTGGATAGAATCATGACAGATCGCGTGACTTCCGGACAACTCTGCTAGTTCATCCGAAAGGGTTTAGGGAATCGATGTATCCTATACAAGGGCAAATGCCTTTCAACGTTGTTTAGCTATATCACGTTATATAAAGAAGTTCCCAGAGCACTTGACTGATTTGAGCACTTTAAATAGCCATAGTAGGCATCTGGATGGGTGGATCACATATGCATCCATCGCATGGTGGGCTAAGACCCAACAAAACGGTGCTATGATTAAGCTGGCCAGGGTGCAAAGACTGGCCTGTCTTGGTATCACAGGGGCCAAAAGCACCTGTCCGACTGTGGCTATGGAGGCCCTACTGAACCTTTCTCCGCTACACCTGGTGGTGAAAAAGGAGGCTCTGGCAGGGGCACTGCGTCTACGGGAGCTATTCTCCTTTAAGCCAGGAGACCTGCTGGATCATTTATCTATCCTCAAGGAGCTGAACTTGGAGCCAATGATATCTTTGTCCGATACCATTCCTGCTACTCTTGACTTTGACAAACCGTTTACGACGATTATTCGAAGTAGGTCAGAGTGGCAACATGGCAGGCCTCTCTTTAGAGGAAGCACGGCCTTTTGGTACACAGACGGTTCCAAAACCGATAAAGGGGTAGGGCTAGGTGTTTATGGCCCAAGGAGCAAAATATCCATGGCTCTGGGCACTACCCCCACTGTTTTTCAAGCTGAGGTACTCGCCATCCAGGTGTGTGCTCAGACTTGTATTAATAGAGCTTCAAATAGCTCTAACATTGTTATTTTCTCGGACAGTCAAGCTGCACTGCTGGCCATTAATTCGCACAGGGTCTCATCAAAGACTGTCCTGGACTGTCTTCAATCCCTGAAATTCCTCAGCAGGAACAATAGTGTCACGCTGATGTGGATTCCGGGCCACGAAGGTCACATTGGTAATGAGATTGCCGATAGCCTGGCTAGAGCAGGCGCAAACTCATTACCTATTGGTCCGGAACCTTTCTGTAGCTTAGCAAGCTGCCACGTAAAAATGGCCATAAAGAATTGGGTTGACCAGATGTTTCTTCAAAGCTGGGTCCTCGTCAAGCTAAAAGATTCATCCAAATCGATAAAGCTAAGGCGGTCAAACTTTAAAATCTCAAAAGGTGGGAGCTAAAAATAATAACAGAGCTCCTGACGGGCCACTGTTCGCTTAACTATCACCTAAACAAAATAGGTCTGGTGACCGACTCTGGCTGTCGATTCTACTCCCAGGGAGATTTGGGACAACAACCCTAAATCAGTTTAAGACTACCTAATACCGGAGACAGACTTGTGGTATAGCAATTGAGATCGGGATATTGCAATATTGCCATATTGCAATATAAAAATTTGAAGACACACTTGCATCAGTATACTGAGTTGTTTTGGTTGTCAACACAACAGGAAAGGATAAACAACTAACTCCTTCAACTAACATAAAAATCTTTGATAGGTATTGCTGCCAAAATTGAAGAAATCTGTTCGAAATTATCATTTTGGGTTATGCCCAGACTATTCTTCGGTTTAAATCTAGGGTGTACTGAGCTATACCACGAAGTTTTTCTCAATTGGGATATTGAGTTTCAATGTTGAGTATACTGAGTGTATACCGAGATTTTTTCTCAGTATATAGAGACACACCTGAAGTATATTGCAATATTGCTCATATTGTAATTACTATACCACAAGTGTGTCACTGGTATAAGAAGCCTTAACCTTGATGGTTTTTAAAGACGGAGATGGTATGTACAATAGACCAAACAAAATTGGTCGCAGTGCCCGCTATAGCGCCCCTCAACAATAATAAATAAATAAAAAAATCTGGATGGGTTAATCCTTAAAAAAAATTAATACAGATTAACAATAGGGCGCTTTCAGTAATTCAGGATGCGTGCGCAAATGACTTATTCAGCAATTGAAAGTGTGAAGCTTTCAATGACTGAATAAGTCAATTGCGCACGCATCCTGCATTACTGAAAGCGCCCATAATTTCGAAGGTAAGTAGTACAGCAATAGCGCGGCTAGCACATGGAAGTCATTGGTTGTGGGCTCGGGGTAAGCTTTATTTCGGACATGAACCTGAGCTTTTTTTGTGGTAAGCTTTAAAGCGAGTGTGAGTGAGTGTGTGACAGGGTTAAACTACTTTAACCTCGCCAGGGGTGGGTTAGTATATTTTGGGTGGACTTTTATGCTAGGGATCTAGGTGTGATCTTGTAGAGGCTTTTAGGTAAGAATAGTCCCTAAGAGGGTACTACCTGGACCCAGTGTTAAATATTTACGTTCGTTTTTTCATTGTTGTCTTCTTTAATTTCTTGTTTTTCTTCTTTCGTCTGAATTTTCACTGGTATTGTAAGCTATTCCAACGTACGGGTATTATTTTATAAATTTCCTAAAACCGAGCTTATACCTCCTTGTGAGTCTACGCGTGACAGCTCAGTTGGAAAGGGTTAGTAACGCCGCCTCCATGAGATCACAGAGGACTTGCGGAAATTTTCCTTTTATGATGATAGCAATATCATCCGCGTACCCAAGGTGGTTTTGTCCCATTTCCTCCATGCGTCGCAACAGCTGATTCACAGTCACAACCCATAGAAGCGGAGAAAGTACTCCTCCTTGCGGGATACCTCTGTTGACGGTCTCTAGCCAAATTGTATTCCTTTCTACACTCTTTTCGGAACATTTAAAGTTCGCGAGACCACCATGGGGTTTGGAAGCTTTATTAATGTCGTAGGTGCATTCTTCTGTCCAGTTGTTCCCGGTTTTTGGGAAAACAGGGTGGCTTATGGGCAAGCTTTTTTGCTATAAGCCTAGTATAGTAACCCCAATTTGTCTTTTTGTGTTTTTTTTTTATTTCAGGAAGAGTGGTTGGGCTAGAGTCTTCCCGATGGAACTCTTTAAACCTGCGGTCTGAAAAAAG
Organism: Thereva unica; assembly: GCA_949987705.1. Lineage (NCBI taxonomy): Eukaryota > Metazoa > Arthropoda > Insecta > Diptera > Therevidae > Thereva > Thereva unica. The sequence continues at coordinate 23,492,397 of OX465285.1, read as the reverse complement.
TATGTTCCTTCAAGACCTTCCAAGCCAGTATTTGGTTGGAGTGACAGCCCGAGACAAGGGTGATGTCCAGCACTTCTACTCTGTTCTCGATAACAAAGGTGGGAAAATTTCCCTTGTTACTGATTGCAAGCTCAATAGGCAGTTAAAAAATAGCTTCACCTTGGTCATTGGCATCCCATTGCTCCATTATGTATGGTGTGCATTTGAATCGTCTCCAATAACCAGGACCGTAGTAGCATTGGTGTAGCTTACCAGGTCCTGAAAGGTTATCGGAGGTAAAGGGCCCTCATCTTCGTGGTCTAGATAAAAAGAGGTCAAACTGAGTTTCTTCTGTTTTAGCTCTAGGTCGACTACCGTAAAATCTCCGTCGCTGGAGACGGGGTTCCGGGGTTTTCTTTGTCTTTGGTATAAATGAAATTCAATTTGGATTAGAGTAACATCGACTTGCCTGATGGCAAGCGAAGCAAAAGAGCAGCAGACGCCGCTTTACAATGATGAAGGTTTATTTGTATCACTTTCATTTTGTTGGTTATTGACCTCGATGATGATCACTTCCGATTCTTCGGCGCTGGAGAAGTCTTTGTCTATGTCCGAACTAAGGAGTAGGTGCATGTTACTCATGGCTCTGCCCAGCTGTTTGGTAATGGAATGGTCTGGAAGCCACAGTTCACGGTGTGTTTTTATTTTTCTAGCTGCTCTAGGCACTCTTTATTTAGGAGCAGAATAACCTGCATAGTGGCCCTGTTTGTCTGCTTCATTTCAATAATCTTTCAGATATCGGTTTTAAGCTGGGGGTTGAAGGTTTTTAGCATCGCTAGGATTTCCTCTGGCTCCGATAGAGCCACTGGGAACCATGCTCTGGCCCTCGGACGTGAAGCAATGTCACGTGATTCTACGGCTTTCTGCCGGGCGCCGGGTAAACCTCTCCGACTACAGCAGTCTTGACCAGCTCTGTGGATCTAGTGTTATCGTAGGCTTTCAGCTTAATACTGTCTTGATACCATCCGGCATCAAGGCATGAAGGGGGAGGTGATGGGTTATCCCTCCAAGGAAACTTTAGCGAGGGAGACTTGCACCCATCGCCACTAATGGTCAGGGATCTTCCTGTTCTCATCGTTCACGTCTAGGACGCCGATTATTTTGCAATCCTTCGCAACTTCTGTGAAGGATATCGCTTTAGTTCCGTGTGTCTTTGACTTTTTTGGAACTGGACTGCGGATGCTTGGTTCCTGCACAGATCACTGGCGTTTCGAGGCTTGTTTTTTTTATGTGAAAGACTAGAGTCTTTGTTTACCCTTGGACAGGACTAGAGTGAAGTTTGGAATGACCTGCTTAGCTCAAGCAATGTCATTCTGGATTTTGGTGAAATCCTGCTTCGACCCTTGGTCCCCACCGATCGGGTTGGTAGCCAAACGGCGAAGGATTCGGCTAACCAAGCGCGCGTTCTTGGTGACCTGCCTTTGTCGAGTCTGGTCTTGTTAGGATTTTGGCCCTTCTGCAGAGCATTTGCTCTCCTGATCCCCCGCAGCAGCGACATTGCCACAGGGAGCCGGGTTACAAGTGGTTACTGGGGAGCCTTTTTTCGAAAAAGGGAGCTTGGCACTTCCCTTGGTTTGGTAGACTCGGGGGTACCGTGGCCTTTTTCAGCGGGATTTATGGTCCCTTCCGGTTTTGGTTTAGGGGAACCGGACCTTTTTTGTTTTTTGTTTCTGTTTATACATAATTATTTATCACTCCCACGAGTAGCGGAGAAACAAGTTCCACCCGGGCAAAGATCCGAGGTACCTGGGTAAGAGAACTGGAGATCGCCAGGTATCCCGATAACACCGACCCTGCTGCCTGCACTTATTTTTTTAGTCTATGCCCCCTCTCATTCGCCGACCACACGGTTCCAAATTTTTAAATGGTTTATTGAGGCAAGTGCAGTGGTGGTAAATGGCGAGATGGGCTCGATCAGATTGATATCAAGAGAGAGAGTTTTATTTCACATAATTCCTTAAGATTCGATAATTCTGCTCCAAGTTGACAAAACTGAAATTTTAGGTCGGTTTTGACCTTTGCCAAGGTGTCGTCCGGCGGAGGGAGCATATCAAAAGTGTCGTGGATTTTGTAGAGCAGCAGTGATTGTTCGTTTTCAGTAATGCATGTATTATTGTCAGTATGGATTAATTAATCTCGAACGCGGTCTCGATCAAGGACAGTCAAAACATGTACAAACTGGTTGGAAAGTCTACATATTATACATACAGATTGAACCAAAATTGAATCGGAGCTGCATATCAAGATGCCCACCAGCAGTAGCTCTACGAAAAATTCTTTTCTGTTTTTTAAACGGAGGTATACACCACACTATAGCTAGAGCCGGCGCCATAATAGAAGGGAGTCTCAAAATCGCTATTTCCATGCTTCCTGTTCTCTATCCTGTTCCCAAGTCCCAAAAAGACGAGCAACGCCACTCTGTTTATTTAAAAACGCAAATAAGCGGCTAATTTATATTCTCAATCATATTTTTACATGCACGCTCATTTCCCTTCTTTTATGACGTGGGCTCTACTCCTGAACATTACCAAGTTATTTTTTAGTATCGGCTGTTGCTATCCTAATGATTATTTCAGTTTTTTATTTATTAAATTTCCTCCAGGAGACGAGAGATTATAGAAAATCGATTCTTTCGAAATAAATTTAAGAACGATACCTAAAAGTCTAGACAAGAGATAATAACATTTAAAAGTATAACTACATCTTCCTACACAAGTATGTCATACTGTAGAGTCCTTTTCGAGTTATCCAATTAAATCATCCTTTATTTTGGTTCAATACATATATACCCACGATTTCTACACATAACCATTATTATCCAAGCCCCGTGTCCCTTTTAATCCTCTTAACTAAGAAAGGACAAATCCTAGTAGACTCATCTATTGCATCGACATACATAATACGGCCAAACCAACCTAAGGAATTCCAGGATCTTGATGATAGTATTGTGCTCTTTTTGTAGTCAGTCCTTTTTAATGCATAAGGTCAAAATATTTATTTATTTTTTTTTTTTTTTTCAAAAGGATCTCTAAAGGTATGTGTGTGTGGCAGGCATATACTTTCAGGCATCCCATTCAGTGGCATAAAAAGACTTCATTAAGGCCCAAAGTCAAATGTTATTACATGAAAGCGGAAGATTATCCACTTTTCCTGAAACGACTGTGTACCTTACAAAGAAGGACGATGATGATGACTCTAAATGATTCTTTTTTCTTCTCTCTCTTTCCAGAAAAAAAAGGAATAAGGTCGCCATGTTTACTTAACCACCATTGTATCAAAAGAAAAAGATAATTTAGAGATTGAAATCCCGATTTGTTTTCCGGAGTTATTTTTCGATACATTTTGTAAATGGTTATAGCTTCGTGACTGAGAGAAGTTCAGAAAGAGAATAAAAGACTGAGAGAGAGAGGAGAAAAAGGACGAAACTAAATGTAAAAAGAAAATTACATAAATTTAACAGTATTATCCTTTTTCCGTCTTCCTCTTGGTCTTTGAGGAGAATCGGTCATGCGTTTGTATTCTGGACAGATTTGATTTAAGGGTGCTTTAACAATAATACTTGACAAAGGTTCTATCCTCAACATGGGGGCGCCCCCATGCTCTCATGGTTCATTGTTCAATTTAGAAAAAAATGTTCTCAGCTTTTCTATTATTCTTATATAATATATATAATTCATCACGTGGGTGAAAGGTCAAAAGCCGCTGGTCGAGCATGAAAAATAAATGCCACCGCAAGAGCAAAAGTCCATAACATTCCCTCCTCAAACACACCCACAAAAATACAAAGAAGTCACCTTTTCTGAATCTACAATTTCCCCTTCGTATTCGTATATTCATCGTAATTTCAACATTTCACTTTTATCCTTGAAGGCTGCAGGGAATATTCCTTTGCCAGAGAAAACAATGACAAGACATGACAAGGGATGAAAAGATATCATATTCACGGCTACGGCACGAAATGGCTAAACAAGGGCAAAAAAATACGTGTTTTTACACAAAGAACTTCTTTGTTGCCCAGGATAAAAAGCGCTGTCTTAATAAAATGTTCATACCCACATATATACTTACACTGTTCATTTTTTTTTCATGCCATATATCCTTCATACCATACATATATCTCTACTACTCCTACTACTACTACATCTCATCTTCCACAGGTTCTGGGAGACCGATATACGGACGGCAAGGGAAACAAATCGCTCAACAATAAGGCGTAAGAAAACATTTAAGGAAAAGCTGTTGCCGTAAGTGCAGAATTTTTTTTTTTTTTCATTTTTTACAAAATTCTTTTTTTTTCAACCTGTTTTTCTGTATCTGGCTCTCGTATATGCAAAGACATCACCTGTGTGCGAGCACAGACACAGGGTGATGGAATTGGCTAAATTTGATATTTCCAGGTATAAGGACTTAAATGATCCCCGCAATAAGGAGCTAGAAACGGTCCTAGAGCAGGCACTGAAAGAGGCAGCAGATGATGAAACATTCAGGAAAGTTAAGAGAATGAGTTACTCTAGTAATGCAGCCGGAGAGGTGAGAGTGCTTTTAGCCTTATTATGCCGTTTTTTCGTATCATTTTTAAGAACATTTTCATGTATTTTATTTTTTTTGTCTGAATAGGATAGAGATTTTATAATGCTGACGTTTTCAAGATCATACAAAATTGTTGTGTAAGATATAATGGTGTCCAATTATCGTTTTTCGTAACGATTCTTCGTTGTCTTACTCTATCAGTTATTAATACCTTTAAAAACCTGAATTTCATTAATGATATGAGGCCAGTTGAAAGGTTCGCGGAATAAAAATAAAAACGTTTTTATCATCTTCAACCAACCAAAGTCTGCATCTGTGTCAGTTGCTCCTCTTCGTTTGTCGAGATCTTGCAACTCATTTCGTTTCATATCCTCGCTACATCCGTGTCCTGTTCTTCCATATCTCGACAAGGTAATTTTGGAATTTGCATTTTTGAAAACAAAAAAAAAAAAAATTGATTAGTTTCTACCGACAGCTTGGTTGCCAGTTCAAACTGCTGCACTACCTACTTTTTAAACTTTTGTTTATTATTTTTAACTTAACACTCTGTTTATCACTCGACTCCATGAAGTTTTAGTGAGTTGGATTAATTGATCTGGAAAGATCAATTCCAACATTGCTTCGTAGTAAAATATGTATGTACCTTTATTTGAAAAATATACATATAACGGGTGATCCGGGTACGGGTACTTTATCAGTATGGATTTTACAACATTGAGCTTAATGGCTACGTCAAGAAGCGAAATCGCCATTGGCTGAAGAGCAACCCGAAGAGGGCTAATTGCAGCCATTACATTCAGCCAAAGGGTGAATCCTAACCTTGACCATGTCACATAAAAAATATCTAACTGAGGTATGCTAGCTGAGGTCGACCCCTTCCAACTGTCCCATTCGCACTCGTTTTGTATACTTGTTTTTTCTATCGCTTTTCATTCATCGTCTGTATATGTCCAAACAATCTCAACATACCTTTCTTAATTCACGAAACTACATGTTTGTTCACTACACAACGCTTAAATTTTGAAGACATTACCAAAAGCAGCAACAGTGGTGCGGTTGGCAAGGTGTACCCGTAGTCTGAGTCGCGGCTTTTAAGCCAAGGTGTAAAGGTACTCTGCGGAAATTTGAATGGCCAAGGCTGGCCGCAAACAGCCTCCGCCGATGCCCGGGTAAGGTGCCTTACTCTGGTATGCGACTCTGCTAAGGCGGAGTTCATTTCCAGCTTTACTCGTAGGAACAAAAATAATAATGAAAAGAAACCAAAACAAATAGTTGCGACACAACAACGTACAAGGACTAGGACCAATGACTACAAAGCTTTCCTCTTAGGGGAGTCTCAGCTTCCTCCACGTAGAGCAACCGCCAGCCCTGGCTTTGCGAGTACCATCGGCCCTTCAAAGTCAGCCGGCATAACCACAGGCATGCCAGGAGTCACCAGCCAGTGGCACATCTGACAAACAGAGATCACGAGCGTCCATCCGCAAAAAAAGGTACAATTGTGCCCTCTTCGTTCTCGGCAGAATTGCAAAGAATGAAGCCGCCAGTACCATCTCGGAGAAGGCAAAACCAACAAAGCAAAATTTCAAGCAGTCGTTGAGGAGTAGAAAGCGCTCCAGAACGCAAGGAAAGCAGGAGCGGTAACTTCCCGCACTAAAAGTGTAAGATCCCTGAAAAACAGCTCAGCGCCGAAATGACCTATGGTCACAGAAATATTTTACACCGTCTACATGGTCGCAAAATTAAATTTCGGCAGTGACCTTAATATGCAGATCCCTACCAGAGAGGAATGGAAAAATTCATAACCTGACAAAGGACCATTAAGTTGTCAGAGGGATCCAAAAAAGAGTCGGCAGTAGGAACTGGAGTGTTTTCCCCATTGCCCATTAACTTGAAAAAAAGCTTACACCTGCCTAATTTCGCCAGTATTTTCCAGGCCTGGCAATGCATTCAAAAATCGCAGGTAAAAAATACTGTAGACAGCGACCCATTTTAACACAAAACAGGCACTTGATTTGGTTATCAAGTAAATAATAGACAAGGTAGGGGAGTAATTGGTGGATCGCTAACAGGTAGGCTTCCGTTGCATGTGAATTATGTTTTCTTAGCCAGTATGTGATTGCACTTCGTATAAAACGCAATCTCCTACAAAATTATGGATATATTATATTTTCTAAAATGTTTCGTTATTTAGTGTCAATTAGAGAAGTATAACTAAACCGGTTCTGGCTAAACGACGTTAACGGTTGTGGTCTCGGCTGTGCATGTGGTGTGGTCTGTGATGTCAATGAACTCCGCCTGTGTGAAACTAGTTAAACTTCGCATCGGTGGGTTTGTGTCTTGGATGAGCCTGGGATTTTGAAGGGAATCTAGAGTTGTAGATTTGTGTTCCCGTAGGCTGCGCGAGATCACAATCGATAATGTAACTATGCCAGAGCCGCTATAGCTATACTACTCATAAGGGATCTGAAAAACAAACACTTTGTGGAAAACTACAAAGGTATTGTCATTTCATCATCAATCCCAAAACTGTATGAAAAACTCGCCTCTAATCGATCCAAACCACTTCATATCTTATTGCCTTATCTTCCGGACTTCTCTGTGGTGTGGAGAGCGGCAAATTGTTACTGTTTATAATCAGCAAGGCTTTGGATTGCGTAAACTGCTAAACTGTGTTAAAATATGATTGGTAGCTATTAAAATTTGTCATATCAGGCTGGATAAAATCCCATCTCAATGGAAGGGAAGAGGTTAACAGATTCCAAGTCTTTCCGATTCTTTTTATATGAAATCTAAGTAACTTCCATTGCTCCTCAGCGTAGTCATCTTGGACCTCTTGTATTCAACGTTTTGAATGATGTCAATCTAGGTGTTGTCTTAGACTTCAATTTGAGCTATGATAAATATTACTGTCAGAGCCTATAAACTTCTTGCCTTTATAAAGAGCTAGAGAATTCGACAATGTTGTAACCCATACAATCACACTCTTTTGTTCTCTAGTCCGCCCTATCCTGGAAAATAGGTCTCAATTCAGAAAACGACGCGGAGGACTATCAAGGCCTACCATTCTACACGGTCAGGTTTAAATTGTTGGATATTATGCCGCTTTCTGATAGGGGGACATTTCTTATTGCATGTCTTACCCTAGAAAGACCTTAACTACAACCTGAAAATATATGTTTCTCTCGTATATAATCAAGTTTAACGAAGATATTCGACAAACAAGACCTACGAAAATGTGCTAAGGAATACCCACATAGTATGAAAGAAGCGAGCCCGTCAACAGATAATTTATGATATTTAACAATAAGAGATCATGTTACTCCCTGTCAACAATAATTAAAGAACTAGGCCAGTTGAAAAATTAGCGGAATAATGATAAAAACCTGTGGATAGCCATAATTACTTTGAATATTTTTCCCAAAATACAACCCTAGCCCACTCGTTTGGTCTTTTAGTTCACATTTTCGCTCATATTACGTACGGCCTAAAAGTTCGTTTATTGACAGAATAGCTCGATAGTGAAAAATTTTGCTCAGTTAGTACCTCTCCATTCGTTGAACACCCTAGAGTTCAAAAGTAAGTTTTATCTCTAACTCTGATTCAACACATACCAGAACCCCTCATCTACCCTAATCTCTTCAATTCCCCCAACTAAGCTTACTATTAGACTTTCCACTGCGACCACAAAGACATGATGGACTGATAGTAGAAATGGTGGTTCCTAAGCTTCGTTTTCCATATGGAAAGGAAAGAACAATCAAATCGTATTTCACGTAGACAATGTGGTTCCGCCTACATGTCCATCACTTGGCAAATTCAATCAATCAATGAAAAAGAATGAAAACTGATGGAGCTTTCACGGACAATCACGCCAATCCATCATATCACTCCAAAAAATTTCGGCCAGGTAAACTAGCCTCGACTTTTTAGTACAGGAAAAATAGTAAAAATAGCGGAAATGATTGGGTACAGGCTGAAAATTGGCACGGAGCTTCCTTTTAGGGTTCTTAATAAGGGGTTATAAAGTCTACCGATTTTCTACCCCGGGAACCTTTCTTTCTAGGGGGTTTTAGGGTCAAAATTTCTGTTTTTTGCAAATGCATCTGAAACCGTAAGTCCTATCATAAAAAAATGTTCACAAAGTTTGTAGCTCATATGATTTTCTACAAAAAATGTTATTATACATTTTCCCGTACGTATTGCCATTCATGAGATATCACCGTTTTAAAGATTTAAAATATTCATATGAACTCATTCACGACTTGTATAGGTTTTCCGACGTTCAAGTTGGACTACTTTTCTAATTTTTTCAGGGGTCATTCCTGGATGTATTTGGAGGAAAAATGTGTTCTAGATAGGGGGCTAACCACTAAGATACAGGGTGTTCGCGAAAAAACAATGTCTTTTTTTGTCATTTATTTAGAGTTGAATAACTCCTAGACCAATTATCGTAAACCAATATACTTAGACTCATCTTTTAGGTCAAAGTGTATTCTTTTATTTGATATAAAGATCAGGAGAACTTGAGTTGCTCCGTTTAGAAGATATGTAGGTTCAAAGCATGAGCGAAATGTTTAAAAGCCTAATGATATTTTTTATTCAATTTAAAGTATATTTTCTGTTTTTTTTTACCAAATGGTCCAAATTGGAACAATAATACAAAATTACATCTAAATTATGTCAGATAGTATTATTGTTCCAATTTGGACCATTAGGTAAAAAAAAAACAGAAAATATACTTTAAATTGAATAAAAAATATCATTAGGCTTTTAAACATTTCGCTCATGCTTTGAACCTACATATCTTCTAAACGGAGCAACTCAAGTTCCTGATCTTTATATCAAATAAAAGAATACACTTTGACCTAAAAGATGAGTCTAAGTATATTGGTTTACGATAATTGGTCTAGGAGTTATTCAACTCTAAATAAATGACAAAAAAAGACATTGTTTTTTCGCGAACACCCTGTATCTTAGTGGTTAGCCCCCTATCTAGAACACATTTTTCCTCCAAATACATCCAGGAATGACCCCTGAAAAAATTAGAAAAGTAGTCCAACTTGAACGTCGGAAAACCTATACAAGTCGTGAATGAGTTCATATGAATATTTTAAATCTTTAAAACGGTGATATCTCATGAATGGCAATACGTACGGGAAAATGTATAATAACATTTTTTGTAGAAAATCATATGAGCTACAAACTTTGTGAACATTTTTTTATGATAGGACTTACGGTTTCAGATGCATTTGCAAAAAACAGAAATGTTGACCCTAAAACCCCCTAGAAAGAAAGGTTCCCGGGGTAGAAAATCGGTAGACTTTATAACCCCTTATTAAGAACCCTAAAAGGAAGCTCTGTGCCAATTTTCAGCCTGTACCCGACCATTTCCGCTATTTCGCTTTTTTCGGCTTAATTTGACTGTACTATTTTCGCCGACATCAGTTTCAAACAGTTTGAGTATTCTTTGTTCTGTGTGAATGTTAGGATTAATAAAAAAGTCCATCGTTTTTGATCAACTCTATTCATTCATCTCATCTAGCATAAATGTTATAATCCATTTACAAATGGATACTAGGGACTAACAAAAAATCCACCCTTTCAATTCACCCCTAACAAAACGAAAACACAAATTTTTACCAATCACAAAAAATTTTCATCCCTTTTGTTTTTCCCAGCTTACACAACGCCTGCATCTGAACACCGCTCCTGGACTAAGTGCTGCTGGTGGTAACTACAGCGAAATGGGCTCCGTTCGAAATTCCAAATTGAACGTTGACCTCCAGGCGCTGGACAAATTGGTATCATCGCTGCTGGAGTATCGCAATCAGCAGCCTTCAAGGAAATCATCGATTAAATTGAATCGATGGCGGCCACTATCGCGCTCAGTGACAGGACTAATAGCTCGCGGAGGCAGCATCAAATCATCGAAAATTGCCGCAGCCGGACGAGATCCGACGGCGGGGAATCTGTCAGCGGGGAGCAATTTCACTGGGGCCAATGCCGGCGGATCAAGTGGTGGCATTCAGCATACTTCTCTGATGCCGACAATCTTGGAGCAGAATCAGGCATCGTCCCTGGACAGTAGTAATCGTTCTACTAAAGCATCCTGGCCGGAGAGAGCTGGCCCGCCTGCGGGTGGAGTTAGAGGAGTCCTGAATACTATAGCGAATGCACCGCAGAGATTTAGTCAGAGTATGGGCGGCAATGATGAGGAAAACGTTAATTTGACTGAGAATATTTTGAGTTAGAGAGTTTCGAGTGGAGTTTAGAGAATTTGTTAATAGTATTCATTCTATCAAACAGTATTTGTAGAATTGTAGATGGTTCAATAGAATAATAGATACTTAGAAAAATGGAAGAATATCTTTTCAATTCAACCTTCTGTTTCGCAGAACTCATATTACAACCTTCTGATGAGGTAAGTATGAAATATAACCCACTATAACGTTTCTAACCATTATGAAAATCATAATAAGGTGCAGATGAAGTATAGAAGCTTCCCTTTGCAGCCACAACCAGGGCTCAAAGTGATTTTTGTGTGCTAATACATTGAATGTTTAACAATTTCATTGCTGCACCCAGGTCAGCGCGGCAGGCGGGTGGAGGAGGATAAGCAGCAGCCAGCACTCAAAAATCACTCTGCATTACTAAAAGTTTTTTGGAGCAATTTTGATCTGGCGCCCCAATTCTTCCCTCGCAATTGGTGATAAGAAAAATAAGTTACCTCCGCCTTGAAATTACTATTGGAGCAAGCACTCAAAAATCACAGCTCAAAATGTTTTAGGAGCGTTTTTTGTCTGGTGCACTAATTTTAAACATTTTCTGTTTCTTTACCTTGGAGGCGGCCAAATACTCAAGCATGGCCCTCTTCACAACGAACTTCTGCAGGAATGACCAACTACCCTGTATTAAACATTGACTCAGGATAAAAGCTACAGATACTTAGGACTCGCGAGGTGTACAGGTGCCTCAAAGAGCTCGATGCCAACAAATCCACTGGACCCGATAATATACCCCCTATCGTCTTAAAACAATGCGCCTCACCTTTGGCTAAACCTCTGCGCAAATTATTTTCCCTGTCATATTTCTCCGGAGTTTATCCCGACTCTTGGAAACTTGCCCATGTTCAGCCCATACCGAAAAAAGGTGATTCCAGCGATCCCTCCAATTACCGCCCAATAGCAATTACTTCTATTCTCTCCAAAACCATGGAGACGATAATCAACAAAAAGCTTATGGGGTATCTAGAATCCAACCTACTCATAAACGACAGACAGTATGGCTTCCGACAAAAAAGATCCACTGGCGATCTTTTAGTCTGTCTTACAGAACACCTCAGCCGTAGTCTGCATGAATCCGGTGAGTCTAGTCTGGTTGCTCTAGATATCTCCAAGGCTTTCGATAGAGTTTGGCACACAGCCCTGTTAGCTAAACTCAAAGCTATTGGAGTTGACTCACTTCTACAGAAGTGGATTGAGAGTTTCCTTTTTGGCCGTTCAATCAAAGTAGTATTGGATGGCGTCAAATCCGCATCCCACCCGATCTCTGCGGGGGTCCCCCAGGGGTCAATTTTATCACCGGCCCTATTTCTCATATTTATAAATGACCTTCTTTCAATCCCCTCCAACCCACTCCTCAGCTTCGCTGACGACGGTACTCTACGTTACTCGTACAGCGTCGATACAAGACAGACTCATGCCAGATCCTGTCTTGATGATCGCGAACTAATGTCCAAGTCGATTATAAATGACATTAAGTTGATTCTAGAGTGGGGAAAGAAGAATCGTGTTGAATTCAACTCCGACAAAACTAAGTACTGTCTTATCTCCAAAAAGAAGTTCAACACCTCACCACCCTTGAAAGTGGATGACGTGGTACTAAAGGCCGACCCATCCCTACACATCTTAGGCGTGACTTTAGCCAAAGACTTGCGATGGAATGATCACATATTCCAAATCGCCAAACAAGGATCTCAGTGCTTGGGATTTCTTAAGAGGTGCAAGTTCCTCCTCCAGCCATCGGCCCGTGCTGTTATTTACAAATCCTACATTCGGCCTCTTCTCGAATATAACTCCCTCGTTTGGGGCGGCGCCCCAATAACCACCTTGGCATGGTTAGATAAGGTCCAAAAAAGGGCGCTCAAGTTAATTGATGACGACACCGCCTGCTCCACCATCGACCCCCTGAGCCACCGTAGGAATGTAGCAGCACTGACAAAATTTTATCGCTACTACCACAGTGACTGTTCCTCCGAGTTAAACGCTCTCCTGCCTCCACGGCAATCTTATACCCGCAACACCAGATTAGCCCACTCGTCTCATTCCCTTCACCTGCAACTACCCTTTTCACGCACTCAACAGGATATGAATTCGTTTGTTAATAGAACAACTCGGCTGTGGAATAACCTCTCGCAGTCAGTATTTCCGAACTCCTACAACATCCAAGAGTTCAAACGCAGGGTTCATCACCACCTTCTTCAATACCCCCCCGTACCTTTTAATCCTTAACCTATGCCCCCCCCCTCATCCCTCCCCCGTACTAAGCTTACTGCTAGACATTGCACCATGACGTGACAAATGACATGACGGACTAGTAGTACAAAGGGTGACTCCTGAGCTTAGCACTGCCACATAAAAAAAAAAAAAAAAAAAAAAGATTTTTCATCACGGCATCAGGTAGTTCCCTAAGACGCAGTGGTGTTGTGCTAATTTTTCTTTTACCGGAACGCGTATATATAATTATATAGACAGGGCCGGTCCTGGGTAGGCGGCCGCTCTGTGCGGTCTCATGTCCCAAATTTACTCACATTCATACTCAAATTCTTACACTATGGGTGGGAGGGAAATCTAAAAACTACAAAGATGGGAATTTCATCTACCAATACAGAAAAAAAACGTTCCGGACTTTTTTGTTCCGGTTCGGGTTCGGTTCAAACCCTTGTTTATAATAATACCATCATAGACAAATAAAAGGAAAGATGTTCCATTTCATATAAGAAAAGTGTGCACTATCCTGATGAAAGAGCTTTCCTATTTCCTCCATTTAAGCTTCCTCCAAACGAAAGCTGCCCCCGCTAATTCATTATTTTCGGTCAAGAGACTTGAGTAAGTTTCATATTTGGAGAGAGTAAAACTAAATGAAGAGAAAAATGTTAGGGATGGATGGGAGCATTGGAGAATGGTCGAGTTGTTTGCGTTTGCGCTTTTTTTACAGGTTTTCTTATTTATGAAATATCGGCATACGTACATATAAAAGAATGTTTATATTTTTTTCTAGGAAAATTTTATTAAGGGGATAAAATTGTGGGCAGGAATCTATTTGAATTAGAAAACAGCTGTTTGATTTTTGTTTGAATGACAAAAATCAATTGCACATTTGGAGGCAGTTACAATTTTGTTTTTTCAGGTCAGACTTTTCGATTTTTACTACTTTGCAAAAGTAAGTAAAATCGTTTGTTTTGTGCGAATTTTGATTTCGTTTTGATTTACAAAAAACATTTCTGCAATATGTTTATTTTTCAGATTGGGAAATGTTTAATTTTCGTAAAGAAAATTATCGCGTTTTGCAAGATTTCAAGATGTAAAATAGTAACAAATTTAAAAATATGAAGTGGAAATTATACTTTATGGTTATTAATGGATATTCTTAATTAATAGTGCAGCTCTCTCAGTAATAGGAAAGCTCTTTCATCAGGAAAGTGCACACTTTTCTTATTTGAAATGGAACATCTTTCCTTTTATTTGTCTATGATAATACATATAAAAATTTTTCAAAAATTAGAAAAAAAAATCAGCAATTCTTTTTAATTTTTTTTCAATACGTCAGCCAATTCTCGTTATCAGAAATCATCTTTAGTTCCGGAATGCGTTCCTGTCCAAAAAGGAAGTACCGGAACGACGTTCCGGAGCGTTCCGGCTCGACAACACCACTGCTAAGACGGCCATTAAATCTGGACAGAGTATGGCAGAATTCTTCGAATTCTGTGACTTCTCGTAAAGGCAATTTGTTTTCAGGGAGGCTAGATCAACTGCAAGTCAGACGAGGCCGTAGGGGAGTACAGAACAACTTGTGCAGTCGCCAAGGTTCCGTCCTAGGCCCGCTTCTATGCATCATCATGTACGATGAAGGGCTGACACTGCGCCTTCAGCAAGAAACGTTTGCTATTGGGTTCGCCGATGATATCGGGGTCAAAGTATTAGTATTAGGCTTCTCGATAAAATCGAAATGATGTGAACCATAAAGCGAGACTCCAAGTTTAATCCCAGCTGAGAAAGAAACGGATGTTATGTTAGTCAGAAAATGTAAAAAGCAGTGAAAGTCAGGTCAACCGCTCCAGGCGGAAACACTTAGGTATCTGGGAGTGATGATTGACGGAAGGCTTGGAGGTGCAATTAGGAGAAGCTCCAGTTATCTAGCGGCTTTGGACGAAAATAAATTCTACGTATCGGTTAAGTGCCCTTCGGGCCTGCTGGGCATACTGCACTATGCCCAATGAAGCAATGGGGGTGATATCAGGAATGCCCCCCAATGATATTCTGGTAGCGGAAAGTAGGAGCTTTTACGACCCGAAATATGCGAGTTGGAGCCCAAGGCAGAGGTATGACAGAGGAGGTGGGATAAGTCTACTAAGGGGCAATGGATACATAGTGGAGAAAATGATTAAGAGAGAACATGAAGAGGAGAGCTACTACCGCACGAAGTTTTTTACAAGAATTGTGCATTTTAGAAACTTATCTTAATCGCTTCAGGTTGGACCGATCGTTGATCGTTCTGTGCAAAATTTCAGGGAAATAAAGAGGACGTACAGAATGTCCTCTTTAAATACTCGAGGTTTGTAAAGCACGGAGCTGTAAAAAGGAAAAACCTTCCAAGGTGCAGCTAATACAGGAGAACATTTTGGACCACATGATTTGGTCTTAATATGTGTTTCAATGGTGGAAGGGAGCCTGAAGATCATCTACCAGCACTTTAAGAAAGATGGGCAGAGAAATGCCAGGAGGAGTAGCAAGTAAATATCGCATCTAGCTTCGTGAGTAGGTATTGCAACACTTGGGCCGGGGAACTAGGTCATGACTCTGGGCGTGACTCGTTTATAAGTTGCAGGCAGAGTAATAGGTGGTAATAATGCTAGGTGTAATAATGATAATGACATGTATCTACAATCTAGTTATTCGTAGTAAGGTCCACCTGGGCACGTGTCTGCAATGGGGAGGTTTACGCGACCGAACACCGAACAGGCAAAAGGAAGAGCGAACTGGGTTGGGCGGGCAATTTCAAAGGACATTTTTAGCGGACAGCGGAACGAACATTTTGACAAGTCCTGCGTTGTTGTTGTTGCTAGGATGTGAAGGCAAAAGAAAATTTGAAAAGGCAACAACAAAAAGCCAATTGCTTTTCGTTCGTTTTTTCGCTCGTTGGAGTTACGCCCGTAAAAACGCTCATGTGACTTTCCATCGGACTTCAAAAAAGAATTAACGATAACAGCTAAGTTTTGTTTGTTCGGTGTCCGGTCATGTAAATCCAGCCAATGGCGTAAGCTGGCCCCGCGGAGAGGTTAAAGACGCACGGGTAATACCTTCAAAACCATTAAGAAGTAGCTTCTCGATAGAATGCTGTCCACCTTCTGTCGCACCTGCTTACACTGAGTAGAAGGCTTCATCGAAGTCACCTTACTAGCAAGAAAGCAGGTTGCAAATTCATATGTGCCACTGTCCCATCTTTGGTCAGCACTCTTTCTAGGTAATCTTGTATAGGCCACGACGCCAAGCCGTAGTAAGGCCTTTATGGCTTGTACCGGTCTGGACTCAAACGTCATGGAAAGGGATTAGCTACACTACCGTTTCAGTGCAGACTCTGGCGAGGTCTCCTACTTTGGGCATGAGTCTTACAGGCGTTGGCCACACATTACCCAACAAGCTCCTGTTCAGCACCGGCCAATACACTAGCGAGACCTATGTGAGGATTGGACGTACCGTAGTTATATACATCCGTAGGACTATCTTTAGCTTGAGATCACATCTCTTTTCGCAAGCTTGAGACCCCATCTCCCAGGGTAGATATCTATGGATACTTTCTTTACCCTTTTCTGGTTGTTCGAGTTCCCCGAGTTGTTATTGAGGAAAACATCATGAAATCCGGAGGTCATACATTCGTTTGAACTCGAATATTTAAAAATTTTTATCGACGCATTGTAATAATTTTCTTTCCTCTGAAAAAACCAAGCGGCCGGTGTTCGCCCGTTGTTAGGCCATTTATTGATTTTTACTCGGGCCCAGTTGGAGCCAAGATTTAGTCCAGGCTTGGATTTCACATTCTAGGATAGAGTAAAGATTTGCTATACCAACAATAATATCCTGGAACGAGCATATGTCTTCTGCGAATGTGTGCTTCGATGGTGTTGGTCATGAGTTCGTATATGTATAACTCCAAACAGACAAGGAATTGGAAAAAGGCGCCAAATTTATTATTATTTTTCATAAAAATATTTTTTCTGATAATATAAAAATTATTGCTATAGTAGGTGTACCCAGATCCCATAAATTTCTCCCCATTGTCCTCCAGTGATTAAATTACAAACAAGACTTTCTATAAAATCCCTCTAAACAAGCAATTTACCGTCAAGAGGAGCAAAAATAGAATTAAATTAGAATTAAGTTGAATATAAAAAAAACACAAACTTTATTATCACATTTCTTCCAATTAAAGTCATAACTTTGGTAGTATAGTAAAAAACCTTCCTCAAAAACTTTTCACTGCTTTCTCTCCGCTCACAGTTAACTTTCACCTTGTTCCCACTCTCGTTTATAATTAATGCATTCAACACACAACAAAAGCCAAGTAAATTCGATATTTTACGTAAATAATTAAGATGTAAAGTTTCGGATGGCATCAGAAGGGATGAGGCCCGGAGCCCCCGACCAGGGGCCAAACGGCCAACCCCCTGCCCTATAAAATTTTAATACGTAATGAACTTAACTCGAGAAATTAAATGCAAGTAAACTGATTTTCGTGTCTATAAAATTTTAATCTTTATGAGACACTCAAAGTTAAGAGCGCCGGCGAATTCCTTGACCTTTCATTCGTGCATATTTAATCCCTTATACCGGGGCGGTAGTTTATGTGGAGGAAGGAGATTACAGAAAAAATTGACCCTATGGGTTAGGGTGACAGGTGGTAACCCTTTTTTCGGTGGAGTTACTTCAGGTGCATGGGGTATACACGGTCATTGATTGAATCAACTGAGTTTGGATGAAATTATGTTTTCAACCCCCTTTTGTACACCGAATTGGGTTGATTACCTGACCTGACCTGAGTTGAAAACTCGATCCACCTTGATGCAGGTTTAAGGTGCAAAACTGTTGCTTTTGCACACCGAAACCCCGAGACTGGTCGAGAGAGCGAGAGAGAAAGCTACAATCTGATTGTGCGGCTTAATAAATCACGGGGGCGTACAACTTTCAACAATAAAAAATCAACCCCCGCAGTGGAAAAGGCGGAAGCACAAAAAGTGGAAAAGGGAGTGGAACAAAAAATGAAAGTTATCACGGCCAGCAGCGCGGAGGCGAACAAAGGCGGCCCCCGTAACAACAATAACAGTTCCTGAGGATTTTCAATTAAGATAAAAACTTTCTTAAATAACTCGACGTTAGTCCTTCCCAGGACGTTATCATAATTATTTGGAATTTATTGGGGTATTTGTTGATATTAATGAGCACCGGCTTCAGGTTAAATTAGCTGCCGGATGAGGGGCGACGGGCCGGGGACTGCCGACGAGCAGGTCAGGCGGGCCCCACACCGTGGGGATGCCTTTGTGGGCTGATTTGTGGCGACATTTTCTTGACTTATGCCGGAGAAATTGTCCAATTTACAAGATGAGATTTGTGCTGCTGCTGTGGGAAGAGGTTACAGATGGCCGCCTATTTTCGCTGCTATTTTGTGAGTTATTTAGTGGGATTATGTGTTAAGGTAGAGGAGCCAGCACGCCGCATTCGGTGGTAGTAGCTAGGCCCTAGGGTCATTATGATCGTAGATAATTTCGTGCTAAAGATACAGAAATTTAACGCTTTCTATTCGTGATTTTCGGGGGGGAATTTGTTGCTTTTGTTCTGTAATTTTGTGCTAAGTTAGTTGTTTAGTGGGGAGGTTTGTATGAACGTTAATAATGTGGTGATATTTATGGGCCTGCAGGTATTTAACATAACGAGAAACTGAATTATGTTTTTATATTTTTAATACCTAGCTGATTTGGGTTCTCAGGTTGTTTAGGAATTTCATAATGAATAGACTTGACCTTGATATTCATGTTACGCTACGTCCATTCTACATTAAAAATAATAGGTCGACGTTTTCACACTTTGCATACTCTAATCGATAATGCGCAACTGCAGAAAGGGATACGGAATCGGTACCCGATTCTTTACTCATATGAGTATTTGGCCTTCAATTCTACTCATATCCGTACTGGATACTTTTGACCAAGTACTTTTACCATATCATTACTTATAGTGTAGAATTGAGTACCAAGTACAATTTGCATTCAAGTCAGAATTCAAGCTATTTGCCAATTTATATCTGTCGCGAATAGGTTCTATATTAACGCTTTACACTTCCATTTTATGTATTTTTCTGTTTCAATTAAGGAGGGTTTAGTGCCGTTTACATCCCAACCGTAGCACTTTTAACCCATAGAAGTTTGTATGCTTCAGCCATCTTTGATCACTCTTTATGGACCGACCATACCTCCTTATGATTCCCATACCAGTTCTATACACTTTTTAACTTTGCATATCATTAAAGGGGAGCATTTCTGTTAATGCTCCTTCAAAAATGGTTTAGAAGTATTACTAAGTTTATAAGCGGAGTTTCCCTCCGGATGGAAGTTTCGATCCGGAGTGAAACACCGCTTATAAACCGGGAGTGAAAGTCCAGAACTTAGAACCCGAAGAAAAGGCTGGAGTGAAACTTCGCTCACGGTTTATGTTGTGTTTATAAACGCTGACCAGAAGTGAGAAGAAAGGAGCATATTTTTTTATTTTTTTCCGAATAGGGAAAACTTAGTAAAGAAGAAGGTGGGTGTTTTATTTTGCTACAATTGTTTTTTTTTTTTCTTTATTTATTGTTTATTTTAAATACATTAAATCATTTTTGAATTTGTGCTTGGAGGTGTCATCTAAAACCAGAAAGTATTTTGGATTTTCGCTCCCATTGCCTATAAACGCATCGGGAGTTTTACTTTGGATTCAAGATCCAGGAGTAAAACTCCGCTTATAAACGCAGTATCTGTTACAGAAAATCCTTTTAATAAAGAATACTAATGGAGGCCTGTGGATATATGAATAAGCTCCGATATCGAAAAGCTTTTATTTTTGTTCATTTTTTGCAATTGCTTTTTGTTTTCCAAGCGCGAGTGTGGTTTTGCCAAAGCGGTCTCCTAACTAAGTTTAAACTCCGTCCAATGCTGCTTGACTTCCGTATCGAATACGATTCAGCCTATAAGACAACCCTTCGTTGAAAGTTATTAGTAAAGTTAAAGCAAAGGATGGCAAATTTAAGAGACAAGGAAGGAACTGTCATAACCAAGCCGCGATTTTTTTTTTTTATGTGGCAGTGCTAAGCTCAGGAGTCACCCTTTGTACTACTAGTCCGTCATGTCATTTGTCACGTCATGGTGCAATGTCTAGCAGTAAGCTTAGTACGGGGGAGGGATGAGGGGGGGGGCATAGGTTAAGGATTAAAAGGTACGGGGGGGTATTGAAGAAGGTGGTGATGAACCCTGCGTTTGAACTCTTGGATGTTGTAGGAGTTCGGAAATACTGACTGCGAGAGGTTATTCCACAGCCGAGTTGTTCTATTAACAAACGAATTCATATCTTGTTGAGTGCGTGAAAAGGGTAGTTGCAGGTGAAGGGAATGAGACGAGTGGGCTAATCTGGTGTTGCGGGTATAAGATTGCCGTGGAGGCAGGAGAGCGTTTAACTCGGAGGAACAGTCACTGTGGTAGTAGCGATAAAATTTTGTCAGTGCTGCTACATTCCTACGATGGCTCAAAGGGTCGATGGTGGAGCAGGCGGTGTCGTCATCAATTAACTTGAGCGCCCTTTTTTGCACCTTATCTAACCATGCCAAGGTGGTTATTGGGGCGCCGCCCCAAACGAGGGAGATATATTCGAGAAGAGGCCGAATGTAGGATTTATAAATAACAGCACGGGCCGATGGCTGGAGGAGGAACTTGCACCTCTTAAGAAATCCCAAGCACTGAGATCCTTGTTTGGCGATTTGGAATATGTGGTCATTCCATCGCAAGTCTTTGGCTAAAGTCACGCCTAAGATGTGTAGGGATGGTTCGGCCTTTAGTACCACGTCATCCACTTTCAAGGATGGTGAGGTGTTGAACTTCTTTTTGGAGATAAGACAGTACTTGGTTTTGTCGGAGTTGAATTCAACACGATTCTTCTTTCCCCACTCTAGAATCAGCTTAATGTCATTTATAATCGACTTGGACATTAGTTCGCGATCATCAAGACAGGATCTGGCATGAGTCTGTCTTGTATCGACGCTGTACGAGTAACGTAGAGTACCGTCGTCAGCGAAGCTGAGGAGTGGGTTGGAGGGGATTGAAAGAAGGTCATTTATAAATATGAGAAATAGGGCCGGTGATAAAATTGACCCCTGGGGGACCCCCGCAGAGATCGGGTGGGATGCGGATTTGACGCCATCCAATACTACTTTGATTGAACGGCCAAAAAGGAAACTCTCAATCCACTTCTGTAGAAGTGAGTCAACTCCAATAGCTTTGAGTTTAGCTAACAGGGCTGTGTGCCAAACTCTATCGAAAGCCTTGGAGATATCCAGAGCAACCAGACTAGACTCACCGGATTCATGCAGACTACGGCTGAGGTGTTCTGTAAGACAGACTAAAAGATCGCCAGTGGATCTTTTTTGTCGGAAGCCATACTGTCTGTCGTTTATGAGTAGGTTGGATTCTAGATATCCCATAAGCTTTTTGTTGATTATCGTCTCCATGGTTTTGGAGAGAATAGAAGTAATTGCTATTGGGCGGTAATTGGAGGGATCGCTGGAATCACCTTTTTTCGGTATGGGCTGAACATGGGCAAGTTTCCAAGAGTCGGGATAAACTCCGGAGAAATATGACAGGGAAAATAATTTGCGCAGAGGTTTAGCCAAAGGTGAGGCGCATTGTTTTAAGACGATAGGGGGTATATTATCGGGTCCAGTGGATTTGTTGGCATCGAGCTCTTTGAGGCACCTGTACACCTCGCGAGTCCTGAAAAAAACCCTGTCCATTGAATGGGCGTTACGCTCGGAAACAGGGGGTAGCACATCAGTTTCGGGTAAAGAAGAATTCGAAGCGAACATAGATGCTAATAAATTGGCCTTGGATTTGCTGTCTGCTATTACCTTCTCATTGTGAATAAAGGAAGGGGTTGAAGTTGTAGTGAAATTCTTCTTGATGGAACTTACCAAGGACCAGAAGTTTTTGCAACCGGAGGTTGCATTTAGCAGTTTACTTCTCAATTTGTTGTCAAATAAGTTTTTGACTTTTTTGATGGCGGTTTTACAAGAATTTCTTTGTTGTATGTATTCTAAACGGAGCGATTCACTCGGGAAGCTCTTGTACGCTCGCTTCACAGATTTGGTAGAATGGGGAATGAACAAATGCATTCCTGCCTGTATGATCCGGGTGATACGGATAGCGGCAGAGTTGGCGTTTCTATTCCGGAAACACAGGTTCCAGTCTGTAGACTGGAAGAAATTAATAAGCCCCAGCCAATTGGCCTTCCCATAATGCCATACGGTTCTTCGAACTGGTTTGGGAGGGGTGGGAAATTCGAATGGGAAGTTAGCACTGATTAGGCAGTGGTCTGAATTGCCGAGAGGTGAATCAACTTCGACGGAGTAACGCGCTGGATGAGAAGTTAGAAAAAGATCAAGGAGATATCTTCCTTGATCAGCAACATCAGGGACTCTTGTGGGATGATCCACAATTTGATGCAAGTTATTGATGTCTGCAAAGAGCTCGACGTCCTTGCCAGAAATACTGGTGCCATTTGAGTAAGTCAGCCATTTAACGTTGTGAACATTGAAATCACCCGCAACGATGATTTCACACTCAGGATTGGACGACAAAAATCCCGAGATTTGTTCGGAAATAGTATCAAAAGATAAAGTGGAGGCTTCGTTACTTATGTTAGGGCTTCTGTATAGGAAGCAGAAGAATATGACGTGGCTTTGGAAAATGATTTTAATCCAAAGATAATTAAAATCTGAAGTTGTGCTTGAATGTATTTTACAATAAGCCACGTCGTCCCTAACATAAATGGCAATACCCCTATGGGGGGAGAGATTGTGCACTAAAGTGTACCCCGACACCTGGTAATAACCTAAATCATTATCGGATGATATTTGGGTTTCACTAAGTGCGAAGATTGGGGGTTTGTAATTAGATAAGTGGCACTCAACAAAAGAGAAATTCGCTTGAAGTCCACGAATGTTACAAAAGTCAATACCAAAACTTGACTCGTAACGGGACTTCGGTTGCGCGGGCTCAATCGCCACGTTCTCGGGAATATTTCCCGGCATTACATTTGCCGCAACCATCAGAGTCAATAAAATTTGTCCTCGTCAAAGTGTTATGCCTTTTGAGACGGGGCAAATTTCATCGACCGACAGATTTTAGCCGCGGCACCTGCAGGACCGAGATGCGAGAGAGGGTAGGGAGCAAGGGTACTTACTTGCGCCGTTCGTCGGTCCGGTCGTGTCTAGTGAAGGGTGATTGATGCCTTCGCGTTAGACTGCGCTCGTGTTTTTATTTTCACTATTGTTGTTTTTTTTTTAAGTGATTTTTTATGCACGTTTTCTGTTAGTTATTTCTTCTGTTATTTGATATAACTATCCGCACTTTTTTCACACTTTTTGCTTGTTTGTCTTTATCGGCGCGTTTTACTGGGACCGGAACAGCACACGTCCGTCCACTTTGCTGTCCTAGCCCAAACTCACGATATTTTTATTCCACTTACTCCCAACTATTACTATCACGACTCTGACATCGGGGCAACAACGTAGCTTGTCAGATGGCTTTATAGACTTTTGGGAAATTATTTGTGAGCCTAAAATAAAGAGAATCCCGCTGCAAAATCTCCAGTTGCATTTCTTATGTATAAATTAATTGGGCTAATAATGCTTTTTAATTGATAGTTTTAATATAAATGTTTTTACATTTGTCACAATAAGTCCTTGAAAAAAATACGCAGCTATTTATGTTTCTCCTGCCATTCTTAAACCCCCCATTTTTTTTTTATTTTTTTTTTTTTAATTTTGACTTCAGATCAGCGACCTCGAGAATCCCTATATACGTCAAAAAATGTCGCCTATGTCAAAAGAGGTTAGGTTTTGGCACCAAAAACATGGCCACATGTTTGGAATCACTGTGCGACGTATCATTTTTACCCACCCTAACGCCACTTAGTGCACAATACAGAAACCTTAACTTGGGTGCATTCAAAACATCAAAAATTATTCCAATGAAATAACCTGATCATTTTTGTATTTCTTTCAGTGTTAATTCAGTCATTCTCGATTTTAATTTTTACAAATTTCTAGGGAACAGATTAGATATGCATACCATAAAGGCAGCGCCATTTTAAATTTTCTAATTTTGACAACAGATTCACTTTTTCAGATTCACTATCTATCACCACAGATTCGTCATTTGTGACATTAAAATTCCTCGATACCGATTTTCAATGGAATCAAACCCAATTGCAAAATTCGTCCACCATCTTGGAAACGCCATCTTGATTTTTTTTACAAAATTCTCAGATTGCTTTATTACGGGAACTCAATGTGTGTGCAAAGTTTCATAAGAATTGGTTAAGTAGAAGTATAGATTTTTTCAAACGTCGTGACACAAAAAATTTGAGCAGTTCTGCGCACCTCGTTGCCAAATTTTATAAATATTGTTCTACCATTTCCCCTCTTTTTAGTTAAAACGGCAACAAACACTGAAAAAACTCAACAAAATAATTTGGGAAGGGATGCACGCATGCCGAATGAATAAAGTTAATTTATCTTTCTATGTGTTGAGCAGAGCTTTTAAATACATGTAAAGCCCCTGCTCAACAAAGGCAGTTTATTCAACATAATAAGCATAATTTTACTTTAATTATGCGAAATATTTCTCATTTCTAAATTTAAAATAATTTAAAAAAAATTCTGAAAAAAATTCCTTTGAATAAATGAGCGTTTTCATTCATAAACCGACAGATCCCCGCAGTCGCAAGCAACACAACCTCCACAGGCAGAAGCGCGTATGCGACTGGCAGGAAACGTCAAAAATCTAGTAATCAAAGTGATAAAAATAAAAATTTCGTATTTCTTTAGTAGAAATGCTACAAATTATTTCTGTAGCAAATGTGTAAAATACAAAAACCTTAAAATAAAAAAATATATAAAAAGGGACGTTTTCATTCATAATTGGTAATTTTTTTAAATAATCATTGAAGCCCCAGAAAAATACACCTCCTTCTAGCAATACGCAGTCGTTACTGATTAAATGGCAGCAATGGTTGTTTGATGGGAGGAGCTAAATAAAGCTGGGTCCGAACTTTTAAAAATTTTTAAGAGCTTTGCTGGGGTAGATGCGCGGAATGTCACGACGATTGAACAAATCTATACATGCAAAAGCTGTCGCAAAATTTGAACCAAAGAAAGAAAAAAACAAACAAATATACGAGGTCAACCTAAATAAAATAATAAAAATGAATATAAGCACATATAGGTAATTATTTATTTTGCTCCAGAAGAGTATCCGGAACCGAAGCATCATCAACCCATACGGAGGAGCTACCTGCACTGGTTTTAACAAATATTTTGCCGTTGACAATGTAGGTATTTGATAGTCTTCCATCAGCTTTCAAACGTCGGGCTCGCAGGGAATGATAGCATGGTATGTCAGAGAGTACTTGTCGGAAAATATTACATATGTCTAAAAGTGTGAGTAAGTGATCACTACATTTCTTGTAAAAAGAACTTTTTTCAGATTAGGAAGAGAATTTTACCACCAACACGGTACACCGTTGTAATTGGATTTCGCACAAGTCCTAAAAACTACTCAAAGCAACAGAGCAACTGAGCAGCGGCAACAAAGCAGCGCAAACTTCATTTCGTATAGGTACATCAATAGGTTCCTAAACGCAAAGTTTTTAATTGGAGTGAAAACGAAAAATACTAAAAAATAAACATTATAAAACAGCTAATAAAACCAACATTTGTATTTATTAGGGAAAACTTCCATCAACTACTCAAAATGCAATTTGCGCATATTTGCTTTTGCATTGATTTCATTAAAGCAAACATGCCTTTGCACAGAGTTCATAAATGCAAACATGCGAAGCAAATGTGCGCAAGCCTTGCAAGCTTTTCGATAGCCCTGCGAACAGTTTTCAAAACAGAAGAGAAGGCCCTTCGATGTTAAATGTCAAAGTATTGGTTGACACCATAAAATGGATGAGGAGAATATTGATAGAGTGGAGTAAATATATTAAAAAAAGAACATCAAAAATGACGATCACCGCCATATTTAACTATGGCGAAACAAGTTCACTAATGCATATTTGCATGCATGTGCAAATGATTTTTCCGCAAGTGGATGCGGGTCCAACTTGGGCATTTTGTGCATGCAAGTATGCATTACTAAAAGCACCCCCTACATTCGAAAATGGCTGCGCTGTTTCTATGACAGTTGCGCAACAAACTTGAATCTTGTACGTTCCCAAATGAATAACTTGGGATAATCTGCATTTACGAACTCGTTGCATCGTTGCAAAGCATACGTATGTGTTTACGAAAAAGCCCAACATCTGTTGCAACATTTTATTAAAGATTGCGTGCACATCATCACTTGGGATGCCAGTTGTAAGTATAGTTGTTTTCAAACCTCGTGACATCCCGCGCATGTTCCCCAGCTAAGCTCTTAAAAATGTTTAAAAGCTCAGACAAAAACTTCAGTTAACTCCTCCTATCAAATCACTTGCCATGAATCAGTCGCGACTGCGTATTGCTTAAGGGAGGTGTATTTTTCTGGGACTCCAATGATTATTATTTAAAAAATTTACAAATTATGACTTAAAAACACCGGTTTTTTTATATTTTTTTTTATTTTAAGGTTATTATATTTTACACATATGCTACAGAAATAATTTGTAGTAATTTCTACTAAAAAATACGAAATTTGTGTTTTTATCACTTTGATTACTAGATTGTTGACGTTTCCTGCCAGTCGCATACGCGCTTCTGCCCGTGGAGGTTGTGTTGCTTGCGACTGCGGGGATCTGTCGGTTTATGCATGAAAACGCTCATTTATTCAAAGGAATTTTTTTCAGCATTTTATTTAAATTATTTTAAATTTAGAAATGAGAAATATTTCGCATAATTAAAGTAAAATTATGCTTATTATGTTGAATAAACTGCCTTTGTTGAGCTACATGTATTTAAAAGCTCTGCTCAACACATAGAAAGATAAATTAACTTTATTCATTCGGCGTGCGCGCATCCCTTCCCAAATTATTTTGTTGAGTTTTTTCAGTGTTTGTTGCCGTTTTAACTAAAAAGAGGGGAAATGATAGAATATTATTTATAAAATTTGGCAACGAGGTGCGCAGAACTGCTCAAATTTTTTGTGTCACGGAGTTTGAAAAATTCTTATACATAGGTCCATCGAGCGCATATTTTTTTTTCCGTGTGAGGTATTAGGTCCAAAGGTACTGCGGCCATTTAGTTGGCCTATTGTACTACAACCCCTACACCTCATATTTGTAGGCCAGACCGTCTGAACAAGTTCAGCAGTCTGCCTAGTGGTTTGTCGCTTAGACTTGAATGTTCGAGCAGGGACTTCTCGAACAAAGAGACCCTGCTCCTCGCTATTGCAGGGCACTCACAGAGAACATGGAGGGCAGACTCATCCTCTTCTAGGCAAAGCCTACATGTAGGGTCCTCCGCCCTTCCTATCCTCCATAAGTGGTAATTTAGGGCACAGTGTCCGGTAATTAAGCCAACAAGTGTCCTAACATCACTCCTACTGCGCCGTAATAATTCCTTGGCCGTCTTAGGGGACGGCCCTGGAAGGAACCGCTTAGAGTTGGCCAGTCCAGGCGCGGACCTCCAGCGTTCAATATGTTTCATCAAGGTCCGATCGGCCAGGGCCCTTTGCAGCAAGCTGGACGGCGCCCCAATCGCCGGCTCTGGACCAATGAATGCAATATCAGAGCCCTGTTTAGCCAGGGCATCCGCACTTTCATTGCCTTCGAAGCCCCGGTGACCCGGGACCCAGACAAGTGTAATTTGATTGAGAACGCCCAACTCATGAAGAGCACGTTGGCAGTCCCAAACTAATTTCGACTTGGTCCTACGGGACCTTATCGCTATAATTTCCGCTTGGCTATCAGAGAAGATAAAAATCCGTTTATTTTGGTAGGCCCTTCTTAAGTTCTCATGAGTGCATGCCAGAATAGCGTACACCTCTGCTTGAAAGACAGTTGCCAGAGTGCCTAGACTTATAGCCTTGCTGAATCTGGGACTTTGGACCTGTCTCCGTTTTAGAGCCATCCGTGTACCATACTAGCCCGCCCGGCAAAACTTTAGGAAAAGTCCAGGTAAGCCTTTCCTGTATATGTACAGAAGGTTGCTTAAATTTTGAGATTTTATAGGGCATGCCGTCCGAAAGCATCTCCGCTTCCGGAATATCTTCTATGATGTTGATTATTATAGAATGTCCTCGCCCAAGACCAGCGCCCAAGTAACCATTCGCTTTCAGCCGCAGCGCCGCGTTTATGGCGGATTTCTCTACCTCAAGGTGGAGGGGTACCAAATTGAGGAGAGTCTCCAGCGCTGCCGCTGGGTAAGTGCGGATGGCCTCAGTGATCGAGAGGCAAGCCATTCTTTGAATTTTGCTTAAAATGGTTATGGAACCCTTAAGCTTCGTTCTGTGCCACCAAACTAAAGCTCCATAAGTTACCATGGGTCTTATGATGGTGGTGTATATCCAATACATGGTTTTCGGTTGCAAACCCCAGGTGGAACCACAAGGCAAAAGACGAGAGATTTATCGGCCTGAAAGATTTAGTCAGGGTGTAATCCGAACGCGGCTTAGGTATAAAGGAGCGGAGGAGCGCATATTACTCTCGATGTTACGTTGGTTCACTTAAAGGTTATCGATATCAACTTAAGATTAATCGCCGCCAGAGCTTCAGTGACACTCTGTTGATTGCACTATAAATATTAAGAGATTTCTTGATTTAGTTAATAGTGCTGGAGAAGATTTCTTGGAATTCTAGGAACTGCGCCGTCATGGATACCTATCTAAGTGTCCTCGTCTCTGGATGAACAACGAACTGTCCGTGCCTCCATTGAATACATGTCAGAAAGCGAAAAGGAATTGGATGCACGTCTTAAATAATTATTGTGTAAGTACTTGCGAAATTTAGAAAAATATTACTTAAGACGCCTGCTACTGTAGCAAAACCCACGATGGACAGACTGGTCTCGGAAATATAGCAATAATAGCGGAAA
Source organism: Thereva unica (assembly GCA_949987705.1). Lineage (NCBI taxonomy): Eukaryota > Metazoa > Arthropoda > Insecta > Diptera > Therevidae > Thereva > Thereva unica. The sequence goes on along the minus strand of OX465285.1, from coordinate 23,463,240 downwards.
ACCCGGAGTAAAAAATCGCACTTCTACTCAGTTGTAAGCATCACAGACACAAAATAAAAGTTAAAAAAGAGGAAAAATTTTTAGGCCAGGTTAGAGACCCACAGAACGCATAGGCAAGAAGCTCTCGCCTTTATATCCACCAAAAACACAATATTTGATGTTCCTAATAAGCTATTGGATTCATTGGACCATATTTCTTTAAAACTAACGAAGAGCAGCACTAATATCAAACTTACTTACCCTCTTGATAAGGTTATAATTGAAAAATGAAATTGCGGAAAACTTGGACTTCGCTTACTTAATAAACGAGTTTAAAGTGAAAATTAAAATTTAAAAAAAAACTTATACTTTTCATTCTTTCATATTTATGAGAATTTCAATATAGAAAGAAGGAGCTGTAGAATACTTGCGGAGAGATTAAAACTGTCGCAGAAAACTTAAATTTATGGAAAAAATGACAAAGTTATTAAGAAATAAAAAAATAAAGGAAATAACGTCGGAAAAGTGCAATATCTAATCAAAGGTTTTAAATTTAATGTCTTCACCCAATGTGTACGTTTCACATAAAATACATTTTATCTACTTCCACCAGCTTAGTTTTATTGCCCCATAAAATTAGTTAATAGTTCAATCAACAGCAAGTTTAAGTTTTAATTGACATATGACAGCGTAAACCCCGCAGAACTTAACCCAGTTTAAGCTTAAGTATCAGTTAAATGCAACTTTATCACGAACGCTAGCAATTAATTTTCTTACTTAATATTTTAGTAGGAGTAATAAACTAATTTATTGATTAAGGTGTATTCCGTAATTTAAATCTGAGTGAATTAAAAAAAAGACATAGATTGATCAATTTAATTTGTACCTCCTGCAGTCATCAAAATTAATCAAAATATCAAATAAAATAGTTTTAGAAAATTAATAAATGAATAAATAAGATAAAGTTAAATTTAAAAAAAAATAACTTACATGCTTTTCCAACAAAGTTGTCAAGTGATGTTCGTTAGCTCGTCTTTCAGAACTCTCCATGTTCCTGTAGTATGTCAAGTTACTACCCAGTCGTATAGTAACCTCGTATCGTGTCTTTCCGCTTCGATCTGTAGAAATAAAATTTATAAATAAATAAGTGATTTCTTATCTTAAATAAGTATTTGGAAATATAACTCTAAGCCAAGACTAAGAAACAATATACTCAACTGGATAGTGCAATCAACCCACCATGTCCGCAAAATAAGCTTGAGGCTAAAATTTTATTGGGGCCCTTTAAACTATATAGTACAAGATATTTTTAGGGTTCAATTTATTTTCGGACCTCTTTCGATTCTGGCCCGGAGCAATTCGTCTCAGTTACCAGGGCTACTGTATTCCTACGTTGGCTCACTGTTTCTATAAAAGAGCATTTGGATCTTTTAACAATGAGTTTGAGAGTGAGGTGTGGAGCCTTGACTAACCAATATTACATGGGTATCGATGACCATACCAAAATAAACTATTTTTGTATTTAAGGCCTGGACGTATATAGGATGATTACGAACTGTTGGCTGGAGGAGAAACTAGTAAGAAGTCCCTGGTACTGAGATGCTTGTGTGACAATTTTACTTAAGCGGGGTTTCTACTCAGCTGGCTACCAGCGCTGGTTGTATCTGCCACTGGCTTCCAGGAAATTACCTGCATAGAAATCAATCATACCAGGTGGCTGGCTCAACCAGCTCGAGAATAATCAGATATTTCCAAATTCTGGATGGCTGCCAGCTGCTAGCAACAACCCACAAGCGCTAGTAGCCAGCTAACTGGAAACTCCGATTTATAACTGTCGTTTCAAAGCAGTCACAAGTCACAACTCAATCACAAGTGGTTTGTCTCAACTTGAAAAAATTTAGTATTCAAGCTTTGCAGTCACAATTTTGGCAAACAGTCACAACAGTTGTCAAAATTGTGACTGTATAGACTATATGCACGTCACATAAGTATAAAGAACCGGCTTCTAGCATACTTTTCATAATTTCTAACAGACTCGGCACACAGCCAGCTTCGATGAGTGATGCACGGACGTTCACATACACTCTGTTTTACTGTAACAATATTTTCTGACGTTTTTTGGCCACTTTATCGCCCAGACTTTTCTTTCTCTCTGACCTATTTAAGCCTTGTCCTGTTACTGTGTGCTTAGAATACCAAAATGTCTGACAGTCACAAGAATGGTAGTAAACTCTCAATGACAAGCACGAAGCTCAAAAGTTAGCGACATATGACTGGTCACAATTTAAAATAGAAGAGTTAGTGACAAGCCTAGAATGTTAAGCGATAAAGAAGCCATAGATCCAGACCGTGCACTGTAACCTAAGAAATTCTGGAACAAGGTTTTATTAGACATAAGACAGTACTTTGTTTTTTGGAAGTGAAACATTATTCTTTTGTCCCGTGTGAAACGCAATGTACCGTTATCAGTAAAGCTGTGAAGTGGGTTAGAGCTTAGAGGGGACATCTTAGGTCACTTATAAAAAAGAACTAGAGCAGGTAACAGAATTAACCCTTGGGGGATCCCAGCAGATATTTTTTAGGTCTTATTTTCGACGTCAACAAGGGGGTATTCTACCCGAGATGGTCCGAAAAATCGATTTTTTTTTATTTAATATTTTTGATGTAGACAATAAGGGGAATGTGTGTGCAAGAGCGTTTTTCTCAATGACGAATACTTTTCAAGTTTCAAGGCTATACAACGGGCGACGCACAATGGGACCAAATCCAAAAAACTGGCCAAAAGTCAAATAGTGCTTTAAATGATCTCAAATTTTACACTCGGGGTTTTTCGGGGTCGCTGATTACGAATCTGGTGTCAAAATTGCGATTTTCAAAATGGCGGACTCAATATTTATTTATTTATTTATTTATTTATTTATTTATTTATTAGTGAAGTACATCAAGATAATAAAGATCTTATAACGTTAAAACGCATGCACTTACAAGTTACAATGGAAAAAAAAATGTAAAGCATATTACTAAGAGTTAACTGATATATTAATTAAAACAAAAGAAGAAAATAAAATAATGTGGATGTAAGAGAAGAGAAAAAAAGGGAGAGTAAAGAAAGCTAAGTTAAAGGAATATTATTGGTGAGATAGTTGAGAGCACGTTTCCTGAATACATTCAATGACCCCGACCTCTGTGTGTCTGAGGGTAAGCTGTTCCACAATTGCAGCGAGTGAACAAAAAAAGATCTTTGCCCAACCAAGTGGTAGAATCTAGGGAGTATAAGCAGTGTTCTTCTAGGCGTACGCCCAAATTGAAGATACTCGTAAAGATATGATGGACGCTTATATTGAAGTAGTTTATAGATAAATATCATGGCTTTGAGGGATAGGTATATATCCAGCGAGCATCCCAAAACAGCAGAGCGATATGGGCTGATATGATCAAACCGACGAAGATTATAGACAAACCTAGTGCAGTCATTGAAAGCTACACGAAATTTATCGCGACAAGAGGCATCAAGGGACGGAAAAACCAAGCTGGCATAAGTGAAATGTGGTAAAATTAGCGTTTTAATTAACTTTGAACGAGTGTCTAGAGGCAAAATAGAGGCATATAGCCAGAGGCGGCGCAAGTTACCATAGATTTTAGATAGCGTAGTAGCCGTATGATCACAGCAGGTTAATTGAGAATTTAGATAGACACCGAGGTTTTTAACTCGTGATTGGTAGGGTAAGCAAGTGTTCATGAGAGAGATTGTTGGAAGAAATGAGGTATCCAATTCCGTCCTGTACATTGAGATACAGCAGGATTTAGAGGCATTTAGGAGAAGGTGGTTTGAAAGAGACCATTTATAAATACGCTCTAGATCTGCGTTAATGTTATACACACAATTCTCTACAAGCCCAAGAGGACTGTTTAAATAAATTTGCACATCGTCTGCGTACATGTGGAGTTTGCAATTGGTTACGACACTGGTGAGATCATTTATATAAATGCTAAAAAGCAATGGCCCTAGTATAGAGCCTTGGGGAACACCACACGTAGTTGGCAAGGGATCGGAAATTGAGTTTTGTAACCAAACTTTTTGGGATCGATTGTGTAGGTAGTCTCGAATTAAGGAAGCAGCTGAGGAGGAAAAATGCATATGAGTTATTAATTTTGTTTCTAGAAGCTTATGACAAACACTGTCAAAAGCCTTACTAAAGTCAAGAAGTACTAGAAAGGCGATATCGCCCGAATCAAGAGCCGCTCGAAGATCAGTGGTCACTTTCAGTAATGCAGTTTCGCAGCTGCAATTTTTGCGGAAGCCTGACTGCGTACATGACAATAAAGACAGCATTTCACAGTGCCCCTCAATTTGCCAAGTCATTAGTTTTTCGAGCACCTTGCCTAAGAAGCATAAGATGCTAATAGGACGATAGTCCGCGAGAATATTTGGGGATTTGCATTTCGGAAGTGCGATAACTTTCGCTTTTTTCCACTGAAGCGGGAAACGTGATTTCGTAAGACAGGTGTTGAAAATGTACGTGATATAGGGGAGAATGAACGGAAAAATAAGCTTAAGGAAAACGGGTGGAATATTGTCGGGACCAACTGCTTCGGATTTAATGGAGTAAAAAGCTTTCTTGACTTCCACTTGATCCACATTACGAAAACTAAAACTTTCGGAATTCGAGAAAATTGGGCTTGGGCAATGAGGGTCTCCATGTAAGTTGGATCCGGAGGTGAAATATTTATTTAACACATTAGCATTAAGCGATGGCTGGGCTTCATAGTCATCTCCGTAAATGCCAAGTCGCTTGATATTAGCCCAAAATTTCCTGGCAGGAATATTGGGACTAAGTTTAGATGACAGATACTGCTGTTTTGCTTTGCGAATGGAGGAAGTAACTAAATTTCTAATTTTTCTGTAAGATTTTAAATTCACTTCAGTTTTATTCATTTTGTATTTTTTAAACAAGAAATCTCTTTCGGATATAAGTCGGAATATTTTAGCGGAAAACCAAGGTGATGTAGAGGAAGACGGAATGCACTTTGTCTTGACTGGAGCAAAAGACTCGTGCAGGTGGTGACATAGTGAGTTGAAATGTTCTACTTGATCGTCAATATCGAAGAGCCCATATAGTTGATCCCATGGCAGTGAGGGACATTCGTGCAGTAGCGATGGAATGTTAATGGACTTGTAGTCGCGGTAGGAGAATATTTTTGGTATATTATTCCTCACTGCGAAATTCAGGGAGAGGTAAAGAATGTCGTGATCAAGATAACTAGGCGGGCTGATCTGATTGTGAAATAAAACTTTATCTACATTCGACACAAAAAAGAGATCAAGTAAAGACGGATTGTTAGTGTTGAAGTATGTCGGAAGGTGATTTACGGGCTTCAAGTCAAATGTATGAAAGAAATCTAGGAAGCTTTTGGAAAAGGAATTATTTAATAAAATATTTACATTAAAATCTCCCCCGATTACAATGTTCTCATACTTGTGGGTCATTTCTGAGAGGAACACTTCCAACTCGCACGCTTCACTGATCGAGAAAATTCTTGGGGGACAATAAACCACAGTCGCCAGACACTTGCTGTTCCCACAACTTATTTCAATGCTAAGATACTCCAAGGCATTGGTGATAGATTCTCTGACTTTGAAAGAACGAAGAGTATTCTTTACATAGATGGCTACTCCACCACCAGCACGGTTTTTCCTGTCATTACGATACAGATAGTAGCCTTCTAGTGATACAAATTTAGAGGGAACATGTTCGCGCAAAGAGGCCTCAGATACTAAAATGACGTGAACATTAGAGCCCCGAAAAATTTCTTGTAGTTCGTCTATTTTGTTACATAGACTCCGTGCATTAATGTGACAGAAGTTCAAGCCCTGAGCTCTACCATGGAAGATATTGAGCAGAGCTCTGATCTTGCTCATACTGCAGACAACCAGCTACGAAACAGAACCAGAAAGGGGTAGCAAAATGTACCCATGAGAAACGTGGTCAGTTAGCAATTTGAGACAGGCAGTGCAATAATATTCCTTCATTACAGATATAGAGAAGAAAGACATAAAAATATAAAAAGGAAAAGCAAATAAAAAATATAAGAATATAGAAGATGGCTTAAAAATTAAAAATATACGACAAAAAGCAAATAAGAAATAGAAAAAAATAAAAAATGACTTAGAAATAAAAAATAAAAAAGAAAAAGCAAATGAAAAATAGAAGAAAATAAAAAATGACTTTAAAAAAAACAAACATCGATCTTGTTTATGCTCCTTGGTGTTGGTAGGCTGCTCCAAAATTTTCATTCTGCACTGGTAGCTGTCCCGATGATCTCATTAAGATCGAGAGCAGAAACAAATTTTTGTGGCTGTTTATTTCTGTCCAGCTGCACGTAGACAAAACCTCGACGCGTGAATACTGCAGTCACCAATTTCTTCTTCAGCAGCTTTCTCGCCGTATGGAATATGTCGTTGTTTTTTGACGTCAGACTTTCATTAAAATATATCTGGCTGTCAGAGGCAAAACCTAAATTGAGCTCCTTCAGCGTAAGAGCACCATGTTGACGCCTCTTCTGCAAGAATTCCTGCTGCTCGTAAGCTGGTGATAGAATTTCGCTCAAACGCGGTGCGGACATTGGCTTCGCGGTGTGCGCGGATTTTTCACTGACACAAAGTCGCCGTGCTGGTGTCGCGTACCGACTTTGACACAACCTAAAAATCAAAGTGACAAGTGGACGTGATACGAAATAAATTGAAAAAGCTGTATGATTTGCGTATTAATTTTCTATCCTACAGGACTTGTATTTGTTCTAGGTATTAATTCCATCACCACAATTTCGAAATAATTATGAAATTCAACAAATTTCTTATCCCCTTCACCAGCACACGATTCAAAACATAAACAAAATGCCCACCAACACCAAAACACGACTCAAAACACACACACACAAACAACTTTTTTACACTGGACCGCGCGGCAACGCGCCAGAAGTAGAAGGTAAAGCAACTTACGCGGTGTGTGCGTAGTGCTCAAGCCACATCTCGTTAGTTCGCATTGCAATACACACACTTTACTCTATCTGTCAATGTCCGCACCGCGTTTGAGCGAAATTCTGTCAGCGGCTATAGGGTGATGAGAATTTGACCACCAGCAGCGAGCCAGTCTTCTTCGTACTGTTGGGCTGGCGCTGCTGTGGTCGGAACACGCTAACGTAAGGCGATAGTTCGTGTCCGATGGTGGTGGCGACTGCATTTAAAATTTGTTTTGGGCTAAGCCCGTCGTCGGTCATGGGTATGCCACGAATCACCACGTCCTGCAGTCGAGATTGCCGGCGTAAGTCCTCGAGTTCATTGGAGACTACTGCAACGTCGTGCTGCACAGTCTCGACCTCGTCTCGTAGCTTACCCACTTGACTGTTCAAGGCACTGCATACTTCATCAATTCGTGTGCTTAGGCGGGTCTCTAAGAGTTTAATGTGGTCCTGAAGAGTAGTGAATTGCTCTTGAAAAGCAGAGAACCGCTCATCCAACATTCGGTTAAGGTTGAGCAGCAACCTCTTCTCCATGAGCTCAAGGCTGTGATCCGAGGCTGCAATTGACGATGATCGGGGTGTCCCGCTAATACTGTCATCATTCCGGTTCGAGTGTTGAAGCACAGGCGTACTCTTCGTAGCGGATGAACTCCCTTCATTTTCGATGAAACCTCTAGTTCTGGGCTTCGGTTGATTCCTTTTCGACATTATTCACGTAATAAAAAAAAACACCTTACAATTTGTGGAAATTAAGGAGATCAAACCGAGCAAGGAATAAAACTCACGGGTTAGCTGATTAGAAAGCTTAGAAAATTTTATTACGCTGGAAAGCACAGGAAAACTTTAAAAATAACCGGGAGCTACAAAAAACACGTCTATTCCGAATGCATAACACAACTCAACCTCTCCCAATAGTCAAAAACTTTAGTAAATGATTCCAAAACATCTCACTTAGGGGTTTTCGGGGTCGCTGATGACGAATCCAGTGTCGAAATTGCGATTTTCAAACTAAAAGACTCTATTTTAATAACATAACCTCTTAATAAAATCAAAATTTTGTTTTAATATAATTTTTAATACTTTTGATTAATTTTTTTATAAGCAAGTTATTTTATTATGAAGTTATTGTTTATTAGAAAAAAGAAAATAAGAATTTTTAAGAATGCAATTGCGACGCTTGCTGCCATCCATTAGATTAGAGCGACGCAGAAAATACAAACCTACTGTTTCATCTGATAAATTTGACTTGCCACTGTCTGTTTTTGCGTGATTTCTGCTACCTAGCTTATTTTCCGACAGTTTTTCACTGGTTTTAATACGAGGAAGATCCGTGCGTTTTATTCAGAGTATTTTCTTCCGAGTGATTTACGTGTTATTTTTCGAGTAATTTCTGATCATAATGGATAAAAAAGGTGGAAGAGGAATTGCTAGAAAACCATCTCGCCATCTAAAAAAAAACTTTTCTGGAAATCGCTATACTGCTCAGAAAAGTGAAGATTTCGCCAGTACATCGGCTCAGAAACTTCGAGACAGAAACAGCACGGAAGCTAATGTTGATGAGGAGTTCGCTTACAGTATTATCAATTTTTTTGCTGTTTTTTCTGTGATTTCTTCATTTGTCATTTGCAAGGATTGCAAAAAGGAGGTGCGGTTCTCAAAAAAGTGTCCTCGTGGGTTAGGATTTAAAGTTTGCATCCCTTGTGACTGTGGTGAAAGGTGTATCGATTCATGTCCCTTGATTCAACATTCGTATGAAATCAACCGCCGAATTGTGTTCGTTATGCGGCTTCTTGGTGTTGGCAGAGAAGGGCTCCAATTGTTTTGCAGTTTAATGGATATTTGCAGTGGAATGGCAAGGAATACTTTTTACTCGTGCTTGGAAACTATTTATCACGCGTCGTCTACTGTTTATGATACCGTCATTTCAAAAGCTGTTTTCGAAGAGATCGAACTAAATACTAAAGCCGCGAACGTGTCGAAAAATCTCACAGTTTCCGGGGATGGAACATGGAAGAAGCGAGGATTTTCTTCTCTATTCGGTGCTGCGAGTCTGATCGGAAAATATTCTGGCAAAGTTGTTGATTCTATCGTGAAAAGCAAGTTTTGCCAAGCTTGCAATTTGTGGAAGTCAAAAAAAAATTCCGAGCCTACAGCTTACGAAGAGTGGTACGAAAATCATACAGAGAATTGCACAATAAATCACTCTGGCAGTGCAGGAAAAATGGAGACTGACGCTATCGTCGAAATGTTTTTGAGATCCAAGGAAAAGTACGATGTTTGCTACGAAAAATACATTGGCGATGGTGACAGCAAAACTTTTAAAGGGATTTCGGATGCTTCCCCATACGGAAATGAGGTGACTGTGCTGAAAAAAGAGTGTGTTGGTCATGTCGGAAAAAGAATGGGTGCCAGACTGAGAAATGTCAAGAAGATGAACAAAGGCGTTGGCGGGAAGGGACAAGGTAAATTGACTGATAAAGTCATTGGTGAACTGACAGTGTATTACGGACTCGCAATTCGCAGGCATTCTGATTCTATCGAAGAAATGCGCAAAGCAATTTGGGCTACTTTCAATCATAAAAGTTCCACCGATAAAGATCCGAGACACGATTACTGTGCAGCAGGTGAAAATAGCTGGTGTCGCTGGCAGCAAGCGAAAGCAAAAGGTACACTTCGGTCATTCAAACATGAACCACCTCTCAATAACACAGTTTTGGAGATCATCAAGCCAATTTATGAAGCCCTGACAGCCGAAGATCTACTGAGTAGATGTTTAGGAGCAGAGACCCAAAATAATAATGAATCCCTCAATTCACTTATTTGGACATTCTCACCGAAACATTTACATTCAGGAAGTACAGTTGTAGAAATTTCCAACTACCTTGCTGTTATTATCTTCAACGAGGGATATACGCAAATTTTAAAAGTGCTGGAAACGATGGGAGTGACAATCGGGCTGACTGCAAGCATGTACGCCGACTCACGAGACGACGATCGCATCGCACGATCCGAGCATCGCATGACGGACGCAGCCAAGGGGGCGAAAATTGAACGAAAAGAGCAGATTTCGGCCTTGAACGAGTTTTATGAGAAAGAAGAGGGGGCAATGTATGGTCCTGGAATCGCTGATTAACCGTAAGTTACATCATTTGTAAGTTCCATGTTTGTAAATCTTTAAACTCGTTTTTCTCGAAACCATTTTTTTCGGGACGGTGGACACGATTCACAAAAAACCACTTGTCCAATTGACTTGAAATTTTACAAGGCTACTAAGTAAATGTATAGGTATGGCCTTATCTAGGATTATGGCGAAAGCATTTGTTTAACTAATGTTTTTAATGCAAAATATAAACAAAAACAGGGCAAAAAATCGTCATTTTTTTTCAAACGTCTGATTTATATTGAAGAAAAAATTTGTTTTCTTATTCCCTAGAAGAAGCGATAGCAGGAGGTCTTACGATTACAAAATGGGTTGCACTTTGTGTTTCAGAATATTTAAACCGGAGATATCATGTCCACCATGGAGCAGCTATTTTCGGCAGGCTCAAGTTCAAGGCGTCGAATGAACCATTATTAGCAAAGATATTTTTAATATTAAAAACGAAAATTATTCTTCAAAACCTGTAGAAAAACTTGCAAAAAACCTGGAATAAAAATATTGAAAGGCTTTTCATTTACAACGATTTGAAAACATCGACATTTCGGACCGCCTCGGGTAGAATACCCCCTTAATGCTACCTGCAAGAATATTGAACTGCCAAAAAAAGAAACTTTCAGTCCAGTCGATGTGCCAGGTCTATTAAAAGCCTTGGTGATATGTTGGGATGAACAAGGACTGATCAGTCTGTCGCGACGAACTACATTTATCCTACAGCTGTAGGAGTGCTGCCCATTACTATCCAAAGTTTCCCTTAAATTTTATAATAGCCTGTCTGTGTGAAAGAACTTCCAAGAACTTGCATTTATAAAAAAAACAGGGCGTGCTGTTTATAGACAAAGGCTAAATTTTTTAGGACCATAAGCCTCTCGTATTTCACTTTGAGGATAATGGACAAAATTTTAGACAAGGAGATAAGAGATACTTATATTTTACGCCAAGCACTCTTATCTTCTACACTGTTCATTCTAGGAGAGGAAGATCACCTAGGCTGCTCTTGACGATTTGGTAATTATGGTACTGGAGCTCGAAATGTTCAAGATACCCACAGAAATTACAGCAAGGACTCTAAAAGGACAATGCGAAAGTGGTACTATTTGCGACTGCATCGACTCTATGGGAAGTAGTTGCGGAAGAATAGTCACACATTTTGAGAGAGGTTTCTGGAGAGCACGGGGCCAAAAGGATATCCGTAAAGAATGGTTATATCTCTTCGTCGTGTATTAACTTCTAAGCCTACTCGGTGCCGAAAAGTTGTTTTCCTAATTTTACGCAGTGATGTGATTATCATGCAACAAACACTTGATCTTTTCTCCATCGCTCATGACTGATTGTCAATCGGTGGCAAAACGGTTCCGTTAACATTCAGTACAAAACGGTTCTGGTCTATGTGGAGAGTCTTTAAGCTTCTGTCAACAAGTCAAATGCTCAGGGTGCTAATATATACCAAATTCCATTCTTCTCAGGCCATAGAAAGCCTGATGATCAAGTTTCACTGATATTTGTGAGCTTATGGGTCCACATGGGTTCTGCAATTAAATATCACGGATTTCATGTGCATACCCATCACTATAATGACAAATGAAGCATTATTGTACACGTCGCCAACGTCAGCACTGGAGATTCTAGTTAATTCGCTGCTGCTTGATTAAGTGATAAATGAACGGTTGCATGGACGAGATACAAGCGGCGATAACGCTTCCAATTCCACACCCGCAAAAATCTCTAAGTTTAGGCTTCCTTTCCAGAATATAGTATAGAGTTTTTTTCTGAGCTAATAACAATCAGATCTTCCTGACAGCCAACCGACAATCACAACGATTAAGTCTGATGGGGAAAAGTTTAAATGAGTTTGCGAGTGCCAATCCAAGATGGGGGGGCGAACGGCTAACAAAGATCTCGGAAAGTGGTGACACCCGATTAGTCACTTCTATTAAAATCCGAAGAGATCCACTGCAATCAAACACCAAGCAGACCTGTTAGCAAGTCCTAATCCCACCTCCCCGCGGTGCCCCCTGGGGTAGTTCTTCGGAAGGAGCTAACGGGAGAGGGGCGAATGGCGAGCTCTCTGCGCCACAAAACAGAGCTTTTAAGTCGGTTGGGCTGAGGGTTAGCAACCCGCTCCCATAAAAAACACTATTGCTACGAATCGGCAAACAGTGCCTCGGAACCGGATGGACAACACGACGACGACCTTTGCTTTTCGAACAAGGACACGAATCGGATCATGGAATGTGAGAACAATGCTTGCTGAGGGACGGCTGGATGAAGTCCTCAACGAGATGAATCGATATAAAATCAAGATCATGGGACTGAGCGAGACCAGATGGCCCGATGCGGGGGAACATATCTGCCCAAATGGCGAGTCCTTCTTATATTCTGGGAGAAATGAAACTGAAAGCCGTAGGAGTGGTGTTGGCGTAATACTCACCAAAGAAGCCAGGGCTAGCCTCATTAGCTGGTCACCAGTTTCTGAGAGGATTATTACCGTGCGCCTACGTACCAGGCTAAGAAGTACTACGGTAGTTCAATGCTATGCTCCAACCGAAGACGCAGAAGATGACATCAAAGACGAGTTCTACATGCGACTGAATGAGGTTTTTCGCTCTATTCCAAGGGGAGACATCATTGTATTAATGGGTGACTTAAATGCACAAATCGGTCACGACAACACCGGTCTTGAACAAACAATTGGAAAACAAGGCCTAAGCCAAGTTACCAATAACAATGGTGAGCTTTTCGTTGACTTTTGTTCTTCCCATCAACTTATGGTAGGTGGAACTTACTTTTGTCACAAGAAGATACATAAAGAGACCTGGGTATCGCCCGATGGTAGAACGAGAAATCAGATAGATCATGTGGCCGTCAGCCGCAGATGGAGAACCATTCTGGAAGATGTCAGGAGCTTCAGGGGAGCGGACACTGGAAGCGACCACCATTTGGTAGTAGCAACTATTCGCCTTAGAATCGCTGCAATCAGAAACTTTCAACGTGAATCTATAAACCGTAGACGGTTTAACGTTGACCTCTTGCGAGAGAGCGCTAAAAAGCGAGAATTTGCTGGAAACCTGCAGCAAATATTAAACCAGCAAACCGTTTCTGACGACACAAATATTGAAGACCTGTGGAGTACAACAAAGGGCGCTATATTGACGGCTGCGGAAGCAAGCATCGGTTATGTCCAGAGAAACATGCAACATTGGATCTCGGACAGCACCTGGCAAAAAATAGAACGCAGGAGGGCCCTCAAAAATAACATAAACTCTACAAGCGACCCGGATAGACGTCACCAACTTGAACGGGAGTACTCTCAATTACACCGAGAGGTAAAGAGAAGTGTCCGGCGTGATAAAAGGCAGCAGATAAACGAGCTCGCAGAAAAAGCGGAAAACGCGGCAAACACCACAGGCAACAGTAAAGTGCTGTACCAAATTACTAAACAGCTCACGGGGGGAAAGCACTCTACTAAAAAGCATGCCGTTAAGAGTGCGGATGGAAGGCTGCTGTGCAGCGACGAGGAGCAGCTCCAAAGATGGAGAGATTATTTCTTCGCCGCCCTGAATGGCTCACTCACGCAGGAACCTCAGGAAAACAGCAACAATGCACAGCCGATAAGAATCAACACCCGGGCCCCATCCAAGACGGAAATAGTAACCGCAATTCATGCGATGGCCAATGGTAAAGCAGCTGGAAAAGATGGCATCCCGCCAGAATTGTTGAAAGCCGACTCAAGCCTCATAGCAGATGCGCTTCAGCCAATCCTCGAATTAGCATGGAACACATGTACCTTTCCGGAGGATTGGACGGAAGGTATCATAGTCAAAATACCCAAAAAGGGGGATCTAACAATATGCGACAACTGGAGAGGCATCTGTCTATTATCTACTGTGGGTAAAATCTTGTCCCACACTATACTATCAAGAATAAGAGAGGCAGTAGATCAAACGCTTAGGAGGCAGCAGGCCGGATTCAGGAAGGGCCGTTCATGTATAGATCACATCAACACCTTAAGAATAATAGTGGAACAGTCTACTGAATTCCGATCCCCCCTTTACCTTGCTTTCGTAGATTATGAGAAAGCGTTCGACTCGGTTAATAGGAGCTTTATATGGCAGGCATTACGGCGACGTGGACTGCCGGATAAGATAATAGAATTGATAAAAGCCCTATACAACAATTCCAAATGCAGAGTTCTCCATAACGGAAAATTATCCGACAGCTTTGAGGTGAGTTCAGGAGTACGACAAGGATGCTTACTATCCCCATTACTATTTCTTATAGTAATAAATGACATTCTTGTTGGCGCTCTAGATAGTAGAACAGGCGGCATACAGTGGGGTTTGCTAGATCGCCTTAAGGACCTCGACTACGCAGATGATATCTGTTTGCTGGCCCACAGACATCAGGAGCTAAAAAACATGTTAAACAATTTGGCAACAGAAAGTAGTCTAGCAGGCCTAAGGCTGAATCCGAATAAAACCAAAGAAATGCGGATAAATGCAAACACACTTGAACGAACTGCGTTGAATAACCGTGACGTGGAACTGGTAGATAAATTCTGCTACCTCGGTAGTATTATTACCGAAAATGGCGGTGCAGAAGAAGATGTCAGTTCCAGAATAAATAAAGCACGAAGCGCATATGCATGCTTGTTCCGCATATGGAGATCAACGGAGATCTCAACCAACACCAAATTGCGGCTGTTCAACTCCAACGTTAAGGCAGTTCTTTTATACGGTTGCGAAACATGGAAAGTCACCCAATTCATCACAGGGCGCCTACAAGTCTTCATAAACAGATGCCTACGTCGTATCCTAAAAATCCGCTGGCAAGATAGAATTTCAAATGAAGAGCTATGGCGCCGTGCCGGCCAAGAAAGGATAGACGACCAAATTAGGCGAAGGAAATGGAATTGGGTTGGCCACACCTTGCGACGCGATAACGAAAATCTAGCCAAACAGGCCCTTGACTGGAACCCGCAAGGATCCCGTCGAGTTGGAAGACCTAGAACAACGTGGAGGAGAACCCTACTAGCAGAGGCCGCAACTACTGGGAGATCCTGGTCAGAGCTAAGAGCTGTCGCGCAAAACAGAGTCCGCTGGAGGGCAACTGTTTCCGCCCTATGTCCCACGAGGGATTAAGGGGCACATAGATAGATAGAATCCAAGATAACATCAATCTAATGGAGCTGTAGCATCAATCAAGACTTGGCCTCTTATAGGGCATTTCTGCAAGTTTGACGGTCCCTTGCACCATTTTTTGGATATCAAATGGTATAGTATTGGCCTCAGGGATATTTGGTGTGATGGGTAGACGAAGGAAAAAAGACGTGAGCAACGTTAACTTCTAATACGATCTAAGATCTACAACTATGCTACGGAATCCTATCTCCACCGCGGATGTTGATTTTACAACCGGTGACCCCTGGATATCCTTACTTATATAAGAGTAATAGATGCAGGAGAGTGAACGGAGAGTGTTTCGCGCCACAAAACGAACAAACACCGGAGTGGTCCTCCAGGTTGTGGGTTGGACGGCAGGTAGACGACATACCACCGTAAAAATCCATAGGTCACGAATCTTCAAGGTATGACCCGGACAGGAAGAAAGAAAAAGGGCTACCAGAATACTGTCGTACAAAACTTGAAAAAAGGAGTAAGGTAAGAGTCCAACATCAACGAATAATGCAAAAATTCAAAGCAGCTCAAATGGAACAGCAGAAGATACCTTTGGCTCCCCAATCAAACTAGAATTAACTGGTTCGACCAGGGCTGTAGATCCGCAATTGAAGAAAGAAACCACAGCCGCCGAGAATACATCGCAAGGACTACAAGCTAAAAAAAGAACTGCTGACAAGGTATGCAGAAGGAGGAACAACCCCAGTAAAAATATAAAAATGACCTTACAACGGGCGAACACCAGCCGCTTGGATTTTTAAGAGGCATGTGATGGCGGTAGAGTTTTTAACAATTTTTAATGCGAACACATACGGCCTCACGATGGCCAAACTTGGCCAAACGATTTAAATAGCCTAGTACTGAGCTATACAAACGGGCATATCGCGGCAAATTTGAGCCAAAAAAAAAATGTTTTGCTCACTGTGTTTAATGGAAACTTAATCATTTTCATTGTGTACAATAGTCCTTTCGATTTATCTTATTTAAAGATAATCGATCCACAAGAGAAATAAGCCAAGTTACCAATAACAATGGTGAGCTTTTCGTTGACTTCTGTAGCTCACACCAACTCATGGTAGGTGGAACTTACTTTTGTCACAAGAAGATACACAAAGAGACCTGGGTATCGCCCGATGGTAGAACGAGAAATCAGATAGATCACGTGGCCGTCAGCCGCAGATGGAGAACTATCCTTGAGGATGTCAGGAGTTTCAGGGGAGCAGATACTGGAAGCGACCACCATTTGGTAGTAGCAACTATTCGCCTTAAAATCGCCGCAATCAGAAACGTACAACGCGATGCTATAAACCGTAGACGGTTTAACGTAGATCTTCTGCGGGAGAGCGTTAAAAAGCGGGAATTTGCTGGAAACCTACAACAAATATTAAACCAGCACAACGTTTCTGACGACACAAATATTGAAGAGCTGTGGAGTAGGACAAAGGGCGCAATATTGACGGCTGCGGAAATGAGCATCGGTTATGTCCAAAGAAACCAGCAACACTGGATCTCGGACACAACCTGGCAAAAAATAACGTAAACTCTACAAGCGACCCCGAAAGACGTTACCAACTGGAACGGGAATACTCCCAATTACACCGGGAGGTAAAGAGAAGTGTCCGGCGTGATAAAAGGCAGCAGATAAATGAGCTCGCAGAAAACGCGGAAAACGCGGCAACACAGGCAACAGTAAGGTGCTGTACCAAATCACTAAACAGCTCTCGGGAAAGCACTCTACTAAAAAGCATGCCGTTAAGAGTGCGGATGGAAGGCTGCTGTGCAGCGACGAGGAGCAGCTCCAAAGATGGAGAGATTACTTCTTCGCCGCCCTGAATGGTTCATTTACACAGGAACCTCAGGAAACCAGCAACAATGCACAGCCTATAAGAATCACCACCCGAGCCCCATCCAAGACGGAAATAGTAACCGCAATTCATGCGATGGCCAATGGTAAAGCAGCTGGGAAAGATGGCATCCCGCCAGAATTGTTGAAAGCTGATTCAAGCCTCATAGCAGATGCGCTTCAGCCAATCCTAGAAATAGCATGGAACACCTGTACCTTTCCGGAGGATTGGACGGAAGGTATCATAGTCAAAATGCCAAAAAAAGGGGGACCTAACAATATGCGACAACTGGAGAGGCATCTGTTTACTATCTACAGTGGGCAAAATTTTGTCCCATATATTACTATCTAGGATAAGTGAGGCAGTAGACCGAACGCTTAGGAGGCAGCAGGCCGGATTCAGGAAGGGCCGCTCATGTATTGATCATATCAACACCTTACGAATAATAGTGGAGCAGTCTACTGAATTCCGATCCCCTCTTTACCTTGCTTTTGTAGATTATGAGAAAGCGTTCGACTCGGTCAATAGGAGCTTTATATGGCAGGCACTACGGCGACGGGGACTGCCTGATAAAATAATAGAATTGATAAAAGCCCTACTATGTATAACAATTCCAAATGCAGAGTTCTCCATAACGGAAAATTATCCGACAGCTTCGGGGTGAGCTCAGGGGTACGACAAGGATGCCTACTCTCGCCTTTACTATTTCTTATAGTGATAAATGACATCCTTGTCGGCGCTCTAGATAGTAGAACAGGCGGCATACAATGGGGTTTGTTAGACCGCCTTAAGGATCTCGACTACGCAGATGATATCTGTTTGCTGGCCCACAGACACCAGGACCTCAAAAACATGATTAACAATTTGGCAACAGAAAGTAGTCCAGCAGGCTTAAGGCTAAATTCGACTAAAACCAAAGAAATGCGGATAAATGCAAACACCATTGAACGGACTGCCGGCCGGTCGATAAATTCTGCTACCTCGGTAGTATTATTACCGAAAATGGCGGTGCAGAAGAAGATGTCAGTTCCAGAATAAATAAAGCACGAGGCGCATATGCATGCCTGTTCCGCATATTAGTCCAATCAATCTAAAATAGCTCCATGTAATTTTTGCGTTAATTGCCAACAGGAAACAAAAAATATGGTCATATAGGAAAAAAAATTCTAAAAAAGATAGCGTTTTTTTGTTCGGAATTGGGAATGGCGAACCTAACCTAAAAAATCCCGGAAACTGAAAAAAACGGTTTTTAGCGAATAAAAGAAAAACGTGACCTCGGATTGAAAAAAATCAAATTATAAAGTTTTAGCTATTCAAATTATCTTTCGATTGATGTATATTGAGTTATAGGTTATGGTAGAAAATATAGAGAAAAATGGGGAAAACTGTCGAAAATCACGTTTTTTTAATTTGTTAATAACTTCTGTTTAACGCCATTTACATATTTGTTATTTAGAACAAATATTGCTTCTTGCTAGCTGAAAAAACGGTGTAATTTTTGTTGCGAAATATTGAACAGTTTCCTTGAAATTTCACTTTTTGCAAAAAAAGGCGTTCTTGTAAAAACGCTCCTCTTGGTCCATGGATTTCGCTGGATCAACGTTCGAGAGCTGAAACTTTTCTTCAAACCTTGTACTATCATGTACAAGTAAAAAATAGTGGATTTTAAAAGCGTACAATGCTCAAAATGGCCCCCAAAAACGTATTAATAATGAAAAAACATACTCATAAAGTCAGTTTTTTCCACCAAACATATGTTTTTTTCATTATTAATACATTTTGGGGGCCATTTTGAGCATTGTACGCTTTTAAAATCCACTATTTTTTACTTGTACATGATAGTACAAGGTTTGAAGAAAAGTTTCAGCTCTCGAACGTTGATCCAGCGAAATCCATGGACCAAGAGGAGCGTTTTTACAAGAACGCCTTTTTTTGCAAAAAGTGAAATTTCAAGGAAACTGTTCAATATTTCGCAACAAAAATTACACCGTTTTTTCAGCTAGCAAGAAGCAATATTTGTTCTAAATAACAAATATGTAAATGGCGTTAAACAGAAGTTATTAACAAATTAAAAAAACGTGATTTTCGACAGTTTTCCCCATTTTTCTCTATATTTTCTACCATAACCTATAACTCAATATATATCAATCGAAAGATAATTTGAATAGCTAAAACTTTATAATTTGATTTTTTTCAATCCGAGGTCACGTTTTTCTTTTATTCGCTAAAAACCGTTTTTTTCAGTTTCCGGGATTTTTTAGGTTAGGTTCGCCATTCCCAATTCCGAACAAAAAAACGCTATCTTTTTTAGAATTTTTTTTCCTATATGACCATATTTTTTGTTTCCTGTTGGCAATTATTAGATGGATTTGCGTAGATTGATTGGACTATATGGAGATCAACGGAGATCTCAACTAACACCAAATTGCGGCTGTTCAACTCCAACGTTAAGGCAGTACTTTTGTACGGTTGCGAAACATGGAAAGTCACCCAATTCATCACAGGGCGCCTACAAGTCATCATCAACAGATGCCTGCGTCGTATCCTAAAAATCCGCTGGCAGGATAGAATTTCAAACGAAGAACTATGGCGCCGTGCCGGCCAAGAAAGGATAGACGACCAAATCAGGCGAAGGAAATGGAATTGGGTTGGCCACACCTTGCGACGCGAAAACGAAAATCTAGCCAAACAGGCCCTCGACTGGAATCCGCAAGGTTCCCGTCGAGTAGGAAGACCTAGAACAACGTGGAGGAGTACCCTACTAGCAGAAGCCGCAACAACTGGGAGATCCTGGTCGGAGCTGAGAGCTGTCGCGCAAAACAGAGTCCGCTGGAGGGCAACTGTTTCCGCCCTATGTCCCATGAGGGATTAAACGAGCGCAATGATGATGATGATGATGAGTGCGTCTGGGTGGTGCCGCCTAGTCCTGTAAAAAACCTTCTGATGCCCGGCACATGGCCAAGGAATATGTTTCCATCACGGCCGGTGTTCGCCCATTGTAATGCAATTTTTTTATTTTTACGCGGTTCCACGTTGCGGATTCCAGCATGTTTGGCTAGATTTTCGTTTTCTTGTCGGTTTTTTGAGAGATGGACTCCTATGGTACGTGGATGGTTCCACGCCTTGTCTCTTTCGTAGGGTTTGGCTCTAGGTTCAGTAGGTAGAGCGTTCAGCTTGGGTACTATCACAAAGTCATATCTATCCTTAGATCTCAAACTAGCGGTCTGTAAAGTGATCCTATTACATCAACGTCATTTGAACCCATATAATCCGGACAAATATAAATGAAATGTTTTTGTTCACGTTTTGTGCAATATTTACTCACCAGTCTGTAAAAAAAACTATTACGGAACAAATTCTAAGAGAAAATTTCATACTCGATGAACTTCCTAAAGACTAGAGAGAAGCTACAGCTACCCTTTAAAAGAATAGAAACCCTGTTTACTCTATCTCTGAAATGAACTCTTTCTACCCCCATACAAAAGCTATATATGTGCTTAATGTTGATAAAATGCCGCACGGATTTTATGTGGCGGATCATATGGCATATATGGAAGTAATTCACTTACTTGCGGGTGCATTTTCAGGGATTCCTTTCTTGAAGTTATTGCAGCTGCAGGGGCTGTTTGCAGTGCTGCTGTCGGGCTGCGTCAATATGCACTGCTGTTGGCAATCCGATGCGCTCTGGGGTGTACAACCTGCAAAACATAAACGTTTCTGTTAAATGATTGCACATAAGTTTTTTGATATAGTTACACTAACACATACATACAAAAAAGCCACTCTTACCCTACCTACACACACATTCATGCATTATAAAAACTGTTATTTCAACTTTTATATGTATAAACCTCTTATGGAGCCAGGACCAAGGCCCTTGAGGATAGGGCACTTGTCATCCAGTCATACTTATATCCTTATGCCTTATGTACTCGTATGTCTCTATAGGGGTGCAGGTATGCACTAGAGAGCATTACTAGCAAGCACTTGTGTACCTCGCCGTTACTGGAACGAATGAAAAAGGGCTCTTTGAGATCTGTGAAGATGTAGGGCTTCTCTCTATGTTTTTGTTTATGTTTTCCGTAATTTTCCTGTCCTGTTTTCCTGCAGAAATCTGAGCTTGCCAAGCACTACACTGCACACAGTTCAGTTCGAATGCAATTTCACCACTCGTAACGCAATTGAACTTTCCATCTCCACCCCCGATGAATTACTTGTGCTGCAGTTTATTGAGAATGCATATAGTATGTCTGTAGTATGAAGTAAGAAGAGGATCGCAAAAGGAATTAAGGGAAATTAAATTCTCATCCTGAAGTGATGGGCTTCATCGGTACTGATTCGAGTGCATTTAAATTTAATTTTCAATTTGCTTTTTGCGTGTCTGTTCTTGTGTATGAATGAAGGTGGTAACGTTGCCTACTAATATGAGTCAATCAAACGTAATCAACGCATTAAAGACGTCAGCAGATTTTTTCCACATTGAACAGGATTGTTAGCTTGAAGTGTTAGGATACTACTCATCGTGTAGGGTAGGGTGCAGCATTTATAACTGCTGCAATGGATGATGGTGTCGAGGTAATCACCATCACTAATTGGTGTTACAATCTACTCCTTACAGGATTCATCGCCACGCTTATTTGTTATTCGCGTTGTTTATTAGGTTTTTCCATGATCGAACTGCCGTTCCCTTACCTTCAGAGATGTTAAAAGTAACTTTCTTTGCTTGTGCAAGATCTTCAGATTCTTATCTTCCCACTTGGAGTATAAAATCACTTTTCGCTGGTAATTTCAATGTTCATAATGTAAATTGGCTAAATTACTCAAACAGCACCCGTACGTTTGGCAGTCATCGCCAATTTCGCTAAGCTACTTCCTGGGTCCAAAGGAACAATCTCGGATTATGTGATTGGGACTTGTGTTTCCGCAGTAAGAACGCTGGGTGAGTCGCTCCTTGTGTAACCATAACTATACAGGCGGAAATGCATGTGTTTATTCATCATTGCTTTACTTATATACTTTCTGTATGGTTTAGCGGGGAGTGGGCGAGCACGGTGCACATTCAGGTGCAGATCGAACCTGCTGGGAAGAAACGATGGGCAAACTCGGACATACATGCAATGCGTGGGCTCGACTGCGGATCGGACCATTATCTTGTTCGACCGAAATTACAGATACGATTACAAAGAGCGAAGAAAACGGTGCCACCACAGCGGGAAGAATTGAACGTGCCTACCGGATCCGTACATCGGGCAAGGGTTTCAAATGGCACTATCTAACAAATCGCGCTCGCAATACCGGACGATATCTACATAGAAGAAAGGCAATTATCGGAGTCCATTGTGGGGTGTGTCCACCCTACAAGCAGAAGCCGCAGCAACTGGGAGATCCTGGTCCGAGCTGAGAGCTGTCACGCAAAACAGAGTCCTCCAGCGGAACTGTTGCAACTGTTTCCGCCCTATGTCCCATGAGGGATTAACGGAGCGTAAAAAAGAAGAAGATTGTGGGGTGTGCAACGGAGTTGTGCCCCCATGGATCTTGGACAGCTGTTTGGACCTCGTCGATCAGCGGAAACGAATGAAACACCTCGGTTTGGAGCAATACCGACGATTGACGAATATAAAATCTGAACGAGAACCGTGCTGGAATAATGTTGCGGCGGACAAAGCGGCGTCGAGGCACGAGTACCGGACGCTATACCACAACAACAACAAGCGCGATTTAGACCACAACGAGGATGCACTGATTAAATATTCGCTCACCGTCAGCTAATGGAAGAAACAATTCATTGCCGCAAATCAATTGTCGTCGTTTTCGCCGATCCGCTTTCGATTGAATCGATTGGGACAGCTTGTGGAGCTGTGGGAACAGAAAACGTGCCATTGAAAATCATCCATCTTCTCCAAGCGTCGTACGATGGCTCGACCAGCAGCGTTCGTAGTCGAAGCGGCTTATCCGAGGAGCTCCCGATTCAAATAGGTGTCCGACAGGGAAACACTGTGATCGAAGCGATTATGTGATGGACGACGCTAAGTTCGATACGACGACAACAACTTCGTAACTGACTTGATGTTCGCCGAGGGTAGCGCCGTCTTTGCCGACATGGGTGCCGAAGCAACGGACACCTTATTCGACATTTTCCGCATCGTCCGGTCATACATATTTTAGTATATATTGCACTTCAGAAATTTGGCTGGGGATATCCAAAGAAAAAACTGCACACTCTACGCAACTAAAAATGTTCAAACTACTTTAGAAACTACACTGGGCACAAAAATTAGCGGGACCCCTAAATTTTTTCCGAAATTAACGATTTTTCAAAGTGCCATAACTTCGTCAATTTTCAACCAAAGATGTATTCACGCGTGTTCACGCAACGTTCACGAAAGTTCACGTGTGTTCACGCAAATTCACGCGTATTCACGCACGTTCAAGCGTGTTCACGCGTCTTCAAGCGTGTTTACACGTGCTCACGTATGTTCACGCATTTTCATGCAAATTCACGCGTGTTCATGCTTAGTCACGCGTTTATCATGAGTTTACACATTGTCACCGGTATTCACGCGTGTTCACGCATTTTCACGAAAGTTCAGGTTTGTTTGCCCATATTCACGCGTGTTCACGCACGTATTAAAGCGTGTTTACGCGTGCTCACGCATGTTCACGCATTTTCATGCAAATTCACGTGTGTTCATGCTTATCACGGCCGTATAGACAGGTCTGGGAACTCGCTCACCATCCCATAGAGTGAAGTGTGAGCGATACAGTTGGACTTTGAAGTAGTTCTTGAATTGATCACTGGCGGCGCAGTAGTCTAAGTAACAAATTTCGACCGCGTGCTCGCATGCTTCATATCATAATGACATCGTAACATAGACAAATACGCCATCTGCAGTCTACATCAAGAAACTCCAGTAACGATACGCGAATCGCTCACAGGTTTGAGCAGCGAGTTCCCAGACCTGTCTATACGACCGTGATGCTTATTCACTCGTTTATCATGAGTTTACACATTGTCACGCGTGTTTACGCATGTTTACGCATGTTCACGAAAGTTCACGTGTGTTCACGCATAGTCACGCGTGTTCACGCATATTCAAGCGTGTTTACGCATGTTCACGCGTGTTCATGAATATCCACGCATGTTCACATGTGTTTACGTATGTTCATGCGCGTTTATGTCTGTTTACGTGACTTAAAAAAAATTTCTTTTTTTACCAAAAAAATGTCTTTTTTTTTCAAACGGCCATAACTTTGTCAATTTCCAATACTTTTCAACGTTTTTTTTTTTTTTCAAATTGTTCAGAAAAAGTTGAATTTTGTGAATCTTGAAAAAAAAAAAACTGGGAGATTGTAGGCATGCAACATTTTTATTGCGGTTTGAATCCAAAAAAATTTTTGCCCAAATTTGTTCATTCGCAACATTTGATCACAGCGCCATCTGTGTTGTGTCAAAAAAAAAAATTCGACTCAAGATTCTGAAAGCTGAGTCTTCAAGTTTCAATTTGAAAAAAATTCAGCATTTTTGGTTGAAAATTGACGAAGTTATGGCACTTTGAAAAATCGTTAATTTCGGAAAAAATTTAGGCGGCCCGCTAATTTTTGGGCCCAGTGTACTACTACTTTACTTTACTTAGGGATTTTCAATTTTTTTTTTAAATCTTAAAATATCTGAAACTGCGCCTCCTTCCAAAAGAGCCCGGTGCGAGTGCACTATTTGCACATATGAAAGCGCCGTCCCTGACTATTGTAGAACACTGTATAAGATAAATTGTTGGCCCTAATAGAATAATAATTGGTTAAATCAAACAATCTAGTAAAATGTACCATCTCAACGGTATTTCAAGTGGCTTTACAAATGCCACAATGCCGTACTAAAAGGTCCCTAATAGTAGATAAAATGTAATCACCTCCACCTACCCCTGCCGAAGGAGCAAAACACTGTTCAAAAAGCGTTTACTTTGGCACATATTAGAGCAACAAAAGGATTCTGGATCCTCCTCCACTTTTAATCAATCCAAGTGTTTCCTTTACCACTGCTCATAAAACCGTTACTGGTATGCCGCACACATCCTTCCCAATACTGCGCCTAAACTCCTCGGTATTTTATTTTATTCCTTTTTTCGGTTTCGTTGTATTTTACACAAAATCCTTCGCAGCACGAAAATAAAACCTCAAAGCAATTTCTCTCTTCCTTTTATCGATAAAGAAAAACGAATCGAACAACATTTTTCCATTTCGTGTAAAAAATGGCAAGTATCGGAATTTATGACATATTTTCTGAAAATTTTCTTTTTCTCATTCGAAATTTATACACGATGGATCCCCATGACTACGAATCATCCTAATCCCATCCGGGAGCACCCTTTCGGGGCGCCCGCCAGTACGCCTTCCGAGCATCCCAATCTCATCAAATTGAAATGACAACAATTTCTCTGCCAGATGGTTATTCCCGGCTTGGCAGGGTCCAGACTATAGGATTCTTGATTGAACACGACAAAGTATACATCACATGCCATTCGAGAATGTTTCGTCACCCCCATATATGTACATATGCGAGCGAAACTATAGAATCACGCGGGTGTCACCATCTCTCGATATTATCATATCACAGATGATGCCACCGAATCCCCGACACTATTCGCGCGATCAGGCACAGGGTACTGCAACAGTTCACGCACGGATTTTTAAGCAAGCTGTGGCGGTTGAATTGTGAGTCGAGTTTATTTATTGCTAAAGAGGTGATATCCTCGCTGTTGCACGAGGATGATGCCGGCGGGTTATAGTAGTGGGACTCGACTTGGAATCAGATTCATGGAGATAGATAACAGCGGGTTAAGATATAAATCGTCTGTCAGCTGGTGACATTTCACGTTTTATAATGTTATCATCCGACATTTATAACATCCTCTTGGTGGGTTCGTTCGTTCGTTGCGCAACAACGGCATCCTCGAGGGATTTTTTGAGATTGTTTCTGCTATGTACGGCATGCCAATGTTAATAGTGACTCTGTACAGACACGGCTGTGTTGTTTTTGATCATAAACATAATTACCTTGGAGATTTACTTGCACGGGAGTGCACAGTATCTGGCCTAATAATGATGATCAGAAAAATTTGACTGAACAAAAAATTCAAATTGCTGAAATATCCATAGCGACAAGATTTGTACCTGATTCCACACCAGTTAACAATGCCTTGAACGAATAATTGCTACTTTTTACTGCCGTACCCTAGCTCATCTATTTTTTCCAAGAGATGGTATAGTAGCAGGCGGCAGCCCTAACAAAGGGCCAAGGAAGGGGGCTTCATTGGCTCTGGAAGAACGCCGTTTTGTAATCGTACTCGCGAAAAACCTTAACATATCACAGTGTTCTCGGCGGGGCTTTAGATCTAGCTTGTCATATTCAAGGTCAAGGATAACATCGGCAATATAAGGGGAGCACATGCCAGACCTTGTGTTTTAGATCGTCAACTCATGTACAACTCTATCAATTGGGACATAGAGCTCATTGTTGACTGTGACCGCAAAACGGAGTACTGTCTCTAATTAAACCTGGTCCAATCGTCCTTCTATCTCAGGCAGGCGCACTGTAATAATCCTGTTAGAAACTGCTGACCAGCTAATGAAGCTGGACCTAGCCTCCTTGGTGAGTATTCCGACGACGCCACTACTATGTCTTTCGGTTTCATTTCTGACAGAATATAAGAAGGTCGAACCGTTTGAGAAGATGCGTTCTCCGCATCGTGCCATTTGGTCTCACTAAGTCCAATGATCTGTATATCGGTTCTTGTTTATGACTACATCCAGCTTGTCCATAAGTTTGGACAACATTTTTTTTCAAGTGTCAGCTCCCTACTATAAGCAAGGTTGGCTGCTAGTATACTGCACCTTCCAGTTTACGAATTGAAATCAGCTGAAAATCTTTTCGCTTAGTGAGGCTGAAGCCTGTTCCTCCTGTCGTATTTCATGGTCTCCACCATAAAATTAGCACATAATACGACTAATTATTATCTCTTGACCTTGATATTCTCGTGTATTGTAACGTTGTCTAGTTGGTATCTACTCATTTCTACAATAAGCTTTTGAAATTCTTTGGTTTTTACATATGTAGATCATTCCAGGGATGTCAAATCGAACGAATTTTCGCGTCCATACTTCAAATCTTCTATTGATTTCAAAGAGAAATATGAGAAGCTTATGGCTTATGGCTTATGTCATGCATGCACCATTTCCTAGGTGTCAATCGGCGTCCTTAACTAGAGTATTTTTTCCGCTCGCAAAGTTCCGAAGTCGACAGTTTGGCAGCTTCTCCGTTACTATCGATACTAGCTGTGTGAAGTTGGCCCCCCGAATTGCGAATTTCAAATTTGTACTGGGGGAATCGATTGACCATTTTTTGACCATTATTGACCACCATTAACTTTCGTTTGACCACCCGCCATTTTCGATAAACAATCAAAACAACTTTGGGGGGCTAACTTCACGCTAGCCCCCCGAGTTTGATATTTCGCTAATTTTAAATCGGAAAAGGATTGACCACTTTTTGACCATTATTGACCACCAAAATATGTCGTTTGACCACCCTCCAATTTTACAAAAAAAAAATATTTCAATGTATTAGTCACCTGCGAAAGAATTCGAAATGCATCGAGCAGTTTCTCCAAAATTTTAAGCGCCGTTCTCTAACATTTTGTATAATTAACTTGAATGTCTCATTTGAAATTGTTTAAAATTTTTTTGACGCGTTTTCAGAGGTGGTCAAACGTCAAATTACGTTTCTAACGCCTTTGCGAAGGTGGTCAAACGTTTTCAGCGTTTGACCACTCGTCATTATCAAATTTCACTAGAACAACCGCGAAAAATGATCTAACTTCGTGATGCGTCTCTTTTGAAATTGTAAAAAAAAATTTTACGCATTTTGAGAGGTGGTCAAACGTCAAATTACGTTTCTAACGCCTTTGCGAAGGTGGTCAAACGTTTTCAGCGTTTGACCACTCGTCATTATCAAATTTCACTAGAACAACCGCGAAAAATGATCTAACTTCGTGATGCGTCTCTTTTGAAATTGTAAAAAAAAAATTTTACGCATTTTGAGAGGTGGTCAAACGTCAAATTACGTTTCTAACGCCTTTGCGAAGGTGGTCAAACGTTTTCAGCGTTTGACCACTCGTCATTATCAAATTTCACTAGAACAACCGCGAAAAATTATCTAACTTCGTGATGCGTCTCTTTTGAAATTGTAAAAAAAATTTTTTACGCATTTTGAGAGGTGGTCAAACGTCAAATTACGTTTCTAACGCCTTTGCGAAGGTGGTCAAACGTTTTCAGCGTTTGACCACTCGTCATTATCAAATTTCACTAGAACAACCGCGAAAAATGATCTAACTTCGTGATGCGTCTCTTTTGAAATTGTAAAAAAAAATTTTACGCATTTTGAGAGGTGGTCAAACGTCAAATTACGTTTCTAACGCCTTTGCGAAGGTGGTCAAACGTTTTCAGCGTTTGACCACTCGTCATTATCAAATTTCACTAGAACAACCGCGAAAAATGATCTAACTTCGTGATGCGTCTCTTTTGAAATTGTAAAAAAAAAAATTTTACGCATTTTGAGAGGTGGTCAAACGTCAAATTACGTTTCTAACGCCTTTGCGAAGGTGGTCAAACGTTTTCAGCGTTTGACCACTCGTCATTATCAAATTTCACTAGAACAACCGCGAAAAATGATCTAACTTCGTGAAGCGTCTCTTTTGAAATTGTAAAAAAAAAAAATTTTACGCATTTTGAGAGGTGGTCAAACGTCAAATTACGTTTCTAACGCCTTTGCGAAGGTGGTCAAACGTTTTCAGCGTTTGACCACTCGTCATTATCAAATTTCACTAGAACAACCGAGAAAAATGATCTAACTTCGTGATGCGTCTCTTTTGAAATTGTAAAAAAAAATTTAACGCATTTTGAGAGGTGGTCAAACGTCAAATTACGTTTCTAACGCCTTTGCGAAGGTGGTCAAACGTTTTCAGCATTTGACCACTCGTCATTATCAAATTTCACTAGAACAACCGAGAAAAATGATCTAACTTCGTGATGCGTCTCTTTTGAAATTGTAAAAAAAAATTTTACGCATTTTGAGAGGTGGTCAAACGTCAAATTACGTTTCTAACGCCTTTGCGAAGGTGGTCAAACGTTTTCAGCGTTTGACCACTCGTCATTATCAAATTTCACTAGAACAACCGCGAAAAATGATCTAACTTCGTGAAGCGTCTCTTTTGAAATTGTAAAAAAAAAATTTTTACGCATTTTGAGAGGTGGTCAAACGTCAAATTACGTTTCTAACGCCTTTGCGAAGGTGGTCAAACGTTTTCAGCGTTTGACCACTCGTCATTATCAAATTTCACTAGAACAACCGCGAAAAATGATCTAACTTCGTGATGCGTCTCTTTTGAAATTGTAAAAAAAAATTTTTTACGCATTTTGAGAGGTGGTCAAACGTCAAATTTCGTTTCTAACGCCTTTGCGAAGGTGGTCAAACGTTTTAAACGTTTGACCGCTCGTCATTATCGAATTATAACACAGTTTGATTTTTTAATATCTTCCTTTGTTGTAGACCCCCTTGGGTGTGCCAATAATTTTGAGAGCCACCTTATGTATGTATATGTATGTTCGCAATAGGCTCCTATACCGTAAAACCGATGTTGATGAATTTTAAACCAAGTTCTATTGACAATAAAACTTAGAACGTACGCTATTCTATCACTTTCTAAAGACACTCCTAGATGGCGCTGCATGGAGAGCTTCGTTGAAAATCATCGCAGACCTTTGCATTTCTGCATAAAGGTCTGTGGGGTCTCCCATGAAGCACCTCGAAGACCAATTTTCGAAATTCAAAATGGCCGTCGAAATATGATCAAAATTAAAAATGGCCACAGAAATATGGTTGAATTTGCCAATTTTATTCCGATTCCAATGAAAGTGGGTATATAGAGGGTTTTCAGGTCGCAAATAACGAATTTGTGGTCAAAACTTATAGATTCAAAATGGCTGACCCAATATGGCCGACAAATTTGCAAATTGTTTTCCGATTCCAATGAAAATCGGTATCCGGGATTTCTTAAGGTAGCAAATAACGAATTTATGGTCAGAAGTTATGAATTCAAAATGTCGGGGCCAATATGGCGGACGTCTTAAAGGTTTTTAACGTCGCAAATAACAAATTTGTGGTCAAAACTTATGAATTTAAAAAGGCCACGCCAATATTGCCATCGAATTTGCAAATTTTGTTCCGCTTCCAACGAAAACTTGCATTCTGAACCTAATGTCTCAGACATTTATTAGAATAGTTGGTTATGTTTAATTTTGAAGATTTGGATTAATTTCAAATATTTTAATGTTGGGTGCAGTGCAAAATATATTCCGAACACGCTCCTACACCGTGCAACCGATCTTAATGAAATTTTAACCATGTGTTATTTACAATAAAACTTAAAAAATAGGTTATTCTATTACTTTCTAAAGCCACTTCTAGGTGGCGCTGTCAAGGACAGCTTTGTTGAAAATTTTCTACAAATCGCCGATTGTATTCTATAATAATAATAATATATAATAATATAGTTAACCCTTCTAAGAGAAGCGTAAGGCGCACTTCTCAGGTAGGCTGAGAAACATTTACCACCGTCACGTGGGCTCAGCTGAGGCATGCAAACATAAAAGTAACAAATAAAATTCAAATAAAAATGAAAAACGAAAAACAAATAAACAAAAAAAAACATTAAATGCAAACCACATAAGTAGTCACGTGAGATCAAAAAGACTCCTTTTAAGGACATCTTTACTAATGCTCTCGCTAAAGACATTAATATTTTTATTCACGTTTATATGCAAGCGATTTACAGGTTCAAAACGACCGTAATTCGTGTTAGAGGTGTTGATATGTAAAAGAGGTGGCCCTCTCTGATTATAATCATTCTCTTTAAACGACACACGGCGACTTAGAAAACCGGAGTAGACCTGATTCTAATGAAAAACGGTATAGTAGCAAATAGCGAATTTATGATCAAAACTTATAATTTCCAAAAGGCGAGTCTAGTACGGCGGACGAATTTAGCCAATTGTATTCTGGAGGTTTTAAACTTTTTTAATTAAAAATGGCCGCGCCGATATCGGGAACGAGTCTGCCAATTGTTTTCCGATCCCAATAAAATTCGGTATAGTGAGGTTTTAAGGTAACAAATAACGAAATTATGATCAAAATTTATAACAAGTTTGGCTATTTGTCTTCCGATTTCTATTAAATTCCGAAACTGCCTTATTTATCCCAATTTGATAACATATGGCCAAGAGAAATTTGTTGGTATCGATATTAACGTACGAAAATAAAACATATCCAATTTGACATTTTTTTCTGGTCTCCGAAATTACAAAGGCCGTAGATAAGTTTAAGTAGTAAAGATTGTTTAGCCAGAAACTTACGAGTGCCTCGTCGTGAAGTGGCCATTTACTCGCAACAAACTAGCCAATCCCTAACTACCTTTTACTATGAATAAATACTAATTATATTGATAGAAAAATAAATCAATATTATATTAATAGATAATACTATCTGTTTCGGCGCGAGACGCCGAAAATAATAAAATTTTTAAATATTATTTTCAAATCTCTAAAAATGCTGTAAAAGGATAGGTCTCTGATAAAAAACGCAGGAGTGGTTTAAAATTCAAATATAATTTCTCCTAAATATTATAAAAGCTAATTAAATCTATTTAAATTCTTATTTTAACTGAATACTTTAACCAAAAAATGCAAATTGATTTGACTGAAGGTCAATTAAAAATTATCTTATAACAAATCCGGATAATTCCTGGATATCTGTAATTAAATAATAATTATTATTTGTCCAAAGATTTATTAAACTATCAAAGCTCAGAGAAATTCCCTTGTGATCATGGAAAAATTCCTCTTTTTAATTACGTCGGATTATACCAGACGTGGCTGCCAACACTTAATAATTGCAACGGTTGTTTTTTCACCGCAAATAGCGCCGTATAAGATTTGCTTCTTGCAGTTTTTAATGGTAGCTTATTGAGCTTAAAATTGGCCACTATTGCTTAAAATAATTAATATTAACCTTGCTTTTATGGCGCCTTAGATTCAAGGAAAACTTTCTGTAAGCTTTGACTAATTGTTCCACTCAAAGGTGATTTTCGAATCACCCGTGTTTGGAACCGTGAATATAAATTTCTTTCACCAATACATAAATAAAAACAGCCCTTGTATCTTGGCGAGGTGCGCTTTAGTCATACAATTTTGGAATAATTCCTCTAGGAGTGTTCAAAGTATATCCACACCTTTGAAAAACTCCTAATTAAATTTATTCAATCAAACCTATAAATATTACACTGGAAATTTCAAGGTAAAAATACTCTTGAAATCTCCCCATAACATTTGTTGGGAAATTTCCTAGATTCCTTTCCCACGATGTTTCCACCACCGATAACTACAAGAATTATTCACTAAGCTAACCCCCGAACCGACGGTGAAACCTGTCGATTATCTAAGTCCCTAATTTGGCGACTAATGCCAGCCAAAGTTTTATTTGCGACGGTAAATACCTGTCTGGTTTTCGTTTCGCGAGCTGAATCAAACTGGACGGAATGTGAAACTTAAAAAGCCAAGTTCGTGCTGCTGCTGTGAACTTTATAGATCAGACGCATCCGATCGAAAGCTTAAAGCTGGGGGGGAGAAAGCTGTTATACACGTTTAAAGTCGTATAACTTTTGAGTTTAGACCAAATTGGTTTATTCTGATCTCACCCCAGCTTGAAGCTTTTGAGCTTTCTGATTGGAATTAACATTTCTACATGTCCTAATAAAATTGGGTAAGTAAAATTTAGTTTTGAATATTTTTATATATTTTTTAACGTTTATTTTATTTTATTTATTTAATTTTAGATATTGAGCCCTGTTTTTTCCTGCTTCTTTCGGTTGAAGGCACTTGGTCCAGGTGCCTTCCAGGTAATTATTTATTATATTTATTGTTGGTCAATTTTTAATCATTTTCTCTTTGCAGGTACTTTGTTAGTTAGTTAATAAGTAGTTAGATTTAGTTTTTATTTAGATGTAGGTTTATTTTAATTTTATTAGTTTAATTTAGTTGTAGTTTTAGAAATGTATTTCATAGGCTTAATATATTTTGTTACTAATTTATTTTGTGATTTTTGTTTACGTTTACTTGTTTGTATTGTATTGTGTTTTAGGTTCCTTTTCAGGTCGTTTTGTTTATTTTTATATATCCATATTCTAATGGATTCGAAGATGGCTGTTACGTGCTGCTGCGCCGTAACACTATCATTGCAAAGAGTAAAAAAAATTTGAATATTGAAATTTGAAATTTGATAATGACAAGTGGTCAAACGCTGAAAACGTTTGAACACCTTCGCAAAGCCTTTAGAAACGTAATTTGACGTTTGACCACCTCTCAAAATGCGTAAAATTTTTTTTTACAATTTCAAAAGAGACGCATCACGAAGTTAGATCATTTTTCGCGGTTGTTCTAGTGAAATTTGATAATGACGAGTGGTCAAACGCTGAAAACGTTTGACCACCTTCGCAAAGGCGTTAGAAACGTAATTTGACGTTTGACCACCTCTGAAAACGCGTCAAAAAAATTTTAAACAATTTCAAATGAGACATTCAAGTTAATTATACAAAATGTTAGAGAACGGCGCTTAAAATTTTGGAGAAACTGCTCGATGCATTTCGAATTCTTTCGCAGGTGACTAATACATTGAAATATTTTTTTTTTTGTAAAATTGGAGGGTGGTCAAACGACATATTTTGGTGGTCAATAATGGTCAAAAAGTGGTCAATCCTTTTCCGATTTAACATTATCGAAATATCAAACTCGGGGGGCTAGCGTGAAGTTAGCCCCCCAAAGTTGTTTTGATTGTTTCTCGAAAATGGCGGGTGGTCAAACGAAAGTTTATGGTGGTCAATAATGGTCAAAAAATGGTCAATCGATTCCCCCAGTACAAATTTGAAATTCGCAATTCGGGGGGCCAACTTCACACAGCTATCGATACTAGATTTTTTTTTTACTCAGGTTAGTGTCACCAATTCAGTTTTTTCTCCAGACTTAATGATCTTCTGAGAAGGCTTCTGCATCCTTAATCATGTGTCCATCTAATACATACATATCCTCACCCTCACTTTTCGAATCTCTATGAACCATTAGCTCCCTGATCTTCTTGGTGTTATCCAGGATCTTCATATGACAATATTGTGTTCCCATCTAGTGCCATTAAGCATCCCGTTTCATTTCAACCAATAAGACTGCCTGTCTTTACAATTTGAAGATCCAGCAGTGACAAGCTTAGCAACACTACCAACGCTTTAGTGGTGAGTGATGCGAAAAGGATCGCTAATACCTTAATATGTTATTGCCTGCGACCGGTCCAAGTGCACCACGTTTCTTTAGTCTACCAGATTCCCGAAGCCTCAGCATCATAAGATATATTACAGTATACTGATCTCGGGGCGATATCCCACTTTAGTCCACAAACTCTCCTACACTGGTGACACGTCATTTTCGCATACATGATCTCGTCTTTATCGTGATGTTTCCAGGACAGACGGGAATCCAAGTAATACACCTAGATATTTTGCCGTGACTGCCAGGTTCTTCAGGGGATTAATCTGAAGGTCACTGATCTTCCTAATGAAGTGAAGAAGAATTCCGGGGAATTTAGGAAGCTTTTCAATGATCTGATCTCCAATAACTGCCCTGCTGAAGCCGGGCATTTACACAGGAAGTGATCGTGTTTCTCTCTCGTTCGTCTCCCCGCAGCTACGGCAACAGACTGACATGGGCCAATGTCACGTGACGATCGGCAATATCTCTTCGGGATCTGTTTAAGCGGCCTATTGTTTTTTCTTTGTTGTAAGTCAGCCAAGCCGCCCTAGAGATAGTGCAGGTCTCCAGTGCTCTCAATTTTTGGCTAGTGGTCTCTAGATAAACCCCTGTTTCGATGCCGTCTGACGTCTTCGAGCCGTTGGTGAATATTCGTACATCGAACTTTCGTAGGATGTCTCCGTTTCTCCACTCTCTTCTTGAGGGTATTTCGACGAAGAAGTCCTTCCTAAAGGCCAATCTAGAGGCAGGGTAGTATGTGGTTGTACCGACCATACTTTCAGGGAGCGTTGGAGGTTGATCTGAACCATCTTAAGCATCTTCTGGTGCCCCCTGAGGTCCGCCATCGGCATTGTTCCCAAACCCGAACCCTCCACCCGCTCCTCCACATTCCGAGAATCCTCCTCTGGGGAAGAGCTTTTAAAAATTTTCAGTTTGGCACACCTAAGCCGGCTTTCATTCTTCTCCAATATCTCGAGGGACTCCTCGTTGATGCGGAAAAAGAATGAAATGCTATTCTTCATCGGTTCGTCTGCTTTGATGACCACGCCATCGTTAGGAACCGCTGGATAACTGGAGATACTGGATCGCTTTCCAGGTTCTGGGTTTACTTTAGGCCTCCTCGGAATATCCGCAGCTGGGACAAGCTTGAGACTTAAGCCTTACTATGCGTTGCAGATCTGGCCTGGTCCTCGCATCTGATTACTCTAAACTCTCTGACTACCTCCGAGAAGCCATAGCAGGGCATCATTCCTCCCTTGCCTGAGAGGATCCAACACCATTACCTATAATTTTGTTTCCACCTCAACCCAGGTTTCGGGGCTGATGTCTAAAGCTCCAAAACTCTCTCGTTCGTCAGGGCTACTTGCAGGCGATCTCTGACCACTTTGCTCAGCAGTCTTCCTAGGCCTGGTTGCACATTCTGCAGGCTTTTTCTTGGGGGACCTTTTGACTTTTTAGCATCTTGCTCGGTCTTTTGTTTAGAAGAGGATTGAGGTATTTCCTATACCTCCTGCGATTCAGGATGGTTGGTTTAATATACCGGAACTTTATTTGCCAGACTGGTCTCGCTCATGTACCGTACCGGCCTTCTCATTCTTAGCAATCTTGTCAAGAATGAAAAGGGCCCTCTGGTACTGGCCGTGCATCGCATACCATCTGACCTGCGTTTTGGATATGGTGTGCTATGGCTGGCACTCATCGAATTGGTGTTAGACCGAATTACCTTCTCCAGGCTGGTATTTGGGCAGGGATACTACGGTTGTTACTCATTGCACAAATGCCCATTGCCTCCACACTTTAGGCAAGCAATGTTTTGTTTTTATTTTTTGTTACGTCTTCCACAAAAATCCTACGAGTAATGCGGAAGTGAGTCCATCCTGGCAGAGCCGCTTACCAGAATAAGGCACATATACCTACGCCCGACCTTGCCCAAGCATAGGATGGTACCATTTGCCACCTACTTTCTTTAATCACTAACTGGCCAAGCAGCTCTCGGGACGGTAAACACCTTGGCTTAAAAGTGTGAAAGGGGCAAAATAAAAAAGGGGTTTAGGACATGTACTTAGCTTTGTCTGGCCTCTTCGCAATTAGCCTGTTCGGTATGGGTGCCCCTCCAGCTTACCACCGCACGCAATCCCTACCACGACAAGGTGTACATAGGTACTCGGTAAGGTAAATTAGACAGGCAAATATTTCGATATAACAAAGGAGGATAAACAATTGCAAATTGAGTGACAAATATAGGCTAAAATTGGTAATTAAAGTACCAATACAATCTCTTTTATTAGTTTTCTTTATATATGTAAATGCATAAAATCCTTTCGGATCATTTTGTCTCCATGGTCAAATTCTCCCATACCACTTTTTCTAGAAGCCACTTAGTATTTAATTCAAGGCCTACGACCTCTTGTCTTATTACTTAACCTTGGGTCATATCTCAACAACAAAAAGAATCCTTCAAGGTCGACCTCCATCTCCTCCAAAGTCAATCCTTTCTCCTGCATATACTGTTACAATTTCTTTTCTTCACTTCAAGACAGCTACTTACTCTTCTTTTCAGCACTGCCCTGCTATCAAGGCAACACTCGAAAGGAATTAATCGGATTTTGTACAGTAAATACGAATTTCCATTAATTTCCTGTAGAAAATGTTCTGTGCCAAATCAAGGAATTTTAGAGTTAAGGAAGGAAGTCTAACGTGACACGTAACACGCTCCTTTCCGTTTCGTAATTAATAGACTTGATGCCTGGATGGTAAGTGCCCTTCACTTTCTTGGCGGAAATTAAAACTAAACAAGATCCTCTTGGAATTTCTTTCATTTTATATTGAGATGCACTTGACTGGAGGTGAACTATTTCTTCCATGCGGGGGTGGGTTTAGGATAAGGTGTCTTATGAGGAAGGAATTAGTTTGATGTTCTTGTGTAATGGAAGAATGGGGGAGTTGTTTGATATATGGAAACAGGATGCCGGATTGAGTATAGGGAATGTGGATTTTTTAGTGGATGACTTTATAAGAAAGAGGAGGGAGGTGGTAGCAATATGTGTGTATAACTATAGCTATTGGACCGATAAAGTGGCAAGTGACAGTGGGTCCAACTTTCGTATTGTGTAAGATTTAAGATTCATTCACTCAAACCAAACTCAAACTCACTCAATACTTCTTAAACCTATTAACTTACTCGTTAAATCATATATTTCTGGAATTTCACATTTATTCCCTTTATATCCGGAAGGACACAAGCAGGTAACAGCTGCATCGCCAATATGCCTGGAAATAAAAAACAAAAAACTCATTTTTAACGAATCCTGATTAACACAGCTCTGCTCAACAAAAAAAAAAGTTATTATAATAGTTCGAACCAATATAAAAATTTGTACCAATATAAAAAAAAGTGCACATTACACAGCCGTGTGCACCAGATTCCGTCTGTTTTCCATTTCAGAAATCAATACTGAAGCAAAAGATTGTTTAAAAAAAAAGTAGAATAAAATGGGAGAGAGAGAGAACACGAACCACCACGCTTCATATCTATCTGTGCAGTATCTACACCATACACGTCCATATAAGGGTTGAAGGGCTCATTCCAAATTGATTGTGTACTTTGCCATATGATTGCAACAACCTGTGACCTTTAATAAATAGATACCAGCGGAAAGGATGCGCTCTCCAGTAGTAGCTGCATTGATAACATCGTTGTCATCATATTTTCCAGTTCAGGGCGCTTCAACTGAAGCGAAATTACAAGAAATGAGATTTTCAGCGGAGATTTTTCGTTGTTTTGCTATTTTATTGATTGGAGGTTTTGATTCGTTTTTATTTATTTTCGAAATTTATTTGTTTTTGTTACAGAAAATTGTAACATAAAGAGAGCTTAGTGTCGGCTCAGTGATAAAACATGTGTATTGATGTACTTTCAATCATTTTTAGATGACATTTCCACTCCTTTTAACATTTCTGATTTAATTGATTTAACCTGGAAAATCACGCAAACCTAAGCCCCAGTTAAATTCCATTAGGAAACATCAAACGAGGTTGATTGGTTATTGAAAGCTCAATTAAACCTTAAAAGAGAGCTGGGAAAAGGCCATAAATATCAATTTGTATCTTCTGATATGTATTGCGAAATGTTTTAATTGGA
Organism: Thereva unica; assembly: GCA_949987705.1. Lineage (NCBI taxonomy): Eukaryota > Metazoa > Arthropoda > Insecta > Diptera > Therevidae > Thereva > Thereva unica. The sequence continues at coordinate 23,424,522 of OX465285.1, read as the reverse complement.
GAGGTTGGACTTGAATGCATCCTGTGCAAAGTAAACTGTATGGATTTTAATGTGTAGTCAGCAAATTGTGACCAAATGATCCATTTAGAGATACTTTTTTCAGTAGGGATTTTATGTCAAATCACGCATGAGTTGCGTGAAAACTGTTATGATATTTTTGTTCAGTATTGTTTGACATTTCATCATAGGAAGATATTTTTTTAAGTGTTAGTCTAAAGTTACCCACAACTCCACTTACTGGGTCCCAGGCTCAAGCGTCGCATTACCTACTAATTTGAAAATGTGATTTTGCACTTTATCCAGCCAATCTAAGGCAGTTCTCGAGACCAAGCCAAGGTATTTATTGCGAAATGTTTAAATTGGAAATATTGGACACGAATGTATCCCGTGAGAAAGCAACTGTATGGATTTTCCTGTGTGTTTGACAAGTGCTGACCAAATAACGTGTGATCCATTTATAGATACTTTTTTCAGTAGGGATTTTAAGACGCATCGCGGTTTAGTTCTGTTAAACTGTTATGGTTTTTTTGTACATTATTTTTCGACATTTAACAAGGAAAGCCCCTTTTTTATGTGGTAGTCTAATTTTAGCCAAAAGTCTATTCACTGGTTCCCATGTTCAAGTGTCACATTACCTACTAGTTTGAGAATGCGATTTTGCACCTTGTCCAGCCAATCTAAGGCGGTTCTTGGGGCTCAGCCCAGATATTCGATATGTGTATTCAAGGCGGGAACGAATCTAGGACTTGTAGATTTAGCCCTAGCCCTAGCCAACTGAAGAAGAAGTTTGCACCACCCAGGCACTATGATGCATATTTAAAAATTTGGAATATTTGATTATTCCAGCGCAGATCTTTGGGTAATGTTATGACTACCATATTTAGTTATTTTCATTGCCCACTGAAATAGAAGTCTACAAATTATTCAGGTGTATTGCCAAAATTATAGTTCTACGAAGAATGTATTTCCTACGCTTAGAGCAACTTATGATTTTCACTAATCTACCTACTGAATACACATTTCCCTATGCCATCGAAAAAAGTTGAAACCCAATTTTCATTATGGGATAAACGCGACCAAATGGAACACATCCAGTACGTAGTGAAGAAAGTATAGCGACGGTAGCTGAGAGCGTACGCGATGACTGTGATGAATGGATTCGACGCCTTTCTCAACAACTTGGCTTGTCGTATGGAACAACAGCAGCAGCATTTACTCTTTGAGCCACCGCAAGAATGTAGACAAAGTTATATCGCTTTTATCATAGAGCTATAAAAGCTCGCTAACCACCTATAACAGGCGGATCAGACGAGAAAGCAGAAATAGCTAGAGGAACTGGAAGACATTCGAAACTCAGCAAAAATCCACAAACCTTTATTAAAGGGGAGACACAACTTCTGCTGTGAAGCTTACAGGCCCACTTTTTACAGTGACCAAAGCTGCCTGGAGAGAAGCAAACACCATGTTTAGTCCCGAAGCTATTGGGAAGTGATTAGATCGTTCAAACGATGCAAGTCCTGTGGAGCAGACGAGATCTATGCCATTTTGCTACAGGAGGGCTGTCACTCTTAGTCACTCCCTTAGTATGCAAAATATTCAGGGCTTCCTTCGCAAATGGTTATATCCCAACTGTCTGGAGGAACATCAACATAAAATGTATACCTAAGCCATGGCGTTCGGATTACAACTCGGCTAAATCTTTGAGGCCGATACGTCTTTCGCCTTGAAGAGATTAGAGAAAATTGTCGGCAAAGCGATAAAGGAAACTTATCTGCACCGCCAACCACTAAGCTCCTATTAGCATGCGTACCAGGCGGCAAATCCACTAAGACTGCATTGCATAATCAGGTGCTTAGGCTGGAATGCTCAGAACTAAACAAAGGCGTTGCGCTGACGGCCTTCATCGATAACGAGGGAGCCTTCGAAAATACATCCTTTGATACTATAGATAGGGCTCTAAGAAGAGGAAGTCTAAGTAGCACTTTCAGCGACTGGATCGATTCTTTCCGAGAGCTCGCGAGCTAATGCTATCTCATGTTGAGAGCACTATAGCAAAAGGTTGTCCACAGGGAGGAGTTTTATATCCACTTCTCTGGTGCCTTGTTGTAGATGAACTCTTAAGAGTTTCTCAACGACCGAAACTTTTTCGCCCAAGGTTACGCTGACGATGTCGTTATAGTAGTTACAGGTGAAATAGAAGGAGCCATGTCAAGGCATCTGCAGCTAGCACAAGATCTGGTCTCTAGCCCGTGCGCCAGCGTAGGACTAAAAGTCAATCCCGATAAAACAATTCCGGTTCCTTTCACCGGAAAACGATCACTACCGGGACTTTCGGAACCTACACTAGCAGGTCATCTAAGACGGCCAAGGAATTGTTAGGCCGCAGTAGAAATTATGTCAGGATGCTTGTTGGTCTGATTACTGGACACCTCGTCCTTAATCGGGGGGGCTGTGAGTTAATGTGCCTTCTCTTTAATTGCCCCGAAATGGCAAGGAGCAGGTTTCTTTGATCGAGAAGGCGCGCCTGTGAATAATGTCAGACATCTTTTTCTTTATTTATCTTTAATGGGGGATGTGCACTTGAGTGTGGGAGCCAAACTGTCATTCGCGCTATTGAAACAAAGGTCATTACAAGGCACGTTAATTGCTTACTTAATAATTATTATTACCTGTTTGTGGAGAATTGATCACTATTATTAGGTGTGATTGGCCTACTTAATGATTTTTATTGCCGGGATCTCAGTCGTCGACAAATGATATTTTGGTTCCCACGCTCAAACGTCGGACTACCTACTAAAGTTGATTAAAATTAAAAAAAAAACGCATATAGAGCGTGCAAACCTAGTCCGACTGAGTGACCAAGTCGTGAGTAAATTGAGTTGAAAAATTCCTGCTTTCAGCTAAGTTAAATCACCATTTACTGATAGGCTGAGATGTATTCCATACTACTGCTGGCAATAAAAAATACTAGTTCTTTACAGCCTCTAACAAATTTCACTTTGTCCACGATTCTCAGAAAGCAAATCCAAGGCCGATTTACCAATAATCTGAACTAGCCCTGACAATATGAATACCCTGTATGGTTCGACAATATGTATACCCTGTATTGTCTGCTATACCGAAACTTTTTGAATCAATTATCAATTCTGCAACCTTCCTATCTGCAAGAAGCTGATCTCAACGAATCAACATGGTTTTCTTGCAGCTTGTTCCACTACCACAAACCCTTCTTGAGTTCACTTCTCATGCTGTCGTGGGCTTCGTTTCTGGTTGTCAAACTGATTGTGTTTACACTGATTTTAGTAAGGCATTTAACAAACTCTCCCACTCCATTATAATTCTCAATGGTTCCAGTCTTACTTAACTGACAGAACCTACCAAGTTCTTTTTTGTGGATCCAAATCAGTAACCATTGAAGCGACATCCGGTGCCCCTCAAGGAAGTCATCTTGGCCCTCTTCTCTTTATCTTATCAATTGATGACATTGTTTCCTTACTAAGACACTGTAGAATATTGATTTACACTGATGACATCAAATTGTATCGTCACATAAAGAGCATAGAGGATTGCAAACTTTTGCAAGTTGTTCTTGACACCGTTTACTCTTGGTGTGCTAACAACAACCTGGTTCTTAATGTTAGTAAAGTTGACTTTCATGACTTTTAGTAGGAGACGTGATCCTATAACTTTCAACTACACCTTTTCTAATGAGGGTATCCCTCGTGTTAATTTTGTTAAAGATTTCGATAATAGGATGTAAGCTGAAGTTTTTTTTTCCACTCACATCAACTATATCTCATCCAAAGGTAGTTTAGTCCTGGGTTTTATAAAAAGGTGGTCTAAACAATTTAATAACCCCTTGATCACTAAACACCTTTACATTTCTCTTGTCAGACCATAACTGCATCCCAGGTTTGGTCTCATCACTAAAATTCGCATGTTAGAACTATTGAATCAGTTTAACGAAGGTTTGTTCGATTCGCACTGAATCATCTTCCTTTGGAAAACCCAATAGCTCTTCCATCATATGAATCTCGGCTTAAGTTACTTAAATTAAGCTCTCTTCACAAGCGTCATGAGGTGGGCGATGTTGTTTTTGTTCATCAGCTCCTTAATGGACAGGTAGACTCAGGTTTTTTAAGTCGCCGTGCGTCGTTTAGAGAGAGTTGTTATAATCTGAGAGGACCACCTCTTTTACAAATCAACTCTTCTAGCACGAAATACAGCAGATTTGAACCTATCAATAGCATGTTCATTAACGTGAACAACAATATTTATATATTTAGCGTGAGTATGAGTAAAGATGTCCTTAAAAGGAGTCTTTTAATTTCATGTGACTGCTTTAATATGTTTCCTTTTGTTTGCGTGGGTTACATGTTAATTTGGATGTTTTTAACTTTATTATTTTATGTCTGCATGCTTAGTTGTGAGCCTCATCTCATCGCTTGGTTGTGCTGAGTAGGTAAATTTGTCTTGTCCCAGCTGAGAAGTGCGCTTTCTGTTCTAGAAGCGTTTACTCTATTACTAATCAAATTCGTCGCCCTCTCCAGAGTTGATCCAGATTGGTTATAACTAGGTCAGGTAAAGTCCATATTTTGGTGGCCTATTTCATTAGCCACCATTTTGGCTTGGCTATCCCTTGTCAGCTCAAATTTATCAGTTTATATTTGACAATGTCAGATCAATAAACGCCAACTCTGAAGAAATGTTTGACGAGATAAATGCAGTTACGCCCATACAATAAGCAGACTACGATGGCTCGGACACGTTCTACTAGCTTCGGGAGAAAGAAAGCCTTCCTAATAATTAAAAAAATTAATTAACCCCCATATTATAATCCGATAATTTTTCGTCCTTTAAGTCTTTATCCAATTTCATTATAACCGAATACCAAAAAAATATTACAAAAAAAAAACCCTGAAAAACAATTTTTCATTTTGCACAAAAGCAACGGAGGCAAACTTTGATATTAATGATTTATCTCCAAATTCCCATAAGTCAGTTGCCACTTGTTATTTAATTTTTTTGCCAGGATTCAATAAATTTTGTTTTCCCCAAAAATTTTGCAATCGATCAATGTGACAAAAGCCGAGAACACAACAACAGCAGCAAAAAAAAAGAATTTTTTCTCCCCTCTCTGAAAATAATTTATTACGGCAGTGGGGGGCGGGCGGAGGGAGCAAAAAATAAAACTTTGGATAAGGATATGTTCACACAAACGAACTTCTTAATAAAAGGATAAAAGTTGGTCATTGATGTTCAACACAGTAATATCAGGTTTCGCTCCTTGATTTTTTTTTTTGGGGGGTTTGAAGGACGAAGGTAGAGGGTTAATGGAGGGGGTTGGTCGGTGGTGTTATGGTTTAAAAATTCTCCTCAAAAAATATTTTTAAATTTTAAATTTTCCTGAATCTAAATTAAAACATTCTCGATTCCATTTTTTGTGTTAGAATTTAATTTAAATCCTTTAAGATTTCGCAAGACTAAGTTGTGAAAGGATCTGAAATTTTGAACACGTTTAAGAAAGCCTTCAAACTGCCAAAGAAATGCGAGCATCCTCCCAGGACAATCTTGCTGCTCTTCCTCGACGAAGAGATAACATTGACAAGTTAATCTCATTATGAGGAGGATGCTGTGAAAGCTAGGAAGAAGCAGGATCTAGAAATTAGTAATTTCCAAAAATTCCTGCCAGAATCATTGCCGGGAACTTCAACAGCAACTCATTGGTCGAACTAAAGGGTGAGAGTTATTGCTTTGATTGAGGCTGTAGCCGTGTCCTTCTAGGCTGGGCTGAGTTGAAGCTGGAATTTTTTGTGTATGGAACTAAGTAGAAGATTGGCAATCTTTCTTTGGAATTTGATAAATTCTTTTTACGGAGTTGCTGCATGATTAATAGCCTTCAGCGACAAAAGTTTTATGAATTGATTTTTTTTACAAATTGTTGTAACAAAATTGTAACGACAGATTTCGGAGGTCATTGGTCCAGTCCTTAGAAGGATACCGATTTAAATACTCTCCTTTATTTGAATTTGGACCTCAAAGATTTCTATATTTTTATGTGACAGTGCTAACTTCAAGTATCACCCTACCAGCCCTTGTACTAGATCCCAGTCCATGAAAAACGTTGATCCCTAGTAGTAGTTTGGGGGTATGAATAGGTTTAAGGTGATGTGAAGTCGGGAGGATGTTTAAAGAGTTGTCAATGAGTCCAGCTTTACAAACTATAGGAGAACTATAGTTGAATTTTCCCTTAGCCTTTGCTGCAGCTGCGCGGGCCTGCTTTGGAATACCCCCAGATGGTCCCGAGAATGGAACAAGCGCAGCTACGTCGTCAGATGGTCCCTTGGTCGAACAGCATTTATGTAGTCCTCGGTACTCAAAAATGGAGTAAGAGGTGCCGTCTCAGACCATTAGCTCTGTGGGTCAGCTAAAGTACCTGCACTTGTGGCTGCATCTAGACATATAACCCTTAAGGGCAAAACAATAGGCGATCTTCTTCTATAGGCTAATCAACTTGGCCATGGAAATGATATCCACCACTATGACCAAGTGAAGAATATTGTCATTGACCCAATTCTGAAACTTTTCCACCGGCTACGAAGTTTTGGGTGGCGGAAGTCGTCAGCACTTTGTCGTTGGCGAGTGTAATACTCTGGAGGAAGTATCCGCGAATCAGATGATATCAGGAGAACTCCTGCCCTTAATGTCAGAGACTTTACTCCTCACCTATTCCTTACTGGTAGGGTTTGAGCAGATCAGAACGAGCTGGAAGTTTCCGGCTTGACTTCGCCACTTGCCTTTTCAATGATCGCCTCCTGCAGCCGTACCAATTGGTCAGGTGCAAGGGGCTGGTTGACCATATCCGTCGAACTGAGTCCGAACTTTACACGTCTTACTCCTGGCTAAAGGTGGGGCGAGCGCGCTATTAGGTCACTTTGGGGGATGTTGAAGGAATTGGCAGTAAGTCCATCTTTACAGACTGTAGGAGTTTGTTCTATAGTCGAGTCAGGGGGGGCGGAGCGCTTGGGATTAGAAGGAAAAGTGCATACGCACTTTCCATTTCGGTGGGACAACCCTTACCCTAAATTTTTCATATACACCTGATAAACCAAAATCTCGCTATCTCGGTCGCTGGCAACGAAGGAATGTGGGCAAAGGGCCGCTTTTTAAACTCCAACAAACTAACATTAAAAAATGGGATTGCCTCAGAGGCATGCCGAAAGAGCGACTTCCCTGTAGATTCCCCATGAGAACCCCATGTAGCAAATGAGGGGCATGCCGAATTAGTTTCCTCATGAACACCGCTCAAAAATAATCAACGATACTAAAGTGAGGTATGTCTTATCCAGTTTTTCATAATGGCCCTACCAGGCAAGCCTTATTTCAAAATAAATGGGTTAGTATCTACCTTAAGTATTCAGAAATCCAGTTGAAAAGTTTTAAAGAAATGCCCTAATACCCCGGCTTCACCGGCCAAACTGCACAAGTTCGAGAAAATTGGCGAACTGAACTTTAAAATAACAGTAGTTCGCTTAAAATTTCCACATATTGAACTGAGAATAAACAAACCTCAGTTCGCCCAACTGGTCTCCAATTGAAGTTGAACGTAAAAGCTCGCTCAAAAGAGAGTTATCAACTGGAACAGTGGAATATGCCATTCTAGGAGCTTTTGAATTTCTGACTTCTGGCGAAAAAGCATAAATTTAACATAAACTGGACTTTAGCTGGTGAAGCTGGATTGAACTGAACATTATTGAACTAAGGTCGGTCAAGCCGGCGCATTAAGCTTTAGTTTAACTCATACAAAGCTATAGTTTTTGCTGTTGCATTACTTTCTATTTCAGGTAATTTTGTTGGTGACCGTGAAGAGTATCATTTACCATATTCAAGAGACCGATTCTGGTTCGATTATAGAAGTTAAGCCGTATTGGACGTCGTTAGTACCCAGTTGGGGCACCGTATTGGTAAAACAACACTCGCGTTTAAAAATATAAAGTTTTCGACACCGGCGCAGTTATTACTCACATATCCACGCCGAAATTCTCAAAATTTTCAGGCTCCCTTTTCCATTCGGAATCGAGGAGCAATGATTTCTCCTCAAGGGGCGTCAAATGGGCCATTCCTTATGACAAGTCGCGAATGAGGCAAGGGGTTAGATCCTTTTTGTAAGCCGTAAAGGGCAATCCATATGGTGTTCACGTGGTGCGGTCGGGATAGGCCTATCTGCACCCCCTCCCAAAATGCTAGTAGGGCCTAGCCCCATAACCAAAGAATTTAAAGCTATGTATATATAACTCAAAAGACAGCTGGTATTTCAGTTGACCGATTAACTTTTTTCATTTTAACGGTTACCTGTTCGCGTGCTCCCCACCCACAATGATTATGCGCCGCCGCCCCTGAGTCGAGTTGTTTCTGAAGATCCCGGATTTCCGTCTTTGAGTGAATTTTTTTCAGCTCATTTTTTTCTGGGGCTTTGTCAAAGTTTTTACCTGGGGCCTTTCCCTGGATACTAGATAGGCCATTTGTGGTCGTTAGACGGAAGTAAACTTGAGAAATTCAGATTTACCAAGCTCCTCCTGAGGCAATGGTGGTACCTTCGGAAATACCCGGCACACACTGACTGAGTCTAGTGTAGCATTTCAGAAGTCCAAAGACTTATTTTCAGTTTATCAGCCATCAGTTGAGGCAGTTGGTTTCTCTTGTTACTTCCTTTAAGAACTTTAGCTGAAGCCATTTAACTAGCTGTATAAAGCTAGTAGATGTTGCGGCGGTTGCGCCTGGGAACTGACCTTTGCCCTTTACTTTGATTCCCGAAGTCAAACCAGATTCGCAATTCGCATCCATAAAAAATCTTGCTTGGATACTGGAAGCTGCCTTTCAGTCTAAGAGTACATATGAGGTCTACTTGATTGCCAGATCTTTCGCTGAGATATTGCCATGACTATATGTGAATGTCTTTACTTGGGGAGTATGTTGAGCTGACGATCATATTTTTGCTCATTGCAAAATTGATAACACGTTGCCCGTTATCGTTTGATGTTTCGTTGGGACTTTCCTTTCCAATGGTCGGTCTGTGCCAGTTCTCTCTTCTAATTTTGTCGTTGAGATCTCCTATGATCATCTTGATGTCATTGGAATGGGCCGTGTCATATATGTGTTCAAGTTTATAATAGAAAATGTCCTTTGCCGTGCCCGCTTTCTCTTCCACATGCGTTTATGATTGAAAGGATGAAGAATTTCGTTCGTACACTTATCGACTTGAACTCCATGTCATTATTTAGAATTGACTTGTGCATCATGAAGCGTACTTACGTGATGCTCGCTTCCGCAATTGTAGAACTTTCTGAAGTTCATTGGTCCATTAGTCTTTGGACCCAGTACAGTACTCCCTAAACCCGATACCACACTAAGAAACATAAAGCTTCACAAGATATGAATGTCTTTATACCATTTAAATTCTATCAAAATTACTAATTCAATCGTCATACTATCCTCCTTCGCCGTTATTATTATTTTCACATTAATCAAATTCTGTTGTTCCTTCCTAATAAATATTATATTAATAGAATTTCCCCAGAAACACACTGAAGGATAAAAGGCTGCGCGGTGACAATGATTTTTTCTTATCATTCACACCAGTTTTTATGACGACGACTTTTGTGATTATGTGAGCTATTAAAAGACTTTCAGATAAATCTATGTCAATCGTCTTAACAAAGAGAATCGAAATGAAACAAAAGCGACAACAAAAGATTTAATATGTGGGGACATTAGGGATTACATAATGTTTAATTATTTATTTTTCGCATCTAGCTTAAGGAATATAATTAGATGTTTTATTTATAGATTGTTTTTTCCATGAATTGTTTGACAATCTGCTTGGTATGTATATGTTAACGAAAAGTTAGAAGATTTAGATCTTTAGGAGTTTTCAACTAATCTCCAATCTAGCATCACTCAGTACGTTTTTTTAAAGGAGTGAGGGGGCAGCCCACTATGGTGAACACTGCGGCAAAGTAAGGCCTATTGTGTATGTACCCCACTAGCGGAACAGACTATAAGCCTTCCGGATGAAGGCAAGATGGTCTTTAATTGATGAAGACCGGACTTGAGAAGGACTCAATAAATCTCTGATACACGTTCTTCTTCTAAGCCAGATCAGAGCAGGGCATTCACAAAGAATATGTGTGGAAGTCTCGTCGCCTTCCATGCAGAGTCGGCATTCTACCTCTTGAGACAGTCCTAGGTTGTGGAGATGATACCGCAGTCCTACATGGCCAGTCAGATAACCCACCAGCAGCCTTAGGTCCGCTCTTTTTAAAGTGATAAAGCCTCTTAAGGCAAAGGGTCTTATAAGATCTTCAACTTGTCTAAGACCTGAGACTAACTCCCAATAGGTTAGGTTTAGTCCGTTAATCCACTCCTTTATCAAGGACTTGGAGGTGGACCAAGAGATGCCATAGAACGGTTCTAGGCCCTGGACCAACGTCTCAGACCCCTCCCTCGCGAGGCTGTCTGCAGCCTCATTCCCCTCGATACCCCAGTGTCCGGGGACCCAGCAGAGCGAGACCTCATTTTTTCTGGTGAGGCTCCGGAGTACGTCAAAACACCCTGCTACTATTTTGGAAGAAAACTTCCACGTTGAGAATGCCTTGATGGCAGCTTGGCTGTCAGAAAAGATTTTAATGTTGGCGCCTTTCAGTCCTTTCTCAAGGTTGAGCCTAGCGCAGGTCGCAATGGCATGTATTTCAGTCTGGAAAACAGAGGACCACTTACCCATTACCATCGATACCTTGCAGTTGGGTCCTGGGACACCAGCTCCTGTGCCATGTTCCATCTTTGACCCGTCTGTATACCAGATGAGATGTTTTGGATCCCCAGGAAGAATAAACCCCTCCCACTAAGAACGATCCGGGATAATCGCTCTGAAATTCCTTTGGAACCTCAGCTCACTAACCATATGTTCGGATAGGCGGCAAATGGAAATATTAGGCATATTGTTGAGGATATAGGGCCAGTTGGATAACATCTGAAGTCTCAAGGCGCTTATGGCGGCGGATTTCCATAAGAAGAGATGCAAAGGGGCCAATTCAATGATTGTCACAATTGCAGAGGTGGGACAGGTCCACATAGCTCCGGTAATGGAGAGGCAAGCAAGCCGTTGCAGTTTGCTGCACTTGAGGATCGACGTAGGTCCGTAAAGTTTGCCGTGCAAAGTGCTCGGAAAAGGGGGGAACCCAACCAAAATTTGTCGTTTTTTTGTCGTAAATTTGTTGTGACATTCCCAATTTTGTCGTTATAAACAATAACGTAGAACTGCATGGCGCGGCTAACTTGATCTCAAGTTAGCAGTGCACTATGACTTAGACTGCATACAATCTAAAGCTAATGCAACCAAAATATGTCGTTTTGAGATAAAGTTAGCAGTGAAAATAAAATTATTTATTTATAAAATTGTTATTAACAATTATATTTATTGTTTATCATTACATAATATTTAGCGACAAAAAACGACAAATTTTGGTTGCATTAGCTTTAGATTGTATGCAGTCTAAGTCATAGTGCACTGCTAACTTGAGATCAAGTTAGCCGCGCCATGCAGTTCTACGTTATTTACTACGTTTATAAGCGGAGTTTCACTCCCGGATCTTCAATCCAAAGTAAAACTCCCGATGCATTTATAAGCAATGGGAGTGTAAATCCAAAATACTTTCTGGTTTGAGATGACAGCTCCAAGCTCAAATTCAAAATCATAGCAAAGACATATATAAACCCAATGTTTAATTTAATTTATTTAAAAATATCAATAAACAAAGAAAAAAACTATTGTAGCAAAATAAAACACCCAGCTTCTTCTTTACAAAGTTTTTCCCCTTCGGAAAAAATTCTCACTCCCAGTCAGCGTTTATAAGCACAACATAAACCGGGATCGAAGTTTCACTCCAGCTTTTTCTTCGGGAGCGAAAATCCAAGTTCTGGATTTTCACTCCCGGTTTATAAGCGGTGTTTCACTCCGGATCGAAACTTCCATCCGGAGGGAAACTCCGCTTATAAACGTAGTAATTGTTTATAACGACAAAATTGGGAATGTCACAACAAATTTACGACAAAAAAACGACAAATTTTGGTTGGGTTCCCCCCTTTTCCGAGCACTTTGCACGGCTAACTTGACGGACCTGATCGACGTAACCTGTTTAGTCTTGGCCACCAAAGTATAGCGGCATAAGTGACCACAAGTTTAACGATCGTATTGTACATCCAGTACAAAATTTGTGGTGTAAGACCCCATGTCTTACCCAAAACACTTTTGCACGCTCATATGGCCGTTGTGGCTTTACTGATGGCGTAGTCCAGTTGAGCGTTCCAGTTCAGTCTCTCGTCAAACTTTACTCCCAAATATTTGACTATGTCTGAGTACTCTGTGGTACCCTGAATACAGATAGGACCTAGGTCTACTTTGTAGCGTTTGGAGAAAGGTACCAGGACAGCCTTTTTTGGATTGATTGCCAGGCCTTTCTTGGTACACCATCTTTGAAGTTCTCGCAGTGCTGTTCTCTTGACCTTTGTAAAGGTCAAGTCAAACTTCCCAAAGACAATGATGGCAAGATCATCTGCATAACCGATGACATCGAAACCGGATTCAGATAGTTTGGTCAAAAGTTTATCCGCAACTAGTGACCATAGTAACGGGTAAAAACGGGAAAAGCCTTAACACTAATGGTGGAGACACCAAGGGTAGAAGAAATGTCACGATCTACAAGCATGGCTTTCACCCACTCAATCGGTGAGGATCCAGTTTCTGAGAGCTAGTGCTCTAGAGATAGAATCATGACCAATGTTATCGAAAGCACCTTCGATGTCAAGGAACGCACATAAAGCAGTTTCTTTAGCAAGGAACGCTTTTTCAATTTTACTGACCAGGTGTTGTAAAGCAACCCTTAGAGTAAGCGAACTGGGAGCTGTGTATAGGAAAGGAGAGCTCCAGCTTGCACCTAATATGAAGCTCTAGCAGCCTTTCCATGGTTTCCATAAGAAAAGAGGTTAAGCTGATAGGTCTGTAAGGTTTAGGCAGCTCCAGACTTTCTTCCAGATGGTTGGAATGTATCCCCAGTTGAAGCTGACTCTAAAGAGGCAGACCAGGCTTTCGAGGATCAAATCAAGGCACTTCTGAGTTTTCTATAGATTAAGGTGTCCAAATAAGCTCGCTAGAATTTTCCGTTTAATAATTATTTCCACAACAAGCTTTCACTCTAGCCAAGGCCCAAAGCTTTCGATTAAAATATTAAAAAGCTTTCATCCTAGCGAAGGTACGGAACTTACTCTTAAAGGCTTATAAGAGCTTAAAGCTTGTGTAAGACAACTATGATGGCGGAACAGAGCCGCTCGTGCTATGCTGCACTTGAGCATATCCTGGAAGGTCTTCGATTGTTCCTCTAAAGATTTCTTGTATATTTTTAGGGTTTGAAGTCACATTTTTGATGTTTGGTGGTAATATTAATAGAAACTCAGTTTTTGTCCTTCGTCCATTTTAGTTATATAAAACTTCCTCCGACAGGCCTCAGTTCTATTTTCCTTAGGCCGCGTACACACCGGGCCAACGAAGTCCAACGAATGGGATTCGCTAACGTTCGTTGGTTCTGTGTGGACGGTTTAGCGAAAGCCAACGAAGATTCGTTGGCGTTCGCTTGCAATCCGTAGCGTGGCGGTAACATCAAAGGAAACAAGCCATTTGAGCGAATGTGGTGTGGACAGGCATCGAAGTTTAACCTAAACCGAATACCCGTCCCAACGAACGTTTGCTAAACCAACAAATGCTTATGGACGTATCTCCGAACGCGAACGAACGTGAGGTAGTCAACGTCGAATGTCGTTCTTGGCCTTCGTTGGGCCGGTGTGTACGCAGCATTATAAGAACTGTGTTTGCGCTATCATTGACCACAGCTCTTCTCATTTTCAAAACGAGCTCAGTCTAACGCGAAGGCCCATCACCCTTCACTAGACTCAACGACCGACCGGACCGACGAACGGCACAAGTAAGTACCCTTGATGTCGCAGTTACTGAACTGTCAATGACTGCTGTCAAGTCGCGTCGCGTCTGAAGTAAAATTGCTATAGTTTTAACAGGAAATAAAGTGTTTTCATCTCAAATATTTATAAATATTTTATGTAATGTGAATAATAGTAATAACATTAGCGGTATTAAGTGCATTAAAAATAGTTTTTAGTGATATAAACAAACGCGGGCACGAGTGAAGAAAACCTTAAAAAAATCATTTGACGTGTGTCAATTTTTGGAGTGTGTGTTGGTTAAATTTTGTGTACATACACGTTTTCGAAGTCATTCAAATAAGAAATTAACTTGGAACACTCATGAGAACCAAAAAACTAAAAAAGTACAAAATCAAATAAAATGGAAAGAATGAAACGAAATTGTGATAAATGTAAAAAAACGATACACACGGAGGTGAATTATTGCACAAGGTGTATGAAACACTTCCATCCGGGATGTGTTTCATTGCATAAAGTGTACAATGAGAAGAATCAGCTGATACAATGCACTGCGAAGATTGAAAGTTACAATGTAAAAAACAACGGAAAGGAGGATGAAGAGAGGAAACAGGATGAAGAGATCGTAGAAGGAGAGCATAAAAATATGGAAAATAAATTGGCAACAGTGATCCGAGAAGAAATGGAAAAAATGAAGTTAAATATCTTACAAGAAATCGTCGGAGTAAAATTAAAAGAAATCATGCAAGAAATAGTGGAGAAAGAGGTAGAAAAAGCTACGAAGATCTTGAAGGCAGAGATAGAAACACTGAAAGCACAACTGGTGAAAACGAACATGCAAGTGGAACAGTACGAGAAGAAAACTGATGCAGACAAAAATAACAGAGAGGCGGAGCAAAGGACAATTAAAAAACCAACGTATTCACAAATAGCCAAGAAAAGTCAAAGAGAAGAAATAGTAGTACAACCAGTGGAAGAACAGACAAGTGAAGTCACGGAGGGAACGATGAAAAACAATATCAACATAATGGAGCTGGGAATTGGTGTGGATAATATAGTGAAAGCTGCGAAGGGAAAAGTGATAATTGAATGTCAAAAAAGTGAAGACAGAGCGATTCTTACGGGAGTGCTGAAAGAAAATCTTGGTCCACAATATAAAGTATATGCACCGAACAAAAAGCTGCCAAAAATAAAAATAGTAGGTATTGAAGAAGAGATAGGGAGAGAAGAAGAAGCGGAATTCATCCAGAGATTCAAAACACAAAATGAAATCGAAGACAGAGCAACATGGAAAATGAAGATCATCAAAAAACAGCGAACACAAGAAAACGGAACGACGATGATTATGGAAACAGATCCGGAAACTCACAAGCTGCTGGTGGAAAAACAACGTGTGAAAGTGGGGTGGATAAACTGCCCAGTTTACGACCACGTGAGTGTAAAAAGATGTTTTAAGTGTTGGGGGTTCGACCATATCGCGAGTGATTGCAAAAATGAAAAACGCTGTCGAAGATGCGGTGGCAACCACGACGTATCGGAATGTTCATCGGACGTTAAAAAATGTGTAAATTGTTCAAACATGGTAGATAAATTCAAACTGGAAGGTGTAAAAACAGACCATGAAGCGACAGATTTTAAATGTGAATCGTACCAAAGAATAGTTAGCAGAAATAGAAAGAGTATACAGTACGGACAAGATTAGCAACGAAAATATCAGGCAAGCAAAACAGGTAGGCCATTCATCCTTTCATTAAATGCACAAGGTTTTTTAAAGCATAAAGACGAAATTGATGACTTAGTTGTAAAATTTAAACCAAAAATATTATGTCTAACGGAAACCCATGTGACGGAAGAAGTAGAAGAAAATGAATTAAAAATAACAAACTATGAAATGGTGCGATGCAATTCAAATAATAGAAGAACGGGAGGAGTTAGTACATACATAAGCAAGGACATAAAATATAGAATATTAACAAACAAAAACATTGAACAAAACACGTGGCTAATAGTCTGTAAGCTAGCAGGAATATATAATGAAATTATTATTTGTAATCTGTATCACTCACCAAGTACGAGTGATGGTGTTTTTATTAGTGAATTAACGAATGAATGTGAAAAAATGGTAGATATGGGACACGTCATAACAGTAGGAGGGAGATTTTAATATAGATGTGAGCAAAAATAACCATTACTCAAATAAACTATTGAAATTCGCCAAAGTAAACAACAATACTACGAAGAAAATATAGATGCAGTAAAATCAAACACTAAAAAAATGTGGTATACGCTTAAAAAACTAATAGGCGATAAAAGTAAGGATGTAAGCATAAATGGAATCCGCTTTGAAGGGAACATATGTGAGGATGAACAAGAAATAGCAAATAAATTTAATGAGTTTTTTATTCAAAGTATTGAGGAAATTGTCAGAAATGAAGTAGAAAATGAAAATGATGAAAGAATTAATGTGGAAGTTGAATACAGCATCGAATCATTTCAAGTAGTAACAAAAGGCGAGATAGATGAAATTGTAAGCAATATGGAAAACAAAAAAGGAACGGAGGAAGGAATTAGCACTTTTTTTCTGAAAGCAGGATGGAAAAGTATGGGGCAAGTCATGTTGTCATTAATTAATAAATCTATGCAAGAAGGAGTTTTCCCGGAAAGTTGGAAAACGTCAACTGTAGTTCCAATTCCAAAAATAGCTGGCAGCATGAAAGCAGAAGAATATAGACCAATTAATATGTTGCCTATATATGAAAAAATATTAGAAACTGCAGCAAAAAATCAACTAGTTGAATATATAGAAAGAAAACGAATATTGGTAGATGAACAGTCAGGTTTTCGGGAAAACTTCTCCTGCGAAACGGCTGTACAAAATGTTATGATTAAATGGAGAAAAGAACTTGATGAGAGCAAATTTATTGGTGTCGTTTTCCTAGACTTTATGAGAGCTTTTGAAACCGTAAGTAGAAGTATATTGTTGCAGAAACTGAAAAATTATGGAATTGAAGGAAAAGTGTATAAATGGCTGGAGTCTTATATGGAAAATCGCATGCAACAAGTAAAGTACGGAAATAAAATGTCAGCAAAAGTAGAAACAGTTCATGGTGTTCCACAGGGATCCGTATTAGGTCCTCTGTTATTGTATATAAATGATATTGTGAGTCAATTGGATTACTGTTCGTGTAAATTGTTCGCAGACGATACTATGATATATGTGAGTGATCGTGATGTTTGTCAAATAGAGAAAAAACTAAATCATGATTTAAAGAATGTTGTGAAATGGTTAGGGAAAAACTCGCTAAGATTAAATACAAAAAAAACTAAGTTCATGGTGATACACGACCAAAGAAAGCAGTATACAAAAAACACATGTGCTATTCTAATTGATAATACAAAGATTGAAGAAATGGATGAAATGAAGTATTTAGGCATAATAATAGATAATAATTTAAAATTCGACAGCTATGCAGCATTTATTGCAAAAAAAGTAGCTAAAAAAGTGGGCTTCATGTATAGAATTAATAAATATGTATCAGTAAATACGTTAGTGACAATTTATAAGTCCATAGTGGCGCCACACTTCGACTACTGTAATACTCTTCTGTTAAACATTAATGAATACTGGATGGATATATTGCAGAAAACACAGAACAGAGCAATGAGAGCTATCTTGAGATGTGATAGATATACAAGAATAAATGACATGCTAAATGCGTTACGTTTCCTAAGCATAAGACAGCGGATGAAATTCAATGTATGTGTCTTTGTATATAAAATAAAAAATGGAATGCTGCCGAGATACCTAAGTAACGACGTGCAATTAGGCAAAGAAATGAGTTGAGAGTATGTTATCGCAAAACAAGCGCAGCCCAAAAATGTATAACATACACAGGATTCGAAATGTTTAACAAGTTACCGACGGAAATAAAAACAGCTGGACGATTAAATGACTTTAAAAAAATGTTGAAAGAATTTGTGAAATCAGGGGAAAATGTGTAAAATTAAAGGAGGGATTTAGTAGATGTAATTTTATAATTTAAGAGTGATTTGTATTTTATGTATTTTTGTATATTTTTTTTATATGTGGTAGCCAAAGGCTAAATAAATCACTATCAATCAATCAATCTTGTTTCCTACCCTCTCTCGCATCTCGGTCCTGCAGGTGCCGCGGCTAAAATCTGTCGGTCGATGAAATTTGCCCCGTCTCAAAAGGCAGAACACTTTGACGAGGACAAATTTTATTGACTCTGGCGTGGCGATTGAGCCTGCGCAACCGAAGTCCCGTTACAAGTCAAATTTTGGTATTGACTTTTGTAACATTCGTGGACTTCATGCGAATTTATCTTTTGTTGAGTGCCACTTATCTAATTATAAACCCCCAATCTTCGCACTTAGTGAAACCCAAATATCACCCGATAATGACTTAGGTCATTACCAGGTGTCGGGATACACTTTAGTGCACAATCTCTCCCCCAATAGGGGTATTGCCATTTATGTTAGGGACGACATGGCTTATTATAAAATATATTCAAGCGCGACTTCAGATTTTAATTATCTTTGGATTAAAATCATTTTCCAAAGCCACGTCATATTCTTCTGCTTCCTATACAGAAGTCCTAACATATGTAACGAAGCCTCCACTTCATCATTTGATACTATTTCCGAACAGATCTCGGGTTTTTTGTCGTCCAATCCTGAGTGTGAAATCATTGTTGCGGGTGATTTCAATGTTCACAACGTTAAATGGCTGACTTACTCAAATGGCACCAGTATTTCTGGCAAGGACGTCGAGCTCTTTGCAGACATCAATAACTTGCATCAAATTGTGGATCATCCCACAAGAGTCCCTGATGTTGCTGATCAAGGAACCTATCTCCTTGATCTCTTGATTCACCTCTCGGCAATTCAGACCACTGCCTAATCAGCGCTAACTTCCCATTCGAATTTCCCACCCCTCCCAAACCAGTTCGAAGAACTGTATGGCATTATGGGAAGGCCAATTGGCTGGGGCTTATTAATTTCTTCCAGTCTACAGACTGGAACATGTGTTTCCGGAATAGAAACGCCAACTCTGCCGCTATCCGTATCACCAGGATCATACAGGCAGGAATGCATTTGTTCATTCCCCATTCTACCAAATCTGTGAAGCCTAGGTCCAACAAATGGTTTAATCGGGAGTGTATGAATGCCATCAAAACTAAAGAAGCCGCCTTCCGAGCGTACAAGAGCTTCCCGAGTGAATCGCTCCGTTTAGAATACATACAACAGAAATTCTTGTAAAACCGCCATCAAAAAAGCCAAAACCTTATTTGACAACAAATTGAGAAGTAAACTCCTAAATGCAACCTCCGGTAGCAAAAACTTCTAGTCCTTGGTAAGTTCCATCAAGAAGAATTTCACTACAACTTCAACCCCTTCCTTTATACACAATGAGAAGGTAATAACAGACAGAAAATCCAAGACCAATTTATTAGCATCTATGTTCGCTTCGAATTCTTCTTTACTCGAAACTGATGTGTTACCCCCTGTTTCCGAGCGTAACGCCCATTCAATGGACAGGGTTTTTTTCAGGACTCGAGAGGTGTACAGGTGCCTCAAAGAGCTCGATTTCAACAAATCCACTGGACCCGATAATATACCCCTTATCGTCTTAAAACAATGTGCCTCACCTTTGGCTAAACCTCTGCGCAAATTATTTTCCCTGTCATAATTCTCCGGAGTTTATCCCGATTTTGGAAACTTGCCCATGTTCAGCCCATCAACCCAAAGGTGATTCCAGCCTTCCCTCCAATTACCGCCCAATAGCAATTACTTCTATTCTCTCCAAAACCATGGAGACGATAATCAACAAAAAGCTTATGGGATATCTAGAATCCAACCTACTCATAAACGACAGACAGTATGGCTTCCGACAAAAAGGATCTACTGGCGATCTTTTAGTCTGTCTTACCGAACACCTCAGCCGTAGTCTGCATGGATCCGGTGAGTCTAGTCTGGTTGCTCTAGATATCTCCAAGGCTTTCGATAGAGTTTGGCACTCAGCCCTGTTAGCTAAACTCAAAGCTATTGGAGTTGACTCACTTCTACAGAAGTGAATTGAGAGTTTCCTTTCCGGCCGTTCAATCAAAGTAGTATTGGATGGCGTCAAATCCGCATCCCACCCGATCTCTGCGGGGGTTCCCCAGGGGTCAATTTTATCACCGGCCCTATTTCTCATCTTTATAAATGACCTTCTTTCAATCCCCTCCAACCCACTTCTCAGCTTCGCTGACGACAGTACTCTACGTTACTCGTACAGCGTCGATACAAGACAGACTCATGCCAGATCCTGTCTTGATGATCGCGAACTAATGTCCAAGTCGATTAATAACGACATTAAACTGATTCTAAAGTGGGGAGAGAAGAATCGTGTTGAATTCAACTCCGACAAAACCAAGTACTGTCTTATCTCCAAAAAGAAGTTCAACACCTCTCCACCTTTGAAAGTGGGTGAAGTTCAACTGATGGCCGACCCATCCCTACACATCTTAGGCGTGACATTAGCCAAAGACTTGCGATAGAATGACCATATATTCCAAATCGCCAAACAAGCATCCCAGTGCTTGGGATTTCTTAAGAGGTGCAAGTTCCTCCTCCAGCCATCGGCCCGTGCTGTTATTTATAAACCCTACATTCGGCCTCTTCTTGAATATAACTCCCTCGTTTGGGGCGGCGCCCCAATAACCACCTTGGCATGGTTAGATAAGGTGCAAAAAAGGGCACTCAAGTTAATTGATGACGACACTGCCTGCTCCACCATCGACCCCCTGAGCCTCCGTAGGAATGTAGCAGCACTGACAAAATTTTATCGCTACTATCATAGTGACTGTTCCTCCGAGTTGAACGCTCTCCTGCCTCCACGGCAATCTTATACCCGCAACACCAGATTAGCCCACTCGTCTCATTCCCTTCACCTGCAACTACCCCTTTCACGCCCTCAACAAGATATGAATTCGTTTGTTAATAGAACAACTCGATTCTGGAATAATCTCTCGCAGTCAGTATTTCCGAGCTCCTACAACATCCAAGAGTTCAAACGCAGGGTTCATCACCACCTTCTTCAATACCCCCCGTACCTTTTAACCCTTAACCTATACCCCCCCCCACCCCTCCCCCGCACTAAGCTTACTGCTAGACATTGCACCATGACGTGACAAATGACATGACGGACTAGTAGTACAAAGGGTGATTCCTGAGCTTAGCACTGCCACATAAAAAAAAACACCAAGAAATGACTACTTTCACATACAACTGATACAGATGTTTGATTTCGGTATCTTTCGTTTGGAGAGATCCATGTAGGTCCATGTTTGCAGAAACTCTACACTAGTTCTGTAAGTTTAGCTCTACACCAGTTCTGTAAGTTTAGATTGATGTAATTCCATGACCAAGACCATCACCATTTTCTGACTAAAACTATTTCGGAACACGATAATCCTTTAGTGTTCTCTAGCACCAATTACTGCTCTGTTATGCATCCTTCCCTCAGTATTCTCTAATTACAAATCCCTTCTGCCAAAAGCATTAAAATCCCGTCGAAATAACCCCGACAACTGAAAAATACCATGCTAAATTTTGTGTTAGCCTTAAATCTCTTAACATCCAGTTAACAATGACGGAATAATTTCATTCCCTTGTGGTCAGCATGAACATTACAGGAATAGATCAGTTTGAATTTGACCAAGTCCTCTCTCCGCTACTGACCGCACTTTATTGCTGCTAGAGAGCTTAAATGCACGACGAGCTCTCTGCTGTTCACAATAATTCATGCCTCTGCAGCGGTTCGGCTAAGCTTTGGCCCGAAATCACTGAGAGCCACTTAAGCCGGAAATAGTCCCTAAAGCTGAAATTAAAGTAATAAACCGGAAAGAGATAAATTACAGCGCCATCGGGCGGCTGCTCACGGCACCCCACCACAACACAACTATAAATCCCGCAAAGTCCTCAAGAGAGCTGTTAAATCCTGCGACGCAGAGCTGCTCTCCTGTGAGCGCCAACTGAGAGGGCGAGAGAGCGGGCAGCGAGATGAGAACTCCTTAAGTCCTGACAAATAGTCGGTGAGAGGATAAATAAGCAACAATAAACTTCGAACCGCCTTCGTCTAATAAGAGATTTAATGCCGTTGTTACCTGCAGATAGAAAGTAACTACCGAGTTACAGAGCAATTAATAACGCCCAAGTGAACCTGCTTGAACTTAATTCCTCTCACAGGACTCCGCAGCCAGGATCCACCCCGGGATGATGACATATCGGCTGCAATATTGCCCCAAGGTGAATTGGTGTAACCGGCAGTACACGGCAAGGACGAAGGGGCGACGGGGGTTGTAAGGGGACCATCTTTGCACCATTTTCGACATATTGCACTCATCTATGGGAAGGAGGCAAAAATTGGAAAAGTTTCGCCCCTAATACAGTATCTGCAGGCTTAAGGATGAGATTTAATAAACGAAAGTTGTGCACGTCACGGCGAAATATGAGGAACGACGCGGCATGTAAGCGGCACACGGCAGCCACGCAAGGAGAGGAGACTATTTTGAAAAGCAACCACAGTTAAAGGAAATAAGAAGTTTCCTCCTTTGCCATAAGAAATTCCACTTTTAATGAGAGTTGCTCCTTACCAACTGCGAGCTGTGCACCTATACATGTGCAGAATCATACATATCGGGAGACCGGATCATCCCCTACCGTGCAGGCAGCTCACAGATGTGTTATTCTCTTTTTAATTTTTCAATTTAGAAAAGTATTAATGTCGAAAAAAAGTTGGCCATATGCCAGATGTTACTGTGGCAAACTTTGTGCGAAAGCATCGTCAGTCAGGAGCATCAGTTTTAAGCACAAAGATTGCGGTTACACGGGATAAGAAGGATATTAGTTTAAAATATCCTTTTTGTACGTTGTTTCGTTTTGATAATAATTTTTTTTCCTTCTGGGAGGGGGATTGCACGTCTCTGAACGAGGAAGATAAGATGGAGGATGTTAGTTTAATGCACTGCAGAATAATCCTGCCAAATCCTTTCTAAGCAAACATATACTTTTAAGGTTTGCAACTGTAGTTTATCTGTTTAAACGAATGCAATGAAAATAAGAAAATATTGTGGCTGAGAGGAGTGTGTTGCATGCATGTTATTGGGGAGCGTTGCATCTAAGGAGTAGTGATGGCCGTATTGTGAGATTTGTCAGGATTTTTAAGATATTTAATATTTTTTTTAGTAGTTTTAATATTGTCGCCCTTGAATTTGTGATTTAGATTTTGACGTCTCCAAGTATCTTACAAATAGTGTGAAGGGTGTCTTTCCCTCTTCCGGAACATGCAATGCAAAAACATAGGAGTTAACCTTGAAACTGGCCCCCCTCAGTAGCTTAGAGGTTATGTTGTCTGAAGCCTTACTACCATAGTAGAGTTCCGTGGTTCGATTTAACTCTCCATTTCTTCCAGTTAGATGACATTCCTTCTTTTTTGTCTACCCTCTTTACAAAAAACTAACAAATTTTAGATTCATAAGTAGGTAACGGGGCACTTGGGCATGGGAAAATTTTAGCAGTCGTGGGAATTAGGCCATTTACCGGGTATCTACACCTTGCCCTGGTGGCGGGCTTGCGCGCTTCGAGTTAGCATTATGGCTATGTCGGTGGTGCTAAACTAGAAAACCAAAGAACAGACTGAGTGCGAAAAGGCCAGACAAAGCTAGGTACACCTCCTCCTCCGGCGACAATCTTTCCTTTTCCCCATCAACCCACTTATAAGCCAAAGTGTTTACCATGCTAATGGCTGCGTGGCTAAGTAGTGATCAAAAAGTGCTGGTCCAATGCCCGGTCAAGATCGGTTTGTAAAATTTCCTTATCCTGGCAAACGGCTCTGACTCACTGGAGTCACTTCTCGTAGGATCTTTATGGAAGACAAAAAAAAAACAAAAATCTGCTTGTCTCTAGTGTGGAGGCAATCGCCAGTTGCGCAGTTAGTACCAGCCATAGTACACCTACACGAATATCACCCTCAACATCGTCAGAGGAAAAGTCATTCGCTGGAAGCCTGGACACGGTAACTGCGAAGAATCATCCAATCATAGCACACCCGTTTTGGATCGACCGGGCAAACCAAATCCAAAATACAAGTCAGATGGTATGCGCTTGTGAGGCCAGTACCACAGAGTCCTCTACATTCTTGACAAGATTGCTAAGAATGAGAAGGCCGGTACGGTGCATGAGCGAGACCAGTCGGACAAAATAAAGTTTCATAGTACAGTCAAATTAAGCCGAAAAAAGCGAAATAACGGAAATGGTAGGGTACAGGCTGAAAATTGGCACGGAGCTTCCTTTTAGGGTTCTTAATAAGGGGTTATAAAGTCTACCGATTTTCTACCCCGGGAACCTTTCTTTCTAGGGGGTTTTAGGGTCAAAATATCTGTTTTTTGCAAATGCATCTGAAACCGTAAGTCCTATCATAAAAAAATGTTCACAAAGTTTGTAGCTCATACGATTTTCTACAAAAAATGTTATTATACATTTTCCCGTACGTATTGCCATTCATGAGATATCACCGTTTTAAAGATTTAAAATATTCATATGTATGAACTCATTCACGACTTGTATAGGTTTTCCGACGTTCAAGTTGGACTACTTTTCTAATTTTTTCAGGGGTCATTCCTGGATGTATTTGGAGGAAAAATGTGTTCTAGATAGGGGGCTAACCACTAAGATACAGGGTGTTCGCGAAAAAACAATGTCTTTTTTTGTCTTTTATTTAGAGTTGAATAACTCCTAGACCAATTATCGTAAACCAAAATACTTAGACTCATCTTTTAGGTCAAAGTGTATTCTTTTATTTGATATAAAGATCAAGAACTTGAGTTGCTCCGTTGAGAAGATATGTAGGTTCAAAGCATGAGCGAAATGTTTAAAAGCCAAAAGATCAAAGGGTTCCTCCAAGAGCAGGTACAGCAGCCCCAGGTGGATCACAAACGGGTTCAGAAAGGCTGCAGAGCGAGGTGGTCAGAGATCACCTTCAACTAGCTATGACCAGAAAGTTTTAAGGCGACGCATTAGCCCCGAGACCTAGGTGGAGGTAGAAGCCAAACTGTCGGAGTTGGTATTGTATCACATCTCTCAGATAAGGGGGAACAACGCCCTGCAATGACTCTTCGGACTTCCTGAGCAAATGCATCACTGAAATCTGCGACTCATGGGAAGACATAAGGCTCAAGCTAATCCCAGCGACGGATTTCCCGAGGAGACCTAGAGCCCACATCTGGTTGCCAAAAGTAACCGTGGCTTATCCAGTGTCTCCAGCCACAAAATTCGGTTCCTATATATGACTGGGTGATGAAAGCGGAGGAACCACTGAACCGCAGTTCATTCTTTCTGCTTATCAACGAGAAGTCCCTCGAGGTATTGAAAAGAATGAAAACCGACTAAGCGCCAAACTGAAAATTTTTAAAAACCCTTTTACAGAGGAGGAATCTCCGAATGTGGAGGAACTGTCAGAGAGTTCGGGTTTGGAGGAAGGCGCCGAGGACGGGGCTCAAGCGGCACCGGAAGAAGCTTGAGATCCTTCAGATCAACCTCCAATACTCGAAAATAGTCACAAACAACCCCCAGATTTTCCTAAAGGAGGAAAATCTTAGTGTCGCCTTAATACAAGGGCCCTGGGTACGCGGACGGGATATAAAGGGGCTCTCGGACAGGCAATACAACACCTTTTACCACCACTCGGATCAAGGTGAGCCTAGATCTTGCATCCTGGTTAAAAGGAACATCAAAGACTTCCTCTGCCCGACCTTCAGTTCAACTGACTTAACGGTAATTAGATTGGAGTTTCGAGTTTGGGCTGCCAGCCAGCCAAAAGTGGACTGGATACTTGCACTATCTCTAGCTCGACTTGACCGACTTATAATAAAAAAAAACCAATGGGCCCCTTATACAGACCCCGACGAGATATTGCCAAAATCACGGCAATCATCTCGGGACATTGGCCCATAGGAGACCATGCTGCCACGTTCAACATCTGTTGCTGCGGGACACAAACAAGAGAGAAACACTTGTTCACTTCCTGTGCAAATGGCCGGCTTTAGCTCCAACCAGTTAGAGCACACTAAGAAGTTGCGTTTTGGAAGAAACAAAGAAGAGCTTGTCAAAAGATCTTCAGACTGGAGATCAGATCATTGTTAAGCTTCCTAAATTCAACGGGATGGTTTTAGGCATCCGACAGGCCCGACCAAAAACCACTGAACAGAAATTACATAAGTTGTGGCAACAAAGCAGCGCGGAAAGCGCTAATTGGACCTCCCCGGTGGCACTGGAGGCAGCCCTTCACGTTCCTATCTACCTACCTACCATCTTAGAGTTCTATGATTCGATGAAATTCTCCACTTCTTCCACCTAGATAACATTCTTTTTTGTCTATCTTCTTTACAAAAGCTAAAGAATTTGAGAGTTATAAGTAGGTAGCGGGGCACTTGAACATGGGAAAAATTAAGCAGACGTGGGAATTAGGGCACGGGACCGTAGCAGTTGTGGGGAAGCTGTAGGTGGAGTAATAAGTAAAAATCAGCACCTCAACGAGGTGTGTGTGTGAGCTATGAGTAACCGTGCTAATGGGAGAGGAAGAATACGTTGTGCAAGGGAGAACACCCTTGAAATCCTAATAAGCCACGACAAAAATGCTGTCATGTTAAGTTCGTAATTTTTAAAAAAATTTCATCCCCCCAGACTTGCTATTTATAATTTCTGGTTCACAAGTCTAAATTTATTTAATTACACTCAGAATATTTTTACAAAACAATCCATCAACCTCAACTCTCTCAGAAACCACTGATTTTAACTTTAAAATATCTCTCCCTTATTTAATAATAATTTCACAAGTACACTGTGCGCTTTATAAGTCAACCACCAGACCGAAAACAGCCATTATAAAACACAAAGCGCCCACTCAATATTGCACGTCTAATTAATCCCTCGCCCACGCGCGACTAATCCTTTTTTCTATTTAACTTAAAACTCATCCACTGTTTCTCTCAACTACCAGCAAATGTCTAAATTTATTATGATGTCAATTAAATTCGTTTTTGCCAGGCCTTGGCACTCTACCTTCTTCTATACCGGCTATATATATTTCCAAGGATTGCCCCATAGAAAAGGGGTAGTGACGTGTAATTTATTGTAAAGGTGGAAAATAGAAGGAGTCGTACAAGGAGCTCTAGAGTGGATTTAATTGAGGAGAAAGTGTGAGAGGTGTGAGTGTAAAGAGGCTCGTATATTGTTTTAATTGTTACTTGTTAAGTAGTAGTGAGTTTGGTACGTCAATGAAGAAATTGAAAAAGTTTTGTAATTGTAAAAAAATAAAACAATTTTTGTTATAATGCATCGTTTACAATGTTAAAGTGGAAATTTTACTACGTTTACAGTGTGAAATTGCAATTTTTTACTAAACGATAGTAAAACTAAAGTGAAGTAAATTTCAATAACAGAAAATTACTGGCGCGCAGTAGGAAGGATGCCAGGAAACTAGTTGAATTTATCTTGGAATACTGAGCTCTACTGCTGTTAACAAATGAGGCTTGGGAGAGTGGAGGACCCCATCTGTGGGCTTTGCCTGAAGGAGAATGAGTCTGCCAGTCACGTTAACTGTCATAGTTGAAAGATAACGAGAATAAGGGAGTATGTCTAAGTAGTAATAATCGTGTCCTACCCTAGATAAATAAACGAAGCTCCAACCAATACACAAAACTAGGCTTAACGAAGACGCAAACCAAAACTCATTTGGTCAAAGCTAAGGCACTGGCCCCATGAAGACTTATTAATGTATGAAACCCGGAGCACATTGTCCCACAAGATTCAATACCGTAAAAGCTCTCCCAAGACACAAACCCACCACAGTTTCCCGAGATCACAACTGATGACATCACTGCGTCTGAACTCTCTTATTCATACTGCTTGAAACGATTTATAAATTCGTGCAAGTTCAAGTCTCTCTCAACGACCTCAGAGTCCCGACCAAAAACACTGCTCTTCATTTAAAACCCCACAGCTATTGTCCTCCACCCCTGCTTTCTCTTAGATGGTGATTTGTTGCGCAGTGTTCGATAGTCAAGCCATCCAGTGTCCTCACATCGTTTCTATTTCGTCTCGATGTGAGACAATAAAAGAGGGAAACGCTTCTTGTTGGCCAAACTACGCTGGGAACTTCTAAAATATCTAAGAGGGAGCATTCATATTGTACATGGATAGCTCAGAGAGAGAGAGAGAAATGTTTTTTTCCCCTGGAGGTAAAAAGTTTACGCTATCGCCACGACTCATGTGCTGGCCGATCCCGCATGACGGTTATGTTTACGTAAACATACACACCTACACACATTCGCACATATAAATACATGCCCATATGCATATATGGATCTATATATACGTGAAACTGAAAAACTCCTCGACGTGATCCTCCCCCACGAGACTGGGTAATAAGCATTACGTCACAGGGGTTGTTCAGCTATATTTAACTAATACTGCGCTTCTTGTAGCCTTAACATTCTGGGGATGTCGCCTTCAGCGTTGCTTCTACTTTCCTCGGACCTCATCATGTGGCCTAGGATGTTTTTCGGCGTTAGTAGCACCTCGACCATTTCATTTAGTTCAGTCCTTTTATCGGCGAATCTTGAGCAGGTAAGGAAGACGTGCTCTGCCTCTACTTACATCGTGATGCGGGTATTTCCTATACCCCCCCTCAATGTTCACTCAGGAACTACGTGAGGTCGTAATTCACTTTTTTTTTTTTTTTTTTTTTATGTGATAGTCTAAGCTCAGGTGTCACCCTTTGTACTACTAATACGTCATGTCGTTTAGGTCATGGTGCAATGTCCAGTAGTAAGCTTAGCTCGAAAGATAGAGAGAAGGACATAATAGGTTAGGGGGAGTCTAGGGGGTGTTGCAGAAAGTGGCGATGAACCTTGCGTTTGAACTCTTGGATGTTGTATGAGTTCGGGAATACCGTCTTTGGAAGGTTGTTCCACAGACGAGTGGTTCTTGTTATAAACGAATTTCTAAATCGGAGTGTGCGCGAAGATATGGGCTGTAAACTGAGGGGGTGAGCCGAGCGGGCAAGTCTTGTGTTGCGGGAAAAATGTTGCCGTGGAGGCATAAGGTTACTTATTTCAGTGGAGCAATCATTATGAAAAAAACGATAAAATTTTGCTAGAGCTGCAACATTCCTACGGTGGCTTAATGAGTCAATTGAAGAGCAAATGGCGCTGTCACCAATAAGTTTGAGAGCGCGGTTTTGCACCTTGTCCAGCCAAGCTAAGATGGTTCTTGGGGCTCCGGCCCAGATATACGAGTTATATTCAAGACGGGGACGAATGTAGGACTTGTAAATTATAGCCCTGGCAGACGGCTGAAGGAGAAATTTGCACCTTTTGAGGAATCCTAGACACTGGGATGCTTGTTTAGCACTTTGGAATATGTGGTTATTCCAGCGCAGATCTTCAGCTAATGTTACGCCTAGGATGTTTAGAGAGGGTTCGGCCGTTACGGTCTTGTTGTCCACTGAAATAGAAAGCGGTTCGGTGCAAGTTTTATTGGAGATGAGACAGTACTTCGTTTTAGATGCATTGAATTCGACACGGTTCTTGCGGCCCCATTCAAGAATTCGTTCGATGTCCCTGTTGATTGAATTGGTCAACAGTTGGCGATGATGTAGACAAGGTCTGGCACGCGCTTGTGTTACATTATCAAAACCATAGGAGTAACGTAGAGTACCGTCATCAGCAAAGCTGTGGAGTGAGTTAGAGGGGACTGAGAGCAGGTCATTAATAAAAACTAGGAAGAGAACTGGTGATAGAATTGAGCCCTGGGGAACACCTGCGGAGATGTGGCGGGGGTCGGATTCGACGCCATCCAATACTACCTTGATTGAACGGCCTGAAAGGAAGCTCTCAATCCAGTTCTTCAGAACAGAGTCAATACCAATAGCTTGGAGTTTAGCCAACAGAGCGGGATGCCATACTCTGTCAAAAGCCTTGGATATATCCAGAGCAACCAGACCAGATTCACCAAATCGGTGTATACTCCGGCTGAGGTGCTCCGTTAAGCAAACAAGGAGGTCACCAGTGGATCTTTTCGATCTAAAGCCGTATTGTTTGTCATTCAATATTTGGTTGTATTCAAGATATTCCATAAGCTTCCTTTTTATTATTGTCTCCATAACTTTGGAGAGAATAGAAGTAATTGCTATTGGGCAGTAGTTAGTAGGGTCACTAGCTTCACCTTTTTTCGGTATGGGCTGAACATGAGCCAGTTTCCAGGAGTCAGGATAAACTCCGGAGAAGTATGAAAGTGCAAAAAGTTTGCGCAGAGGTTTAGCCAAAGGTGAGGCACATTTTTTAAGAACTATAGGGGGAATTTTGTCGGGGCCAGTGGCTTTGTTGGAGTCCTGGGGCCGGTTCACGTAACTCGACAACGAAAATTTTTTTTCGTTTCGCGTTCACGTAGCTCGAAAAAAATACAAATTTTCGTTTGCTGACTCGAAAGCTCTTATGTTATCGAACACTTGTATTATTAAGATTAATTTTCCAATTTAAAAGTAGACTTTTATAAGTTATTACATAATGTAAATTATTTTTAAAAATTTAATTAAGTTGTTGTCAATAAATTGTATAATTTTACAGCGGTTTTTGTAAAGAAAATCGTGTTTCAGTAATGTGGTTTCCTTAAATTTTCTTTCGAGCTACGTGAACGCTCAATTTTTTCGAGACAAATTTTTTCGTTTTCAAATTCGTTTCGAACGATTGTCGTCGTTCGAGTTACGTGAACCGGCCCCAGCTCTTTGAGACACTTATATACTTCACGCGTCCTGAAGAAAACTCTATCCATTGAGTGAGCGGAACGCTCGATGGTGGGGGGTTGCATGACGGCATCGGGTAAGGAAGAATTTTCGGCGAACAGAAGTGCGAGAGATCGGCCTTGGGTTTGCTTTCTGTTATCACCTGTTTGTTGTAAATGAATGGAGGCGTTGAATGTGAAGTGAAATTCTTCCTGATGGAGGTTACCAAGGACCAGAAGTTTTTACTGCCAGCAGTGGAGTTTATGAGTTTACCTCTCAGATTCTCATCGAATAATTCTTTGACTCTCTTGATGGTGGATTTACAAGAGTTTCTCAACCTGATGTATTCACGTCGAGATGTTTCGCTCGGAGAGTTTTTGTACTGTCTGTAGGCGGCTTCTTTGGTTTTGATTGCGTTCATACACTCTCGATTGAACCATCCATATTGCCTAGGCTTTATGGATTTGGAAGAATGGGGAATGAATAAACGCATTCCGGCCAGTATAATTTTGGTAATACAGATGGCCGCAAAATTAACATCGCGATTCTGAAAACACAAATCCCAATCAGTAGCTTGGAAAAAGCGAATCAGCCCCCACCAGTTGGCTTTTCCATAATGCCAAACAGTTCTCCTAGGAGCTGGCGTTGTTGGGGTTGGAGATGGTTAGGAGAAGTAAGCGCTGACTAGACAGTGATCCGAGTTTCCAATAGGCGAATCGACCTCAACGGAGTAACGTGAAGGGTGGGAGGTAAGAAAAAGATCAAGGAGGTGTGCCCCTTGTCCCGCAGTGTCAGGAACGCGCGTACGCTGTTTCACTATTTGGTGCAAGTTATTGGTCTCAGCAAAGAGCTCGGCATCCCTGCCAGAAACACTGGTGCCATTTGAGTAATTCAGCCAATTTACGTTGTGAACGTTGAAATCACCCGCAACAATTATTTCGCACTCCGGATGGGAGGATAAAAGTTCGGAGATACGTTCGGAGATAGCGTCGAATGCTAATAAGGAGGCTTCATTACTAATATTAGGACTCCTGTATAGAAAACAGAAGAAAATGACGTGATTACGAAGTGAAATTTTAATACCGAGATGGTTAAAATCAGATGATGTACTGCTGTACACCTTGTGGAAGGCAACGTCTTTCCTAATATAAATGGCAATTCCCCTATGTGGGGACAGATTGTGCACTAAAGTGTACCCGGAAACCTGATAACAATCTAGACAATCGTTAGGTAAAATCTGGGTTTCACTTAGTGCGAAGATTGGGGGAGAATAAGTGTTGAGATGGCACAACACGGAATAGAAATTCGCTTTTAACCCACGGATAAAGAAAGTCGATACAAAAATTATTGTATCGTTGCTTTGTGAACACAAGGTTGCAAGCCCCAGTCGCAACCGGCAGTGCCATTGTCATCACCGTCGGGGTTAACGGGATGCGCCTTGCTGCAGTGTTATGCCTCCTAAAGCAAGGAGAATCCCGTCGAACTTCCCCATGCCCCCTCGTAACCCATATTTTCACGTTAGGGATAAATCTGTGGGTCCAACGACGACCCTTTACCGACTCGTCTCCCTTCCCTTGCCATTCCCTTAAGGATTCGCAGTGCGCAATCTGCCACCGCACCATTCTTGGCTCCTCTCTACCATATTCTGGGTCATAGAGACGCATGTCCTCTCTCGCCAGACCGTTTATGGGGGTCATCCCCACTATCACGCACGCCGCATCGTCGGACGTGGTCCTGTGGGCGCAGAAAGTGCGAAGTGCACTTAATCTATATGCAGGCCCCCATTTCCTACTGTTTGCAGCCCTGTTTAACGCTGCTGCCCACATTGGCGCTGCGTAAAACAGGACTGAGTGAGTGCTGCACAAATCACAGAAGCTTTGTCCTCTACCTTGATCCTTACGGGCACTAGCTTTCTCCGTTTATTGATCACCGCACCGCTTCAGTTTGTGCTCAGCAAGCTTCAACCCAGCGCGTTCTAGCCACACTTTTACTTCTCAGATCGCTTCGTTCGCATTGTATATTCCATGTCATCTAGGCGTTTTCCTACGACAACTACCACGATGTCATCCGCGATCCCGATCGCCACTGATTCCTTTGAAGCCCCAACACTTTATTGTACATTGCGATACACTATAGAGGGCCCAGGACGAAAACCTGGGGAACACCGCATGTTGTCCTGAACACCTTCGGACCATCTTCCGAATCACAAAGAGGCTACTTTCTCTGAAGGTAGTCGGCAACTACTCGCCCTAGGTACATGGTGTGTCTAGCTTGATCAACGCCTCAACTATTTTGCTCCATCTCGCTGAGTCGAAAGCAGTTTCGTCGGGGGTTATCAGTGTGAAAGTTTTCTCTATGGTGGCTCTTGCTATGCCTACCATCATGTTGACTGCGTCAGTCGTCGACCTTGCCTTTCTGAAGCCGAATTGCTTGTCCGACAAGTCACCTACTCGTTCGATGCTTTCTTGTTACAGATCACCGGCTCGAAAAGTTTGCGTATGCAACTAAAGAGACATATCGGTCTGTAGGACAACGGGTCCCCTAAAGGCTTGTTCGGCTTCGGTAGGAGCACGAGTTCCTGCTGTTTCCATTGCTCTAAGAAGATCCATATCTCAAGCACGCTGTCAAGACTTCAGCAAACCTGTCTGGCAATATCGTAGCCGCTACCTTCGCCGCTTTATTTGGTATGCCATCCTTTTTTTTATGTGGCAGTGCTAAGCTCATCTTAGCTTATTGATGGAGAACTTTCTTGCGGCCTCCTCTGCGGTTACCTCAGCTACCTCTTCTGAGTCCACCTAAAAGTTGGGTAGATCAACGGGGCGTACGTTCTGTAGAAACAGCTCGTACACAATATGCTACAGCAGTCCGGGGCAGATGATCGGTGAAGAGCGCTTGATCTTTACCACTGACATAACCATTTTATAGGCTCCACACCAGGGGTCTGAGTCTGATACTCTGCACAACCTTTTGAAGTGCTCGGAATCACTTCTAGCGATGGCCTTGTTCAGCCTTTTCCTCGCTTCCTTATATCTTTTGAGAAGCTTGTCGAAATCCGGACGACCCCGATTTGTTTTCCTTCTTGCTTTGAGGCAGGTCATAGTTGAAAGATAACGAGGATAAGGGAGTATGTCTAAATGAGGGTAAGGGAGTATGTCGATGACTTACGAGACCTCGTCCCGGACGTATCCAATCGGACTTATATTATGCAGCAGCAACTCTATGAACATCGCCTAAGCTCAGATACATGTCAGTAGTTGCAGAGTCCGGCTCTAAACTGATTCTCTTTATAGGGACCTTTACTATAGTGTTACTAACCGAAGTTACGTCGAATTTTACGTATTTACTCCTCCACTGTTTGCCAGCTACGGCATCAGATATTGGGTGTCCTATGCGGGTTGGTAGCGT
This sequence comes from Thereva unica, assembly GCA_949987705.1. Lineage (NCBI taxonomy): Eukaryota > Metazoa > Arthropoda > Insecta > Diptera > Therevidae > Thereva > Thereva unica. Next base: position 23,390,264 of record OX465285.1, on the reverse strand, counting down.
GGATCTTATGGGCCCATGTCCTGTGATTATTGCCGTATCGCTTAGGGGCAAGTTTAGCAGCCTTATTGTGTTAAGTAAGCCTAGTAGTCCTAGAGATAACCCAGATCTCCACTCGACATGGGGATATCGCAGGTCTCTATTGAATCTATCTAGTTCTTATAGAAGCTGGACTATTAAAATTAAAACATATTTTTGAAAACAATACCGAAAATCACAACACCACCGAATCTCTTTAATTTAAACACATTCTCCATCTTATGCAAAAAATTAACCGCCCATAAAATTACACGCCAAAACAAAGGAGAACACCAAACACCATCCCCGGCACATATGTACAGAACGACGGAACAATTCCCTCTTTGCACAATGAACCCTTCTTTTGACCATTTTGAACTTTTAGTTTCTGCAAAATGGAACTTTGAACCACGACGACGTCGAGGAGCACACAGCACCGAACAGAACAGAACAGAACAGGATGGCGAGTTAATATTAAATGAACATTTTTGAACAAAACGCTATATCAAAAAATTTAAAGCAGTTCTTAAAGGCTTTTGTGGATATTTAAAAAAACGAAATATGTTTGTGCTGGGCAGTAATTACAATTATTGTACTTACTTGCATGTGCCACCATTCTCGCAGAAATTTATATCTGGATTCTCGCACAGCGGACCCTTGCCACAATCTGAACCACTAAATCCGGGAAAGCACGAACAGTAGTATGACCTGGAAGGAAAAAATTTATATGATTATTATTAAGCAGTTAATTATCATTAATGTTATGTTATATTTTGGAGAAATGAGTAAGCTTCAGTTCACACAGTTTTCAGTTTAATAGGCGATGAAACTATCGTTTGAACTCTTGGATACTGCAAGAGATCGGGAATACTGGAAGGTCGAGTTGTTCTACATAGTTATAAGTAAATTACTATATGTATGTGTGTGCACAATTAAGGGCTGTTGAATGTGAGAGTGAGCTGATCGGACATGACCAAAATCCATGTCCGAGCACGAGTTGGAGTGCCCATTACTACGAATAAGTATTTGATAATGACATTGTTATTGTTATTGTTTATTTGCAAAAGTATGTACAAAGATACAGATCTTATTTCAGTACATTCATTAAAAAAACGATACATAAAAGTACGGTGACAGAATTTAAGAAAAAAAAAATTAATTAAAAATTCAAACTAACAAATAAATTAAAGAAAAAAAAAAAATAATAATATAAAATATATATATATATAAAAGAAGAAAGTAGCTATTAAAGATAATTAAATAGAAAATTAGCTAAAACAAATTAAAATATAATGCAGAGAGAGAGTGAGAGTAAATGCAGAGAAAAAGAAAAAAAAAGTTATATATTCATGCTTTAATTCGTCCTGTTAGTAATTAAATCGAAAAGCCGCCTCTTGAAAACGTTCATTGAATCGACACGTTGTAAACCCACTGGGAGGGAGTTCCATAACAGAGCTGCGGATACAAAGAAAGAACGCTGCCCAACTAGTGTGCGGAAACGCGGAATAATCAAATTGTTGTTTCTGAGTGATTGTGACGACTGAACAAACTGATTAAGGTACGCGGGTTTGCGTTGGTGCAATATATCATGAAGTAGGCGCAAAAGCCTAAACTCACGATACTCCCTAAAGGAGCAGCCCAATACGGTGTTTGAATAAGGCGAAATGTGGTCAAACCGGCGTAAGTTATAAATAAAGCGTACACAATCGTTAAAGGCTACTTCGAGCTTATGAGCGCACAAAGAATCTAGGGAGGGGAAAATGGAGAGGCCCTGCATCAAAAGAGGTAAGAGCAAGACTTTCACCAAATACAAGTGGATAGCCCTTTTAAGCAAACCGCAGTGGTATCTAAGTTTTGAAAGGAGCCCGTATGTTTTGCCAACAATTAATTTAACGTGGTCGCAGCAGGTCATACTACTATTTAGGACCACTCCAAGATTCCTCACTTTAAAAACGCAAGCTAGAGGAACCCCATTTAAGGAAATTACTGGGAGGTCGGATTGAGAAATTGGAGAGTGAGTGAAAAAAATGCAATGTGACTTCGATGGATTTAGCTGCAGTAAGTTCAGTGTTGACCAGCTTGAGATATTATGCAAGTCTGCCGCAATCAGCTCCACACAATTATGGATTTGATCTTTTGGCGCAGAGAAATAAAGCTGCACATCATCTACATACATATGAACCTTAGAATGCTTTATTACTAGAGGAAGATCGTTAATAAAAACGCTAAACAAAAGTGGCCCAAGAATAGAACCTTGAGGAACTCCCGAGGTAAGTAACGAACTGGTGGAACTAGAGTCTCCGAGTTTAACTTTTTGCGAGCGGTTCTTTAAAAAGCTGTGCAAAAGCTTAAGAGCAGTTGAAGAAAAAGAGACTTGAGTGGAGAGTTTTTGCAAGAGCAAAGAGTGGTTGACGCTATCAAAGGCTTTAGAAGAGAAATCAAGTAGCAGCAGACAACAAATGTGACGATCATCAAGAGAATTACGAATATCATTTGTGACTTTGAGAAGTGCTGTTTCACAGCTGTGATGCTTGCGGAAACCAGATTGCCATTCACTTATAAATTGAAGTTGTTCACAAAACTCAAGGATTTGAGTCGCTATCAGTTTTTCAAAAACCTTTGCTAGAAAGGGAAGAATACTAATGGGCCGAAAATCCGATGGAAGAGCAGGAGAGGGGCACTTAGGTATGGGCGTAATTAATGCATGCTTCCACAAAGTGGGAAACTCCGAAGTAGTGAAGCACGCGTTGAATATGTGGGTTAAAATAGGCAGCAAGCAAGGAAGTAACATTTTTAGAAATCGTGGTGAAATATTATCGCTACCAGTGGCTGTAGATTTGATAGAATTTAAAGCAGAGATAACTACAAGAGAATCAACGCAACGAAAACAAAAGCCATCTGATGAAGGTGTATAAGAGGTAGTAGCCTCCACTATCGCTTGGTTGGATATAAAGTAATGGTTGAGGTTTTCAGGACTGAGGTTGTGAACAACGGCATCATTATTGGAGTGGACACCCAGATTGCGTAGATTTTTCCAAACAGTTTTTAAGGATAGGGATGGATCAAGCTTTCTAGCATAATAATTACGCTTGGCTTCTTTAATTTTTGTAACAATTAAATTCCGAAGACGTTTAAAAGATCTCTTTGCTGAAGCAGTTTTTACTCTTAAGGACCAACGATAGACAAACTCTCTTTCAATAATAAGCGATTTAATCTCAGTAGTAAACCAAGGTTTCGACTTAGCTGATAAATATTTTCTTCTCAGAGGCACAAACTCATCGTAGAGATCAAGGAATATTCTATTAAACTCTGTTATTTTGTCGTCAACCTATGCCAATCCGAAGATGTTGCACCAGGGTAGACAAAAACATCTTTGGAGAAGACGTTCCTGGTCAATATTAGAGTAATCACGATAAATAACTGTTTTCACCGATGGAGGGTCAACATTGAAGCTATGGCACACGAAGATGATATCATGATCCAGGTAACTAGGTGCAGAGATTTGGTTATGGAAAAGAATAGAGCTGGTATTGTTTGTAAGGAACACATCAAGCAAAGAGGGTATCCTACAATTAAAATAAGTAGGCAGCACATTAATCGCCTCCAGACCAAGGGTACGCATGGTGTACCGGAATGAGCTTTGTACGGTATATTCTTTCAATAAATTAACGTTAAAGTCACCTCCAACCAGTATGTTTTTATACAGACTGGATAGGTGCTCGAGACTTTCGATAAGCTCTTTAGCGTTAGCAGGGCTAAACAGACCCGGAGGAGAGTATACACACACAAGAAGCAGATTATCAGTAGTATTAGAAATATCGACACACAGAAACTCGATTCCCGGTTGCTTGGAAAATCCAACAATTTTAGCCACTAAGTTTTCACGCAAATAAATTGCCACTCCTCCGCCAACGCGCCCTTGTCGATCATTTCGGAATAATTTGTAACCGTCAATGGATACGATAGAGGAGGGAATATAGGGGTTAAGCCAACTTTCAGATATTAAAATAGCATGCAGTCCAGAATTTATAAATATTTCATTCAACTCTCCAATTTTCGGTCGAATACTTCGCGAGTTTAAAAGACAGGCATTGAAACCTGAATATTTCGAGCTAAAAATCCTGACTAGCGTTCTCACCTTGTCTTCGCAACTAAAATTTGATGGCATTTAAAATCACTAACAACACGAAACAATAAACATTGACAAGAAACGAAGGTCGGCAACGGAAAACGATGGATGAAAATTTAACCGTGTAAAAGCATGAATACATAACGAACAGTGTAACTAGAAAATTGACTGCAATAAAAATAAAAATTAAAAATAAAAATAAAAATTAAAATTAAATCGATATTAAAAAATTAAAAGCCAAAAAAATTAAAAATAAATAGAGAAGGAATAGAAAATAGAAACGAAAACAAGAACAAAACGAAAAACAAGACACGAAAACATCAGACGCTAGCACTGCGCTGCTCCTATCGATGGACATTGTAGTTGCTTCGTATCACGCACAATGACAAAATTATCGTCTTTTTTCCGTCTGATCCTAACAAGGCCATCCCTGGTCGAAACAGAATATAACAACCCAAGCCTGCGAAGTTTTAAAGCCTCCCGCAGCAGATAATTATTAGCAGGCGAAAGGCTTTCGTTTACGAAGACTGGAGAGTCTGCCGTGAAGCCATCCAGCTCACACAGTGGGAATTTTAATTTTTCCTTTACCTTTAATGCGAGCAAGAACGCCTTTGCTTCGCGCTGTCCAGAAAATTTGGCAATTATTGGTCCATTCTGTTTGCCCGAACGTGATCGCAGCCGAATGACATGTCATTATAACCTATTTAATACAGCTATTATCACCTCTTTATTACCTATTTTTCACGAGTAATTATTAACTATTACTCCACCCACAACTGCCTCGCCCACTGTTTCCCAGTCTCAAGTGCCGCAATACCCACTAATTTTTAAACGTGGCCAGGCAATCGAAGGTAGTTGTCGGGGCGCCGGCCAAGATATACGAGTTGAACTCGAGACCGGAACGAATGTATGCCGTGTAGGTTATAGCCTTGCCCGGTGGCTCAAGGATGTACTCACACATTTTACGAAATTTCAGACACTGGCGCCATTTGGAATATGTGATTTTTTCAACTTGGATTTTTAGTTATAGAGGTAGGGTTTGGCTGTTAGATCTATAGTATATAGCCATTCTTTATCCCGAGAAACCAGGCCAGTTATATTAATTCGGTATACTTTCGTTGGAGATACTCCATTGGAGATAACCAATAAATTTTTTCGATCTAAAGCCGTTCTGCTTATCATTCAATATTTGCTTGCTTTGAAGATGGTCCATTAGTTTTTACTTTTGATTTCATTTGATCGCTTATATATTGAAGAGCATTTTAAAATTGGTTTTATATGTTTTTAATCTTGTTTATTAATATTGGGCGGAAGTAGAAGGCTAAGTAAGCTTGAAGGCACTCTTTTTTGAGAAGGCCCGATCTATTGAAGGACTCTTTAGAAAGTAGCTCTCACAATGTTTCCTCTAGGCAATCGTTTTGGAAAGTCTGTTAGCGTTACGCCACGACTGGAAGGAAGTGACAGTGTTGCTGTCATGGTAGGAGGAGATCAGCACATCAGTAAGCTTCAGTTCACGCAGATCTGAATTCGAGGCCACAAGCCCCTGAAACTTACTCCAGTTGGTTTTTCTTAGGAACCAGAAAGGAGGCGAGGATGTGTAATATTTTGAACTAAGTCCACCTCTTGATCGTTTGCACGCACGCATTCGAGGGGTCCAATTGTCGATGACTTTTCCAAGTAAGGCCGACTAAATACCACGAATTACTCGCTCGATTTTGGCTTTCAAGTCATCAGTTGTTTCCGGGTTACTAGCGAAATCTAATGACTTTACTTAGCTACAAAGAAAGAAGTCCAGCGAAGTTAAGTCACATGATCACGGTGGCTAGTTGACAGAAGTCTTCTCGAGATGATAGACTCTCCGAACTTTCTTTTCAATAAGTCTATTGTCTCGTTCGAAGTGTGGCAGCGATGTTGTCACTTGAACGCGCGATTCTTACACGAATGGGTGTCCTGCCGCCGTGCAAAGTGAATTTCGATTCAAAGGACCATAAAATTCGTGTAATGCTCTGAACGTAGCTCGAACAGAGCCCCCACTTTGGTAGTATAATTTTACGATTTGGAAACGTTCTTGCGGCGCCACTGCTGCCATGATGGAACGGTGAGCCTTACTGAATAAAATACACTATGACAGACGTCAATATCATTTATAACATGGCGGCAATCCCTATAGAAAATTCTATCACACCTATTGGTATACCCATTAATCTCCGGCCGACTTAGCCAGCTGGTAGATACATGACCATGTCAGGAGTCTATTTCCAGTCGCCCACGAGGACTTGTTTACAAAAATTCTGACAGCCTAATCCGGCGATTTCTAAACAAACGAAAACGAATCCGCTCAAATTCGATCAAATGTGTTTATATCCGTTTATTGTAATCGTTCAAATGGAAAACCCATGCTGGGAAAACCGCTTTGACAGATCCATCCGATTCCGTTCCGTTCATAGTAGTGGCCCTTAACGTCTCATTTCAGCCGTTCACTTCTGCGTACTCTTTCGCTGGTCTTTTTTTTTGTTCTTACATTTGCGCAAACTAAAAAGTGATCAGAGTCTACGCCAGCTTCTAACATCCCCTATGCTTGAGCTATATCTTCTGTCAGTTAAGTTGTGGTCGATTTGATTCCGCACAGTACTACCTGTTGAGCTCCAAGTCACTTTATGAATTTTCTTATGTTCAAACCAGGCCCCGCCTATAGTTAGATCTTTAGATAACTCACATATGCGCCAACTGCCAACCCCACTGATTCCCAGGCCCAAGTGATGCAATACCCACTAATTTTGGACCAACATCTTGTCCAGTCAATCTCAAGTGGTTCTCTGGCCCTTGGCCATGATATACGAGTTCAATTTAAGGCGGGATGAATGTAAGCCTTGTAGATTATATCCCTGGAAGGTGAATGAATGAGGTACTTGGACATTTTAAGAAATTCCAGGCATTGGGATGCCTGATTAAACCATCCTGGCCTAAAATTCATAAGTATAGAACACCCCTAAATGTCTCGTTGTTACTATACCATTTTTTACCAAATCTCATATTGAACTCATTTACATCAGGTAATCTTAAGGTACAAGTGATAAATTTGCAATTTCATTCACAATACCTCATCATCTATAGGTCAACCTGTTTTATTGTAATCCCCTTTATTTAAAGTCGGCCATCATCGTCCACAAAACTTCCAGTTTTCCTTTTTTGGTGGGGTTGGAATCAAACAATTGGTATCCCCAGTTCAAAACTTCAAAATCAACCCGAGAATGATGAATAGGAAGGAGTAGGAGAGGACTAAATCAGCAGGAAAATCAAAGGAAGATTGTCTTGTCTGCATTTTCAAAGGCAAAATCGAAAGGATTTTGGGGTCAATGGAAGGCAATTTAAGCATTTTATGAAGAAAAAAAGTGGTTATTTGCATTTTTCGCTTTTCTTTTTTTGTTCTTAAGTGGAGATCGGACGATTTAATAAGATACTACTTCAAAAAGACGTGTGGTGACGAATGTGGTTTTTTTGAGTAAAAAGTGTTTTTGTGTTGTTTTAATTTATTCAACAACCTTTTCACCAGTGGCGTAGCAAGAAATATTTTCAGGGGGGGGTTAAATAGTTATAAGTCGAGTCCTGAACTTTAAACATTATCTTTCAAAACTAATACAACTTTTAGTTATGTTTTAATAGGAATAATACCATAAGAAGTGTTTTAGAGGAGTTCAGTTTATTAACTACTAGCATAAAACCCGCGTGCCTTGCAACGCCTTTAAATAAAAACTGTTTATTATGTGCAATGTTTTCCTTCAAAAAAAAACACACACACACACACAAAAAAGTCAGCTGTTATTATCCCTAAAAGGGGATTTTAATAAATATGGTAAACAAATTGCTGCGTATATCACCTCTGCTCAACAAATCTGCAAGTTTTGAAGCAGAGATTGGCATGTATATGTCATCAAGAGAAGTGACATTTTAGGGTTTGACGAACATTCGTTAAGTTTGTTCGCCTATTTACGTGGGTGCAAGAAATTATGAAGCAATCACAAATGAATATTAAATAAAGTGAATTTCGAGTCATTCATTTCTACGTGATTATAGGGATGCACTGTCAACATTTCAGCCCTTCAGCTTCAGAAGTTTGGGTTAACCCCATTTCACCCCCTTAGGGGATGAATTTCGAGTAATCGCCTCTTAGTGGATGTCCACGTCATAATAGGGATGCACTGTCGAAATTTCAGCCCTATAGCTCCAGTAGTTTGGTAACCCCATTTCACCCCGTTAGGGGATGAATTTCGACAAATCGCTTCTTAGTGAATGCCCACGTCATTATAGAGATGCACTGTCAAAATTTCAGCCGTTTAGCTACAGCGCACATACGTCAATATTCTACATTTACGCGGCCAAAATTATTTGTTTACGTATATCACGTCTACATGATATTAAATATCTCATAAGACTATTTGTTTTTATTTAGTTAAATTTTTTGTAAATTAAGGTAAAAAATCATAAATTAAGGTACAAAAAACATAAATTAAGGTAAAAAATGTATTCAATCAAAATAAATACACACAAAATAAAAAAAATGGTTATTTTTTCATATAAAATCTTAATGGTATAAAAGGTCCCCCGTTTTGTCATCCGCACTCTTCCGCAACTGGTTTTTGTATTTTCTTTTAGTCAAAGGATTGTAGTTTCAAATAAAAAAAGAATGATGATCGTATCTCATCGAGAAATACAACAAATTGACCTTTGAAGTTCAAAATTACTTCAAAATTTGTCTTAAAACAACCCATGTGTTTGAAATCCCCAAATTATTCGAATAGAGCATTTTGGGTAAGTAAATAATAATAAAAATAAAGATCCATACCTGTGTTATTGGAATCCATCACTTTCACTTCAATAACTGACACAGAAAAAAAAATATTAATGTTGTCACTTTTGTTGTGTTTGTAACTTTAAGCAACAAAAACGAGCGCACGGGTTGACGGTCAAGTACCGACTACCTGAATGCGGTCGGGGTGTGTCCTAGGTAGGTGGTGGGGGTCAGTTAGGATTCTTGGAACTGTCTTCTAGCTCTGCATGTGCTATTTTATGTGTTTACCGTAAGTTTTTAAAATTCAATTTTGGCCGCGTAAATGTGGAATATTGACGTATGTGCAGCGGTTTGGGTTAGCCCCATTTCACCCCCTTAGGGGATAAATTTCAAAAAATCGCTCCTAAGTGGATGTCCACGTCATTATAGGGATGCACTGGCAAAATTTCAGCCCAATAGCTTTAGCGGTTTGGAAAATCCCCATTTCACCCCCTTAGGGGATGAATTTCTAAAAATCGCTTTTTAGTGGATGTCCATGTCATTATAGGGATGCACTGTCAAACAGGCAAACAGGCCAACAGCCCAACAGGCCAACAGGCCAACAGGCCAACAGCCCAACAGCCCAACAGGACAACAGGCCAACAGGCCAACAGGCAAACAGGCAAACACAAACATTCAAACAGGCAAACAGGCAAACAGGCAAACAGGCAAACAGGCAAACAGGCAAACAGGCTGACAGGCTGACAGGCTGACAGGCTGACAGGCTGACAGGCTGACAGGCTGACAAGCTGACAGGCTGACAGGCTAACAGGCTAACAGGCTAACAGGCTGACAGGCTGACAGGCTGACAGGCTGACAGGCTGATAGGCTGACAGGCTGACAGGCTAACAGGCTAATAGGCTAACAGGCTAACAGGCTGACAAGCCGATAGGCTGACAGGCTGACAGGCTGACAGGCTGACAAGCTGACAGGCTGACAGGCTAACAGGCTAACAGGCTAACAGGCTGACAGGCTGAGAGGCTGACAGGCTGACAGGCTGACAGGCTGACAGACTGACAGGCTGATAGGCTGACAGGCTGACAGGCTAACAGGCTAACAGGCTAACAGGCTGACAGGCTGATAGGCTAACAGGCTGACAGGCTGATAGGCTGACAGGCTGACAGGCTGACAGGCTGACAGGCTGACAGGCTGACAGGCTGACAGGCTGACAGGCTGACAGGCTGACAGGCTGACAGGCTAACAGGCTGACAGGCTGACAGGCTGACAGGCTGACAGGCTGACAGGCTGACAGGCTGACAGGCTGACAGGCTGACAGGCTAACAGGCTAACAGGCTAACAGGCTAACAGGCTAACAGGCTGATAGGCTGACAGGCTGACAGGCTGACAGGCTGACAGGCTAACAGGCTAACAGGCTGACAGGCTAACAGGCTAACAGGCTAACAGGCTGACAGGCTGAGAGGCTGACAGGCTGACAGGCTGACAGGCTGACAGGCTGATAGGCTGACAGGCTGACAGGCTAACAGGCTAACAGGCTAACAGGCTGACAGGCTGATAGGCTGACAGGCTGACAGGCTGACAGTCTGACAGGCTGACAGGCTAACAGGCTGACAGGCTGACAGGCTGACAGGCTGACAGGCTGACAGGCTGACAGGCTGACAGGCTGACAGGCTGACAGGCTAACAGGCTAACAGGCTAACAGGCTAACAGGCTAACAGGCTGATAGGCTGACAGGCTGACAGGCTGACAGGCTAACAGACTAACAGGCTGACAGGCTGACAGGCTAACAGGCTGACAGGCTGACAGGCTGACAGGCTGACAGGCTGACAGGCTGACAGGCTGACAGGCTGACAGGCTAACAGGCTAACAGGCTAACAGGCTGATAGGCTGACAGGCTGACAGGCTGACAGGCTGACAGGCTAACAGGCTAACAGGCTGACAGGCTGACAGGCTGACAGGCTGACAGGCTGACAGGCTAACAGACTAACAGGCTAACAGGCTAACAGGCTGACAGACTGATAGGCTGATAGGTTGACAGGCTGACAGGCTGACAGGCTAACAGGCTAACAGGCTAACAGGCTGACAGGCTGATAGGCTGAGAGGCTGACAGGCTGACAGGCTGACAGGCTGACAGACTGACAGGCTGATAGGCTGACAGGCTGACAGGCTAACAGGCTAACAGGCTAACAGGCTAACAGGCTGATAGGCTGACAGGCTGATAGGCTGACAGGCTGACAGGCTAACAGGCTGATAGGCTGACAGGCTGATAGGCTGACAGGCTGACAGGCTGACAGGCTAACAGGCTAACAGGCTAACAGGCTGACAGGCTGATAGGCTGATAGGCTGACAGGCTGACAGGCTGACAGGCTAACAGACTAACAGGCTAACAGGCTAACAGGCTGACAGGCTGACAGGCTGACGTTGCCTTGGACGTCCTAAGTGGAAAGCTAAAAGTGCAGTGTCTGTCGGACAGGATCAAATTCAATGAGTAGTCCGACAAACACGACACACTAAACTACATAGGGAATAACCACACCGCACCGCAAGGAACGACCCCGTCATTAGATGCTGTATGGTTTTTATTAGCCATAGCTCCTCTATCTCTCCTTCACTCAACATCCTATAAAAAAATACTCAGATCCCTACTAACATAACCCCCTCTCTGACAATAGTAGTGAAAAAGAAATCGCGAATGAATTCAATACATTTTTTGCTAGAGTAGGCATAAATATGGCAGAAAAATTCGAAAGAAATTCAATTGATGGTGCATAAATGTAAAAGAAAACCCAAATTCTATGTTTTTTGAACCGATTACTGAACAGGAAATTTTAGACATCATTTCGAAAATGAAAAATGGCAAAGCATCAGGTATAGATAGGATACCAATCAAAATCGTTAAAATGATGGGACATTTGATTGCGAAACCGCTGACGCATATACTAAACAATTGTATTGAAAATGCGACTTTTCCAGACCACTTTAAAAAAGCAGAAATTTTTGCCGATTTTTAAAACGGGAAACAAAGAATTAACCACGAATTACAGACCGATTTCATTAATATCTAATTTTGCAAAAAAATTTGAAAAAGCCATGAAAGCTAAAATCACTAAATTTATAGACATTTTTGATCTCATAAATACATTTCAATTCGGTTTCCAAAAAGGCAAAAATACAGATGATGCGATAGCAACTGTAACAGATCACGTTCAGTCCGCGGTAAGCAATAAAAAACCATATTATTGCTATATTTTTAGATCTAGCCAAAGCGTTCGACACTGTCAATCATGGGATATTATTAGCAAAATTAAATAAATACGGTTTCAGAGGTAAAGTATACGATCTGATAAAAAGTTACTTAAGTGATAGAAAACAAGTTGTTAAGATTAATGACATCTGTATCTCGGAAATGCGCGTTGAGTGTGGCGTCCCACAAGGTACCATTTTAGGCCCCATCTTATTTATCCTATATATAAATGACATGTTTGAAACACTCCCCTTAGGGGATACAGTGTCTTTTGCAGACGATACCGTAGTGTTGGTACGCGAGGAAACGTGGGACCAAGCCGTATCAAGTGCCATTCTAAAATTAGATACAGTTGCGAAATGGCTCTACAAAAATCACCTTACACTAAACAGCAAAAAAACAGTATTTTTGACTTTTGGTAGTTACAAAATTAGCATTCCTGTAAACGCCACGCTTAAAGTACACGTTACAAATTGCAATTACCTGAATTGTAATTGTGAGGTAATCACAAGAGTCGACAAAACTGAATATCTCGGTGTATACATAGATTCAAATTTAAATTGGAATGACCAAGTCCAAATAATTGGCAAGAAAACAAGATGCTTGATATACCTTTTTTATAAGATCAGAAATATCCTACATTAAAAACACATTGCCACAATTTACTATGCATTATTTTGGTCCATGGCAACATACGGTATTGTTGCATGGGGTGGAACTCATGAAAAGAGTATTAAGCAATTAGAGTCCATACAAAAGAAAATGTTAAAAATAATCTTCGAAAAACCAATTTTATACCCCACTGAACAACTTTTCAAAGAAACAGAAATGATAAGTATACGAAAATATTATGTTGAAAAATCTTTATTTAAACACTAGCATAAAACCCGCGTGCCTTGCAACGCCTTTAAAAACTGTTTATTATGTGCAATGTTTTCCTTAAAAAAAACCAACAAAAAAGTCAGCTGTTATTATCCCTAAAAAGGGTTTATTATAGTGCATTTTTTTAATAAATATGGTAAACGAATGGCTGCGAATATCACCTCTCCTCAACAAATCTGCAAGTTTTAAAGTAGATCGGCATGTATATGTCATCAAGAAAAGTGACATTTTAGGGTTTGACGAACGTTCGTTAAGTTTATTCGCCTATTTACGTGGATGTAAGAAATTATGAAGCAATCACAAAGGAATATTAAATAAAGTGAATTTCGAGTCATTCATTTCTACGTGATTATAGGGATGCACTGTCAAAATTTCAGCCCTTCAGCTTCAGAGGTTTGGGTTAACCCCATTTCATCCCCTTAGGGGATGAATTTCGAGTAATCGCCTCTTAGTGGATGTCCATGTCATTATAGGGATGCACTGTCCAAATTTCAACCCTGTAGCTCCAGTAGTTTGGTAAACCAAATTTTACCCCTTTAGGGGATGTATTTCGAAAAATCGCTTCTTAGTAAATGTCCACGTCATTATAGAGATGCACTGTCAAAATTTCAGCCGTTTAGCTCCAGCGGTTTGGCTTAACCCCATTTAACCCCCTTAGGGGATAAATTTCAATCGCCCCTAAGTGGATGCCCACGTCATTATAGTGATGCACGGTCAAAATTAGAGCCCTCCGGCTTCAGCGGTGTGGGTTAACCCCATTTCACCCCATTAGGGGATGAATTTCGAAAAATCGCCTTATAGTGGATGTCTACGCCATTATAGGGATGCACTGTTAAAATTTCAGCCCTATAACTTTAGCGGTTTGGATAAACCCCGTTTCACCCCCTTAGGGTATGAATTATGAAAAATCGCTTCTAAGTGGATGTCCACGCCATTATAGGGATGCACTATCAAAATTTCAGCCCTATAGCTCCAGCGGTTTGGGTAAACCCCATTTCACCCCCTTAGGGGATGAATTTGAAAAATCGCTTCCTAGTGGATGTCCACTCCATTATAGGGATGAACTGTCAAAATTTCAGCCCTATAGCTTTAGCGGTTTGGATAAACCCCATTTCACCTCCTTAGGGGATTAATTTCGAAAAATCGCTTTATAGTGGATGTCCACTCCATTATAGGGATGCACTGTCCAAATTTCAGCCCTATAGCTTTAGCGGTTTGTAAAACCCCCATTTCACACCCTTAGGGGATGAATTTCCAAAAATCGCTCTTTAGTGGATGTAAACGTAATTATAGGGATGCACTGTCAAAATTTCAGCCCTATAGCTTTAGGGGTTTGTAAAAACCCCATTTCACACCCTTAGGGGATGAATTTCGAAAAAACCGCTCTTTAGTGGATGTCCACGTCATTATAGGGATGCACTGTTAAAATTTCAACCCTATAGCTCCAGCGGTTTGGATAAACCCCATTTCACCCCCTTAAGGGATGAATTTCGAAAAATTGCTTTATAGTGGATGTCCACGCCATTATAGGGTTGCACTGTCAAAATTTCAGCCCTATAGCTCCAACGGTTTGGATAAACCCCATTTCACCCCCTTAGGGGATGAATTTCGAAAAATCGCTTTTTAGTGGATGTCCACGCCATTATAGGGATGAACTGTCAAAATTTCAGCCCTATAGCTTTAGCGGTTTGGATAAACCCCATTTCACCTCCTTAGGGGATGAATTTCGAAAAATCGCTTTATAGTGGATGTCCACGCCATTATAGGGATGCACTGTCCAAATTTCAGCCCTATAGCTCCAGCGGTTTGTAAAACCCCCATTTCACACCCTTAGGGGATGAATTTCGAAAAATCGCTCTTTAGTGGATGTGCACGTCATTATAGGGATGCACTGTTAAAATTTCAACCCTATAGCTCCAGCGGTTTGGATAAGCCCCATTTCACCCCCTTAAGGGATGAATTTCGAAAAATTGCTTTATAGTGGATGTCCACGCCATTATAGGGTTGCACTGTCAAAATTTCAGCCCTATAGCTCCAACGGTTTGGATAAACCCCATTTCACCCCTTAAGGGATGAATTTCGAAAAATTGCTTTATAGTGGATGTCCACGCCATTATAGGGTTGCACTGTCAAAATTTCAGCCCTATAGCTCCAACGGTTTGGATAAACCCCATTTCACCCCCTTAGGGGATGAATTTCGAAAAATCGCTTTTTAGTGGATGTAAACGTCATTATAGGGATGCACTGTCAAAATTTCAGCCCTATAGCTCCAGCGGTTTGGATAAACCCCATTTCACCCCCTTAAGGGATGAATTTCGAAAAATTGCTTTATAGTGGATGTCCACGCCATTATAGGGTTGCACTGTCAAAATTTCAGCCCTATAGCTCCAACGGTTTGGATAAACCCCATTTCACCCCCTTAGGGGATGAATTTCGAAAAATCGCTCTTTAGTGGATGTAAACGTCATTATAGGGATGCACTGTCAAAATTTCAGCCCTATAGCTCCAACGGTTTGGATAAACCCCATTTCACCCCCTTAAGGGATGAATTTCGAAAAATTGCTTTATAGTGGATGTCCACGCCATTATAGGGTTGCACTGTCAAAATTTCAGCCCTATAGCTCCAACGGTTTGGATAAACCCCATTTCACCCCCTTAGGGGATGAATTTCGAAAAATCGCTTTTTAGTGGATGTAAACGTCATTATAGGGATGCACAGTCAAAATTTCAGCCCTTTAGCTCTAGCGGTTTAGGTTGTGCGTTGTTTGTCAGTCAGTTACTTTTTATACAATAGAAAAAAATCCCCTTACAACTTATTGAACCCCATTTCACCCCCTTCAACCCTTTTGTTCTCCATAAAAAGTAGCCTATGTCCGTCTCCAAGGTCTAAACTATGTCTGTTGCAAATTTCATCAAAATCGGTTTAGTGGTTTAGGCGTGAAAGCGTAACAGACAGACAGACAGACAGACAGACAGAGTTACTTTCGCATTTATAATATTAGTAAGGATTTTGAGAATTTACAAACCTTGTATAGAGAAAAAATAGAAAAACAGGTTCGAAATGCAACTCTCAATTTACCTAAAGTAAATAAAGAACTGGATAGAAGAACCAATACATATATAGCATATAAGTGCTTTAACTTACTTCCTCAAAAAGAGGTAAATTAATAAGAAGATGGTTAACTGGCGAGAATTCAAGTACCATAAGAGAAATGTTTCACCCGATACAATAGTATAAAATCATAAGTTTTCAATATTTTTAAAATTATTAATTTATATACTGATATGCATCCATGTTTCTTTTAGTTAAATAATCATATAAAATTAAAATCAAATATATTTAAAAAAGACTTAACAGGTTCGCTCACAGGCTTCGGCCTCTGCGAAAAATAAGTTTTTAAGGAGTCTCTTTATTGAAAGCATAGAAGAAGTGGACAGCCTGATTTCTCATGCAATCAATGAAAGAGACGTAAAATATTATAAGTATGTAAATAGAAATGTAAGATTTTTCTTTGCAATATTTTTGTATATTTTGTTACGCCTGTTAAAATAAATACAAATAAATACAAATACAATTGCAAAATGATATTATAAAAGTTCAAGTTGAACCCCCCCACTGCTCGTGCCCAACTGCTTTTCACTATAACTCATAGTTGAAATATTAATGAGATAAATTTCACTGTACCCATTTATTTTTTCTGTTTTAATAAAACTTAATGATTTAAAAATGAGCACCAACGGTTGAGCGGGTACAAAATCAATTATTTAAAACCCCCAAGGCGTCTGACACATGGATATTATTCTCTGGGGTTTTTTTTTGTGTTCCTAGAATATCAAAAGTACCCGAAGTGGAAAAAACTTATAAATTAAACATAGACCAACTCTCGTCCAACATCAACAAATCAATACAAATTTAATTTAAACAAAAAAAAAATCCAACCCTTAAAAAGTTGCAGAGCAAAAAAAAAAATGTAAAATTAATTATTTTCCCTCCACTAAAAATTGGTTGTTCTCAACCCCCCGAACGACTAAACTGGAACAATTTCAAACTTTCGGTGTAATAAAATGTACAAAGAGTTGGTCCACCTCCTGGGGAAATCATCTATGTTGAAACTTTTACCTAAAATGCGTGTGTTTCTTTCTACGGAATCCTAGGCGTATTTAGGTATAAAGGGTTAAAGCCGCATAAACATGAACGATATATACGCATAATACACTAAGTAACACCTCCACCCTTTCTGTCTAGCAACTAATGTTTAGAGGATGGCGGTAGCCGAAAAGGACCAGCCTGGTTTGGTCTAAGGGCTGCCTGCTATATAATGGCTCTCAGCTTTCGGCACATATTCAAGTGTTAAATTCGGCATTTTGGTACCGTTCGGTTCTACTAGATATACTATAGATGAAAAATTTACGTCATTACCATGGATGGACCTTAAACAGTATAAAATGAAGTTGAGAGAGAATCTTTTTTAGAGAGTCCCCCCCCCCAAACCAAAAAACCGATGACATGTGGATGATGTGAGAACAAATCCAGGGTTTTATCCTTTGGGAGTCATGATGGGAAAAAGCATTAGCAAAGGGTTCAATAAAATATTCAGCTACGTGAAATGGCTCAAATGGACCTAGGATTCTCTTCTTCAATATAGTGTATATACCCCAAGAGATTTTTGGGGGAATTTTACCATAGATATTACGTAGTTCATATATACGTATGCTTTTTTTGTGGGGGGGAATTATTCCCATAAATACTATTGCCGAATCCTGAATAGAAAATATTATAAAGGAGATATGAACATTTTTTTTTGTTACATCCTTTTTTTATTACATTTTTTTTTTTTTGCTATTCGGAATTTCGTGGAAAAATTCCCAAATGATCCTTTCAACACTTTGGAATTTTAAAGAAAACTTTTATACCAAATTAAATATTTACTTCTTGACCTAGTTTCGGAGAATTCTTAATGGGGTAGGGGTGGAAAAATCAAAGATGGTCGATAGTTGAAACTGTGATTTTTCTTTCGTGGATTTTTAACAATATTGAATTTTTATCCCACTTTTAAAACTCCACCTGGTATTATATCAAGCTTATTTTATGGCTATTGATTTCTTGAACAGAGCTTTGGCCAAAAAAATTGAGATTGACTATTTGAGCCAAACAACATTTTTCATTATAAATTCATGCATCACACTTCTTGTCAATTTCATTTTTTTTAATGGTAAAAACAGCGCAACGGCTCTCTTCTTTTTCCTCTTTGATTGAGGTATCATCTCCAATAGTAATGCGATCGCCGCTAGTATCGCTATACCTCGGATATTTAAACCACTTGAGCGTATTCAGTCGTCACTAGAATTGAGCCGGACGTACATGCACGAGGCAGTACATTTGTCCCTTACACGATGGTAAATTGTACTGAGGTATAAATTTTGTTATATGTCCTGGTTTAAAAATAATGTCTTACTGATAAATGAGCGTGCATCGAGATAAATGTGGCGAGGTTGATTGAAAATTGTCTAGTAGAGATATTTCTTGCTTAAATATCCAATTAAAGCTTGGTGGATCAAGGGGGTGAAATTTTGTACAAAAGACACTTCTTACATTTTCGAGGAAGTGAAATTTCGTACTGGAGAGACTTTTCTTGTTTCTTTTGCTGCAGCAAAATTTCCAACTTGAAATTAGGTGAGGAGGTGGTACATTGTGGAGGCATACATTACAATAGCACCTTGACTCATTTGAAGTATAATGACATTGTACTGGCTCAAAAGGAAAAAAAGAGGAACTGACTCACTCATTTAATAATCGTGTTCTACCCATCACTAGTTGTAAACTTTAGAATTCATGTACTAAAAATATAATTACATAGCAAACAAGCTTCAACCAATACACAAAATTAACGAAGACGCAAAGCAAAACTTGTTCATCCCTCACTCTACCAAATCTGTGAAGCCTAAGCCGAACAAATGGCTCAATGGGGAATGTATGAACGCAATCAAAGCTAAAGAAGCCGCCTATAGAGCATACAGACGTTCGCCTAATGAGCCACTTCGTCGTGAGTACATCAAACTGAGAAACTCCTGTAACTCCATCATCAGGAAAGTCAAATCATCATTTGATGATAGATTGAGAAGTAAGATTCTTAACTCCACTACAGGCAGGCAGCAAAAACTTCTGGTCCTTGGTAACCGCCATCAAGAAGAATTTTACTTCCTCCTCAACACCTCCTTTTATTCACAACAAGGAAGTGATAACAGAAAGCAAACCCAAGGCCGACCTATTAGCTTCTCTGTTCGCCGCAAATTCTTCTTTACCCGATGCTGCTATGTCACCCCCCACTCTCGAGAATACCACCCACTCTATGGACGGAGTTCACTCAGGACTCGCGAGGTGTTTAGGTGTCTCATGGAACTCGACGCCAATAAATCCACTGGTCCCGACAAAATCCCCCCTATGGTACTTAAAAAATGTGCCTCACCTTTGGCTAAACCTCTGCGTAAACTTTTTGCCCTGTCTTACTTCTCCGCAGTGTATCCCGACTCTTGGAAACTAGCTCATGTTCAGCCAATCCCAAAAAAAGGTGAAGCCAGCGACCCCTTAAACTACCGCCCAATAGCAATTACTTCCGTTCTCTCCAAAATCATGGAGACAATATCAATAAAAGGCTGATGAAATATCTAGAATCCAACCAAATTATACACGACAGGCAATACGGCTTCAGATCTAAACGGTCTACTGGCGATCTGCTTGTGTGTTTAACTGAGCGTATCAACCAAAGCATTCACAACTTTTGTGAGTCTAGCCTGTTTGCTCTAGATATATCAAAGGCTTTTGACAGAGTATGGCACCCAGCTCTGTTGAATAAACTCCAAGCTATTGGTATACACTTAGTTCAAAGGAACTGGATTAAGAGCTTTCTTTCAGGCCGTTCAATCAAGGTAGTATTGGATGGCGTCGAATCCAACCCCCACGCCATTTCGGCCGGAGTTCCCCAGGGGTCAATTCTTTCACCCGCACTTTTTCTAATCTTCATTAATGATCTGCTCTCAATCCCCTCCAACCCACTTCACTGCTTCGCTGATGACGGTACTCTGAATTTCTCTTACTCCTTCGACAATATAAGACAAGCACGTGCCAGACCTTGTCTTTACCACCGTCAACTGATGTCGGCTTCGATCAACCGGGATATCGCATCGATTCTTCATTGGGGCGAAATGAACCGCGTCGAATTCAATGCCTCAAAAACGAAGCACTGTCTGATCTCCAACAAAAATTGTACCGACCTTCCTCCTATCTCAGTGGATAAAAAGAATCTAACAGCTGACTCAACTCTCAACATCCTAGGGGTAACTTTAACGGAGCATCTGCGATGGATCACATATTCCAAATCGCCAAACAAGCCTCCCAATGCCTTGGATTTCTCAAGAGATGCAAGTTCCTCCTCCAGCCAGCCGCATTGGCTACAATATACAAATCCTACATTCGGCCACGCCTCGAATACAACTCGCATATCTGGGCAGGCGCCCCAAAAACCACCTTGGCTTGTCTCGACAAGGTGCAAAATCGTGCCCTCAAACTCATTGGTGATGGCCCCTTTCGCGCCTCCATAGACACCTTAAGCCACCGTAGTAATGTAGCAGCCCTCTCCATACTTTATCGCTATTACCATGGCGACTGTTCCACTGAAATTCAGGACCTCCTGCCTGCACGGCAATACTTTTCCCGCAACACAAGACTAGCCCGCTCGGCTCACCCCCATACCCTACAGCCCCCCCGTTCACGCACAATACGGTTTAGAAGTTCGTTTATGAATAGAACAACTCGACTGTGGAATAATCTCCCGCAGTCAGTATTTCCGAACTCGTACAACACCTTAAAGTTCAAACGTGAGGTTCATCGTCATTTTCTTCTACGCCCTCCAGACCCCCTCTAACCTTTCCTATTCTCCTCTATTCTTCAAACCAAGCTTACTACTAGACATTGCACCATGAACTGCACGACATGACGGACTGGTAGTATAAAGGGTTACACCTAAGCTTGGTTTTTTCATATAAAACAAAAAGAAAAAAAAAACTCATGTGGTCAAAGCTAAGGCACTGACCACATGAAGATTTATTAAAGTATGAAACCCGGATCCGATCGTTCCACAAGATTCCCCACCGCGAAAGCCCTCCCAAGGCACGAACCCGCCACAGCGAATTTCAACTAATGACTACACAAATAGCGTTCGCTCACACCCGAAACCCCAAGATCTACACCCGAGACCTGAACTGATGACATAACTTCGTCTGAATCCTCCTAACCCTACTACTTAGAATGATTTACAATTTTCATATTAGTCTCTCTCAAAGAACTCCAGTTCTTTCGAGGTGGAACGAGTTCCAGAACTTTCACCTCGTCTCGACAGTTCTTTGGCCGCGATGCAAAGCAACAAAAGAGGGAAACGTTTCTTGTTTGCCAAACTAGGCCGGCAACTCCAGCGCGTTGGGTATGTTTCAGCGGAGTCCGACCGTCAAATAATTTTGTAATGAAAATCAATGATTGGTAGCCCAAAGAGCCCAACCTAAGATTAGCATCCAAAAACCAAAATCTGGAATATCTCTCGGACGTTAAGGCTAACCGTCAAAAATCTAGAAGGCAGTACCACGGGCGTCAAGACTGGGACTGGCGAGTCGAAGGGGTCGTGGGAGTTGAGACTCCGGAAGTACTAACCACCTCGCAATACCCACTTTCTCTACCAAAACCCGGTTATGATTTACAATATTCAAATCAAAATATCCAAATCAATGTAATGCATTCAATCCATTGCAATCAAATCAATGACAATTCCAACCTATGTTAACTCACTAAAAAAATATGTGAGGAAGAAAAATCAGGCCTGGTACCATGACGTGATTTCACATGAATGTTCGACTCGCAAATTTATTTGTTCTTTGAACTTTTTTTTTGTTAGACATTAATTTAAACATCGAAACCTGTTCGATTTGAGATCCATCGAGGTGAAAGCTGGCCCTCTACCCGTCCGTTGTAAGCACTTTGGTCTTTTCAGCCGTGATTTTAACGGTATAGCAAAGACGGCGCTATTTTCGGCGAACATCAAGTCGGTTGCGAAATTGTTGTCATCGTATCGAACTCCGCGTCGTCCATCGAATACTTCATGCATAATCTTGTCGCTCACAGTGTTGAAGAGAAGTGGCGAGGCGACGTCTCCTTGTCGGACACCCGTTTAAATCGGAAACTCATCGGATAAGTCGCTTCGAATACGAACATTCGCAGCCAGTCTTTCGCAGAACAGCAGAAGAGGTGGGACGAGTCTACTAAGGGCCGAAGGACACATTGACGTATACCAAATGTGGAGAGGTGGTTTATAAAAGAACATGGGGAGGTGAGCTACTACCTCACACAGTTCTTGAGCGGGCATGTGGTTTATAGGTCAGACCTTCACCGCTTCAGGTTGGACTATTCACTGTTCTGTCCAGAATGTCCAGACGATAAAGAGGACGCGGAGAATGTCCTCTTCAAATGCCCGAGGGTGGCGGAGCACAGGGCTGTATTGGAAGCAATCGCTGAGGTGCAGTTTACACCATATGATAAAGTCGGAGGATATTTGGAGAATGATGGAACTAAAGCTAGAGGCCACTAAGCTTTAAGCTTCTCGAAGCCCAAAGAAAAAAAGAACGGCAAAGAAATGTAAGGTGAGATAGCAACTAGGTAGCTAGACGGCTAGACTGTTCCGGCTCTGGTGAGCACCCTTGAGGGCTTCTTCTTAAGGGTCATGGTGATAACCCCAGATTAGAGTAATGCCTTTGCGGCTCGTTCCGGTGTGGACTTGAAAGCCATGAAAGAAGGGTGGGTTAGCTTAGTCAGTAGGAATTTGACGCTACCATCTGGGTGCGATATCTCCTGTCGAAGGTATGACCTTAAACAAGCAATCGCACACATTCAGTATCGGTGTCCCAGATAAAACACAGGATGGGCTATCACAGTGGTGATCAACAGTCGATTTTTGCTTTACAAAGATTTATAACCTCCACGAAATTGCAAATTATTATACACTCCGCGACAAAAGTTTGACCTCAGGTAGAAAAATAGGAAGCAAGTAAGGTGGGGTGTACTGACCGCAATGTAATTATTTTTATACAATTCCGGGTTGATTTATGAGATACTCATGATTTGGTGACCTACTTTTATTAATTGTTCTAAGAAATAATGAAAATTTTGTAAGAAATGGGATAAAAACGCCGCGACAAAAGTTTGACCTCACCTTCAATTTTGGGAACTATTTTGAAAATTAAGCAAGGGAAGATAAGAAAAATAAAAGAAAGAATAATTTTAACTTTAAATTCCATTTATTAATATTTGGTATGGCCTCCCCGGTTTAATATTACTTGATAAATTCTATTTCCTATACTACTGTACAAGTTTTGTAATAAATCTAGTGGAATTTCATCCCACGCTGTCCTTATTGCAGTCTTCAGTTCTGTGATAGTCCCATATTGTTGTCCAGAGCGGTAGACTCTCCTCGTGAGCCAGCCCCATAGGTTCGCTATAATGTTTAGGTCTGGAGACACCGATGGCCACTCCAGTTCCACCACGTTATTGGCCCTAAACCACTCCCGAACCACCCTAGCGGTGTGAACTGCTGCATGGTCTTGTTGGAAAATCCATGGTTGACCTTCCATTATTTCTTTCACCAACGGCTTAACCTCTTCTAACATGTCCCGGTAACGTACTCCTGTCTGAGTTCCCTCGATGAATTTGAGCTCCACTGGTCCTCTAACTGAAATGGCTCCCCATATCATTATTCCTCCTTCCCGGCGGTTATGTCGAGTCAAAAACCTCTCTTCCTTCCGTAAATCATGGAAATAATATGCGTATCCGTCCGGTCCATCAAGACAGAACCGTTTTTCGTCTGAAAAGATAACTTGGTTCCACTCGTCTTTCCAGGCCATGTGAGCGCGAGCGAATTCCAAGCGTTATTCCTTGTGTCTAGGTAATAATAGCGGCTTTTTCTTGAGTCGGCGACGTTGTAGAACTGGTGAGCGCTTCAAAATCCTCTGCACAATGCGTAAACTTGCATTTACTCCGACTTCAGCTCCAATTTCCCTGGCAGTCATGGATGAATTTGACGCTATTCACAGGATCCTACTCCTTTCTCTCTCTGTTGTGGCCCTTGGTCTCCCTGGTATCGGCTTCCTACCGTAATTTTCGATGTCCTTAAGCAAGTTATTGATGACTCGGGGGCTTCTACCCAATCTAAGGGCGATTTGCCTGTTAGAGTACCCTTCTTCTTTCAACGTTTTGATTCGCTCGATTTCTTCACGTGATAAGCGCTTTCCACTGCCCATATTTGTACCGATTTATTTAAAAAAAATTACTAAAAAAGTTTTATTTACAACTTCACTAACAACTACTCGCTCTTAGTATTAACAGAAGTGTTTTAAAACTGGTGAGGTCAAACTTTTGTCACGGCGTTTTATCCCATTTCTTACAAAATTTTCATTATTTCTTAGAACAATTAATAAAAGTAGGTCACCAAATCATGAGTATCTCATAAAATCAACCCGGAATTCTATAAAAAATAATTACATTGCGGTCAGTACACCCCACCTTACTTGCTTCCTATTTTTCTACCTGAGGTCAAACTTTTGTCGCGGAGTGTAGGTAGTAGAGCTAAGGGTATTCTGGCACAGTGACGTCATCGGTTGCATTCTCAGGTGTGGATATCATCTGGAATGTAAGTGGGAGCCACCTGTGAGAAATGAGTTGAATTTTGCTGTGGTGGGTTTGTGCCTTGGGCAAGCATTAGCGCTGGAGGATCTTGGAGGGGAATTGATACCGGTTTCATATTTGAATAAATTTTTAATTTGCTCAGTGCATTAGCTTCGACTGGATTATTCGATTTTGTGTGCAATATAATGAAGGTAATAGGTCATTATTTTTTTAGTGCCTATGTAGATGTCTTATAAGTATATAATTGTGGGGGGAGGGGTAACATTTTATCAGAAATCGCCAACGGGCAGCTGATATAAGCAATATTGTATTTTCAAGGGCTTTGGACAGCTATGTTTCTACCAAAATGTTTTTGGTGAGTAAAAATTAGATTTTAATTGAGAATGTTTGGTAGTTTTTGACTTAAGACATAATTTTTAATGAACAACTCTTACTCCAACGATCTCTGCTCCTAGGAAAACAACCTGGAATCATAGGAAGGTCAACTGGCTATGCCTTATTCATTCCTTTCAAACTGTTTACTGGAATTCGGGTTTTGCACCACCAATACTACACTACCCTTGTTCCTTCCACATTCTTCTTAATGAACAAATCCTAAACCACATTCATGTGTTTTAATCGAAAATGAATGAAACGCAATTGCCAATTAACTGTATTAAAGCCAACGAATCCGCTTATAGAGTGTATTCAGACCTTCTTCTAGTGAATCATATTGTCCAGAACGTATTAAGTTTAGAAATTCCAGAAAGTCCACCATTAGGAAAGTGAAGTCCATTATTTGATAAGTAAGATCTTTAATGTTACCGCTACCAGTAAACACGTCCGGTTCTTGGTATTTTCTATTAAGAAGAATTCCACCCACAATCAATTCTTTTCATTTACAAGAGAAAGGTGAGAGCAGAAAGCAAATCTTAATTTCCAGGAATAAATATTTTGTTTTGTTCGTTGCTATATCGTCAAGGATTTCAATTAGTGTTATACATACATATGTATGTATATGTGTGTTTTAGTTATATGGGGTCGTCTATAAATTACGTGAGGCGATTTTTGCGATTTTTCGACCCCCCTCCGCCTTGGTGAGATTTCGTGAGATTTGGCTCGACTCCCTTCCCCTCCCCCCTAATCTCACGTGAGATTTTTCAGATTTAAAAAAAACAGATCAGTAATAATTCGAACTCTTACTTGCCCCTCCTCTATTCCACTCGCTTTTTCCGCTTATAGTGGACACACAACTACCTCATAATCAACAAGAATTTTAATGCGCTAAAATTCGACGAGAGCCCTTCCTTTAGTTATATATTCGAATGCCCTTTTCACGGGTCGGCATCGTCGAGTCGTGCGTTTGACTGGCCGGTGACGGCAACACAATCGAGAGGCTACTATACTACTTTCTGGCGTTCGCATAAAATTTTTTGTGTTGAATTTAGCCATATTTTAAGGCAACCTTTCACACACAGGGCGACAGCAGGCCGCGACCTTAAAGTTTTCGCCATACCTCCCCGGCCGCCAGCTGGATGGGGCCTGCAGTCCAAGAAAACTGAAAAAATCTTTATATGAGTTAAGGTGTCATTGAAACTCCTACTCGATACTCACTTTCCTGGCTCAACATCTCTTGCTGCATCTGCAGAAATAGGTTTTGAGGGCCCAGCTAGTACACATAATTTAGGCACCATTGACAGATTGATAAACAGGGATTTACTCCTGTGGTCCATAGAAGGTTTCATGCCTTATAAAACACCGGGACCAGACGGAATCCGATTGAAATTCAGAAAGTCAGTGACCTAATTCTGAATTGGCTCGCAGCCATCTATAGGAGCTCCCTTAGCCTAAGCTACATTCCAACATCCTGGAGAGTGGGAGTCACGTTGGCTGCTTTCTTAGATATTGAAGGTGCGTTCAACAATGTTGAACCTTCTGCGGTCACGAGGGCACTCCAGCGTCTGAATGTTGATGGGTGCTCCAGGTCCTTTATTGATCAGCTGCTAGGGTGCAGGGTCATAAAGTCTAGCCTGGGGCTTTCGGAAGAAGTCAGACGGGTCAGAAGAGGCACACTACAAGGTGGGGTCTTATCGCCGCTCCTTTGGAATATGACAGTCAATGAAGTACTGATAACTCTAAAGGAGTCTGGGTGCACCACGGTGGCCTATGCTGATGATATTGTGCTGGTGGTGACCGGCAAGTACATCTCAACAATAAGAGATATAATGCAACAAGCATTGAATACTCTTTCTCATTGGGCCACTACAAAGGGTCTAGGCGTCAACCCAGCCAAGACTGAAGTAGTGCTCTTCACAAAGAAGCATAGACTTCCCAATTTTCCATCTTTAAGACTTTGTAATGAAACACTGCATATAAAGGAGGATGCGAAATTTCTAGGTCTCATACTCGATAGGAAACTAACGTGGAGGCCGAATCTTTTAGAAAGAGCAAATAAGGCCAAAACAGCTCTCTTCTTATGCCAGAGAACGATCGGAGTCAACTGGGGCCTTAAACCCCGCATCGTCCACTGGCTCTATACAGCCGTAATCAGATGGCATATCGGTATGGTGGACTGCATTACAGAAGATTACGTATCGTAAGATACTGGAAAGGGTCCAAAGAACAGCCGAGCTGTGTATCAGTGGTGCAATGAGAAGCACCCCTACAGCTGCGCTGGATGTCTTATTGCATCTTACCCCTTTGGATATACACGCCGAGCAAATGGCAGCCTGGACGGCTGCCAGGACAAAGGCTTCTCTTGGATGGACTCCATACTCATATGGCCATGCATCCATCCTTAGGAAGTTCGCCACCGCTGCGAACAATCTAGATTATACTACACCTACGTGGACCTTGGAGAAAGGTTTCAATACCATCATTCCGGCCAGAGATGACTGGACAGATGGTGTTATCCCAACTGGGTCATTATGTATCTTCACAGATGGCTCAAAAATTGGGAATAGTGTAGGCTCTGGTATTTTTTCCGAGGCATTAAATATAAATACCTCTCTTCGTCTACCCGACCACTGCAGCGTCTTCCAAGCGGAAATCACTGCGATCTGGGAGGCTCTCGAATGGTTGAAGATAAATAATATATCTCATAAGAATATATGTATTCTATCGGATAGCCAGGCGGCCCTCAAGACTCTTAATTCTGTTGTCACAACATCCACGACTCTTCTGAACTGCCGCAGGTCTCTGTGTGAGACTGCCACTCAGTTTGATATAACACTGTGTTGGGTTTCTGGACACAGTGGGATTAGGGGAAAGTGTAGGGCAGATGAGCTTGCTAAACAGGGAACCGAAGTGGAAAGGACACCCCACTTAACCCGAATGGGAATGCCCTTAGCCACCTATAAACTAGCTGTGAGAAAAATCAGCTTAGCTCGAGCCGGGCTGAGATGAACCACAGCAACAGTTTGTCGCACTCTTCACGCAATGTGGCCAACTTTGGACGCAAAGCGTTCAAAATCTCTGGTTCAGTTGAACAAAAAGGAGATAAGCCACGTGGTAAAGGTGCTGACTGGTCACTGTCCCTTTGGCCCACACGCCGAAAGGTTAGGACTCCCCCACAACGACTTATGTAGAAGTTGTGGTAATGAAGAAGAGGAAGAAACTGTCTCCCATCTTCTCTGTACATGTCCCGCCCTAGCAAGGAAAAGAGGGACCTTCCTTGGCTCACCTTTCCTTGATGGATTGAGCGAGCTGAAAAATATTGGCGTCTCTAGACTCTGTCGCTTTATCAAAAGCTCAAAATGGCCTGAAATGGCCTGAACTATGTCCCAATACCAGAATGGCATCACAATGGGCCCAATAGCGTGCTTAAGTGGGCTCCCTGGTGGGGGCAGCCATTTCAACCTAACCTAACCTACCTAAGGTGTCATCAGATTGCGCCTGAAGATCTGGGGTGGTAGCACGTAAATTGTTTCAATCGACCACTTTATACAACAATTTTTGAAACACTTGTAGGAAGAGGTCGACTGAAATAACTTACGTACTACCACCCCAGAATTTCTATTCAGTCTCAAGCCGCGAATTTACCGAAAGAATTCCCGCCGTATCCAGTCGGTCCTGAAAGCAAGGCGCGAAAACCATTAACACTCGCATTCGCGCTTGTTCGCGGGTTTTCACGGCGTGAGTCTGGAGCCGCCTAAGGCACAAACATATTAGCGCAAAGGCGGTGACGGCGGCCGTCTGCGAGAGAATTTCCCATACATTTTATTTTTCCGCGCCGCCTGTCCATTATGTCAGCAAATATAGTGGTCCGTGTATTTTAAAGGTTTTTCCAGTTTGTGCCTTTAAAGTTTTCGTTGAGGCCATGCACTTGTTTTAACAACCTGCTATGCTAAACTGTCGTCTTCGCCTGTGTGTCTGTAGGGAATCATGACGCTACCTGCACGCCACGGCCTGTCAGGCGGATACCTGAAGTCCTCATCCCCAGTCAGACTGAATATTGTATTGCCTTCATCGGGCCGTGCCTGCGGATCTGTCCTGGTGACGGTCTGTAAGTGAATGCGTGTCGTTAGGGGAGAAACATGTTTTACTTAATTTAACCCAGTTTTCTAGCAATTTTGCACTGTTTCTTGAGGAAAACAAAAATTACGTGATATTTAATGCGATCCCCCGTCTCCTCCACGTGAGATTGGGTGAGATTCGGCTCGACCCCCTAAACGCCTCACGTAATTAATGGACGACCCCTATGCAGAGAATGGATGTGTGATATTGTCCTAAACAGGTGGAACACACCTTATGAACTTTGCCTTCCAGGAGCTTTAATTCTAGAGTTCTCGTCCTTTTATCAACTTTTAATCCTTAACATTTCCAATGAGCACTTAAAACTTCCAACAATGAAAACTAATAAAAAATAATAACCAAACATTTTGTTTCTCAATAAAATCCGCCTCCGTACAATTTCCCCGAGACTTATACTCGTCCTTAAAATTTATATTTTCTTATTTTTAAATCGTTTTTTTTTTCTTAGCAAGGATCATGCATGCCCAACAGCAGTTTTCATAAGAGCCGACTTTTTTTGTTGTTGTTGTTGAAAAAAGACAAGAGGGCGGCATTTTTTAACAGTCTTTAACACACACTTTACAATCCTCGTCCTTTTTTGCCTTTGTTCCAAAGTTGAAAATGTGCAAGGATCTCTCTTTAAAAAGCGGCTGTTATTTTCTGACCTATTTAAGACTACTAGAGAGAGAGCCATATTCGCTCTATGGTGTACTCGCATAAAAAATGCCCCTTTGTTTTTATTATGGCTTTTTGTTTCACAGAAAAAAATCATACTCACCCCTCAGCCACCCCCGCCGAAGCCTTTTGAAACAAAAGTTTCATCCGCGTTATGTTTTATTTTTTTTTTCTGTTATATCCTTTGGTTTTTTGCAGTTCCTTGGCACCGACCGGAAAAAGCCAACGTCGACTTTATGTCCATTTTGGAAATTAGCCTGGTCCCCCCACCCCCGGTTAACCACAGGAAAGTAATTTTTATTTAAATAATTCCGCTCATAAAATGAAGGGAATATTGTGCAAAATGGCGCATATATTTTTTGCTGCTACACTGTGTTAGCCAAAAATTCACGAATCCCCACCACTCGCTTATGAATCTAAAAAAAAAAAATATTACACACACACATACATATAAGTGTTTCCTTTTTTGTGAAATGCTGTGGCGTGCGAACGGGCGAAAGCAGGCCGAGGGGATCGCATTATGAATGTATAAAAAAGGATTGTTATAGTCCTTCCATCTGTCGTTTAATTTTTGAACTTGGCCTATCTAAGGGCCCAGGATATAACCGTGAATGAAGCCATTCAAAGCCAAGTGCACGATATTTTCTGGGGCAATTAGAGTTGCCACTGCTTAACATTTCGGAAACATGTGGGCGTAATTAGGCATCAAGCGTTATGCGTGCAATAATGTAGTCGAGTTGAATGGGGGTGAGAGTAATTTTGATCCTTTCCCATGAAAAGAGGAATTGGATAAATATTTTTTTTTTCGTTCGGTTGGTGGTGCTTTTCTTCCTTGACATCATGGAATTATATGGAAATGTTAAAGAATTGCGGGGACAAGGATCTGTGGAGGAGGACTTTGCAAGTGTATAGCAGCGACAATTTGCTGCTAATTGAGTGTTAAATTTGAAAATCTCTTAAGCTTGATGTTAGCTGAATACTTTGGACGAAATTTGTATTGGTAAAGTGTTTGAGGTTCTTAGCTTGGATCGTTGTAAAGATTAGACCGCAATGTGCCCGAGTAGCAAGCTTTGAAAATTTTGTAAGCAGTAGGGGTTTCTTTGGAACTAACATATTCGTTCTCAGCCACTTGAAGGTTGGGTTGTGGTTAAGGATGTGTAAAATCGATATACTATAACGACGTATCTGGATGAAAACCTTTGATTATTTTGGTCAAACTTGAGAGGTTATGGTGAATTAAGCAGATTTTTAGGGTCAAGGGCTAATATTTCAACTCACCTCAGATTACTGATCGAGTCATGGTGACATGCCTTAGTTAGCCTAGATAGTTAAAACAATCAATAAGGGGTATTATAGGTCAAGTGATCTGCAGGGAGTGATAAACTTTTGAAATATCGACCAAGGAAGCGTAATCAGAAAGCTATCCGAAAAAACTTCATTTTCTCTTGATTCCTCTATATAATTTCTTACATACGTCCCGAACCCACCACTTGGACATTTGATGCTATTTCCGAACAGATCAAAGACAACCGCAACAATCTGCACCCAGTTATCGATCACCCAAGATGATTCCCTGGGAGGATCCATCATAGGAGCCCATCTCCTTTAGCTATTTGCTATTACTCATTCAAAACAGTGCTTCGTCAAATTTAATTAAACTCTTAGTAATCCGGCGGCCTATCAGCACTTTCTTGCCTTATCAATTTCCCAGCCCCAACTAAAGCAACTAAGAGAACCCTCAACTAACTCCACCCACTCGTTCCCAGGCCCAAGTGCACCATTACCTACTCACATCTCTAGGATTATAAAAGTTAGAACTCGTTTCTGTATACTATGTGCTATCATATCTCTAAAGCCTAGCCCGAATAGATGGTTTGTTGATGCAAACAACTATTTATTATAGCTATTTGAAAGAGATAGAAAACAAAATAATAGGTTAGGAGTTCGAGAGTGCTTGGGCAGATGTTGAGCTGACTGTTGCAGTGACACAACAGCCGGGCTAACGGGAAACGATATTGTTAGAGAGTTATGTCGCGGGGGCAAAATCGTAACGTCACCTCCTCGCAACCGACGACGGACGTGCCTAGTCCCCGGGGGTAAAGCTGGGCCATCCTATTCGATGGGGTATAATACACAGATCCGATCCTCCTGATAGTGGTGTTGGGCGCTGGGCTAACTACCGGACCCTGCAAAAACACATCAGTTAAGAAACCCGAAACAAAGCCTCAGAACGGAAAGGGAAAACGGCAACGACTACGTCAACAGCACCTAGTCGACGTGTATCACCTTTTCATCGGCTTCAAACAAGCATACGGCAGCATCCACAGGGAACAAATGAATGTGATAATGATGGACCTAAACATTCCCTTAAAGATAGTAAAGTTAACAAGAATCACAATGGGAAACACAAGGTATGCAGTAAGACTACAAGGAGAATTGACGGAGTTCCTTTCCAGTCAAGCAAGGCTTAAAGCAGGGCGATGGGCTGGCACCCATGCTATTTAATCTAGAAGGAGTAATTCGCAAAGAAAACATTAATGCGAGCGCAGCCCTGCTTATCAAATCCAAACAATTGGCAGGATATGTCGACGTTATAAACTGTCGTACCAAATCCCTGTCATACCTTAGAAAAATATTCACAGAATTAGAAGATGGAGCTTAACATGTAGAGCTGCAAATAACAGACAAGAGTAAGACTCTAATTAGATCGAGGATGGAAAGAAGAAGAAGAAACCACAACACCACCTGTTGGGAATATAACGGGTAAACCTATTTAATATCTGTGGTGTAGAGTTAGTAAAGACAACGATGAAACGATGGACCTGCAAAGAAGAATAAACCCCGCAAACAGAACATACTTCTCACTACTGCCAGTGATGAAATCCAGAGAGTTATCCACAGAAAAACAAAAAAAAATCTACAATACCATCATACGTACTAAAGCTACGTATGGACGTGCAGCATGGAGTATCACCCAAAAATCCGTGGACGAGAGGATATATTTGAGAGGAAGGTTCTCCGAAGGATATACGGCACAATCAATGAAGACAATGCATGTAGAATACGCTACAATTACGAATTGTACGATTTTTACAAAGAGTGTAAACTTTCGACACATGCCAAGCTACTGCGTTTACGTTGGGCGGGTCATATCCAAATAATGGAAGACTCAAGGGAGCCCTGTATCTACTACCAGATGGCAAAAGACCAGTTGGCAAACCACCGCGAAGGAGGAAAGACAATGTTAAGGCCGATGCAGCAAAATTTTTTAATACAAGAAGCTGGAGACAAGCTACGGAGCAGAGATGTATCTGAAGGACCAAGTTGATGGAAGCCAAGGCTCCAATTGGGCTGTAGAGCCATCGGAGAAGAACCGAAAGTTACTTAGTACAGCCTAGGGCTTTGTGCTTAGCTCTGGGGATCAGTATTCATCTTTCTTTTGGCAGGATCAATCCAGAAGCTATCTCAACGGAAACAATTTGAAGTGCTACTAAGGGGAGCGAATTCGGAGCGATGTTAATATCCTCCAATTGGAGCCTTACGGAATTGTATGAGACAAAGGAAACGAGCAAACAAAG
Organism: Thereva unica; assembly: GCA_949987705.1. NCBI lineage: Eukaryota > Metazoa > Arthropoda > Insecta > Diptera > Therevidae > Thereva > Thereva unica. Next base: position 23,356,742 of record OX465285.1, on the reverse strand, counting down.
ACCGGTTTTCGTTCGATGCGGTGGTCAAGCAGCATGTTGAACCTGTTTGGTGCTTAGTTGGGGGACCACTTGGTAAAACCGCTAAAGACAGTCGCGTAGGCAATTGCAAAAGGTGCACAGAAATACAAAAGTTGTTTAATATATCCACAGGCGGTATAACATAAATTGGATGGTTTGAAAGTTTTTCGCACTTTTGTGACTGCTCCAAAAACGGTTCTAAAAAAGCAGCAGTAAAATGAGTGGGGTCATGCGATCATGCAAGGTAAAAAAGATATGGAAGTGGGATGCCCCAAGCTTTTTAAGGAGCGTTCTAGCAATGTTAATGCGCCAAATCATTTCCCGGAGTTTTCTCTTTTTCTTTAATGGTAGTAAAGAGACTACTTAAGGGCAAGGTAAAGGTCCCAATCTAATCTATGATACATGCCTTCAATATGTTTATGATATTATCAATAGAACGAAAGCTGGCAAAAAATATAGCCTATGACAATGCCGTGGACGACTTTGCGGAAATTAAGGCAAGACAAATAGCGTTTATTATTTAAATGCGATGGGTAGAAGAATCCATATCCATATAAACATAACATTTTAATTATAGTGCTACTAGCTGGGACCCGGTACGCCTCGCTGCACCCATAAGCCAATAGTAGCCAATAATAAAACATCAAAATAAAAAATTTAAAAAAAAAAAAAAAAACCGACTTCAAAACTACATATACCTATGCATGCATATGTACAAACTTAAACTAAAAAGTAAAAAATAATATTTTAATTACCTCAAAGCAAGAGCCTTAAAGGACAGTTAAAAAAATTATTGATATTTGCAGTGGCTCAAAGTTAAAATGGAACAAACTGATCGAAAGGTTTAAGGTTTAGAAAACGCTATAATACAATTAAGTTTTATGAAGGCATTAAATATATTTTTGAACTTCTTTTTGGAAAAACGTATTATTTACGGACGAAAGTAAATATAAAGTTTTTCAATCAGATGGCAGATCATATGTGTGGCGAAGAGTTAATGAAGAACTGAAAGGAAAAAATCTGCAACCAACGGTTAAACATGGAGGAGGTTCTGTGATGGTGTGGGGTTGCATGTCTGCATCTGGACCTGGGAAACTTCATTTTATTGAAGGAATAATGGATCAGTTCATGTACATATTTGAACATATTAAAATCAAACGTGAAGCAGAGTGCAAGGCAATTGGGTATAGAGAGCAATTTTTACTTTTACCAGGATAATGATCCCAAACACATAGCCTACAATGTTAGGAGCTGGCTTATTCATAAGTGCCCTCATGTGTTAGAAACACCACCCCAGTCCTCTGATCTCAATGTAATTGAGAATTTATGGAGTTATTTAAAGAAGAAGTTAAGAAACTATTCTATACCTAATAGAGATGCTTTAAAAACCGCACTTACCGAAGAATGGGCTAAAATTGAGCCTTCATACTGCCGAAAATTAGTCGAATCAATGCCAAATCGCCTTAAAGCAGTTAAAAGGCAAAAGGGACTGCCAACAAAGTATTATATCATAAAACTTTTATGTAAATTTAGGATTAAGAATGAATTCAGTATTATGTTCCATTTTATCTTTGAGGTAGTTTTTGTTATTTTTCAGAGTTTTATTATTTTTTCATAATGAAATCGTTGAATAGAAATCTAGTAATTTTGTTTTTTAACTATTTATTTATAATGCTTTCATGAAAATATGACAGCATTAAATATACTATATAAATAAATTATTATTTTCTCATGGAATATTTTTTTTGCCATGTTCCATTTTTACTTTGAGCCACTGTATATATGTATGTATCTATTTAATATTTTTAAAAAGTTCATTTTGGAGTCGGTGCCAGCCAAAGAACAATTACGTTTATACATACCCTGAAAGCTTGGGTGCAAAAGAAAACTTACGTTAATACATACCTTTGGCTGGCACCGACTCCAAAATGAACTTTTTAAAAATATTAAATAGATACATACATATATAAATATCAATAATTTTTTTAACTGTCCTTTAAGGCTCTTGCTTTGAGGTAATTAAAATATTATTTTTTACTTTTTAGTTTAAGTTTGTACATATGCATGCATAGGTATATGTAGTTTTGAAGTCGGTTTTTTTTTTTTAAATTTTTTTATTTTTTACTTTTTAGTTTAAGTTTTTTTACAAAATTGTATTCTACTCGTCATACCCTTTCATTTGATATCCATGAAGGGGGTCGGGAAACAAAATTGCAAAATTCGGCCGCCATCTTGGAACCGACCGCCATTTTTTTACAAAATTTATATGGGACCACCTCTGAGGTATAACGTACCAAACAAAAAAAGAATCATCAAAATCGATTCATAATTGGCGGAGTAATCGCGTAACATACATAGAAAAAAAAAAAAAACATACATTCGAATTGATAACCTCCTCTTTTTTGAAGTCGGTTAAAAACTATCCATTGACTTGGTTCTTTTTTTTCAAGGTATGAATTTTACACAGATGGCCGCCATGGACCTAACGGCATATTGAGTATGTATAACGGTATATTGAGTATATACATAATATGTGGTGAGTGCCCATTATTTGTATGGGCGATTTTATTTTTTTACATTTTTGGTGGTGCTAACCCCTAGAATGGTGCTCTATACCGAAAAAAAAATCCTACAAAAATTTCAGCTGATTTGGTACAGTCTTACCCGTGCTAAAAACGTGGTAAAGTTTGTTATTTTATGAGAAAACTTCCATTAATCAACGTTTTTGATTTGCTTCAATTTTTTTACGCAGTCCCTATACAAAAAAAGTAGACACGTATATTTCCTTTTTTTCGGTCAATATTTTCGAAAATTAAGGGGGGTAAAATATCTTCGAAGAGAACTTCACGAAAAAACTTGTAGTTTATTTAATTGGGAATTGCTGTCGCGGAGTGAGTTTTTCAGTGGTAATTAATGTAGACCATATCTAGTTATCTCTCTGGAAAAATATGTTTTTAATAGTAAATTCCCGGGGAATACGATAGTATTATTTATTTATTTTTTTAAAAACGTGAACACATAGTAAAAGGTTTTTTAAATTTTTAATTGTTAATAACAAATATTAAAATGAAACACTTTTTACAACTATTAAAATATTAATAAAGATCTCTTCATTATCTTTAAAATGATATCTTACTTAACTCGATGCGATGAATAGAACCGGAGTAATAGCGATTTAAAAAAGTGCATTAATCGGCAAGTGACGTAAACTTACCTTCCCCAACCATATTTTGGAAAATATTGACCGAAATAAAAAAAGAAAAAATACGGGTACGCTTGTTTTGTATAGGGACTGCGCAAAAAAAATTTGAAGCAAATTAAAAATGTTGATTAATAATAGTTTTCATAAAAAATAACAAACTTTATCCCGTTTTCGGCACGAGTAAACTTCAAACAATTGAGATTAAATTTTTTGGAGAATTATTTTTTAATAGTAGAGCCAACCCATAACCCATTTCACGGGTTAGCATGTACAAATTTCCGATTTTTTAAAATAAAGGCCACCCCAATACATATATTACTTGTCATACCCTTTCATTTGAATCCCATGTCGAGGGGGTTGTGAAGAAAGTGGTAATCCGCCGTCTTGAGACGGCCGCCATGGATCTATACTATATCGTTATTGTATTTCAGTATAGTTTCAATAGCTTCGTGGCCTACTTATTGTTTGACAGCTACGTAAATTTGAAATTTTCATTAAATGGAATGATTCAATTTAAGGAGAGGTTCCTCTGATCGACTCTGAAAAGTTCGTCACTTTGATGAATTTTTTTGAGGTATAAAGAAATGTAATATGAACAAACGGTTTTTTGTACAATGTTTATTGATAAAAAGAGTCCCTAAATTTATTTTTTCCCTCCTCTTTCAATTTAAAATGGCGGCTCCAGCCAAATCGCCGTGAGGCCTTGCGCGCCATGCATGCGTCTGCGCGGTACGTTCCCCAGGGTCGTAGGGGTCACTGAAACATAAACATTTTTTAAGTTAGTTAAATAAACGTATTTAGGGGCCCATGAACCAAAATTTCCGAAATTTTGATAAAAAGAACAGACAAAGTTATCCACTTGAAAATTAAGGTCGTGTTTTGGAGCGTGTTTTGTTTGTTTAAGACAAGCGTAAAATTGTTTATTATTAAAATATATTATTAGTAATGGACCAAGGCCCCCTAAATTGAATTTTACACAAGACTTTAAAATTTCAAGTGAATCCGATAAGTGGTTCTCGAGATACATTGTACCGCGCACTGAAAATATCAAGTCTCCGAAAAACGCGTTTAAAGTTTTAGAACGCGCGGCTAGTTGTACTGCTTTGACAGTTGTACGCTTCTCTTTGAAGCGCTGTAACTTTCTAAAAACTGCATAAAATGCAAAACGGTTTTAGGATCATGTTTTTAACATCTTATAGATTGATAATATGTAAAAAAAACGATTTTTTCATCGCCGATCAAAGGAACCTCCCCTTAATGACAAATTTACTATTGACTAGCTATTGAAACTAAAATCAAGTGAAAATTCTTAAAATTACCAATTTTTTTAGATTTTCAGCTGTCTCTTTTGGTTAAAGGTATAAAAAATAGCCTACAACCTATTCTCAGACCTACCAAATATACACAACAAATTTCATAAAAATCGGTCAACCCGTTTCGGAGGAGTTCGGTAACAAACACTGTGACACGAGATTTTTATAGATATAGATATACTTAGGCTTCAGGCTCACTTACTGTCTGCTTGACAATTAGAACCCAGAGAAATGTCGGTGTTGTCTTTTTGGTTTTCAAGGTAGTTGCGGGACTCCTAGCCTATTACTATGCAGGGATATGGGGTGTGCAGTTTTTGGATTTCAATCTATTCTCGCGGCCCCTCTGATATGGAGCCCGGGCAATTCGTCCCCGTTTGCTGCACCCACCCCCCTCCCCCTGCGCAAGCGAATCCTGGTAAATCTCAGTTGCAGCCAGTTCGGCTACTGTCATAACCATAAAGAAAACTACTTCACTGCAAAATTATTACCTCGTTTACGGTTAGGTTCAACCCAGGTTCAACCAAGTTATAAACAGGGGTAAAGTTAAAACTGAGTCCACTCAACTCTACTTAGCTCTGCTACCTAGGCCGAGTTAATATTTCCCCTCATATACGCAGATTGAGTTGTAATTGGGCTGAAGTGACATTTGTTTTGTTTGTTTGCAATCCGTGGAGTCTGCTTTCGGCGTAGCTTGCACAGGATTATCCATAAGTAAGAGCTTCACGAAAGATTTGAGGCTATGGTTTGATGTTAGTTCAACTCTATTTTCAACCCAAAGTGAACTCAACTTGAGATTATATACGGTGGTCGAAATTTCAACTTAACCTCGACTCAACTCCTGCGAGGTAGTGATAATTGTGGGGCAACGTAGTAGAAAACTTCCGGCGCAATCTGTGAGGTGATTCTGGTAGCTCATAACACTCACTTAGTTTTTACTAAACGCATCCGAGTTTGTTTTTCGTTTTTGGTTACGTACACTGGGCCCCATATCGTGCCGGTTCAGATGAAACGCCATATATATTTTTCTGCCTGATGTACAGACACCCCATCTAACGAATCTTGTATTGTTGGTTCATGCATCATTAGTTCTATAACGTTGCTTATGTATTTTTTGTAAGTCATGGCTTTTCGTAGATTTATCGATTCCTTAACAAGAAATATTGTCTGAGGAGAGGTTATCGACGTCTTGCCCAATTTCCAGCTAGGAGGGACAACCTACGATTATACTTATCTAGGTACTTCAGGGTATGGTTTACACAATTATTCCTCCAGATGTATACTAGGGAGTGGTGATGTGATGTCTAGGATTGGGACCGTCGGGACATCCTGAGTTTTTATCAGAGTTTATTAAGCAAAAAAAAAAAATCACGAGTCCTTGCAACCTTTAACAAATATTCGAAGTAGTAAAAACATAAAGACACGAGCAAATCTTACCGTTCAAATTTTGTTATCTTTTGAGCGCTATTTCAACGGATATTAATACGAATAGAGACTTTAACTTTTATTACAAATCGTCGAGAACACCCCTTTTTTCCTCGAACAATGTCATAAACAAAGTTTTAATTTTCCAACCCTACAAAGCAAAAAAAAAAAATAGCAACAACAAAAAAACACAAAGTTGTGTAGTCAAAACATTTATTTTTCTTCCAGATTTCGTCTTGTCTATGAAATTAGCTCGTTTCCCTCCTCCAGAACAACAACAACAACAACAACAAAATAAAAAGAACTCCTAATCCCAAAACATAAAACATTGCCCCTAGCCTGGAGTAGACCCACCCCCGAGGGGAATAGAGTAAAAAAAAATATGTCCCAATTAGGACGAGTTTTTATCCAGCTGGTCTTAAGTGTCTGGTTAATTACAGTCGGCATCAGATTTGATCACAAACACCGCTCCACTGTGCAAGCGCTCGCACAAGTGCCCAGACTGAAGGGCTGCGCGCTCTTATCAAATTTTATGAGCTAGCATTAAAGTGATACAAAAGTGAAAGCTGAAAGGCGAGCCCTTCGCCCGCGCCCAGCCGGGGGAGGGCGCCACTGCGGCGTTGACCATTTCAGACAGCTAACAAATTACATCTCACACGGTTGTTTACAAAATTTTTAATCTTTGCTTAGAGCTGAAGATCCTGTGAGTGGGCGGCGGAGAAACTTAAATTAAACTTGGCTAACGAAAATCCCAATTTCGAAGGAGTGGGTGGTGGCCAGTATCTAGCACGAGTTCGGGTGTTGAATAGGGGTGGTGGCGAGGGTAACACGGAAAAGGTCAGACCTTTATTTTTTTCATTTTTATTTCTTTCGCTATCCTAGGCTATTACTCTTTTTTGACACACCCCTACCCCAGCATGGATAGGAGATTTGTAACAAAAATTGTATACATGGGGCGATATCAATTGTCCTGTTTTATCTTGTATACTTACTACCACCACCCCTGCTGAAGAATTTTTCCCAGTCTGAACAGCAGCAATACCCACCAAACGGCTAAGCCTATGGGTCGAAAGAAAAAATAGAAGAGCATTTCCTCCTCTGAGTTTCGTTGAGTGATTTCGATGTTTATGACAGTTTCTTTAAAAGTTTGCTTAATCTGCAAATACACCCCTCACCATTTCCGACACCACGAGGGACTAAGGTCCTACTTCAATCGCCAGCCCATCGAGCCCCCACCCAGCCTAGGATCCTTTATTATTTGGTCCTTAAATACTTTAAACATAAATTTCCAGGTCAAAGTTCGGGGAACCCTGGTTAAAGGGAACCGAAAATTTAATACCCCTCCATGTTTGTGACAGTGTCTTTTTACAGCGCCCCCGTAAGATAAGGTGGAATTGAAATGAAGAAGAAAAGAGAGAAATAAAAAGGGAATGGTAAGTTAAAAAAAAATACAAAGGGAAAATAGAAATAAAAGAAAAGTCCTAGGACGGTGATAACTAGAGTGGCAGCATTCAACCTGGAATGTCTTTTTTTTCGCTTGCCACCCTGTGTGCTGAAAGGAGCTACTGAGTTAAAGTAAAAAAGTAAAGAGAGTGAGAGAGACTATAGGATAAGGTATTGGATAAGGAACAACTCTGTACTAGTACATACATATATAAGAGGCGGGGGATGAATGACTAACTGTGGATGAAAACTTTTATTGATGTTGCACTGAGGAAGTCAATGTTCCGCAATTTTTCTTCTGCTCTGGAAGTTAATGGCGTGTACACCCTTTAGTCCACCTTTTTTTAGCGCCCATTCTCTCTCTCCCTGTAAAACCGATAAGGTGCTGCTGCAAAAAAAAAACGTAAAGTTTATGGGTATAAAGGGAGTACTGAGATCCTAAAAGGTATAAGGATTCGAAGATTTACACCTGGATTGAATTAGAAATTATTTATTTTCATTGGGGTTAAATCAATCACTAACAAATTGAAACAACTTTTCCGGGGGAATTATAATTTCGAAAGAGAGAGAGTTTCGAGTTAAAAATCGATTTTCAGTTAATTTTTATCGATGGAATCAATATGGTTAGGCGTTTGTTGAATTAAGAATTTAAAACCCTTAAACAAGGTTAACTCGTTTTTTTTTCTCGTACATTTTTTATTCTCCTAAGTATATAACTCTTTTAGTATTAATCCTACATAAAAAATGGATTAAATTTTTCGTATTTTAGTATTTTTGAATTGGTTGTGGTTTTTTAGCGCAAAAACTTACATTACATATGGTGAAAATGAAAAGTGTCTCTCAACGTTATAAATTGGAAAAAGAAAGAAAAAAAAACCGCCCTGGTACCATGACGCTTTTGTTTTGTACACGGTTACAATAGCAAACGACATATTGGATACTTAATACAAATGTGCACGGAAAGCTTATACTTTATGAGGTGTGACGAGAGCACATACAAAAATACGGTGGAATATTGGAACGAATATTCATACGAATAAAAATAATAAAATATAGTTGAGAACGCTTGTTAAATTATAAGATAATATGTGTAATAAAATCAGTTTATAATAATCTTCTTCTTCTTTAACGTGGCGGGGATCCGAACCTGGCCACTCGCAACTGTTCTCTTCATCGGGACCGATTCTGAGCCGTTGTCATCCAGTTTGGCATCCCAGCGAAGGTTGGGTCTCCCACGCTGTCGCATCCCATAGGTCTTACCACAGAGAGCTTCCCGAGCAGGCTCATCTTCACTCATACGAGCTAGATGCCCTGCCCACCGGAGCCTATTGAGCTTTAATTTCTTCATAACATCTATGTTGCGATAGCGCTTGTAGATCTCGTCATTCTAGAGTCTCCGGAATCTTCCTTCCTCACATACGGGGCCAACAATCCTCCGAAGTATTTTCAGTGCCGGATTTATCTATGACGAGGCCCCAAGCAACCTCAGGTTTTCGGGGCCCTCATTCTAAAATTAACCCCCCCCCCCCAATATTTAAAAATAATAAATAATCAATTAATTTTGCAAAATCAATATATTATTCAGTTAACTTATAATTTACTAACTAATTACAACTTTTTTCTTCTTTTCTCAGTCGCAAATTGATGAATGACATCATCAAAGTCAAGTTTTTGAAGCTTGTCTTTTTCGATAAACAGTAAGCACTTACTTTTTCTTGGCACATAGATGAGCGTAAATAATTTTTGACGCGTTTCAACGCGCTGAACGATCTCTCCCCTGTACTATTAGTTATCGGTAGTGTAAGGAATAGCCCGATGAGGCATTCAACATTTGGAAACGCTGAAAACAATTCATCCTTGAAAATGATTTGGTACAATTCACGTTTTAAGAGGCTCATTTCTGTATACCTGTTTCACATAGATGTGAAAATTTTGAATTTCAGGCATAATTTTCATGTTAACATCATTTGGATAGTCTTCTATCAGTCTTTCTAAACTTTCTGTGATTTCTTCCATCGACACATTTAAATTGACAAGAAACGAGAATTTAGCCGCGATATCAGTGTATGCCGTAGCACGTTGTCGCAAGTTGGTTGTCAAAGATTCGATCATCGGAAGAAACGCTTTTCTCCGAAATCTATCACGCGGACACAGATATTCAAGCGCATCTGGAACAGGACCGTCGTTACATTGTGTCTTCCTGCGTCTTGTTCTTTGCGTGTTCGCTTTATAATCAGAACCAGGAACAAGCTCCTTCGCTTTGGCTTCGATATCCGAAAAGTCATCACGATAATTCTCGACTAACGTAATTAACGCAGTGTACAAGTTCGCACATGTTTCAAGAGATATCGACGGATTTTGTAAAGTAGCTGATACTTTTTCAAATTCGTGAAGGACTGATCCCCAAAAATTCAACATGAAAACGAATTCAAGATTCTCCATACTCTTTACTAAACTTGATGCTTGGTTTCGAGTATCACCGTCGAGATCACGATCATCTGCGATCTTTTGTAAAGCATCAGCTATTTTATCATAGTTCGTCGAAATAGCTGACACAGCCTTTGCGTGCGCATTCCAGGGAGTTGTTGGCAATTGCTTTACGGTTGGAGCGTTTGGACCTAAACGCATGGATCAAGACGAGCCCATAAATAGCTTGAATTATACCAAAAAAATTCACTGCTTCTAAGCAAGACGCTACAGAAGATTGTCCAACTAAATTCAATGAGTGAGCAGAACACGGTATATAACACTTCACTGCTTCGCTGATGACCATACTCTGAATTTCTCTTACTCCTTCAACAATATAAGACCAGCACGTGCCAGACCTTGTCTATACCACCGTCAACTGAAGTCCACTTCGATCAACCGGGATATCGAATCGATTCTTCATTGGGGCGAAATGAACCGCGTCGAATTTAATGCCACAAAAACGAAGTACTGTCTGATCTCCAACAAAAATTGTACCGACCTATATCTCAGTGGATAAAGAGAATCTAACGGCTGACTCAACTCTCAACATCCTAGGGGTAACTTTAACGGAGCATCTGCGATGGAATGACCACATATTCCAAATCGTCAAACAAGCCTCCCAATGCCTTGGATTTCTCAATAGATGCAAGTTCCTCCTCCAGCCAGCCGCATTGGCTACAATATGCAAATCCTACATTCGGCCGCGCTTCGAATACAACTCGTATATCTGGGCAGGCGCCCCAAAAACCACCTTAGCTTGTCTCGACAAGGTGCAAAATCGTGCCCTCAAACTCATTGGTGATGGCCCCTTTCGCGCCTCCATAGACACCTTAAGCCACCGTAGGAATGTAGCAGCCCTCTCCATACTTTATCGCTATTACCTGCACGGCAATACTTTTCTCGGAACACAAGGCTAGCCCGCTCGGCTCACCCCCATACCCTACAGCCCCCCCCCCGTTCACGCACAATACGGTTTAGATGTTCGTTTATGAATAGAACAACCCGACTGTGGAATAAACTCCCGCAGTCAGTATTTCCGAACTCGTACAACACCTTAGAGTTCAAACGTGAGGTTCATCGTCATTTTCTTCTACACCCTCCAGACCCCCTCTAACCTTTCCTATTCTCCTCTATCCTTCAAACCAAGCTTACTTCTAGACATCGCACCATGAACTGAACGACATGACGGACTGGTAGTATAAAGGGTTACTCCTAAGCTTGGTTTTTTTATATAAAAAAAAACCCAAAAGGATTTTCCTCCGGACATATTGGACGCATTATCGTACGACTGTCCCCTCCACAAATCAAAATTAAGCCCGCCGTTAACTAAATACTCTAAAGTAGTTTTTGCTACGTACCTTCCAGTATGACTTTCTTTCTCAAGAAAAGCCAAAAACCTTTACCTAGTTGTAGAACTGGTTTACCTAGAGTTGTAGAACATACATAACGAATGATGACTGTTAATTGATCAATATGAGATACATCTGGCGTGAAGTCGATTGAAACACTAAAGTACCCTGCAGCAATTACATCTTCAAAAATAGATTTCCGAACTTTGTTTGCCATTAGGTGGATCAATTCATCGTAAGTTGTTTTAGATAAATACGATTACCCCTACCGCAATTGCCCTTCATATCAATATCGTTTTTCAAAAACGGATCGAATTGAGCCACCAGTTCTAATAAACTAATATAAGGGCCACAATATGATTCTCGACCTTCTGAAGGCTATGCCTTGTTGCGATATCGTTCGAACGACTGCAATAACACGCTTAAGTACTTCTGTCCAGTATTCCCGATCCTTGTCGATTTGTTTGGTAAGATCACATGATACATTAAGCTGTCGTTGCCTAACTAAATCCATCAACTAGGCATCACGATGTTTTTGATTACCCTCATGACTTTGCACGTCGTTACAATTTCGCCAGTCTGAAAACTCGTCACCACTAAAGCGCGTGGTGCCTGGACAAAACAACAGACAAACAAAACAATAAACATTGCCCGTGTGCAAGTACGCGCGAAATACAGTTTTAAACTAATTTAAAATCGTTTGGGGACAATGAATAATCGATATTGTTTACATGGATTTTTTCATTTTGCATTTTGCATTTTTTTTTTTAAATTTCCGAATGTGTTGGGGCCTCTGTCCAAGCGGGGCCCCAAGCAATTGCTTCCTTTGCTTCCTGGTAAATCCGCCACTGAGTATTTTCCTCTCGAACAAGGCTAAGAGGTTTGAGTGTCTTTTGCTAAGCACCCACGTTTCGGATGCATATGTGAGAACCGGTAAGACCATCGTCTTATATAGTAAAAGTTTAGACGTTATGGTTAGATGCTTAGATTTAAAGCGCCTTGACAGACTATAGTAGGATTTATTGGCTTTTGGCAGTCCTGCGCGTATTTTGTTTACATGCTATTGTCGGCTGCTAGTATTGACCCAGGGTAGGTAAATGATTTTACCACTTCAAACTCGCGCTCCTTTACCTTGATTGTTTTTTTATGTGAAAGACTAGAGTCTCAGCAAAGGCCCTTTTTTTTTATGTGGCAGTGCTAAGCTCAGGAGTCACCCTTTGTACTACTAGTCCGTCATGTCATTGTCACGTCATGGTGCAATGTCTAGCAGTAAGCTTAGTGCCGGGGAGGGGTGGGGGGGGGGGGGGGGTATAGGTTAAGGGTTAAAAGGTACGGGGGGTATTGAAGAAGGTGGTGATGAACCCTGCGTTTGAACTCTTGGATGTTGTAGGAGCTCGGAAATACTGACTGCGAGAGATTATTCCAGAATCGAGTTGTTCTATTAACAAACGAATTCATATCTTGTTGAGTGCGTGAAAGGGGTAGTTGCAGGTGAAGGGAATGAGACGAGTGGGCTAATCTGGTGTTGCGGGATTGCCGTGGAGGCAGGAGAGCGTTTAACTCGGAGGAACAGTCACTATGGTAGTAGCGATAAAATTTTGTCAGTGCTGCTACATTCCTACGGTGGCTCAGGGGGTCGATGGTGGAGCAGGCAGTGTCGTCATCAATTAACTTTAGTGCCCTTTTTTGCACCTTATCTAACCATGCCAAGGTGGTTATTGGGGCGCCGCCCCAAACGAGGGAGTTATATTCGAGAAGAGGCCGAATGTAGGATTTATAAATAACAGCACGGGCCGATGGCTGGAGGAGGAACTTGCACCTCTTAAGAAATCCCAAGCACTGAGATGCTTGTTTGGCGATTTAGAATATGTGGTCATTCCATCGCAAGTCTTTGGCTAATGTCACGCCTAAGATGTGTAGGGATGGGTCGGCCATTAGTTGAACTTCACCCACTTTCAAAGGTGGAGAGGTGTTGAACTTCTTTTTGGAGATAAGACAGTACTTGGTTTTGTCGGAGTTGAATTCAACACGATTCTTCTCTCCCCACTTTAGAATCAGTTTAATGTCGTTATTAATCGACTTGGACATTAGTTCGCGATCATCAAGACAGGATCTGGCATGAGTCTGTCTTGTATCGACGCTGTACGAGTAACGTAGAGTACCGTCGTCAGCGAAGCTGAGAAGTGGGTTGGAGGGGATTGAAAGAAGGTCATTTATAAATATGAGAAATAGGGCCGGTGATAAAATTGACCCCTGGGGGACCCCCGCAGAGATCGGGTGGGATGCGGATTTGACGCCATCCAATACTACTTTGATTGAACGGCCAGAAAGGAAACTCTCAATCCACTTCTGTAGAAGTGAGTCAACTCCAATAGCTTTGAGTTTAGTTAACAGGGCTGGGTGCCAAACTCTGTCGAAAGCTTTGGAGATATCCAGAGCTACTAGACTAGACTCACCGGATCCATGCAGACTACGGCTGAGGTGTTCTGTAAGACAGACTAAAAGATCGCCAGTGGATCTTTTTTGTCGGAAGCCATACTGTCTGTCGTTTATGAGTAGGTTGGATTCTAGATATCCCATAACCTTTTTGTTGATTATCGTCTCCATGGTTTTGGAGAGAATAGAAGTTATTGCTATTGGGCGGTAATTGGAGGGATTGCTGGAATCACCTTTTTTCGGTATGGGCTGAACATGAGCAAGTTTCCAAGAGTCGGGATAAACTCCGGAGAAATATGACAGGGAAAATAATTTGCGCAGAGGTTTAGCCAAAGGTGGGGCGCATTGTTTTAAGACGATAGGGGGTATATTATCGGGTCCAGTGGATTTGTTGGCATCGAGCTCTTTGAGGCACCTGTACACCTCTCGAGTCCTGAAAAAAACCCTGTCCATTGAATGGGCGTTACGCTCGGAAACAGGGGGTAACACATCAGTTTCGAGTAAAGAAGAATTCGAAGCGAACATAGATGCTAATAAATTGGCCTTGGATTTTCTATCTGTTATTACCTTCTCATTGTGAATAAAAATTTATACTGTGTGCAATGTCGAACAGCATCTCTAGCCGGGTAGGAAGGAACTGCCATAACCTACCCGCGATATTTTTAGTCCAGTTTAGAATGTGGGACCAATGTTAGGTGTTCTTGTAGACGAGGCCACCATGTACTTTGTTTTGCTTTCGTTAATGTGCAATGTCGTCTGCGTAAGCCAGTAATTGGGTGGACTTGTGGAGGATTGTACCCCTTGATGACACGCCCGAATCTCGGATCACTTTCTCCAACGCCAGGTTGAAAAGGAGGCAGGCCAGACCGTCCCCTTTTCGGAGTCTATTATAGATCTTAATTGGCCTGGACAGTGTTCCGGATACCATTACTTGGCTTGTCACATTGGTCATGGTCAACCTATATAGTCTTGTCAGCTTGTTGGGGATGCCTAATTCTCTCATGGCTTTGTAGAGTTCTACTCTGGCTATACTATCATACGCGGCTCTATGAAGAGGTGTTGAATTGAGTTTTGAAACTCTAAACAATTTTCCATCGCCTGCTTTAAGGTGAAAAGCGAGCGGTTACACTTGTAATTAGCAAGGAGTCGCTAGGATCTTTGGCGAAATCTGTTGGCGTCATAAGTTATGGTTTCTCTGCCAAAACTCTGAGGCCTCTGAAAAAAGACATACTGTTCCTCAAGCAGAGTGGAGTGGTTTCAACTGCTACTACACCTACGCCTGCAGATGGTGAGCTCTCGGGCAGTGCGGGTACACAGGTATGGAAGTTTCTGAACCCAATGAACGTAGCATTGTGGGTGAAACAGTTAAGCAAGTAGCTTAACCCATTGTACCTGGCATTTGTGGTGATACAGGAATAGCCGATCTTAAGGTGCCTGAGGGTACTCACCTACCAACCCTGGGTGCAAAAGACTTTCTTTTCTTATCCGGAGAGGATATCAAAATCTCAGACTTCCCTTCGTCATAAACGACGGAGGACGAGCTGGGCGCTTTGCCCAACTTCTTTCGGTGGGAGCTGATGATATTACTCTCACACGGGAGGAGGGCGAGGCTGACATAAGGGTGATAGATGTTTATCGCGCTGCTCGAAACTACAAATTTGAGAGTGGCACAGATTAACCTCCATCACAGCAAAGCTGCGCCCGACAGATATCGGGAATTTTGGTTCTATATATAAAAGGCAACAATCTCATAGTTTCTGGGTTAACAGACAGCTTACAGCAGTTGGACTACACGCTAACCTTTTCCACAGCAATTCTCATAATCGTACTGACTGTGGAGAGAAACTCTTCTGAGACCTTATATCATCGTGTCGTCCATATAAGAGACTGCATTTGCCTTGGCGTTCTCTAATCTTACCAGAATCGTATCCATAACCATAACCCAAAACCGGCGGCAAGATGACTTCCCCTGTGTTACACAACAGCACTGCGTCTTTACTACTTTACTGTTGGCTAAGGTGGTGTGGACGATTCTAGTTTTCTGCTTACGTAGGATGCATTACATTTCTTGCCATAACGCTCCCAAGACACAAATCCAACACAGCCAAGTTCTACTAATTTCACATAGGCGATGCTCACTCACTCCATAGACCACACCCGCCCTCGAAACCACACTCGATGACATGAGTGCGGCAGAACTCTGTTGGCTCTTAGAACAATTTAAAATTTCGTGCAGGATATACTAATATCCCACTAAAGACCCTGCCTATGTGAATTCCGAAATTCGCGAGGTCCTGCTGGATGCCATCGGTGCTAATGTTAAAAACGCTTCCAACATCAGACGATCTACGGTTATTCACCAATGGCTCCAAAACATCAAAGGGCTGGGAGCCAGCGGTCTATATATAGAAGATCAACAGTTCATTGCCCTTGAACCTACCAACGCCCCCTAGTGTCTCTGGCAATCTTGAAGGCCTAGCAAGAAATGAATTTTCAACCTTTAGCCTAGACGACAAAGATGAACTTCAAGCTTGAGTAGCGATGCCATGCTAATCTAGATAGTCTAGGTAGAAAACATAACATGACTCTCGCCTGGTTCCCGGACATACTTGACTGTTTGAGGTTGATCAATGTAGCACTGTCATGGTGCAACTGAAGCCACTCGTGCTTCTGAGCGCAGTCCTGGATTCGGTCTGTTGGAAAGCAGTACACGAAAGCTGGGCTCAGGGTGTTCCTTAGAGCACGTCATTTTTTTTTCCTGTGTGAGGTATTAGGTCCAAAGGTACTGCGGCCATTTAGTTGGCCTATTGTACTACAACCCCTACACCTCATATTTGTAGGCCAGACCGCCTGAACAACTTCAGCAGTCTGCCTAGTGGTTTGTCGCTTAGACTTGAGTGTTCGAGCAGGGACTTCTCGAACAAAGAGACCCTGCTTGTTTCATTAAAGTCCGATCGGCCAGGGCCCTTTGCAGCAAGCTGGACGGGGTGCCCCAATAGCCGGCTCTGGACCAATGAATTCTAAATCAGAGCCCTGTTTAGCCAGGGCATCCGCACTTTCATTGCCTTCGAAGCCCCGGTGACCCGGGACCCAGACAAGTGTAATTTGATTGAGATCCCAACTCATGAAGAGCACGTTGGCAGTCCCAAACTAATTTCGACTTGGTCCTACGGGACCTTATCGCTCTAATTGCCGCTTGGCTATCAGAGAAGATAAAAATCCGTTTATTTTGGTAGGCCCTTCTTAAGTTCTCATGAGTGCAAGCCAGAATAGCGTACACCTCTGCTTGAAAGACAGTTGCCAGAGTGCCTAGACTTATAGCCTTGCTGAATCTGGGACTTTGACTCCAGATTCCGGCGCCTACACCTGTCTCCGTTTTAGAGCCATCCGTGTACCATACTAGCCCGCCCGGCAAAACTTTAGGAAAAGTCCAGGTAAGCCTTTCCTGTATATGTACAGAAGGTTGCTTAAATTTTGAGATTTTATAGGGCATGCCGTCCGATAGCATCTCCGCTTCCGGAATCTCTTCTATGATATTGATTATTATAGAATGTCCTCGCCCAAGTAACCATTCGCTTTCAGCCGCAGCGCCGCGTTTATGGCGGACTTCTCTACCTCAAGGTGGAGGGGTACCAAATTGAGGAGAGTCTCCAGCGCTGCCGTTGGGGAAGTGCGGATGGCCCCAGTGATGGAGAGGCAAGCCATTCTCTGAATTTTGCTTAAAATGGTTATGGAACCCTTAAGCTTCGTTCTGTGCCACCAAACTAAAGCTCCATAAGTTACCATGGGTCTTATGATGGTGGTGTATATCCAATACATGGTTTTCGGTTGCAAACCCCAGGTGGAACCACAAGCTCTGCGGCAAGCCCACAGGGATCTGCGCGTTCTACACATCAGAGTGTCCATATGCTGTTTCCAGTTGAGCTTGGCATCTAGCGTCACTCCTAAATATTTGGCTTGTTGTGAAAAGCCTATAGTTCTGCCCGCGAATGTAGGTTCCCAAATTCCCGGTAGTGATCGTTTCCTGGTGAAAGGAACTAGAATCGTTTTGTCGGGATTGACTTTTAGACATACGCTCTCGCACCAGCTACAGACCAGATCAAGTGCCTGCTGCAGGTTCAGATTCTCCTGTAATTACTATGACGACATCGTCAGCGTAACCTTGGGCGAAAATGTTTCGACCGTTGAGCAGCTCGAGGAGTTCATCTACAACAAGGCACCAGAGAAGTGGAGATAAAACTCCTCCCTGCGGGCAGCCTCTTGCTATAGTGCCCTCCAGAGACCCCTCAACATGAGAAACAATTAGTTTGCGAGTTCTCAGCATAGAGTCAATCCAGTTGCAGAAAGTGCTACTTAGACTGTGTCTACTTAGAGCCCTAGCTATAGTATCAAAGGATGTGTTGTCAAAGGCTCCCTCGATATCGAGGAAGGCCGTCAGCGCAACTCCTTTGTTTAGAGCTGCATGTTCAAGCCTGAGCACCAGATTGTGCAGTGCTGTCTCAGTAGACTTGCCCGCCTGGTACGCATGCTGATAGGAGCTTAGTGGTTGGCTTTGAAGATAAGTTTCCCTTATCGCCCGGTCGACAATTTTCTCCATTGTCTTCAAGGCAAAAGACGAGAGACTTATCGGCCTGAAAGATTTAGTCAAGGTGTAATCCGAACGCCCTTCATACTTACCATATCTTACTTTCAAATTATATTGTTTGCTTACTGTCCCCTGTTATTTAATTATTAACAGCAACCTTTTCCTCAAGTGCTCTAATTTCAAGATGCAATTCATTTCGTTCATCTTTTATATTTTATTCTTCGGTTGGTCGCTCTACACTACAGCCTAATTCGAAGCTTGGTCTCCATTACCTTCTGTCTCCAAAAGTCAGTAGGTATTGGGACGATTGGGCGTGGGAACTATATCTGACCTTGATCTTTACCCAACGCCAAATCAATTATCAGATCTGAGATTGCAACCAGGTGTTACGCAGCTTGCCTCCAGTTGAGGAATCAGCCGACCTTCTATCTCATTTGATCAAATGGGTTTCTGAACTAGGTCTGGCTAAAGATATCCTCTAGTATCATCAAGGACTTCCCAGCAATACAATCTCATTGTGTAATATTAAGAAAATAACCACATTTCGTATCGACCCTACAGTAAAACCCCACTCCACACAAAATTATTGAAACAGTTTTCCCCGCCTTTCAAATGCAAACAATAAAAGTCACCTTGGAGTCATGCTTTCATGTTTATTGAAATTATGTTACAATATCACAAGAAACTAATATTTGGACCAAACGATGAAATGCAAACCACGAAAAAAAACAACAACAACAAAAATAGTGCAAACATAAGCAAAACGGAAACCTCTAATAACGCTCAAGTGGAACGAAACAAGCAAAGCAAATTCTCTACGGTTGAGAGGATGCTGAAGAGCAAGCTGCAGTGAAGGATCCAACTTGAGAATTGAACTATATTTCGTTGAATTTATTTTCTGTTCCTTATTACAGGACTCTCCAGCTTCAAGACCATACTTACTTGCACTTGTACAATTCGAAAGGACCTCCTTTGGCCCGTCATTTAGAGAAATTCCTTACGGCACCCATAACCAGCACCGTCCAAGTAACGAGATGGTGTTGGTTTTTTTGGTTTGGTTTGGTTTTTCGTTATATATATATATATTTTTTTCGTTAAGTATTTTCCTTGCTAGTATGTCCTAATTTCTTTTGTGCTCGGGATTTTGGTGTAATTTGTGAAATCTCGCAAGAACTACCGCCCAAAAAATTTCTGTGGCTTGGACAAAAGTTTTTTTTTAATTGCATAACTTCGCCCCCGAAAGTTAAAATATATGGCAAGTTTCGTCCTTTAAAAAACTGCCCAAAAAAGGACCTCCATGGAATTTTTTTTTTGGGGGAAAAAACCATTTAAAATAATTAATTGCGATTATTTTATCGCAAAGCAAGCGTAAATCAAAATTATTTATGAATAATAAATTATGTAATAATAAAAGTTCATCACGCTGCACTTAACATGGGGCTGCAGCCCGGAAATGTTTTATCACAAAAGGACAATGGGGTTAACTCTCATGCATAAAGGATACGCCGGCGGGGATATGAAAAAAAAACGGGCCGAGCACAAATTACTACAAGCAACGACAAAAAAAATGGCCACGGTATTTTTTCTCCTATGTGTTATTTTTATTGCAGGCTTTTTTGTATATGGGGGGGGGATATGGCAAAAGCGTTGACACAGCTGTTGAAAGTTGCGGAACACCCCCGCCGCCACCCCCTTTAATTTGTGTTTGATAAAGCTCATAAAATTAAAATGATGAAACCGGGTCCATATCCCGGCAATTGGTATGCAAACAAGTGGGATAACATTTCGAGAATGGAAGAGGTACGACCAGAGTAATACCACCACCACCACCACCGGGCATGTCGAAGAAGACAAAAAAAACTGTGGCGGGGGTATTGATAGCCCAGGATCCTCGCCGCCTCCATTAAGGACACAATGTGGTGAAAAATGCTTTTGCGGGGAATTAGTTATTCATGAGGGAAACATTAAGTGATTAATCGGGTCCGTTGTGGTGGTGCCTTCCGATGTAATGGACCCCTTTTTAAATTGATTACATTTTTTTTATAATCGGTTCTTTTTTAGATTTAATTGGAAATGGAGACGAACTGGTGGTAGGAGATGGGCTCAGAACATATTAATGTATCGGGTAAGTAAGTAAGGGCGACAACCTCGTTCAAGGACTCCGAACTAGAACACAATTCGTTCTAAAAGGGCATCGCTCCGTAATCACATAAATAAAAGAAGCTTTATATCCCCAAGACAAAGCCCGGTCTCTCAGCTTAACAAGGATCATTGTACTCCACAACTACGCCAGTGGGTGTTGAATTAAATTCTTAAACCAATTGCCCTAATAAGGCATCTTGCTAGCTTAACCGATTACTTATAGAAGTAGGTATTAGGTATTAGGACGATTGGGCATGGGAAACAAATTTGACCTTGACTCTGACCTAAGGTCAAACCAATTATCTGACGTACTTAGGTCGGATCTTCACATACCAGACGGTACTTCTCCTTTCACATCTGGGAGTCTGGCACTACCAGCGTGGTAGCCTTTGTCGGCGGGTTAGCGAGATTCATTTGTTTCAGAACGCATGACACTCCTATGAAGCTGTCTCCCACTAATCCCGGCGGATGCAAGTCTGGGTCAGCTGGTTGCCTTTGAGAATATCGACTTTGAACAATTGACACCCTGTTACAAAATTTGTTTGTTTCGATTTTTGTAATATTGGCCTTCGTGGAAATTTCTTTGGTTTGGTATGAACTTATGCGACAACCAGGAGATCAAAGGGAAAGTCCATCGCTCCTTGTTTAGCATCGTCCTGACTCCTATTGATCTATTCTGTCCTCTGTTTGTTCCTTTGAGCCAAGTTACATTGAACGATGACCTGTATGACATGACGGAGTGGTAGTACAAAGGATGACTCTTGGACTTTCACATAAAAAATATTCGTCAATAGGCTCCATTGTCGATGATCGACACGACTCTAACGATATCCTTCCGCGCCATTATCAAAAAATCGCGTAATCTCTGCTTGTTGTAGCCAGGGTTGTTTTTAGTTTTGGCATGGTGTGTTTGTTAAACACTTCAATCTGGAGCTCGAAGTTGTCCCGACCCGGTATTCACTGCAAAGTGACCCTATACAACCTAAAGAAAAAGCAGAGCTTCTTTTGACAAATTGGTCGTTATATAAATCTTCTTCGTACCTTGATAGTCCCTTAGCTACCCAACTCCAGGCCTCGTAGCTATCCGATATCAGGAGGGTTTTTCTATATTGTTGGAGAGGTTTTACGGATTGCTAACAGTTCCACCTGAAGGACACTGACACAATAAAATAGTTAGTGGTCTACCCAGAGAGAGAAAACCCTAGCGCCTACATCCACTTAAGATTTTAAACCATGTGTGTATAAAACTACGCCATAGCTCTTGACATCGTACATCATAGCTCAGGGGATCTGGACATCGAAACCTGGATGGAAATTGAGTTGAGTCATGTCCTCAAATGGCGCTTCAACCATTTCTATTGGTAGAGAGAGCAGTATAGGTTTTAGTATCCACACGTATTCTCCAAACAATAGCCCACTTCATGTAGCGTCTGGATGGTCCAGGCTTCCTGCTATCTAGATCAGATGTCACAACATCGAGAATTACGTTCATTTTTTCACTGGCGATTGATCCTTTACTCAGAGACATGCCATTCCGTGGGCTTATTCTAGTCTGGACCTCTTCCCCGTATTCTAAAAACAGTCACAAGTCACAACGCAGTCACAAGTGTGTGGTGTGTGCTCAGTTTAAAGGCCTATACTAATTGGAAAGTAACGTAGAGGCGAAGTAGAAGTGACGTAGATGTAACTTCGTCAGCATTGACATAGAAAACAAAATAAGGAGTTCATAAGAAGTAAGCACGAGTCGCCAAAGCTTGTGATTTATGACTGGTCCCAATTTTAAAATATGGGGGCATATTCCTTTGAAGAAGCTTACCACCATACGGTAGCGCTTTGCTAAATTCTAGTTTAATCACTGCTTTTATAGCCAGCTCACTATGATCGACTTCAAAGCGCCATTTCATCACAAAGCTCTACTATTTTTAGAATTAAATCCATAATCTTTCTAAAGTAGCGAGGTTTCTTCGTCATCTTTACCACTCTACTATTGCTTAAATTTCTATGATTTATTCTGGTTTTCGGCATGCGGAGCCTAGGTGCTGACGTTGTTGAAACCGCCTTTTATGTCACATTGTACACTGTTTGTGCATTCTAGGAAGTATTCTAAGGTATACTTCATGCAACTCAATGTCAATCAAAATCCACTTCCTTAATTTTATTTTAGGTTGCTGCCCGCTTGACGTTTTGAGTGCAGGCGGTTTAACTTTTTAGGTTTCAATCTGTTTTTGGGGCCCCCTCTGAACTGGGGCCCGGGGCAATTAGTTCTAGTTGAGTTGAGGTGCTGCTGTTGAGATTTATGGTTTTGCATTCTTTCATTAGGGGTTATATTAAACTACCGTCACCCACTGTCCCATTTGAACCCCGTGTGGATTACCGTATAAGGCCCACGCAGGGAATCTAGCGCATTGGTTCATCATAAGGAATGCCCCACCCACTTAGCCACCTTGAGGAAAAATCATTGTTAACCGCTGATCCATTGTGGAAAAATGTTAAAAAAAATTGAGAATTTCAGCGTCAAAAGCTTTATATTTTTATACACTTAAATAGGAGTGTCGTTTTACGAATGCGGTCCCCCAACTGATTACTGGTCACGTCCAATGCTGCTTGACCTCTGTAATTGGACTGTTACCAGTCTATTGAGTATGCTATATGACACCATTCCTTTTTAAAAAGCCTGCCGAATACACGTACATGCATGTACGAAAGCTAGAGGTGTACGAATGGCACCGATTTCCGAAGGCCACCCTAACCTAAACATAAATCCAAACACCAAATACCCCCGATACCATCCATAATCCATTTATGTCCTATTATGGATTAACCTTGGCATGGTTAGATAAGGTCCAAAAAAAGGCCCTTAAATTAATTGATGACGATACCGCTTGCTCCACCATCGACCCCCTCAGCCACCGTAGGAATGTAGCAGCACTGACAAAATTTTATCGCTACTATCATAGTGACTGTTCCTCCGAGTTAAACGCTCTCCTGCCTCCACGGCATTCTTATACCCGCAACACCAGATTAGCCCACTCGTCTCATTCCCTCCACCTGCAACTCCCCCTTTCACGCACTCAACAAGATATGAATTCGTTTGTTAATAGAACAACTCGGCTGTGGAATAATCTCTCGCAGTCAGTATTTCCGAGCTCCTACAACATCCAAGAGTTCAAACGCAGGGTTCATCACCACCTTCTTCAATTCCCTCCCGTTCCTTTATAACCCCTCCAACCCCCTCCCCGTACTAAGCTTACTGCTAGACATTGCACCATGACGTGACAAATGACATGACGGACTAGTAGTACAAAGGGTGATTCCTGAGCTTAGCACTGCCACATAAAAAAAAAAAAAAAAAACCTTTCCAGGAATATCGTCTTTGCATTACATATTGTATCGAACCCAAACAGTCTAGCGTCTAGCCTATGGATACTTAGTTTAATTAAAAATTTAAAAGTTGTCCATTTAAATCTCAAAAACGATTCTTCTAAGAATTTCAACAATGAACGCGCTGAAAACGAGGAGATTAAGTCCTCAACACCCACTATGACATCCCAAAATGAATGGAATTCCTCGAACTCATGGAATTTTCCAATACTAAACAAAAAAAAGTATTTTCCAATGAAAATTTAATCAAAATAAAGTCCTCCCCCCTCTCCCCTCAGAAAAACATCTTCATTATCCGAAGAATAAAGTACAATAAGCAAATCGCATTCGACGAAATTTAATTATGACATCGACACTTGTCTGACTTTGGTGTAAGTCTCTAGGAAATCAGCTGAACAAGAAATGTTATCCCCAAGAAAACGGCCGGAAATGTGTTCCTGTTCCAGTGCCTTCAAGGACACTTTATCCTGTTTAACATAAGCAGAGAGAGAGAGAAGAAGAAAAAAATATATATCCTCGACTTATCCAAAATAATTCCCGCCATGCATTGATTTCGAATGTCTTCTTCGATCGGGGATCGTTATTCTCAACAAGCGTTCTCGTTCTCTCGTAATACCAAGTAGCGAAATCCACAACATTGTGGCAATTACTTTATGCAAATTCAAGACCTCATTTGGAGGCGCTGGCTGTGGCGAAAGTAGGCTAGAAGAAGTTATTTTTTTTTTTTTGGTTGTTGTTGCTTTTCTTATTCTGAAGCAGAGATGTCGTCCCAAATACGGGCCCAAGTCTGTCACTGGTGTTGCGGAAAAATTCTCTGCCAATGATTGTTATGCCTGAGGAGGAATTTCACTGTCCGTTAAATACGAAAGAAGGAAAATATTAGATTTCTTACTTAATTCGTTTTAAATGTCGCCGTACCCCCCCCCCACCCCACGTTTGGGGGTGTTCTAGTACCCAAAAAAGCCGCTCTTTAAGGGAATATAACTTTAATAGGGCAGGGGGGACATTCCGGCTATATTTAAGGGCCTCCGCTGAGGATGTAAAAATTGAACAAATTTCACGCTCGATAAAAGTAAATGGGACATTTAAACTTATAGAAGGCAAAGGCTAACGCCGGAGATAAATGGCTGAAATATAGGAATTGATTTTAACGCTTTCGCAGAAAATATCCTGGAACTTTACCACCCCCACCCCTTCCTGCCCTTCTGTAACGCTTCAGAACATTCTTTATTTAATGTAAATACATTTTTTTTTGCTTAGCAATAAAATATACTTATCACTTTATTACGCTCTATACACACACAGAGTTCCGAAATTATCAATTTGCGATAAATGTCCCGGATTTGGACAGATATGTGCAGTTTGCATTATCGGGGCTTTCCGTGGTGGGATGTTCCTTTCCATATTTAATGGCATAAATCACCTAGGGTAAAAGTTTGAGGGTGATTTTCGGTTAATACCGTGCCCCACCAATAAGGGTGCGCTTTCCTATAATTAAATTTCAGTCGTTAATGTGCGTGTGCTGGGAATTAAACCGATTTAATCAATTATTTAACACGTTCACATACTTATATAAATGAATTGGAAAATTTTCGACAGGATATTATTAGTTGGGAGGGAAGAGGATAATAATGGTAATTTTATACAATGGCAGTAGAATGCAAATACAATCAGAAAAATTTACGCTATGGAAAATAATGCTACAATATTCGAATAAAGTTTAAATGCCAAATTTTCTTTCTACAAGAGGTGTTATTTTATGTCATTACGATGACATTTGACAAGAAAAAACTAGGAGGTTTTCAGATATGTATTTGTACAAACTCGTAAAATGCATTGAAATAGTGAAAATTCATTACAAAAATGTTGAAAATTTCGCGGAAACGGTTTGTAAAGTTCATACTAGTTTGTGGTCATCATCAAGCGTGCCTTCTCACGCTGGTACACTCAGTTACGAAAGTTTTCAATAATAAATTAATCTGCATAAAGAAAAAAAATCCCTTCGGCAAATAAGTGAATTAGTTTTAAAAACGCACTTCAGGGGCGTAGGAACGAAATTTTTGTTGGGTGGGCAGGTTTGGATTATCGTTGTGTCATCTAATCCGGATAGACTAGAAAGGTCGACTTTCTCGTGAAAAGCGATCTTTTTGCCCCTAAAATGGTCTTACACCAATTTGGGGTCGTCCATAAATTACGTGAGGCGTTTAGGGGAGGAAGGGGGTCGAGCCGAATCTCACCAAATCTCACGTGGGGGAGAGGGGGGGTCTCGGCAAATATCACGTAATTTTTTTTGTTTTAAAGAAACAGTGTAAAATGCCGAGAAAACTGGGTTAAATTAAGTAAAACATATTTCTCCACTAAAGACCTCCATTCACTTACAGGCCGCCGGTAGGCAGTGGCCTGTCAGACCAGGTCGACCAGCACGACTAAGCTTGACTCAGTCTAACTGAGGGATGATACTTCAGGTACCCGCCAGACAGATGAAATCATGATTCTCTACAGACACACAGGTGAAAACGACTGCTTAACGTAGCAGGTTATTAATTCAAGCGCAAAAATGTTCATGGTCTCAACGAAAGCTTCAAGGCGGCTCCAGCCTCACGCCGCGCCGTGAACACCCGCAAACAAGCGCAAACGCGAGTGTGGATGGTTTTCACGCTTAGCTCGCGCCTTGCTTTCTGTTACGAGTGGATACAGCGTGAATTCTTCCCCTCAATTCACGGCTCGAGAGTGAATAGAAGCTCAGATCTTCAGGCCCGAACTGACGATAAATCCGATTTTTGTCAGCTTTCTTGAGCTGTAGGCATTCTTGAACTTCAGGCCATACAGTTGGCGGCCGGTGATTGTATGGTAATACTTCGCCTCAAGGCTAAAACTTTCAGGCCACGGCCTGCCGGCGAACTGTGTGAAAATTGGGCCCTTAAGATGTGGGTAAAGTAGGACACACAAAAAAATTACTCGATTATTTAGCCTCTAAAAGGCTAGTCAAACGCGTGACTCGTCGAATGCTGCAGAGTACGAGCCAAGTAATACTGAACCGCGAAAAGGACATTAAAATTTAGTGCTACAAGAAAGGACATGCCGAATTTTAGCGTAATGAAATGTTGGGTGAGTGCTCACGTTTTGGTAGTTGTGTGTCCACCACAAGCAGAAAAGGGAGGAGAGCAAGCAGTCCGCATTATCAATTATCTCAAATAAAATCTTGCACCCAAACCCCCACATTCACACAGATGAACTTTTTACACACCTTTCACTAGATTTCACTACGGTTACGTACACGGATTTTATGCGCGAGGGCCTTTCCTGCAGTTCTGTATTCTCAAACTCTGTGGTTACGACCGTAATTTCGTATTTTTAATGTAAATACTATGGATTTTATAAAATTTCAAAAATCTCACGTGAGATTAGGGGGGATTAGGGAAATTCCTGGGTGGGCAACTGCCCACCCTGCCCATAGGGTTTCTACGCCCCTAAAAGGTAAAAGTCTCTCTGTGTGGCTGTGTGTAAATATTTTATAGACTCCGAAATTGCTCATCCAATTGGCATAAAATTTTGTATATAGAAGTTTGCGGGCACGGCGGTGGTCTATTTTGCTCAATCTCGAACCCTTCATGTAGCTGTAGTGTATCAATATGGTAAAATCTGAAATTTTTGTATGGGAGGTACTCTTCAAATTACTGTTAAAGAACTCAGATCCATTTTATTTTCGTCTTTTCCGAAAAAAATACGATTCAATATCGGCACGAGGCAGAAATTCTGTGCAAGACAGTCTTGGCGTGAGAACTGCAATACAACGTAAATCCGCTAAAACTTTTTGTGGAAACTCATTACGACAAGAGTGGCAGTGAGACCGTTGAATTGTGATTCGCGATATAAATGAGCAGGCGATTTGGGCTTTTAAGCGGAGTGACATTTGTTTCGGATGTGCTTTCGTAGTGGGATTTGAGACTCTCACTGCCCATGGAAAAACGATTTTGAGATTCCCAATTGTTTTGGCGCACGCCATTTTATTGGCTTATGGGTGCAGCGAGACGTATCGGGTTCGAGCTAGTTAAGAAATATAAGGCAAACAATACCGTGGAAAACAATCCACGTAGTGGGCGCTTATCGAAACTAACAGTTCGTGTAAAAAGATCTTTGTTAAAGCAAGTCTAGGAAAACTATACTTTGAGTATCGCAAAATTAGCCTCACAGCCTGCTGAAGACATCGGTAAAGAAGTTTCTCCAGAATGTGTTCGCCGAGTCTTAAGAAACGCTGCGTATCGAGGACGAAAGATAAGGAAAGCATCTTTTAATAAAAAGATTGAACTTCACTTATGCCTGAACCATATATAACCTGCCGCACCGTAACCATACGTACCCTAACGTACGAATATGAGTGTTCATATGGCACCGATCTTAATTAACTCAATGAATAAATTTCATGAACTAGAATATATTCGATCGTTAAGGCACTTACAGCTACGGTACGCCACGTCATATATCGTTCAGGCTGTAGAAACATTTGCTAGAACAAAAATCTTCTCCAGGAAATTGGAATCAGATGCTTTTCAGTGACGAAAGCAAATACAACGCCTTTGGTGACGATGGAAGAGGGAAAGTATGGGAAAACCCAATAATGCTCGTAATCCAAAGCATACCAGAAGAACAGTGAAACATGGAGGATAATCCGTTATGGTTTGGGGTTGCCTTGCGGCGGATGGAGTGGGTAATCGAGTTTTTATTGAAGAAAATATGGATCAGTTGGTCTACCTGGAAATACTCTAAATAAATATAAAGGCTAGGGCACTCAAACTAAATCCTAAATCCATGGGTCTTCTAACAGGATAATGCGCACGCTGCGCAAATTGTTAAAGAGAGGCTTATTCATAATGCTCCTCAACAACTTCATTCAACAACATCAATTTTCCAGCTTTGAAGCTGCAATCAAGGCACTTTCATCGTAAATATTTAGCTCCTAAATAATTGGAGGGTGTTTCGACGTACGTACATACTTCAACCTGGCCAAGAAATATTAGGTATCGCTCTGCTGGGATTTCGGACACTGGTGTCTCGAAGACAATAGGGCTACAGCCAAGCTTGTGAAAGAGGTGTCTGAAACAATCGTCTATTACTGAGTTTACTCAGATTAAGCGCCCATGGAAACGGGGATTGAGTAAAGGTTCGGTTAAGCTGGGTTTTGCTACAGAAGAGCTACTCGGTATAGTACTATGTAGCGAGTAAATTGGCCAGCCAGCTTCGTGGAGTTACCTTCCCATGAAGAAAGCAGAGGTGGTAGGTCGCTAATCCGTACGAGACACTGTTCCGGGTGTTGTGAGCAACTTGAAACGACCAAACTGAATTCATGTGTTTACAGCTCATACCAGTCTGTATTCAAACGTCAAGGAAAAGGGTCGATGTGTTTAGTCACTACGAATCTGACACTACCGTCAAATCAGCCCTGCGGACCCAGCGAACTCAGTTGTCTTAGACACGAACCTCACAAGTGGTTAGACATTCCCTGCTGCTAGACCGATGACGGATGCTCACTCCCTCGAAAAAAATAAACCCGGCGTGATAGACTAACCCTAACCTTTTACACAAGCTAAAGAGCTAAAAAGACCCTTTGCCTTTAGGAGCGTTATTATTTTAAACAGGGCGGACCTTAGGCTGTTGTCAGGATATCTGTAGCACCTCCACAACCTAAGACTATCTCAGGAGATATGATGCTAACTCTGATTTGAAGGCGACCGCACTTACGAACATTCTCTGTCCTGCTTTAATCCGGTTTAAAAGAACGATTACCCTCCGAGTACCGCTCAGGTTGGGTCTTCTTTAATTAAAGACCTTCCGTCTTTCGTCCGGAGAGCCGACGCTCTTTTCTGTTAGTGGGGTATCTGCACGACAGGCCTAAATTGGTCGCGGTACTCAACATATGATTTGC
Source organism: Thereva unica (assembly GCA_949987705.1). Classification (NCBI taxonomy): domain Eukaryota; kingdom Metazoa; phylum Arthropoda; class Insecta; order Diptera; family Therevidae; genus Thereva; species Thereva unica. The sequence goes on along the minus strand of OX465285.1, from coordinate 23,327,059 downwards.
AATTGAGATCTTTAAGCTGGATCCTGCGAAACCAACCGCTGTATCATGTTCCATTCCGTTCGGTGTACCAGTAGAGACCCTGAAGTAGGATAACTTTCTCCTTCTTAAAGCGCTCTGGAATGAACACCCTGAGTTTTCTTTGGAACCGCAGTTCACCAAACATATGGTTAGATACGGGGCAAATTGGAAAGTTTAGGAATTAAATGGGATACTGGATATATCCATATGTTCTTTGATTGTCAATCTGCGAACTGAAGTCTGGAGGATTAAAATTTTTACATGGCAATATAGGCCTAGTAGCTTTACCAAATGTGGCACCTTCCTAACTTTATAAATATTATAGGACCTGTTCAGCGAGGCGTATGTGAGCACTGAACGTACCACCAAAAATTACCCACAAAGATACGACGCTCTCAAAATTTCCCATAAGCTCCCTTGCGAGTGAATATATCAATCGACAAGGTGCAAGCGAGACAAAATTCAATTTAAAAACAAAACAAAAATCGAAGAAAGAGAGGGTAAATAAAGAAATGTTATTTCCCGAAGTGCGAAAGAGACGCACTGTCTCTTCTCCGCAATATTTTGTGCCGTCTGGACTTTTATTTTGCTTTTGTGAATTCATGTACCATCTTCGTGTACTTCCTGCTCTGCATGTGTATGTGTTCATGTAGTTTGCCGTTGCTCCGCCCCCTCGGCATTCCGGAGCGCGTATATGAATAGTTGATGAATTTTTCTATGTATTTTTACTTTCCTTTTTCTTCGCACAGAAAGGATTACATTGTCGTATCTTTCTGGGTAATTTTTGGTACCACGTTCGACTCTCAATTGAATTTTTGGTCCGGGATTATGCACAAAAATCACCATCGGTAATAGCGTGACGGTATTGGACATACCGGACTCCAACCAAACGACGCACAGTGGTCTGAAATCCCCAAAATCTGGACAAAGGTACCAAAACGAAAGTTTTTATTTAGGTACTTTTTTCGCGTGGGTTAGGTATAGTGGCCCCCCTGGAGTATTTCAAGGCCCTTGGCAAGAGGCAGATGTTCGAAACCTCTTTTGTATTCCATTTGGAAAGTGAGTGTCGAACACGCTACACGCAGCACGTTTTCTCGGAGCAAAAGCACGTGTTACGTTTTTGCGTGTAGATTGCAGTACGTTTGCCCGTTTCCTTTTCTGTAAAAAGGTTTCTTCTCCTACGAGTAAGTACAATTATACTGTGTTATTGAAATGAACATAAATAAATAATTGTATTGTTTATTTATGATCAAATATGTAGTAAATTGTGGTGATTTGATTAACGATTCGGCTTATAAATTGATGGCTAAGTACAAACTTCCATCGACTTCCACTAAGTAATACGCATGTAATTGTTTATTAATCATCTCTGCAAAACATATAAAAAAATCAGCTGCTCCTGCTTGCTCCATGTCATTCTATCCACGATAGAGCAAAATATCCATGGCTCTGGGCACTACCCCCACTGTGTTTCAGGCCGAAATACTTGCCATCCAGGTGTGTGCTCAGACTTGTATAGAGTCTTAATAGAGCTCCAAATAGCTCTAACATTGTTATTTTCTCCGACAGTCAAGCTGCATTGCTGGCCATTAAATCTCACAGGGTGCCATCAAAGACTGTCCTGGATTGTCTCCGATCTCCGAAATTCTTAAGCAGGAACAACAGTGTCACGCTGGTATGGATTCCGGGCCACGAAGGTCACATTGGTAATGAAATTGCCGACAGCCTGGCGCAAACTCATCACATATCGGTCCGGAACCTTTCTGTAGCTTATCAAGCTACCACGTTAGAACGGCCATCAAAAATCGACCAGCTGTTTCTTCATAGCTGGACAAACACCCAGGGTGCTCGTCAAGCTAAAAGATTCATCCAAATCGATAAAGCTAAAGCGGGAAAACTTTTACATCTCAACAGGTGGGAGCTAAAAATAATAATAGAGCTCTTGACGAGCCACTGTTTGCTTAACTACCGTCTAAACAAAATAGGTCTGGTGGCTGATTGTAGCTGTCGGTTCTGCGGAGCAGCTCCCGAAGCTGCGGAGCGCTTGCAGTGCGACTGTGAGGCTACAGCGAGGAAGAGATTGGGCCTCCTCCATCGGGACTTCCCTACCCCTAGGGACATTTGGGACAGAAATCCTAAATCAGTTTTAGGCTATATTAGAAGCTTTAACCGTGAGGGTTTTTAAAGACGGGGATGGCACAATAGACCAAATAAATAGGTCGCAGTGCCGGCAAAGGCACCCCTTAACAAGAAATAGAAAAATCCACGATATACTACATATTTGCTCAACGTATAGTTTTGAACGTCCTATTCAGGCGCTATATATTAACTTTTTTTCATCTTTATAACAAAGTATTTATAACAAATCTTTGCAACAAATAAAGCCTAATGTATTTGAATTTGAAAAAAAGTTTGCATCTAAAATTAATTTAATAATTGTTAAATTAAATAAAAAAAGTTTATTTTCATTAACAATTCTAGTACATTTTCGTTAAAAATTATTACTGAGCAACCACAAAATGTCCTTATTACAGATTTTCATTTAATTCAAAAAAACAAAATTGGCCGCCATATTGTATCCACTATTTTTTTTAGTAAAAATCTAATGACGGATTAAAAATTAGCTACTCCGAACAGCCATTATTGCATAATTTCATTCAATTCAATTAAATATGAACAAAGTTGGTCGCCATATTGGATGCGCCATTTTTTTTTTTTCAAAATCTGATAACGGATTCTTACTCAGTGACACTGAAAACCCCCATATACCAATTTTTATCAAATTTGCTTAAATTTTCATAAAGCTGGTCGCCATATTGGATCCGCCATTTTGTTTTTTGAAAATCTGATAACGGATTCTTACTCAGCGACCGCGAAAACCCCCATATACCGGTTTTCATCAAATTTGCTTAATTTTTCATAAAGTTGGTCGCCCTATTGGATCCGCCATTTTGTTTTTTGAAAATCTGATAACGGATTCTTACTCAGCGACCCCGAAAGCCCCCATATACCGATTTTCATAAAAAAATAATTTTTCTTACGGTAGTAAATTAATTTTGTCCAGGTTTTGGGGATTTCAGACCACTGTGCGACAACGGGAATATTCGTTTTCCCATTGAATCGAAATAGCTCAGTTTAACCTAAGTCGACTTCCAGACCGCAGTCTAATGCCCAGCTGCTCAGGGATCATTTCATGGCTTGATTGATCATGGTTGGAAACATTCCTGACACCTGCTGCTGTTTATTGTTACTAACAGACCTTTCCTTCTTGTGGTGTGCCTCTGGGTGGGTATTGGGTTACCAGCCAAGTTCCCAAATTCAATGAAAATATTTTCCAACTAAAAATGGGTGCCGGCCATTGCCTAAGGCTTGCTTCTATGTTTCGAGCATTCTTGACAGTGGCTTCAATTTTTAAACAAAATACCAGGGCATATTGCTTGTAATGTAAGGTCCTTTCGATTGTATCAGTCACATCGTGCAAAGCTATCTCACACGCAGCTCTTGATCATGACGACCTGGCTATAAACGTACGTTGTCATTTCAGAACCAATTATGTCCACGTTTTTGGTTTTTGGACGGGATTGCCACCTACACCTGCCTACCAACCAACGTATAGCACTACAGAATGCCTTGCGTAGATTAAACTGGAGTTGTTGCAAGTGCGCTCATAAGTTCGACAAATGTCTGTTGTTAAGAGTGATGCTTCTGAATTTGGCAATACACCTCAAACCCTTTCAGCCTCCAATTCGTAATTGGACTAAACATTTACATAATCTCTGTTAAAAGCTACAATAAATAAGTTTCTTACATAAATTGGATACCGACCTTCTCCCGGAAATAGAAAACAAATTGTTCCACTTTTAATTGGATAAAGATTCGTCTACAAGGCTTAAAGTTCATTTTGCTGAACTTCGCCTTCTACAGCGAGAACTCAGCTCCAGCCACACTAATTAAAGTTTTCCCTCTGCGCGGGGAAAAGTTTTAAATTAATCTTTAAGTGTCAGGGCAGCTTCCCGCCATCATGCAAGAGTTGCTCAACAAATCGACAGCAATAGGGCAAAGTATTGAAATTGGATAAGCTTTGACAGCTCCGCAGCAAGAATGCGACTTCCATTATTGAAACAGCAATTTCCACTCTTTAAATAGAGGCTGTGCCCGGACAAAATCCCACGCATACCACAGTCATGCCAAAGCCAATGCAACACAAAACAGGGGTTGATCTTCTGTGAAAACAATTTCCCTGCAGGCTGGAAGTAACAAAAAAACTAAACAAAACAACAACAACACTGAAAGGCAGACCAAGTAATTCAGTTGCCATTTGTAAAATGAATAGAGCTCCGCAGTTAAGGGTGCATCCATAGGGTGTCTAGTGACTGTTCCATTTATCTCTTCCGATATGTCATGGCCACCAAAGCCTAGACTGCATCGCGTATATCCGCTGCAAAGTCAACTATTCCGGGATTCCGGGATGATGCTAACTGAATGCGGGAACAGCCCGGTCCGTGCATGTCCACATCTATCTACCCTGCAGATGCTCGGCTATAGGGTGTTTTGCTAGCGCGCGAGAGAGGAGATTCTGTAGAGCATGAATGCTGAGCTTACAACACAATTCAGTCACGACCAGCAATAAACACTCCACGAACTCCATGACAAAGGGCGTGCTTCCGTTCCGAACTTCATTGTGTCGAGAGTTTTTATGATGGGAGATTTTCAAGTTTTATTGAAATTAAGGGATGAAGCCTCGCTCTCTCCCATGGGGGTGACAATACTGGCGACAATAAACTAAATCTGAATTGGCTACACACAGTGGAATTTTGTTTTATGGCGCGTTTGTTGATTACGAATTGGGTGGACCAAGTATTTGGAAAAGTGAATCTTAATCTACTCTCGGATAAGAGACGTTAGGGGTAACTTTGAGGGCGGAAACAGTTTATTACGGGGTGTTTTTTGCCGATGGTCACGTACTGTTGGGATACTGCTGTGTAATGGTATTTTTCGCAACTAGAGTGTGGGAGATTAGGTTTTGGTGGATCGTACAAGGAAATGAAAGGATGAAAGGGTAAATAAGTATAGTACCTCTAGCTAGTACTTATTTATATGAACTCAATGTAGAGGGATGTAACAGGTACAGCTATTATTTTAACTGCAATATGCTTCTTCAGTTAAACACAAAAGAATTTCTTATTTCTTTTTGTTATGCCCCATTCAAGAAGTTACTTGTGATCTTAAGACTTCCACATAAAAACTCCCAAACCTAGATTTAATCCAGGATAATATTGGTTAATGTTTATGGTGAAATCACGAATAAAAATTACTCTTGATTTTTTGCAGTCCTTCAATTAAAAATGGCCAAACCACTCACCTAACCCGTAACATTCTTTCTTCTTCTTACGCTCCTTTAATCCCTCATGGCACATAGTTCGGAAACAGCTGCCCTCCAAGGGACTCTATTTTGTACATTAACTCTCAGGCTGGCCCAGAATCTCCCAGTAGTTGCGTCTTTTGATAATAAGTTCCTCCTCAATGTTGTTTTAGAGGTCTTTTTTTTTTATAAAAAACCAAGCTTAACCCTTTGTACTACCAGTCCGTCATGTCGTTCAGTTCATGGTGCAATGTCTAGTAGTAAGCTTGGTTTGAAGAATAGAGGAGAATAGGAAAGGTTAGAGGGGGTCTGGAGGGTGTAGAAGAAAATAACGATGAACCTCACGTTTGAACTCTAAGATGTTGTACGAGTTCGGAAATACTGTTTGCGGGAGATTATTCCACAGTCGAGTTGTTGTATTCATAAACGAACTTCTAAACCGTATTATGCGTGAACGAGGGGGCTGTAGGGTATGGGGGTGAGCCGAGCGGGCTAGTCTTGTGTTGCGGGAAAAGTATTGCCGTGCAGGCAGGAGGTCCTGAATTTCGGTGGAACAGTCGCCATGGTAATAGCGATAAAGTATGGAGAGGGCTGCTACATTCCTACGGTGGCTCAAGGTGTCTATGGAGGCGCGAAAAGGGCCATCACCAATGAGTTTGAGGGCACCACTTTGCACCTTGTCGAGACAAGCCAAGGTGGTTTTTGGGGCGCCTGCCCAGATATACGAGTTGTATTCGAGGCGCGGCCGAATGTAGGATTTGTATATTGTAGCCAAGGCGGCTGGCTGGAGGAGGAACTTGCATCTCTTGAGAAATCCAAGGCATTGGGAGGCTTGTTTGGCGATTTGGAATATGTGATCGTTCCATCGCAGATGCTCCGTTAAAGTTACCCCTAGGATGTTGAGAGTTGAGTCAGCCGTTAGATTCTCTCCATCCACCGAGACAGGAGGAAGGTCGGTACAATTTTTGTTGGAGATCAGAGAGTGCTTCGTTTTTGTGGCATTGAATTCGACGCGGTTCATTTCGCCCCAATGAAGAATCGATTCGATATCCCGGTTGATCGAAGCCGACATCAGTTGTCGGTGGTAAAGACAAGGTCTGGCACGTGCTTGTCTTATATTGTCGAAGGAGTAAGAGAAATTCAGAGTACCGTCATCAGCGAAGCAGTGAAGTGGGTTGGAGGGGATTGAGAGCAGATCATTAATGAAGATTAGAAAAAGTGCGGGTGAGAGAATTGACCCCTGGGGAACTCCGGCCGAAATGGCGTGGGCGTTGGATTCGACGCCATCCAATACTACCTTGATTGAACGGCCTGAAAGAAAGCTCTTAATCCAGTTCCTTAGAACTAAGTGTATACCAATAGCTTGGAGGTTATTCAACAGAGCTGTATGCCATACTCTGTCAAAAGCCTTTGATATATCTAGAGCAACTAGGCTAGACTCACCAAAGCTGTGAATGCTTTGGTTGATACGCTCGGTTAAACACACAAGCAGATCGCCAGTAGACCGTTTAGATCTGAAGCCGTATTGCCTGTCGTGTATAATTTGGTGGGATTCTAGATATTTCATCAGCTTTTTATTGATTATTGTCTCCATGATTTTGGAGAGAACAGAAGAAATTGCTATTGGGCGGTAGTTTAAGGGGTCGCTGGCTTCACCTTTTTTTGGGATTGGCTGAACATGAGCTAGTTTCCAAGAGTCGGGATACACTCCGGAGAAGTAAGACAGGGCAAAAAGTTTGCGCAGAGGTTTAGCCAAAGGTGAGGCACATTTTTTAAGTATCATAGGGGGGATTTTGTCGGGACCAGTGGATTTATTGGCGTCGAGTTCTTTGAGACACCTAAACACCTCGCGAGTCCTGAGTGAACTCCGTCCATAGAGTGGGTGGTATTCTCGAGAGTGGGGGGTGACATAGCAGCATCGGGTAAAGAAGAATTTGCGGCGAACAGAGAAGCTAATAGGTCGGCCTTGGGTTTGCTTTCTGTTATCACTTCCTTGTTGTGAATAAAAGGAGGTGTTGAGGAGGAAGTAAAATTCTTCTTGATGGCAGTTACCAAGGACCAGAAGTTTTTGCTGCCTGTAGTGGAGTGAATAATCTTACTTCTCAATCTATCATCAAATGATGATTTGACTTTCCTGATGATGGAGCTACAGGAGTTTCTAAGTTTGACGTACTCACGACGAAGTGGCTCATTAGGCGAACGTCTGTATGCTCTATAGGCGGCTTCTTTAGCTTCCAACTCGACCCGCTCCTTGCGGATTCCAGTCAAAAGCGTGTTATAGTAATATATTCTCATTCTTGCGCTAATCAAATTCTACTTCCTTCGCCTGATTTCATCGTCAATTTTTTTGCCGCCACGACGCCATAGTTATTTCGCATTTATATAGAGCTTTTATTAATTATATTATTTTGCCCGGCAGTCGACGTAGTGCCTGCCACATAAAGCTGCTATTAGACAAGTCGAACCCCTTTTCATAGTCTATGAAAGCAAGGTAAATGATCGTAATTCAATAGACTGACCGACTAAGATTCTTAAAGTGTTAATATGCGGAGCGGCCCCTTTTTCCACGTCAGTAGGTAATGGGACACTTGAGCCTGGGAACTAATTAGCCTGACTGGGTTTGGTAGAGGGCAGGAGGCGGAGTAATCTATAGAGGGTGTATCAGAGAAAATGTCGAAACGCATGGCTGGGGATAGCTCTTGGATAGATATTGGATAGGTCGAACAAAAAATCGTTCGTCGTTGGGGGAAATCGGAACGGTCTGGGGCATTTTAAAATTTGTTTGGTAGAGGTTTACATATTATCTTGTATATTTGTAACCCTGTAAGATATGTCATGAATAAGGCATCAATCTAGGTAGAATACTCCCACCTATCTAAAACTGTAAAAGTCAAGGTTTCGACCCACCAATTTCCAGAGTTATGAGTGAGTCTAAATTTTGTTTTTTTTTTTTTTTTTACTAAAATTTCAAGGACTATGAACATTTCCATCTCCGGGGAGGCTCAGCTTGCTCCAAGTGCGGCAATCGAACGCTTTACGAATACCAACCACACTACTTCAAAGTCAGGCAACATAGCTACAGTCGTTTCACGAGTCACCAGTCACAGTGATAATAGCATATCCGAGAAACAACAGCAGCAGACTTACGAGCGTCCACCCGCAACAGAAGGCACAATCGCGTCCTCTTGGTTATCGGCAGAATCGAATAAATAAAAAACCAACAAAGCAAAATTTGAAGCAGTTGTTGTGAAGTAGAGGTCCCGCCAAAAGAGTTGATGCCGGAGCGCGCAGCTGGGGAAAATAAAGCTGCACACAAATAAAAATTGCGCACATATTGATAAGAAATGCGCTTATGTATTTTCAAATTTTCCCCTTCGAAATTTGTTGCGACTAGGCTAAAGGACGGGAACGGCATGCGGGGATTCTACTGCGCATGGAAAACGCGACTTTCTCGGCATCAACTCTTTTGGCGGGACCTCTAGTTATTGCGTTTCAGATCGCAAGGACAGCAGGAGCGGTAACCTTCCGCACTAAAAGAGAGAATTCCCGTGAAGATAACTCAGCGCCTACAAATAATGACCAAAAAGGAAAAAGCCCTTAATACCAACCATAGTCGGGAAGCCTCTACTCCAAAAGCCCAGAAACCAGGCTCAACGGGTAATAGGCCAATGAACGAAGTAGTGCAGGATCACCTCCTAGTGGCACTAACCGATGCAGGTAGACTACTGGACTTTCTCTGGGCCTACATCGAGGCCAAAATATCAGAGATGATCATGGAGTTTGTGATTGGGGCAAATTGCTCGAGTAAGCAGGCACATCTCTATGGACACCTCGAAGGTGCTTAAGGTGGCAGCGAAATAGCAGAACCCTTAGAAGGGCTCGAAGAGTTGACTATAAACTCCATTTTGGACTAAGTAAGGCAGGTTTTCAAAACGGCTTCATCTAACGAAGAGGGTAACTCCGATGAACGGTTAGTGAGCCCTTGGATGAACTAACAGTCCATCGAGGTTGAGAGGGAGTTAGCATCTACAAGCTAAGATGCAGCGGTTGACATTGTAGTTTATACATAGCAGCAGGCGACCTGTACCACCCTCCGGCTGCGTGAAGCGGGTTGAATTGATATCAGGACCTACATATACATGGTCGCAAGATTAAATTTTGGCAGGGACCTTAACATCCGGATCCCTACCAGAGAGGAATGGGAAGATTTCCAACCTGACTAGGACCATGACGTATTGAACACAGACGGTTCCAAATCAGAGTTGCGTCTGGTTGGCCATAAATTAACTTGCAATAAATCTTCCGCCTGCCGAATTCAGTGCATGAGCCCACATGGTATTTTGTGGAAGAGCCACGCTTAGCGGGATAAAGAGCCACATGAGGCTTGCGACCCACAGTTTGCCGACCACTGGGGCAGGGTATCGCGTTGAACATTTCTGATTACGGCGATTTGAAACGAATAGATACGACTACCAAATGGTGGTCACTTCCAATATCTGCTCACCTAAAGCTTTTAACATCCTCCATAGTAGTTCTCCATCTTACTTCGAAAGTTTTCTTGTCACATTTCCTCCGCTGTTGTGACCTTTAACATGCCCAGTGAATCAATCTTCTACTAGAGTAAAAACCTACCGTCTTTTAACACTTCCATTAGTTTTTCTCTGAAATAAGCTCACTCAGCACTTTTCAAGACTCAAATCGCAAAACATTTTCCGAAGGTATTTATTTATTTATTCGGGATTTTTTTTTTATTTTTTTTTTTTTTTGGTTCAAAAATTCTGCAGGATTCTTGTCGAAAGAAGTCATTTATTTATATGGCAAACCACTTAAAGTGAATGTAAGTCACGTACCGCGATAAGAGTTGAGAAATTTTCATCATATGCCAAGGAAATTTTCATGAAACACATATATCAAACTGATCTGCACATTTTCCGGGCTGCTTTCATGTAATCGAATGGAACAAAAGTATTGTGTGGATGTAAAAATAAGGGAAATCTGTTCGAAGGTTTGGAGTTTGTAACAAGCGAAACGAAATAGTGAAATTTCTTTTTCAAATCAATATTTTTGCAACAATATAAAAGATAAATGAAAAAAATAAAGCCACAAAATGTAAAATGAGGAATATTCAAGATAACTTGCAGCAAGATGGTCTGTTCCTTATCGCATAACTAACCGGGAGACTTGTTTATTATAGTTTCCTTCCATACTCCGGCTCCTTTGCAACAGCAGCCATCATTTTTTTGACCACAAGCCAAAAAGTTTTGAAACGCCATTCAGGACTTCAGTCTGGGAAGTTGTCGGGTAAATGGACTCATATCGCCCCCCGAAATCTGAGAAATCTTTACCAGCAACAAACTTAAGCGCCAGCAGCACCCAGAAAAGCCAATGCATATCCTTGCAAGCCCGAACGAAAATCCTCCAGCAGAAGACTCTAAATTCGCAAATTTCGAGCAATCAAATAAAGTTGTCAAATATTCACTCGCAATCGATTTCTTTTCCCCGAGCTCCAACAGGACCCCCGTTATTGCCCTGGTCCTGGATGTACACTCTCTGGGAATCCTTGAATTTTTCGCTGAGGGGGAAGCGCTACTATGCTGCTGCTACACGTTGGCAGAACACTCTTGCAGGGGGCTCCTGCACCAAATTGCCAGAAGCTTATGAATTTCGTGAATGTGAGTGAGAGCAGAGGATCCTGCGACATTGTCGACTCTCGTCCTTGCTGAAAGAAAATGTACTGGAAGTCCTGTGTAATGTAAGTAGTTTGTTGCTATTCTGATGGGGAGTCCTTGAATTATTTAAACTTTTAGGCGCGTTCCCAGATCCTGGGAAGGACCCAGGACCTCAGATGGAACAGGACACAAAAGGTACGGCAATTAACATAAAAATGAGCAACTTGAATACTTTTAGTGCACTTCCCTCCGGGCCCGAATGGGCACAGGCGAAGCCATTTTATGGAGTGAGGCTAATTTCCATAACAATTTTCTTCTTTTGCTCTTCTTCGCAAAAGGAGGTCCTTCAAGGTGTGCGGAATGCATTGAATTTCTTTCGTTATATTTTTCTTCTTTTGCTTCTCGTTAAAACTTAAAACGGGCTCACCATTAACCCTAGAAGAATTGGCATTAAACGCAAAGGAAACGCTTTACAACTACTATTAAGGAAAATTTTCATTTCTTAATGACCAAATAATTGAAAAACGTAAAAGCGATGAAAGGTAGAGCGAAATTCCCTTTTGCTGTGCATAAAGGATAATAACAGGTGGCGTGGGAAAATTGCAGAAATATTATCGTCTGATTTCGTATGCAATTCCATTTCATTTTATGGCTTTGGGTATCAACTGGTTACTTGGATATCCACCTAGACAAATTGCTGCTGCTGATGCTTTTTCATAACCAGTAAAAAATATGAAATAATGATACAAAGATAAATTGTGGCAGCATAAGGAGACTTTAAGGAATTGTATTACTTACTGTTGGAGCATTTACAACTTTGAAATTGCTTTCAAGGGAATCGCACTACTTGCAGGTGTTACTTGCGTACAGCAATTCATTTTAAGTGTACGTTTCAAATTAATCATCACCCAGGGGTTTCAGATTCTCAATAAACCTTCCTTACACAGAGTAAAGTTCAAGAAGGATATCATCTCAAAATCAATGAAATCACGTGAACGATTCACAGTTTTACGACAAGGTGGTTGTAAAATAGTGAGTCTTCAGCAAAGACTTGACTGCACTTAATAGTGTAAATCGGATTTCACATAAATTTCTGGTAATCTCGATCTCAATCAGGAAAAATAATTGAAACTGGTCCAATGAGCATCACCTGCTTGGGTTTAAAGGTTAAGTTTATAACAATGATTGAGTTCCAATTTTAGTACTTTTAAATGTGGGAGAACCAAGCTTAGGAATCACCCTTTTTAACTACCTGTCGTTCAGGTCATGGACCACTATCTCGAGAGAAGAGAATTGGATAAGCAAGAATGTATTACAGTCCCAATTCATCACCAGGCGGCTTCAAATCTTCATCAACAGATGCGAACGTAATATCCTAAAAACCCTTTGGCAAGATAGAAAGAGAAATGAAAAACTATGGCGCCATTCCGGCCAAGAAAGGATAGACGACGCAATCAGGCGAAGGAAGTGGAGTCAGATTGGCCACACCTTTACGATGTAAAAACGAGAGTCTAACCAAACAGGTCCTTGACTGGAATCGGCAATAAAACGATCGAGCTGGAAGACTTAAAACAACGTGGACGAGACCCTTTTATCAGAGACCACAACAACTGGGAGATCCTGGACGGAGGTAAGCGCTGTGGCCCAAAACAGGGTTGATTTGAGGGCATCAGGGTGTCACGAACAGCACCACCCATTAGCTCCCAGGCTCAAGTGCCCCAGTACCTACTGAGGGTAACTGTTTTTGTTCAATGTCCCACGAGAGATTGAAGAAGCATAAGAAGAATAAGAAGAGTCTGTGGGATGCTTGAGTATAGATGGTGCTTAAATTTGAAAATCCAAGATGACGTACGAGTTCTGAAATACCAATAGTTAAAGATTGTTCTACCGATTAAGAGATCTCGCCGAAAATCTCCGAGAATTGAAACGTATCATGAATGGAGTTCGAGACCCAGCGGCACCGACAGCAGAGTATTCGTTGCCGATACGTCCCACTCGGACCGCCAGCTAACGGATTAAAGAAGCGTTCGAAATTGAAAACTGCAGGGTACGCGAACGAGCCGAGTAAAGTTTCGTATTGCGCGGAAACATATTATGCAATTTTGAAACTTAGGGCCGACCATTAATTACGTGAGGCGGTTAGGGGGAGGGGGTCGACCCAAATCACACCCAATCTCATGTCGGGAGAGGCGATCTCAGCAAATATCAGCAGTGCAGGCAGGAAGTCCTGAATGGGGTGCTACATTCCAACGGTGGCTCAAAGGGTCTAAGGAGGCGCGAAAGGAAGGTACCAATAACTTTGATGGCACGATTTTGCATCTTGTAGATTCAAGCCAAGGTGATATAAGAATTGTATTCAAGGCGGGACCGAATGTAGAATTCTTAGATTGCCGGATTGGCCTATGGCCCATTCAAGTAAAAGCTGCCGACGAGCAGGAGATTAAGTATTGAGGATTTTTTTTTGTGAAGAAACTTAAAGTTTCGTAATAATTGTGCCTACGCTCACGAAGATCGGCTCGAATTTGGCCTTCCTGTTCTTGGCCTCTCATCCCCGCCTTGAGGTCGCCTTCGCCCGACCGCCCTCGCCGCCTAAGAGTAGTATTTTTCAGAGCTGGCCCTAAATCGAGCGAAAAGGTAGACAAGAAATTAGCACGGTATCCGCTGTGCGCCTTTTGCCCGGGCCGGTCCAGGGTCCATGTCGTCGCATAAATATAAAATTTGGGCCGGTCATTACCGAAATGCTCGGGCCGCTAAGGGAGGCCGATCCGTCCCTGGTAAATTGTAGCCAAGGCAGCTGGCTGGCGGACAAACTTACATCTCTTAAGAAATCCAAGACATTGGGAGGCATGTTTGGCGATTTGGAGTATGAGATCATTCCATTGCAGATCCTCCATTAGAGGTCCATTAGACCATAGGTTTTGCTGTTAGTTTTGCTTAAGCTATCGTCTAAGGAGATGATTGATATAATTATCTGAATATTGTGATTTGCATAAATTATGACTTATGGAATTGATTGACGCCTGCATGGATGTGTAATAGACGCATTAATGTTAAGAGTTGTTGATGTTAAGAGTTGAGTCAATCGTTAAGGCGGGTCCAGACACACGCCGTGAGCAACAACGTGTGTGGATGGTTTTCTCGCTTAGTTCGCAACTTGTTTTCCGTTCTGTATGGATACGTTGTAAATTCTCGCCGCGAATACACGGAGTAAGTGTGGAATCGCCTTTACATTCTCTTCTTCCACTGAGATAGGAGGTACATATATCGGTGTTAACGACAAAACTAGATTAAATCAAGTAAAACATGTCTCTCAACTAAGATGTGGCTAAATCCTACACAAAAATATTTATCGCGGTTTTGCGAACGTCGCAATGTAGCAAAGTAGCCCCACATCGTTCCAGCAGGTTGGGAGCAGCCCGAAGAAAGGCCCGAAATGGCTGTGTTTACGCCCGTTAATGCGTGTTTTTAGTGTAAACGCTATAGATTTTTTAAAATTTGAAAAATCTCACGTGAGATTGCGGGGGGCGGAGGGGTCGAACCAAATCTCATGACATCTCAACAAGGGGGAGGGGTCGGAAAAATGCCCAAATCACCTCCCGTAATTAACGAACGACCCCTTATGAAGCTACACTTCGGTGTTCAGTAACCAGAAATATAGGGGGATCAACATATAGTTTATGTATTTAAAACGAAAGTGCAGTAACTATCTTGCACTGGTAGAAGTACAATCATAGCCTCCTCGTGCTGGACACTGGAAACCATCTGGAAAGAGATGGGCAATATGATCGGGCCTACCAAGCAAAGATGTAAAGCTATCCTTTCGAGGGCTGCATGGCAGTGGGAAGTTATTGGTGGGTCGTTGAACGGTCTCCTTTGGGCACCTGGCGCACCCAGTTATATGATATCAGGATAAGGTATGGAGGCTTTGTCAGGAAGGACCTTCCTTCCTACCATACTTAAGGGATTTCTGTGGACCAATTAAGCTGTAAATAGACAAGGCTAATGAGGGGCGTTAAAGTAAGTAAGTAATAAGGAGCGGAGTAGAACTGCATCACTTTCGTAAACTTCTTCCCGCAACCTGGACAGAGGTCAAGAAACCGGAATGCTAAGAAGGAACCCAGGCAGGAACTGCTCTGATCTCTGTGAATGGTGGGCGAGTACTCACCACTTCTGCAACCTTAGGGTCCTGTTTTGGAACCCTATCTACTTCAACGTAATGTCAGTGGGGTCTTCTGTTGCAGCTTGGAAGTACCCTTTCATAATATGGCTGCGCGGCAACATCCCTTCGTCTACATCCCGGACTTAAAGTGGCCCATTACAACTCTCAGCCACGAGGTCGCGACCGAGTCGATGCAGGTGATGGTCAGCCAATCCGGCGGTGAAAAAAACCCTTGGAGCCTGGGTTGTTTTAAGGCTCGACACGATGCATTTAATTCGAATGTTATTTTCCAACGATTGAGTCAATACCGACATCAGCCCGAACGTGTCCAAAATGAACGTTGGATCCTTGACATTGGTTACTCGTAGTTCGAGCATCACCCATACAATGCGTCCTATCATCAAGCGTCTATGGTTGGAAGATGTACATAGCCTTCAAAAGACTCCCTTGCACGGCAACTAGTTGTTCCGTGGTCACGATAGTCTCCGAAGAGTCAGTCGATAGCACGTCCATTCAGACCCTTGTGCGAGACTTTTTTTCTGCCTGCTTATTGAACCTTCAAGCCCTCGTCCTTTCCGCCGGGCTATTGTGGTCTGAAGAAGATCCAGAGTATCTAACCCTCTACTTATTAAGAAGATCGGTATCCCTCTCTTCTTCTGGACTACGCAAAGCCTAGCGTACGTCTACACGGGAGCTTGCAAAAATCGTCTAAATCGTTTTCGGGCCGCGCCAACCCGTTTTCTCAAAGCGGTCGTTTTTCCAATGGAGCAGAGATGCCCGCACTTTGGAAGTCAGCCCGAGCTTTGGAGGAGATCTTCTTCTTCTACGACTCCCCTCCCTACGCTATACGCCTAACGTAATTAATAGACGACTCCTAAGGTAAATTTCGTCTACCTTGTTTCAACATGCTTTTTCGGCGTCCTTGATCAGTTTTTTTTTATATGACAGACTAGAGGCTTAGGGAAAGTCCCTTTGTACTGTCGACAATCTATGTTTTTTCGTATAGAATGAACAGCAGCTCTAGCCGGAAGATAGAGAGTAGAGAGCGAGAAGAGAAGGAAGGAACTGTCACAGCCTAGACGCGATATTTTATTCCATCTACTCACAACCATTTCGCGACTCTGTCATCGGGGCATCGAGAACAACTCGCTGGAGTGTTATGCCTCCTGAAACGAGTTGAATCTCGTGTTAACCAACCGATGTCATGCGCTTGGTGGAGCAGGGAAGGCTATGACAGGAGGAATCAGGAATGTAAAGAGGGAAGAAGAAAGAAGGAAAGTTATGTAGGTGGGAAAGTGGAAAAGGCGAAGGACCGTGGCGCCGCCGGGATTCGAGCCCGGGACCTCTGGGATAGCAGTCAGGCGCCTTACCCCTAGACTACCGAGGCCCCAGTTTGATACTAGTCATCGGAGGATGGTGGTCTGTTGAACTCTAAGTACTTTATTATTGGGTCGGCTTGTAGGGCTGATAGAGAATTAATATCTACCAATGAACGACCCGAAGGGTGAAGGGCCCTACCTGCAAAACTTTATTCCAAAGATAACGAGTCTGTCCTTCATGCTTTCTGTCACTTGTTGTTTGTTGCGACCTTGTTCGCCAAAAATCTTTAGGCATACTTCCGAACCCCTTCAATCCATCTGGCCAATGCCTCAGGTTTCTGTTGAGGCTTCCAGTAGTACAATAGGTCCTTCTTCTTCTTTTATGTATATCACAGGTTTCACATTCACTCTTTATATTCGTTTGCTACTACCATGACTAATAGTTACTTAAACAATTTGTTTATGGCGTCTGCCTTCTAGTGATGTACTGCTAACTTATTATATTCTTATGGTTGAACTGGGTTCTATTTATGTCTTTCCTGAGGTTACGAAATGAGCCATTCTAGTTTCCTTTTCATGCAAGAGTTAACCCTTCTAGCACAGAAGGCGCACTTTACAGCTAAGCATGAAAATCTATATATATATACACACACATACTTATATAAATATATATATGTATATATATACATATATAGAGTTTCCCTTCTAATACAGAAGGTGCACTTCCCAGCAGGGCTGAGAAATATTTACCACTGCTGTGGCTCAGCTGAGACATGCAAACATAAAAGATTAAGTACCAATAAAAATTGCATGCGAAACACATAAACAGTCATGAGACAACAAATAGACTCCTTTTAAGCAGCTCTTTGTTAGTGCTTACGCTAAAAACATTAATATTTTTATTTACATTAATGAACATGCGATTTACAGGCTCAAATCGGCCATAATTGGTGTTAGAGGAGTTGATGTGTAAGAGCGGTGGTCCTCTCAGATTGTATCGGCTCTCTCTAAACGACGCACGGCGCCTTAGAAAACCTGAGTCGACACGTCCATTAAGAAGCTGGTGGACGAAAACAACATCGGCCACCTCACGACGCTTGTGGAGAGAGTTTAAGTTGAGTAACTTAAGTCGGTATTCATATGGTGGAAGAATTAAAGGGTCTTCCCAAGGAAGGTGATTCAATGCGAATCGAACGAACCTACGTTGAACCGACTCAATTTTTCCAACATGCGAAGAATAGTGAGGAGACCAAACCTGGGACGCATATTCAAGTAAAGGTCTGACAAGGGAAATGTAGAGGTGTTTAGTGATCAGGGTGCTGTTAAATTCTTTGGACCACCTTTTTATAAAACCCAAGACTAAGCTGCTCTTGGAAGAGATATAGTTGATATGAGTAGAGAAGTCTAGCTTGGTGTCAAATCTAATCCCGAGATCTTTGACAAAATTAACACGGGGGACACCCTCACCAGAAAATGAGTAGTTATAAATTATAGGATCACGTCGCCTACAAAACGTCATGACTTCGCATTTACTAATATTAAGAACCAGGTTGTTGTTAGCGCACCAGGAGAAAAAGGTGTCGAGGTCGACCTGCAAAAGTTTGCAGTCCTCCATACTCTTTACGTGACGGTACAATTTGATGTCATCAGCATAAATCAGAATTCTGCAGTGTCTTAGCAAGGTAACTATATCATCAATAGAAAGAATAAAGAGGATAGGGCCAAGATGGCTGCCTTGAGGGACACCGGATGACGCCTCAATGGTCGCGGATTTGGATCCACGGAAAAGGACTTGGTAGGTCCTGTTAGCTAAGTAGGACTGGAACCATAATAGAAGGGCTACAGGGAAACCTAACTTTTTTAGTTTGAAAAGTATGATGGAGTGGGAAAGCTTGTCAAATGCCTTACTGAAATCAGTGTAAACACAATCAGTTTGGCAACCGGAAATGAAGCCTTCAACAGCATGGGAAGTGAATTCAAGGAGATTCGTGGTAGTGGAACGGGCTGGAAGAAAACCATGTTGGTTCGTAGAAATAAGTTTTTTGTAGATGGGCACGATTGCAGAATAAATGATTGACTCAAAAAGCTTTGGTATGACAGACAGCTTAGCAATTGGTCTGTAATTCGATATTTCGTTCTTGCTACCACTTTTGTGAATAGGTATTATGAACGAATTCTTCCAAAGAGTAGGGAAATACCCTTTATCTAAGGATTTTTGAAAAAGGGTTTTCAGTGGGGAATGGAGAACCTCCACACAGGATTTAAGGAGAGCAGGAGGGATACCGTCAGGGCCTGAAGTGAAGTCGAAAGGGAGTTCATCAATATGTTTCACGATATCGTCAGTGGAAATTGAAAGAGATAATCTAGTAGCCTCTCGGTGTGGAGTTATGTGACGAAAATTATTGTCATTAGGCTGAAAGTTGGAAGGAGTGAAAGATTGATGAAAGAATGAAGCAAACATGTTGCAAATCGAGGAAGACTCACTACTAGACCAGTTAGTGTGCTGCGTAGTATTTGGGTAGTTATCGACTTTTTTCTTAGAGTTGACAAATTTAAAGAAGTTTCTAGGATCAGTATACACCTGGTCCCTCATGCTGCTGAGATATTCACTATACAGAGCAGAAGAGAGAAAACGAAATCTGTTATAGCAATCGGTAAATGTAGTAAGACTCGGAGGGTCCTTTCTCTTTAAATAGGTCTTCCAGAGTCTATTTTTCAGATTTCTTAAATGCTTCAGTTCATTGTTGTACCAAGGTGGAGAAGAACTGCGCAATTTTAGGGGCTCAAAAGGTACACATGAAACGATAGCTTCGTATAGTACGGTATAAAACCGTGCCACATCGACATCCAACTCATTTGCGGAAAGTAGGCTGTTGAAATCGATCAAGGCAAGCTTAGATGAGAGTTCATTAAAGTTAGCCTTCATAAAGTTGAAGGAGTGAGTTACCGCCTCCGGACAAGGATTGTTCTTTGAATTGAAGCAGTAATTTAGCAGGAGAGGAGGGTGGTAATTGTCAACGGACGTCATGACTATTGGACTGGGTTCAACAATCATGTTTCCTGAGTCAGTAAAGAATACAAGATCCAACTGCCTCCCTAACATATTAGTCACACCACTCATTTGATTCAGGCCGAGTGAGAATAAGGAATTGAGAAAACAGGATTCCTTAGAATTAATATTGCCTTCAGGGAGGTAGTTATCGTCAACTTCGTCAAATACCCACTGAATATTGGGTAAATTGAAGTCCCCAAGTAGAAGAAGTTCATCCCCAGTGTTCATCATACTCAGGCAATAATCAACACAAGAGATGAGAATATCATAGAGGCTTTTACCTCCATCGTCAAGTGTGCTAATCATACCTGGTTGGATATAGCAGCACAGCAGGAATAGATTAGATTTAGAGAAGGAAATCTTGAGAGCGACAAGCTCAATGTCCAAGTGGTTAGAGAAACTAGGAAGCGTAATTGGGTTACAATTAAGGTGACTGCGGCAAGCAAGAAGTACGCCGCCCCCACGAGCTTCCGAGTCAGTGTGACGATCCCTCCGAAAGACTTGGTAGGAGGAATCGAAGAGTTCAGCATTAAGAATGCCTTCATGGAGCCAGGTTTCAGTGAATGCAATGACATCGAACCCGCTAGCCGTCGATGCATGAAGGATGTCGTTAGTTTTTGACCTTATTCCCCTTACGTTCTGGTAGTAGAGGGAAAGCGTCTCGAGTTTTTTGACATCAGTGGAGCGCTCGGAGTAGAAACATTAGCATGAAGGGCTCGGGTACGGGAACGCGGGACAAAGAGCTTGGAAAGAGCACCAGCAGGCCAGAAGCCAGGATCTAAGAGAGTCTCGGCAATAACAGGCGGGGCAGACAAAACAAAAGAAGCAACAGGCTTTGAAGCCTTGCTGACTTTTCTACAAGAAACGGTTCCTGGGTCTATAGATTTTGCCCTTAAGTAATCACAGATAGTTTCTGTCCCAGTTTCAGGAGAAAATCTCGAGATGAAGATATTTAAGGGTCTCGGTATCGTAACCAATGGGGTGCGATGCTCTAGGGGAGCAGTAAATTCAGTGACCGGAGGATTGACCACTATGAGCGGCGGAGTGGTTGATACCGAGACCGACCCAGAGGTCGACTCCGACCCTGGAGCACGGGGCAAGGAGTTCAAAGAGTTAGCGTCACCAATGGTGGCTTGGCGATTTCGATTACTCCTGCGACTTTTACGACGCGCATTCATACTACTACTAGGCACGATGGGATTGTTGACTACCTGTTGCAAGACAGCATTCTCCGAAAGAGAAGCAGCCGTGGAGCAGGCTGAAGACAGAAGGTTCTCTCCAGCAGGCAGGGCGCAAACAGATGCAGCTGCCGCAGAGGAGGAGTTCTTCTTATCATAGACGCTCTCCAATCTTAAAGACAGAGAGGTCAGGGCATTGTGATTTTTCACCACTGCAGATGACAGCGACTCAACATCAGCCCGAACACGCTTGGTATTCCTTTTGATATCATCCAATAACGGATGAATTGAAGCTGCGGGGTTAAAAGTGCAGGAGGAAGAAGTGGCGACCGGATTAAGTATCGCCGAATGTATGTCGTCTAACGACTCTAACGTAGTTGCAACTCGGGAAGAAAGTTCATGGAATTTTTCAACCAGGGAACCCGAATTAGTCACAACAGAAACTAGAGTGTCAGACAACGTATCAAGCCGGACATTGATGGATTGGATATCGTCAGCAAACATCTGGAAATGCGAGATGCTGCCTGAGAAGGAGCTAAGACGATCCATGACTTTCTCATGACCAACGAGAAAAACGTCAGAGATGTCTTTCATCAGCCTTAAAACATGGCAGGGTTTGATGTCAGAGCACTCCCCACAAGTAGACCCTCTACGGGCCGAAGATTTGCTACTGACTTTAGCATTGAGGCAGGAAGCATGAAAAATGCCTCCACAAACCCCATCGCAGGAAATCCCATCACCGGCGATTTCCAAAGAACACATCTTGCAAAGCTGACGATTCGCCATGAGGAAGGAACGAAATTTCTAATTATGATTTTTTTTTTCCTTTTTATTAAATTTTTATTTTCTAAAAGTTAGTTTTTTGCATAAACTTAGGCAAAAAAAATATTAAAAGGAATGCAGGCTGATTGTGGGCTGAAGCAGTATCTCTTATCACAAGTTTGACAAGAAGAAGAAAAAATGACATTTAAAAAGAATTGAAAAAAACCCTCTAAAAATCAAAAATAAACATAAATAAATCTTATCTCTTGAATTCATGAACGAGAACTTGTCAGCTTGGTTGCTTAAACGCCTTCGCATTAAAGTTGCTAATAAAACATTCTTCGACTTGTGCTTCATAAAAGTCAACCTCTTCTCTTCTTACAAAACCGTAGTAATGAAGTTCATGACGTTGTTTATAACCGGTTTAAGCTTCCTTCCAGAAGCCTACTTCAAAATTGCTTTTCAAGCCTTTATTGTCACCGTAGAAGATAGTCTTCGTTTTAGGACTCCTTTGACACTCCTTCTTAGTACTCCAGCGATGAGTATCTTATATCGCGTAAATTTGTCATTGATTTCTACCATAGCTTCAGGACTTTATAAGATCATGAGCTTCCATGTGCAGAGCATCGAATGTTTTAAATCCTTAATCCTGTGACATTTCTGCGGCATTTGAAGGCAATTGTGGCTATTTATAGGCTGATCTTGTGATTCCATAACAGGAGTATTATTTGTCATGAAAAATTATTTTGGGAAAATTTTGGGACAACTTTGGGACATACTCTGTAGCCATGAATTAAGCAGTTTAGACGACTGCTGAATGGTTGGCCACAAATAATGTCCCAAAGTTGTCCCAAAATAGCCTCAAGTTATTCCAAAACTGTCCCAAATTGTCCCAAAATTGCCACAAATATTCCCAAAATAGATTTTTACAACAAATATTGCTTTATATCCCGTGAAAACTCTCAAATAAAATATTTTTAATAGCTTATTATCATAGTTTAATCAATAAAAAATATAAAAGTGGATTTTCTATGAAAGAACGAACGAAAAACACTGAAAAAATAAAATCGCACAAAATATTAAAGTTCGATCTTTAAAAAATATAAGAAACCCACGCCCCCCAAACCACCCTTACGAATCTATTCCAACCTACAATTTAGTCCTCCACATCCACAAGGTTGTCATGTATCGAAATCTTATCATTTTTATGCCTTCATATGGACTTCCTTGCGTATATCCTTAATCAAGTCGCGTACAAACTATAAATCTTATACTAGAAGTCCATAAATAAAACTGAGCCAGCAAAAGCGCAAGGATGTGCCTGCAAATGATTGAAATAAGCAGAAATCATGGTCCCGCAACCGAAAGGGATTCTAGGCTAAAGGCACCAAGTCACCACCACCGATAGGGCCTAATAGAAAATTAACGTGATGATTTTCTGATTTTTGGTAGAAATATGCGACGTGGAAGTGGGGTATGGGGGAGTAAAGCTGTGGAGAAAAACACAGAGAAAATGTTGAAATTACTTACGTGAAATCCTGTTCGGCATAGCAATGACCCAGGAATCGGCATTGCAGTGCATTACACTGATATGGCTTGACGATATCAACTTCATAAGTAATATTGAAACCGTATACATCGAGCAGCCGATCCAGGGCTCTCAGATGGGTGCCATCCAGGGTCTTCATGGTGAATCGAATCTCAAGGTATGGACTGTTGAATTGGATCCATGCCACTTGTGTTACATCGTCCTCTGTCATCTCGAAAACGGAATGGCTTGGTACTTTGTAATCATCGCCATAGTACATGTATTCGGTGAACTTTAATCCGCCTAGAACGTACAGCTGGGTAAGGTATACCACAATCGATATATTTGGCCCGGTAACTAGATCGGATGCATCAATAATCCAAACACAGGTAATGGGTACCGGAAACTTATTGGGGAAGTTTGGGGTATGGATAATGCCATAACGGCTTTTTTTAAGTATACCCCCGCACTGATGGTCGGCTGGACTATCGGATTGTATGTTTGGGTCATGTCCTTGTTGTTGAATTTGCTGTTGAGTGTGACGCTGGTATTGGCTGTAGTATCCTTGGTGATGAAATAGATTTGATGGCTGCTGTTGCTGTTGTTGCTGATGCTGCTGCTGCAGTGGCTGTTGGCTCCTATTACCGAACTCATCCATCACAATGACCTTATCAGTGCCTGCAGAGACCTCTTCTGGATTTTTGGCTGTTAACAGAGCCAACATGTAGAGCAAGTATCGCAAAAATGATGTCATCGACTATTGTTTCTAGCCAATGCACACGTGATGGTCCAGCTGGATAAAAGTGATATGTTATATGTGCCGTGCGTGTTAATGTTGTTCCCTCGTTCTTTGGTATATATATATATCCAAATTCGCCCAATTTTAGCCAAAATATCCAGCAACCAACCCAGGACACTCTGACCTCTTATTATCCTTGCGCGTTACCCCCTCCACCAGAAAAAAAATCGTCTATATATATATGCGTATATAAATATGTCCTTTTGCCTTTTGTAGTCCGGAACCTTTTCACCAGCAGCACTTATTCCCCTTGTTGTTATTTATGGGTCGATGCACAATAGCAGGCCACACGGGTGCCTGTATCCTGCTGCACCACATCCAAAAGTGGTTTATCATTGAATCCTTTTGTTATACCCCCAAATGTCGCTAATGTGTCAATCTCCTGTTGTTTGTGTCCACTGAGTTATCTCTGAATGGCTTCAAATTTATTATCATCCCTTGTAGACGTCATTGCAGTCTGTTTTTCATGACGAGGACATTTTCGGGGATGATGAATTTTCCTGGATTATCTGTAAAGAATGTGAAAAGGGGAGCAGATTAACAATTTTGCTTATGTCATGTGGCTTATATGTAAATATATCATGTTGCATATCATAAAAAACAAATTCGATTTGGTACAGTGACCTCGTTTTTGGGGGGTTGTTTTATTTTTGGGGTTTTTTCTTATTAATTTCATAGGAAGTTTAATTTTATTTTGAGACATATCAGCATTTGTGACGCTAGTTATGAAGAAGCGTGGAAGGAATTGGAATCTAATTATGATAAAAAACGCGTAGGTATTGGTGCTCATCTACGAAGTGTAATGGAGCAACCAGTCCAGTTCCAAGGAGCAACCAGTCCCGTTTCATGTACTGTGTTTTCATGAGCCAGGGTAGAGCTCTCGTAAGTAAACAGAGAGCCTTTTCTCTCAAGATCACTCGATGACGTTTCCATGGCAGTTCTGAGATGAAATGACAGATAAATATTTTTAGACTATATCCCCTTAGTCTATGTGCGGTAAAGGATACTGAAACACACACACATATGCAAAGCCCGGCTTAGCCGGGCTGGCTTCGTTGAATTTACTTGGAGTTAACGAAACTTTACTCAATCCCCGTTGCCATGAGTGCTTAATCTGAGTAAACTCAGGGTAAACTCTGCATGGAAACTCAGTAATGCAGAGTTTACCCAGAGTTTACTCAGATTAAGCGCCCATGGATGCGGGGAATTGAGTAAAGTTAGATTAAATTTAAGAAAACTCGACAAAACCAGTCCGATTAAGCTGGATTTTGCATATATATGTATATGTTTCAGTATCTATTACTGAACAGATACCAACGGCGATGCAATGTAAAATTGATTATCTGTTCACTTTAACTCAGAACCGTCATGGAAACAACATCGAGTTAACTTGGGGGGAAAAGCTTTCTGTTTACTCAACGAAAACTCTACCTCGGTTCATGGAAACCAAGTATATGTGAGGAGGAAGTTAATTTTAGTCGATTCAGTGTATTTCTTATGGAGCGAGAGCATGAGCTGCAATCGATGCAATCCCAGTAGAACCTCTAAGCTTACAGAAGTACTGAAATAAAAACCTACTAGTAATAGGTAGGCCTCACCATACCCCTTAGAGAAGTTCTTATTTTTACACACGATGTCATAGGAGTTAAGGCCTTACTTTTTGGCTTGCCCTAGAGTAGTTACATAAGTGCTTACCTTAGAGTATTTACAGAACTGCTCATCTGTAAGGGGTATGGTAAAGCCTACTCCTTACTAGTAAGCGCTCTTTTCAAAACTTCTGTAAGCTTACAAGTCCTACTGGGATATTACAAAAATACGAAAACAAATGAGTCATCGGGCAAATCCTCACTTGTTTGGGTCTAGTTCTGGATTACACTTTACCATCTGTCTTTTCTTGTAATGTGTTCTATAAGGCCTCATCCAACACCAAGACAAAAAGGGGTACCCCTAACCAGATGACAACTTAATCAGTGTTCCATCGATAAGGCCTTCCTGGAATTCCTACTGGGATGGGCCTGGCGAGCACAGCTGTGATTCATCGTGCTCGAAACGATGGTGGTATTTCTTATATCTTCCCTGTACAGTCAAAAACTACGAGAGGACGTAAAGCCGGCTCTACACGATGCGGTGAGAACGTTTGGTTCGAAGTTTGGCTTCCAACGATTGAGTCAATACCCACATCAGCCCGAACGTGTCCAAATACGAGCGTTGGATGCACATTGAACGCTTGACATTGGACATTCGTAGTTCGAGTATCTGCCACACGAAGCCTCCTATCATCAAGTGTCCAACGTTGGCAGCAAAACTAGGACTAGAGATGAAAAAGTAGCAGTTGTCATGTGACCACCATTAGCCAATAGGAACCGTTTGCTGTTGCTGGTTCTGAACGGGTCTGTGTGATTCTCTTCTAACATATTCTGGATCATAGAGACCCGTACCTTCTCTAGCCAGAATGTCTATGGAGATCATCGCGGCTATCACGCACCCCACATCGTTGGACGTAGTACTGTTTAATCAGAACATGTTGAGGAGTCTTAGCCTGTATGCAGCCCTCAATTTTCTGCCGTTAGCCATCCTGTTCAACGTTGGTGCCCACACTGTCGCTGTGTATAGCAGGACTGAGCTACCTACCATTGCCATCAGGAAGCGACTTTTGGAAACGCTACACAAATAGCCAGAAGTTACTCTACCAAAAACGGTAGAGCAGAAAACCGTCCTTTAAGTTGCTTCGAGCTCAACACATTTTGCTAAGATATTTCAACCCAGCTCAACTTAGAGAAGCTCATTAAACACAACTATAGCGGACGCTTTACCCGTCATGAAGTGTACTTTAAAATTTAGCCTCCGTTTGATTATCGCTCTCAAAGCTGTGAGTGAATGATCTATATCGTGATCCTTAAGACACCGGTTTTCACTGTTTCCACAGGTTCAATTTTGTGATCAGCAAGCATCAGATTACCGCTTTCAGGCCCACTTTAATCCTCCAGATTACTTCGTTCACGCACATTTCGATCTCATTGAGGCGTTTTCCTACGAGCACTACCTCGATGCGAAACCGATCTGATTTTGGGCTCATTGCGGATCCCCGCAGCAGTCCGCAGATTAGCCTCTGCACCATCTTCTGGTTTACAATAAAGTGGCCTACCTTCTTTCCTCTTTAGGTAAAAAACCCAATAACAGTTTCGGAGGGGGTTGTGTTTTTCTGATTACCCACCCGGGCCCAACTTGATCTGCCGGCACTGTCGACAACTGCAGTAGAGATTACGAATTGTAACGGATATTTTGAATATGGGAGAGCATTTCTTGATTCAGGATCGGAAGTGATAATAGTCTCCGAAGCATTAGTGCAGAGACTGGGTCTCTTACGCGACTACAATAAAATGGGGGATGTGTTGACATTATAGCTAAAGCAAGATTCTCTAACGAAGAAATACAAACAAGGGACATTATTGTTGGGAAACTTACATCTCATATACCAACAAAAAGATTCGAAGTTGACCACGATGACCAGGGCCGGCGTTTGGGATTGTTGCGCCCGGTGCACAATGTCATATTGCGCCCCATTTTTGAATGCAGTGAAAAACACTGGAAAAAGACACAAACACTGATGGGAAAAATAATTTTCATAGTTTGCGCAAAATTGAAGATTGCACCATAATAATGCATATAACATAAAAAATATTACATAGGGAGTTTCATATTTAAAATTTCTGAAATTGCGCCCGGTGCAAATGCACCATTCGCACATATGAAAGCGCCGCCTCTGGCGATGACAAGAATATTGAAGGATATTGAAGGCTATTGACGTCATCTTTGGGGCAGATATATTCTTTAATGTTCTGAAGGACGGTCAAATCCATATTGCACAAGGTAACTTATTGGCTCAAAGTACTATATTTGGGTACATCATCGGAGGCTCACATCACGGCATACATCGAATAAATACTTTACATTGCGTAGAAATGATGAACGAATTGCTACAACATTTTTGAAAGTTAGAGTATTTCCAGCCAATAAACTTTTGCACAGAAGAGGAATAAAATATGCGAAACCGGTTTTTTGGAAATACATAAAAGGAGAGAGGATGGACGCCACGAGGTACAATAACCAAGAAAGAAAGATCACAACGAGTTGGGTGAAACCAGGAAAATGGCTACATCAAGGCTTCAAAGTAAATATACTAAATGGAGGTTAGAACTTCATGGATATACGGATGCTTCGGAAGGGGCGTATTCCACAGTTGTCTCCTGCCAATTGAATTTTTTTTATGTGACTGACTAGAGGCTCAGGGAAAACCGTCGACGAATCTATTGTTTTGTTTTATTCGAATGTCAAGATGGATATAAAACATCACTAAAACGCGGCAAAAACAAAGGTGGCACCTGTGCGTCAAGTCTCATTACCACGTCTAGAATAATGCGCAGCTCATTTATTGGAGAAGCTTATGAGTAGCAGTAGGGTTGCTTTGGACATCAAAGATATTGGTTGTTATGCATAGACGGACAGTACAATTGTACTTTGCTGGTTGGCAGATCATCCAACTCACTGGAGAACGTTCGTGGCTAATCGGGTGTCAGCCATATTGGATCTATTGCCGTCAGTGCCTTGGTATCATGTGGAGTCTGCAAGTAATCCAGCGGATTGCATCTCAAGAGGCTTAGAAGCTAGGGTACTATTACAACATGAACTATGGTGGAACGGTTCTGAGGTGCTGAAGGATGGGGTGTTCCCATCGTCCAAGTATAATTCCAGCCACAAATTTGGAGAGGATTCACGGTCGGCGGTCAGTGATTTGACTACAGACGCGTTCTTGGCGGTTCTTAATCGTTTTTCATCCAGGCGAGGTCATAGTGCACATATCTATAGCGATAACGCTACTAGTTTTGTAGGAGCTGATCAAGCGTTAAAGGATGTACAACCATAAATCTCTTCCAAATAGCATAATAAGAAAATTGCAGACGTGCTTTCACCTTTCAACACGAGTTGGCATTTTATACCTCCTGCTGTACCTAACATGAGTGGGTTGTGGGAATCCGCTCTCAAGACAGTGAAGTTTCACCTGAAACGAGTGCTTGATAACGCAATTTTGACCTTCGAAGAAATGGCGACAGTACTTGGTAAAATAGAAGCTCCTGTGTCAACAGATGAAGACGGGCTAGATGATTTGACTACGGGTAATTTGATGATTGGTCGTCCAATGTTAGCTATTCCTCAGCCTGACATAAACCAAATTTAACAGTTTGTTATTATTATTATTATGTTTAAGGAATGAGGGGGCAACCCACAATGGCGAACACTGCGGCCAAGTTAGGCCAATTGTGTACGTACCCTACTAGCGGAACAGACTATCAGCCCTCCAGAAAAAGGAAAGACGGTCTTTAATTGATGAAGACCGCACTTGAGCAGGGCTCAAAAACTCTCTGATAAACGTTCTTCTTCTAAGCCAGATCAGAGCTGGATATTCACAAAAAATATGTGTGCAAGTCTCGTCGCCTTCCAAGCAGAGTCGGCATTCTGTCTCTTGAGACAGTCCTAGGTTGTGGAGGTGGTACCGCAGTCCTACATGGCCAGTGAGATAACCCACCAGCAGCCTTAGATCCGCTCTGTTTAAAGTGATAGTGCCCCTTAGGACAAAGGGTCTCATAAGATCTTTAGCTTTTCTAAGACCCGGGACTGACTCCTAATAGGCTAGGTTTATTCCCTTAATCCACTTTTCTAACAAGAACTTGGAGGTGGACCAAGAGATGCCACAGAAGGGTTCTGGGCCCTGGAACAACATCTCAGACCCGTCCCTTGCGAGGCTGTCTGCAGCCTCATTCCCTCGATACCCCAGTGTCCGGGGACCCAGCAGAGCGAGACCTCATTTCTTCTGGTCAGGCTGTGGAGTTCGTCAAAGCACCCTGCTACTATTTTGGAAGAAAACTTCCACATTGAGAGTGCCTTGATGGCAGCTTGGCTGTCAGAAAAGATTTTAATTTTAGCACCTTTCAGACCTTTCTCAAGGTTGAGCCTAGCGCAGGTCGCAATGGCATATATTTCAGTCTGGAAAACAGAGGACCACTTACCCATTACCATCGATACCTTGCAGTTGGGTCCTGGGACACCAGCCCCTGTGCCATGTTCCATCTTTGACCCGTCAGTAAACCAGTGGAGATGTTTTGAATCCCCAGGAAGAATAAATTCCTCCCACTCAGAACGATCCGAGATAATCGCTCTGAATTTCCTTTGGAACCGCAGTTGACTAACCATATGGTTGGATACGCGGCAAATGGAAATGCTTGGGATATTGTTAAGGATATCCATGTGTCCTTTGACCATATAGGGCCAGTTGAATGGGATCTGCAGTCTCAAAGCACTTATGGCGGCGGATTTCCATATGAAGAGATGCAAAAGGGACAATCCAATGATTGCCTCAATTGTAGATGTAGGACAGGTCAGCATAGCTCCGGTAATGGAGAGGCAAGCAAGCCGCTGCAGTTTGCTGCACTTGAGGATCGACGTAACCTGTTTAGTCTTGGGCAACCAAACTATAGCGGCATAAGAGACCACAGGTTTAACGATCGTATTGTACATCCAATACATCATTTATGGTGTAAGACCCCATGTCTTACCTAGAAGCCTTTTGCAGGCCCATATGGCCAAGACGGAAATAGTAACCGCAATTCATGCGATAGCCAATGGTAAAGCAGCAGGAAAAGATGGCATCCCGCCAGAATTGTTGAAAGCCGACTCAAGCCTCATAGCAGATGCGCTTCAGCCAATCCTAGAAATAGCATGGAACACCTGTACCTTTCCGGAGGATTGGACGGAAGGTATCATAGTCAAAATACCAAAAAAGGGGGACCTAACAATATGCGACAACTGGAGAGGCATCTGTTTACTATCTACTGTGGGCAAAATTGTGTCCCATATATTACTATCTAGGATAAGTGAGGCAGTTGATCGAACGCTTAGGAGGCAGCAGGCCGGATTCAGGAAGGGCCGCTCCTGTATTGATCATATTAACACCTTGAGAATAATAGTGGAGCAGTCTACTGAATTCCGATCCCCCCTTTACCTTGCTTTCGTAGACTATGAGAAAGCGTTCGACTCGGTTAATAGAAGCTTCATTTGGCAGGCACTACGGCGACGTGGACTGCCTGATAAAATAATAGAATTGATAAAAGCCCTATATAACAATTCCAAATGCAGAGTTCTCCATAATGGAAAATTATCCGACAGCTTTGAGGTGAGCTCAGGAGTACGACAAGGATGCCTACTTTCGCCATTACTATTTCTTATAGTAATAAATGACATCCTTGTCGGCGCTCTAGATAATAGAACAGGCGGCATACAATGGGGTTTGGTAGACCGCCTTAAGGATCTCGACTACGCCGATGATATCTGTTTGCTGGCCCACAGACACCAGGACCTCAAAAACATGTTAAACAATTTGGCAACAGAAAGTAGTCCAGCAGGCTTAAGGCTAAATCCGACTAAAACTAAAGAAACTGTTACTTTCTGTTGCCAAATTATGCAAACACCATTGAACGAACAGCGCTGAATAACCGTGACGTGGAACTGGTAAATAAATTCTGCTACCTCGGTAGCATTATTACCGAAAATGGCGGTGCAGAAGAAGACGTAAGTTCCAGAATAAATAAAGCACGAGGCGCATATGCAAGCCTGTCCCACATATGGAGATCAACGGTGATTTCCACTAACACCAAATTGCGGCTGTTCAACTCCAACGTTAAGGCAGTTCTTTTGTATGGTTGCGAAACATGGAAAGTCACCCAATTCATAACAGGGCGCCTACAAGTCTTCATCAACAGATGCCTTCGTCGTATCCTAAAAATCCGCTGGCAGGATAGAATTTCAAACGAAGAACTATGGCGCCGTGCCGGCCAAGAAAGGATAGACGACCAAATCAGGCGAAGGAAATGGAATTGGGTTGGCCACACCTTGCGACGCGAAAACGAAAATCTAGCCAAACAGGCCCTTGACTGGAATCCGCAAGGTTCCCGTCGAGTAGGAAGACCTAGAACAACGTGGAGGAGAACCCTACTAGAAGAAGCCGCAACAACTGGGAGATCCTGGTCGGAGCTAAGAGCTGTCGCGCAAAACAGAGTCCGCTGGAGGGCAACTGTTTCCGCCCTATGTCCCATGAGGGATTAAAGGAGTTTAAAGAAGAAGAAGAAGATGGCCCTTGTGGATTTGCTGATGACGTAGTCAATTTGAGAGTTCCAGTTCAGTCTCTTGTCTAAATTTACTCCCAAATATTTGACTGAGTGTGAGTACTCAACTGTGGTCCCCTGGATCTAGGTCCACCTTGTAGCGTTTGGAGAAAGGTACCAGGACAGCCTTATTTGGGTTGATTGACAGACCCTCCTTCACGGTGTTGTGATAATAAAAATAAGTTTGTCTGAAATGACGCTAAGATCTGAGAACTGGAGCTTTCTTGTAACATAAAAACATGCCAAAATATGTCCAAACCGAAATCGGATCTGCTCCTTTTTTCAAAATATCCTCGATTTTTCGCAAAAATTCACTAAATTTCCAATATGCGAAATGTTAAACGTCTCTAAAATTGCATGCAACGGGAAATACACACATATACATATGTATTTACACATATATATTTGAAATGTTTATATACAAGAATATATATACATTATATAATACAACCTCACCTGTGGGCCTAATTGCATCATTTTGTAGGTGCATCATAAAATGTGGGCAAGGGGGGATTTTTCTGTAGAAGATTTTAAGGGGTCGTGGAGCCTCCTACGATTTTTTTGGGGCCGTGGGAGCGCTTTTTAGTGGTTTTTTTATGATGCACCTACAAAATGATGCAAGTAGGCCCCCAGGTGAGGTTGTATTATATAATGTATATATATTCTTGTATATAAACATTTCAAATATATATGTGTAAATACATATGTATATGTGTGTATTTCCCGTTGCATGCAATTTTAGAGACGTTTAACATTTCGCATATTGGAAATTTAGTGAATTTTTGCGAAAAATCGTTATTTGAGGATATTTTGAAAAAAGGAGCAGATCCGATTTCGGTTTGGACATATTTCGGCATGTTTATATGTTACAAGAAAGCTCCCGTTCGCAGATCTTAGCGTCATTTCAGACAAACTTATTTTTATTATCAAAACACCGTGCCTTGGTACACCATCTTTGAACTTCTCGGAGTGCTGTTCTCATGACCTCTGTAATGGTCAAGTCAAACTTCCCAGAGACAATGATGGTAAGATTATCTGCATAACCGATGACATCGAAACCAGAACGAATTTGAGAGAGTTTAGGTCGCTGGCAATATCTGCAGCATCTTAGTCAAAGATTTTGGCGTCGATGGCAAAGTGAATATGTTGCTACTTTACAGCGGAGACAAAAGTGGTCTCGAAAGCTGGACGAAATTCTACCGAATGCTTTAGTGATTGTGAAGGACTTAAGGACTGCTCCATCTCAGTGGCTTCTGGGGCGTGTATTGCAGATACCAACTTTTTGCCTAGCTTTCATTTCCACGCGAACAGAATGTTTCTTTTCTAGTTTTTATATCTTCAACCAACTTCCACAAAACTATAAATATCACTTTATTTTACTTAAAGCATAACCGCAACACACACTCAGAAAAAAAAACGAATGAAAGAAAAAAAACTCCCCACAGAAAAAAAGGAACTTTAGCGTGAATATTTCATTCTTATTTCTGATAACAGCAGGACCAACCCTCTCAAGGACACATGCACAAAAAGCTTTATCAAACCAATTTATCTCAAGCCTTTTTTTGGGCAAACTTTTGGAACCCAGCCAATTCGGTTGCCTTTGAAAGACATCCTTTGCTTTTACTGTTCAGAAGTAACGCAAATATTTTTATCCGCAATGTAAGTATATACGCACACACACTAAGTCTCTATACACACATACACATTCAAACATACTATACAATACCGAACATATGTATGGCAATATGCTTTCAAAGTCATACAGAATCAATCCTTTATAGGATTACAGAGGACTAACCTCAAAGGCAAAACAACTAGAACGAACTTAGGCAGAGAGACCGGGTCCGGCATATATCCAGAAACTAAAACTCTGGATTCAATAGAAACACGAGAGCGCAAAAGGGATTCCCCCATCATTTTATAGATGGATATCTCTTTTTGGATATACACATACATATAGTATTCCTGAACCAAAAATTTTAAGGGTAGCTTGTCAATTTGCTTTTAAAAGTTGATCCCTTATTTGGTATCGGGGGGAGTTTACGAAGGTAAGGATAAACCGTGTTAATTGATGACATCAAAGGATTACAAAAGGATTTTTTTTTGCGTTTGTGAATATTACAAATGAAAGGGATCCGGTAAGTAGCTATGGGACTAGGTGTAGAGAGGTTTAGTTTATTTGTTGAAAAATTTGCAGAAAAAAATAGGGGATTATTGAAAAGGGAGGGAGATGTTTCTAAAATGGGAACATAGAAGATAGAAATTTTTCGATTAAGTGTGATTTGAATGGTCAAGTGATATGAGGATGTGGGGGATATATTTAATGGTGATAGTAAGTTGAGTTTTATACCATTTAAAAATAAAAATGGTTGGTAAATTAAAATGATTTAAAATGATTTCCAAGTCACTGACTGGGACTTGTGTTTTCGCAGTAACAACATAAATTTTGTCGCTTTCTGTGTCACCAAAGTCCATTTCTATTTTTCACCAAATCTATAAACCTTTTGATTTAATGGGGAATGTGCGAACCCAACTAAAACCACAGGTATCGCTTGTACAGCACACGGACGTTCCCTGTTTGATTCATTTCATATTACGTAATCCACCATCAGAAAAGTTTGAGAAGTAAGATCTGCAATGCTACCGAAGTCAGTAAACTCTTCAGTAAAACATTCAGTTCATCCTATTTGTAGCAGTTCCTACTAAAATTTAAAAAAACTTATAGAGAAATATCATCTCATCAAGTGAGAATTGAAGAACGTTTTCCAAAAAAAAAAAAATTCTTAATACTATTTCGTTCGAAAAAAACAAAAAAAAAACGAATCGCCAATTCGACAAAGAGAAAGTCACGGGAAGTTAACAGGCACTATGGCATTGTCTTCGGCCTGTCTTGGAATTTCAACACCGTCCACCGAGAGAGTGCTCAGTCACCACTGAGGACTAGCTTCGTATTTCTTATAGCGACCATCGCAGGTATCAACCATATCTTGGGGGTTTACGCCGTCCTCCGTAACTCCGGGAGAGCGAAATGATTTTACGAAACCCGGCTAGCTCACAATACAGAACAGAGGGATCTTACTCTCAGGGTCATGGGTCGAGCCACACGTGTTTGCCTACCCTGTAACCCATTGGGTTTTTCGGCTCCTCACTCCCTCGCAAATCGGTTTTGTGGTGCCGAGGGTTGGCAACGGATCCCCTTACGCCAGATTCACTGGGTAATCGACACCTTGAAAAAAAAAATTATAACAAAAAAAAAGTGAAAGTGGCTATGTGAAAATTTTTTTTTGAGAAAAAAACGAGGAAGGTTAGAAAAAAAGAAGAAAGATTTTTGGACGGGTCGAGGCAGGACGAACGAGTTCTCTTTGAGGTTTTTTGTGTGAGATAGAAGAAAAAAAATCAGGAGAGGAAAAGTTACGCAACCCAAAGGTTTGGCTAATTTAACAATAAAGAGTCTTGAGAACGATAAAACGGTTGAAACCTATGAAGACTTTAAGCACAAAACTGTTTGTGAATGATACAACGAAATTTTCATGAAATTCAGAAAAATTCAGCAACCCAAGGGTGGCTAAAATAAAATATGACGCAAGATATGACGCTACGCAAACAAAAGGTTTGCTCAAGCTGGTGGGGAAAAACCTCTGTGTGATGGAAGAAACCAATGTTAGCATCTGACGTACTTAGATTTTTGGGAGTATCAGAAAGAAGATCCAGAACATACAAACCAAGGGAAGCCCATGTGGAGGGGCAATAAGTTAAGTACAGTGTTCTAATTTTATTCATACTCAGCGCTCACTTTTCCGCACTAAACGGATCGAGGGCCAAGTGGAATGCGGCTAGTAGCCTGAAGAAGATGCATTTTAACTGTATCTATTGAAGAAGATGTCAATTAACTGCATAATCGAATCATATTGAAGAAGTCGTAAATTAACAGCATAAACGAGCGGGGCTTTAGCCTTATAAGCTTAAAATATTTATATAGCTATTATAATGTAGAATTTTTGATTTAAACTTTTATCCGCAGTATATAGCATGAACATGGGAGGTACATACTTGGAAATTTTGTGTTGTTTGTATTCATTCGTTGCCTTGAAGTTACACCTACTAGTCTTTCTGTATCGTTAATTGTTGGTCATATTTAGTCCGTTCAGTTAGCAACCATTTTTTTTTATAATTTGCTGATCTACTCCCGCGTTTTGGGTGGAGTTGAGTAATCCCGGGTTTTGGGTTGAGTTGAGTCATCATATTTTGGTCCAATAGAGGTAACCGAGCGCTGGTATCAGGGGGGTTTGACACTCTAATGGTTATTGAGTTCATTTGAATTTGAAAAAACAAAGAAAAGTGTATTCACCCATCACCTCAGTCGTCTGCCAGAGCGCGAAATTAACGGCGATTAATTTCTTTAGTTTTAGTCGGATTTAGCCTTAAGCCTGCTGGACTACTTTCTGTTGCCAAATTGTTTAACACGTTTTTTAGGTCCTGATGTCTGTAGGCCAGCAAACAGATATCAACCGCGTAGACGAGATCCTTAAGGCGGTCTAGCAATCCCCATTGTATGACGCCTATTCTACCATCTAGAAATAGTCGTGTCGAAATAGTAAGAAATTGTAATGGCAAAAGTAGGCATCCTTGTTATGCTCCTGAACTCACCTCAAAGCAGTCGAATAATTATCCAATATGGAGAACTCGGCATTTGGAATTGTTGTATAGGGCTTTTATCAATTATATTATTTTATCAGGAAGTTGGGGGGCAAACGTCTAACAAAAACCTCGGAAGGTGGTGGCACCCGATTTATCACTTCTGTGAAAACCCGAGAAAAGTCACTGCAGACCAACATCTAGCAGAAATGTTAGCAAGTCCTAATCCCAATTCTCCGCGGGAGGTACTTCTTCGAGAAGCTAACGGGAGACGGGCGTATGACGAGCTCTCTGCGCCACAAAACAGGTTTTAAGTCGATTGTGCTGAGGGTTAGCAAACCCACTCCCATAAAAAAATACCATTGCTACGAATCAGCAAACAATGCCTCGGAACCGGACGGTCAGCACGACGACGACCTTTGCTTTTCGAACAAGGACACGAAATGGATCATGAAATGTGAAAACACTGCTTGCTGAGGGACGGCTGGATGAAGTCCTCAACGAGATGAATCGATATAAAATCAAGATCATGGGACTTAGCGAGACCAGATGGCCCGAACATATCTGCCCAAACGGTGAGTCCTTCTTATATTCTGGGAGAAACGAAACGGAAGTCCGTAGGAGTGGCGTTGGTGTGATACTCACCAAAGAAGCCAGATCCAGCCTCATTAGCTGGTCAACAGACTAAGAAGTACTACGGTAGTCCAATGCTATGCTCCAAGTGAAGACGCAGAAGATGACATCAAAGACGAGTTCTATATGCGACTGAATGAGGTTTTTCGCTCTATTCCAAGGGGAGACGTCATTGTATTAATGGGTGACGTAAACGCACAGATCGGCCGTGACAACACCGGTCTTGAACAAACAATTGGAAATCAAGGCCTAAGCTAAGTTACCAATAACAATGGTGAGCTTTTCGTTGACTTTTGTACTTCCCACCAACTCATGGTAGGTGGAACTTACTTTTGTCACAAGAAGATACACAAAGAGACCTGGGTATCGCCCGATGGTAGAGCGAGAAATCAGATAGATCGCGTGGCTGTCAGCCGCAGATGGAAAACTATTCTTGAGGATGTCAGGAGTTTCAGGGGAGCGGATACTGGAAGCGACTACTATTTGGTTGTAGCAACTATTCGCCTTAAAATCGCCACAATCAGATACGTGCACCACGATGTTAGAACCCGTAGACGGTTTAACGTAGACCTTCTGCGGGAGAGCGTTAAAAAACGAGAGTTTGCTGGAAACTTGCAAGAACAGAAATTATGAAGATCTGTGGAGTACGACAAAGGGCGCTATATTGGCGGCTGCGGAAACAAGCAATTCATCACAGGGCGTCTACAAGTCTTCATCAATAGATGCCGACGTCGTATCCTAAAACTTCGCTGGCAATATAGAATTTCAAATAAAGAACTATGGCGCCGTGCCGGCCAAGAAAGGATAGACGACCAAATCAGACGAAGGAAATGAAATTTGGTTGGCCACACCTTGCAACGTGAAAACGGATACCTAGCCAAACAGGCCCTTGACTGGAATCCGCAAGGATCCCGTCGAGTCGGAAGACCTAGAACAACGTGGGGGAGAACCCTACTAGCAGAAGCCGCAACAACTAGGAGATCCTGGTCCGAGCTGAGAGCTGTCGCACAAAACAGAATCCGCTATTTGTGACCTATGTCCCATGAGGGATTAAAGGAGCGTAAAGAAGAAGAAGATCAGGAAGTTCACATTGCCGTACTGACTGCCATATAAACCTCTTATTGACCGAGACGAATGCTTTCCCATAGTCTACGAAAGCAAGGTACAGGGGGGATCGATTAGGCTAAATTTTTTTCCTACAAGATTTACTAAAGTATTCAAATTTTTCAATGCATTTTCTTGCGAATCACAAAACGTAACTGGAATTTTCCAGAAGCTACATTGTGAACAGACTACGCTATTTCCGCACTACGTGTTTCAATTAAGCTTACACAAAATTCCCATTCGCACAGCACCAAATCTGCACTTCCACCACGAAGTCTCAGAACGTCTATCAATAAACACCGAAGGCATTACCCAGGAAATTGGTTGATATATGCACTTGGGAAGTACGAGAACTGAATCACATAAATCCCAATGCAAATGATGAATCTTATCGTCGCTCGAAGACAATGCCACACTTATACAATTGAGATTAACTTGGTACTTGGCTTGTGCTTACCACATAACATAATTTTATTAAACATAAAGATTTACCAAGCAAATTGGAGTGTAAACTTTCTATCAAACAATAATTTCCTGCTTATGAATTGCAAATCTAAGCACAAAACTATGAGAGCGAAATTAAACTCGATACCTCGGAACCTAGATAAAGGTAAATTTTATCTTGTTTCATATAATTACAGCGATATTCATTAGAAACCCGCAGAAGATTTGTAAATTTAATGAATAACAATTTACAATTCCAAGTTAACACAAAAACCATATTTCAAGTAGCCCCGACTAAAAACCAGGATCTGAAATGTGAAAACCCCTTTAGGTTGTTGAAAAGTTTGTGCACCTGAAACTTCAATTAAGTTCCGTCATTAATCTCTCTCTCGCTCCGTATACGTCTGGCATGGCAGAGGTCGACCCAAAGTGGAAGAGATGTTAATGCAGGTATTCTGTATAAGTGCGCGTGGCTTCCTGAAAGGTATAACAGGTATAAGGAGACAAGATGTGCAGAATGCAATTTGAAAATTTTGTATATAGTACCAAGGGTTTGTAGTGAGTGACTGAACGGGGGAATACCTTTGGAAAAATCGAAATTTCTAATGGTATGAGGGCGATCTGTCGAGAGACCTGAAGCACACAGTTCAGGTATCTATCGTCCTCTAGTCACTTAACAGCGGTTCAGATACACCACTCCACTCGAAAGTTTGAACGTTATGCTTTTGTGTGTAAGTTTCCTTGTTATCGTTTTATGAAGGAGCACCGCAGCTCGACCTATGTGCGAGAGTACTACTTGTAGATTTTGCGAGCTTCGATCCGAGGAAATTAGGAATTTACTTGAAAACGTAATAAACTTTGTTTACCTAAGATGGAGCACAGCTAATTCGGGCCAACCGATAAATTGCACTTAGAGCAGCTCCAATGAAGATGGCACAAACACCACTCTCAGCTCCGAGTATTCCTCACAAGTCTAAGCATTAACTTTAAGCACTGTTTAATTCACACACCCTCCCCGCCTCGCCCGCCACATGCCCGACTCGTCTTAGGTTCACCCCCGAAACGGAGTCTCAGAAGACTACCTTTGAACCAACCAGCCACCAATCTAGAGCCTCACGTAATGACGTAATTAACTATGTTGACTCTCTTTCAAAAATCGTCGGCAGCCCTGGCACTTCACCGGGTGGGTACCCCCCGAACATAGACCCGGTATCTTATTGGTGCTGCTCGATTTCATTTAATTAAACAAACCTCAGGTGTTTTAAGTATTCATTACTAGGCGAGAGTCGAGCGTTAGTTTCACGTGTGCGGATTTTATTAAATATTCCGACTGGCAATTAACCTTAAGTAGGGACTTACACATAGGCCCGTAACGCCCCGGAACACTGCCATTGACACCCCACATGCGGAAGGCAAAATCTAATGACAGGAAATTTGTAAACAAAACTATTTTCAAGAAATTTCCCTTCGCTTCGGCTCTTAGCTCTCGCATAGATTAAAGCCGGCTGTTTCGGGGACAAATCAGGCAAGTAGTGTGTGGCCCGGCTGGCGCCTTGGGGTTCGCGATGCCAGAATGAGCAGGATATAATTTTATTAATCCATCCCCGCATTCGCAGCGCCTTAGGCCCGCACACAGAAGGATTATTTGCATTCGACATTCTTCAATAGTACGGCTGAAATCGGCACTACGATATGCCAATTTATGTGTTGAGCATTTTTTGGAAAAGGATCTAATTAGTCGCCACATTAGATTTAAGGAGAATGATCGAATTACGTTGATTCAGTGAAAACCCAGAAGGAAACCTTAAGTTGGAGTTAATGGTAGGAAGGCAGAGATATTCGCAGAATTCAATTTATGACCTCTATACAAGTCAATCAATGGAAATCCATTTGTAAAGCATGCGCGTTCTAGTGATACTTACTTATTCAGGGTCGATAATGGATAAATTTATGCAGAAACACTATAAGAAAACGTAACAATCTGGAACAACAAACGGATTCTGTAACTACATAGAAGAATTCCCTTTGTCATCTGATTATAAGAAATCACTAGTCCAGGCGTGAGGAGGTCTGCCTGCAAACCCCGAGGTTTGGGACTACTCAATAACATGAACCATCGCTTTTATTGATTTCTCACCATCTTGCTTCTTCAATAAAAGTATTCTTTCTCTCAAGACCTATACCGAAGTAAAAATACTGATTGCTTGATCACCGATGACATTGTTTTCCCAAAAAGTAACACAGTAAGTGGTCATCGGGCGTCTCAAATGGAGAGCTATTTAAGCTTGAAGTTGGACTGCCACTTCTTACTACTAATATTATAGCATGCCCTTCACGTGGTGATTCTGAAAACTCCAAACGGGCGCTCGGAGGCCAAGCTCAGGGGAGTGACGGAGCTAACCCTTTAAAGCCTACCAAACGAAGATGTAAATCTCCCAGCATCGAAGGCTCCATGGCAGTGGGTAGATTGAGCCCAATCGCATACTATCTCCTATGGGCATCAGCAGCACCCAATTGTATAAATGCCCCCTCTTGATGCGGAAACTCTATTAGGATGGATCTCTCCAGTTCCTGCATACTCGTTGGGCTTTTATGAATCAACAATAACAAAATGGTAACAAATTAGCAAGTTGTAAGTCTGACGCAATAAACATCCTACCCGCTGGCTAAACGTAGTTGGACTCACAAACCTCTTCTCAAGTTACTGAAAGTAAAGTTGAAATTCTTCTTGCCAATAGCCAAATTCTTAACCAATAGCCTTAGGTATTACTGTACAGCCTGTCAATTGAAGGCTTTCTGGCGCTGCCAGAGGTAGGAGAGTAGGTGTTGTGATACTTTGGCTTGGGAACTAGGCCAAACTCATCCCACGATTAATTACCTGTCGACATTTTGTGAAGTTAATAGATTGAAACCCAACCCAAAAAGTAAAGCCCCATATGCTTACTTTCTGAACGTCAAGCAGGCAGTAACCTAGGGTCTAAACCCCAGCGCTATAGAATAAAATGAATGGAGTTATTCTTGGAATTTCAATCTCTTTAAAGGGGCCCCAAAAAGAGGTCCAAAAACTGTTACGAGTTCTGTCGCCAGATGAGCATTCGTCATCGGTTGTGATCCAAATTTTCACTACTCTATTTTGGGGTTTACCGACGAAAACGAGGGAGAGAGAGAGTGTCTCCTCGAATTTCTTGTTATGAATAACATAGATTTTGAAAATAGAGGATTGACACAAACCTTTGGTGGAAGGTAAGGATGAGTAAAAAAAACCAACTGGTTTAATTTTCACGCCTCTATCAACTTAGTGTGTGAAGTAAAGAGAGCCGCAACGCAGCTCACTCCCCCTTCTATCATAGCAACACCGTATCTCCCTCTCAGCCGTCACGTAAGTGGTACAGACTGGCTTCAATGTGGAGGAAAGTGAGGCGATTCTTCAATAGTACACAATTTGCCCCACAAAGTAAAGAATAAAGGCACACTCTAAAAGGTCACAAAAAGGAGTTGAGACGTTCCAAAAGGACTGCCTGGAGGTAGCATTGCGAAGCCTGCAGACTCTAGCACAGACAACTACACTCCAAAGACTCCTTCAACGGAGTGAGCCCTTTAAAATAGGAGGGTGGTTCAAACACCTGTAACCTCTCCACCTTTCTGCAACTAGAGGTGCCTGCTCAGCGAGCACTTTTTAGACCGCTTACATATTCTTTGTGAATGTCCAGCTATGATGGGTCGCCCCATACTAATATAATAATAATAATAACAGTAAAAGGGCCCACAATCATATTTTAGCCCCAGGCACTGCAATATGATGTGGCGGGCCCGGGACCAAGGAGAAGTGTGCCAAATGGTAATCTCCTCCTTCACGAACTTCTCCCCTACTAATCGAGGGCGAAACGGCGGTAACGGTCCAGGCCTGCTGACTTCCTGTCCAAGCTTGGGGCCTCGGTAGCCTAGAGAGTAAGGCGTCTGGCTACCACCCTTGGTTGAATAACATCGGTGCAAGACCATCTCCCTGTTTTAGTACTTGTTTGACGTAGAAGCCTTCAGTTAACGAGCTTTGAACCATTACCTGAGCTTTTGTGTCTGTTGTGGTTGTTTTTATTAGCCTAATTAATTTTGCAGGTACTATAAGGTATATAAGGTGAATGAGTTTTTCCCTGGATATTAAATCATACGGCTGTTTAAAAGCTACGAAAATCAGATATACTTTTGCAATTTTTTATCAGCACTTCTACAAAAACTGTTTTAGGCAAAATAGTTGGCCTGTCGTAGACATTTTCTTACGGAAACCAGCTTGGTATTCACCCAGCATTTTCTCAGCAATTGGTTCTACCCTATCTTTTAGGACATCGGTGGATACTTGGTAGCCTGAGCTCAATAGGGACATACCCCTGCAGTTTCTGCATCAGAGTCGGGTCCGCGCAAGTGCGAACAAATTGGTGTACTGAACTTCAATACATTTTCGCATATTGAAATTAAAAAAAAAAATAAAGCCGGAGTTCGCCCAACAGAACATGAAGTCGAGCTTAAAGGTAAAAGCTGCTCACAAGAGAGTAAAAAATTGGAAAATTAGAATGTCATTCCAGTGAGCTTTTGCATTTATAACTTCTGGCGAAAAAACAACAACAATTTCAAGCACGAACTGAACATGCCAGCCGGTGAAGCCACTTATGCGGATTGAAATGAACTTTATTGAACTGAGACCAGTGAAGCCGTGGTATAAGGTTTTCAAATTGCACCCAATCTTAAGACCCCTTTACACGGTCAAATTGGATGTACATACATCTAGATTTCCATCAAACCCATGCTCGCAACGAGTTTTGTTCGGCCGACCGATAATTTTGGTTGTACATCATCCGCACATCATTGTATACCACAATCGATAGTTTTGGTTGTACATCCGTACTTCGATGTACATCCAATTTGACTGTGTATGGGGGCCTTTAGACTTTA
The DNA here is from genome assembly GCA_949987705.1 of Thereva unica. Taxonomy (NCBI): domain Eukaryota; kingdom Metazoa; phylum Arthropoda; class Insecta; order Diptera; family Therevidae; genus Thereva; species Thereva unica. The sequence continues at coordinate 23,283,237 of OX465285.1, read as the reverse complement.
TGCGGGATGACACAGGTTGATGGTCATGTTAAAACTTACAGTACCTTCGTCGATTTATACCGCCCTAAAAGATCGTCCGTGGAAGTATTATATTTTGTCTGTTGGTACTCCATAAGCTTTTTGTTTATTGTTGTCTCTTCTTGGAGAGAACAGACGTAGTTTCTATTGGACAAATAGTTGGAGTTATCTAATATTTTATGTTTGCATGTCTCAGCCGAGCCACGACTGCAGTGGTAAATGTTTCTCAGCCCTGCTGAGAAGTGCACCTTCTGAGCCAAGGGCATTTCCAGCCAACTAGCTTAGGGGGGTAATTAAAAAAATGAAAAAACTGAAATATTTTTTTTATTCCATAAATACAAAACAATCGACATCAAAAAATATAATTTGTATAAAAAGGAATTTATATAATTATAAAATAAAATTCTATACATCCTTACTCCATCATCCATCCATCATTCACTACGATACAGGGTGTTTACGAAAGAAAAAAATGTATTTTTTTAATATTTACTTAAAGTTGAATAACTCCTAGATGAATTATCGTAGAGCAATGTAATTAGGTTCATCTTTTAGGTAAATGTGTATTATTTTATATGATAATTAGAACAGGAACTTGAGTGACTCCGTTTACACGATATGGAATTAAAAAGTGGGATCTAAATCCCAATATTCTTCGTTTTTCCAGAAAAATTCCAATATTTTAGCAGTTTGGTCATATTTTGAACCTACATATCTTGTAGATATTAAAAAAATACATTTTTTCTTTGGTAAACACCCTGTATCGTAGTGGATAGTGGGGATAGCCCCCTCTCTAGAACAATTTGTCTCTTCAAAACCATCCTGGAATCACCCCTGAAAATATTAGGCATGTAGTGCAACAGAGGATTTATTGAACGTCTGGTGATCTATACAAGTTTAGAATTAGGGGATGAGTATTTTAAATTTTTAAAATGGCGATATCTCATGAACAGCGATTCGTACGGGAAAATGTATGATATCATTTTTTGTAGATAATCGCATGATCTACAAACTTTGTAAACAGTATTTTAGTATAGGACTTTCCCTTTAAGAGATATTAGTCAAAAACGAAATTTTCTGTTTTAGGGGGTTGTTTTTAGGGGTAGCGTACAACCGATTTTCCGAAACTTTTTTAACATATTCTGCTCACGAAAAACTATATTTTTAGAAAAAGTTTCGTGAGTTAACATTTAGTCTGACTCTGTCGACTAAACTATAATGAAATAACAAAAATATCGTTTTGTTAAATGAATATTTACAGCGTTCTGGCGGCACTTTGGTGACGGGGAAATGTTCTGGCAATAATTTTTATAAATAGAGAATACCATCAAAAATAAGCTCCTGAAAATTCATGACTAATACTATATCAAAATTGAACTTTATTTCCTACCCCCTTTGTAATTTTAGGGTACTACATTCCGGCCACTGGGGGTTGCCAGAACTAGCTTTTATTGTTCAGCAGGTGTATAAGATTCAGTGTGGAAATTTTCATGACTAATGAAATGACAACCCAAAATACGTCGCTGGCTCTTGGTCTATGCGATTCGCGCTCTCTTAATGTAACACGATGTAACGATTAACAATTGCTGCGTTTTTTAATCTGTTCTGTTCTTTCCTGGAACAGCTTCCATACAAATTCTTGTCCCCGACAGTTACTGAGAACCGTATCCAGGTCAAAGAGAAATTAAATTTAAATGAAATTTCCCTTTTCCCTTATACGTTTTTTAAATTGGCAGTTGACAAATAAAAAAAATTCTTTGTTTACTGAATAAAAAACGCAAAAAATTGATAGAGATTTTTATAAAATAGTAAAAGAAATTAAAAAGTCCACAGCCGTAATTTATGCAAATGAAAATTAAAATGTTCCTTGCGTTTTTTTAATATTCCAGGACAGAACAGGTTTAAAAAACACACCTAATATCAAAGAGACTAATAGTATCAACGTATGTCGCGTATATTTAGAAAAAGGAACCCGTGCAAAGGAAGAAGTTCATCACTTCTCTTTCGGCGCTTGAGCAGTTAACTTCGGTTTGTTTACATAGCGTGCCATATACTATGTTTATAAGCGGAGTTTCACTCCCGGATCTTCAATCTAAAGTAAAACTCTCGATGCGTTTATAAGCAATGGGAGTGTAAATCCAAAATACTTTCTGGTTTGAGATGACAGCTCCAAGCTCAAATTCACAATCATAGCAAAGACAAATATAAACCCAATGTTTAATTGAATTTATTTAAAAATATCAATAAACAAAGGAAAAAACGATTGTAGCAAAATAAACCACCCAGCTTCTTCTTTACAAAGTTTTTCCCCTTCGGAAAAAAATCTCACTCCCAGTCAGCGTTTATAAGCACAACATAAACCGGGATCGAAGTTTCACTCCAGCTTTTTCTTCGGGAGCGAAAATCCAAGTTCTGGATTTTCACTCCCTGTTTATAAGCGGTGTTTCACTCCGGATCGAAACTTCCATCCGGAGGGAAACTCGGCTTATAAACGTAGTAATATTAGCTTAAGTCACGGGTATCGGTCCCTTCCACGACTCTCCAGGAGAAAAAATTCACAGTCATAGATCGCCGACTAGATTCACCATACACTTAACTTGTTTGTTTGTAATATTGGTAATTTTTAAGAATCTTATATATTAATAGGCAAACAAAAAGTTTGTACACGCTAAGGCTTTTTTGTTCGTGGACCGATTTCGTTTAAATTTTCAGAAAATGTTCTTTTTATGGCATAGTTTTGTAATAAGGAAACGAAATCGATTCACGAATAAAAAAGTTATAGCGATTTTAATTTTTCGGATTTTAAAAAGCCGTTGGAAAATTTGAATTTTTTGTGAGCATCAACGTAGAGCTGAGTAGCCTACGATTGACACAAATGCCGTTTCAGTGAAGCGAATGAGAAACAGAGAAAAACAAGCGTTTGTGTGGATTTTTGGCGGCATAACTGACATAAAAAAACTCGGTCACTTTGTGCGTGCATTTTTTAATACGCTTTTATTAGCTTCACTTGTAACTATGTAATAAAATCTTGTAAGTTAAATTTGACCCACTTCCCGGTTTCCGATTGAGCTGAAATTTTGCACACACGTTTAGTTTGGATGACAATGCAATCTGACTATTTTGTAAAAAAATCAAGATGACGGGTCCAGGATGGCGGCTGAATTTTGCAATTGTGTTCGCCGACCCCCCGACATGGGTATCAAATGGATGGGTATGCCAAATACAATACTATTATCTGTGTAGCGTAATTCTAAATTCAAAATGGATATGTGTTAATTAGCTGCACTTGTAACTATGCAATAAAATCTTGTAAGTTAAATTTAACCCACTTCCCGGTTTCCGATTGAGCTGAAATTTTGCACACATGTTTAGTTTGGATGACAATGTAATCTGACTATTTTGTAAAAAAATCAAGATGACGGGTCCAGGATGGCGGCTGAATTTTGCAATTGCGTTCGCCGACCCCCCGACATGGGTATCAAATGGATGGGTATGCCAACTACAATACAATTAGCTGCGTAGCGTAACGGTGGCGCTAACGAAAAGTTCCAATGTTAATAAAATAAGGAAATAGCTAAGGAGCCCCACGCTTTTTTACATTTCGAAACGTAGGTTGTTCCCATATACTGGCTGGAGCAATACAAATTTTACATTAAAAATTATTTTTTACTTTTTAGCTAATTTTAAATTAAAAGCGTATTTTTTGGTTTTTTTAAACTATATATTTTTTATACTCTTTTGCGGCCGTTCGTTTTTTGGCGAATGCCTTTAGAAATTTTAATTAATTCATTTAAGTGTGTTTTGAATGTTATTCTGCGTAATTTTTATTCGTTTTCGTATGGTTCTCGGAATCTGAGTTGTATTTTTGTCATTCCAAACAGTTAACTGCGAATTTTGAGTGCAATTTATCGGTGAGTACTTACGTTTTTTCCGCGTTTTCTTTTCAAAATGCCAAGACAACGACGGGGACACTCGAATGTCGATTTTAGATCGCTTCGCGAAAATACTAGAAGTCGCGTTATGAAATGAATGTTGCAAATAATGAATTGAATAGTGGTGTGAATGAAATGAATGTTGATGCATTTCATAATGAGATTTTGTTGATGGTGTTGCACCTTTAGAAATTTTGACTGATTCTTTTAAATGTGCTTTGAATGTTATTCCGGTTAATTTTGATTCGTTTTCGTGTGGTTCTTTTATTATGAGTTGTCATTTTTGTCGTGCCAAACATTTTCTGACTGAAGTAGCTTTACGTAATACTGAGGCATTTTCTTTGTGTTGTCATAAAGGCAAAGTTAATCTACCTCCACTTTCTCAAAATTACTTTTTCAATAATTTGTTTGAAGGATTAACTTCGAATGAAAGTGGTATTAAAAATCGTTCTAAATTTTTTTTGCAAATATTCGTTCGTATAATGCTGCCTTTGCAATGATTAGCTCTGAGTATAATTTGTCAAATGACACTGTAAATGTCATTTATCATTTTACCACATAGCCAAGCAAGACGTCATGGATGCGATTAAAAAAATCCTGGGAAATTTTAGATGCTCTGGAGCGACAATGGAAATGTTGCGAATAATTTTTTTTTAAATAAAAATATTTAAATTGAATTTAAAATCGAACAAATCGTGAATTTTATATATTTATTGTTTTTGTGACCGAATTTCGGTAACGGGCATCCCAACTAGTAAAAATAAATAAGGGAACGCAAATCTTAGGGGGGGGGGGGGTAATTACCTGGTTCTGAGCTAGAAGGGTAACTCTATTATTATTATGTTGCAAGTTTCCAAGAGTCTGTATAAACTCCGGGGAAAAATGATGATGCAAAGAGTTTGCGCAAATCTTTAGCTAAATGTGAACCATATTTTTCAGGACGATGGGACCGTATATTGTCGGGTCCAATGGATCTATTGTCATCGATTTCTTTAAGGCACCTACCTATATACCTCGAGAATCCTAAAGAAACCTATGTTCATTGAGTTTTGATAGAAAATCGGGTTTGTCTTAGTCTGTTATCACCAAGGCTTTTGTAGATAAATGAAGGGGTAGTTCTTGATAGAACTTACCAAAGACTAGAAATTTTTGATTGATATGATTGACAGCGGCATTTCTTGTTTTTCGATTCTCTCGACAAGTTTGCGAGAAAAAGTCTATGAAATTATTCGTGATAGTCTACCTAGAAGTAATGTGTTGTCACCTTCATCATAAATAAAATGCGTTTAAATGTCTATTTTAAGATTTCTGTCTTAAATTGTTCACCAGCACGCAATCAGCTCTCAAAATAAGAAAAACCTGAAAATACATATTTACACAAATTTATTCCGATATCGCAGTGTTATCATCACAAGAGCCTCTCAGCAAGAAAATGAGCTTTTTCAATTATTCCCATGAAGAAATAAGAAAAAAAATGCCTAAAAATATATTTCTAATGCATTTTGCTAAAGCACGTGCCACTTTCACACCTTAAAACACCTTGCGACATTCACCTGAAGAAACAAACAAAAAAAATCTTAAGATTCTCAACCCTTGTTTCTGTAGTAGACCTATGTTAAAACCATTTTCAATTTAGCAACACTAACTAAAAAGTGCGCTCTCTCGGTACATATGTCGCGGAGCGGAGACAAGTGAACTTGGCACGATAAATATAGTTGTTATCAGAAGGTGGTTCCATTAAGAAATCGCGTTCTGATAAGACTTTTAAATGGTAAACTTTATTCACGTGGAGTGTCAAACATGCCCGATATCAATTTTTGAAATAGTTCTGCGGCCGCCTTTCTTCTGAGCCACGATTATTAATTTTTATGAACGTTTCAGTTGACGATCGAAATTTTCGTGGATGAGACCCACACTACGGCTCGGGAGTTTTTTGGTTTTCGGCAGGTGAGAAAACGAGAGGCGAGTGAGGAGAGATTGAGGTGTGATTAAATTTTTGTAAAGTGGCAATTTCCGATGAATTATATAAAAATAAAAAAAGTGATTATTGTTTTAATCGTAATTTGAATTTTTAATTATAACGTACTCGGAAATAGAAGTGAAGTAATTCGGGATTATTTTTTGTGTGTTTTGGTGTAAGTTTTAAAAAGTGACAAAAAGGAAAATGCCGTGTTTCTTGAAATTCTTCAGCAAGAGCAGCGGCTTCAATCCTACTGTTGTGGGTGGTGTTAACGAGTCAGCAGTAAGTGATTCAGTTTGTATATATTTATGTGCAATCATACTAGGAATAATGTTTGTACTACAGTAGAAATAATAAGTTCTAGTTCAGATACAGTTCACCCAATTTGTATTCAAAATTTGTTAAAAACCTATACGTATACATGACTAAGTGCAAATATTCATCAAAACAAACCCTCGAACACATTGAGTTTAATTTGTAAAATGCTTAACTAGAATTTCAGTGAAAGGAATCAATTCCAGTGTGTAAACAACTAGGATGAAAACGATCCATCTTTGAGCACTTTGAGGAAGACTAAAGCTTGCAACATACTATCAATGAGCTATCGATACAGCATCGGGTTCCGTAAGGACTCTCCTCATATTCACATTTAAAATCTCCTTTTGATATAGACCCAGTCCAATATCTTCATATTAACTATTCTGTTTCTGAAAGCGCTTTCAGTATTATATTCGATTAACGTTTAGAGTCTATTTATTATTAATAAATTATTAAAGATTAAGAAAAGAGATTCAAGCTGGTTGATCCGAATTAAAGTCTGAGTGGAACCTTCGGAAAGGACACTTGGCATTAGTTTTCTATAGGACGTCCACATAAAACCCACTGATTTCATGCAGTTTTACCTCGTATTGAATTTTCTGACTTTTTTTTTTGGCTGTGATGATGAAAAGCAATCAATCAATATGTTAATAATAACACCACCAAGTAAAATCAATGCAGTTTTATCGTAAATTTGCTATCTACTTGTAGTAACTCTACGTAAAGTCGGCGCTTGCGTTTTTTGCGCCCGGTGCACTATGCCCTACTGCGCCCCATAAGCGGTTCATTTTTGAAAGCAGTGAAAGACACCGAAAAAAGTTACAAACACTCGCTGGAATGAAGAAATTATTTTCATAGTTTGCGCACAGTTTAAGATTGCACTGCAATAACGCGTATAACAAATATAAAAAAAGGTTATATAGTAAGTTTCAAATGGGCCAACATCCAATCCACAAAAATCTTCTGAAAACATCGTTTGCGGAGAAGAGTAGGAGAAGACGATGGGGTGGGTATATTTTTGTACTTCTGAATTCAACTTTTTGACAACTGTGTGGTTGTTTTTTGTCACTCTTTTGCTAGCGAAAGGAGATAAAAGGTATGGCATAAGGGGGAATTAAGATGTCAAACAACAAAAACAATATAAAGCATTCTAACGTATAGTTGGTTGGAAAAGTTGATTCTTGTGAAAACCCATGCAACTGACACTTCTTCTTGCTAATTTCTGAAATTACGCCCGGTGCAAGTGCACCATTCGCACCTATGAAAGCGCCGCCCCCGGATACATTACAATCAAAAAAACACCAAATTTTTCGCGAATCATCACTGCGCCCGTACCATATATCCCTTACCATGACTAATCCGCTCTTATCGTATCCTTCCTTTGATGTCACAAACAAATCCGTGAAATGGACAATCGGAGTCGCTGCATAACTTTTCTCACAGTTTACTTACAGAGCACTGCTAATTTATGCTGGGTTGCAGCAAGTGGGTCCGGGCTATATATGTGCGATAGGCTTCTGGTTTAATATCAGGTCAGACATTGCTGCGTAAACTAAAAACTGACAGCACTGTCTTCTAAAGCAGTGGTCTCCTAAGTAGGGCACGCGTACCCGCAGAGGTACTCAGAAAACTCTAGGAGGTACGCAAAATTTCTCTTCAAAGTACTTTATGTCCTCCTCTTTTCTGTTGAAAACAGGCTACTATCTTTACTGGGGCACGGCTTCAAAAATTGAACAGCAATTGAAGCTCTGAGTTTTCAAGATCACCAGGAGCTTCACAGACTATTGTTGTCCTTGGTTCCCCCCAGTGTTCGCCTACGAGATTGTCGATCTCTGGCCCGTCTTTCCAGTGTATTATTCGTCTTCTTCGACGATGGAAAGATGATCGCCTATGTTAGGGAATCCAATCCCGCAGGCGCGGGGTCTCGCAAATCCGGGATTGCTAAACTCAAAGCTATTGGAATCGACTCACTTTTACAGAAGTGGATTGAGAGTTTCCTTTCCGGCCGTTCAATTAAGGTAGTATTGGATGGCATCAAATCTGAACCCCACCCTATCTCTGCGGGGTCCCCCAATGGTCAATTTTATCACCAGCCTTATTTCTTATCTTTATAAATGACCTACTTTCAATCCCCTCCAACCCAGGGGCCTCGGTAGCCTAGGGAGTAAGGCGCCTGGCTACTATCCCAGAGGTCCCGGGTTCGATTCCCGGCGGTGCCACGGTCCAAGCCTTTCCCAATTTCCCACCCACATAACTTTCCTTCTTTCTTCTTCCCTCTTTACATTCCTGATCCCTCCTGTCATAGCCTTCCTTAGCCCTTCCCCGCCCCACCAAAATGCGCATGTCATCGGTTGGTTGATGAGATTCAACTCGTTTCAGGAGGCATAACACTCCAGCGAGTTGTTTCTCGATGCCCCGATGACAAAGTCGCCAGTAATGGTTGGGAGTAGGTGGACTAAAAAAATATCGCGGGTAGGTTGTGACAGTTCCTTTCTTCCCCGACTAGAGCTGCTGTTCGACATTGCACTCTATATGAAGAAAATAGACTGTCGACACAGTATAAAGGGCGTTTCCTGTGACTCTAGTCTTTCACATAAAAAAAAAAAAAAAAACTTCTCAGCTTCGCTGACGACGGCACTCTACGTTACTCGTACAGCTTCGATACAAGACAAACACATGCCAGATCCTGTCTTGATGATCGTGAAGAATCGTGTCGAATTCAACCCCCCAAAACCAAGTACTGTCTTATTTCAAAGAAAAAGATCAACACCTCACCATCCTTGAAAGTGGATGACTATATAATGACCATATATTCCAAATCGCCAAACAAGCATCCCAGTGCTTGGGATTTCTTAAGAGGTGCAAGTTCCTCCTCCAGCCATCGGCCCGTGCTGTTATTTATAAATCCTACATTCGGCCTCTTCTCGAATACAACTCCCTCGTTTGGGGCGGCGCGTCGATAACCACCTTGGCATGGTTAGATAAGGTGCAAAAAAGAGCACTTAAATTAATTGATGACGACACCGCCTGCTCCACCATCGACCCCTTGAGCCACCGTAGGAATGTAGCAGCACTAACAAAATTTTATCGCTACTATTATAGCGACTGTTCCTCCGAAGTAAACGCTCTCCTGCCTCCACGGCAATCTTATAACCGCAACACCAGATTAGCCCACTCGTCCCATTCCCTGCACCTGCAACTCCCCCTTTCACGCACTCAACAAGATATGAATTCGTTTGTAAATAGAACAACTCGACTGTGGAATAATCTCTCGCAGTCAGTATTTCCGAGCTCCTACAACATCCAAGAGTTCAAACGCGGGGTCATCGCCCCCTTCTTCAACACCCCTTCGAACCCCCATAACCCTTAACCTATTCCCCTCCCCCCCGTTCTAAGCTGCTAGACATTGCACCATGACGTGACAAACGACATGACGGACTGGTAATACAAAGGGTGATTCCTGAGTTTAGCACTGCCACATAAAAAAAAACATTTCTGCGGGATCAGGTATGCGGGACTAGACATGCGAGATCCGCGGGATTCGTGGGATTCTGGCAGTAGAATCACCTGCTATTAGAACCGGGACTTAAAAGAGAAATACTAACAATATTGCAAAGTATTAATAAGAATAGAGTTAAGCCCTACGAACACGAGTCGAATGATTTGCAATGCCAGCTGTACGGGCAAGGTGATCTTGCCCGTGTACCGTGCGTGCGACTGCTCTTGCCGGTCGGAAGCGATTTTAGTTGCACTTGGTGACCTAAATCTATTTGGGCACAGAACACCGATTGATCCAAAATAAGTTGTGCTCATGTGTGGACAAAGGCTTCATTTTGTTTTCAAACTGGTTGTTGGTTTGATTATTTGGGATTGCAAATCAGTCAACTCGTGTACGGAAGGCCTTACCCTCTATAAAATATTTAATTTCGTAAGTTTAAGATATCTACCTACTAAGCAATAGAGTAATAATAATACAAAATCGCTTAAGTATATATTTAAGAGCGTGTATCCGAAAGTGATCAATTACTGAGTTTCCATGCAGAGTTTACCATGGCTTAACTCAGAGTAAGTGGCCACTACCGAGTTTCCATGAGATTTCAACCAGAATTGAGCCCGAGTTATATGTTATGAAAATAGATTCAGTTAAATGTTTTCTTTAAAAATTGCTCAACTGCTCAACTCAACGATAATGAGTAGGTTGAACAGAGTTTACGCACACAACTAAAAACGGTACTCTGGCAAAGGTACAAAAAGAGCAAATGTCGCACCTCGCTTGGACGTCAGAAGAGACTTTATATTTAGTAAATACTTTTAAAGAAATATCTATAATAAAATTTATTGTACACAGACTAAAAACTCAGAAATGGAAACGCATAGAGTTAAGTCGTTGAGTTAACGAATCATTTATAGTCAACCACAACTCAACTCGACTCCCATGGAAACTCGGAACATGGAAACGCGGGTTAATTTATGTTTCGGTAAATTCAAGCAAACTCCACGAAACACGTCGAATTAGGCTGAGGTTTGCATATTTGTTTGTTTAATTGCGTTTACTGCACATACATTATATCAACGGAGTCCCGACGTAAAATTACTTAATTGTCACTTCAACCCAGAACCGTTATAGAAACAGCATCGAGTTAACTTGAGGGTTTAGCTGCTCGTCCAATATTCCTCCAGCGTTTAACTTTGGAGTTCAGTTGTTGTGTGACATTGCGTAAAGTTTGATAATTAAACTTTACGTGGTCACTACAAGGGGAAAAGCCTTCTGTAACCTCAACGTAAACTTTACCCCCGCTCATGGAAACACAGTACGCCTACACAAGATTTTTTTTTTCATACTACACACAACATACAGGCGAAGCTAATATAAAGCGTATACAATCTTAATTTGCAATTGATATCGGGGAAATTAAATGTAAACAATAAAATTCTTTGATTTTTCACCTACGTACATATATTTCTTTGTTCGATGTAAACAATAGTTATTGAGCTGCAACTCAAAGCAGTAAGCAATAATTTCGCTATCATCGGTTTTTTGTCATGGAAGTAAACTTACTGACGCCTTACTTACCACGTTAAAAGCGCTTACACAATACTCGATACAAAATGCTAACCTTCATACTAGATTTTTATAAAATTGTATACGAAAAATTAGTACCAATTAGTAGCACTCTCGATGATTCTAGATCATTAGTCACAGTTGATATTTCAGCAATGTGATATAATATTGAGGTTAGAGAAGTGCCACGAGAAGTAGTGACGGACTTCAGTAAAGCATTGTTAAGGGTAAAGGCACTCGTTCTTTTGTGACAAAAGCGTAACGCGTTTAACACATTTTTACAAAGGTGGTTCTACCGAGTCGAAGTACCATATAATCTCTTTTGATACTTTCCACCTTCCTGAAGTTGAAAAAATCATGTAATCAGGATAAACTATTTGTCTATTAATCGTACCCTTCCATACACACCTTAATCGGTGCTTCATATCATAAAATCGCTTGTTTGTGACCTAATTTACAACTCCTTAAAATTGTATTTTTTATTCCAAAATACGTGAAAATGCCACTTATTTAAATTAATCTAAAAACCTCGAAATCCTTGTGTCACTTATGGCTTTCAGAAATCACTTCGCAGGTGTCTAATTACCAGAATTAACTGCCAGCAAACAATTACTTCGCAATGAATCACACCTGTTTCCTGACGACTGTTTGCGTGTCGGATTTGTGTGTGCGTGTGGGAAATAATTGTTTAGCTGCGGCTAAACACCAAAATTAAAACAAAATCTTCTCAACCGAGTTACTTATCAAGAAGCGATTTAAGGGGTAATTACAGGTGTAGTATATTAGGCGTAGATTCTTAGAAGAAATTTACGAGTTTGTACAGTTTTGTTTGTAGAAAAGGATTAGTTGGAAGAAGTGGTATTACATTTTAGGGTTTTAGTAGGATTCTCTTTCAATATGATTTCAGTGGATCAGTAATGGTAAAATTTAAAAAGGACTGCTGCATTCCTAGTGGCTTAAAGAGTCTATGCAGAAGCAAAGGGTTATTGCCAATGAGTTTGAAGGCGCTGTTTTGCTCCTTGTCCAGCCAAGCCGATGTAATTTTTAAGGACTTGTAAATTGTGGCCAGGGCATTTTGCTGTAAATATATAGGACAAAGAAAACGGGGAATTATTTTAATTATCTTGGTGACAAAGGGTGCCAATAGCATACTCAAGAGAATGGTTCTCGTTCCATTGCGTAAGTCAAGCAGCATTGGACGTGGTTCATACTTGGCTGGGGGACTGCCTGGTAAAACAACACTCGCAGTTAGAATGATCAGGGCCGATGCGGATGTTCATGCCGGTAGCGAATAAATTTTTAGAATTTCTTGTCTGTGGCGGGAACGTGCATTCTTTTATGGCATGCCTATTTGTTCGCTATGCGGGCTAGGTGCGGCCGTGTGCGTGCTTGTAAGTAAATTAACAAATGAGAATTTTTTGTGGGTTAATACCTAAGTTCTTGCTCCTACACCAGCTATGCATATATGATAGAACGATGACCGATATGATAATATCCTCTTCATAGGTCTGTGTTTTAAAACCTCGACTATTCAGGTCGGCAAAGATTTCGTCTATTACGATTGGCCATAAGAGATATGATAGGATGCCTCCTTGAGAATAGCTTTTAGCAACCATTGCCGTAATCGGTTCGCAACTCATCGCAGCAGTGCGTTAAAACCATTCGTGACACGTTCTTTCACTAATTGAATCCTCCATATTCAGTGCCGACGGATCGTGTTGGGCCCGGTGGGTAGTGAGGCATATACAGCTCCGAAACTGTTAGCCGGTATTTTACCTAAAAACGGAAGTAAGTAGATCACTTCATTTTGATTGGGAAGGTACCCCGACGATACACAGAGTTCTGCATGGATCTGGTCGAGACCCTCTCCTGGGGATTACAACGTATAATGATGTTTTGGGGCTATGCCTGCGAAAAGGAGCAGTTAAGATCGGGATCGCTAGGTTGGATGGATCGCCGGACGACACCTCCATGAGATGGAATTATATGCGAACCGAGTGATCTGGGAGATTAAAGCGTGACCTGAAAGCGCTTGTCGAGTTCAAAACTTAATATGTGCACACGGAGAAAACTAGTGACACAAGGATCAAGGTATAGGAACAGACCAATCAATTACAACCCGCCCTAAGGTACCTTGGAGTGATGATCGGCCGCAGTCTAATTGTTAAAGTACACTTGGTAAAGGGTTAGCTATTTGTGTAGAACTACCAAGATTACTGCCCAACGGGGCTCTAGACCAAGTCGTCTCCTCCTGATGGCGACGACGATTAGCTCAGTCATGTTATACGCCGCACCGCCATTGTTAGCAGCAGCGTTGAACAGGACGGCTAACAGTAGAAAATGGAGGGTCGCATACAGACTGAGCGATTTTCGCGCGTTTTTTTCGCATACAGGACTACGTGCAACGATGTAGTGCAGTAGTACAATGTGGCAGCAGATGACGCACGGCTTGTCTGTAACGGAATGACAAGGTAAGTGGAACGAATCTGTTAATGGTCGGTGGTTCCACGGACTTACTCCAAACGTGTAGGTAGAGAGATGGGTTACGAGTAGGGCTACCATCACCTAAATTGCCGAGACAAAAACTACAAAAACCCCAGACATATGGGTGAAATTGAGTAACGAAAATGTTTTTTGAGGAGTTAAAATCCAACCGATAACCAGCTAGCAGCGAAGGGTTAGCAACCCTTTCTGGCATTATGAAACCTACGGCACAAGCTCGGGCAGCACAGAGACTTGGTAAACTTAGGCCAAATATATCTACACTACAAACAAGAACAGGAAACAGAGACGGAAGATGAATGTGCCAGAATTAAAGGAAGAGCGATTTAGGGGTGAATAAATGAACTTCTGGATGTAAGAATAAATAAACTTAACAATGTAATGGCCCAAGCGACAATGGAGGAAAAAAGAGTATCATGCTAAGTACGCATGTACTACGTTTCCAAGACAGCTTGATACCCGAAAAGTACAAAACATAAACGTAGAGCAATAGCCCCTCTACAGTGGAAGAAGTGCGCTAAGCGGTGCGAGAATTAAAATAAAATAAGGCATCAAGGTCTGGCAGCATACCCGCGGAACTCATTAAACAAAGGGAAGAGAAATCTATCGAAAACTTCATGAAATCACAGTGAAAATCTGCAGCCAAAAAGAAATGCCTGATGAATGTGAATGTGTCCTTTTGATCTGAAGGGAAATCGGTTTCACATTGAGTCGTTTGACAACTAAAAACTTGGTTTCTTGAGCGATTGGATTAAGCCCTCTTTCGGTTTTGGATCGGAGTACGTTTGATGCTTGAATTGTGACTCGAACTTTCAGATAAAACAAGAGCATTATGAGTCAATTTTTAAATAAGATTTGTTTTAATTTATTGCTTAGGTTTGGTTTTACCCGGCAATTTTTGAAACCCCTCCCGTAAGGCCCCCGGACGCGCTTCAAACAAGGACAAATCCCGGGAAACCAAGACGGATGGCTGCCCTAGTTACGATCTCACACATTTTTTGAACGGACATGGAAAGATATACATAGCAAATACCTCCATTGTTTTGAACACGATGGTACACCGCAGGCGCTGTGCCCTGCCTCTCAGGTATCCGAGATTAGACAGAGCACGACTTAATTTATTGTGTCAAGTTCGACAAATATCGGGCGAAACTAGAGGCAATGTGCAAAGTTAACTTGGTGGGGGTTATCCGCAAATTCTAAAAGCAGTCACAAGTCACAACACAATCACAAGCATCTCAACTGTTGAAGAAGCGAAGTAGACGTAACTTCTGTCAACAATGATATAGAAACGAAAATAAGAAGTTCATAAGCGCAAGTCGATAAAGCTTGTGACTTATGACTAGTCACAATTTTAGACAAAAAGAAAAATTTCCTGCAAAAGTCGCTCATGTGGTTCAAAGTTCGGCATTTTCTTGAACAAAAAAATATATGATCAAAATTCACATTTTTTATGTGGAAGAGTAGAGGCTTAGGAAAACCCCTTTATTCTGTCGAAAATCTATTTTCTTCGTATAGAATGCAATGTCGAACAGCAGCTCTAGTCGGGAAGGAAGGAATTGACACAACCTAGGCGCGATATTTATACTCCACCTACTCCCAACCAGCTATCGCCGCGACTCTGACATCAGGGCATCGAGAAACAACTCGCTGAAGTGTTATGCCTCCTGAAACAAGTTGAATCTCATCAACCAACCGATGACATGCGCTTTGGTGGAGCGGGGCAGGACTAAGGAAGGCTATGACAGGAGGAATCAGGAATGTAAAGAAGGAAGAAGAAAGAAGGATAGTTATGTGGTGGGAAAGTGGAAAAGGCGAAGGACCGTGGCGCAGACGGGATTCGAACCCGGGACCTCTGGGATGGTAGCCAGACTTCTTACTCCCTAGACTACCGACGCCTATGCTATGATAAAAAGCAAGGCATGAAAACCGTAACCGGAATCCGACCGATAACCCCTAAAAACCGAAACGATTGGAAAAACCGGAACCGGAACCGGACCGATATAAAAATTTTAATGTATGACCGATAACTGTGACCGAAACAAATGGTTCCCGGTTATATATCGGTTTTCTATTTATCAATGACTATTATGATTTTAAAATCTTTTGAAATTTTGACCAAAACAGAAAATCGGGTTTTAAATTTCTTAAACGAGTATTAATTCATTGTCCCAAATTTGTCTAGAACAAAGAACGGATTTACCTCTGACCGGACCAACCTTGGAGAAGATCAAAGAGCTAGTTAAAGTTTTACAACCGTCGAAAACCGCAACTGTACGAATGCAAAGTGAACAACTCACTATGGGTGACTTTTATGGAATCTGGATGCAATGCAAGATTGACACCAACAAAATTGCACATGCCATGTCTTGACGTCTGATCAGTGAAATGGAAAAACGCGAAAAGCAACTTTTTAACAACGAGGCCTTGCTTGCTGCCATTTACCTCGACTTGAGGTATCAAATTATTTTGTCGTCGATTCAAAAGGAGCAAGCCGTCGATACGTTGACTAAATTGTACTGCAGGATGCACGAGGCGGTGAAACAATCGGATCAAAACACTGCATCGCGCAGAGCAAGTGTGGAGTTTACGCAACAAAATGGTTCATGCGATGACCTTGAAGCAGTTCTGTTAGGCTTAGAAAAAGATAGAGAGTTCTTCGACGAGTCTCCACATACTTCATCTCCAGCTAACGAGATTCGACCTCTTTTGTTAGAATTTGGGAAGATGAAAAGATTGGACATAAATATTAACATTCTTTTTTGGTGGCAAGAAGAACGCTTGCGAAAACCACACTTGTTCGAATTGTCCAAAGTCGCGTTAGCTGTGCCACTTACTCAAGTAAGCGTCGAAAGATTATTTTCTGGTCTCAAGTTTTTGATCGGTCCCTTGAGAGCAAGTATGAAGAACGACGCCGTTGATGCGATTTCGTTAATCCGAACCAATCAGCGTTTCAGCGGTGCGAGTTATTTTTAATTTTTATTAAATTTGTTACAACTAGTACACAAACCACATTTGACACTGTAAATTTAAGTGTGTATATTTATTAATTGTATGAAATAAATAAAGAAAGTCAACATTGTAAAATTTAAAATTGGATTTGAAAAACTTTGTACCTAAGACCGTTAACCGGACCGAAAAAAATAACGGTACCCGAACCGTTTCAGTGAAAAAATGAAAAACCCGACCGATAACCGTAACCGAAATAAAAAAATAACCCGACCGTAACCGGACCGAAATTCGTTTCGGTTTTCATGCCTTGATAAAAAGTTTTGACAGATGCTGATATTTTGAAGTCTCTTATCTGACATTTTCACCCAGAATTGTTCTGCTGGCGCCATCTATTGTAAAATGTCGGAGTTTACATTTGTACTCCTAATATAAATGCACAAAAGAAAGTTACATTGGAATCTCTAAAATTTGAATAAAGCTATCACATAGTTAAACGAGTTAAAGGTTGCACAATAAAACATATTTTATACATTTCCATGAAAATTACCCCAAATAAAAAAATATTAATAATTTCTGTATTAAACTCACTTTCAATGTTAAATTCCAGATAAATTGTCTCAATAAAATTGAAAAACAATGGCGTATGAATTTAAAAAACTCTTCAATATCATTATTTTGACAGTTTATTTTTTATACCTTCACCCTGGCCCACAACAAAAAAACTACGTTCTTCTGTTCTTTGTGATGAAAGTAATCGATATATTGAATGAACACATGGAGCGATTATTTTCGCAATGTTTATTAATATTTAAAATTCGTTATTGAATAAGGTAGAAGTATGATAAAAAAAATTCTTTGAAAGCTACTCTACTTGTGTATAACAAGTCCCAAACCTATATACAACACAAAAATTGGGGGGTTGTTCTATCAAAAGCCGTGAAATTACACAGGATTTAAAATACACTCTGTGTGGCCTATTTTCTCCATTTATGTTAAAGCAAACATTTCCCAATAACTAAAAATACAGGAGCAGAATTTTTAATCCCAAAAAATTTACCTTGGTGTAGGTGTATAGAGAGCATGCTCTAAAATTTTCAATATTTTCCGATCAATAGCCATAATTCTGGTTTTCAGCACCTTTTTAAAACTCTCGCAAAAATTCAATTTCCACAACTTTTTACTCTTTTTACCTGGGAATGTAAAAACAAACAGACATTATGCAATGGATTGACGAGATGCGAAACGGGTGCTGTTCACGAATGATTTGGTGCATCAGTCTACTCATAAACAATTTTTTCGAATTTTTAAATCGAAATAAGTCAATATTATCCTGAATATTTTTTCTTGGTTGAGTCTCAAAGGACTTACTTTTAAAAGATTTCGTTTGACTTTCTTTCTGCATTCAAAGGAAATCTTTCTGTTTGGTTGTATTACCTTCAAAACCACCTCTGCCCAGATTAAAATCAAAATCCAAAGCCCTTGGTCGTTAAAAAAAACGGAAGTCCTCAAGGGCGAATAACCACCAGATAAATCAAAATAAATGTCCTTCAAGGAGTGCCAAAAATGTAGCAGCAGCAGCAGCAGATCCCTGTGCCCTGAAACGTGGAATGACTAACCATACTTCAGCCGCAGCCTAGGCATCCTTTCAAGGCGTCAACGACTACCAAGATTTTACGACAAAAAAGGAAAATTAAGTGGGCCGACCTGGAACATCCTGGGAGTAGCTGGGGGAGAGCGAGAGAAAGTTAATTATCCGAAATTGGTCGCTTATCATATCTAAATTGGGGACGTAATTGGGATTTTTGTCATTTCTAGAGAAAGGTCTATACCTTGTGGCAAGCGTCGTACCTAGACTTCTAGTCTGTTATATAGCACCAACCACCAACGGATTTAGGATCGACGATGGTTTAAGGAAGTTCACTCCTCTAGCCGTTGATACACTGCTGTAGGCCCCAACCAATTTTGAATAATTTAGTTTGAAAAGAAAATTGGTAATTTTTGTTGAAGAAAACAATTTCCGCCAGATCAATTCGGTTATCCATCAAAATTCAGTTAATATCACAGAAAATGACGAAGCCAACGTCGTATAATTGAACGAACGAACGTCAATCATGTTTTTTCAACTCTCATCAAAGACCGTCGTGCTACAACCACTTTTTCTCTCTCTCTCACGACGCACAAGACTCCTCCAATTTCTTGGTGCTATTTATAAAGAGAAATCGTTAATTAACTGATATCGCTCTCATTTGTCACTTTTGTCAATAATTTCCAGTCATTGCACGACGTCAAAAGCGGCACGTAGAAAAAATTATCATAAAGAAACATAAATCAAAAAAAAAATCAAAAGAAAAACGCGAAATTATTATTAAACCCCCGTCCTTAAATTCGCGGAAGAATTTCGTACAGAATTTCGTCAATTTGTCACTAATTCACCCAAATGTTCATACTACATTCACCCCTGTCACAAAAAATCATATTGTCACAAAAATGTTTTCTTATCCTTATCTGCCTCAGGTGACAATAAAGGTAATTTACTTAATTGATAGCCAGGTAAGACGAGCATTATTTGAAGTACAACCGCGCTCTTTACATGACGATATCAACAAGTTAAGCGGAATTGAAATGACATTTGTTGGTGCAGTGATATCACGGAGACAATCTAGAAGAAAGTAGTTGGGTACAAAACACCGGACAAATTTAGATTTATTACCGGTTACTTATCGGGGAATATCGCGATGGCTTTGATAAATGTTCGTGCGATTAATCAGCGATCAAGGAGGCGCTTTTGTATACTTAGAGTAGGAAGCGAATTCTATGCTGGTTATCGGCAAGGTGAACTTGTCAAGTGGTAGCTGATTGTACATGGGAAAATACGTCAATGTAAATAAATACACGAATTCTGGGAGGCGTCGTTTGTTGGAAAGATTTGAGGCGGTTTAATTGAAATATGCCGAATCAGGTAAAATTAAGAGATATCCGAGTAATAAATGTGATCGAACTGAGTGTACGTTTTCATCCTTCTCTTTTTTAGAGATCATTATAGACAGATCTTTTTTATTCGGCTCTCCATCTGCAGATCAGTTGTAGGCTCCCGTAACTCTACTAACAAACGTCCTGACTCCGATCCGACGTCATCAGTTTCGGCATGCCAGAGCTCTGGACGTCCTTGTATACGCCATCCTTTCAGCGCAAGTTTAATCTACCTCCATATTTCATAAACCCTACCGCAAAAAAACTGTCCAACTTCGTTTACTTATACCAGCTAGGCGATCTATCCCTCTTAAGTTAGGTTAACTTAGATATGACTGAGCTGTTGGTTTAAGCCCATTACACTTAGACCAAAAGGATAGGCCCATTGTGATGCCGTAGTGATCCCACTTTAAACCTGACGTTCAAGTGTCGTTTCTTCGATAAACCATCCCGAGGAAGTTATGAATTCTCTAAGTTATGGGGATCTCAATCTTCGATATTTCCGCAAGCGTACTTGAAAAGGTTTCACCAAACGTAATTAACCTCCTTCTGCTTAGGGCTGCGTAGTGACAGAGGAGATGTAGTACCCTTCCTTCTCGTTCAGATTCTTGCAGCTTTTGAAAAAATCTTAGGTCTCATAGGACCAGGTTGATTTGACCAAAGTGCATTTATTAAGATCCCTCCGATTCTTTTTCGCTTGTTGCATTGTATGCTGTTTGCATCGGAGTTTAAAGGTAGCCCAAGGCATACCAACTCTTTGCTTTTTTTCAAAGAGAGTAGCGGTCGTGTCTTTCCTAGCCAGTTCACCAGATTTAAAATTTCCCTCTATATTTCGCTGACCCGACACCCATACGAAGATGGTCCTGAACTGTTGAGTCATCTCGTTAAGAGATCTGCGACATTCAGTGGTAGGTCTAGAGCCGTTTTGCAAGAGCGCATGGCTTTCAGAGCCGCCTGACTTGACTATCTGAAAAGATGTAGACAGTACGATTCCTATCGCCTTGCTGGTTGATTTGCAGAACAGCTTCTTCTATGGCTAGAACCTCCAGTTAGTATACACTGCAGTGATCGAGTAGTCTGAAGGAGACTTCAATACCAAGCTCTGAGGAAACTACTCCTCCCACCTGACCCTCGAGCTTAGAGACATCAGTAAAGAAGTTTATGGCACCCTGAAAACTGTGTGGTCTATTTTTCCATCCACGACTTGAAGGGATGTGCATTCCATAGGTCGACGTGAAGGTAATCTTGGGTATGTAGAAGTCGGTTTTTGTGGGGGTTAGTAACAGAGTTTAGCTCCTTCATGTGCCTTCCGCTGATTCCGCACATCTTTGTACGTGGAGAAGCCCCACTTCTTCCCAATCGATTTTTCAAGCGAAAAACGCTATGTTCGCTTTCCTAATGCGGTCTTCTGTGTTTTCATTCCAGAGGGGTTTCTTGTCCAGAACTACTCCCAGATATTTGGCACTGTTGCTAAATTTGAGCCTAACATGGCTAAGCCGAAGGGGGGATGTTAAAGGTGAGGTTTTATACCCCCTTGTGAAGAGGACCAGTCCCGTTTTTACTGGGCTAACGCGCTAAGTCCGCGGGTGGTAGTCCAGTATGAGATGACAGAGGACTTCAGGAAATTTTCCTTTTGTGAGGATAGCAACGTCATTTATGCCAGGACTTAATACCCCTCTGCCTCTTTGCGTCGCAACAACTTCTTCATAATTACGACTTATAGGAGCGGGGAAAGTACTCCTCCCTGCGGAGTGCCTCTATCTACGGCCCTTCAGTCCGAGCTGTCGCCTAGGACCGAACTCACCATCCAGCTAGTAAGCATTTCCTGGAGGAGAGACACCAACGATGCTTCGATCTTCTGTTCTGTCAAGCCCAAGGTAATGGCGAACGGGAGTACGTTGTTAAACTCTCCCGCTATGTCAAGAAATGCCACTAATGTATACTCCTTGACCTTGAGGTCACGAGGCTCGCCACATGTATACTCCTTGACCTCCATTTCAACTCAAGGCCTGCGTGCAGTCATAATTCGATTAAATATAATTTAGTTGATTAATTTTCTTACAAGCAAGCATAGTGAACAAATAGTCATGCCACAAAAGTATGCACGCTCCCGCCACTTCCGTTCATGTTCCCGCCACAGGCACAAAAATCTTAAAATTTGTTCGCCACAGGCACCGCACTCTCATACTTCAGGCATGCACGCTCCCGCCGCAGGCATGCACTTTTTCTAGACTAAAAGAAACAAAATTAGGAATTTAGAAATTGTGTAGGACGAAGAAGACGGGCAATTATCTTTAGTCTTATTTTTGCTCAAGCGCGCAGTACGTGGTGATGCTAGATGCGGCAACTTTTATTCTCATTCGGGAACTCATTTCCCAACACTCCCTCAAATGCAAACGGACATATAGTTACATAAACAGAACGCACGCAACGCAAAAGCTGTCCTAGTTACAACTTTTCCTCATTGCTGTTTTCACCATAGTCTCAAATACCCAAATCCAAGTACACACAACAGCCACATGCACTCGTCCTTAGATTTTTTGGTTATTTGTAAAAGACTAGTCGGAACCCAAGCGCGCAACTGTCTGTCAGCGAAAATTCGCCGGATACAGCGCAGGTACTGCACGCACGCATGAATCTGTTTTCAACTCATTTTTTGCTGCACGCCCTCTTTCTTGCTGCTGCGTGCTACCCATACTGGTACTGAGAAAAGCTAGACTAAGCTAACCACCCTCGCCTACAGGAGGCGACGGAATGGTTTGGGCCCCACGTTGGGCAGCATACTCGGAAATGATGCACAAATAGCGGAAGCTTTATCCGCCATGCACTTCAAGTGTGTTTTAAAATTATGCCTGGGTTCAATCATCAATCCCAGGTCCCTTAAGGCGAGCTATGAGTGAATGATCTGTTCCCATACTTCGATTCTTACGGATACTTTTAGGTTGCTCATCAGTGTAGTTACAGTTTGGTGTTCAGCAAACGGCACACTAGCGCTTGCAGGCCACGATATAATACCTCAGATAGCTTCGTTCGCGCATAACTCGATCTCACCGCGGCGTAGCCTCAACACGTCTGGCTTGATTGCATGATACTCTGGCTCGATTGCATGATACTTCGACCTAAATTACTATTTGTGGAGAATCGGAAAGGCAGAGGGTTTCAGCTGTATTGACTTTGATTCCAACGCGATTATTCTGCTCTTCACATTCTTTGATTATAATGGACTGATGCAGGTTCTCGTTGTTTGATGCGAAATTATCAGAACAGACTAGTAAGCCAACTTAGAACCTTTTGCAGAATTCGTTTAAGTGGTCTATCCAACAAATTTGAGGTGCGTGACAGATGCCAGAAGTACATACAAGGAAGTGATGGTCACGGTACTTGGGGACCTGATACCACATTAAAATAAATAAAGAATTAAGTCGGTCTTGGCTTTGGTAGGTTATCTCCCCCCACTTGTACCTAAATAGGGCCTGTAGACGTAGGGAAATATTTCGTCTTACCTTCAGCTCGCGCACACAAAGATCTCTAAACTATCAAATTCTCTTCTAACTTTCAAACTAAGCTTACTACAAGACCTTGTCCTGTTTAAAAAGGTTTTGTTTCGATTTTTGTAACAGTAGGCTTTGTACAAATTTGTTGTACTTGTCAAGAAATGATTCGTCTTACTTTACTCAACTAACACTAAATGAGTGAAATTAGTAAATATTCAAATAAACCATCGTTATCGAATTGAATTAAGATTTTTTTTGCTACCAATTCGATATTTCACTACAAGTTTCAATGCAAGCTATACTATTCTTGACTTAAACTTCAATTTTTAATGAACTAATGATTTTAAAAATCTTAACCGCGATCGGCTCCTGGAACACTGTCAATTACTTCCGTGGGATAATATCTTTGTGGCAGAAGACATAGATGATAAAATTGCTATCTTTGAGGAGTTTATTGTGCAGTTATATGATGAATTTGTTCCCCTGCGTACGAAATGTCAGAGTGATAAGTCTAAACCATGGTTCTGCAATGAAATCAAGTCCCTTATCGCCGAAAGGGAGTATCTATATCATCGTTTCTTGAAATTTAAAAGTAAAAATACTAGAAAATCATACACTCGTGTTCGTAATCTAGTCGTAGCGAAAATCAGGGAAGCCAAACGTAATTTTTATGTTCGTAAGCTTGATCCGTCACTTCCAACTCGAACTTTCTGGAAGAACCTGCGTAACTTGAGCGTCTGCAGTGATAAAGATGATTCACAAGTATTCGCCAACTGGGACCTTGAAATTCTTAATAATTATTTTTCTTCTTGCAATATATGTAGATACTCTTCCCCATATGCCAGACTCATCTATTGAAGGGTTCAGCTTTCGCTGTGTAGACGCCATTGAAGTGAGCTCCGCCATTAACTCTATCAAGTCTGAGGCCACTGGAACTGATAATATTTCACCTAAATTTTTAAAAATACTTCTTCCGTTATTACTATTTTTTATTGTCCATATTTTCAATACCTGTCTCACCGTGTCGAAATTCCCTACTGCTTGGAAACATGCTCTGGTAATCCCTATTGCCAAGTGTCCCAATCCTAGTAGCCCCTCGGATTTTCGTCCAATTAGCATCTTACCATTTCTGGCTAAAGGTTTTGAGAAATTAATTGCAATGCAAATGATTGCTTACTGCGAGCACCGTATGCTTGTAAATCCATATCAGTCAGGCTTTCGGAAACATTATAGCTGAGACACTGCTCTCCTAAAAATCACGACTGACATACGGAATTCTCTAGATGCAAACAAGTTATGTTGTCTACTCCTGCTAGACTTTTCCAAAGCTTTTGATAACGTCAATCACTCCGTCCTGTTACGCAAACTCAGTACACAATTTGGTTTTTCCTCTTCTGCCCTCACGCTCATGTATAGTTTTTTAGCTGCTCGTTCACAACAGGTGAAGATTTCCCATTTAATTTCCTCCCCTGCCGTGCTTTTTGCTGGCGTTCCCCAAGGATCTATCTTGGGCCCTCTACTGTTTAGTAAAGTTAAATGATCTTCCACTAATAGTGAAGCATTCTTACGTGCATATGTATGCTGATGATGTACAACTCTATGTTAGTGATAATAAAAATCAATTAGAGCGGTGTTTAAATAATCTCTCAGAAGATTTTCATAACATAATTCATTGGTCCTTCTTAAATTCACTAAAACTTAACCCATCTAAATCTCAATGCATTATCTTCTCCAATTCTAACGCGTCATCAACCGACCTCTTTCAAATTACCTTAAATGGGACCCCTGTCTCCTGCGTCAACTGGGTCAAAAATCTTGGTATTGCTTTGAACAGAAATATGACGTGTTGTGACCACATTAGCTATATTTTGGGCAAAGTATATTGTCCTTTAAGGCGACTTCGTATTCATAGTAGTCTCTTGTCACAAGATGTTCGCATGAAGCTGGTTAAAGCCATACTCTTGCCGCACATAATGCATGGCCTCAGTGTCTTCCCTTCGTTAGATTCATCCTGTAACCGTAAGTTAGAAGTAGCCTTTAACGACTGCACCCGTTTCATTCATAGCCTTCGCAGGTTTGACCACATTTCACCTTACCGGCACTCAATTTTTGGATGTTCCTTAGGTGACTACCGAGATTTTAGGGTTTTGTGCTACTACCACAACATCATCAATAACCGAACACCCTCTTATCTAAACGAGTTTATCCAGCTCTCACAATCGCGAAGGAATAATAATGTGATCATCCCCCGTTTTCGGCATCTTTCAGGACAACGCTCTTTCTTTGTTCACGCAGCTCAATTGTGGAACTCCATTCCTGTCGAGATACAACGAATCGAATCAGTGGGCATTTTCAAAAGGCGTCTTTTTGAATTCATTTCTGGCAGAACAAACTGAAGCACGTGTATCACTTATTCTTTTTCTTTTTTCTTTCTATTGCTACATTATTTTAATTCCTTTACATACTAGTTTTTATTTTCTTTTATTTTTTTAGTTATAGATCTATTTTGATTGTAAAGTTTAATATTTAGTTTTTCAGTTTTTCTATGTACAAATTTAAGATTTTAATCTTGTGTACTTTTGTTTTTTATAATAAATGTAAATGTAAATGTAAACTTAAGTCATTGAATAACTTCTCTTGTTTTAATAACTTTGAAAATGGTTAAAAACGCTTAAATCCCTTTCCAGAGATTCAAGGATTCCTCTTTGTTAGTCCGTTTTAATTAATTAATAATTCCCTTTTAAGAAATGCAAAACTCTTTTGCACATGAATTAATTTTCAGTGATCTAAAGAAACAACTAACAAGTCCTTGAAGTGTCCTTGTAACATAACTAAGAATTTAAATGAAGACATAAAAAATCTCAAGAAAAGACAGTCAATCAACACCTTTCCTTTCTAAAAAAACATTAAAAATTTATTTAGAAAAATGCAAAATTCCAATCAAGAAAGAGACAAGCACGGAATTAAGTTATATGAAACCTTCTTAAAGAAGTGCTTCTTTATTCCTCCCCACCCCCTCCCCTTAACTTAGAATTAGCAAAGCTACAAACCTCTTGACTAATTCCGCTTGAGTTGCTTCTTCAAGATTGCTGCCACAAAGGAAACTGTAAGTTCTCACATTCAGTTTTGTTAAACACTTGTGTGTGAAAATCCTTTTGTAAATTTTCGTTCTTGAATTAAATTGTTGGAATGGTAGGAGAGCCTACGAAATGACGTAGTAATTCAGGCTACTGTATAGGCAATCCCTCATTTCATTGTCCTTGAAGTGAGTGAATTGTAAGGATAACTTGTTGATTTTCTTCTTGTTAAATGGTTAAAGTAACTTTGGATGAAAAGGAGCATAGAGCTTACGGAGATGTTTAGTTTGTTTGATTAATAATGTTATAATTTGTGCTAATTAGAGCGAATGTGTTTTCATTAGAGTGGTGAATTTATTTTACGAGGATGTTTTCACAATTGTAAGGATTTTGCTAAGGTCTAAAATCCGTGTAAGAGTTGTCAAAGGCATTTAGTTGAAAAATAGTAATGGTGATCATTACCTTTATATACTCATAACGAAGTCACTTACTTGGGGAGCGTCTTTTCGTTCTATAGGCGGTTTTATTTCCTTTAGTATGAGTTCATATATTCCGCAACCGTCTAAGCTTTACAGATTTGGTGGAGTCAAAAATGAATAAACGCTTTCCTCTCAAACTTAGGTGATACAGATAGCAGCAGAGTTAGCACTACGAAAACACAAGTCCCAGTCAGAAACAAATAAAATCGAGTCAGCATAATTTTCAATAGTGCCTCCTAGTTCTTTTCGGAACTGCGATGGTTGGAGCACAAGATTGATATGGGAAATTAGCGCTGACAACGTTGCCAATAGAAGGTTTTTCAGATGCCGCAAGAATGAGAAAAGTTCTCTCGAAAAGCCCAATGGGCCAAGAAATGCTGCAACAAGCAGACGGTACATGGACCACAAGTAGTCAGGAGTCTTTGAAACTCCTACTCGATACTCACTTTCCTGGCTCAACATCTCTTGCTGCATCTGCAGAAATAGGTTTTGAGGGCCCAGCTAGTACACATAATTTAGGCACCATTGACAGATTGATAAACAGGGATTTACTCCTGTGGTCCATAGAAGGTTTCATGCCTTATGAAACACCGGGACCAGACGGAATTTATCCGATTGAAATTCAGAAAGTCAGTGACCTAATTCTGAATTGGCTCGCAGCCATCTATAGGAGTTCCCTTAGCCTAAGCTACATTCCAACATCCTGGAGAGTAGCGAAGGTGGCTTTCATTCCAAAAGCGGGTAAAATCTCCTATCACAATCCAAAAGACCTGAGACCTATATGTCTCACATCCTTTCGTCTCAAGATACTAGAAAGACTTGTGGAGATCCATGTTAAGCAAAGCATTGATAAAAAAACTGCTTTCTCCCTCGCAGCATGCCTACACGAAAGGTAAATCAGTAGACACTGCTCTCCACTCTTTGGTAGCGGTCATCGAAAGATCCCTTGAATTCAAGGAATTCACGTTGGCTGCTTTCTTAGATATTGAAGGTGCGTTCAACAATGTTGAACCTTCTGCGGTCACGAGGGCACTCCAGCGTCTGAATGTTGATGGGTGCTCCAGGTCCTTTATTGATCAGCTGCTAGGGTGCAGGGTCATAAAGTAAATCAGACGGGTAAGAAGAGGCACACCACAAGGTGGGGTCTTATCGCCGCTCCTTTGGAATATGACAGTCAATGAAGTACTGATAACTCTAAAGGAGTCTGGGTGCACCACGGTGGCCTATGCTGATGATATTGTGCTGGTGGTGACCGGCAAGTACATCTCAACAATAAGAGATATAATGCAACAAGCATTGAATACTCTTTCTCATTGGGCCACTAAAAGGGTCTAGGCGTCAACCCAGCCAAGACTGAAGTAGTGCTCTTCACAAAGAAGCATAGACTTCCCAATTTTCCTTCTTTAAGACTTTGTAATGAAACACTGCATATAAAGGAGGATGCGAAATTTCTAGGTCTCATACTCGATAGGAAACTAACGTGGAGGCCGAATCTTTTAGAAAGAGCAAATAAGGCCAAAACAGCTCTCTTCTTATGCCAGAGAACGATCGGAGTCAACTGGGGCCTTAAACCCCGCATCGTCCACTGGCTCTATACAGCCGTAATCAGACCTATACTTATGCATGGCATATCGGTATGGTGGACTGCATTACAGAAGATTACGTATCGTAAGATACTGGAAAGGGTCCAAAGAACAGCCGAGCTGTGTATCAGTGGTGCAATGAGAAGCACCCCTACAGCTGCGCTGGATGTCTTATTGCATCTTACCCCTTTGGATATACAAGCCGAGCAAATGGCAGCCTGGGCGGCTGCCAGGACAAAGGCTTCTCTTGGATGGACTCCATACTCATATGGCCATTCATCCATCCTTAGGAAGTTCGCCACCGCTGCGAACAACCTAGATTATACTACACCTACGTGGACCTTGGAGAAAGGTTTCAATACCATCATTCCGGCCAGAGATGACTGGACAGATGGTGTTATCCCAACTGGGTCATTATGTATCTTCACAGATGGCTCAAAAATTGGGAATAATGTAGGCTCTGGTATTTTTTCCGAGGCATTAAATATAAACACCTCTCTTCGTCTACCCGACCACTGCAGCGTCTTCCAAGCGGAAATCACTGCGATCTGGGAGGCTCTCGAATGGTTGAAGATAAATAATATATCTCATAAGAATATATGTATTCTATCGGATAGCCAGGCGACCCTCAAGGCTCTTAATTCTGTCGTCACAACATCCACGACTCTTCTGAACTGCCGCAGGTCTCTGTGTGAGACTGCCACTCAGTTTGATATAACACTGTGTTGGGTTCCTGGACACAGTGGGATTAGGGGAAACTGTAGGGCAGATGAGCTTGTTAGACAGGGAACCGAAGTGGAAAGGACACCCCACTTAACCCGAATGGGAATGCCCTTAGCCACCTATAAACTAGATGTGAGAAAAATCAGCTTAGCTCGAGCCGGGCTGAGATGGACCACAGCAACAGTTTGTCGCACTCTTCATGCAATGTGGCCAACTTTGGACGCAAAGCGTTCAAAATCTCTGGTTCAGTTGAACAAGAAGGAGATAAGCCACGTGGTCAAGGTGCTGACTGGTCACTGTCCCTTTGGCCCACACGCCGAAAGATTAGGACTCCCCCACAACGACTTATGTAGAAGTTGTGTTAATGAAGAAGAGGAAGAAACTGTCTCCCATCTTCTCTGTACATGTCCCGCCCTAGCAAGGAAAAGAGGGACCTTCCTTGGCTCACCTTTCCTTGATGGATTGAGCGAGCTGCAAAATATTGGTGTCTATAGACTCTGTCGCTTTATCAAAAGCTCAAAATGGCTTGAAATGGCCTCAACTATGTCCCAATACCAGAATGGCATCACAATGGGCCCAATGGCGTGCCTAAGTGGGCTCCCTGGTGGGGGCAGCCATTTCAACCTAACCTAACCTAACGTTGCCAAGAAGTGATTCAACAGCCAGCCATTACCGTGATGGATTGGAAGTAAGAAACAAATTATCTAAATTGATTGTAAATTATTGATGACTGCAAATAGCTTGGCGTCTTTGCCAGAAACACTAGTGCCATTTGAGTACTTTTACATTATGAAAGATAAAATCAACCGCAATATTGGTTTGACAGCCTAGTCTTCTCACAAATTCGGAGTTCCGTTCGGAAATGCTTCTGCATCCTCATCACCACCATCATCAAAATAATCCCTAAGAGGAGTACTAATTGACTCCAGCTTCAAATATTTACGCGATGTCTACAGAGTGCGACATCTAGACCTTCGGTATTTCAACATTGAATAACTGTGACATTTTTTAGCCGATTGTTTTCGAATGTACACGATTCTGAAACGTCTTTCGATACCATTTTAGCTATGAGTCAACAAACTCGCTTTACATTGAAAATAATCGTTCAATTGTGAAAACTGTGCGTGGTTATCGTAAAAAAATATGAAAGAAATTCGGCGTGGCTTCCTCGTTTTCTGGATTTAGCCGCATCTGACTTTTTGTGGTGTTATTTAAAAAGTAAAGTTTATGCCAACAAGCCGAAGATCATTGAAGAACTCAAAGCTAACATAAGAACCGAAACAGCTGCTAGAACGCCCGAAATGCTGCATTGGCCAGCTGGATTCTGCAGGATTCTTGAAAAAGAACTGGTTTTTGCGTATTGAATGGAGATGGTCGACATTAAGCATCGACATTATATTCAAAATCTGATTTGAAATAAATGGTAGAGGATGTTCTAAATAAATCTTGCTCATTTGTCAAAATCTGCTAAAAAATGTCAGAGTTATTCAATTTTGAAATAACGAAGGTCTAGATGGCGCATTCCTAATTTTTTCATCGTCCTTTAGTTTTACAGTTTTACAGATGCTATGAGCTCTCTGCTGTTTACTGGCTTAAAGGTTCCCTCCAATTAGTCCACTGATTCAATTTTACCAGCCTTGACTGCTTTAAGCTTCTTACGAATTGTATTACGTGTTTTAATTGTAACCCTTATCAGTTTAACATCGATTTTGCTATACTGACGGTTATAGCTGCAACACCACTGTACAGATAGACAATTATATAGATCAGAATGACCAAACAGACCAGACAAATCAGATAGACCAGAAAGACAGACCAAAGAGACCAATTATACCAGACAGGCCAGATAGAACAGATAGACCAAACAGATCAGACAAACCAGGCCAAATAGACCAGAAGCTTGACCTCTAGCCGCAAGTCGAATTATCGACATCACTTGTTTGCACAGTTGTTGCATGAAAGTCGTCTACACCTATTTTTAATTAGTTGCACGACGCTGATTGGCTGGAGATGGAAACGCTCCAAAGCACATGGAATGAGCAAGCCTAAACGCTATCAAAGTTTCCCAATCAAAATTTCCTCTACAAAAAAAGCTTTCATCCGAGCGAAGACACGAAGCTTATTTGTAAAAGCTCATGTTGCAAAATTGCAAAAGTGTGGGTGTGGAGAGAGTTGTTTAGAATCCCCCTTGCTAAAATACTAATATGAGGTGGTTACGTAGAATCTTATTGTACACAAGTCCGTCGCCATGGAGGGTTGGGAGAGTGGGCAGGGAAGTACAGCCGCCTACAGCGACGAGGAGGAAGAAGAAGGGAAAGTGGAGACCACATCGCATATTTATTTGTCAGTCGCCACAACGGGAGATGCTCAGCCTCAGCAGCTAGTCCAAAACTCTGATGCTGTTGCACGTCCTTGTGATGGTTCCGTGGGTGATCTGTCAAGTCCAAGCTTATTCAAAGGAAAATGAAATAAGATCAATTTGTTGGTCCAGCATCAATGTTATCGACTGAACGGAAGATGGAAACGCTTGGAAACTATGGCGTATGACTTTGCAACAAATCCCAAGCATTTAAAGAGAAAGTTCAATTATTCATGGTTGGAAACGTACTATCCATGTTTGATATGGTCCCAGGGCCCCCAATATAAACCTTTTGTAAATATTGCACGTTTTTCAAAAAATTTAACAAAACTCCTGGAAAAAAGGTAATATTATCCCAATACTAATCGCAGTCATATCGAATTCTGATTTTTCCTTAGTCTGAAATTTTAGTTCTGATAGTGCTGTGAAGGAATAAGGTTGTAAAGTAACTATCAAGTGCCATTTTTATTTTCTCATTATAAGCGCTTGGTCATTGCTGGAACCTAAAGTAATCAAAAATTGAATACCAAATGCTGTAGAATCAGGAGATTTCAAGGAGGTGAAGTCGAAGGTGGAATTTCTTTAGCAACACTTAACAACATAGCTTTAGGTCATGTGAGCACCAATAATACATTTCAAAATCAAAACATAATCCAACACATATAATAAAATTAACTTGAGTTAAATAAAAATGCCCTCGAAGCGATGTCAATTCCACCAAAGGTTAATTCAATTGAAGTGTACGCGAAGAAAATGCAACCCACCCTGGTACCATGACGTGTTTCTTTTGCGAGTTCAACTAACCAATATCTTTATCACCCCGTTGACATTCTAAACGTAAGCGAGGTAGAGCAATAGCATAGATCGTGAACACAAATGAAAATTTACTCAACCACCATCTCAATTTACCTAAGAACAATGGAATAATTACATACAATTAACTAAAAGAAAGAAAAAGTAAAGTAAATCCTTGACACAAAACACGTATCCTTATCCTAATCTTTATGTCTATGGGTATCGTCAATCGGGGCCGGGTTCCTGTAGTTCGACAACGAGATTTTTTTCGTTTCCAGTTCACATGGCGTAGAAAAAATTGTAAATTATCGTTTGAAAGCTCTTGAGAGGTCTTATGTTATCGAGTACTTGGTAGGCTTGGTAAAAAAAATTTCTTGTTACAGTAACTTCTTTCCTTACTGAAAACGAAAAATTTTCTTTCTGGGTTTCAAATTCGTTTCGAACGATTATCGCCGTTCGAGATACACGAACCGGCCCCTGAATCATGAAGCCATAAACATTTTTCCACTTGAATTAACAACCTGCTATGCTAAACTACCATCTTCGCCTGTAAGGAATCATAAGTTCACCTGCAGTCCACGGCCTGTCACACAGTTGCCTGAAGTCCTTATCCCACAGTCCGACTGAGTAGTGTATGGCCTTTATCGGGCCTTACTTGCCGACCTGAAAGGCCACCGACTGCCGGCTGGACTGAATGTGAATGTGGGCCTTAAGTTGCTTTGTGAAAAGTTTTTGCTACACAATCTAGCCAATCTAGCCTTCTGGCTGGTGAAGCCCTTCATTGTACACCCTCAGGAACGCCACGTCATTCCTAATATAAGTAATTTTATTCCCCAATGAGCAGAGAAGTTGTGTGCTAAGGTGTATCCAGACACCTAATATCCAGCTGCATGAGAGCCAGATGAGACTAGGTTGACACTTAGTGCGAGAATAGCTGGGCCATATTGGAGCTGATAGCACAGAATGGCAAAAATATCGCTTAAAACCCATGAATATTACAAAAATGAAAACAAAAGTTTTTATATTGGAGTTTCACTAGTGTAAAATCTTCGAAGATGACAAGAAACAGCTTCGTTGGAGTGATATGCCTCCCAAGACGAGGTTTTTATTTTGGTCTATTTATTTTGTTTTTTTCTACTAAATCGGTTTGGGGTTAAAGGAACGTTCTTTGACTGGCATAGAATTATATCAATGTATCAATTGCCGCAATGTACTACTAACGATCTCTAATTCAGGGTATTAAATCTGGCTCAAAGATAAAATACCCACATACCCTAAAAACTTAATAATATTTAATTTTTTTTTTATATTTCAGAAATGTGGACGTTATATACGACATGAAGAGCTCCTACCACCGATTATTACAGTATTAACAAATGGAGATTTATCCGGAGACGTAAGTAAAAGAAGATTTTGCTTTTATACTGCACCATATATTCCATTTGCACAAAACTAAACAAAAACAAACAAAAAACTACACTTTACATTTAAATTTCAGTGTAAACGCAAAACAGTAACAATACAAACAGATTTAAGAGATTTAGAAAAGAATACACAAGTAGCACCCATAACAAGAGCAGCAGCAGCAGCAAGTGCACAACAAGATGTAGTAAATATTGTAGAAGAAACAACAAAAACAGCAACAACAACAGAAGCTTTCCCAAAACCAGCCACAAATCCTACACCAACAGCAATACCAGTAGTAACACCAATAGTAACACCAACACCAACACCCAAACCAACACCAACAATAACACCAGCACCAATTCCACCCCCAACAAGGGTTAAACCTATCAAAAAAACTGCAGCTCCCACAGTTCCATCAGATACCTTTGAAACTCCCAAACAATGCATCAAGAAGCGTCCACAAAGCCGACCCATTGTCCCAGTATATCTTGAGGAGCTTAAACAAAAGCAACACGTGCTGCATCCCAGAAGTTCCGATTCTGAATCCCTTCCAAAACAGGCTACACCTACCGAGGATTATGTGCAGCTTAAGCCGGAGCCAGAGTCCACAGAGACCGTCCAACCGAGAGTGGATGCAGCAGCCCTAGAACAAACAAAAACAAGCCACACTTTTACACAATCAAAGTCTATTGTCCAAGAATCTAACATAAACACTACCGCCCGAAAGGACCCCGAAACAGTCCCAAACAAGAAGAAGGTGCAGTGCCCCCTAATCGCTGCCCATTCCGTAAACTTTGATCTGACCTTTCTTACATATATTTCAGAGCCACAAAGAAGAACGTGTGACATCCAACAGCAGCAGCACTAAGCAAACTCGTGACTCCGGTGTGCATTTAGAGGTGAGCAAACTGAGATCCGGTGGAAGTTTGTCGTAATCCGCCATTCTTAATATCCCCAATATTTTTTGCTATGCTTATCCAACAGGAGAATGGCCAGGACGAGGTGGAGCGGAACCAGGGCGACGTGCTGAACCCCCCATCGGAGTGTCGAGGTCGCAAGGAGGGTCTCATGTTCGCTCGTCCAAAGCTGTCAAAGGAAGCGAAAAAGGTCCTTAAGGTTCACGAAAAGGATGAAAAGTAAGAAACAGTATTTTTTTATCCCCGCGCCAATATTTACACATGTTACTCTACCCCCCACCATTCGGCATTCAGGACGAAAATGCTGATTAGGAACGCCATCGAGGCAAATGACTTCCTCAATAACTACATGGACCAGGAGCGTAAGGAGCTTGTCATAAACGCCATGGAGCCACAGGTCTACGATCCGGACAGCTATATAATAAGGGAGAACGAGGAGGGCTCCGAAATTTACGTATCCGAGGAGGGAATTTTCGATGTTATTAAAAACGGTGAAATCATAAATACACTCGGGTCTGGCATTGTGTTCGGCGAATTGGCAATACTGTACAATGCCAAGAGATTCGCATCGATTAAAGGTAAAAGTTTATCCTTTATCCTTTTCCTTAATAAGTAGGCTTCAATAGAGGCCAGAAAGGTTAACTTTGGGCTGTTTCGTTCGTTGTTTTAGTTTTCATTTCAGGTCTGGGTGGAGGGGGTGGTAGTATTATAGCCACTTAATAGGGTTGATACTAAAGAGCTTAGCCAAGGCTATGAGGGATCATAAATGGTACTTTTCGTTTAGGACGAAATTGATTTTTGGCATTGTGTTTTTTGGGGTAATACACAACAACGTCCAATGTTTAAGGGTTCAAATAATGCGGGCTTGGTAGCTTATTAATTTCAAGTGGTATATCAACCTTTTTCCATCCCTATCGCATTACCAGAGAAAAGTTTTTAGCTTTTCTCAGAAGTGGGGATTATTTTGTTAATGACTCACAAAGCAATGAAATAAATTGGGAGCAGTATTATACTTCGTTCAACATGAAACAGCACGTAAATCAACTTCTTTCGCCAAACTACATATAATCTTGCAGAGAAGTAAATTCCTTTTTCAAGTCTTTTTCCTTATGACTGCATGTTTAATGCAGATAAGGGGGCCAGCGAGTTGTTATCAGAAAACTAGGAAAGTAACTTATCTACTACCATCCCCCTCTAGATCGTCCTAATAATACTTAAATTTCTCCTCAAACATTTTTCCATTCTGTAGAAACGAATATAAATAAAATTTTCCTAAAAGTAGGCAACAATTTAATATATGTATGAAAGTTTTTAAAAATAAACTCTCCTAAAGTCATGCTACGAAGAACAGGATACCGGTCCACAGAGACGCTACGTCGTTAATAGATTAAATTCAAAGGAAATTGCTAAATTATTTTGAGGATCATTTTGCGCAGACCAATTGTTCACATTTTTTTTTTTTTTTTTTATTTTTATATTCTGAAAGTTCGAAATAGACGAAGCACCTTCCTTGGAGTTCGTTGTTGATAAATAGCTTTTCAGACAACACTTGTCAAGACAATAGCTTTAACATCCAGACCCATTTTTCTGTTTGCCTTTTTGGGTCTAAACTAATGCAACAGTAATTTCAATTCCTTTGTAATAACAATCAATCATCAGACATCTGGGTCGTTGATATATGTAGATTTTCGAATGAAACCTTTACATCAGCCAGATGGCTTCGATTGCTATACATTATTAGAAAATTGTGCCGTGAATTGCCCCACTGCGGCCTTATACTTTGATTCCCTTAGTTATATTGCGGTGTTATTGAGTCCCGGCACAGCAGCCCTTCTTTTCCCCAACGCCGAAAAGTAGAACATGCCGTCTCGCAATTTTTTTGGTATCAGCTTTAAGAAAGCTCATTCATTTCTGGTGATATCTGAAACTTCGGTGACTAATTTTTCAAGAGCCTTGGACGCCGAAGCTCACCCTCAAGCTGGCTTCTCGTTCTAATCGATACCTGCGTGTCAGTGCAGACCCTAGCCCTTTCTTAGGGTGGAGCGAGATTGTCCTTCGGCGCCCTTTGGTCGACGCATTCACATCAAATCAGTTGTATTTCCGGTTGCCCTAGACAGGCCCGCCACAAGGGGGGGGGTAACTGGGTCGAATTGCCCAGGGCTCCAAGCAAGTCCCCCAAACATGGCAGCAACACTGTTTCTTCCTCCCATGTCCAATAGGACACAACATGCTGAGCAAAGGGAAGAATATAGGTTCGCGTTAACAGGTTACAATAAAGAGTTGAGACGTTCCAAAAGCACTGCCTGAAGAATTGTGAAAACCTGCAGAATCTACTAAAGGAAACTAGACTCCAAAAGCTCCTCTCCCAAGACACCTGCCACGGAGTGGGCCTTCTCAAAAAGGAGAGTGATTCATGCACCTCTTTCCTCTCCATCTCTCTGAACCTTGAGGTGCATGCTCATCGAGCATTTTTCAGGGTCAATCCTCCAGATCCCTTATTCCGGGGATGCTAAGTACAGTCATAGAACCGTTCCAAACCATTATTCCCGGAGTCTTTCTGAGAACACCTTCGACCGGGACTTGGTTAAACGAGCATTTACCTCTTTTCAACCCAGAGGAGATAACATTTTTCTGCAATCGTTCAGAATTTCCTCGATCTGATTCTCGATAAATATCTTTGTCTCTTTAGAGCCAGCTTACATACGCTCCAGCCTTAGGCTTTCGGTGAGATATTTGACCGGCCATGTATGGCTACCATATCACCTCCACAACCTAGGACTGTCTCAGAAAAGACAGACTGTCAACTTTACTTGAAAGGCGAAAAGTCTTCCATACATTGCTCTGCCTGTCCTGCTTTGATCTCGCTTAGAAGAAGAACGTTTATCAGAGATCTTATGAAACCCGCTCAAATCCAGTCACTAAAGACCTTCGTTCGAAGCGCAGGTGGTCTTTTCCTTTCCTTAACTAAGTGGACAATATGTCTAACTTGGCCGCGGTGTTCACCATATCGTTTGCCAACATACTCACATAATAACAATAATCATATTTTAGCCCCAGGCTCCGCAAGATGTGGCGGGCCTCGTACTAGATAAACCTTTTTTCAACTGCGAGGTAGTCTTGACCTAATGGAGGTTTATCTCAACAAGCTTCATATTCGAAGCAGCGTTCGTTTCTTTAGAAGATTATACTCCCCGCTTTTATTGCGAACATTTTTTGGGTTTTAAGGATACAATGGTAGTTTTAGAGTCACAGCCCGATTGTAGCTGCAATAGAGAAAGTATTTCTTCCCAGAGTGGCTTTCCCGGAGTCTCACCAGCAGTACTGGAAGATATGTGGTTGTTTGTTGTGCATTGGAGCTTGTCGCAGTCGCCGCAGTGATATGGAAGTGGTAGAGACCACCTCCTCGTTAATAGAGGTTCCCTGTACCACCAGTCGCAGTAGTCGCCATTTATTATTATTGTTGAGGGGCGCTATAGCGGGCACTGCGACCTATTTTGTTTGGTCTATTGTACCATCCCCGTCTTTAAAAACCATCAAGGTTAAGGCTTCTTAGGTAGCCTAAAACTGATTTAGGGTTGCTGTCCCAAATCTCCCTGGGAGTAGGGAAATCACGATGGAGGAGACTCAGTCTTTTCCTCACTGTAGCCTCACAGTCGCACATCAAGTGTTTCGGGAGCTGTCCCGCAGAATCGACAGCCAGAGTCGGCCACCAGACCTATTTTGTTTAGGTGATAGTTAAGCGAGCAGTGGCCCGTCAGGAGCTCTGTTATTATTTTTAGCTCCCACCTCTTGAGATTTAAAAGTTTGCCCGCCTTAGCTTTATCGATTTGGATGAATCTTTTAGCTTGACGAGCACCCTGGGTCCTATACCAGCTTTGAAGAAACATCTGGTCAACCCAATTCTTTATGGCCATTTTTACGTGGCAGCTTGCTAAGCTACAGAAAGGTTCCGGACCAATAGGTAATGAGTTTGCGCCTGCTTTAGCCAGGCTATCGGCAATCTCATTACCAATGTGACCTTCGTGGCCCGGAATCCACATCAGCGTGACACTATTGTTCCTGCTGAGGAATTTCAGGGATTGAAGACAATCCAGGACAGTCTTTGATGAGACCCTGTGCGAATTAATCTCTCTAAGCTCTATTAATACAAGTCTGAGCACACACCTGGATGGCGAGTACCTCAGCCTGAAAAACAGTGGGGGTAGTGCCCAGAGCCATGGATATTTTGCTCCTGGGGCCTCGGTAGTCTAGGGGTAAGGCGCCTGACTACTATCCCCAGAGGTCCCGGTTTCGATTCCCGGCGGTGCCACGGTCCTAGCCTTTCCCAATTTCCCGCCTACATAACTTTCCTTCTTTCTTCTTCCCTCTTTGCATTCCTGAATCCTGAGGGAGCTTTTAAGTTTAGCTTCCTTCTATTAGTAAACAGTTTTTTGTGGGTTAATACCCAGAGTCTTGCTACGGCACCAGCTATGCACATGTGACATAGCGGCTTGCATGAGGTCTGAAACGGTGCTATCATGACCGCCGCTAATCGTTATGACGATATCGTCTGCATAGGCCTGTGTTTTAAATCCACGGTTATTCAGGTCGGCAAGAAGTTCGTCGATCACGATTGACCATAGGAGGGGTGATAGAACGCCCCCTTGAGGACAACCTTTAGCAGCAATTACCGTAATATATTCACCATTCATCTCAGCAGTTATCAATCTGTTGCTGAGAAGCGACGTGATCCATCTCGCAGTGGGGCGAAGAATGCCTTTTTTTACTGCTGCTTCATTGATCGCGTCGAAGGTAACGTTGTCAAACGCACCCTCAATGTCTGCAAAGGCGCAGAGAGAGATTTCCTTGGCCCTGAGGGATTTCTCAATATCTCTTACTAGCACATGAATGGCAGTCTCTGTAGATCTGCCCGGCCGGTAGGCAAATTGCAGACAGTGAAGTGGGCTCGCTGTAAGACCCTCTCTAATAAAACTGTCTAAAACTTTCTCCATTGTTTTCAGAAGAAAGGAGGAGAGGTAGTCGCCATACTGACAATCGAGCCACTTACCTCTTCCATTCCCTCCTCCTCCTCCTACAAGGCTTCAGTTTGTAACCTCGGGGTTTCTGCTGCCTTGGTGATCAGAGCGTAAATGGTCGGAAATAGTCGTCACGGGTTGACGGTTGCTGAGAAGTGTTGTAAGTTTGGCTGGAGGCAGCTTTGGCTATGGGATTTTGTTCCCATCTTAGATCTGGACGTGTATGACTTGTTGTTTTAAAACCATGATCACTAGGAGTTGGCCGAAATATCCGAAGACTTGATCAATGAATTATGTGTGATCTGGTAGGTTTTCTGAATGATCATTCTGATCGAGCTAGGAATTTTTTATTGCTTGAGTTAAACTTGTAATTGATGTTGTACGCGATCGCCACAGATGATCACTCGTGGTTCTTGTATCACATTGTATAAGTTTATCCATTCCTCGGAAAAACACAACCATAGGAAGAACAACGCCAATAACAAACTCAAACCTTATCGCAAACATCTTTACCATATCAATCACAAAATTTACCATTAATTTTCACTAACTAAAAAAACTCTATATTTTACTTAACAGCCGCATCACGAGCAAAAGTATGGAAAATCGACCGATCGACATTTCGTACGATCATGCTTATTTCCGGTAGTATGGAGAGGGAAGAAAATTTGAATTTTTTACGGTCAGCGCCATTTCTCAAAGATCTACCAGAAGATGTTTTACTAAAAGTCGTTGATTTATTAAAAAGAGTAAAAATTCTAAAATTATTTTATTTTATTTTGTTTTCTTACTGAAAGTGATCTTGTCTCAGGTATTTTTCCCAACAAACACCTGCATCATCAAACAAGGCGACATCGGAAATGATTTTTTCATAATACGTGGTGGAACTGTAACTATTCGAAAATGCAATGAATATGGCGATGAGCGAATTGTAGATCGACGAAAACGTGGTGAATATTTTGGTGAACAAGCGCTGTTGAATGAGGAACGACGACAAGCTAGTGTTTATTCGGATGCCCCAGGGACTGAGTGCTTGAAGCTTGACAGAGAGTACGTAAGCAAGGAAATTTTTGAGAGTAGTTTTTGTGTTATATTCTAACCTTAAAAAATTGTTTTTTTCTTGCTTGGCAGATCTTTCATAAGTTACTTAGGAACAATTCCCGAACTTAAAAACAAACCAATAGATAGGATCGTTGTTCCAGAAGAAAGGCGTAGACCATCTACTACAAACAAAATGTACGATCACATTGAGCTGTCACATTTGGAAAGAGTTGCTACTCTAGGTGCAGGTGCTTTTGGAAGAGTTGATCTTGTGTTGTACAAAAAAACTCAAACATTTGCCCTGAAGATCATCAAGAAAGTCGAAGTGATACGACAGGATCAAATTGATCATATATACAGTGAAAAGTTGGTCATGTCAATGTGCCAGAGTTGTCCTTTTATCATAGAGTAAGATCGATGATCGTGCAGTATTTTTTTTGTTGTAATTCATATCGATCGTTACAGATTATACAAAACCTACCGCGATTCTAAATACGTCTACTTTTTAATGGAAGTCTGTCTCGGCGGTGATGTATGGACCATCATGCATCAACGAAAATACTTCGACGAAAGAACAGCGAAATTTATTGTGGCATGTGTAGTTGAAGCCTTTGACTTCCTCCACTCACGAAACATCGTTTACAGAGACTTAAAGCCTGAAAATCTTATGTTAACTGTCGATGGATACTGCAAGTTGGTAAGTAATCCCCCCGAAAAACGACTCCGAATTTACAGAATCTAAATCCAAATCTTCAGGTCGACTTTGGTTTTGCCAAGCGATTAAATCCAAACTACAAGACCAACACTTTTGCTGGAACCCCGGAGTATGTGGCGCCAGAAATCATTTTGGATCGTGGTCATGATAAGGCCATCGATTATTGGGCATTGGGGGTGCTGATACATGAACTTCTTATCGGGAAGCCGCCGTTCCGTGGACAGAGTCACATTAAAATTTATCAGGCGATTTTGGGCGGCATTGAAAGTGTTAAAATGTCGGCAAGGATACCGAAGCCAGCACAGCACTTGATAAAGCATCTGTGTAAGCAATTGCCGGCGGAGAGATTGGGATATCAGAGGAAAGGGATTACAGATATTAAGAAGCACAGGTTCGAAATACCAAACTAAACTACCACTTTTATTTTTTTAAATTACATACAATTATGATTTCTTTTCCAGCTGGTTTGACGGTTTCGATTGGGTCAAGCTGGAGGAGAAGAAAATGGTTTCACCAATAAAGCGACCAGTTGCTAGTAACACAGATTTGTCCTACTTCTCGCCATGCATGGACGATAACGATGTGCCACCGGATGAAAATTCTGGGTGGGATAACGAGTTTTAGCTCCACGAAGTAGGGACTTTGTGGTTATTGGTCGGGAACTTGCAGTATTATGAATTTGTCCACTTTTATTTTCTTTTTATGTACAATAATAAAGATTAATTTTATATTTTTTTATATTTATCTTAACCGTGTTCCTTGGGAGCTTTAGATTTTACAATTGACACTAGCCCAAGAACGATGCCATATAAATAAAAAATGCGGATATGGAGGTGTTCTATTGATTGTGGTCACGCAAGGAGCACAGCTACAAAACCATAGATTAAGGTCTACACGGGCATCTATCCATCCAAATGACACCGGGCTGGGCCGAAAATCACCCTGTCTGTGGAAATCCGATCCATGGACTCCTAATATTGGGCCGAGCATTGAACTAGCGCCATAATGCAGCGCTCGTGTATGGACGGCTGCAGGCTAGGGCTTAGCCGTGGTGCCACGCTTACAAGCCCAAAATAGTGTTTCTAAAATTAGGGGTGATTAGATCAATTGTGGCGGATGTCGAAAGCCATCCATTGGAATTAAGGAAACTAGTCTGAAGATCTGTATTAAGTACTTCAGAAGGTAAATGCCTGGGTTTGACTAGTGCCAATCCTTTACACAGGAAGTCAACAAGTTTTTTGCACCAAAAAAAAAAAAAAAACACTCAAACGAAATTATGGCGATTGGACTTGCGCAACTGAGCCCAGGGCCACTTGTCTCAAATTTAACCCATTTTCGCACAAATTGAAACTGAAATTTCACCTGATGCCGATTTAAGTCAGTCATTTAAGTCATGGGTACACTGTAGTGCACTCCTAGCTGGATCTTCCCCCATTCATGCTAGAAATGACGTGGCTTACTGCTTACAATAAAATTTATAAAAGTAATTCTTCTGATTTCGACTACCTTTGGCTTAAAACATCTTCGAAAACATGTAATATTCTTCTATTCTTATACAGAAGTCCTAACATAAGTAACCTAGCCTCAACTTGATGTTATTTTCGAACAAATCTCGCAATTTTTATTCTCCGAGCTGGAGTGTGAAATCATGGTTGTGGGAAATTTTAACGTTTGCTATGTAAATTGGCTAATACCCCGGCTTCACCGGCCACAGTTTAATCAAGTTCACTTCAATCGGCATAAGTGGCTTCACCGGCTAGCATGTTCAGTTCGTGCTTGAAATTGTTGTTGCTTTTTCGCCAGAAATTAGAAATGCAAAAGCTCACTGGAATGGCATTCCATTATTCCAATTTTTTACTCTCTTTTGAGCGAGCTTTTACTTTGAAACTCAATTTCATGTTCTGCAGGCCCAAAGTAGGCATTTTTTCCTGACTTTAAAATGTGAAAAATGTATGGGATA
This sequence comes from Thereva unica, assembly GCA_949987705.1. Lineage (NCBI taxonomy): Eukaryota > Metazoa > Arthropoda > Insecta > Diptera > Therevidae > Thereva > Thereva unica. Next base: position 23,239,958 of record OX465285.1, on the reverse strand, counting down.
TCAGGAAATTTTAAAGTACAGTAGACTAATTTGCTCGAACTTGCGAAATTTTGGCGGTGAAGCCGGGGTATAAGTTACCCAAATTGCCCGTCAATCACTTTGCGAACACCAATAATCTATATCAAATTGTGGATCAATAACGGGACCTTACGCAAAGAAAACGAGGTTTGGACTGACTCAAGCAGACAATCCTTCGCATTACTTAAGGACACCCACTTCCCGAGTAGTACTACTGCTGAGAAAGGTATCACGATAAACCCAGCAGCCTGACCAATAAGGCAGGAAAAGCCTCCTACGTAACACCCAAAAAGACTTCAGGGCAATCAGCCTATAATCCTTTCTATTAAAGACTCTAGAAAGGCTAGTCGAAATATATATGAGGCAGACCATACCTACTTCGGAACTCTCTGGCGCCCTGCACGCCTACACAAAGGGTAAATATACTAATACTGCTCTTCACTCATTGGTTTCAACCATTGAAAAACCCCTCGAGGTCAAGGAGTATACATTAGTAGCATTTCTTGACATAGAGGGGCGTTTAACAACGCACTCCCAGACGTCATGGCAATGTTGGCAGAACATGGGATCGAGGCATCGCTGGTGTCTGTTATCCACCAAATACTTACTGATAGGATCGTAAGCTCGATCTTGGGCGACAGCTCGGTCAAAAAGGCCATAATTAGAGGCACACCGCAAGGAGTAGAACTTTCCCCGCTACTATGGGTCGTGACCGTGAATCAGCTAATGCGACGCATGCAGGCACAGAGACATCACGTCCGGGCGTACGCGGAAAATTTTCTCAAGTCCTCTGTGATCTCATGGAGTCGGCGTTACCATTGGAAGGAAACGGGGCTTCTCCCTTACCATAGTACGATGGATCCACGCAGCGATCGTCCTCCCAATACTTCTATACGGAGTCTTAGTATGGTGGCCAACCCGTGCTAAACAAACTACAGAAATCACAAAGATGTGCCCCACACTCACAGATGCCCTGAATGTTATGTTACACCTCCCTCCTTTAAAGGAAAGCGCAACCATCGCAGCCCTTAGAATAAATTAATCTGGTTTTTGGACCGGAATCAGGGGAGATCAGTCCACATCCCTGCACGTCGTGAATAGAGAAATAGACCACACAGTTTTTAGGGTGCCATAAACTTCTTTACTGATGGCTCCAATATGCATCTGAAACGTGAGTGCTTAACAAAAAACACTCAAACCTCTCAGCCGTGTTAGAGAGGGAAATACTTCGGCGGATTGTTGGCCCCGTATGTGAGGAAGGACGATTCCGTAGACTCTACAATGACGAGATCTACAGCGCTATCGCGACATAGATGTTGAGAAGAAAATAAAGCTCAGGAGGCTCTGGTGGGCAGGGCAACTAGCTCGTATGAGAGAAGAAGAGCCTGCCCGGAAAGTTCTCCGCGGTAAGACCTACGGGGTGCGACAGCGAGCGAGATCCAACCTCCGCTGGTAAACCAGGACGCTCAGATTTTAGTGATGCCAAACTGGATGGAATCGGCTCAGAATTGGGACCGGTGGAGAGAACAGTTTCGAAAGGCCATGACCGGATCCCGGTCGTAGAGCCGTTAAAGAAGAAGATGGCTCCAAGCTCACAGGTCGACTAGAAGGAAGAGTCTTTTCCCCAGAGTTTGGGATTGAAGTCTCCTTCCGACTACCCGTCCACTGCAGTAATGCCAACCGGAGGTTCTAGCCATACAGGAGGCTATTCTGCAAATCAACCACCAATGCGATAGGAATCGGATTGTCTACATCTTTTCAGAAAGTCAATCGGGTCTGAAAGCCTTGCGCTCCTGCACAAACAACTCTAGAACTACCTCTGAATGTCGCAAAGGAAGCTTAACAGTTCAAGATCCTTCTCGCATTGGAATGCCTTGGGCAGCCTCTTAATTCCGATGCTTCTTCTTCTTCTTTGATCCGTTAGCTGGCGGTCCGAGCGGGACGTCCCCGCAACGGATACGCTGCTGTCGGTGCCGCTGGGTCCAGAACTCTATTCACGATTCGCTTCCATTCTTCTCGGTTTTTGGCGGTGTCTCGAGCCTCGGTAACTGATAATCGTTGATTCTTTAAGTCACCCTCGATATTCTTCAACCAGGTTTTCTTCGGTGCCGATCGCTGTATTCTCCAGTCTGCAGGACGGTCTCGCCAGAGAAGTTTACGTGGCAAGCGGTTATCATCCATTCGGCAAACATGTCCACCGTAGTCGACGTTTTTGCATTTCTTCTTCGATCAGTGTTTGCTGATCGCATCTTTGTCTGACAACCTCGTTTCGAAGGCGATCACGGAGTGAGACACGGAGGATCTGCCTCAAACATCGCATTTGGAAGACCTCGAGCTTCTTAACGTCCGGTTTGAGCAGTGTCCACGTTTCAGATCCGTAAAGAAGAATCGGAAGAATCAACGTTCGGTAAAGACGTAGTTTTGTTTTGATGGAGATATTTGCTCGTTTCCATATGCACCACTTGAGCGAGGCGAATGTTGCTGTTGCCTGGCCGATACGGCTGTGAACGTCGGCCGTCGATGCTACTTTCGTTTCCTCAACCAATGATCCCAAATATTTGAACCTTGGAACCTGTTCGATTTGGGTTCCATCGAGGTGAACATGGCTCTTGATCCATCCGTTGTGAGCACTTTGGTCTTTTCCGCATTGATTTTTAACCCGTATGATTGGGCGATGCGGGAAATATCGTATAAGATGTCCGTTGCTTCGGCATCCGTGTCGGCGAAAACAGCGCTATCGTCGGCGAACATTAAGTCTGTTACGAAGTTGTTGTCGTCGTATTGAACTCCAAGTCGTCCATCGAATGCTTCACGCATAATCGCGTCGATCACAACGTTGAAGAGAAGTGGCGAAGCGACGTCTCCCTGTCGGACACCCGTCTGAATCGGGAACTCCTCGGATAAGTCGTTTCGAATACGAACGCTGCTGGTTGAGCCATCGTACGACGCTTGGAGAAGTTGGATGATTCTCAATGGCACGTGTTCGGTTACCAAAACTCTCCACAAGCTGTTCCAATCGATGCAATCGAAAGCAGATTTGAAATCGATGAAAACGACGACAATTCGTTTGCCGCAACGAATTCTTTCTTCCATTAACTGACGGAGGGCGAATATTTGATCAATGCATCCTCGATGTGGTCTAAATCCCGCTTGTTCCTCCCGGCTCGTTTGCTCTCGATGTTTCTGTAGCCTCGATTGTATTATTTTCGTAAATACTTTACCGACGATCGAAAGAAGGCTAATACCGCGATAATTCTTGCATTCCCGACTGTCGCCTTTCTTCAAAATTGGGACAACGATCGCTTTCTTCCATACCGAAGGGACACGATCCGAATGCCATATGTGTGTTATGAGGACATGAAGTCGTTGTGATAAGACATCACCTCCAGCTTTGATCATCTCGGCGGTTACTTGGTCTATTCCCGGCGCTTTTCCATTTTTCAGCGATTTTATTGCTGTCTTCACCTCGATAATTGTTGGTTCGGTATCGAGAAACTGATTCTTCGGCTGTTCGATAATCGGTGGTTCGGGTGCTGGACATTGCGGCGGATCGTGGTTATACAGCTAGTGGAAGAATGTTCTCCACCGCTCCAGGCGTTCATGGGCAGAAGTCACAAAAGTTCCATCAGATTTTTTGATGTTGTCGTTTGTTGATGTTGTTTTGCCGCCTAACCGGCGGATTGTCTGGTACAGCGTCCGGTACTCGTGCCTCGACGCCGCTTTTTCCATGTCGGCCGCAACGTTATTCCAGTACGCTTCTCGTTCCAATTTCATTTTCTGCCGAACTTCTTTGTTCAATCTTCGGTATTCCTCAAAGTCGACGTGTTTCATGCGCTTCCGCTGATCGACGAGGTCCAGACAGCTGTCCGAGATCCATGGCTGCGTCCGTTTACGGATAGTTGGACACAACTCCATTGCACACTCCCCAATAGACTCCGACAATTGCCTTTCTTCTACGTCGATATCGTCCGGTATTGCGAGCGCCGCGAATTTGTTGGATAATGCCATTTGAAATTCTCGCCCGATGGCCGGGTCCCGTAGGCACGCCCAATTTTTCTTGGCTGGTGGTGGCTCCGTTTTCTTCGCTCTTTGCAATCGCATCTGCAATTTCGCTCGAACAAGATAATGGTCCGATCCGCAATCGGGTCCACGCATTGCACGTACGTCTTTAAGCGTCGATCGGAATCTTGTGTTGATCAAAACGTAGTCTAACATCGCCGAGTCTTTGCCGGATGGATTTCGCCAGGTGAGTTGGTGTTTGAGTGGATGGCGGAAAAGCAGGCGTAAGCCGTTCCGATGCACGCAATGCAACAAGCTAAAAAGCATTGGAGGGATCTTAATAAATCCCCCTTGGCCAAATTAACCTTGCCCTCTTATGATCTCAGGCGGACCACTTCACTTCTGAGCCTCGGGAGCCAAGACCTCTCAGCTATAGTGCGAGTGCTGACCGGACGCTGTCTGATAGGGGAGCATGGTACCCGCTTAGGTCTTGAGGCCTACCATTTTCTCAGAAGCTGTAAGAATCCAGACGAGGAGGAAAGTGTAGTACATCTCCTCTGTCACTTCCCAGCCCTAATCAGAAGGAGACTAACCATATTTAATGAACCCTTTCTAAGCACGCTTGCGGAAATCTCGAAGATTGGTATCCCGCAACTTATTATTATTAAGATTTATTACTTCCTCGAGATGGTTTAGCGAAGAAGCAACACATGAACATCAGTATTAAAGTGACATCACACTATAACATCACAGTGATAGGCCATCCTTTTGGCCTAAGTGTATGAGCTTAAACCAATAGTTCAGCCATATCCAACCTACCTGAACCTAACTCCTTCCCAAATTGCGTACAGCTCACCGAAGTAGGTGCTGGTACCGACAAGGGCTCTATTCTCTATTACATTACTCAAATGCTTTTTACTCGAAACTGTAATCCGAAACTAAAATGCTTCCGTATACCCTATTACAATATTGCCTCTTCTTGTAGAAGTATCCCCAAAAGAAAAGAAAATGAGTGCAAGAGCTTTCAATTGTGTCGCTCATACCTAAAATGTTATAAACTTCTCGATTAACCCTTAGCTTTCGACCATTCAATCTAACAATATTACGTGCGTTCCATTGGGCGATATTTGCTACTCCGGAGTACACCCGAGGACCTCCAACTACCCCTGCTCTTGTTTTGGGGGATTTCACTCCTAGTAGAAACGCATAAAATTTCCGCCAGGTTTTCAAGCTTTAGCTACTTAAAAGTAGATGGCTTTTTGTTTTTTCAGTAAAATAAACTGTCAGATTAATTATTATAAGGTGCATTTTTAAAGTAAACAAAACAAGTAACAGTTTAAAGTGAATAAAATAAATAACAGTGGAATTTAAAAAATTATAAAGTGGATAAAATTGATAGATGTAATACGGTAAGATAAAATAAATTGTTTTATTATACCCTTGTTTACTTCTTATGTTAAAAATCGCGTTCCATTGGCCATGTACTCGGGAGTAGAAAAAATCTCCCAATGGAACGCGGCTATTGTTACAGTTTCGAGCAGAATTTAGTCAGTTTTATAATAGAGAATACGATTTTGGCAGTTTCGAAAGACAATCTCACTATATTGTAATAGAGAATAAAGCCCCAGGTAACCTTCCTACTACGATGGGAGTCCCTGTGCCGTCCATTAATGCATACGTCGTTCCAGCGTCTGATTTTGATGCGTCAGTGAACAAGAAATTTGTGTTTCGTTTAGGAATTGAGGCTATTCTAGCTTAACTGTGGGACAAAAGTTAGTCGTCCCGCTATGGGGGCCATTTTCGCCATTCTAGAGATGGAAACTTCTTTTAATGATGTTGACGATTTCCTTTGCTTAGGTCAGTATTTGGGTAAGTCAGCCTATCCTCATTTAGGAGTGTGTTTAATAATTTTCCATGGGTCTCGTTTTTAAAATTTTCACTGGGATTTGTGCTTCCTCAGTAAAAACGCCAACTCTGACGATCTCTGTGCCCTCAGTGTTTTAAATGCGAGAATGCATTTGTTCATTTCTCGTTTAATCAATTCAATAAATCCTATGGTTAACTGTTGGTTACACCAAGCACAGACCTGTACCGTTTCTTATGCTCCATAAGAGTCTGTTCGTTAATGATGTTACTTAAGGGGTACGCTGCCAGCCCCATGTTTCTTTAGATTTGGTCCTTTAGAACCATATTCCTCCTATTCCTGCCTCATTGTCAGAAAAGATTAAAGTCTATTTTTCTTAGCGCAAGTTTTTTGTAAATTTTTGTAAATGCATGCCAATATATGGTAGACCTCTTCTTGACACACACTAGTTAGGGTGTACATGCGAGCAAACCTGTAGCTTTCACTCTGGATCCCGGCAGCCACACCTGTCTCTATTATGAAGGCCTCCGTGTTCACCTTAAGCTTTCTTAAGATATTCCCAGAATAGCATGTTACGTTCTCTGAAAATGGCTTGGGGGTTTGAGATTTTTGTGAATTTTTGGTGAAAGAAATGGAGAGACCAATCCGTTAATAGGAACTGAACTCCAATCTATGTGATGGTATTCGCTTATCATAATTCCTAGAAGTACCTAGGCTTTTAAAAAAAAAACGCTTATGTCGATTTCAATGTTCGTCACCAGCAGAAGGTCTGTTAATGCGAATTTCGTGCTCTATTCGTAATACGAGTAATCAACTTCCCACCGAACTTTCACTCGAATGTAATAACACCGCTTTATCTTGTTATGGTATAACTTTCAAATTCACAAAATCTCATTTGCTAATTCTTCGAAATAGAATTTCGTAAATACACACTTTAACTACATTTGCAATAATACTGAGAACCTGTTGTAACACCATAACTACGTTGTACTTTCCAAAACAATTCCCTCACCTTTTTAATGTGCATAGGACATGTGTACCTGGATGAAGTATTTGAAAAGAAAATTCAGAATTTCGCTGAAAATACTTTCTTCTGAGGCCACAATTGTTGTGCTGCAACAAATGATGAAGAATACGACTATAGTAGGTTATGAAAGTGGCTCCGTGAAGTGGAAAACATTTATACTTTTTTAATTAAAATTTCTGTTTTTTTTTTTTCGTGGAAACCCTAGGTTTTCGTTTTTAGTTCTAAACTACGTCTCTGTTGAAAGTACGTTGTTAAAAGTAAATTCATTTTCTACGGAACTTTACTTTAAAAAACTCAATGTTCAAGTCAATGTTTTTTTTTTGCGAAATTTTTTTTTTAACTTTTTGCTAGAAATTAGGTTCAATAGGTATTATCAGCCAAAAATTTATTATTTCCAACCTTAAAGGGGGTAAAACTACCCCTACATTAAAACTATAATTGAAAAAAAATGCAAATGCATTTTTTTTATATAAAGTTGATTTTTATAATTGTAGGGGTAGTTTTAACCCCTTAAGGGTTGAAAATTTTTTATTTTTGCCTGACAGCACGCCCACAATCGAATTTGAGGCATAAACTTAAAAAAAAAAATGTTTACATGTTTTTCTATGTTTAGCTGATTTAGGGATGGTTTCAACCCTTCAGGACTACCCCTTATCATAAAGTTCGCCTTCATTTAGTACAAATCAACCACCTTCGGAAATAAATATTAAAAAAAAGTGTATTTCATTGCAGTAGTTTTCATTATTATTGAAATAATCGCGAAATACCCCTAAAAAGGGGTGTTTTTTGCATTTTTAAGGGTGACGCCCATGTTTTAGGACCGCGGGACCCCGATTTTCGTGATCAGCGACTCCAAAAACCTTTAGGGGTCGATTTTCTTAACGGTGTTATTTTGGAACACCCCCCCCTCCGCGTTTTGAATGGACTATAGAAGGTGCGTAAGTAGATGTCGATGAACCTTTCGTTTGAACTCTGAGATGTTATATGAGCTCGGAAACACCGACTGCGGAAGAGAGTTCCACAATCGAGTTGTTCTATTTATAAACGAACTGCTAAACCGTAATGTGGGTAAAGGGGTGAGCAGCGCCGGCCCTAGCCCTTGTTGAGGGTGGAGCGAGATTGTCTTTCGGCACCCTTTGTTCGACGCTTTCACGTCACATAAATTGTGTTTCCAGTTGTCCTAGATAAAACTTTTTTCGAGTCCTGCCGGCCTGCCATTTCCTTACGGGATTATATCTCCCCTTATGGGCCCCCAGCCCATAAAGGTTTCGATGGTGGTTTTATGGTCATAGTTCCGTCTTTAGCAGCAATAGAGGAAGTACGTTTTCTCAGAGTTGCTTCCCCGACGTTTCGCCAAAAGCACCACCTTCTTTGAAGGCTATTTCGTTGTTTGTATTGCATGCTTGGACATTAACTAGTAAGGTTGAGATGGTGGAAAGAGTCACTTTCTCGTTAAAACAGGCTTCTCCTGCCATCAGTCCAAAATTACAATATTCACCATCCTGTCAACGTCATATATGTGAATTCGGGCGCACCGACCCCTACTGACCTGGGCTGTTCTGAGCCCTTAGCCAATTTGGCTATAGCCTCCAGAAGGAGCTTCCTTGCTCGGTAACTAGTTGTTTCGTGGTCAGAAGAGTCTCCGGATTGTTAATCGCAGGCACGCCAAATATGAGACACATTCTGCTATTTGACAGAAGGTCGGCTTTGGAGTCGTTCTAGGTTTCAATATGGCTGCGTCCGTCCTTTGTGAAGGAAAACCGTATGGTCAAAGCCGTCGCCCTTGCCGGGTTATTATGCCCTAGAGATGATCTAACCCTCTTCTTATTAAGAAAATCGGTATCCCTTGTTTCCTCGAGGGCCACGCAGACCCTACCAGCCTCTACACGGGAGTAGCCAGCTTTCAGATATCCCATAAAACGTTTTCGGGCTGTGCCACCCCGTCTTCTGAAAGCGGTAGTTTTTTCGAGTCGCCTCTCCGATTAGGTGCTTACTTCCGCAAGAGATCTAAGGAGATCTCTCAATGAAGGAGTGATCTCAACGTACTCCATTCCTGGCTTTACGGGCTCAAACTGCCCTCCCTGAAGAAGAATCCCAAAATCTCTTCACTTCGACACCTTGAAGCATGGATCCAAAAATATCAAACTGGCCTTGTAGGTCGTTCTTTTGGGAACTGTGGGACCCCCGGAAATGTGTGGAGCGTTAAGAAGTGCTCCAGGCAATTTTATTTTGATACCACGAGCACGGCGAGAAAGGACAGTCGCCCATGGCAAAGCGCCGCACAGTGGGCGGAAACGATCAAAATTACGCGCGGGGCAGAAAAAAACGTCCAAATTAAGTCTTTCTTTTTTTTAAATACTCGTTATTATGTCCGCTATCTTGTATCACTGCGGAAATCCAAATTTATAGGGGTAAAAACCACCCCTAAAGGGTTTGTTGAGGAATGCATTTTTGTTAAGAAACCCAGTTGATAGAAGTTGCTCTGCCCAGGGTTAGGTAGGTTAGCCTGCTTGGGGGTTGGTAGGGGTGGTTTTTAAGGGTTGTAAGGGTCTGTGGTAAGGGCCTGTCTGTTCTTAAGGAATGCATATTTGTTAATAAACCAAGTTGATAGAAGTCGCTCTGCCCAGGGTTAGGTAGGTTAGCCTGCTTGGGGGTGGGTTGACCGCTTTAGGGGTGGTTTTTACCCCTATAAATTTGGATTTCCGCAGTGATACAAGATAGCGGACATAATAACGAGTATTTAAAAAAAAGAAAGATTTAATTTGGACGTTTTTTTCTGCCCCGCGCGTAATTTTGATCGTTTCCGCCCACTGTGCGCCGTATCACCATTGGAAGGCTAATTCAAACCGAAGTTCGCCTGGTATCTGCAGTCCATCGTTAGTAGTACATTCATGCAGTACCATTCATATCCATAGTTTACAGGATTGTGGTTTTTATCGAGTTTAGATCCGCCGTATTCAGTTTGCTCCATGGATCTCGAGCAGGATGAGGCCTAAGGCCATGTACTATTGCTCTTAGAGTCAGTGCTCCCTGCTTGTGTCGTGTTCGACTGTTCGAGTCATATTGATGAGTACTAGACTTGGCTAGCTACAAGCAACGCCCTTAAAAAGTGCCATCAAAATTTTATTTTTTGCTCGAAATTGTTTTTGGCATTCATTTTGGCGCCCCTTACCACCTGGCGCCTAGAGCGACCGCTCCACTCGCTCTACCCTAGGGCCGGCGCTGGGGGTGAGCCGAGTTGGCTAGTCTTGTGTTGCGGGAAAAAATTGCCTTGTAGGCAGGAGGTTTTTGATTTCAGTGGAGCAGTCGCTATGATAATAGCGATAAAACTTACTGAGCGCTGCTACATCCCTACGGTGGCTTAAAGGATCGATGGAGGAGCAAAGGGTGCTATCGCCAATGAGTTTGATGACGCGGGTTTGCACTTTGTCTAGCCAAGCCAAGGTGGTTTTAGGGGCGCCCGCCGAGATATACAAGTTGTATTAAAGGCGGGGCCGAATGTAGGACTTGTAGATTGTAGCCAAGGCAGCTGGATGAAGGAGAAACTTGCATCTCTTAAGGAAGCCGAGGCATTGATACGCTTGTCTGGTGACTTGAAGTATGTGGCTATTCTAGCGCAGATCGTTGAGAATTGAGAGCAGATCATTAATGAATATAAGAAAGAGAGTAGGTGAGAGAATCGCCCCTTGGGGAACGCCGGCCGGAATGGAGTGAGGGTTGGACTCAACGCCATCCAATATTACCTTGATTGAACGGCCAGAAAGAAAGCTTTCAATCCAGTTTCTTAGAACTGAGTCAATACCAATCGCTTGGAATTTAGACAACAAAGCGGGAGCCCAAACTCTGTCGAAGGCGTTGGAGATATCCAGAGCAACCAGACCAGACTCACCGAAGCCATGGATGCTTTGGTTGATGTGTTCAATCTAATTGGGGTTTTTTTTTGACATGAATATGTCTTATCCCTGGGGTCTATTTGAAAGAATGTGCGGAACGGAAATGACCATGACTCATTTTTTGTTTTGTTTTGTTTATTCTTTCGTCGTCATTGGGTGGACTTTTTTTGCTCAATCGCTGCGAGTTCTTGTTCCAGGAGTGAGAAAAAGTGTCGAGGATTTTTTACATTGTGTGAGATTTTTTAAACAGCTTAGAAAAGGTGTGCTTGAAGGTACAAACAGATTGGCGCGAATTTTGTCGCGGAGGCGGTGTCCGTGGCGGCAAAATCGATTAAAATACACGCACCACCATATATGCTACCACAAAGGCGCGGAGGCGACTTGTCGCGCGGACAAATTCGAGCTATTTCGAATTCTGCCGCTGGTCGCCCAGTGGTATCAACCACGACGAGCTGATTTAGTACAAATTTTTTCCTTTGAACTGCTGTCTGCCTGCAAATTGACAATTTGTTCGTGGCGGTTATTTTTAAATTTAATTCGTGATTTTTTTTTTAGTTTTTTAATGCAATTTATTATAAAATGGCAAAAAAGAAATTTACCAATTATGGGGCATAAAAAAGACTGTGTTGCAGGTATTTAAAACTAATTATTGTAATAAAATCAAACAAAAACAGTCAACAATAAAAAAATTTTGTTCTCTATTTAGCAACTCAATGTGACGGTTAATTTAAGCTTTTGGAGGTACTTCAAGTTTATTTTTTAGTGAAATGTTTATATTTATCCCAGAGGAATTTAACATAGGATTAAAAACTATAAAATTCCGGAGCCGGAGGAAAAACAGGAGCCAAAGTAAAAGTAAAGTATTAAATTAATTTCTGGGAAAGTTTTTAGTTAAAGTTTTTGGTCAGATAAAATTTGAATTAAAACATGCTGAGGGTTCAAGCTGGAAATATTGATGATAGATATTTTAGGCGGAAACGCGGAAGGAGAATTTTTTATTACTTTCTAATGATGTGTAATATACATAGTTTAAACTTTCAGGTTGTGAAGCAGGTGGTATTAAATAGGCAAAAATAGGTTTTACAGAAAAGAGACGAAAGAATTTTGATCCAAAACTTCCCTGAATGACAACATACATATGACCGTTTCTTTCTCTTGTTAACAAGAAAAGTTCCTTCTCCATGACAAGGTGTTACACACCCATTCAGGCTCTTGTATCATAAAATGAGAATACGGGAAAACCCTGACGACCAGATTCTTGAGTCAACTTCATTCTTATATGAGCAATTTATTTATTTGCTGAGTATAGTCATAAAGAATAAAGGGTTTAAAAACTACCTGGTGGGTTTCTCGCCCTTCTCTGTTTTAAAGAAGTATTTACGAGAGGTAATTAACCATTTCGCTTTATTTATATTGCCTGTGTGAAATATTGTCTCAATTGATCAAGTGCTGTTGAATAGAAATGTCTTTCGAGGAGCGGTTAATAGAGGAAGTAAGGGGAAAACCCTTTCTATACGATTTAAGTAGGTAATTCAAAATACAAGAACCAGTCTCTGAGGTAAAAAACGTGGAAGGAGATCTCAGAAAAATTGGGGAAAGATGGTAAGTTTTATAAATAAAAAAAAATCAGGATTTTATATATTAAATTCAATTTCAGAATGCATTTGTAGAACAAGGTTTTCGGGTAATATTCGGTGAATGGAAAAATACCATTAAGCAGCCCAATGTAAACAACAAATCGCCCATTGTTTACTTACAGGTAAACTTATATAATGTAATATCATAAATCAGGTCATGGAACTACCCTCTTTCAAATCAAACCCTTTAATTTTTAAATTCTAAGTAATTTTGGGTACATGGGAAAATGTCATTATGCAGTTCAATGTAAAAAACAAACCGCCCATCTCCTACTTGAAGGTAAAATTATCTAATTTAGTACCATAAAACAAGTCATGGAACCACCCTCTTTCAAATAAAACCCTTTAGTTTTTAAATTTCAGGTAATTTTCTGTAAATGGCAAAATATTACCTAACACCTCAATTCTTCCTTTTTTAACTCCAAGTAAATTTTGCTTTATTCAAATATTGAAAAAAAAAAAAAAAAAAACAATATACGAAAATATTGAAAATAGCTTTTACATTTTTATTTCTAGGTAAGAGCACAGTTATAATTAAGGATCATGTGTTTTCACATAATAAATAATTAAAAAAGTACAAAATAAATTCATTAAATTATATTTACATTAAAAATTTCAAATTCATTTATTTAAATCCGTTAAATTGTCCGCGCCGCGCCAATCTGTTAGCTAAGGCGGAATCTAAAATCCGTCGAGCGGCGCGGCAAAAGTTGTCGCGCCAATCTATTTCTACCTTGAGTCGTCCGTCGCGCGATATTTTTGTGTTTTCGAAGCGGGGCGGAATCAGAGTCGATATCAGGGAATTTTCTTACTACGCAGTTTGCGGATTGCGTGTGGTGCGGTCGCGGTGCGTTTAGAATTTTTGCAAAAGCACAATTTTTTTATTTTGAACGATTTCGTTTCGTGTGTTTGTATTCTGTTACATTATGGAAAAAGGACAAGGTGGTTGAAGGGTATGTATTGGAGTGAGACAGATATATATTGTTGTGTGCATTCCTTTCGACCCCCTACGGGGGTCTTTCCAAAAAGTTTAATTTCCAATAAGAAGAAGAAACAAATAGACCCCAGGGATAAGACATATTCATGTCTACTGTGCCATCGAGAAGCCATGGCACTTCCCGTCTTTTTTTTTTTTTTTGAAAGAAGCTCACAACAGCAAACTAATTCCTAATTTCAACTAAATCCTAATTTTTTTTTTAATCTCATGTCCTTTTAAGAATCGAAGATTGATACAAATATAAAGAAATTGGGCTTATCTACTTGACTAGAAAATAAATCTGAAGCAATTTAGTATTTCTACAAAAACAAAAAAAAAACGCTAGGATGTCATATTTCTTCCCTTAGCCCAAGGACAACAAAATATCACTCCTATTGAGAAATGATGTTTTTGTATATTGTATACCCCATAATTAATTAACCACAAAAATTTATTTTCTGAAATGAGATTTATTAACCTCCTACCACCCCCACCTACCACCACTACCACAAGGAAAACAAAAAAAACAAAACCTTTTAAAAATGAAGTTGAGGTCGTCCTGGCTTTAATATTTTATCGATTATCTCTTAAGGCATTATCTGCGAATCCTTTTATCTTGTTTATTATCCTATTCTGATTTACTGTATCTATCTGGAACAACATGAACTTCATTAACTTTATTAAGCCGTTGTGAATCACCATTTTATTTATTTTTTTTGGCTGCGGTGGTGGTGGTGGTGGTTTTTATGATCAAGGTCGTCAAATGTTTGCACACTTCGCGATTTAACGCATGTTTTGTTCTGGCATATTAACATTGATGCTGCTTTGACATTCACTGTCCTTTTTAGATCCTTGTGTTCTCTTCAAGAGTAATTTATGTAGAGTAGAATCTGTGCTGTTTGTGTTTTTTATGCATGTAAAAGGGATTTCCATTTTATTGATGCCTTTTTGAGTTTTTTTCTTGTTTTTATTTTGAATATCAGACAGTATGTGGTTGATTTAAAATTTTTACCTTAAAGGTGCTTGATTAAAACGCACTCCCAAGACACTTTGTTAAAGTAAATCTGTGTGACAACTATCGCCATTCACTTTTTAACAAATAATTAAGAGGGAGTATGTAGTTGACTTGCGCAAACTTTCAACTTAAGTTGTACGCGGCTGTCACATCTTCTTGTGTACATTTTAATCACAATCAGAATTAATCCTTACTAATATTATAAGTGGGCAAAACCGAACCGTCACCTCCCCGTGGTGCCCACTGGATAGCCAACTAACGACGGTAGTAGCGAGCGTGGGACGCTATATTCCCGCATACCGGCGACGGGCTGGCAACCCGTCCTGGCATTACCATATTGCCACGAGACCTACAACTGAGCCTCGGATAGGATTGACACTACACAACGAAGACCCGGATATCGTATTAAGGACCATGATTTACGAATTTCTTCTTGGAATGTAAGGACACTGTATCAACCTGGCAGATTAAAAGTTCTACTAAACGAATTAGATAAATATAAAAGTGATCTAACAGCAGTACAAGAGGTGAGATGGATTGGAAAGGGGATCCTAGAGAAAAAAACGCATAATATATTCTATAGCTGTAACGAGAAAAATCATACTTTTGGGACGGCATTCATTGTAAGAAAACAAATTAAACATCTAGTTATGGGGTTTGACGCTATAGACGAAAGAATATGTTGTCGAAAAAGCTTGAAGGGAAATTCTGAAAAGACTGATAATAATACTAAGTGAAAACACGTGGGTTCAAAATTTAAACGATTTATTAGCGCACGCTACAAAGGTTCATGACGAACTGATCTCTACAAAATCTAAAGGTCACTCATTGAAGCACGTAGTTGGATTATGATGCAAATTTCCTTTTACGAATGTTAAAGGCTGGCACATAGGGAGCGACATGTCCGAGTTATTTTTTCACATCCTCCGGCCGCCCCTGAAATCTTGATTTTATCTCAAGAGGGTAGAGGTGTTGTATCGATCTTCGAAGAATCGTACCATTTGAAAGGCGCACTTCGCAAGAACGTACCTTTCCATCTCGTCCTGGGAAAACGTTGACTACCACCCCAAGTTTCCAGAAAAGTCTAGGTGACAGTTGGTCATACACGATGATAACCTCACCAACTTCCAGCTGATAAGAAAATTTACGCTCAGTATGATGTGCGGAGCTGAGCCGTTGAATGTATTCCCTGTTAAATCTTTTCATGAAGAGATGGGAATATCGTAGTCGGTCCTTCCATTTGGCCCTTATATCAGTGTCTGTCGCTTGTCCCGATGTGGACAAAATATCTGTATGAGACCCTTCTAGAAAATGGTTTGGAGTCAGTGGAGAGAGATCTATAGGGTCTTCGCTAAAGTAAGTCAAAGGTCTGGAGTTGATAGTAGATTCCACTTCCACCAAGAAAGTTTGCAGTTGTTCTGCCGTTAGTACTGCTCTGCCAATAGTCATCTTCAAGTTGTCCTTCACCAATTTAACCATGCGCTCCCAAAAGCCACCCCACCAAGCAGCTCGCTCCACTATAAATTTCCACGTAATGCCCCTTTCACTTAACTTGCATTCTCTCGGAGTTCAGTATAGGTCCCAGTTGACGCAGCTCTAAGGCAGCTCGCTTGAAGGTGCGAGCGTTATCAGACATAAGACACTTGGGAACGCCTCGGCGAGCAAAGAAACGTCGCAAGGCCGATAAGCAACTCTCCGTCGTTAAGTTGGGAACTAATTCCAGATGGACAGCTCGTAACACGGCACACGTTAGGATCATAACATAAACCTTGACAGTGCCAGCTTCGTTATTTTGATTCTTTACATAAAGGGGGCCCATAAAATCTATTCCGGTGGTGTCAAAGGGTTTTGAAGTTCGCAGTCTTTCTCTTGGTAGAGGTGCGGTTGGTTGAGAGGCCGGCTGCCCCTTTTGACGACGACAAACATAGCAGCGCTTTACGACAGCTTTTACTAATTGGCGACACTTCGGTATCCAATATCTTTCCCTTAGCCTCGTTAGGATGACGTTTACACCTCCGTGCAGGGTTCTTTCATGTGCATCCTGAACCAAAAGCTCCGTGAATCTCACAGATTTAGGAAGCAAAATTGGAAATATTTCGTCGTAGTCATAACCAGATTCCTGAAGGCGACTGCGAATTCGCAAAATATGTTTTTCATCCAGCATTGGATCTAGCGTTAAAATATGAGAAGACTTCGGCAAGGGACTTCCTTTCTTTAAGGTGCCAATTTCTTTTGAGAAGGCTTGTAGTTGGACGCTTTTTATCCAATAGACCTCGGCATTATGAAGTTCTTCTGCGTTGAGGAAGCGTTGTTGTGGAATTATCTTGCGAAGGCAATTAATAAATCGCATTACATACGCAGTAATGCGGAGAAGCTTATGGTATCGGCTGTAGTTTTCGACTGGCAACAACTGCATAGTTTCGCCCTTTATTTCTGCTTCATTAGTAGCTTGTAAGGCAAGTGACGTAAACGAATCTTCGAATGAAAATTGCACATCTGGCCATTGGTCGGGTCTCTCTGAAATCCACGGTGGTCCATTGATCCATGCTTCTGCTTTTATGAAATTTTTAGCATTCATTCCTCGCGTTAACATATCTGCAGGGTTCTCATTACCAGGGCAATGTCTCCAAATTGCTTCACTTGACAGCTGTTTGATTTCTCGAACTCGATTTGCGATGAAAGGTTTGTATTTATGACGATCGTTGTGAATCCAATAGAGTGTAATTTTTGAGTCCGACCAAAGAAAAATTT
The DNA here is from genome assembly GCA_949987705.1 of Thereva unica. Lineage (NCBI taxonomy): Eukaryota > Metazoa > Arthropoda > Insecta > Diptera > Therevidae > Thereva > Thereva unica. Next base: position 23,222,778 of record OX465285.1, on the reverse strand, counting down.
TGTGAAATTTAATCGTTAACTTTTCTTTTAAAAATTTTGCTAACCTGCAGGCAACGAGGGCTGCTGTCAACTCCAATTTAGGTAGCGTCAAGGTGGTATCTCCTTCTTCTTTAATGGGGGCAACGCGATTTCTTGAGCATAAGAATGTTGCATGTATGGATCCATCAACGTTTATGCTCCTCACATAACTAACAGCTCCATAAGCGGCGGGGCTAGCATCTGCGAACACATGAAGTTCTTGAGATGATCTTCTTATGTTACTGAAAACCCATCGAGGAATTGTGACTTCACTTAAAAGCGGCAGTTGCGTTAAAGATGCACTCCAAACTGTTTGCAAACGTTGCGGCAATGGCTCATCCCATTCAAGACGTAAACGCCAAATCTCTTGAAATAAAAGTTTCAACTTTAGAACGAAAGGACCAAATATGCCAAGCGGATCGAAGATTTTTGCAATGGTTTTCAGGAGGATCCGTTTAGTAGGTACTTCTTGAAGCTGACAGGGCAACTCACGGAAATCTACAGACAAATTGTCGCTTGAGGTAAACCAAATTAAACCTAAAAGCTTTTGTACTTCTGGAGGTTTTTCGTTAAACAGAGCGCGGGTAACGTTGCAATTCGTATTCCATTTACGGATATTCATCGAGGCTCGCTTTAGGATATCAATAGTCTCCTCGTAGATAGTAACAGCTTCCTTTTCTTCATTTGTACTAGCCACAAAATCGTCCATATAAAAGGATCTTTTTAGCAAGGCACATGTGCTGGGAAATAGTCGAGACTCATGTTCAAAGTGCTTCTGCAATGTAGCACACAGAAGAAATGGACTGCAGCATACACCGAAGGTGACTCTGGTCATCCGATAGACGACAATGCTTTTTTACATCACCTGAAAGTTTAGATATTAATTTATTGACAAGTTTGAATGCACATTCCCGATTGTCATGCAACTGCACTACACTGTCATTTCGCCACAACAAGGTTGCTTCATATCGTTTACTACTTTTGTGTATGTAGCTGTCAAAATTGTCAACAATATTTTCCGACAAGTCACCTTTTAATATGCCGACGCTTTCTAAGTCCCAGAAACGTCTTACCTCCGCGTCATCGAAAGCACAAACACTAAGGGTCATTACTGAAGCACACGAACGAATTTCTTGATTGCAGTTGCTAATTACTGGTCCTTGCAGAGTCCAACCGAATAGAGTATTAATTGCCACTAAATTGTTCGCTAACCGTCGCGATTCATTGTACACCACCTCCCAATAATGATCCGCACCAATTAAAACATTAATCCCATCTATGTACAGGAGGTCACTGTCTGCTAACTCGAGATTCTCGAAAACCGGACACTTAACGCTGGGAACTGGTAAAATATTAGCGCAAATATTCGGAACCACAACTGCTAATATCGATACACTGCATCTTTCATTGAATCGAGATTTTAGCGTTAACTTTACACGATCATATGTCTCGATCGGCACCTCTTCTACGTTCCCAAAGGGCAAAATGCGTAATTTAATTTGATCCTCAACTGGTAAACCCAGCTTTTCAACTAAGTCCATAGTGACGTAGGAACGCTGACTACCGCCATCAAGAAGCAGGCGGATCATTATTGACGTCTGCGAAATGGGAAGGCATGAAGCAAGAGCACAGGCTGTTTGTAAATAAACCCCAGATGATTGAAACGCCATAGAACACAAACTAGTAGCAGTAGAAGAATTCGGTTCGACTTTTCTTGCCAAGGAATCTCTTTAGAGTTGCTTTATAAGAAGGATCGCATAAGCACGATGGATGTCGCCCTTTACAATTAACGCACCTCATAAAGTTGCTGCGGCACCCGCGAGAAGAATGACCTTTACGTAAGCATCTGAAGCATCGACCTTGTTTCATTAAAATTTCCTTGCGTTGAGGAATTGTCATCTGTGCATCACAGCTTTCGGGAACATGCGAATCAGATCCACAAAAACAACATCTTATGGGTACGTTAGGAGTTAAAAGCGCAGCAGCTGTTTTAATAACTTTACTTGATGAAGGTTGTAAGGACCGTTTACCATGAGCTTGAGCCGACCGTTCAAGAGACTCTACTTCAGCCTTCAGATATTTAAGGATAATCCCCACACTTCCGTAACCGTTAAAGCCCTTTGATGACGTATCACTGCCCACTATAGATGTCACGTCGGGGTCAACGTCAGTCGCCTTATTGTCTTTAGAATTATTTTGATGTGACCGATAGAAACCCACGACCATTTCATCAGGAAGGCACTTTAATAAAAATGTTTTTAGCATTACCGAATACTGAGATGACGGAACTCCGAACGAGGTAAGTGTTCTAGTATGACTAACGACAGCATTATATAGACGACGAAGCCCTGACGCATCTCGAGGTGAATGAACGTGTGACAATGACATCAGTTGCTGCATCACATGGTCTACAAGTCTCTCTTCATCACCGTATTCCTCTTGAAGGAGAGAGATTGCCGCATGATAATTTTCTGCTGAAGGTACAAAGCCCGCAATTGACTCAGCTGCTTTTCCTGTTAGATTCAGTTGCAAATAATTGAATTTGTCACACTCGCTGAGATTTTCGCGCTCATGGACAGCAGCACGAAAGCATTCCCAAAATGGAAGCCATTCCTTGAAATCTCCAGAAAATGTTTTCAGGGCGAGCTTAGGCAATTTAGCGTTGTGATTCACATGTGCTATATTACTTATAGCTAATGAAGGTTTATCGACGCGAAAACTATTTAATTTCGAGAGACGTTGTTTTAAGCGAGATATCACCGCTATCGCTTTATCCTCATAGTCGGCGATTGTTTCACATTCCTTCTTTAGATCTTCCGCTTTAAAGCTATCACCAGCACTGATATTGATTTTACACAAACTCTGATGAGCCGCCGTTAACCGTTCAAGAAAGACCGTCAGTTCTTCTTCCACTTCGTCTATGCGATTAAGATTACTTTCGTTAATACGCGATTCCGGCGTCTTTAAGTAATCTGTTGCACTATTGACGATCTTCGTGACCTGGCCACGATATGTAGCGCGTGCAGCGACATCCATTTTAATTTGATTACGTTAATTGAACCCGTGTTAACCGGTAAAGATAAATTATCACAATCTGCAAACGATACTTCCCGGGTTTCGGCACCAATGTCGAAAAAGCTTGAAGGGAAATTCTGAAAAGACTGATAATAATACTAAGTGAAAACACGTGGGTTCAAAATTTAAACGATTTATTAGCGCACGCTACAAAGGTTCATGACGAACTGATCTCTACAAAATCTAAAGGTCACTCATTGAAGCACGTAGTTGGATTATGATGCAAATTTCCTTTTACGAATGTTAAAGGCTGGCACATAGGGAGCGACATGTCCGAGTTATTTTTTCACATATGTAAAATACGCATAAGAGGAAGATTCTTTAACTACTCCACAATAAATATACATGCCCCGATTGAAGATGCACTAGAAGAAGTCAAAGATGCATTCTATGAAACCTTAGATAGAGCGCTAAGAAACTGTCCTAGTCATGATGTAAAAATTATTATAGGAGATGCAAATGCAAAAATCGGACATGAAAGGACATACCGACCAACAATAGGATCATTCAGTCTACATGACGAAACAAACGAAAACGGTATGAGACTGATCAGTTTTGCAATGATGAATAATATGGTAATCGCAGACACAAGATTCCACAGGAAAGATATACACAAGGTAACCTGGAGATCTCCAGATGGAAGAACGCAAAACTCAATTGACCAAATACTAATAGATGCTCACTGCTCAGAAGTACTAGGAGGTGTTAGATCATATCGTGGTGCAAACATCGACTCTGACCACTATATGATTGGGGCGAGAATCAGAAGCAGAATATCGATAGTAAACGAAGGAAGAACTCGCAAGGAAAGAAAATTTAACGTGAAATTGTTAAAAGAAGAGGAAAAACAAGAAGAATATGGAGATGAAATAAATAGAAGAGTGACAAATGCAAGTAACGACAGCGCCGAAGACATAGAGGTTAAATGGAGTAACTTAAAAACCCTAATCAAAGAATCAGCGTCAAATACTCTAGGATACGAGCCCCGTGAAAGAAGAAATGAATGGTTCGGCGATGACTATGCACGAGTAACGCAGGAAAAGAATGTAGCATATCAAGTGATGTTACAGAAACACGGAACGAGAAATGCAGCTGAGCTAATATCATTTTTAAAATCAAAGAAGGCAGGAGAAAAGAGTGCTCAAAGCGAAGAAAAAGGAGTACTGGGAAAACGAAATGTTAAAAATATAAGAAGCGAACAGCCGAAACGACGTCAGCCAACTATATAAAAACGTAAATGAGCACCGAGTCGGTTTCAAGCCCAGAGTAACTATGTGCAAAAATAAGAATGGGGAAATCTTAAGCACCAAAGAACTAGTTCTAACTAGATGGTGCGAACACTTCAAGGAACTGCTAGCTGAAGATGAGGAGCAACCGCCAACAGAAAACGTGGAAGTAGCAGAAGAACTAGCGGGAGATATGCCTACATCAGAAGACGTACAAGACGTAGTGAAAAAACTAAAAAACAACAAATCTCCGGGCAAAGATAACATTGCAGCAGAGCTATTAAAAAAAGGAGGTGGAAACGTAATATTAAGCCTGCATGAAATCGTAACACTAATATGGACCCAGAAACAAATACCATCGGAATGGAGCGAGGGCATTGTGTGCCTTATACATAAAAAAGGAGATCAGCTAAACTGCCGTAACTATAGAGGCATCACTCTACTGAACGTAGCATATAAAGTATTTTCAAATATTTTATACGTTAAACTGCAGCCTTACGCAGAAGGTTAGGTTAGGTTAGATATGGCTGAGCTGTTGGTATTGAGCTCATACACTTAGGCCAAAAGGATAGGCTCATTGTGATGCCATAGTGATCCCACTTTAAACTTGTTGTTCAAGTGTCGTTTCTTCGCTAAACCATCTCGAGGAAGTAATGAATCTTCTAAGTTGCGGGATCCCGATCCTTGAGATCTCCGTAAGCGTGTTTAAAAAGGGCTCGCCAAATGCGCTTAGTCTCTTTCTGCATAGGGCTGGACAGTGACAGAGGAGATGTAGTACACTTTCCTCCTCGTCCGGATTTTTACAGCTTCTGCAAAAATCGTAGGTCTCAAGACCTAAGCGGGTCGCATGCGTCCCTATCAGACAGTGTCCAGTAAGCACTCCCACTATAGCTGAGAGGTCTGGTCTACCGAGACTCAGTAATGAGGTGGTCCGCCGAAGATCATAAGAGGGCCAGGTTAGTTTGGCCACCATGCATTTATTAAGATCTCTCCAATGCTTTTTCGCTTGTAGCATTGTGTGCTGTTTGCATTGGAGTTTAAAAGTGGCCCAAGGCATACCAACTCTTTCCTTTTCCGGAAGGAGAGTAGCGGTCGTGCCCTTCCTAGCCAGTTCGTCAGCTTTACAATTTCCCTCTATATTACGGTGCCCAGGAACCCATACGAGGAGGGTCCTGAACTGTTGAGCCATCTCGTTAAGAGATCTGCGACATTCAGAGGTAGCTCTAGAGCTGTTTGTGCAAGAGCGCAGGGCTTTCAGAGCCGCCTGACTATCTGAAAAGATGTAAACAGCCCGATTTCTGTCGCCTTGTTGGTTGATCAGTAGAACAGCCTCATGTATTGCTAAAACCTCTGCTTGGTATACACTACAGTGATCGGGTAGTCGAAAGGAGACTTCAATCCCAAGCTCTGGGGAAAATACTCCTCCTCCTACTCGACCTTCGAGTTTAGAGCCATCAGTAAAGAAGTTTGTGGCACCTTGAGAACTGTGTGGTCTGTTTTTCCATTCACAACGTGAAGGGATGTGGACTCCGTAGTTTCTTGTGAAGGTGATTTCGGGTATGCAGAAGTCCGTTGGATGGTAACCGAGTCCAGCACTTTCGTGTGTCCTCCTACGATTCCGGTCCAAAAGCCAGATTCTTTTATTCTAAGGGCTGCGATGGTTGCGCTTTCCTTAGCCACAAGATTTAAAGGAGGAAGGAATAGCATAACATTTAGGGCGTCTGTCGGAGTGGAGCGAAGGGCTCCTGTTATGCATAACTCCGCACATCTTTGTACTTTCTGTAGTTTGTTGAGCACAGTGGACTTATTTAGGGTTGGCCACCATACTAAGACCCCGTATAGGAGTATTGGACGGACAATCGCTGTATAGATCCATCGTACTATGTTCGGGGAGAAACCCCATTTCTTCCCTATGGATTTTTTGCAAGCGAAAAGCGCTATGTTCGCTTTCTTAATGCGCTCTTCTGTGTTTTCATTCCAGAGGAGCTTCTTGTCCAGGGTTATTCCCAGATATTTGGCACTGTTGCTGAATTTGAGCCTGACATTGTTTAGCCGGGGTGGAGTTAGTGGTGGAGTTTTATATCTCCTCGTGAAGAGAACTAATTCTGTTTTATCAGGGTTAACGCTGAGTCCGCGGGTGGCAGCCCAGTTTGAAAGAGTTAGTAACGCCGCCTCCATGAGATCACAGAGAACTTGTGGGAATTTTCCTTTTATGATGATGACAATGTCATCCGCGTACGCCAGTACATGATGTCCCACTGCCTCCAAGCGTCGCAGCAGCTGGTTCACAGTCGCGAGCCATAAAAGTGGAGAAAGTACTCCTTCTTGCGGGGTACCTCTGTTGACGGCCCTTCGAACCGAGCAGTTGCCAAGGGTTGAGCTCACGATCCTGCCGGTAAGCATTTGATGTATAAGAGACACCAGCGGCCCCTCTATTCTCAGCTTCGCCAAGGCCAGGGTAATGGCGTCCGGGAGCACGTTGTTAAAAGCTCCCTCTATGTCAAGGAAAGCAACTAGGGTGTATACCTTAATTTTGAGTGACTTTTCTATGGTTGAAACCAATGAGTGAAGGGCAGTATCCGTGGATCTGCCCTTTGTATAGGCGTGCTGCGCGCCAGAAAGCTCCGAGGTTGGTATGGTCTGCTTCAGATATATTTCAATTAGCCGTTCTAGAGTCTTCAATAAAAAGGATGATAGGCTGATTGGCCTGAAGTCTTTGGGTGTTGTATGGGAGGCTTTTCCTGCCTTGGGTATAAAAACCACTTTTACCTCTTTCCAGCTAGAAGGAATACAGTTGATCTGCAGGCACCCGGAAAACATGGCCTGCAACCAGGGCATTATATGATTAAGCGAGCGTTGCAGTTGTGCCGGTACTATGCCGTCAGGGCCTGGTGATTTATAGGGCTGGAAGGTGCTTACAGCCCATTCAATTCTCGCTTTGCTTATGATGGATTTGACCAGCTGTGGTGAGGTCGGAGAGTCTAAGGCGATGGTTGTCTCAGTTACGGTACTACTCGGGAAGTGGGTGTCCATGAGTAGTGTCAAAGATTCTGTGCTTGAGTCTGTCCAATCGCCGTTTTCTTTGCGTAAGTAACTAAGCATTATTGGCGCTTTAGTAAGTATTTTACGTAGCCTTGAGGCTTCCGATGTGGACTCTATATTACTGCAAAAGGTGGCCCAGGAGGTACGTTTGGCCTTCCTTATTGCCATTTTGTATCTATTCAGCTTCGACTTGTAGCAGCCCCAGGAGGTTACGTTGTTGCTGCGTCTAGCTGAATTAAATTCCTTTCTACACTCTCTGCGGAATGTTTCAAGTTCTGGAGACCACCATGGGGTCACAGAAGAAGCTCTGGAAAACTATCAAAGCGGTTTCCGTCCCGGAAGATCTACCACAGACCATATTTTCACTCTTAGGCAGGTCCTAGAAAAGGCGAATGAATTTAACATAAACATACATTCGCTATTCATAGACTTCAGAAACGCCTATGATAAAATAAAACGTGAAGAATTATACCTACAAAGCTATGGAGTACCTAAGATTCCCCAAACACCTCGTAAATTTGACCAAAATCACAATGAAAGAGGTATTATGCAGAATAAGAATTGAAGGAGAGCTATCAGAACCATTCAACGCGACAGTAGGACTAAGACAAGGAGATGCCCTATCGTGCTTACTATTTAACGTAGCTATGGAAAAAGTGATAAGAGACGCAGGAATTAACACCGCGGGCAGTATTTTCAACAAGTCGGTACAAATATTGGCGTACGCTGACGACATCGTAATACTAGCCAGATCCCCCGTAGCAATGAAAGAAGCCTTCATATCGCTAGAAAGAGCAGCAAAGAAATTCGGACTAGCAATTAATGAAGAGAAAACAAAATATATGTGCATCTCCAAAAGACGTAATGATCGCCAGAATATGACCATTGATACATACAACATCGAAGCAGTAAAAGAATTTATATGTATATCTAGGGACGCTAATTTCAAAAGACAACGACACGACATTAGAAGTTAAAAGGAGATTAGCGCTGGGAAACAGATGCTACTTTGGGCTACGTAAACATTTCTTATCAAGGAACATATGTACATATCAAGAAGCACTAAAGTAAAACTGTACAGAACTCTTATAGGGCCAATACTACTGTATGGATCCGAAACCTGCACATTAAGAAGTAACGAAGAACACCTCCTAGGGTGCTTCGAAAGAAAAATCCTGCGCACTACATATGGAGGAATCAACGAAAACGGTGTTTGGAGGAGAAGATACAATCACGAATTGTATCAGTTGCATAAAGATCCAAACATCATAAAAACTATAAAAATTAACAGAATCCGATGGGCAGGACATGTTGAACGTAGCAGTGACGACAGCATAACAAAAATTATTATGAACAAGAGACCAGACGGACACAGAGAGGTACGGGACGTCCAAAAAAGAGATATATAGACAGCGTAGAAGAAGATCTACGAACCCTAGGTATAAGAAATTGGAGACTTCAAGCCAGGGACCGACAGTTCTGGAGAAGGATATTGCAGGAAGCCAAGGCCAATAACAGGCTGTGGAGCTATTTATGATGATGATGCTAGTTCGCCCTCTAGCCATCGGCCCGTGGAGTTATTTATAAATCCTATATTCGGCCTACGATACTATCATAGTAACTGTTCCACCGAAAGAAACGCGCTCCTGCCTCTACTCCCAGATTAAACCACTTGTTTTATAACCTCCACCGGCAACCCCCCTTTCACGAGCGCTACTAACTAGAAATTCCTTTCTTAATAGAAAAACACGACTGCGGAAAAACCTTTTCAGTCAGTATTTCCGAACTCCTACAACATGCAATAGTAAAAAGGGTGACTCCTGAGCTTACATCTACCACATAAAAAAATACGTCATGTTCTGCATCTGCGTAGAACTTGAGCCGAGTTAATTTACGTATGAATCTAGGTCATGACCTAGATCCATTTATTTAGGTCACCTATTTCCATGAATTATGTAGGTCAGTAGATCATGACCTATTTCTCACCCTTAACTGACCCCATACCTACCGATATATTATAGGATAATGTCTTTGAAAAGTACTGTTAGAACTAGAGCTGACACGGACTTACACGAGGCAGTACATTTGTCCCTTACACGATGCCAAATTGTACTAAGGCCTCAAGTATTTGAAATCCCGGTTCAAAAAATGTACTACTACTGTTTATATGAGTGCGCGTATCGAGATAAATTCATTCTTGACTTGCGATACATGAGGAAATTAGCAGAGGAAATGAGCCGAGGTGTGATTGTTAATACGTACGCAGTAAAGAGACATATGTTTCTTCTTTCTAACTTTGTTTGGGGCAGTAAAATTCAACATAAAACCTTAAACGATGTGAAATGAATTGTAACTACGTAGTGATGGGTTCCTTCTTTCTTGACTTCTTTTAGGCAGTAATATAATTCTTACCCACCACCTTGAAGTGAGTTGAAATGCGAGTGGTATTGTAAAATTTGAGTATATATTGTGGAGGCATATGTAGCTTTCTTACCTACTCTGAGGCATATTAGATACAAACTCGTAAAAAGCTCTTCATTAGCATTTGGTTTCTATCTTTTTTTTTTAATTTCCTTGTTTTTGTCATTTTGGCATTGCAATATCACCTCGCCTTATTTGAAGTATGGCATTGTACTGGCTCAAAAGAAAAAAAGAGGCACCTCTTACAAACTCATTTTATAATCGTGTCCTACCTAATACTAGTTAGGACTGTGGCTATGGTAAAGTCTAGGAGTTTCTTACTTTTTCATCGAACAGGGCTAGTAAATTTCTTGGTTTGTCTTATACATTGTAGATTGGTCCAGTAGTGATACCAGCCCTAATCTGCTTCAAGATTTAGCTTAATTCTTTTGGTGAAGGGCTCGATGGGCATTTTCCTTGAGTTAGCATGAACTTCGGAAAGAGATCCTTGTACCTTGGTAAGCACTATCCTCCTTTTATATTGACAAGGACATTGGCGTATCTCCGTGCATCGAAGCCAGAGGATGGATGATAGCTTCGTGGGGAGGTCGTCGATAACAAAAGAGACCACCATGTGACATAGGGCAAAGGTTGTTACTGCTATTGATAATTCCCCTGCAATTTTACCTGCAATTTCTTTGCTTCTCAGTATAGTGACAATCCGTTTTGACACAGGGGGGGGATTTATTCCCTCCCCGCATGTTATACGGATTAGCAAGAAATCTCAAAGATATCCTCTATATCTATGAAGGAACATAGAGTCAGCGCGCTGAACATACGGTATAGGACTATTTCCTAAGAAAACCTCAGGAAAATAAGATAAATTCAGCGGGTTTCTGTATATTACTAAGGCCTGAGATTTTTTAGGGTTAAGTTTCAATTTGTTTTCAAGAGCCGAGTTCAGAACACGCATTAAGTCATCGTTAAGTCTCCATATACAGTCTTCGATAAGTCCTAACAGTCGATTTAAGTAAATCTGTTCGTCATCTGCGTATAAGCGAATCAGACAGTGCTTAACTACAGTGGGTAGGTCATTTATAAATAGGCTGAATAGTAAGGGGCCAAGGATGGATCCTTGGGGAACGCCAGATTTTAAGGAAGCTGACTTTGAGCAGCAGTCCCCGATTTTGACTCCCTGGGAACGTGATTTTAAGAACGCATACACTAATTTTAGCGCTGGTTTGCTGAAATTAAAGTAGTACGCTAATTTTCTCAACAGCAAATCATGATCGACGCTATCAAAGGCCTTGGAAAAATCCTGGAGCGCAAGAGCTACAAAATTGTCCTTATCCATCGCAAGGCGAAAGTCAGAAGTAATCTTTAACAGCGCAGTGTCACAGCTGTGTGCAGGACGGAAACCCGATTGGTACGGACTTAAAAGATTGTTTTGGGTTAGATGGAGTCTAACTTGGGAGTCCATTATTTTCTCGAGCGCTTTGGCCAGAAAGCAAAGAAGACTTATTGACCTGAAGTCCCCGACAGATTTTGGACTGGCGATCTTGGCAATAGGGATGACTAGCGCTTCTTTCCACGCTGTGGGAAAGACACTGAAAGTGAGACAGTGGTTGAAGATAGCAGTTATAGGGTAAGCGACATAAGGGAGGATTAGTTTTATGAATTGTGGAGCAACTTCATCAGGACCAACAGCATTCGAGCGAATGGATAGTATCACCCTAGCAAGATCTGTAACATCAATACAGCTGAAACTGAAGTCACTATCGAGATCACACTTAGCAGAGAATATTGCATCTAAATTTGGTGAGTCTGTTTCATCAACGTTTGAAATAGATGCAAAGTAACCATTCATGTCGTCAACATCATAGCTGCAGGAGATACTAGCATCTTTATGCACACCTAGGTTGCTCAGAGTATTTCACAGCTTTTTTGGAGCTACCTTTGGGTTGAGTTTATTTTCATAATAACGCCGTATCGCATCTTTGATTTTCTTATTCACTAAGTTCCTAGCTTTTTTAAAGCGAGCAAGACTTACTTATGATTTGGTTCGTTTGTACATGGCATGCAAGAAATCACGTTCAGCTAGCGCATATTGTATACCGGTTGAGAACCGGTAGAGGAGCATATTTGTCCAGGAGCAATTTCACATTACTACTGAAGTTTAGAACCATTGTGTCTAAGGTACTCAGATAGCTTTCAGAGGGCACGTTCTCGTGTATATTCCAGCTGCTCGGGGCAAACAAGTCCGTTTGACCACATTCAATGAATAAGGAATTTATGTCAACGCTTTTGAAATCGCGGTAAACAGACTCTTTGTATGGGCGGGTATACTGTGGCAGTTTTATGTCATATTTTAGCACCAGAATATCATGATCTAGGTTTGCGGGGGGTGTGAACTGTGAAATAGATTTAACTTTGTTTGGATGTGTGGATAGCAGAAGATCTAATTGCGATGAAGAAAACTTGCTGTAATAAGTTGGAATTCGATTTAGCACTGATATGTCAAGGGAGAAACAGCAAGCTATCAGAAAGTTCATTTCTATTAAGAATATTAACATTAAAATCACCGCCTATAATGATATTATCGTAACAATGAGTTAAATCGGCAAGGCGGCTTTCAAAATCAGAGAAAGCCTCTAAGCAGAACTGCTGTGGGGGATAGTAAACCGAAGATAGTATGCATTTTTCTAACCCTGTGTCAAGTTCTACAATGATATACTCAAGCACACCAGAACTGGATCAATGAAGCAGTGTAGACTTGAAAGACTCCCTGACATATAAATGGCCACACCACCACCCCTTTTTTTAGTCTATCATTTCGAAAGATTTTGAATCCATTGATTGATACTAATGTGGAAGGAATGTGCTGCTACAGCCAAGATTCGTTCACAATGACTGCATGAGTCTCAGTGCCTGCTAGCATTATGTTGAACTCAACAGATTTATTCACTAAGCTACGCGCATTGAAGTAACACACATTCAATCCTGGAGATTGCGAGTTAAATATATTAATTAAAGTTCTTACCTTGTTCATACATATCTGACTGTTAGCATCAGCCATTGGAGAAGGGAAACGAGGACGTAATCCAATCATATCCTAGCGATTATCTAGGTTTTAAGATGCTGCTTAGATTTATTAGCAATACATCAATTCACTGCGTAGAACGGAGGAGATACATCACGCCCGAAGTTTAAAAAGCCTTTAAATGTGTTAAAACTAGCGTTTATGGTAATTCGCCAACGCCCTTCTGGTTGAAACTTACTAAATCAAATTGTCCATTAATAGTCTCATCCTTAAGACAAGCAGAGCAATCAATACCACTCTACACTTCGATAATGAGATTAAATGATCTAATAATCCGAGCTTATCATCCACACCACTTGACATACAACATTAGAAATCCCCGATTTGATTTCACCCAGCAAATCATGCAATTAAAATGCGAATACAGCCGTAATCACTTAATTGGGGGCGGGGGTGAATTGGTCGCATAATCCCTACGCTCCCCAAAATATGCAGAACTATTCCAATAATTAGATCCCGAGCGGAGTGACTACATTGGACCAGCACCACCCAAGGATATTTCACTTGACTGAATAATTCCGAACTGATTAACGTGTGGAGCCATAATCTCAGTCCTATCGCAGGATACAGCATCTGCTGCACAGGAGCAAGGATGTTCCTGATCCTGGTGTTGACTTATCACTTTGAGAGGTGCACGATGCCCTAATTTCGTCGACTTTTCTTTTCGCAGCTACTTAAGAGCTACTGACGCGGCTGAGTTATAACGAGAAAGGGTTGTGGATTTGAGGAAGGGAAAAATCGCGGCGATTATGCCAGGAAGAGTCATTTTAATAATTGCGCCCTGACGATGGGAGAAATCTGGGGGAATATATGAATAAGTTAGTGCAGGGGCGAATCAGGAAGTATAATTGAAATTTGTTAAGGGTTGGTGTTAATTGGAAATTGTTACTAGCATAGATATTCCGAGGGACTTTGGTCTTTGTGCATTAGGAAGACGTAATGCCATAGAATAGTAATTTTGGCTGGAATTCCATTAGGAAGCAGGTGCTGTAGTTGGACCATCATGGACAGAATTCTCTGTTATGACTATTGGCTGCTGAATTTGTGTGTGCTTCATAACGATATCATTCAATAACTTCTTTATGGCTGTTCAACAAAAAAAAAAAACTACAAACGAATGCACTAATCAGAATGGCTATATTCCTGAAATTTATTGTGAATGGAAACCACAAGGTGCACAATGCATTATGTGAAAAAATCAGGCTTAGGAATGACCCTTTACACTCCCAGCAATGTCTAGTAGTTAGGTTGATTGGAAGGATAAGAGCCTAGAATGGGTTAGGAGTCTGGAGTGCTCGAGTAGATGCCTTACTTTTGACGTTTGAGATGTTATTAAAGTTCAGAAATACTGACTATGAAAGATTTTTCCACGAGCGAGCGACTATATTCCTTCGACGGCTGAATGGGTCTATGGGAAAACAAACGGCCCACTGTAGAACTTTGAGGCTTTAGACCTTGTTGAGCCACAGTAGCATTAGTATTCGAGACTCCAGTTCAGATAAACAGGTTGTTATTCAAGCATTAGGATTGTTGTTTGGCGAATTGGAATATGTGGTCATTCTATAGTAGATCACTAGTTAAAAATCTACCCCTGTGATGATTAAAGAAGTGTTAGCCATTAGATTCACATCATTCGCTGAGATTAAAGAAGAGTAGGTGAACCTTTTGTTAGTGATGATGCAGTAGTTCGTTTTGGACACGTTGAATTGGGCACGATACTTGTGGCTCCAGAGTTCGATGTTCCTATTGATAGGGTTGCTACTAAGGTTACGATCAAGTCTTAAGAGTAACGCATAGTAAAGTCATCTACGAAGCAATGAAGTGGGTGGAACGAGATTGACGCAACTCATTAATAAAGATTTGGAAAAGCGCGGGTTATAGAATTGGCAACTGCTGTTCATCGATAGATGTTATTTTAGAATTAGTTTATATGATTAGCTTAGAGTTTAGTCACCAGAGATCTCAGTTAAGGGCCTTGGAGATATCTAAAGCTACTAGACAAGATGAAAGGAACTTGACAGTGACGCAACAAAACACTTGGAGCGATAATTCACTAACGCCACTAGCTCATGTTAAATAACCTAGTCAGCACGGAGTTCTGCACTGATTTATGAATTGACCCAAAATTATTAAGACCCGTGAAATGTATGGGTATGAACAAAGTAAAATAGAATAAGAGCGTGACTCAAGGCCGGCCTTTGTAGTCAACTCTGGGTAAACTGCCTTAATGCCTTTATGTAGCGAAGATACCTTTAAGATAATTGCGTTTAGCGGTGAATTTACTGACGCTGCCGCAAAACCAAAATCCTAAAGTGCTTCTTGCTAGTGAAACTAAACTAAGCCAGAGACTCAAAATGGATTACAAAGATTATTGGTAGACCTGGTAGACTAAATGCCACGCAAGGTGGGGTGTAGTAATATTATTAAGGACAATCCATAATACAAGATCATGTATAGCAGGGAGATCGCAAAGTTTCGGGTGTGCGTTATACACTTCCTTCTGTCTTGTGGCAGTAGTCTGTATATAATTGCCGCATACGCACCCCAAAATTCCCAATCCAGACTGTTTATAGAGGATATGAGCTCGCTTTTTGAGACTCTCCAGCTAGAGTCGGAGCAAAATAAACCTTTACGCCACGAATATACCATCATACCAAAACGGTGGTTCTTTTTTTATATATCGTCGCCTTAGTAGTGAAGGGAGCTATTCCACACTAGATTGGTTCCAAGATATAGACAATTGAAAAAAGAAGGTACCTACAAAAAATTTATTTTCGTTGTATCTCTTCTATTTGAATCCAGATTTCTATAATTTTTTGTAAGAAGGTAATAAATTAAGGTGTTTAAATTTCGAAAGTTCGATTAAGTATGCTCATATATTATTTTCGAAGTTATTGACAATATTTTGCTTAGCTCTTTTCACCACCAAGGCGACGATATGTTGTTAGACTTTCGGATGGTTCTACTAGGAGTAAACACAAACCTGACAAACTGTTTCACAACGGTGCCGTGCACGAAGGTTTGAAAACAGCGGTACAAGTCCCTGACGACTCCACGTAACTACACGAATATTACGAAGAGTGAGCCTTGCCTACCAGAAGAGCGCTGGTCACAGTCCGAAACGGCTATGGAAAGGGCAGGAGAGAATAACGGACTATAACCTCCTAAAACTATAGGAACCTGACCAACAATGAGATTGATGCATATTTGAAAGATATAAACACTTACATACCACGGACAAAGAAGAAAACAGTACAGACTGTTACAGGAACGCTACCATCGACGCACTACAAAAACATAAAAGTAGAGTACTTACGAAACTGACCAAGTTCCCAGATAGGCCAAGTCCGGAAATTGTAACCCTTAAATCGGTTATGAAAAACATACAACAACTCCACAAACAACAATCCTCACAGTTTGTGAATCTGTACTGGAACAAAAAGATTCGTGTTATTCTATCCAATATCGCGAGCATGTTTCTGCAGAGAAATAAAAGCTTTGGCAGTAACACCCAAGTTACATATACCCAGGATAATGACTAACCAGGAACTGCTAAGACCTGCGAACATAGATCCCAAAGAAACTAGTTACGTAGACTATAATTATTGTATAGAGGACGAGCAGGAGAAAGTGGATTTAGCGTGGGCCTATCAGGGAATGTATTCGTTGAACACTTGTGTTCAGACGAATTTTGACCTTGAAATAGGGCCCTACTAAAGAGATCGAGGTCTTGATATCCGAAAACCGAAGAATCATCCAGTTCAGAGAAGACTGCCCAGCGAACGATATTCCCGAGGAATATGTTTGGCGTAGATAGATAATAATGATCAACGCGATCAAAAGCCTTGCTGAAGTCAGAATAAACAGCATCAATTTGATGACACTTCTCTACCATAAAATGGTTTTTATAAGCGGTCGAACGGCAGTTACTGAATCCATGCTGAAAGAGTTTTTGATCTATCGGGGGACATAGGCCAATTTTTCAAATATCTTAGCAATTGCGGAGAGGATGGCGATGCCTCTAGTTGTCCACCAAATACTTATCACTTTATTCATGGATTGGCACCAGAAAAGATTTCTTCCACATCGTAGCAAAAGTACCTAAAGAGAGAGATTTATTGGAGATAATATGGAGAGGTGGTAAAAGTTGTTCAGGAGCAGGACTGTAAAAAACCAGGGGCCTAACCTGACCCTTAGTTGGGTCCAAATTATCTAAACCGGTCCTTATGTCGCCAATGGAAAGAAACAGACTGTCAATTAAGAGAGAGTCTTCACTGCTAGTAAGATAAGTCAGCGATGTTTGAGACATGGGGCAGAAGAGATCACTGAGCCTGTCAGCAAACACATTACATGTTACTTGAGGAACTAAATTCGAGTAAATAAACTAAAATCGTTTATTGTAAGACGAATGGTGGTTGATGGTTTTGGAATTGATTTCGAGTACCCAGGCCGAGTGGTGAATAATATTAGAAAATAGTTAAGGTCACCAAGAATAAATATTTCATCATTTTCGTTATTTACCCAAAGCTTATCGTGAACAGCATTGAGTACGTGGACATAATCATCGTATATCGGTTCGTTTGAGTAAGGTGGTATAAAGACTACACCAATAAAAATGCATTTAAGGCTTGATTTAATCCGTATAAAGGCATGCTCAAAAGATTGAGGGTAATTGGTTACAATCAATTCACTATTTAACCAGTCTTTGACCGTAATAAGCCCACCCCTCCTCTTGCGAGATCTGTGGAGTTAAAGTCTTGGTCATATTTGTAGCTGCTTTCCAGGATTTCCTCATTTAGAAACATGTTATTTAACCACGTTTCAGTGATCGCAAGTATATTGAAATGGCAGAAATTTGCGTCAATGAAAAGATTTTTAACTTCCCAGTATAGGAAGTTATTGTAATCGGTCCGAAAATCGAAATCGAAAATTTCGACGTATTTCATCTTTCAAGGTTCCAGGAGCATTTTAAGCAAAAAATTTGGAGGAAGTGTGTGTGTGTGTGTGTGTGCGTACGGATGTGGTCATTTTTTCCTTTTTTTTATGTGATAGACTAGAGGCTTAGGGAAAGCCCCTTTGTACTGTTCGACAATATTTTTTTTTTTCGTACAGAATGTCGAACAGCAGCTCTAGCCGGAAGATAGAGAGTAGAAAGGAGAGAGAGAGAAGTAGGAAGGAGCTGCCACAACCTAGCCGCGATATTTTATTTCACCTACTTGTAACAGCATAATGGCGCGACTATAGGTATATTGGGCGCCACTTATGCGAGGTATTGCCCCCCTAGCCAGAAGCCCGCAAAAGCATGACCAAGGAGTCAATACCATACATGAGAAAAAAAAATTCCGGAACTCCTATCCTCCCCAACCGCCGATACTAATGTTAGGGGGATATGCTGCCGGCCACACGGAGTTCACTAGCTCGTCGGGGGGGTCGTGGGGTGTGTGGCCGGGACGATACCGATATGGTTCACCACTTACCTCAATGTTACGTCGAAGTCCTCTTCAGTCCATTCACGAGGCACGTCGCTCAGCACCGAGCGCCATTGATGTCTACCAGTGGAAGCGACATTATTCAATGGGCACCCCTAGAGAGAATCTTGGAGGGAAATCCGCCAGGCATCCTGAAAGAAATTTAGCCCTCTTAGGCCCTCATGCCTATTTGAAAGACGGGTATGATTACGGGAGAAAGTAATTCAATTTTATTTACTACACCAGAAACAAATGGGTTCACATATTTAGACAACCAAAAAAAAATGTATAAAAATGTGTTTGTATAAGTAAGTGAAAAAAAGAAAAGAACTGAATTAATAGACTTCACTAGTAACTAAAAAACGTAACACTAGTAACCATGAAGCAAACTTTAACAAAATTTCGTAAGTATTAACTATAAAAAAGAACCAAAACGACGCCCTGGGCCCAGTACGTTGTCTTCTTACAACAAGACTTAACGTAGTTGTTACTGTTAGTAAAATGGACGCGAAATTTTCAAACAACAAGAAAAGAATTAAAATGTGTTAAAGTAAGTCATAGGTAATATTATTGTTGTTAACAGTGATAATAAAGGTTAATAAGAGGTAATAAATGTTAAGTAATATATCTAATATATCATTATAATTGTATAAACATCCAACAAATGTATAATTTAAACAAATGCATAAAATTGGTCTCTTTCTCTTCCAGACGATTTCTTGAGAACGGCTTGATAATTGTTATGATTCTGTTAAGGAGCGGGGTACCTTGGACAACGTGAACTGCGGGTACCTTAACTGGCAGGCCAATTGTATGAATCCGCGAAAATTTATTTAGCTCCCTCTAATGACGCAACCGTTTTGTAGAAAATAAATAATTTATTGTTCCAGCAATATCTTATGGTCTAAATGTCGGCCACAAGTAGCAAAGCCAACACACTCTAGCAATGTTTGTGGGTGTCAATCGAGAGGAGGGAAGTTGACACAAAACCAAACCACTGAAAAAGTCAGAAAAAAGACCTTTTTCCAGCCAAAATACGAGCCAGCTAATTAGGTTCTTCTGGGCCCTACTCAGCTCGAATCTTCTTCCGGTGATCGAACGCAAGCTGCAAGAACATATAATGAATACCACCTTTTTGTACCCATACAGTTGCAGGCCTCGTTTCTTGCAATGTTGATTATAATAGATCTTGTGGAAATTTGATGTGTTAGGCTTCTGCTTGATAAAAAGTTGAATCTTCATTAAGAGAAAGACAGGACCGCAGCCAATCCTTGCCGATTCACCAGCATAGCAACACCACTTCTTCCCGAATAGAAATTACTGCACTCTGATTTTCTTAAATCTCCAGACGTGCGACAAAATCATTTGTGTTATTTGATTGCCGGTCGGTTAAATGAACAGCGCGAATTAACTACAAAGTTTCTTATCCGAACACCGATACAACCAAAATTCCATGAAACTAATTAAATTCCAAATTATAAAAATAGTTTTACGTCCGGCCACTTTTTATAACTTCTCTCCCCATCAAAGCTCCACCAAAAACTAAATTTTCATTTTTTTCCCCATCAAAATTATAATTTGTTTTGTTTCGCCGCCTATTTTTATCTTAATTTTTCATATCGGGAAGTGATTTTCAGTTCATCACTACAACTTTCCGCTAGGGGAATACACTTATTAAAACCGACCGTTACATACTTCCAACCATTTCGCGACACTGGCATCGAGGCATTTGAGAAACAACTCGCTGGAGTGTTATGCCTCCTGAAACGAGTTGAATCTCATCAGCCAACCGATGACATGCGCTTGGTGGAGCGGGGAAGGACTAGCGAAGGCTATGACAGGAGGAATCAGGAATGTAAACAGGGGAGAAGAAAGAAGGGAAGTTATGTGGGTGGGAAAGTGGAAAAGGCGAAGGACCGTGGGGCTGGCCGGGATTCGAAGCCGGGACCTCTGGGATAGTAGTCAGGCGCCTTACCTTTAGACCACCGAGGCCCCCACGATATCGCGCGAACCAAAAAAGATATCGACTTCGTTGAGATGTCGTTCGAAGCGTATGATCTGAAAAGATTTTCATAAAATTCGGTCGAGCCGTTTTTTTGTTTAAGCGGCGCACAGTAGCGAGATATTTGATATTTCACCCAAATTACTCTAGAGGTCGTAAGTTTTAACATCATCATCATTGCGCTCCTTTAATCCCTCATGGGACATAGGGCGGAAACAGTTGCCCTCCATCGGACTCTGTTTTTCGCGACAGCTCTCAGCTCCGACCAGGATCTCCCAGTTGTTGCGGCTTCTGCTAGTAGGGTTCTCCTCCACGTTGTTCTAGGTCGTCCTACTCGACGGGATCCTTGCGGATTCCAGTCAAGGGCCTGTTTGGCTAGATTTTCGTTTTCGCGTCGCAAGGTGTGGCCTACCCAATTCCATTTCCTTCGCCTGATTTGGTCGTCTATCCTTTCTTGGCCGGCACGGCGCCATAGTTCTTCGTTTGAAATTCTATCTTGCCAGCGGATTTTTAGGATACGACGAAGGCATCTGTTGATGAAGACTTGTAGGCGCCCTGTGATGAATTGGGTGACTTTCCATGTTTCGCAACCGTACAAAAGTACTGCCTTCACGTTGGAGTTGAACAGCCGCAATTTGGTGTTAGTTGAGATCTCCGTTGATCTCCATATGCGGAACAGGCATGCATATGCGCCTCGTGCTTTATTTATTCTGGAACTGACATCTTCTTCTGCACCGCCATTTTCGGTAATAATACTACCGAGGTAGCAGAATTTATTTACCAGTTCCACGTCACGGTTATTCAGCGCTGTTCGTTCAATGGTGTTTGCATTTATCCGCATTTCTTTAGTTTTAGTCGGATTTAGCCTTAAGCCTGCTGGACTACTTTCTGTTGCCAAATTGTTAATCATGTTTTTGAGGTCCTGGTGTCTGTGGGCCAGCAAACAGATATCATCTGCGTAGTCGAGATCCTTAAGGCGGTCTAACAAACCCCATTGTATGCCGCCTGTTCTACTATCTAGAGCGCCGACAAGGATGTCATTTATTACTATAAGAAATAGTAAAGGCGAGAGTAGGCATCCTTGTCGTACTCCTGAGCTCACCTCGAAGCTGTCGGATAATTTTCCATTATGGAGAACTCTGCATTTGGAATTGTTATATAGGGCTTTTATCAATTCTATTATTTTATCAGGCAGTCCACGTCGCCGTAGTGCCTGCCATATAAAGCTCCTATTGACCGAGTCGAACGCTTTCTCATAATCTACGAAAGCAAGGTAAAGGGGGGATCGGAATTCAGTAGACTGCTCCACTATAATTCGTAAGGTGTTGATATGATCAATACATGAGTAAGTTTTAAGTTATTGACAAAATGTTTTTTTTTTTAAATGTTCATCTTGAATTTACCTATCGATCTCTCTAGCCGGATTTTGAAATTTCATTTTCGTTTTTTTTTTAATTTTTAACAAAAAGTCTAATTAAAAAAAAAAAAAAAAAACACTTTTTTCTATTCAATTTATTCTAACGGGCCGAAAATTTGAGTTTCCGTACCCATGTTTTTTTTAAATGTTCGTCTTTTAGTTAGCTATTAATTAATTTTTGATATAGCTTTTGAAAACTGTTAAAATTACTGTCAAATATCAAATCATTCAGTTTGAAATTTTTTGGTAGAGGTTTATATATCACCTTGTATTTTTGTAACCCTATGAGAGATTTCCTTGAATAAGACCTCAATCTCCCGCCTATGTGAAACGGTAAAAATTGAGGCTTCAACCCACCAACTTCCAGAGTTATGTGTCGTCAAAGTCAAAATTTTGTTTTTGTCTTCACTGAAATTTCAACTTCAACCACCTTTTTCGCCAAAAAAAAAGTAGCTAATTGATATTTTTTTATTACAAAATTGGAAAGCTTGGACAATTTCCTAATGTTCAACAACTTTTATGCTACGCCCTATAGTTTTGAAGCTATACGCAATTTTAATGGTAACGCAATGTTGTGTTAGGCGGCTTTCACACTGAGGCAACAAGCAATAAGCACAGAGTACTCAACATACAGAGGGAACAACAGGAACAATGGGTTACGACGTCCAAAATGGGTCACAAGTCGTAACCCATCCGAGCTTTTTGTTTTCTTTGAGAGCGAAACTCATCATGACTCTCTCTTCAAGTTTTTCACTGCTAAGCAGGATGTGTGTGCGCAATAACTTTTTGGTGCGGTAGTATAGTAATGAACTGAAATAGAATCTTTGGAAAGGAAAAGAATATTTTTCTACCTGCGATTGTGATAATAAAATGAAATGGGTCTTTGGGTATTTCTTATGAAATTTCAAAATTTGAGGTATTATTGAAATTTCTTTTTTTTTTATAAATTTAGAATTTTTTTTGCAGAAATTAAAAAAGTTGCTTTAAGAGATCTATTTTGGAGTATTGGTCCTCCATATTTTTGTATATAATCTTTAAAAAATGAGGTTTTAAAAAATAAAGAAATGAGGGAATGATTAACAGAGTGAGGGAATGATTTATTATTATATTGTAATAAAAAACATATACAAATAAAGGAAATTATGTAATTTTTGTTATATCAAACAATGAAATAACTTAATCTAAAGAAAATCAACTCAAAACTTGTACTTCAGTCAGTCAATATAAATATATATAAACTCAAAAAATTAACAAATACATTATTATAGAGGTAACAAATGTTTTAATCTTTATCAAGGCAAGGAGTAGTTTGCCGAATTCGTTAGAGCAAAAGAAGTAAAGCCTTATTTTCGCCTAAACATGGAAAACAAGGTGTTTTTTTTATAAAATTATGCGATTTATCACCTTTTTATAAGCAATATAAGTAATTTTTCAATTGTAACCGATAACCACAATATAAATAATTTATTATTCCATGAGTTTTTTTCCCTATCATTCTTCGATTTCTTTATTTTTACATATTTTACATTTCGAAACGAACTTTTTTTTTCTCCTTCAGTCTAAAAAAGTGGGTACTCAAGATAGTTCTATCAGATGGCGTTATAAGTTATTTCAATTGCTCAATAAATGAGATGGCGGTAATAGTTAGTCGAAAAGTGTTTACTCGCACTGTTGATGCCAGATGGCATTAGATGATTAACAAACTGTGTTCATATAAAAGTGGTTAGTCACAACTATGGTGTCAGATTGCATTAGGTACTATAAAAAAAACTTACGTATTTCATAGTACAGATGTACAATAAAATTTTGAAATACCGATTACTTCTTTTGCCGAGTTCGAAATTATAATTTATTTCTAAAAATATGACATATTCGTTACAAATTAGTCGAATCCAGCACTGTTGATGTCAGGTAGCATTCCTTATCATTTCGATGATTAACAAAAAGCGTTCATATTAAGCTGGTACGCGTCTCAAGAGGGCGGATTTACCATTTCTTCACAACCGCCTCGAAATAGGTATCAAATGAAAGGGAATGATATAGAAAACAATAAGCAATATAGTATACTCTATAAATAGTTAGATCCACCGCGGCCATCTCAAGAGGACGCATTACCATTTTCTTCACAACCCCCTTGACATGGGTATCAAATGAATTGGTGTGATAAGTAGAATACAAGAAGCTATGTCGTTAAATCCACGGCAGCCGTCTCAAGAGGGCGGCCTACCATTTCTTCACTACCCCCTCGACATGGGTCTCAATTGAAAGGGTATCATAAGTAGAATGCCATAAGCGATATAGTATACTCAATAATATGGTTAGATCCATGGCGGTCATCTCAAGAGGGTGGATATTTTTTCTTTAAATATTTTAATCTTTCTTTTTCCCGCAGTTTTTCCAAAGATTCAGTATTATTTTTCATTTTTTCTCGCTTTTTTCTATCATACTCTTTCTTTTTTAATTTTTTTTTTCCGTATTACTCAACTTTTTTGGTCGTGCCATTTTTCTTTCACGTACATGTACCTGTTTTAAATTAAACACCATGAAATAAAAGTTGCAAGAAATAAATAAAATATCCAAAAGAACCGTAGAACACTGTATAAATCATTCCCTCATACGGCTGTAATTCCCTCACTCCTAAATGCAGTGAGGGAATGACTGTGAGGGAATGACGAATTTTAACTAAAGCTACAAAAACACCGGCACATAACCTCAATTTGATTGTTACTTTGCGATTATGCAATCTACTCCCAAAAACGCATAAAAAAAACAAATTACTTTTACATATATTTAAATGCTTAATATATTCATGAAACGTGAGGTAATGATCGCCATAAATGTAAGTCTTTAACAATTTTTCACATAATATGTTTTTGCACAAACTCACCTACGGTTGAGAAGAAATCGCTATCTTGAACCAATTGAGAGTGTTGCCAAGCACTAAAAACTTAAGGTTGCGTTCCTAAATATCGTTCGATACGTTCAGAAATCGAATATTCGTAATAGGGTGAGGGAATGATTTTATTTGGCGGGACATTTTTAAAATCGAATTATCGTTTTTATATATTCGTTGTTGTAAGATCGAAGGCTTTTATAGACAATAACCAACATCTTTCTAATATATTAGCATAATTTTATTATTAAGAATATTGATATATTTGAGATGAATAGGTATTTTAGTTATGTTTTTGAACTAAGGGACAAGGTGAGGGAATGACTTTCACGGTAAAAAAGTAGCCATATCTTTTTTTTCTTTAGAGGTAATAGGTTTTCTTTTTAAACAATAGTGGTATAGACAGCGTGCATTGAAATAAAAAAAAATACCTATGTAGTTAAAGCATATGACTCGCCAATAATGGCTCGGGAATCAAATTTCGATATTTGATGAGAAATACCCCTTTATTGTTTTTAACTAACTTTTTTTCGTAAACGAACGATTAGGCCGGCGCACTAAAAATATAAAGAAACAATTAAAATATTAAAATTGCTAATAAGATTTTTTGGGAGTTTAGATGATATAAAAAATTAAGAATTGTAAAATGATTAGAAAATTTTTAATTTTTAAAGATTAATGTGTATTTAAATTATTAACTTTACGAAAAAAAGTTATATTACATTTCTAGTGCTAAATCCGTCCAAAAATATTACAAAATTGTTACAATTTTAATTTTCGTTTTGTTATAAAATAACTGTTTATAATAATATATCCCTTATGGACCCCGGATTACTACTGTTTATGTAATTTTTACTATTTAAAAGGGACTCATTTTTAAGTCCAAGCCATTCTCCTTGTTTTAATAAATATTCTTGCAATTATTACAATGTTCAACCTTTGTTTTGAATATATATTAGTTTATAGAAGCCTCATCTGAGAAATTATTTTTTAACAATTAACGATTTTGTGTGTACCTATTTTGACCAAACGGTGTCTTTTCAATCTTTGTAACAAGAAAAAACAGTAATCATAAAAACAGCACTGTAATGAAACTTTTTCCTTATTTAATATCACAGTTTTTACAAATCAATGGTTTCTCTACTAAGCATTTTCCACACGCATACTTTGAAAAGTGTTTTTCGACACCTCTTTGTAGAAATAGTGCTTAAACAACGGTATCAAGTGCCTCTTCTAAATACCAGTACTTTCATTATCGACTTACAAAGAAAGTAAGTCCTTGACAAGAACACCCCCTACGTTTGTTTAACATTGATTATAATTCACAGCATCTAACAAAGTAAAATCTTCATCTTCATTGCATGTCATTCGGCTGGAAAATTTTAAATGACATTATCTGCGATAAGGATTTAAACGTCCGGACCACTGTCCTTATAGGTCTGGTCTATAATGGACTCCGACCGGCTTGTCCTTTTCAACTTAGTGTTGGAGAAAATAATCCAGGTAGGTAGCCCATTATAGCATGGTACTAGAAATACGCGCACGGCTTCTAAAAGCCAACAAAACCTACTGCAGTGTGTCAAGACACTTCAAATCCAAGCACTCTAACCTCTTAACCTTGTTCGACAGTAACTTCCTTCGGAAAATTGTTGTGAAGAAGATACAACCCCAAATTGTACTAAATATATAAAGAACCTGCCACAACCATAGATATGTCACGCCTACATTAGATAGGACATGTAATGGGAATGCCTGCAGAAGTGCCCCAAACTTCCTGTTCCTCCAAAGGCCAGAGCGATTAGGGTTACAAGACTTAGGAAGAGATATAAAGGTGACAAAAAAATGAACTTACAATTGGGTTACCAACCAGAACACAGAGATACAGGACCAAGATCATTGAACGAAAGTTCTTGAGGAGGCCTAGGCTCACAGACGGCTGTAGTGCCAATGATGATGGAGATAAAGGACAGTTCCGAAATTTTACAACGACGAGATCTACGAGCGTTATAGCGACATAGATGTTGTGGAGAAATCAAAGCGCGGTAGGTCCCGGTGGACAGGGTATCTAACTCTTATGAGTGAAGATGGACAGGATCGGAAAGTTCTCTACGGTAACATCTATGAGGGCGATAGCGAGGGAAACCCAACGTTCGCTGGAAGGATGGCTGGATAGAATCGGGATTGGTGGCGAGAATAGTTACGAGAGGGCGGGACGGTAAAGCGATTGTAGAGCCGTTAAATAAGAAGAAGTCATTAATGGATGGATGCATACATCGCATAAACCGTATTCACTTAACGACCTCGTATTAACCACATATGAACGACCATCTACCAGAGAAAGTCATAAGCTTCAACCAATTCAATTTACAGGACCATATCAAATCAAAAATGTTTTGGTAACGACCTGCTGCTGATGAGCTTGCAGACAGGGAAACGAAGTGGAAAGCACACCCCACTTAACCCGGATGGGAATGCCCTTGCCTCCTACAAACAAGCTGTGAGGAAAATCAGCTTGGCTCGAGCTGAGTTGAGTTGGATCACAGCAACGGTGTGCCGCACTCTTCATGCAATGTGGCCAACTTTGGACGCAAAGCGTTCAACATCTCTTGTTCAGTTGAACCAAAAATGAGGTAAGCCATATAGTAAAGGTGCTGACCGGTCACTGTACCTTTGCCCCGCACGCCGAAAGATTAGAACTTCCCCACAACGACTTATGAAGAAGTTGTGGTAATGAATAAGAAGAAGAAACTGTCTCCCATATTCTCTGTACATGTCCCGCTCTCGGAAGAAAAAGAGGACCTTCCTTGGCTCACCCTTCCTTAATGGATTAAGCGAGCTGCAAAATATTGGTGCTCCTAACCTCTGTCGCTTTATCAAAAGCTCAAAATGGCTTAAAATGGCCTGAACTTTGTTCCAACACTACATAGGATGGCATCACAATGTGCCCAATGTCGGGCTAAAGTGGGCAGCCATTTTAACCTGACCAAACGACCACTTCAGTGCCAGGATGGCGAGCGCTGTCTCCAAACAAGAAGACAACTTACTTTGTATGAATCATCGTTGCTGGTTGGTCAGCTGATGGGATTCATCAAATAATAAAACTGGTATCGCAATTTTTGCAATTAGGTTTGATAGTAGTAGGTTTAGCCCTGGTTTTAAAAATCCGCACCATATAATTGTAGGTCTTTGACGGTTAAAAATGTATGCTACAATAGTTTCCTTCCATTTCTTGTAAACATTTAATGAAGTTTAATTTTTATAAAAACTATATATCTCAAAAATCAATAGTTTTCGAGCCAATCATGAAAAACTAAATTTTATCCCCTTTTAACCCCCCTAAAAAACCACACCAGGTGAAATTTACATTACATAGCCTGTCGTACATCATAACAAAGATGCCCACAACAATTCTTCTTTATCAGTTATAAATAAAATTAAACTAAGTACTCTCACATTTTAAAATAATAACAATAAAAAGCCAATATCCCCGAAAATATTCCTAGGTTAAACCAGAAAGGTAAATTTCTTATGCTATCCACCAAAATTTAATTTTGTTCATGGGCAGAAAACTTTGTTTTTTTCTTCGTACGTGCATAAATGAAAAAAAAAACACTCATAGCAGATGTTTGGGACTAGAAAAAACCTCCCCCCCTTTCGAATTTCCCTTGCCGCACCGGAATGCTCCTATCAACTTTCTCCATAATAATATGCTGGCACATTATTTATATGTATGTGTGTAAGGTAAGACCCTCTGCCCGGCGCTTGTTGCTGCGCCAACGAAGTCGTGAGAAAAAGTTAAATTGGACAGAATTTTCTCTCTTCAAATTTGATATTGTCTCTCACAAAGAGCTTGCAAAAGCTTTACTTCAAAATAATTTGATAACACATTTTGTTCTTCGTTGTTCCCTCTGTATATTAAGTACTCTGTGCAATAAGCAACTAGCAACTGGTGATAAGCAATACGCAACATAATTTTGACCTTATCTCACGTTGAAGCAATATTATTGCTACTAGAAATCTGTAGCTATCATGTCATCAGACGACTCCGATACGATTTTTTTAATGTGGTGGCTGGCATTTAAGAACAAAAAGATGAAAAGGAAATAATGGGTGCCTTGAAGTTTTACTTCAGCCTCAATTGCTTTCAATAACTTTGCCTTTTCAATAACTTCCCTTCTGCTGTGGTCTTTTCTAGTAAAATCGTAAATGCAGGGTTATTTCCCCACTAGTTTTACAAATTTTGTATTAAAAACTGCATCGTCCGAAATATTTTTCAAAAAATAAAAAAAAAGTGTATATTCATCATTCCCTGCTACTACTCGCAAATATTGATACTACACGATGCAATATTTATCGCTTTTCAACATGCAGTAAGTATCGCCAGAAATAATATTGCAGCAACCAGCAACATTTTTCGTTCGACCAATGTCGAGTTGCTCTAATGTGAGACCTCTAATTTCATTCAATGTAAAATATGCGCTACTGCTAATATTGCGTGTTGCCTATTGCCAATTGCTTGCTTGTTGCCTCAGTGTGAGAGCCGCCTTACCACTGGAGCAGAGGTTGCTTGTAGTTACAAGAGACGAGCAAGATATATTTATTGAGTAATCTAGAACTTAATAATATAGATTAATAGACCACTTGTTTGAGTATGAATAATAAAGGAAGAGCATTCCAACAAAAACATCGTCACTAATCACACCTCCCCGTATTTACTATTACCCTTCAGTTGCTGCTCTCTTTCTGCATATCCAACTATTCGTCTGACAAACAAGTCATCTCCTTTAACTGCCCTATCAGCCCTTCCGGCCCCCTTCGGTATTTACTAACTGCTCTGTTAGCCCCTATAAAAAAACACAGGTAATGCGGTAGGCATTCCTGGATCTATTTGATAAAGCGCGGAAAAGTCTTAATCAACTATTTTTTCCCCAAGATGTATACGTCAAGTCAACAACTAAGCACATACTTGGGCTGGCACTTGGTAAACCCATCTCAAGGATACTGACATTTTCCGACAAATAAAATCCCTAAGTAAACAGCTCGCTTTAATCTACCGACTTGATTAAAGCACTCTCTCTCTCCCCACCAATGGAAGAAGAAAATAATTTCTTTTTTGGCTTTGGTCCTTGCTAAAGTTCTTCTGCAAATTAAAGGTCAATTTTGACCACTGAAATCCAACATAATTAAAGGTTATGGCTCGGATCCCAGCTTCCTCTCGTCGGTTTTGCTCTCCCCCATTTTACAGAAACAAGATTAGGACCATTTATGCCATTGGTCGAGGTCCGCCCACGTCTGTTGAAAATCTATTTAATGGACTGCTAACCGTAAAAAGAACCCCCAAAGAATGAAACTACATTGAGCATTTAATTTTTCTAGATTCCTTCACAGCTCTAGATACGAGCTTCATTCACCTAGACCGAGAGGTCCTTATGCCCAAGGATAGAGGCACATTCCCTTATGTGTCCTCCTCCACTCGATGCCATTCGTATATACGCTTTTCCTCCTGAGTTGTTTGGGTTTTTCGTTGTAGTAATTCGCATCTCGGGAGCAGCCGATGGAGGAAAGCAACCGAATCTCTCGCCATAAAACCCCAAAAATTTATTTCAGATAAACTACCAGCATGGTGGTATCCATTCTGGTACTAGATATATCTAGGGTTGCGGCAGACGAAGGGAATGATTTAAGCCCAAAATATTGGAGTTTATGGTACCAATGAAGTTCTTTATGACTTAGTACTCGAAAGTATATGGGCGGAAGTCTTTAAGTTTTCCGGATTTCTTTCAATAGAGTTTCTGTTAAAGGGTAGACCAAAAGAAGGGAGAGCGGGAATAGTTTCACCCATAGATGAGGGACTGGGATTTTCTTCCGACTTTATCAGGGATGAAGGTTAATGCGAGAACTGAGTATCTGGAAGAATAGTTGTACTTACCTAATTGTTCTGCTGTTAAGGGAAACGAAATGGGAAAAAGTTTTGCCTTTGGATTTAACGATCCTTTTTATCAATGAATTTCCTCACATACAATAGGCCCTTAAGAGTCTCTAATACTCCGTTTTTATTAGTCATTTAGGCTATAGGTCATTAAGAGCAGTTTCCGTTAACAAAAGCAAAAATAAAACCATAAATGCGAAAAGGAAGTTGAAGGATCCACCGAAATAAGTAGATAAGGAAAAAGTATAGGGCGATTCGAAAGGTTTTTTTTGCTAATCAATATAATTAAATCTTTGTCAATGTGGAGACAGGACGAATAAATTTTTCTGATGAAATGTTCGAGGAAATTTAATATAGAAAGTGGATGTCGTTGTAATAGATGTTTCCACAAGAAAGACATTGATGTCCCCGTATCATAAAGATAAAAAGAGCGTTATACAAATCAATGTAATGAAATTTAGTAGTTAAGCTCTACAATTTCCATTTCTAACTATACCATGTCGTCTACGATTTGCAACATGTTTGCTTCATTCTTTCATCAATCTTTCTCACTTTCTGACTTTCAGCCTAACGACAATAATTTTCGTCACATTATTCCTAACCGAGATTCTCATTTTTTACCTATCTCAATTACCATTGCCGATATCGTGAAACATATTGACGATCTCCCATTTGACTTCACTTCTGGCCCCGACGGTATTCCTCCTGCTGTCCTTAAGTCCTGTGTGGAGGTTCTGCAGTCTCCACTGATAACCCTTTTTCAAAGGATAAAGGGTACTTACCCACTCTTCGGAAGAATTCGTTTCATAATTCCTATTCACAAAAGTGGTAGCAACAACGAAATATTAAATTATAGACTAGTTGCGAAGTTGCCTGTTATACCAAAACTTTTTGAATCAATACTACACTCGTTCCTATCTGCAAGAGGCTGGTCTCAACGAATCAACATGGTCTTCTTGCAGCTCGTTCCACCACCACCAATCTTCTTGAGTTCACTGCTCATGGTGTCGAAGGCTTCGTTTTCGGTTGTCAAACGCATTGTGTTTACACTGATTTTAGTAAGGCATTTGACAAGCTCTCCCATTCCATTATAATTCTGAAATTAAGAATGCTAGGTCTCCGCAAGCTCTTCTAGTATGGTTCCAGTCTTACTTAGGTGACCGGGACCTACCAAGTTCTTTTTCGTGGATCCAAATCAGTAACCATTGAGGCGACATCCGGTGTCCCTTAAGAAAGTCATCTTGGCCCTCTTCTCTTTATACCGTTACATAAAGAGTGCCGAGGATTGCAAACTTTTGCAAGTTGACCTCGACACCTTTTACTCTTGGTGTGCTAACAACAACAACTATATCTATCAGCAAATCAACTATATCTCTTCCAGGGGTAATCTAGTCCTGGGCTTTATAAAAAGGTGGTCCAAAGAATTTAACAACCCCTTGGCTAATAAACATTTCTATATATTTCTCTTGTCAGACTATTACTCGAATATCCGTCCCAGGTTTGGTTTAATCACTACTCTTCGCATGTTAGAACTATTGAATCGGGTCAACGAAGATTCGTTCAATTCACACTAAATCATCTTCCTTCGGAAAACCCAATAGTTGTTCCATCATATCAATCCCGGCTTAAGTTACTCAACTCAACTTCAAAACTGCTTTCTCCCTCGCAGCATGCCTTCACGACAAATCAGTAGACACTGCTCTTTACTCTTTGGCAGCGGTCATCGAAAGATCCCTTGAATTCAAGGAATTCACGTTGGCTGCTTTCGTATATAGCCCTCAAGGATCTTAATTCTGTCGTCACAACATCCACGACTCTTCTGAACTGCCGCAGGTCTCTGTGTGAGACTGCCACTCAGTTTGATATAACACTGTGTTGGGTTCCTGGACACAGTGGGGTTAGGGGAAACTGTAGAGCAGATGAGCTTGCTAGACAAGGAACCGAAGTGGAAAGGACACCCCACTTAACCCGAATGGGAATGCCCTTAGCCACCTATAAACTATCTGTGACAAAAATCAGCTTAGCTCGAGCTGGGCTGAGATGGACCACAGCAACGGTTTGTCGCACTCTTGATTCAATGTGGCCAACTTTGGAAGCAAAGCGCTCAAAATCTCTTGTTCAGTTTAACAAAAAGGAGATAAGCCACGTGGTAAAGGTGCTGACTGGTCACTGTCCCTTTGGCCCACACGCCGAAAGATTAGAACTCCCCCACAACGACTTATGCAGAAGTTGTGGTAATGAAGAAGAGGAAGAAACTGTCTCCCATCTTCTCTGTACATGTCCCGCCCTAGCAAGGAAAAGAGGCATCTTTCTTGGCTTACCTTTCCTTGATGGATTGAGCAAGCTGCAAAATATTGATGTCTCTAAACTCTGTCGCTTTGTCAAAAGCTCAAAATGGCTTGAAATGGCCTGAACTATGTCCCAATACTAGAATGGCATCACAATGGGCCCAATGGCGTGCCTAAGTGGGCTCCCTGGTGGGGGCAGCCATTTCAACCTAACCTAACCTACTCAACTTAAGCTCGCTTCGCAAGCGTCGTGAGGAGGCCGATGTTGTATTTGTTCATCAGCTCCTTAATGGAAAGGTCGCCTCAGGTTTTCTAGGTCGCCGTGCGTCGTTTAGAGAGAGTCGTTATAATCTGAGACCCAGCTGAAAAGTGCGCCTTCTGTGTTAGAAGATTTAACTCTATTACTAAAAAATTATACCTATTGTAGAGGCTGTTGTTGTTTTAAGCTAAAATTGCTACGTTCATAATTTATAATGCCTTGCAGGTCCTAAACAGGGTATACGGATGGCAACTATGTTTTTAAAATGGACATCCATCTAAATATTACCAGCGCCAATCGAACAAAAACTAATCCATTCAGTATTTTAATGGCACTCTTTAAGGTGGCCGAAGTTTTTTTTTTTTTCAAGTAGACTCGCTGCTCCCAAAAAAAAGTGTTAAAACGATCAGATTGATTAAAGCAAAGCGAAGTTCAAGTAATTTCAAACAGATGGCGTTTATCCACTTCCCAAGGCACACCGCAGGTCATATATCGGAAAAGCTAAGACATATCGAACACTATAGATGAAAGCACACCGAAATTCAACTAATTTCGCATACATAGATGAGGCTCACTCTATTCTCAAGCAACGCCGCACAGTGGGAGATTTTGTTTTTTTTTTTTTACTCAAAATCTAATATCTCAAGAAAGAAAAAAGATAGAGCACTCATTTTTTTTTCTTTGTAATTGAATAGGGAATTAAGGAAAACTATTGAGAACGTGAGAGAATGAAAACCTAACCTGTAAATTGTTGTTAAACCTGAGTTGAGTGCTCTATCTTTTTTCTTTCTTGAGATATTAGACTTTGAGTAAAAAAAAAAAAACAAAATCTCCCACTGTGCGCCGTTTGCTGATAGGTTTCGAGAAGTGTTCCGCTCCAAATCTGGTACTGCATACCCTGATATCACTGAAACGCAAACTGAAACATCACTTAATATAAGCAATCTACGTATGTATATTAACGCAACATTGACACGTTTAAACAGCCTTGACGTTGCTAAACGTCAAGTTCCTGACAATCTCAGTACCTGTTTCTTTAAATAGTGCTCAGAACATTTATTATTCCCTCTTCACATAATTTTTAATAAATCATTGCCGCAAGGAAAGTTGCCTGCGAAGACACTCCACTGCCCGTCTCATACCAATCCACAAATCAATTGATAAGCAACTTGTAGGTAACTACGGAGGGCCAGCGGTGTAGCTTGGATTTATGCTACCCGGGCGAACCGTAAATTTGCCGTCCCCTATACTCGCAATTAAACAAACATAATTATTGGTCGAGGTTGCACTCCTATCGACGCGCAATATTATTTGCAGGCCTTAGAGAGGCATAATTTTCTACCAAATTATGAAGTTGCTGGTAGATTTCGCAAGCTGCAGCAGTTAATCTATCTAATAAAGGCAACATTTTGGGCTTTAAATCGTTTTCGCGCGATAATTCGGCATCTCTATTTCCGTCCATTTCATGGCAGGTTCTTCGCACCATCTTTTAGCGTAACTTAAAGTTTACGGATTCATCTCATTTCTTTTCCAATTTATTTTCTGAGCACACTGATGTATGTTAAGTCCCTCCGGCTTCAATTAATTCATTTACTTCTCATAGCACCGGTTGCCAGAGGCTGCAAAAAAAACAGAGAAACGGAAACATCCTACGTCCTTTCGTTTATTCACCAAAAAAGAAGAGAATCTCAAAATCGTCGTTTCCATGAACCATAAAAGTCTCAAGTACAAGCGAGCAAACTCACACTATTTCCTTCTTTTATGGCGCGGACTCTATCTTCTTTAGCCTTGTCCAAATGTTGTTGTAATGGTATGGTGTCATGTTTGCGGCATCGTCTCTTCCGCTCCAATTTGTTGCCTGGACGTTCTTCAAACTTATGCCTGTACCAGCAATCACCACCTCCGATCGATGTTTAGAAAGATAGCGTAGTAAAAGAGCGTAGCAACTAGGCTCAGTACACAAATCCGACAATAAGATTGATATCTTTTATTTGTTACTGTACACCTTTGTGTTTTCCGACTATTGCAGCAGCATTATCATAAGCTTGCTCTTTCCATTTCATATATGCAAATTCGATATGGAAACATTTTGAATGTGCTGAGCATTTGATTTATAATTGGCGGCTTTGGGAATCATTTTCCAAATTGCAATTTAGAGGGGGAATGATCCAAATGCATAAAACTTTTTCGCTATTTTTCAAGATAAGTTCAAAAGATTTACTTAGATAGATAGATAGATCATCGGCATATAACTGAATAGAAGAATATTTTACTACATTTGTAAGGTTGTTTATACAAAGGTTGAAAAGCAAAGGGCCCAGGATAGAGCTTTGTGGTACTCCACAATGAAGAAGCGCACGTTCGGAGATAGCTTCTTGCACCTTGACAATTTCGGAACGCTTCTGGAGATAGCTTTCAAAAAGTTTGTCTGCAGTAGTTAGGGGCCAAATCCAAAATGTCGGCATAATTTTTCAAGTAACAGCAGATGGTCTGACTCAGTTGACCTGAATGAAATCCAGTGGGACTAATACTGGAGACAGACTAGTACACTTAATCTGGTCCTCCGAATATGAGTTAACTGGTTTGCAATCCTTTGATCTTGCCCATGTGCGGAAGTAGGAATCCACAGAAACGAGACCGATTTGAAACTAGTTTGCAAGTGTTGGGTGCAGATTGCAGATGTATACAAAACCTCTTCTAGTGAAGGAAGACAGTAGGAGATTCTATTTACGCAGCCTAAGAGTTTTGCGTAAAATACCTTGGTGGAGCTGGGCGAGACTCTTAAGAGCATCCAACGAGAAACCTGGGAAGATTTGATTTCATTTTAGTTTATAACCTGCGCCAAAACTATTGGGAATATCAAAGTCGCTTTTTTCATGCGCAGTGAGAGTCTCTAATCCCCACCATGAGAGTAGATCCGACAACCAAGTGTGCAACGCCACTAAATCTCACTAATTAAAAACCCAAATCATCCGCTCATTTATATTTATTCTCAGTCCGTCTCACTGCGACTTATGTCACTGTCAGATGCTATGGGGAATATCATAGCTCGTAGACGAATTTCGAAGGAGAAATTACAATGCACATGCGCTTGTATTTTATTTTATTCATACACTAAATGTTAATGTGTGTGGAATTTTCATTTCCTCGCTTGCGCGCGTAAAATTCCCAATCGTTTTGGCGCAGGCCATACCATTGCTCTATAATTTATCCAGGAAACCTCTTTGCACAGAGGCTAATGGGAACTTCACTATCAGCGGTTTTATTTTGGTCGAAGATCTAGTGCGAAGTGCACAGAAAAATGGCAATAGATTGTGTCCAATAGCTGCAGAGACAAATTATGGAAGTGGCTGTGGTGGCTCGTCGGGCATGCATGGAATCCTTGTGATTACAGCAGCAGTCAGCCGATTTTTCCTTGGAGGTCGTCAATTTCCTGACGCGATGTTTGCCCAAGAGCAATTTGACATTTCGGTTAAAGTAAGTGCTATTTAATGGAACCAGTCCCAATAACTGCAGTAACACAACGCAGCTACAAATGCTTGAACTTTTTTTTTTATGTGACAGACTAGAGGCTTAGGGAAAGTCCCTTTGTACTGTCGACAATCTATTTTTTGACCAGCTTTCAACTTTTCCAAGCGATAGGGTTTGTTTGTTGTGTCCATAAGTGGAAATGTCAGTCTTTCATCAATCTACTGTGCGATGTTCAAAAATACGAATACGAAATACAAGTCAACTAAGGTTTAGACAAACTGCAAATTTAAAATGAGATGAAATGTCATACGCGTACAACGCGTTCATTGAGTCTGTCGAAAGCTTTTCAACCTGGACTGGACTGGACGCACACATCGTGTTAACGCATAAAATAAGGCGCATCAAATTAAAAAAAAAATTCTGCAGTGATGAGCGATAAACTATGTCAAAAAGAAATTATTGTATTATTTGCTGTTAGCTTTAACTGCGCCTTGTTTGGCAAAGAAATAAATAGCACAACACCCAACCGCGCGAAAAACGAAGACGCAGATCGAACACTATCCAATAACACACACCGCGAAGTTTAATAATTTTTCTCACAGGTGGCTCTCATCCACTTCCCAAGGCACCAACCAACTACACGAAAGGTTACCCAAGTCAAACACTGTAAAATTAAGAAACACACCGCCAACTATCTATGACGTCACTGGACCAGAACTTATATAGCTATACTACTTGGTAACATATTAAGACTGATTTTAATTAGGACTATACATATGCTTTTCTGTAGGGCACCAGAAGGTCAATAGAATCGTATTGATATGTTTTTCTTCCAAAATTTCATTAATGCCCTTCCTTCCACATACGTTTATTGATTACCTCCACCCACCTAATTACAAGAAATAAATTAGAAAATTACTTTTCCAATTAACCAAGGCAACGAAGGACTTCCTTAAAAATAAAAAGGATCTCACTTAAAACCATCTTAGCAGTAAATTACCATAGCTACTTTGAAAATATAATAAAATCTGGTAAAGAGTGGTAAAGGAACGAGAGTTCAACATGAAAATTGCATAATTTTTAAACCGAAAAACAAATACGGCGTCTCTAATGGTATATAACATTGCTAAAAAGCTCATTAATTCAGGAATTTTAAAAAGGTCATCTAGTCAAGTATTCAGAAGCGAGGGGCTCACAACACTTGTGAACTTCAAACGAAAATGGGGACTAAGGAATTCTTTCACGTCTCTGTGATGGTCCTAAGCCCTTCGTTCAAACATCCTTCTCCCCCCTATACCCACTTGGAGCAGGGCAATAAGAAACTTAATGTAAAAAAAAGTAAGGGGACAAAAAACGTAAATGTCAACCTCCAAAGGTGTAAATCGACATCTTATCTCTTTGATTCGAAAGCTTTGCAAGGATAATACGGTCCCCGAAAATCCTTATAAGCATCCTCATGTTTATAAAACGAAGAAAGACGACACCAACTTACCATTAAAATAATTCCTTTCAATAAGCTGCCTCTCGTTCGGCATCCTTAAGTACTTTCTCTACCCGGCCTAGACAGATTGTGATAATCTGCCTAAAGATCTCCTCATCGCTTTTAGTCACCTTAATCGCAAGCACTTAACGTGACAGAGAATTCCGTTTCAGTGTCGGTCCCTCTCTTTCGTAACTGTGCGAGGATTCACTCGACAGTATCAATTCAATTGACTTGCAAAAGATGTCTTGACAGCCCTTGGGCTGTTTATGCCTCTGCAGAGGAATGAAAGGGCTGCTCCTGCTGCTGCTGGTGCTGCTGCTGCTGGGGCGGGGAGGAACTAAACCGAAAAAACTGGAAAACTTGAATGGTAGAATCCCAGAAGTAATCAATTGCCGTGAAAGGGTAGTGAGAGTAATTGTCTGAAGCTGGGAGCGTCAAATGAGCCGTAAAATCGTCATCAGAAGGCATCAACAATTCAAAGAAAAATTTTCGGCCTTCAGCCGTCGTCGTCAGTTGGCGGCAGAAAGGAAAAGCTGTTTAGCTGCTGGAGGGCTGCCTTTTTCGGACTAAAGCCAACACCCGAGGGCCCTCATGAATAAAACATCAAATCTAGAACCCTGCCCGCTGGTTCTGTTAATTCGGATGGTTCCTGAGGAGCACATAAATCCAAACCCTAAGTCAGCCCCGGACCTCCCGGCCCGGCCTCCGGACCCACTGCCGAATGACATAGGCGCGAACTGGAAACAATCTCAATTGCTAAGATAAAAGGCGGCCAGAAAAGGCACACGCACACACCCACCCAGCCCAGATATCCTGTGCCGGGATGGGTGCTGTCAGGATCAAAACGATGCGCAACCCTTTCATCCACGCCCTCTTCACTCCGGTTCCGGTTTATTATCTTCTTTCTTTCTTTCATTACTTAAATTTTTTTTCTGCTGTTTTGTTTCAAATCCTCGTCATTTTGCCTAGAATGCGATTGAGTCTGACAATTTTAACGACCTACTCAGGGGCTTTATCGCCGCAGGGTGTATGCCTGGCCTATATGTCCGCCCGGCCAACAGCACCCAGTACAACAAGCTGGCTTGACAAAGGACAATGCCTGTGCTCCGGCTCCGAACGTACGATAAAAATGACCCGTTTGCATGTGTGATAGCATGTGGATAAGAGATAAAACAACAAAAACAAAAACTACAAAAGGACCCAAGGAGAGCGTTGGAAAAAATTGCGACTCATTTTTATTGCGGGGTTGATAGATTTCCTCCCATAAACTTTCGTTGTCCTTGCCATAGTGTCCTGGTTAGGGGCCCATTGATGAATGCCTCTCAAGTGCTGGCAAGGGAAGGCCTTTCTCGCCTAAGCTCTTTCACCTCACGGGCCTCGGCCCCCGAGTCTCTAGTTGTACGTGACAATTGTTTTAAGGCCTCGTTCGGGTGCGCCGTGGGAATAGGTTCCGGGTTAAAAAGGCATTTTTTACTACCCCCGAAAAAGTTATTACATTCCGGTAAGTAACAGATGAGGAGAACCAGCAAAAAAAACCGGAGAGAGAGAGGGAGCAACATATGGCACGAATATTAGGCAAATTCCTTTTCACGGTAAATTCCTCGCTCGAATAAATCATCGATATACGGAAAACTATGGAGAATGATTTTCTCCTTTTATCGGGAATACTTAACGGAATTGATTTCGGGATTAAAGGCAATTTTTTAAAGCTTTGCGGAGGCCAGAGCTGTAATCTGGATGGAAATGGAAGGCTTTTGTCGCAGTTGTGTGATCAAAAGATTTCTGGGGGTATACTCTCCCTTGGGGCAGTTTAACCTTGTCAACGCTCAAGCACTTATCGACACTCTTGAGAACATGTACAGGGTGTACGAAAACATATTGGTCAGAGGCGACTTTAACCTTCTTGCTATTTTTCTTTAGTGAGGTAAAAGGTCCAAAAGTACCAAGGCCAGTCGTTTGGCCTATGGTACTACACCCCTATACCACATATTTGTAGGAGATTTAGAGGAAATCATAAATAAAGACTAGGAGAAGAGCGGGTGATAGAATACACATGCGAAATATCGAAAGGCACAATTTAAGGTTTAATTTAGACCAATAGCTTGGAGTTTTGTAAACAGAGTTCTCCGACAAAAGTCCTCGAGTTATTTAGAGCTTCCAGATTAAATGAAGGGAGCTGCGCAGTGACGCAACAGCACTTGAAGTGATAACACAGCCCCACAAAAAAAAAGTGTCAGACCTGGGGGTCTCACTAGGCTTACTATATGTTTTCGGGGTCGCTGAATCTGAATATGAGGTCTATATAGCTCTATCAGGTCTAGGATTAGCCATAACCTCAAAAAATAAGCCGAAAAGGGGGTTTTAAGGCTTATTTTTTGAGGTTATGGCTAATCCTAGACCCGATAGAGCTATATAGACCTCATATTCAGATTCAGCGACCCCGAAAACATATAGTAAGCCTAGTGAGACCCCCAGGTCTGACACTTTTTTTTTGTGGGGCTGTGAATCGACTAACGCCACCAGCAAGGAATGACTAAGTCAGCACAGAGTTCTGCCATGATTTATGAATTGACCTAAAATTAACAACTGCTAAGTAACATGGGTGTGAGCTAGAGTTGGATATGACAGACGCCCCTAGATGGAACGTAAGGTGAATAAACGGCAACAATCCCTGCCCGCCATTCCCGTAGGTCTATCGCCATCTAAGCGAGCGGAACGGATGACCACACGGACAAGGTGAATTATCCGAAATTATTGTGAAAAAGCAGTACTGAGATGTGGGTGGAGTCGTTGAGGCCACCCTGGTTACTGGTGGACGGACGAGATCGCAGAACTCTGCAGGGCAGACAGAGAGTTTGTGATATCTACGCAACTCTTTTAGCTGCAACGTTGCAAGCGGCCATGGAATCTCTGAAGCAAGCCATCAAGTCAAGCCAACGGAGATGCTGGAGGGCCCTAATGCGGACTAAGGTACAGGATCGTCACGAAGAGGTTAGGAGCATTTGCTCAACGGTGTCAAAGGAATCGAGTTACTTTGGACGATATCGTGGTAACTTTTTCCCCACCTATTCGCCCTCTAACCCCCCCCCCCCTCTTCAACGAAGACGAGCTGATAGTAACCGTTCGCTTGATGCGCAACCGGAAGGTTCCAGACCCAGACGGCATTCCAGCAGAACTACTGAAGGCAGCAGCTTCCAGTCACCCTTCTCGATGGCTTGCGTAGAAGAGAGGTAACATATGGAGCCGCCCAAGGTTCTATTCTGGCACCTGATGTTAGGAACATTTCCTGCGACGGGCTCCTGCTTTTCTATAAGCCTGAGGGTGTTTTCCTGGTTGGGTTGGGTTGGATCATCACTGCGAGCGACGTCAAAACCGCGCAGATGCGTCTCAACCAGACAATGTGTATAAAATTCGCCTGGATTGACGACTGTGGGCTTGAGCTTGCAGCTTACAAAACGGAGATCGTGTTACTCACGAAAAAGCATATCAACACGTTGCTCAATTTCGCGGTGGGGACGCGTCTCTCGCACCAACGAAGGCGGTGAAGTACCGCGAGGTGATGTTTGATAGCAATCCTTTCGGGTACATATGCCACGAGCAGCGGACAAGGCGTTAGTTGTAGAGCCGCAGCTTGGCAGGATCATGGACAACGTTCACAGATCCTGTATGCGACGCCTGCTCATGCACACTGCCAAATCTATTCTGCTCTACGGATCGGAGGTCTATAGCCCATACTGCAGGCTGAC
Organism: Thereva unica; assembly: GCA_949987705.1. Lineage (NCBI taxonomy): Eukaryota > Metazoa > Arthropoda > Insecta > Diptera > Therevidae > Thereva > Thereva unica. Next base: position 23,180,961 of record OX465285.1, on the reverse strand, counting down.
GAGCACGGAAGCTCTTCGTGTCCCGTGTTCCTACCGCACGGTCTCCGAGCAGTGCTGGTGGTCGCCCGGGCCATCTCGATCGATCTGCTTGCCCAAGAGCGACAGTTCGTGGCGGCGAATGTTGCCAGCGCCAACACCATGGAGGTCTGTGAAGGTAATTCCAGGGTGAGCTGGACAGCCCGCCTGATCGACCAGCTGAGCATTTGGGTGGACCGGGAGTTCGACGAGGTTGATTACTGACTTACCCAAGGGCACGGTCTCCTCCATGCGTACCTGAAGGATGGTGGTAGATGCAGCGTGCCCCTACGGGAACTTCGCTTCGAACGACGCCCACCATCCATTCTTCGCATGTATTAGGTTGGTGGTCGAGCGAAACGTGTTAGAGAAGGAGCTCGGAAGCATGACCCCCGATGCAATTGTTGGCATAATGCTTCGATGCTCCGAAGAGTGATCAAGAGTGACGCGAGGAGGAATAACCGAGTCAGCAGAGAGTTCTCCAATGATTTATGAATTGATCCAAAATTTGTAAGGCCTGTGAAGTCACCTAGCGCCACCTGCATCATCGTATCCGTTGCCGGGACGTCCCGCTTAGACCGCCAGCTAACGGATCAAAGAAAGAAGAAAGAAGTGAAGGATGCCTAAGGCCATTCTCTTGAATTTAGGAAGCTTAACAGTGATCTGATCTCTAGTCCGGAGATGTCTTTTAAGTATTAGAAAATGTAACTGCCTAGTGTGCGCTATCCAGCTTAAGCTCAAGCCAAGCGTTTGTTTCTCTCTCGTGCCCAACTAGACAGCGTGGTCGGGATGTCGAGGATCTGTTTAGGAGGCTCATTGTATTTTCTTTGTCGTAAGTGGGCCAAGTTTCCCTAGAGAGCCAAAATGGCGTTTTTCATCCCGCCTATTCGCCATCTTGGTCTCCGAGCGCTGGAGAGAGACTCCCTATTGACTAGGTAGTCGGCTTTCTGGTTCTTATCTAATTGTGCTTTCTACCACACCTATATATGTAGGTCACTCAACACCGCTCCACTGGTTTAGAAGGTATTATTACTGAATCCACTCTCACCCCTTTTATATAGGTATGGCTATCTACAAAAATTCCAACGCTACATCCCTGCGTGGATTCAGAGTTCATTGTCTCACAGGTCTTCAGAATCGCCAGCACTTCTGCTTGAAAGATACTAGCGTATTCTGGAATGTACTAGTATAGTGCACTGTTAATGCTCTCTAGATAAACCCCTGCCCTGACGCCCTCTGACGTCTTGGAGCCATGCTGAAAATTCATGTATCTAGCTTCCTGCCGACGTTTCCGTTTCTCCACTTTCTTCTTGAGGATATTTCGACGGAGGAGTCCTTGCTTAAGTTCAATCTAGAGAGAAGATAGTCAGGCGGGGGGAGTACAAAAAAACATTAAGGGGTTTGTTGCACATGTTCTTATGGAACTCGTTTCCCCTATTGTTGCCATCTATTATAAGTTCGTTTCAGCGCTGGTTATCAAACTAGCGAACCATACGTGAGAATGGGTGTACATCCACCGGATAATCTTTGGTTTAAGACCCCATCTCTTGCCAAAGGACTTTTTACGGGCGTAGAAAGCTAAGCAGGGTTTCTTTACCCTAACCTCGACGTTAGGCTTAAAGTTGAGTTTTGGATCCAGAATTACACCCACAAATTTCACTCTAGAGGATAATGAGCTTGAAGCTGGGAATCTTCGTTTTTCCGGTGAACAGCATCAGCAAGTTTTGCCCGGATTCACTGCCAATGCTGCCCGGCTGCCAATTTTATTTATCCATCCTTGAATACCATATCAGGATAAGTAAAACCAAAGATGATGGTATGCGACTGTTTCTAACTATCCACTGTCATGCAAAGGTCGTCACGATGACATTAATATCTTCGCTTGGTAGGCTTCGAGGAGTGAACTCTCTATATTTCACCCTTCTTACACCCGTTCTCCTCTTTTCCGTTTACCTTCAATACCCAGCTATCATTTGAAATAAACATGCAAAGTGATATGTGCTCCAAATCTGTGTCATACATGAACAGATTGACGAAATCCCTGCTGAAATTCCCAAAAGGCTCAAAGTCAACACTCCCAAAATCTCTCTGCCAATAAAAATTAACTAACTGCCACCAGCCAGAAATTCAGTTCTACCACACTCGAACCTTGCTTAAGGATATATAGATTTGCAACTCTCCACAACTGATCCTTTTTGGGGTAAAACTTTCCTACAACAAAAAGAAAAGTAAAATATCAAACAAAAAAAAATCCAGGAAGGAAATTCAAAATGACAATTCACAATCTAGAAAATCTGCTGTGTTAACTCAAAAGCCAAAATGTCCTGCCGCACCCGCCCGCCCCCTGTTATCCTGGGGAAATTTATTCAAATGGAGCTCAACAATCTCACATGAATGAGCACGAATGGCCATTTGAATATCGTATTCAAATTAGTTGCTACCACAATTCCGATGTATATGGCTGGATGAATTTGCAGATCTAGAATGAATTTTGGGAATTCTCGTATCTTGACCCTGCTGTGATTAACAAAAGAGGAGAACTGAAATGCTGTGATGGTGATGCCTTAGCTAGAGGAAAGCTGAATAGGAGGTAGAATTTGATTTTGAATCAAATAAATTGGTTATTTCTTGGGTGGACGTTTTTTTGAGGAATATGATAAACTTTTAAGGAACATCGGTTGTATTGATAAGGGGTTGTTTGGCATGTTTCTCGGCTGATGTTTATTGATGGCTGTTTCTCGGCTGTGGAAGATGTCTTATGCTATTCCGTGAAGTTTAGGACGGTTGTTAGTGATCATGAACAGGAGGGAAACAGCAATAATGCACTCACAATAAAAATCACCACTCATGCCTTATCCACAAGATAAATAGTAATCGCAATTCATGCAATGGCCAATGATAAAGCTGTTGGAAAAGATAGCAATACATCAGAATTGATGTAAGCCAATTCAAGCCTAATAGCAGATGCGCTACATCCAGCCCTGGAAATAGTGTAGAACAGATGGATCTTACCGGAGGATTGGGTGGAATGTATTATAGTCAAAATACAAAGGAACTATGGAGTACCACAAGGATGCCTACTTTCGCCATTACTCTTTCTTGTAGTAATAAGCCACATCTTTGTCAATGCTATGCATATTACAATGGCTGGTATACCATGGGGATTTCTAGACCGCATTAAGAATACGCGGATGATCCAAACAATCTAGCAAGAGAAAGTAGTTTGGTAGGATTCAGGCTAAATCCAGTTAAAACTAAATCAATACGGATAAATGCAAACACCATCGAACGCACAACCCTGAATAAACCTGCCATGGAATTATTAGATAAATTCTGTTACCTCGTTAGCATTATTAACGGAAAAGGCTGGAAGCTGAGGGCTGTCAAACAAAATGGGCGTAGCTCGAAGGCAATGTGTCCGCCGTATGTCCTACGAGGGATTAAGGTAGCATAAGACAAAAGAAATCAGTTAATTGACCCAGAGCCAAAGTAGCGCCTATGACAAATACTGAAACAATGACAGTATCACATACTTTATAGAGGCTGAGCCCTTTTCTCAGTGAGTTCCTTGTCAGTTTTTCTCTGTCTTCAAAATAGTCTCTGAGGGCTTTGGCAGTATCGTGGAAGCTCTTGTAGTCTCTTCTGAACTTGGTCAGCACGGATTAGTATTGTATTCCAAAATCCTAGTAAAGTTAGAAAATCATTATTCAGCAAAAGACTTTAAAGCTTTTAATAAAAGCTTTTAATAAAAACTTTTCAAGCTTAAATAAAAGCTTCTAGAGCTTAAATAAGCTTTTAAAGCTTAAATAAAGCTTTTGAAGCTTAAAGAAAAACTTTTAAAGCTTAAAAAAGCTTTTAAAGCTTAAAAAAGCTTTTAACGCCTAAATAAAAGGGAAATTGTTAGGCACCTTTCAGAGAGTATGTATTTACAAAATGGCTCATAACTGTCGAACCCGTACGAATTTCTCTGAGAACTCAATTGATGTGGATTCAGGAGAGCAAACCCTTTCTATCGAAGTATTAAGCTTAAATAAAATTTGTTAAAGATCAACAAAATCTCCGAAAAACGTAACTATCGTTACATCTTGTTTTACTGCAATATACGAACATGGCTAACTTATTTTTCTCAGTTATTCGTTGCTGAACACCACCAGAAACTACGGCAGCATTATTATAGTACCTATTGTGACCGACAATCTTGCAGATGCATTCCATCCTTCTCTGGCTGCTTTATGCCTCTTTGAATAAAGCCAACGAGATACTTTAACCTGGACACTTTTATTTCCAAAATCTATATCCACATATGTTATCACTTCTGAAATCTGCTTCCACAGCGCCTGATAGTAAGACTATGTATTTCAACACGTGCTATACCTGCCTTAGAGGCAGCGCCTGAGTATATAGCAACCTGGGTGCCAGTGCATATGGTCGCCTCCAAGGTAACATCATATAAAGAAAACAAGGTGTTTTTAATTAGAATATAAAGTTTATGCAAGAAGTTACGACCACTTGTCATAATGTGGCACATGATTGAACACATAAGACCTTGCAATGCAAGCGGGCCTATGTAAGGTTTGGTCTTGCAGGCGAATAGTGGATCTTTGTTTTACGCAAGAAACATCCCAAGGATGCAAGAGCAAGACCATTTTTGAACATAACTAGATAAAACCCCGAACATTGTTCACATAAGGTGGATCCACACATATCCGTCACGTGACGGTGACTTCAGTGCAGTACTAGGAGCATCAGTGGAAAAAATATGATCGGTACGAGTAATTCCATGCAAACAAATTGAGAAGGCGCATATTCCCAGACATCCAATGCAGTGGGGCACCGGCGATCTCCGTACCTTTCAGGCGTCCGTGAAAAACTCAAAAAATACGTCGCCACCGATATTTTTGAATTTATCCCGGACTGAAACATTTAATTTTTAAATTCAACGGAAAATTTTTTATGTATTTGAAAAAAAAAAATTTAGGAAAAGTTCAGTTGAAATACACTGAAACTTGATTCTATACGACCACTTCCAGAAGAGTCCACCTGGGCCGAAACCACTCCTCCGCGCTAAATTCCATGATGCACTTGCGATCACTGTCCAAATTTCAAAACTAAAATGTCAGATGCCATTGAATATTTCAGCATAGACATAAAAAAAGGCGGTGCTGCTTGAATGTCAGTGAAAAATTCATCACGGAAGCCACTGACAGAAAGCATCCGTGCCGTTACGAATATGTGTGGATCGACCTTTATGCGTATTCGACGCACTTTCCTTGGGGATTTAGTCGCCTTTTATTTTGGACGTCCGCGTGCTGCGAATGCAATGAACGTTGGCCTGGCACGGCCCTGTTTACACTAGTTACACCACTGATCTGACCTCCAGTCTGGAGATCTCGTTTAAGTCTTCCAGAACGTAATTGTTTAGTGTGCACTACCTGGTTTTAACAAGAAGCATCGCGTGGGCCTAACTAGCTAAGAATAGGATACCAATGTTCCGCTTAGGCCGGGTTTTCACTTAGTAGATTAGTTATTAGTAGTCTGGTACTGCCGGCGTCGCAGACTTTGACTGCTGGTTATAGAGATTTTATTGTTAAAGGAAGCATTACATTCCGACGAGACTGTCTCCTACGAACGCCGACAGTGAAATCGATACCCTGTTTTAAAATTTTGCTACATCCGTGAATTTTGGAATTTTGTTACATCCGTGAGCCTCGTGCAAATTCTCTAACTCATTTTTCTTTATCAAGGGAGACTCCTAGGCCTAGAGCTATCACATAATAAACCCATTGGGAAAAATTGGGAGCGATGCACCGGGAAGCTTACTTTGAGCACTCTCAAGGGAGCTTTCCTGGAGTTTTCACCAATGTGACATTAGCGTACTCAATAGCCCGGCTCTCGTTCGAAGTGGTTAGAATTTAGTTGGGGGACTGTTTAGGTATAGCCACTCTCGGGTTTGGAAAGAAAAAGGCAATTGCAAAAGATGAACAAAATACAAGCTTTTCGATACAGGATCACATACCCTAGAACGCTTTTGAGGAGCATAAAAACGTATGCTCCCCTGTAATGACATGCAATGTTAAAAAGTATAAGGAACTGGTATGGGAATGGGAGCGCTGTAAGCTTCTTTTGGAGTACTCAAACATGGCTATTGCAGCACTCCACTTCCCGCTGGGAAGTATATGGAACTGGTTTGGGAACAGGAGCGCTGTAAGCTCCTTTTGGAGTGCTCAAAGATGGCTATTGGAGCACTCCATTTCCCGCTGGGAAGTATATGGAACTGGTGTGGGAACGGGAGCGCTGTAAGCTCCTTTTGGAGTGCTCAAAGATGGCTATTGGAGCACTCCATTTCCCGCTGGGAAGTATATGGAACTGGTATGGGAACAGGAACGCTGTAAGCTCCTTTTGGAGTGCTCAAAGATGGCTATTGAAGCACTCCATTTCCCGCTGGGAAGTATATGGAACTGGTATGGGAACAGGAGCGCTGTAAGCTCCTTTTGGAGCGCTGAAAGATTGCTATTGGAGCACTCCATTTCCCGCTGGGAAGCTTCTCCTTAGATAAATCCGTTAACATATGAGCCCAACATGTTCGTGCCCAAACTCATCAATTCAATCTCAATTCAATCAATTCCTTATCAATTCAATTCCAAACTGCCATCATTCAAATCTGCTTTATGAATTTCCCTCTATTACCAAAAACTTTGTTACCGGACAACATAATTAACAGAATTGCTACTCACTCTACTCCGGACTCCACTCATGCGGCTACCGTGTTCGCTTTACCTTTTGTTGCCATTAGAACCATTTAATTGCCAATCGATTCATATTTGGGGCATTCCATTGGATTAGAGCAGTATGCATGCAGCCAGTCCATCACAACTGAATTAAGGTAAAACGCAATCATGGCCACGAGGGTGGACCGCCGCATCACCTGCATTCCGCCAGGATGCAATTAATGCAAAGGTAAACAAATATTGTGTTTTGTGAGTTTCATTAATAATTTTGCAATATTTTTCAATTTTCCACAGCTCATGAATTGTGTGTGAGTTTCCAGATGCGTATAAATGGGCCTAGGATGAATTTTCTTTTTTTTTTTGTTATTATTTTTGTGTTGTTTTTGTGTTTTGTTTTAAATGTGATTTTCCCTTAAAAACATTTTGTTTGAAAATATTTTCATAAACCGCGCGCACAAATAAAGCATGAAACTTTCAAATTAAGTTGACAACAGCAAAAACATTTTTTTTTTTTATTATTGACAAAAATTTCATTTTAACGTCCGTCAACTTTTTTTACGCACGCACCCCCGCACCGCGAAAAGTTTCCTTGTGTCGCTCGTCGGGTATCTTTGAAAGTATCTCAATTTCGTCAAGCGTTTTTCAATTGAAACCAGGGAAATTTTTCGGGTAAGAAAGTTTCCCAATTTTTTGTGTCCTTTTTTTTCTTTCTTTGGGAGAGTCATGCTTAAAGCCAGGACACAAAACTTCTCTCCAATGTCACATGCATTAAACATGAGCCCCACCATGATGTCCTTCGATGGTAGGATGAAAACTTGTTAATTGTTGTGTGTTGCGGTGCAGGATCACAGCACTTTCACATAGTCAAAATCCTGATTTTCTCTCATATCATATCGAAAAAAAGTCCTTTGGAAAAGGGAAAACATTTTTTTTTATGAAATTTAACCTTCCGCTTCAGCGTGGGAGAATGCTTCGTCTTTCTCCAGCAGTTTAGTCCCTTTTGACTAAGAGAAGACTCGGAACAAAATTTTCCTTAACATAGTTTTAAAGGACTAAGGTACCCTAAGTCCGCAAACAGAACCGCAGGGGAAGTTCCGCTCTTTGGCAAGGAGTCGGAAGCTTTTTTGGTGGAAAATTGAAAAAGGAAACCACTTCCTTTAATTTGTATGGCAAACATGATGTGACGAAACTTTTTCACTCCCCCATGTCCAGCCAGGGATATGCCCTTTTTGTGAGGCTACGGATGCTAGGGAAAGTTCATCGGATGCCATTTCCACCCCTCGACACAGTATCGTGGGTAGATCAGATCTGAATGGGGGTAGATGTGGGTGGACTAGAAAATTCATCGTTTTTTTTTTCATGTTGTTGTTGATAATGTATTCACGTAGAGCGGATAGAAATTTTTTCTATGAAATTTCTTCCGAGAATTTCATGCACCGATGGCCAAAGGCTCTTGCTGTGACATTTGAGCTGTTATCAGGCGTACAGCCTATATCATGTTAAAACTGTCGGTATTTGATACTTGTCAATCGATCCTAATGGGCATCAAAAGGTCTATGTCGTACACTAAATACACTACGCTTTTTTGAATTTTCATCTTTGGTACCTATTGGATTTTTGTTGTTGACAGTTGGAAGTGATGGTCCAGCAACGTTTCTGCCGGGACCTTGAATTCGCCTCCAATTTAGCAGCGGCATTGGTGGTACACAGCTTGAGATGCAACAGCTTAAAGTGGTTATACTTTTTGAAGCGATCAAGTTGGGGCGATGCTGAAAAATTACGGCATTAAAGTGTACGAAGTCTTGTGCAGGTGTCGAACCGTGAGGAACGTCCTATTTTAATTATGTGAGCACAAAATTCAATTCACATCTGTTTTCTAAAATCTTATTCTGCTTCGGTGTCATAATTGTCCATACCCATGTTATTTCACAGGTTTTGGCAATTTTAGGTTAATACACAAATCATTGCAGATGTCAAATTTCATGCTTCCAAAAACAACTTACTCTCTTCTCCCATCCGTCGCCGGGAGCGGTGTAAAACTATTTGCTGATCCATCACTTAAAGTCAAACGAGTTACATTGTCCAAGGATCTGAAATGCAATCACTATGTACCTACTACTTGAAATCGCCAAACGTGAACATCAGTAGTAGTCCAATGGATGACTAGAAAAATAAGTATTCTTTCCAAATTTCTTCGGACAGCACATTGATATGAAAATTAGTAAGCTTATCGTGCCCTCGTCTTCAAAAGTTATATGTTTCTGCTATTTGCTTTTTGCTTTTAGGGGGTGAAAACAGGGGCGGCGCTTTCATAGGTGCGAATGGTGCACGTGCACCGGGCGCAATTTGCCGGGGGCGCAATTTCAGAAATTAAGATTTAAAAAAAAATTAAAACTTTGAAGAAACAAAAATTGAAAATTATTCTCACGGGTGCAAAAAATTACACAAATTTACCCAATTTCTGTCCATTTCCCTTCTGCTCGTGCAGGAAGTTACCAGATATTTTAGCTTCGAGATTCAAGAAATTCGGGAAAAAATCTCCCAAGTGAAAGAAAATGCTCTCAGGAGCACTTTTTGAAAATTCTTTAAAATGCACCATATACACATCACCAAAAGAAAAAGATGTTCCGATGGCTCTGTATTGTGTACTGCCGTTTACCGTGATTGATATCAACATAAGGGCGCTGTTGCTGCACTTTTAAATTTTGTTTAAAGAATTCTCAAAAGAGGTAAATGAACGTTGTGGCGAGAACTCTTCTTTATTTGCTCCTTTTTGTTTGTTCCTTTATATCTGGGCTTCACCGGCCTCAGTTCAATAAAGTTCAATTCAATCCGCATAAATGGCTTCACCTGGCATGTTCAGTTCATGATTGAAATTGTTATTGTTTTTTCGTCAGAAGTAAAAATTGCAAAAGCTTACTGGAATGACATTCCATTATTCCAGTTGATTACTCTCTTTTGAGCGAGCTTTTACGTTCAATCTCAATTTCGTGTTCTGTTGGGCGAACTCAGGCTTTATTTTTCCTGAGTTCAATATGTTAAAATGTGTGGGAACTCAGGCAAATATTGAAGTCCTGTTACACTAATTTGCTCCAACTTGCGCAGTTCGGTCGGTAAAGGGGTATTACTGTGGCCAGTTTTACACGGTCCAACCAACAAAAATTGGCCGTAATCGTCTATTCCCTTTTGAAATTCGATGAAGAATCGCATGGGTTTTCACAAGAGCCAACAAACTATACGTTAGAATGCTTAAGCTTGTTTTTGTTGCTTTTAATATTGATTCTTCCTTCATTGATTCTTCCACCATTTCTTGGACGCAAAACCAACAACAGCCACGCAGCTGTCAAAAAGTTGATTCAAAATTTCCGTGAAAGATATCGGATGTGGTTTAGAACATCTGTCCGCCCATCGTCCTCACCTACTCTCTTCTCCACAAGCGACGATTTCAGCAGAATTTTGTTGGTTGGATATTGACCCATGTGAAACTTCCTATATTTCTATGTTATACTCATTATTATGGTGCAATCTTAAATTATGCGTAAACTATGCACCTCAGCGAGGTCTTTCTACATTGTGCTTCACTGCGTTTAAAAATGAACAGCTTGTGGGGCTCAATATGGCATAGTGCACTGGGCGCAAAATACCCAAGCGCCGGCTCTGGGTGAAAACAACCCCCTTCTTTGACAGTATTGAAAATCTTATAGTGCGGTCATTAAAGCATGCTGTAGACGAAATGTCTTACTTATATGCCAGTCGTATGTTTCAAATACCAGCAACCCGTTTAATGCTTTTTTAATAGACTTTGCAAAATTAGTTCGTGGCTGTAATTCTGGAAACTAAGAATCGAGAATGACCAGAGACTATTTTGGGTGCAAATAACAAAAGCGTGCAAATAGGGCTTCTTGAAATAGAAGAATTAAGACGAGGCGAGAGCAATAAAAATAGCTCGAGTGGCAGAAGCATCAAGACAACAAGCGTCACAGATTCACAGTAATCATTGCGGGAACGAGAGAACTGAATTCGGTGAACAATAGTGGCAACTCATAATAAATTGATGTGCACTTCGATCAACTGGTATATTAAATCGACTCTTGATTGGGGCGGAACGAATCGAGTTGAATTTAACGCCACGAAAACGTAGTACTGTCTGATATCCAACAAAAATTGCACCGACCTTTCTCCTATCTCAGTGAGTAAAAATAATCTAACGGCTGACTCAACTCTCAACACCCTAGGGGTAAGTTTAACGGAAGATTTGCGTTGAAAAATCACATATTCCAAATCGCCAAACAAGCCTCCCAATGCTTTGGATTTCTCAGGAGATGCAAGTTCCTCCTCCAGCCAGCCACCCTGGCTACAATCTATAATCATACTTTCGGCCCCGCCTTGAATACAACTCGTATATCTGGGCACGCGCCCCAAAACTCACTTTGGTTTGCCTCGACAAGGTCCAAAATCGTGCAATTTCAAATTCAGGAGCTCTTGGATGCACGGCAATATTTATCCCGCAACTAAAGACTAGCCCGCTCGGCGTACCCCCATAACCCTACATCCCAGTTCGCGCACAATACAGTCTAAAAATTCGTTTATGAATAGGACAACTCGACTGTGGAATAATCTTCTACAGTCAGTATTTCCCAACTCGTACAACTGTAACGAACCACTTTTAGTTACTAACGATCCTCTCCACGAAGGTTAGAAAAATACTAAAGTAGAGGTCCCGCCAAAAGAGTTGATGCCGGAGCGCGCAGCTGGGGAAATGAAAGCTGCACACAAATAAAAATTGCGCACATATTGATAAGAAATGCGCTTATGTATTTTCAAATTTCCCCTTCGAAATTTGTTGCGACTAGGCTAAAGGACGGGAACGGCATGCGGGGATTCTACTGCGCATGGAAAACGCGACTTTCTCGGCATCAATTCTTTTGGCGGGACCTCTACCACGCTTCAACCCGAGAATTCCTCTCCTAACAAAGCTTTAGGAAAATAAATATTTAATCAGCAGGCTTTGTAATTCTTTTAAAAGTTCACTTCGAAGCTTTAAAGCTTCCTACGCCGACGAGCTTTCTGGCTATAAAATAAACCGCTTCACCAGGCTAAAATTCAGTGTTTAATCAGGCTCGTTCAGGGTGTTACCACTGATCCCCGCTTACGCACAATTAAAATAGAGTAATGAGTAGATAGCTTGTGATATTCCTTTAAATGCCTGGAGCAGCCCGAAGGCAATAACTCCTATGGAGCAGCTATAGAAGCATTAACTCCGATTAGTAAGTGGAGCAGCTATTGAAGAGCTTAACTCCCGGGCTTAGGGAAGTTTTTGGCTTCCCACTCAAACGTCAGTTTTACAACGACTGAATTTTATTTAATTAATATGCTCTATTTATATAAAATTGTCTTATACATCTATTCTACTCTAACTATAATTATCATTATTCCCACCTTAGGTAAATTGCCTTGGGTCAGCAATTTGCACGCACCGGGCCTCAAGAATTTGATGCACCCGTGTGACCTATTTACGTTTTTACTTAATCGGGGAAAAATTGCAACGTTCAGTCTGCATGATTTGTACAAAAAAAACTCTTGTGTGTGACCCGTTAAAAATATTTACCTAAGGTGAAAAAAAAAGTGATTTGAGAAATATGAAAATGTATAATGGGAATGAGTGTATCACAAGCTGCTTAGCAATAAATTAGTGAGAAGCATGTATCTAGAGATAACCCGTAGTAAGTTACATAGATATAACTATAAGAAACATGTATCCCGTATTTACTTAGATTTAAGAGTCCGAAATTGTTAGTGTATAAGGAATTTTTGAATGAATAAAGAAATGTTATTTTATAAGAAGGTGTTTGTTGTCACACGACCTTGGACAACTTAAGAGCACCCGGCAACCCTCCCTTAAAAAAGGAGGTTAGAGAAACCGTACGAAACACCGTTACACAACATCTTAGAGCTCAAACGTAAGATTCATCGACATTTTGTTCTACACCCTCCAGACCCCCTCTAACCTTTCCTATTTTCCAAAAACCAAGCTTACTACTAGACATTGCACCATGACCTGAACGGCATGACGGACTGGTAGTATAAAGCTGTATACATTTTCTACGTTCTTCGGGTTATTTCGATTTAAACGTTTACCATTTGGCATTAACAGTGATCCAGAGATCTTCCAAAAGCTAAACGAGCAGAATTTTTCTGATATTGAGAACGTTACCGTGTATATTGATAACCTTTTAATTGCAGGAAAGAGTCTAACAGAACAGAATTAGGGCTCCAAGCCAAAATCGCTTCAAATTTATTTTATGAGGTATTCAGAGCGATTTTTGAGTGCTCTAATAGTAGTTCTAAGGACGAGTACACATATTTTCGATATCAAAATCAAAAAGCTCTAAAAAACTGAGATCTTCGGCACTCAGAAATAGTTCTAGAGCTATTAGTGCAAGAGCACAGGTCTTTCAGAGCCGCCTGACTATCTGAGAAGATGTAGACATTCCCACCGATTCCCACCATCTTGCTGGTTGATTTGCAGAACCGCTTCATGTATGTCTAGAGCCTCCGCTTGGTATACACTACCGTGATCGGGTAGTTGGAAGGAGATTTCAATCCCAAGCTCCGGGTAAAGACTCCTCTTTCTACTTGACCCTCGAGCTTAGAGCTGTCAGTGAAAAAGTTTATATGGCATTCTGAATACTCTGTGGTCTACTCCTCCATTCACGACGTGAAGGGCTGTGGACTCCGAATTTTTTTGTGAAAGTAACCTCAAATATGCACAAGTCGGTTTTTGTGGGGATTATAACAGAGTTCAGCACCTTCGTATGCCCTTTCCTGCTTTCGGTCCAAAATCCAGATTGTTTGATTCTAAGGTCTGCGCGATGTTTGGGCGTTACCTTGCAAAAAGTCATCAACCACTGGACTATAGATATGTTTTCTTAACAGATGCCAATTCGTTCTTCAATTATCGGCTTTGGTTTTAATATGAAAACCCTAGATTCGGCCTCTCTTCGATTACAACTCCATTGTTTAAGGTGAGGCTTCAAAGAGTGTATTGGAGGTTACCCACGAGTTTGACAGACCTTGTTGTAGTTTTCTTAGGCGGGCCTCTGTAGGGCAAGGCCAAAGTAGCCCGGCTCTTTCTCTCAGCCTACAGCCCCTTTTCGCGGTCGATACAGGCTAGAAATTCGTTGTTCCAAGTAGAACAATCTTCTCTCATATTCTCATGACCTCAAACCTGTTCTATCCATGGAACTAAGCTTACTTACAAGAAGTTACCATGTGACCACCACAGACACGACGGAATGGTAGTACAAAGAGTAATTCCTAAACTTAACACTGCCGTATAAAAGCAGTTTCGATATCGTCATTAATAAGGCATCTTTTATGGGAGTACTAGGGCGCCCTTTTCTCCCCATTTCATAAACGGCTTTGAATCCATTAATAAAATCTTATCACGCTTTAAAACACATACGAAACTGGAGACATCTTAACAAATAAAAGCATGAAACGTTTCCTTATCTCCTTAGCCTTAAAGTTATCTTAAATTACACAATCGACCATCTTCAAACTATTTAGACCACACTGCAGAAACTCTCCAGCAACGTCACCCTAAGTGGTCGAAAACTTCAAAAAAAAAGCTCAGCAAAAATTGACAAAAAAAAACTTTTGATTTTATCTCGACAGTATGGTTTCCTCCGCCCAACAAGGACCACATCTCCGCCACACTCCTCTATCTTAGCAAAAGAAACAATCTTCGAAAAGGGGGCCCCGAAAGGAATCCCAGCCAAATGTGGGCACAAATGATAAAATGTATGAAATCATCAGATAGTGAACACATGCACAATCAAAACCCCATAAAGGAATAATCTGCCGCCAGAAATAAAGTGAAATGGAACGTGCTTTTGCCTCCTGCTTCCTCCCTTATTTGCTTATGAACTTCCTCCCCCTCCCACCCTGAAATGGTTGGCGCCAAAACCAGCCCAAGGACGGATTCTTTGCCACTTTTAGCAACCCTCGATCGTATCGCAAGCGAAAGGCTTCCTTCCATTTGGGCCAGTTATCGATAGGTAATCGATTTTCCATTCGATTTGGCAAATACAACGAACTAGGACCAAACTTAACGCCAGGACATCTGGCAGCCCAGGAGCAGCCCGCTGCTAGGCTGGAGCTACACCGGCTAACAACTAGACACCACGCAATTATATGAAATGATAGCCGACATTACTTCGGATGACTTTCTCCCCTGGAGGATAACGAGAAGAAAAGTGGGATCTGAGGAGGCGTTTATCATCGCCCGGAAATCAATACGACGAGCGGCAAAAATGCTGCCTATAATTATTGATTTCGTCCTGAATAGTGCTGATAGTAATGACATTCATTCGTCGTTGATTGTTTCTCTTGAATACACACAAAACACGTTTCAGTTGAGTTACGCACACATAAACGCGTTTTTATCGAGTTCTGATAAGGGGAAGGGCGGGCTTAGGATGAATTTTCGTTATTGGAAAATTTCAAGTACGGAATTTGCTGTGCGAAGGTGGAATAGGTGAAAACGAGACTGCAGAAGACATGTCAACCGTGGCATGATTAGTCTGAAGATGGATATGTCGCGTTGTAATCTACTTCGAAGGACTCGAGTAAAATTAAGGCTCGCCACACTTCCACTTAGCACGGTAAGCTACAGGCACGTGTCAATAAAAGACGCATGGAATAGCCCAAACTCGGCTGAACCAGCTCGGTGTGCGGGCGTGCGCTGCCGTCAGCCACTGAACCTCGCATTTATTTAAACCCTCAACAATTAAAACAAACCAAAAAAATTAAATTAAATAATAAATAAATAAATAAATTAAAATATTAATAAAATTAATAACATCCATAAACCTGTTCAAATAAGAAAACAAAATCAAAACTTTTTTCCGTGTGTGTTCAAGTGGGTGCAAAGTGCAAATTAGTTTTCAGTGTCATCAACAGTATTCCAACAATAACAATAGTGATATAGACGGACAGACTGCACAAGTAGGCTTTTTTTTCTACTCTTTCCCCACACCCCGTTCTCGGCCTCGTCGGCGTCGTAGCCACTATCGGTTGCTGATGGAATTCTCCTTGCTTTAGGAGGCATAACACTCCAGCAAGGCGTATTCCGTTTGCCCCGATGACTGCGACGACGGCTTCGCCGACCGCAACTGAGGACTGTAACCTTGCGTTTGCGAAGCAGCGATTTTCTATCGCCTTCGCCAACATCCGTGGGCTACAATCGAATTTCGACTCTGTGTCGTGCCATCTTTTATCTAATTCACCCCATATCTTCGCGCTAAGTGAGACCCAAATCTTACCTAATGATGTCTTAGACAATTACCAGGTTTCCGGGTACTCATTAGTGCATAATCTCTCCCCCCATAGGGGAGTTGCCATATATATTAGGAAAGACGTAGCTTTTCAGAAGGTGTACAACAGTACATCGCCTGACTTTAACCACCTCGGCCTCAAAATTTTACTTCATAAGCACGTCATTTTCTTCTGTTTTCTATACAGGAGCCCTAATATAAATAATGAAGCCTCTTCCTTAGCATTTGACGCTATCTCTGAACGTATCTCCGAATTCTTATCCTTATACCCGGAGTGCGAAATCATTGTTGCGGGTGATTTCAACGTTCACAACACAAATTGGCTGAATTATTCAAATGGCACCAGTGTTTCTGGCCGGGATGACGAGCTCTTTGCAGAGACTAATAATCTTCACCAATTGGTTAAGTGCCCTACACGAGTTCCTGACGCTGTAGATCAAGGGGCCCATCTCCTTGATCTTTTTCTCACCTCCCACCCTACGCGGTACTCCGTCGAAGTTCATTCACCTCTAGGCAGCTCAGACCACTGCCTGGTCAGCGCAAGCTTCCCATACCAATCATCCGTCTCAACCATACCAGCTCCCAGAAGAACTGTGTGGCATTATGGGAAAGCCAATTGGTTGGGGCTTATTCGCTTCTTCCAAGCCGCTGACTGGGACCTGTGTTTTGTGAATCGCGATGCCAACTTTTCCGCTCTCTGCATCTCAAAAATCATATTGGCAGGAATGCGTTTATTCATTCCCCATTCTACCAAATCCATTAAGCCAAGGCCGCATGGATGGTTTAATCAAGAATGTATGAATGCGATTAAAGCCAAAGAAACCGCCTATAGAGAGTTCAGGCATTCCCTGAGCGAATCATCCCGACGTGAGTACATCAGGTTGAGAAATGTCTGCAAAACCACCATCAAGCAAACCAAAGCCTCCTTCGATGACAGGTTAAGAAACAAACTCATTAACACCTCTGCTGGCAGTAAAAACTTCTGGTCCTTGGTAACCTCCATCAGGAAAAATTTTAACTCATCGTCGTCTCCTCCCTTCATTCACGATGGGAAGGTATTAACAGAAAGCAAATCCAAGGCTGACTTACTCGCATCTCTGTTTGCCTCCAATTCTTCCTTGCCTGATACTGCCGTGCAACCCCCCATTGTAGAGGGTTCTGCTCACTCAATGGGCAGAGTTTTCTTCAGAACTCGTGAAGTGTTCAAGTGTCTCAAGGAGCTCGATCCCAATAAATCCACTGGCCCTGATAAAATTCCCCCTATGGTTCTTAAAAAATGCGCTTCACCTTTGGCTAAACCTCTGCGCAAACTCTTCGCCCTTTCTTACTTCTCCGGAGTTTTCCCTGACTCCTGGAAACTGGCTCATGTTCAGCCTATACCGAAAAAAGGTGATTCCAGCGACCCCTCTAACTACCGCCCAATAGCAATCACTTCTATCCTCTCCAAAACCATGGAGACATTAATAAACAGAAGGCTTATGGAATATCTTGAACGCAACCAAATATTGGATGACAAGCAGTACGGCTTTAGATCGAAAAGATCTACTGGCGACCTCCTTGTATGCCTAACTGAACACCTCTACCAAAACATTCATCGCTTTGGTGCATCCGGCCTGGTAGCTCTCGATATCTCCAAGGCCTTTGATAGAGTATGGCACCCCGCTCTATTGAGTAAACTCCATGCTATTGGCATCGACCTTCTTCTAAAGAATTGGATTGAGAGTTTCCTTTCCGACCGCTCAATCAAGGTAGTATTGGACGGCGTTGAATCTAATCCCCACTCCATCTCTGCAGGCGTTCCCCAGGGCTCTATTCTATCACCAGCTCTCTTCCTAGTTTTTATAAATGACCTGCTCTCAATTCCATCCAACTCCCTTCACAGCTTCGCTGATGACAGTACTTTGCGTTACTCGTATAGCTTTGATAAAGCAAGACAAGCACGGGCCAGACCTTGTCTGCTTGATCGTGAACTTATGTCCACTTCAATCAACAGGGACATAAAATTGATTCTTGATTGGGGCCTCATGAATCAAGTTGAATTCAACGCACAGAAAACAAAATACTGTCTCTTCTCTATGAAAACGCGCTCCCCAATCCCTCCCATTAAAGTGGACAGTCTAGAACTGATGGCTGAACCATCCCTCAATATCCTGGGCATAACTTTAACTGAAGATCTGCGATGGAGTAACCACATATTCCAAATCGCTAAACAAGCATCTCAATGCTTGGGATTCCTTAAAAGATGCAAATTCCTCCTTCCGCCGTCGGCCAGGGCTATAATATACAAATCCTACATTCGGCCCCGCCTCGAATTCAACTCATATCTCTGGGCAGGGGCACCGAGTACCACCTTAGCGTGGCTGGACAAGGTGCAGAACCGCGCTCTCCAACTCATTGGCGACGACGTCATTTGCTCCAAAATTGATTCACTAAGTCACCGCAGGAATGTAGCAGCCCTGGTAAAATTCTACCGCATCTACCATAACGACTGTTCCACCGAAATATATAATCTCCTGCCTTCACAGCGATGTTTTTCCCGCAACACAAGACTTGCCCATTCGGCTCATCCTCACTATCTACAGCCCTTATTTTCGCGCACACACCAGTTTAGTAATTCGTTCTTTTCGAGAACAACTCGACTGTGGAACAACCTTCCACAGTCAGTTTTCCCAAGCTCATATAACACCCAAGAGTTTAAACGCAAGGTTCATCTCTACCTCCTCATGTACCCCCCAGACTCCCTTTAATCTGTTTTATTCTTTCTCTATCCTTCGAGCTAAGCTTACTACCAGACACCCGACGTTGACGCGTAAGACATGACGGACTGGTAGTACAAAGGGTGACACCTGAGCTTAGACTTTCACATAAAAAAAAAAAAAAAAAAAAAAAAAAAACGGCTCGCTCACTCATTTTTAAACTAAAGGCGTGGGTCTTTACAAAATTGTATAGGACGATTAAAGCGGACAATTATATTGGTGACCATAAAGGGGGCTATTAGCATACTCAGCAGACAGGTTCTCGTTCGATTGAGTAGGTGAAACAGCAATGGACGTGGTTTGTACTTAGTTGGGGGACAATTTGATGAAATAAGTCTTACGTGATTTAGCCGTTTTCATACCCATTACCTTTGTAGTTTATTCTGTTTCTTGTAAACTACTGTTGCTTGTTTTAGTAACTTCGTCGTCGTATTATCCCAAGTCCAGGGTGTGAAAGGAGAAGGGTGGTCGACCTGCCGAATTGATCAGAATTGGGAAACCAAAGAAACTAGGCAAGAAACCGCATGGATATACAGTTTAAAAATTTGCGAAATAATGCTACTGCTTCCGGGGCAGCCGATGTGCCAGCGCTGTGGACCAGGGATACTGGTGAGAATGGGGATACTGGCCGTAGACCCAAATTAATCACACCAAAAGTGGAAAATCAATTAGCCGCGTGGAATGTACGGACAGGACATAGCGTCGGTCAACAGGAAATCATAGCAATGGAATTATAAAAATATCAGTTGCTGCGCTATCGGAACTACGACGAACCGGATCCAGAACATTGACGATCGTCCCGCCAACAATCGACGAAACGTTGACGCTTTTCTATTCTGGTGGTGAGAAACGAGGGCGGCGTCGGGTTTAAGGTAGATCGACAGGCTGGCAGCAGTGTTATCGCATTCCAACCGATATCCAAGCGTTTAGGAGTTATAACCATCGGTGGAGCGATCAAGACCGATATAGTATCCGTTTATGCGCCAACCGAGATCAGCTCGGACGCGAACAAAGACGAATTTTACGATCAGCTTCAACAAACACTGGATACGATACCTCGAACTGAATTAATTATACTCGCGGGGGACTTTAATGCACATTCAGGGGCAGATCGAACCAGCTGGGAAGGAACGATGGGCAAATTCGGACACGGAATAAATAACAACAACGGCTTACGCCTTCGTTCATTCGCTGCGTCAAACAACGTGATTACTGGCAACGGCATCTTCCGCCATACTCACCTGGCGAAATCCATCCGACAACGACTCGGCGATGTTAGACTACGTTTTCATCAACGCAAGATTTCGATCGACGCTCAATGACGTACGTGTAATGCGTGGGCCCGATTGCGGATCGGACCATTATTTTGTTGGAGTGAAATTACATATGCGATTACAAAGAGCACTACCACCAGCCAAGAAGAATTGGGCGTTTCTACGGGACCCAAATATCGGGCGAGAGTTTCATATGGCACTATCTAACAAACTCGCGACGCTCGCAATACAGGACGATATCGATGTAGAAGAAAGGCAATTGAGTGATTATATTGTAGGGTGAGCTGTCTGATCAGCGGAAACGAATGAAACACGTCGACTTTGAGCAATACCGACGATCAAACAAAGAAGTTCGACATAAAATGAAATTGGAACGAGAAGCGTACTGGAATAAAGTTGAGGCCGACATGAAAGAATCGGCGTCAAGGCACGAGTACCGGACGTTGTACCAGACAATCCGCCGGTTATGCGGCAAAACGACATCGACAAAAGACAACATCAAGAAATCGGATGGAACTTTTGTGACTTCTCCCCATGAACACCTGCAGCGGTGGAGAGAATTCTTGCATCAGCTGTACAACCACGATCGGCCGCAAGGTCCAGCACCCGAATCGCAGATTATCGAACAGCCGACGAATCAGTTTCTTGATACCGAAACAAAAATTATCGAGGTAAAGACGGCAATAAATCGGTGAAAAATGGAAAAGCGCCGGGAATAGATCAAGTAACTGCCGAAATGATCAAAGCCGGAGGTTATGTCTGTCTTATCACAAAAACTCCACGTCCTCATAACAACACATGGCATTCGGATCGTGCCCCGTCGGCGTGGAAGAAAGTGGTCGTTGTCCCAATTTTGAAGAAAAGAAAAAATTGAGAATGCAAGTATTATCGCGGTGTTAGCCTCCTTTCGATCATCTGCAAAGTATTTACGAAAATCATATAATCGAGGATACAGAGGCATCGAGAGCAAACGAGCCGAAAAGAACAAGCGGTATTTAGACAACATCGAGGATGCAATGATGAGATATTCGCGATCCGTCAGCTAATGGAAGAAAGAATTCGTGGCAGAAAACGAACTGTTGCCGTTTTCATCGATTTCTCGGAGCCTTAGAAACCGAAGGCGTGACTTTAAAAATCATCCAACTTCTCCAGGCGTAATTTGATGGCTCAACCAGCAGCGTTCGAATTCGAAGCGAATTATCCGAGGAGTTCCCGATTCGAACGGGAGTCCGATAAGGAGACGTCAGTTCGTCACTGCTCTTCAACGTTGTGATCGACGCGATTATGCGTGAAGCATTCGATGGACCACGCGGAGTTCGATACGACGACAACAGCTTCGTAACTAACTTGATGTTCGCCGACCATACGTCAGTTCGTCACTGCTCTTCAACGTTGTGATCGACGCGATTATGCGTGAAAAATTTGATGGACCACGCGGAGTTCGATACGCCGACAACAGCTTCGTAACTAACTTGATGTTCGCCGACCATAGCGTCGTCTTCGCTGACACGGATGCTGAGGCAGCGGACATTTTTTACGGCATTTCCAGCATCGCCCGCTCAAACGGGTTAAAAATCAAAACGAGACAGTCAGACAGTCAGCAGACACTGATCGAAGAAGAAATGCAAAAACGTCGACTACCGTGGTTTGGACATGTTGGCCGAATGGATGATGACCATTTGCCACGTAAACTTTTCTGGCGAGACCGTCCCGCAGACTGGAGAATGCAGCGATCAGTACCGAAGAAAACCTGGTTAAAGAATAACGAGGGTAACCTAAAAAATGAACGATTATCAATCACCGAGGCTCGAGACGTCGCCAAAAACCAGCACGAATGAAAACGAATCGTGAATAGAGTTCAAGACCCAGCGCCATCGTCAGCAACGTATCCGTTGCGGGAACGTCCCGTTTTGACCGCCAGCTAACGGATGGAAGATGAAGATTTAGGACGAAAAAACGGCCATTTTCCTTGGTGGCTATAAAGCGTCCCATTAGCATACTCAGTAGACCAAATCTCGTTTGATTCCGTAGGTCAAGCAGCACTGGACCTGGTTAGTATTTAATTGGGGGACCATGAAATAAATCTTAACTTATTGGAGATACTTTTAACGTTGTCATTTCTCCCCTAACACTACTACGGATTATGATATGGATTACCAAATCCCGTTCAGTAAGTCCCCAACATTATCCAAACAAAATCAAGGCTGTCAACTAGTCACCTACGTCTAACTAACACCTTGATACGTTTTCTTTTCTGTTTTTGTTCTGTGCTGAAATCAATCCAATAATTCCTAATAGAGATTTAATTTTCAATCCAGGAGAAATTGTCCTGAAATTCTACCTTGAGACAACTGGGCAAACACATTCCATCTACCAGAAGAGAAAGTTCTCTGGGGAGTGCCTAAGTATAAGCCCTGAAAATATCCACAATCTATATATAAATATAAATATAAATACAGCACTAACCATTCTAGAAGCTCTTAATAAGAAAATGTGAACTTTTGGTCATGGTATATAACTGTACTGGCAAAGGTATGTACCTAGATATATTTACTGTAGGTATATGCAGGGGCCTGAAAACGACAAGCAAACAAAACACACAGGAGACATGTGAAGAATTCTAGAGCAAGCACACATAACTCTCTATATCTGGATTCAACTCACATATTTGCGTTGTCAGTAAAACTTTATGGAGTTTAGTTAAGGTAGGTCTATACAAGTATCCTGTGTCTTGGCCCCGGCCAAGAGATAAGAAAAAGAAAAGGTGAAATATTGCCCCCTTTGGTAACATCAAGTTAAACGTTATAATCCTCAGCCATGTTGCCTCGAAACACATAAAATTTGATAACAATCGTAAAAGTTTAGTTGTGTGATATCCAAGTGCCACCATGGCATCCTCCTCAACAACCAAGTGCGGTACGGGGTCGAGCAAATGTCCTTAGTCCTTTGCTGTGGTCATATAAAGGGGATGATCTGATTCTTTTACTTTGATATACCCTTTCACCTACACATAAGGGGGTCATTTCGTGTATACGAAAAATTCATCAATTGGAGAATTGAATCAACAATTATTTATCCTTGCAACATCCCCCCCCTCTCTATACCCCTCCCAGGAATCTGCATAACGACAGCACCACTAAATATAGTGAAGAGATTAATATCAATGTTCTCCCCCACCACCCGCGCCTGGAGTGTTCTCCATAACACAGTCAAGGTTTCGCATGTCCTTGGATCCTGAATTCCTCTCGACTCATTCCTGGGTGTTTGTTAAATATTGTGTGTAAATTTATCCTTTAACCGCAGCTTACATTACAAAGATAAAATTAATGGCTGAAGTTTTAGGGGGAAGTGGTGCGGCTGTAATGCTTTAAACAATCTTAAGAAAGTAATTTCAGCCCTGGAATGAGAGGATATTAACCGCAAAGTAGTGGGAAATTATGTCAGTTTATAATAGGGAAATGACAGTACTTTCGCAGCCATGAAATCAATAAAATTGCCAGGATGTTTCTTCCTTATAGAACTTGTTGTTGTTTTCAAAATGGCTGTGAAGTCTATTTTAGTTGTATACAGTATAATTTTGTGGCTTTTTGTGAACTTTAAAATGAGTGTCGAAGTTGGATTAAATTCGTTTTCTTTAAAGATTTATTTAAAAATCAGAGATGGTAAACCTTTTTCATCAGCATGATTTTTTATGGTTTTCTTATCATTGACGCGAGCTGAAATGTACGAACGAAATATCCAGAACATATAGTGCCCAGAGGAGTGCAGCGAGCTGAAGATATTCAGGCAGACGATCCTCACACTCACGTCTGCGATTTTAGTATCGCTATGAGTCCCACAACCCGTAATTTGTTCATTTTTTCGACACCGATGATGTGGAATTGGGTAATTGGAAGAGACTCCAAGCACAGTTTGGTGATGCCACTCGATTGGTCCAAGAAGTTTCGAAATAATCGTGATAAAGTAGAAAATCAAAGCCATAAACGAAATCCGAGGATCAGCAAGAAAGAAGAAAATATTCGGGCCATTCATGATTTTGTAGAAGCCGATCCAGAGCTTGCATAAGAATTTGATATAAATCTAAGAACAGTCCACACCATTGTATAGAATAAAGACATGGCAGATCTCAGAACGAGGCAGAAAACGACTGTCGCTTTAAACGAGAAAAGGAGCGCTTTCTGGACCGTGCTGTGGCGTGTGATAAAACATAGGTTCCTCACTATACCCAAGAAAACAAAAGAATGAAGAGGAGAAAAGTTGACAAGGAGGCACCGCTTAAGGTCCAGACTCGGCTGTCAACAAGAAAAGTTTGGGCTACTTCCTGTATGATCAACGGACGTTAAGTGCAGCCTCCTACTGCCAGCTGCTGGATGAAGCCAGGACACTTAGGACGCAACAAACGATCCCGGAATCCGATTCGTGATGCCCTTCTTTATTTCTATCTGTTCTTTGTTTATGCGGCATTGATTCCGAAAACACTACGGTTACTTCCCTTGTTCCTTTGTAGTACATCTCTGGCGTAGATATAGGAGTAAAATTTCTGTGATATTGAAAGCTTTATAGTGTCGTTTTTCCAAACGGTCCCCCAACTAAGTACTAATAACGTCCAATGCTACTTGACTTCCGCAATTGAAGAATTTCACGGCCACCAACACAATCGCCTGAAATATGAAGCAAAGCAGCAACAAAAGCTAAACCTTTGTATGAGTAAAAATTCTGCCTAAGCTTAAAGCTTTTTAAAAAACTTTCGGAATATGCAAGTCAGATTTAGGGATTGCCCCATTTCATCTGTAATTAGGTTTGCCTCATACGGGCCCTTATGAGAGACAAATAGGGCATACCTCGCTTCAATATTGCAGATTTTTCTTTGTGTTGTGCTCATGAGGAATGGGAAAGCCCTCTTTCGACAGGGTCCTTAATCAAAAAATCAAAAAATCAGGGAGTCTTCGGGGAAATTTCTTGATATCCCCCTCATTTGCCACATGGGGCCAGCAAGCTGAATAAGACATTCGCCTTTTGAATGCTTGCCTTGTAGACCAGTAACCTATGTAGTAACTTGTCGCTTTTTTTATTTCTTATGAGAATCTTACATCCGGCGATAGTGTTCGATTCCCACTGACTAAACTCACCCACCATTTTTTTGGATGCCGTGCGATTCCAGACCGTTAGAAGCCGTAAATGCATTACTTGAGCCTGGCGTCATCAGCAAGGATCATGGGTTTAGGATCCCCCAAAGGTGCTCACCAGAGCCGGAAATTTCTCCTTGAATTTATTTGCATTTTTCTGGATCTCTGGGCTTAGTAATGCTTAAGCTGGTGATGCACAACCTCTAGTACCACTTCCATCATT
The DNA here is from genome assembly GCA_949987705.1 of Thereva unica. Classification (NCBI taxonomy): domain Eukaryota; kingdom Metazoa; phylum Arthropoda; class Insecta; order Diptera; family Therevidae; genus Thereva; species Thereva unica. Next base: position 23,155,501 of record OX465285.1, on the reverse strand, counting down.
CTTCACACATCCTCCGACCTTATTATATGGTCCCAAGATGTTCGCAGGTATTAGCTGCATTTCAGCAACTGCTTCCAAACCAGCCCTATACTCCACAAACCTCGGGCATTTAAAGAAGACATGCTGGACGTTATCTTTATCGTCCCAGCATTCTGGGTGAAGGTATGCCCTATAGCCCCGATGCCCATCATACTTCTCCCATGGGTATGAGTGTATGGGTCCACCGCTCCTTAGTAAATTCGTCCCACCTCCTCCATATTTCGATGGACTAGCTGCGCGTCAAAGATCGCCGCACTTCTTTAGACTCCCATCTTGCAATTTCATGGTCGTACAACCTCTTGTCCTCGATTGCAAAAATATCCCCGTACCCTCTATTACAAGAACTTCTTCGTACGTAGAACGACATGCACAGCATGCCCGAAAGCCACTTCACCGTTATGCAGAGTTTATTTTCCTACTATTTCCCGTTCTGTCCAATGTCTCTACCTATATTGGCATTGCATATAATAGGGCTGAACTAACCACTCTTGTGATGAGGAGATGCTTGCTTGACCCGGGCCCCCCTTTTTGTATTAGGCAGCATCATCGTGAGTGCGAGTGGCTTGTCGCTTAGAATTGACAAGACCTTGCTCATCGCTCTCTCGCAGCACGTACAGAGAACATGAAGTCAAGACTTATCTTCTTGTTTAGAACACTCACCTCACCAAGGGTACATTGGCAGTCCCAGACTAATTTCGACTAGGGCTTACGGGACCTTATCACCCTAATTGCCGCTTGGCTCTCAAAGATTATAAAGAACCGTGTTTTATTAAGGCTATTATTTTGTTTTTTTTTTTTTTTATATGAAAAAACCAAGCTTGGTGTAACCCTTTATACTACCAGTCCGTCATGTCGTTCAGTTCATGGTGCAATGTCTAGTAGTAAGCTTGGTTTGAAGAATAGAGGAGAATAGGAAAGGTTAGAGGGGGTCTGGAGGGTGTAGAAGAAAATGACGATGAACCTCATGTTTGAACTCTAAGGTGTTGTACGAGTTCGGAAATACCGACTGCGGGAGATTATTCCACAGTTGAGTTGTTCTATTCATAAACGAACTTCTAAACCGTATTGTGCGTGAACGGGGGGCTGTAGGGTATGCTTTAATTCCAGGATAGCGTACATCTCCGCTTTTAAGATAGTTACTAGGGTGGCTAGGTTTATCTCCAGTCTCTGTTCTGGACTCGTCCTTGTTCTATACTAGTCCACTATGTGGTAGAATAGGAGAAGCCCAGATTAGCCTATCTTATATGTGAAAGGAAAGTGTAAATTTCCACTCAAATGGTTCGTAGCTCCACTGTTTTCGATCCGCTTGTTTAATAGATTTCTAACAGAGTTGATAACAATACCATTGAAACAAGAGTACCCACAGTGGTGTGTCTAACTGGGCCATTGTGATGCTCTCTTTTCAGTACTTTATATAAATTCCATGGAATACCCGATTCAGCATAGAGTTCTGCAATAATTTATGGGTTGACACGAAATTGTTTCTGGTGAAAAAAGACCTGTGAAGTAGTATAGCCAGGTAACATGTATCTCAAATTTTTAGATCTGATCGAACAATCAATTCGATAGCATGCCCTTTTCCGGAATCTCTTTGACAAGGTAGGTATTCGTTTTCAGACTCAGCGCAGGGTTAATGGTGGATTTCTCTACCTCAAAGTGAAGTGGTACGAAATTAAGAAGAGTCTTCAATGTTACCATCGGCGAGGTGCGTATGGGCCTAGTGATGGAAAGGCAGGCCAAAGTTTGAATTTTACCTAATTTAGTTATGGAACACTAGGATACCATGAACCTCTAATGTTAGTGTTAGTTAGTCCAATACATGACTTTCAGCTATAGATCTGATTGGGCCCACAAACTCTGTAAGGACTCATGTGACGATTCAAGTTGAGGCAGGCATCTAGCGTCACTTCCAAGTATTTGGCTTGTTGTAAAACCGAATAGTTCTGCCTACGAGGGTTGGTTCTGCCAGTCCCGGAAGTGTTGGTTAAACATGTGGCCACCAGAGACCTCTCAAGATCAGGCACTATAAAATTCGAGTTATCAGCATAGAGTCGAACCAGTCGCAGAAAGTGTTACTTAGACCTCATCTACTCAGGACTACAACTATAGTGTCAAAGAATGTATTGTCAAAGGCTCACTCGATATCGAAGAAGGTCCCAGCGCAACTTTTTTTTAGTTTTGTTCTCTCTTTATCACTGAACATCTATTTTAAGCTACAAAAAATGTCCTATTTGAATTTGTTTGATAGTTCCTCCTGATAAACATCCATCTTGCATATCCATAACATAATCAACGACCCAGAATATGAATAGGCCCCATTCCACCCACTATACGCATACGAAAAAATGAAAATCTCTTCGTTTTTTTCTGATTGTAATAAAAGTTAATTCCAAATTTCGTGGCTATCTGTCTTAAATCTAATCAACAAAGCTTTTACAGCCAAGGACCAAGGCTAGTCCTTTGCCACATCTTACGTCATCAAAAGATTTACTGACCCGCCCAGAATCCAGAAATAACATTCATTTCCGCTCTGGTTTTTTTTTTTTTTTTTTGAAAAAAAAAAAAGGAAGAAAGAAGGAAATTTTTACTTTTCATTTCTTGACACTGCGTATGAAAACATTGTAGGTGGCTAACCTTAGTACAAAAATGAATTTAAATACTCGCAATTTTCATGAAAAATAAAAAAAAACTCCGCACACCATGAATGATATTATGAAAATGGCATTAAATTTCCCCTTCCAAAAAAAAGGAAATACAGAAAGAGAAAGCGTTTAGTTGTTGTTGGTGTTGTTGAAAACGGAAGAGAAAATTACAACTCGTTTCACTTTTCTCCATAAATCATTTCAGCGAAAAAGCGGCACGAAAATTGCCATTCAGCACGGCATACACATCCTCCAGGCTCCAGGATGCTATGTAAATTACTAAAATCGTTATGAGAAGACATTTAGATGTCGGTAATGATTTTCATTGGCTACATTAAAATCCCGTGACAAGGGCGGGGAATGGGGGGGGGGTTGTAAAAATTTAATAGACATGCCATAGACGTATTTTTCACTATTATTACAAGAGATCCATTTGATCGTGACCCCCACAGCCATAAAGGAGGGCTATAAATTTCCCTTAGAATAAAAAAAAATCAAGGACAAGAATTATCTCGGATAACTTACGTCATCCCTTCCATCCCGCCATTTGTCTCGGGCTATGGCCTCCGATGTGTACCATATATACAACGACACATACAATAACCGGCAATCTGGACCTAATTCACATGGCATTGTAGTATTTTATATATTGATTTTCGTCGCAATGGCCACGAACCGGGCGAGGGCGGGCCCGATGGACGGGGGAGGAGATGTCCATTCCATCTGTGTTTCCAGTTCAAGTTTAACCAACGGCTATTTAAGGTAGTTTATCTTGTTTCTATCGCAATTTCTCCCCAATTTCGGGGGGCTGATGGTGGCGCTGCTGCTGGTCGCCTCTCTCGCTAAACTTGTTATAAAAGTCCTGGCAGGAGGCTGATGGCCCTACGACGACGACGGAAATACTTCTTTTCGTTAAGTCCTTTCAGAATGGACAACATTGACATCGGGACAAAATGCCCTTTTTTCCTGTTCGGCCAGGAACGTGTCAAATTGAAATTTGGGAAATTTATAGGCTGTCGAAATGGTGAGCTTAGCACGACAGATTCATTAAATATAGCCTGGCCAGCTCCTTCGACCCACCCCTAACCCGAACTGGAGGACATGGTTTACTGCCATTTTTCACATTAATGAGGTACTACCTCATTTTTCTTCTTCTTCCTCTTTCAGCTGCTCTACACTTTCCTTCCCTTATCGCCCATGTCGGAAGCGAGGCCGTGGCATGTACCGGTACATTCCTGGAAAAAATGAATTATCCTGGAGGAGAAACTCCCCACCCCCTTCTGCTAATAGGATTTTAATAATTACCGGCAAACAGCGAAATCTTATGCCATATAATATGCACATGCGAAAAGATGGTTTTTATCGGGTAAAAAGAAAACCATGTTCCAGGATGTTGCGCTATCTAAGGCTTAATCACATTTGCATGCGTGTGTATGTAGAGGGATGCTAATGGTACGTGGGAGTTAACTTGAACAATTTATCGCGCCAGTGGAGTGAATTATACCCCAGTTATTTTTGGCTGAGGTAGAGAGTTTCTGTGGCAATGGCGGCGCAGTCTTGAGGAGGAAACTTCTCACTCATATCCATACAATATATTTTTCTATACCCATTTATGAAAATTATCATGTGGTGTAATCCATCCCTTCAAAAAATTTGTGTCCTTAACATATGAAAATTGCTGCTAGCTTTTGGGGGGGTACACAATCTAATTTTGCATCGCTCTTCTTCTGGGCGGAAAATTGTACTATAATTATGGTGAAAATGGATTACGGAAAAATTAATTACAGAAATTGGCTGAAAAACCTTCACTTGTTTAGCACTAATGGGCCCAGACTACATTAAATGGATAGACAAACATCAGAGCTATTTGCCTGTCGAATGAAACGATATATATATTTATCCTTGTCGGTTGTTTTATGTTCGGCTAATCTAGGGCACAAGGATTTTAATTAATTATGCAAAGTGTCGTGGTATGAGGGATAAATGGAGGGTTTTTTTTTAAATTGTGAAAATTCATTGAGAGTAAAATGAAAGAAATGACACCAGTGATGGATAGGACTAGAAAGTTTTTACGTAAAGTAGTAAAATGATTGTATTTCATGAGTCAATCAAAACGAATTTAGTAACACTTTTATAGTATTCCAAATATTCTTTTTTCAGTGAGGTATTAGGTCAAACTATTAGCTTGGGCCGCGCTTGAATCAATGACAGATACTCTTAGCCGCCTATATACATAGATTTCAGGGAGTATATGACAACTTGTGGGGTCCCCAAGGCTCTATCCCTGGGCCCTGAATTGCCGGACACTACTGATCTTCCTTGTTGTACTGTGAGGAGTCGTGCTGGACCTAGGTCCACGCTGTATTCAAGAGGAGATTTTTTTCTTTCATGCTGTCAGTTTTATTCATACCCGTGTTACTTCACTGGTCTTGTTGCACCAAGATCAATTCCAGGTGAACTCATAAATTACTGCAGAACTCCGTGCTGATTCTCGGGTTAACCCATATATTATAACAGAACTCTCTGCTGAAACTTGAGTTAACTCATAAATTATTTCAGAACTCTGCTTCCGCAAATTGAAGCCTTTCGAAATAACTCGAGTGGTCTTCTTAAGAAGTTATGAATATATACCCTATTGTAGCATTAGGGGCACTGACTGCTAAGTATAGTTCCTCTCCACATAGAGCTATAGAAGGAGGCCCTTAGACTAGCAGTAGTAAAGTGGTTTAAGCCTATATCTAATAGCACCCGTCGGATCCAAGCCGGAGATCTATTAGGACTTCTAAATATACTCAATGAGATATGTGCACTCTTAGAATTACAGACTTCCTGCCAGTTTTATACAATTTCGTTAGCGAATTCAAGATCTCGATCGATGATCGCCAAACATCGCTGGGAACAATTTAACTCGCAAAATGATCGCAATTGTGGTACAAAGATGGATCAAAAATCGAAGAAAGAACTATATATCGAGGTGGGGTTTACGGGCTCAGATGTAGGTTGGCAGTATCTCTAGACAGATCGTCTTTAGTACTTCAGGCGAAGTTATACGTTCTTGGTCGAGTTTCGCAATCGAAAGGCCAACCGGCTGAGCTATCTATAAAACGTCAAGCATTCCCAAAAGTTCTTAGCATGGTGATATTAAAAGTTATAAGGAATAAATCGATTACTTAACCACGCATTTATGTAACAACAGAGCTGTAGCTTAGCAGGGTGTCTGTACCTCGTTTATTAATCCAGAGACTTTCTGTGGGCATCCAGTATTCATTCAGGAAATTGTTTGTATATATGTACATAGGTCTCTCTTGCCTACTACTACTAGACTCATCCTTATAGAGGTATAAGACAAGCCAAGAAATTAATTCCCCCTGATCGAGTAAAGTCTAACAAACCCTTCGAGCTTACTAACCCTGAACTCAGCCTCTTAACAGGACCTGCTCTTTTCAGATGTCAGATGATAATAATTGACAAAGATTTATAGTGACACATGTAGATACTTTCACAAAGAAACAGAACCTTTGTAATACGTCTGAATTAGAATAATTGAAGTTTGGATCTTATGGATGATCAAAGCAATTATGCAGTTTGAAAAAGATACGGTCCTTAGACAAAGCGTGTGCAATCATGAAATCAAAGGTTTATGCCAAGAAGCCCACGACCACAATCGTTTGGAAGCAGGAAATTGATATCTCATATTAAAGAAATTCAGCTTCTTCCTCCTCCAACGAAGTTACAGCTCAGTTCGAGCCTTGGCATCCTCTTCTAACCTTTTCCTGGAATCATCCCACAATTTCTGGCTGAAGTTTTCCAGTTAGATATGTAAAGATAGCCCGTGGAGATTTGCAAACAAAAACGCACGAAAGGAGACAAAACTCCAAAATGGCTGAAAGCTGACCGGTCATTTGCCGTGAATTGCTTCAAATGTGGGAAACAGGGACCCAGGGCCAATAAGTCGATTTGAGTAAAGCTAAGAAAGTACGCATGGTAAGGGCGGTAAATAGTGAGCTCTGCAAAAATATAAATGTCGATGGTTAGTGGATACAGGCATCCGTAGATCTGGGAAGCGACTGGTCCATGATAAAAATCAATTGTTGCGAAACTAACGACCTTAAGGCCACACATGAGTAACCCACGAAGCTTGTTCGAGAGATCTCGCCGAAATTCTACTCCAAATTGATGCGTATGGTTATAAAAATCTTGTCGCCTACTATAGTCGAGCGACTATCGCCGCAGAGCAAAAGTATCACAGCTACTAGCTAGAAACATTGGCTGTTGATAGTTTGGAAAGATTTCAGTAATACCTTCCAGGCAAGCACTTCAAAATCTTTACCGATTCCACTTCTTTAAAAAAAAACCGAAGCTAAAAAGGACCCAGTCCCTCAAATAGCGAGATTTTGTCATGACCATGAGTTAGAGTATCGGTAAGACGCCCTGAGTCGAGTCGCCGCAAATATGACACAAGGTGATCGTAAAAGCACGGTTGAACATGGTATCATGGTTGTGTCATTGCAACATTCCGACTGGGAGATAATATTACAGCAAAAAGACACGAAACTTCAGACTGTAATGGAAATATTGGAGGATATCTTCTTCTTCTTTGATCCGTTAGCTGGCGGTCCGAGCGGGACGTCCCCGCAACGGATACGTTGCTGTTGGTGCAGCTGGATCTCGAACTCTATTCACGATTTGTTTCCATTCTTGCCGGTTTTTGAGTCTTGGTAACTGATAAGCGTTGATTCTTTAGGTCACCCTCGATATTCTTTAGCCAGGTTTTCTTCGGTGTTATTATTATTATTATTATTTATTAAAATTCATTGGTACATAAAGATAATTATAATCTTAACACGCTATAACACGTACATATGTACATCAAAAAAAATGGAAAAAGTTTATATAAATCAATAAAACAAAATTAAACTAAAAATTGACTTAAAATTAAAATACGCTACCTAAGAGAAAGAGAGAGAGAAAAGAAAAAAGAAAAAGAAAGGAAGAAATATTAAAGAAAAAAAAAACTAACTAATTTGATGGAAGATTATTGACTTCTAAGGTAAATAGATACAAGCTTCCTGAACACGTTCATAGACCTCGCACTCTGAATGGCGTGTGGCAAATTGTTCCACATGCGAAGACAGTGAACAAAAAAGGACCTTTGCCCAACAAGGTGATGGACTCTAGGCGGGATAAAAAGTATTTTCTTTATTGTACGACCGCGATGAAGATACTCGAGGAGGTAGGACGGACGTTCATTGAACTGAAGTTTATAGATGAACAATACTGCCTTGAGGAAAAGGTATTGGTCAAGCGTGCAACCCAGGATAGAAGAGCGGTAAGGGCTTATATGGTCAAATCTGCGGAGGTTATATACAAACCTGGTACAATCATTAAAGGCAACGTTAAGTTTGGCCCGGCAAGAGGCATCTGGGGACGGAAAGACTGAGCAAGCGTAAGTGAAGTGAGGTAGCACTAAGGATTTGATAAGCTTTGACCGAACACTTGTAGGCAGAATGGACGCGAACAGCCAGAGGCGGCGCAAATTACCGTATATTTTGGATAATGTATGATCAGTTTGATCACAGCAGGTTAGTTGTGTGTTCAGGTAAACACCTAGGTTCTTCACTCGTGGCTGGTAGGGTAAGGTTGTATGCATAAGAGTAATAGGCGGTAAATACGAGGTGACTAACTCACTCCTGTACATTGCGATGCATGTAGACTTGGCGGCATTTAGATGTAACTGATTTGATAATGACCATTGATATACTCGCTCCAGGTCAGCATTGGTGTTGAAGACATAGTTTTCCACTAACCCAAGAGGACTATTTGAATAAAGCTGAACATCATCCGCATACATGTGGAGTTTGCAATCCTTGACAGTATTACAGATATCATTAATGTAGATGCTGAAAAGTAATGGCCCTAGAATGGAGCCCTGCGGCACCCCACATGTAATTGGTGATGGATCAGAGATAGAATCTTGAAACCATACCATTTGGGAACGATTACTTAAGTAATTCCGAATTAAGGAGATCGCTGAGGGGGAGAAACCCATATAGTTTGATAATTTAGTTTCGAGAAGCTTATGATTGACACTATCAAATGCCTTGCTGAAGTCGAGAAGAATCAGAAATGCAATGTTATCACCATCAAGAGCCATTCGAAGGTCAGTAGTTACCTTTAGCAGCGCAGTTTCGCAGCTACTACTTTTCCGGAAGCCGGACTGTGTACTTGACAGCAAAGACCACATTTCACAGTGGGCTTGGATTTGCCATGACATTAATTTCTCAAGTACTTTGCCTAAGAAACATAGGGTACTGATGGGGCGATAATCAGAGGGGTTTTTCGGGGATTTGCATTTGGGTAAGGCAATTACTTTCGCTTTTTTCCATTGAAGTGGAAAATAAGATTTCGTGAGGCAGTTATTAAAAATGTGTGTAAGATAGGGGAAGATTACAGGAAAAATGCACTTAAGGAAGGTTGGCGGAAGATCATCAAGTCCAACGGATGCTGACTTTATGGAGTAAAAAGCTTTGTGAACTTCAGAGTAATCCACATTGCGAAAACTGAAGTAACTAAGGTTGTCATCAATTAGTCTCGAGCAGGAATTGCCACTGGTATTGTTGACAATCGTGGTAAAATAGTTGTTTAGTTCGTTTGCAGTGAGGCTGCTCTGGACTGCACAGTCATCACCATGAATCCCAAGTTTCTTCACGTTAGCCCAAAATTTCTTCGAGGGTAGGGATGGGCTGAGTTTGGCCGAAAAGAACTTCAGTTTTGCTTTGCGGATAGTCGAGGTGACTACATTCCTGACGGCTGTGTAAGCTCTACGGTTCACTTCAGTTTTATTTCTCTTATATCTTCTAAACAGGTATTCTCTCTCAGATATAAGACGTTTTATGTGAGGGGAGAGCCAAGGTGAGGTAGAGGGAAGTATGCGTTTAACTTTGATTGGGGCAAACGATTCGAGAAGGTGCTTGCAAAGAAGGCTAAAGTGTGCTACTTGGTCATCAATGTCATGAAACCAGAAAACATTGTCCCAAGAAAGTACGGAACATTCATGTAATAGATCAGGAGTGTTAATGGCCTTATAATCACGGTAGGAAAGAGTTTTATTCTCGCTGCTTTCAATTGTGAAGTTGAGGGAAAGATATAGGATGTCGTGATCAAGATAACTTGGGGGGCTGATCTGATTGTGAAATAAGACATTCCCTGTCGATCACTGAATTCTCCAATCTGCCGGCCGGTTTCGATATAGAAGTTTACGTGGCAAGCGGGTATCATCCATCACCGTAGTCGACGTTTTTGCATTTCTTCTTCGATCAGTGTCTGCTGATTGCATCTTTGTCTGACTGTCTCGTTTCGAAGGCGATCGCGTAGTGAGACATCGAGGATCTGCCTCAAGCATCACATTTGGAACGCCTCGAGCTTCTTAACGTCCAGTTTGAGCAGTGTCCACGTTTCAGATCCATAAAGAAGAATTGGAAGGATCAACGTTCGGTAAAGGCGTTCTTTTGTTTTGATGGAAATATTTGTTCGCTTCCATATGCTCCACTTGAGTGAGGCGAATGTTGCTGTTGCCTGGCCGATGCGTCCGTGAACGTCGGACTTTCGTTTCCTCAACCAATGATCCCAAATATTTGAACCTTGAAACCTGTTCGATTTGGGTCCCATCGAGGTGAACACTGGCCCTCGATCCGTCCGTTGTGAGCACTTTGGTCTTCTCTGCATTGATTTTTAACCCGTATGACTGGGCGATGCGGGAAATGTCGTATAAGATGTCCGTTGCTTCAGAATCTGTGACGGCGGAGACAGCGCTATCGTCGGCGAATATTAAGTCGCTGACGAAGTTGTTGTCGTCGTATCGTATCGGCATACCCGATAAACGGAGCGGATTTGTCTATCATCGTGTAATTTCGTTTAATCGTTTTTACTAAATGCTTCCAAGGCTAGGTTGAAAATCATAAAGGCCAACCCATCCCCTTGATTGAGCCCTTGAATAATTTGGCACCTGTTAGAAGTGTTCTGAACTCTTACTCGGGCATTTGTGTCGTGGTGGGTTCATTATATCAGATATACTAGTTTAGCTGTCACACCCAATTCTAGTAGGACTTGAGGTAGTTTCTTTCTCTGGATGGAGTCGTATGCCTGCCAGAAGTCCACCAATATCTGGTTCCCGTTGGCACTGGATTTTTCTAGGAGTTCTTTTAGTACGAAAAGTTTGTCGGTGGTTGATGTTCCTCTCCCGAAACCGGCTTGGTATTCGCCTAATAAACTTTCTTAGATAGGTTCCAGAGTGGGACTTCTCTTCAGGCTCCCTGACAATGTTAAGCGATAGCGAGTCTTGTTGTTCGTCGCACGTTCGAACATTCTAGGTAGGCTATAGTAGGCCAAGTAGGCTATAGTAGATGAGCTATTGTAGGCCAAGTGACGACTGTGCTATTTTTAGGTCTTATAATATATGTACCTGGGGCACTACTACATGATTAAAATTTAGTGCATCACAAATGATTTAACTAAAAAATACGAAAAAGTGCTTCCAACTTCTTTAAATAAATATGAATTAAACCGAGCAAGGGTGTTGTTTCAGAAACAATTCAAAAATCCTACTTCAAGTGCTTGTACAAAAACGAAAATCAATTCCCATACATACATACATAGCAAGAATCTAATTCCGTTTAATAAATTTTTCAATTTATGTAAAACAAGGTATCCGCCCCCAAAGCAGCAGTTGGTATCCTAAAATTTGCTAAAATGTTAATTTTCCAATTAGAAAATGTAAATTGTTAACAAAATATTCCATTCTAAATTTTTAATAATTGGCCCCCCACCCACCCACACCAACTCACACACACGCACACCCAAGAAAAGTAAGTCATTATGACGTAAACTTCAAGGCATGTTTTTAGTTAATTAAGCTAAAACCCAGTTATGGGGTGGTGGTGATGGTGGAGAATTTGGTATAAGTGAAATTTTTGAGAGTATTTTGCTTAAAATTCAATAATCAAAGAAAGTTTCGAAAGGCCCATTTCTATGTCTCATACCTTTTTCATGTTTTCAATTAATGTATCCCAACAGCAGCCCCCAATAGATTCTGAACTTTTACGAAAGTACATTATTATGGATATGAGCAAGGACTCCCTGGGCTATCAAGGACTTGAAAGGAGTACAAAGGAACAAGCCGACATACCTTAATTTTCATAAGAAATTTCCACGAACGTGTTTTCAATGCCACTTTTTTTTAATTAACATTTACATATACACCCCCAACATCAAGAATATTCTTTAGGGTCTCTCGCGCGGGGAAAAGTCCTTTTTGTACGTGTGCAAATGGAGAAAGGTAGAAAAAATCCCGCACAGTTCTCAAAAGATACATAAAATCGTGATAGGCGAGAGAAAGTTGCGAGAAAGTAGGGCATAAGGTTAAAAACAGGTGGTTTCTGTGTGCCACAACAACAACAATCCAGTAGGGGGGTAGTAAAATGAGACGCGCTCTTCTCTTAAAGTCCCAAATGACGTTACCCAAGGCTACGGAGAAACTATAAACACCCCCTATCCAGCCCCTCTCGGGGGAAATCAAAGTAATTATAAAGAAGCCTCGACGCTGCCGAAATTTCCTTACCAGCCGCATTCTAGTGGCGTGAAATTGGATTTAAGACGAATTAAAGACGCTTTTATGTACTGCCATACTCGACATTCGGCCATCCTGCTTCGACGTTTTACGAGGATAACTCTAAGCAAGCGGCAGGATGTGCCTGAAATTTAATCCAACACACTCTCGGTATGGACTTAAAAATTTTGAAGAGTTTTTGGGGATGAAAGAGGACGATGATGACGACGCTTAAGTTGTACGTGGATTTTCCTTGTGGGGAAAAAGAGGGGGCGAAAAGGAGCATTTTCCTGAACCGTACTTCGACAGGACTCACGGTTTTAATACCCAAGAGGTTGATCGTAACTTCAAAGGGCAATGCGTGGATAATTCAGATTTTTTTTTTTTGGCTTTTGTTTTTGTTTTGGAAAAATCGTTTCTTTCTTATGTGGATCGTGTTTTTGTCGTTTAAATTAGCGGATGTTGGTTGCAGGAATCGATTTAAACAATATATGCCCTCGAAACCTTCAGAAGGATGAAAGCCAAAGGGATGATATCCAAAGAAAATTCGCTTTTATAGTAAGATAAGGATTTAATGAAATTTAATGAATAAAACTGAGTTACTTACCCAAATCTTGAAAAAGGTATATCTGAAACAATAAAATATAATCTTTATTAATATTTCACAAAATCAATACAACGAAAAGAAAAAATAAAATAATTATATATGATATTATGCAAAATCCAGCTTGCTGCAGCTTATTCGCTTCATACAACTTAGTGACTGGGATTTGTGTTGCCGTAGCAATAACATGCCTTTTATGCTAAAGAAGAGCACAACTGTAGAAAGTGAAAGCTATCTTCGAATAAAGCATTTTATTGTGAGTATGTTAACTTGAGAAATTCCTATAAGTCCGAAAGCGAAATAATTTTTCTATGAAAGGTTGAAAAGTAAGATCGGCAATGATACCATTGACAATAGCTCTAGACGCAAGATGGCAAGGGGTGCCAAAATTAATGGTCGCAGCGCTGAGCGCCGCAGTGGGCAGACGGCGGTACACTTACCTTGTATGTGCTCATCAATATGACTATAACACGTCACATGCAGGTAACGCCGATTCCAAAACTCATCGTACGTGGCCTTAGCCTACATCCTACCCGAGGTGCCCCTGTACAGCCTCATGAACAGCTGAGGGCAGGCAATCAAGGTGCTCCTACCTGTCCAAAGAGAAAAAACTCGATAAAACCCGCAATTCCCCGAGGTGTAAACAAGTGATGAAGCGATACATAGTACTGCGAGAATGTAATACTAGCGATGGACTCGGATACCAAACGACCTTCGGTTTAAATTAGCTCCGCCATAGGCGACCGTCCTTTCTCGCGCAACTCGTGGTATTAATACAGATACCTTCAAAAAATATTTTGAGGACCTCTCAACCCTACAAATACTTCTGTAACAGCATAATGGCGCGATAAAATAGTGGGCGCCACTTATGCGAGGTATTACCCCCTTAGCCACAAGCCCGGAAGAGCATGACCAAGGAGCCAATACCATACATAAGAAATGAAAAGAAAATCCGGAACTCCTACGCCGGCCACACGGAGTTATCTAGCTCGCCGGAGGGGTCGTGGGGTGTGTGGCCGGGGCTTACCGCGGTTGGTTCACCACTTACCTGTGTCTGTGCAACTTTGACTTCCGTCCATCATTCTCCGGTCATCGCCTGAGCCGCGTCAAACCCTGAAAAGAAATGATCCCCCCTCAACCATTCCACCAAAAAAATTTACCACAGGGACATTCTAATGTTTATAATCATTTAATCAATCTGTAAAACTCAACATAAACATTACATGGAAAGCTTAACAACCACGACACTGATTAGTTGGCCGTGTCAAATATTAACCGTGAACGAATACAATTCAAAAAAAAACATACGAGTTACGTGCTTTGAGGGAACATGAGTATGAATGATAACAATAAAGCGCGCAGTATTGGCCAATACTCCTCACTTTGTACAAATGATAGTACAATCAACAGAATCACTTAGAGGAAAAACAAATTTCCCTGAACCAACAAAGAACAAAATGTAATTATTTCCGACAAGGAGCAACACAAATTCACAAATAAGTATAAAGAATATTATCAAGTTAATACTAACTACTATTAAAATTATTATTTTAGTAATAAATTTTTTTTTAAATTAAAGCAAAAAGAAAGTTTTTTTTTTTGGTTATTTTATTTTGTGTATTATTTTTTTTGTGTTTTTTTTCTCTGATCCACCTGGTGTGGATACACTGTAGGTATTGCTTAATTACCTGACTATCGAACGGTATATCACTTGGTAGTAATGGAATATACAGTTCCTCCTTTATGCTAATGTCTGCTGTTTGATAAATATAAGCTAATCTTCCGGCAACTTTGTTTCTATTTAAACCATATTCGAGTAATGTTGGATAATCCTCGGTCTGTTCTCCATCCCCCCTCGGTCTTCTGATTTCATACCTGTTACTTCGCTCACCAACGCTCCATTGCCTTCCGCCAATTCTCTACACGTTATTCCCGTTTTTGATAAATGCAAACAGTTTGTACAGATTAACACCAATCCGCACCTTCCCCTGCTAAAATTTCAACCACGTAAAACGCTGAAATATGTATATCCTGTTTTATAAACTAAAGGACAAAACGCAATTGTTGTATTGCTGGTATCCTTTTTGGTACTTCCAAATTTCTCCAAATTCTTTTAATTGTTAAATTTTTTTCTTATTTGTTCTTATATTTTCGACTAGCAAAATATGTATTTATAAATGCACTTTTATTATTGAATTAGTAAATGTTTATATTTTTCACATTTATAATCATATCCAACAACCGGTGCGAAAGACTTTTGTGAAATTATCTAGACTGAATCGCCATGTTTGATAATAATCTTTTTTGTTTTTTTTTTGCAACTGAACTGAATAATGAAGGTTTTTGTCTTCCAGCCAGTCATATGTGTTTAAAACTGATTTTTTCCTTTTTTTCTTCTTAAATTTTTCCGAACACACTTTTGCCGGACAAAAATCCCTCACGTCAAAATTCGAACTCTCCTTTTATTTTTCCTTTTTTATTTTATCTTAAATTTTTCCGAACACAAACTTTTGCAGTAAATCTCTGCCTACGTCCAAATTCGAACTCTCATTTTCTTTTTTTTTCATTTTCTCCCCGCCTACCCAACCAACTACTCGATTTTCTTCCCCACAGTAATTTTTAGTCAAGTAGATTTTTAGGCAAAACTGACCGTTACACTTCTGGGGTGAAAAGGACGATGGCTCTGGCCATATGGCTTGGAAAGCCTTTAGAAAAGAAGTCCGACGCACATATAATGAAGCCTGGAACCACTGCGACTGTTCATCTCCTAACCACGGAACAACTATATAATTGCCATGCAAGGGAGTTTTCTGGAGGTGGTAGCCAATTTAGGGAGGGGTTCAGAACAGCCTCCTAGAGTTTGCTGCGCCCCCCTGGATAGGCCGTCTTAAGCTCTGGAAGCAACAATTCTTGTACCTGTAGACGAGGGCAAGCCGCTGCGCAGCCATGTTGTTGTCGGTTACTTCGGGGCGGCAACAGGAAACCCCACTGACATTATAATGAAAATCATACGGGTTCAAAACAAGGCCCTAAAGGTGTAGGAGTTGAGAGTAGTTCACAAAGTACGCTGCGCAGCTGTGACATGACGTTCTTTGTGGACCAAAGAGCTATTGACGAGCTGAGGCGAACGGGTGGCCAAATAGGCTACAAGTTTGATTAGATACAGCTTAGGATCAGAGCGGCAGAACAGTCCAATCCCCGAGATGCCCCAAAGGGGTTGTCCACTAATTACGTGAGGCGTGTAGGGGGGGGGGTCGAGCCGAATCTCACCCAATCTTATCGGGGGAGAGGGGATTCTCGGCAAATATCACGTATTTTTTTTGCAAGAAACAGTGTAAAATTGCGAGAAAACTGGGTTAAATTAAGTAAAACCTTTTTCCCCACTAAAAACCCCCATTCACTTACGGGCCGCCGGTAGGCAGTGGTCTTTCAAACCAGGTAGGCCGGCACGGCCCGACGAAGGGCACAGATTACTCAGTCTGCCTAAGGGATGATACTTCAGGTATCCGACTGACAGGCCATGGTATGCAGGTGAGGCCATGATTCCCTACAAATACTACTTTTCTTCTTTGATTCGTTACCTGGCGGTCCGAGCGGGACCTCCCTGCAACGGATACTCTGCCGTCGGTGCCGCTTTGAAAAATGCGATTTCTTGCCTAGTTTCTTCGGTTTCCCGATTCTGATCAATTCGGCAGGTCGACTACTTTCTTCCTTTCACACCCAGGCTTGGGACCAAGCGAGCGGAGTTTCCCTACAAACATACAGGCGAAGACGACAGCTTAGCATAGCAGGATGTTACTTCAAGTTCAAAAATGTTCATAGCCTCAACGAAAACTACAAGGCGGCTCCAGACTCAAGCCGTGAACAGCAGTGTAAATACTAGGGATTTTATAAAATTTTAAAAATCTCATATGAGATTATGGGGGACGGGGTTGAGCAAATCTCGCGACATCTCACCAAGGGCGAAGCGGGGTCGAAAAATCACCTCATGTAATTTATGGCCCCTAACCAAACTTGCAATGGCGCCACTGAGACCCCCAGCATTTGACAAGCAGCCACGACCATTTCCGTTTCGATCACCTTCGATCTTTAGGGGACAACCCACAGCCGAAGAAAGCTAGTAAAATCATTGCTTGAATTGAACATTGCTTCCAGGATTGCAATCTCGCACCACCCTGAACAAGGGCTAGCGCCGGCTCTACATAAATACTTCCGGTCGTAGGTAAATGGTTAGGTAGAATTATGTAGGTGCTAGTCAGCTCCCACAGCCACCTGGGTATCTTCTGGTGGAGTCACTCGCAACCAAATAGACCATGTGTTGATAGACCGCCGCCACCTGTCGGATCTGATGACGGTTCGAATGTACCGAGATACCAACTGCGACTCGGATCACTATCTTGTTGGTATGGTGCTCTGAGAGCGCATTGCAACGGTGAAAACCTTTGTATCCGCTGATCAGGCTCGAATCAATACAGCTGCACGACGCAATGAAATGGCCAGGAACAGCTACCGTCACGCATTAGAACTCTCGCAATATAAAGAGTTCAATAAAGAAGAAAAGAAAATTTACAAACGAAAAAAGAAACTTGGGAGAAACATCTCGTCTGAGAAGCTGATTAAATATGGAGGGTCTAATTACAGCAAGCGATTCATAAATTAATTGTGCAAGTATGGTAGCAGAAAGCGATGCCAGAAGACTGGAGAAAATTCATTTTCTGCCCGGTACGTAAAAAAGGGGATATCACAACGCTGTTGAGTACCGCGCATAAGATATTCTCCGCTATCCTACAAAACAGGATGGGCCCATACGCTAGATCATAGGCGATTACCAGTGTGGCTTCAACCCAGAGAAATCAACAACTGATCAGCCTTTCACCTTGAGACAGGTTATGGAAAAATGTCTAGAGTTTTAAAACTCAATTCAACACCTATTCATACACTTTAAAGCCGCATATGACACCAAATCCAGATTAGACCTTTACAAAGCCATAAGAGCATTTAGTTTCCTCAACAAGCTGACAAGACTATGTAGGTTGGCCATAACCAATGAGACAAGCCAAGTAAAAGTATCTGGAACACTGTCCACACGAATCAACATATATAATTGACTCCGATATCACTGCAGGTGTTCCACAAGGATATATTATATAATATAATAGCTCTCTTGCTAACTTTTATAAATGACCTGCTCTCCTTTTCTCTCCCACTCAATTCACAACTTCAATAACGAAAGAAAAGAACACGGCAGTCCTTTAAAAATCTACCCAATTCAATAGGGACTTCGAAGAGGATTCATGCTGAATGTAATGCATCAAAAACGAAGTACTGTCTCATTTCTAATAAAACCTCCAAAGAAGCATCGCAGTGCCCGAGACTTCTTAAGAGATGCAAATTTCACCTTCAGCCTAAGCTAGGGCTATAATAACTTACAATTCATAGGATTCGTCAGCGCCGGGAACTTTATTTTACAAAGAACAAGCTGGAAAACCCGATTCTTATATTAGTAGGTAATGCGACACTTGCGCCTGGGAACCAAACTGAAAAAAGTTTTGAAGGCAAGCTCCAACACCCAATTGGAGGTGTTTGCAGTTGGTCTCGTCCTAGTAATTGTAACTAAAATCACAAACATAGATACAAAATTTTCTGCGATCTAATGGACTTTCGGAATACCATATTAACAAGATAGTCTAAGAGGCGGCAGTAGGTGTTAGGACGGTTGGGCATGGGAGCCAAATTTAACCCTGACCTAAAGTTAAGCCAATTATCAGGTGTGGGCGTGCCCCGGTCAAACTAATTAATTAATCACGTTTATTAAATATGCTTCGCGCACGATATCCTGTAGTAGCGAAAATTCAGATGTTTAAGTTCTACTTGAGCTAAGGTTTCTATTGTTGAGTTGTTGGCTTATTAAGTAAAGAGTTCAGCTAAGATAGAGATGATATGTTGGCTTTTATAACCGTGCCTTCAAACCTTTTGTATACTGTTATCTAGGATGTAGGTTCCTGGTGTGCCAATTCGCCTCGAGCAGATCTTTCTTTCATCGTTTTTACGGGCTAGCCATCCCCCGGAAGATTTCTCATGTTGTCCCAATCCAGTCCTTGTTCAATATGTTAAAAAGGACACCAAATATCCATCACCCATTCCCCTTACCCCATTTCCCAAGCTTCTCTTAAAAAATTGTTAATAAACGCAATCAAACTGGAAAAAATAAATTGGAATACGCGAAAAAAGTAAAGGACCCAAGTGTATCTATCGTTCATATTCCGGTTTTCATTTTGTTCATAAGAAAATCATCAATTGTAATTCAGCAACTTCATGAAGGCACTCTCGAAGTAAATAAAGTTAAGAAGGAGCAAAGTGGGTGGTGGTGGTGGTGGGTGGTGCACATTTACTTGAGCCATTCAAAAACAGAAGGATGCCACCAGCTCTACATATACAATCTGACATCCGCTAGACCGGCAGACGGTACAGGATCTCTCTTGTCTTTCTTGCCATTGAACGGTGCTTCAATTGAATTAAAAATAAAAAAAAAATGGAGAGAAGAGAGAAGAGAGACGGGGAAAGAAGAAGATGAAAAAGAATGAAGCGAAACATAAAATTTGATTTGCAAATTGAACAAAGCAAAAACAAATTTTCATTATTGCTATATCCTCCTATGGCTTTCTCCTCGTTCTCCAGCCAGGATTCGACGAGGACTTTTTGGTGGTATAAATTTTGTGAATAACTTTGGGGGTAGCCAAAAAGTTTGAGGACATCTGCCGGAACGATCGATATGAAAATAGGTACACAGGCTACACAGAAGGAGATGCTTATTGACTAAATATCTAGGAAAATTACAAAGGTAAATATAAATAATTTACAAGTTTGAATTAATAAGCAGCTTATTAACCAACTACCCCTGGAGTTAAATTACTTAACATTAAATGTGCTACACTCAGTTTTAGTTATAGGGCGGGCAATTTGAATGGAAATGTTTTCACAGGAATAGGAGAGCGGTTTCCTGTCGACAAAATGATATTAAAAATGTTTCCTTGATTGCTTCGGGTAACATTCTTAAGGTATCTTAAAAAAGCAATCTGCGATTCCTGGAACAGTTCGAGAATGCTTTTAGCTAAATTTCAAGTTCTATTGTGAACGTAACAACTTTAGGGTATACGCAATTACTTTCCACAATTTTTCCATATCACTCAATCGTAACATTTCATCTCATTTTAGGGCGAGTTCTGATTATATACAGTAAAACTTCGTTATAACGCTCCCGCTTATAACGATTTCCCGGTTATAACGCTCTTTTTTCTTGGTCCCAACCCCTAGGATTAATTTTACATAGAAATTTTGTTCATTATAACGCTCTGATTTCCCGTTTATAGCGCTCCGATAGATGATTATTATTATTTTTTTGGTATTATTGTTTAGATTCCGAGAATGTAGATTCCGAGAATTTTCAGTTAACAAACTTCCTTAATATGTTTCCACGTATTCAGACCTTTTGTTTGCTTCGAGTTGTTTTTATCGTCAGTGTTCCACTATCCTCTTTGCGGTTAAGAGTTAAAATATGTCGCGAAAATCGTTTTCGATCAAAGAAAAAGTTGATTTAATTAAGGCGTTTGAAGAACCATCTTTAAACCAAAAAGCCTTCGCCGCGTCTAAGAACATAAGTGCTTCAACATTACGTACGATTTTGCACAAACGTAAAGAGATAGTTTTGACCCAAGAAGGATGCAGTCGCAAAAAACAACGACCTGTCAACGATCCGTACATATTTTAGTTGCAACACGGAAGTGGAAGATAATACATTTAATTATATAAACAATTTAGAAAATTCCGTATTTAAAAATTCATTTAATTGCCTTAAGCAAAAAAAATTGATGATTATTTGTATTCAAATCCAAGTGGATCTAAATAATTAATATTTTTATGTATAATATATTATTTTATATAACTTATTTCTTTGCATTTAAAAACTTTTAAGTTACAAAATAAATTTTGTTAATTTTTAATTATTTTTTATGATTTCCCGGTTATAGCGTTTTCCCGGTTATAGCGCTCTTTGTTTTTGGTCCCTAGAAGAGCGTTATAACGAAGTTTTACTGTATTTCACACAAATTTATTAACACAAAAATTTTAACGCCCTTGAGAGACTCTTTTCAACCGAGCCTACACCATACCCAACAAATTCTACGGAAAATATTCTATTCCCAAAAATACTCGGTATTCACATCTCCCATACACAGTGAGCACTTCTTTAGGCGTAATTAATGCTTAAAAAATCTTTTCGGGAAAAAGCAGCAGAAAAAAAAATTAAATAAATATTAATAATAATAATAATCATGAAGTAAGACTCTTAGAAAATTTTTAAGAGCCTTAGAAGCTTCCCAAAAAATTTATGCTGACTTTAATTTGGAGCGTAATTGAAAATTTCTGGAAGCTACCTGGCAAAATGAGAGCAGGTAAAAATTATTACCAGGTGAGAGAAGACATTTGGCCCAGGGAACGAGAACGTAAATTACAGTTGGGGTTTTTTTTTTTGAAAGGTTCAGGAAACATTTTTCTTACACCATCATTATAATCCTATGCGTAAAAATTTCTTGTTTATCTCAGACTCAGACATTTTTTTTGTTATTGAAGAAAGGAAATCAAAGTAATAATTCATAGTAAGCAAGGACGAAAGTGGAACAACTAATTTATATCTTACTGTAGGATGATAGCACAGGGTGATCTTTCAAAATATAACCTTTATGAATGTTTAACTTGCCTAATGTTATTTATAATTTCGAATTTTATTAAAATTGTTCTTTTAGCATATTAATCAATTTAAGGACTTTCTGCCTGCCTTATGTGTAGTCTCTCACATTTTAAATCAAGAGTAAATGTCACGAAGCACGACAAGTGGAAAATTCAATTATATAAATTAGATTTTCTTTTGGAAAAGTGCTTTCTTGTAATTAGAATTTTACAAATATCTCGAAGGTATACATATACAAATATTGTTGTAACCTGAGAAAAAATAGGATTCGCTCGTTGTTAGTCTCAAATAGGTACGCAAAACGCATGTATGGCACTCAAAACAGGCACGGTATGCCTGAGTAAATATATTCTACTTTTCTAAATGCACCCCGCTACAGGCACATTCCATTAAAAGACGCGCACAGAATAGTACGTATACGAAGCACAAACAGAAAAATAGAGAAAGAAAATATCTTGGTGGCCATAAAAGGTACCATTAGCATACTCAGTAGATCGGTTCTCGTTTTAATGGATAAGTTAAGCAGCATTGGACAAGGTTAGTACTTAGTTGGAGGACCACTTGGTAAAACGACACTCGCGCTTGGAATGATCGATTACAAAAACATTCATATCTTTTTTTTTTTATGTGGCAGACTAGAGGCTTAGGGAAAGTCCCTTTGTACTGTCGACAATCTATTTTTTCCGTATACACCGTCAAACAGCAGCTCTAGCCGGAAGATAGAGAGAAAGAAGAGAGTTCATACGTGCAGTTCTAACTAACTTCTGCAGCGCAGCGAGTTTTTGTTTTACGCTGCATGAAGTTATCGTGTTTTTGTTGGCAGTACTAAGTAAGTTTAGGGTTAGTTCTTGCAGCAGAAAAATATCTTCTTCACTTGGGCAGATGACATTTATTGTTGAAGTTTGTGTTTTTAAGTTGTCATGGCGAACGAAGTAGAAATAGATGAGGTAATATTTAGAAGCAACAGGTAAATTATATACAAATATAATATTTATCGTTTAAATATTAGGAATATTTAAATTTTTTTTTAGTTCAATAACTGAAAAAAGGTGGAATATGCAACAAACAAAATTATTAGCGGTTGGGAGGATTAAATTAGAAAATGAGTTCAAGGCAGGAAAAAGAAAGAAAAGTGTTCTTTGGGGCATAGTTTTGAGTAATATAAAAAAAATTGACAACGATTTTTCTTACTCCAGAGAAGATATCCAGAAAAAATTTGGTAATTTATTTACGAATTACCAAAGAATAAAGCTTAGCGCCCAATGATACCGTCAACGCCAACGACATCCGCCACCGTCAAAAATGTGAAAATAAATTCAAAGCAATCTCATACAACTTCGCCCAATGGCAACGTCACCATCTCGTGACGAAAAAATAGATTTGATTCTATTTTTGATGGTGGCGGCACAGGAATACTTCCAATTTTCCACTGTACGTTCCAATAATTACAGTGTTTATTTATTCAGCAAATGTACACAAGATACAAATCTTTTAGAGTACAATATACATATAGGATACAAATCGTTTACGGTACAATATAAAGTATTAAAACTAAAAAAGAGAGAAAAAGGACCAAAGAACACAAAACAAAAGAAAAAAAAATGAAAACTATTGAAAAGCTTACTCAACTAAATATGGCTTTGACCATTCACACAAAGACGTACATATATGGAATTCAAAACAATTAAAATTAACTCCCGGACCAGTGCTTAATAAGTTCCCTCCTGAAGACCGCCGCTGTAGTGGCTACCCTCACAGAAGGAGGCAAATTATTCCATAGTCTAATTGTGTACAAGAAGTAGGATCGACCACCAATTCTGCTCTTGTATGAAGGTATACGAAAGCTTAACAGGCGGCGTGACTGTAACGGTACTATAAAACTAGCCAAATACTTGGGGTTACTGGTAAAATGTACCTTATAAAGTAGACATATTGCGTGCATGTCAAGGTAGGACAAGAACTCGCAGGGGATGAGAAATTTGCGATAGGTGGAAACATGGGCATTTCTTCGTAAGCCAAAAGAGAATCTAATGCAGTCATTAAAAGCTACATTCAGACGACGCGACGCCTGCAAACGGCATCCAAAGCAATATAGCTCGAGATGCCATATAGAAAATGTGGCATGATGAGGCTCTTAACCAGTTTTAGACGTGACTGCTGAGGTAGGAGTTTACCAAATAACCATAACCTACGAAGGCAACTATAAATTTTACTAAGAATCAGCGAGACGTGGTCGCAACAAGTCAATCTCGAGTTCACCACAATACCCAAATTCGTAGCCTTATTCACAATACATAGGGGAGTATTAATATCAATCATGATAGGACTTAGATCATGGGTGTTAACTGAGCGACGGCTAATAAATAAGGCCACGGATTTATTAGGATTGAGTCGAAGATAATTTTTAGACGCCCAGCTTGAAATATTACGCAGGTCACCATTCACTCTTACAATGCATTCGGCCAGTTTATCAGATGAAGATGAGGTGTATACTTGCGTATCATCAGCAAAGAAGTGAAAACAGCAGTTCCGGATGACGGTAGACATATCATTAGTGAATAAAGTGTAGAGCAAAGGTCCGAGAACAGAGCCCTGCGGTACTCCTGATGGCACAGGAAGAAAAGATGAGTACTTATCATTGAACTTGACGCACTGTGACCTGTTGGAAAGGAATGAGGAGAGGAGAGAGATAGCAGAAGACGAAAAATGGAAGAGAGTAGCAAGTTTATACAGCAAGAGACTATGATTAACGGTGTCAAAGGCTTTTGAGAAATCAAGTAGAACCAATACAGCAGTCTCATTATCATCCAACTTCGCTCGAACATCAGTGGTGACCTTCAGCAGTGCTGTCTCACAACTATGAAACCGCCGAAAGCCAGCCTGGTACTGTCACAACCTGGCGGCGATATATTTTTATTCCACCTACTCTCAACCATTTCGCGTAACAGAGGCGTGCATTCCTCTAGTGTTGCAGATATAAGATTGCCGTGCAGGCAGGAAAGCGTTTATTTCGATGGAACATTCACTACGATAGTAGCGATAAAAATTATCAGTGCTGCTACAATTTACGGTGGCTCAAGGGGTCGATGGTAGAGAAAACGGTGTCGTCATTAATTTTTTTATGTGAAAAAACCAAGCTTTGGAGTAACCCTTTATACTACCAGTCCGTCATGTCGCTCAAATCATGGTACAATGTCTAGTAGTAAGCTTGGTTTGAAGAATAGAAGAGAATAGGAAGGTGTTTGGAGGGTGTAGAAGAAAATGTCGGTGAACCTTACGTTTGAGCTCTAAGGTGTACGAGTTCGGAAATACTGACTGCGAAGATTGTTCCACAGTTAAGTTGTTCTATTCATAAACGAAATTTAGACCATATTGTGCGTAAACGGGTGGCGGTAGGGTACGGAGGCGAGTCGAGCGCAGAAAGTCCTGAATTTCAGTGGAAAGTTCGTTGTCGTAATAGCGATAAAGAAGTATAGAGAGGGCTATTCCTTTGCGCAGTTCGGCCTATGAAGCCAGGGTATTACTCAATGAGTACCTTTACTCGTTCAAAAGTACTGGATTTCTGTGAACCACCTAACTTTTCTTGGCATTTCTTCCTTTAGTTTGATCAAAATATCTCTGCATTTTATCACTACTACAATTTTTCCTTCCTTTCACTGCATCTCATAGCCCTAAACGTATTCTTTCACCCGAACTAAGGTTACTACTAGACATTAATGTTTCCTCTAAATTTTTCGCTGACTGCGCGGTACAAAAATTGGTATGGGAGCAAAATTATTTTAAATGTATGTAAAACTGTACAAGCGGAGGAGGGCCGTGTGCAAACAAAGCAAATTTTACTTACTTCTTTAGTTTTTGCTGTTGCCTTGCTTCATATTTCAGGCAATTATGCTGGTGGCCGTGAAGAGTGCCATTTAGCATAATCACTAGACTGGTTCGCGTTCGATTGTGGAGGTAAAGCAGCATTGGAAGTGATTAGTACTTAGTTGGGGGACCGCTTGGGAAAACGACAATCGCGTTTACAAATATTAAGCATTCGAAACCACGGCATTAATACCTCTCATATCCACGCCGAAGTTCTCAAATCTTTCAGCGAATTTTTCCCACTCCGGTCTAGTAATTGGTCGTTAAACTGGTTGAGGTGTTAGATAGCTCTTGGGGACCCTAGAGGGCAAACCACATGGGGTTTCACATGAAGCAGTGTGGCCCCACCGGCATCCCCTCAAAATGCTAGTTAATTCTTGAGCTTAAATCGAGGACGGCCTTATAATTGGAGATGAAGGACGCCTTTGTGAAGCCTTGCACTTGTGAAAACAATTAAAACGTGAGTATAGCGCAGTATAATAGCAGTGATCCAGCTTGTGATATTGAGATACGGGATTATAGAGGCCACACCATAAAATAAGGGAACTTTAAAATCGCTGTTCTCATGCGCAATGAGAAAATGCAAATTAGCGGCTCATTTATACTAGCACTTCTTCACATTCTGTTATGGTGGGAACTATATCAAAACACGTGCCGGCACCTCTAAACAAAGATTTCTAAATGCCCGATATCTGATCCTTCTCTGACCCGGAGTACTGGAAAGAAAATGCTGGGTTGTCTCTCTCAATTGCTTCACAGGTAGATGTTGTATATCTTTCTGAACGTAGCCGCATATTCCCCAATTGATGAACACCCTTTAATGATCGACACGGTTCTCGTGATGTCTTTTTGCAGCATCCTGAATAGATCGCGTCATCTGATCTTCTAGTGTTCCACCGCTCGGTATTGAAAGGAAATGCATGGTGACATCTCTCTTCATTTATCTTGGGTCTCGTTTTGGGTTCTTTAGTACGAGCTGCTTGAAGATTACCATCAGTCCCACTTGAAAGACGCTGTCAAAAAAAAAGCAGACGGTCTTAATTTTGTAGGGTTGGCGAAGGTGGAAAAAACTCCATCGTCTATCCGACTTGTATAAAATTATATCAAAGTTCTTGGCTGACTGCAAAACATCCGTATCTTGGTAGAATATGGAGATCGAAAACTCTACCAAATTAGTACCTAGCTAGCGACCACTAATTATTTGGCAGAAATCGGGGATCTTTTCCGAGTTTCCCAGCGTTTGCGCCGCTCTATCTTTCCGAATCCTTCTCCATAGTCTCGCTGTTTATGGACCGAAATTTTCTGGATATTAAAGCAGGTGTTAGGGAGATAGCAGGTGTTAGAGAGATGGGAGATCTTCGGTAGGCTGGCTACTCCATGTGCAGTTCTTAGTCACGTTTTAATTTCTCATCAGCTAGCGATCAAGCTATCGCCATGTCTACTGGAGGAATCCTATCTGACGTTATGCAAGGAATCACCCTTACTCAGGTTGCAAATGGCGTGGGCGTACTCCATGAACATTCCCCGACAACTGTCCAAGTCAAATTTAGTTCCCATGCCCAATCGCTTTAATACCTACTTACTAGGATCACTGTGTCGTCAACTCCCTTATCCCATTTTTCTCCAATGTATTTAAACCCTTACCCATAGAATCAATGACAGAATTCAAAACTCAGGTGTGTCACGACCCGTCCTCTTTAAAACTCTGCTGTTGATGATTCTAGTTTTGAGCATGCGAAGGATTTACTGAGTAAATTCGCCAAGAATCCCGAACTCCAGAAAGGCTTCAAAGGTGAATAATTTTTCTTCTAGAAAGTGTTTTATGGTACGTGTTACTTAAAACAATGCGGTATCCACCGATATATCTTTGTATTATACATTCTGTGAGGAAAACACATGAACCTCTGTTACAGAGTTAAGGAGCATACTTTTTACTATTTAGCAGGCGAACGCATTGATATATGTGAGGCGGAAAGTAAAAAGGGACCTCATGTCGGCAATTTCCGGTTTTGAGTTATTGACATCTTTGAATAAAGCAGAAATTTCTGAATCATTTAGTAAAAAAACCGTGTCTTTATGAATTTTTTTTACCAAGATACGGGCTTTTGAAGTTTTTAGACTAAAAAGGGGCATTTTCAGAAAAACGCATTTGAAATTTTAAAATTACACAGAATCTTTATTTTCAATATTTAAAAAATTATTTTTACATCTGAAAGAAGGTAATAATCTGTCCTTCGAAATAATACCAAAAAAAGTTCTTAAATAGTTGGATTTATTTTAAATTGAGCGCTTCCTCTTCTTCCTGGAGGGTCCCGGAAGGGGCTGAGGATCGTGTGGGTCCGAGTTACCATCTGCTTCAACCTGTTCGGGCTCAGCTTCCTCCAAAGCCTCTGGTTGAGGACATAATACATCCTTCCACTCTTCCTTGCAGAAGTCTCGAATATTGTTGAAGAGATAATCCTTGCGTCTCCTTGACAACCCTTCTGGAACTATTTCTTATGGAAATCCATCAGGCCCATTTTCATCAGGAAATATCTGGTGGATGAACTCATTACCATTGATATCAGTTTTGCGACTTTTCCTTTTGACTCTGCATTAAACTCAAAGTGGTTGTACTTGGTTATGTGCTTCACTTTCTTGGCACCATAGGTGTGGAATAAATCCAGCCAGTTGTAAGTTTTTATAGCAACTTCGCCTCTCTCATTTGCAATCATTGAAGCAGAATTCACTTTTGATGTTGGAGTTGATTGTTCAATGCAATTGGCTAATTCTGTCAGGGAAGATACAAAAGAGATCCGGAACTTCTTTTTCAAAAGACCGAAGGCCCAATCGCATGCGAATTTAGTATGCCCTACAGGCATGAACGACATAACAATTTTTTTATTTTTTCCTTGACAGATTCTCCAAGCTAAGTAACCCATGAGAATATTATTTTTGTTTTGTCCCACGCAATTATCAGCGTGGTCAAACAATACGCCTTCACCCAACAAGTTCTTTTCCAGGTGGTGGTGAACCAGGCTTACTATAAGGTTAGAGCCTTTTGTCGTACTTGCATTCTCGGGGATGAGATAGTTGCACTGTTTACTCGTTGTTTCGCACATTACTCCGAATATGCCAACTTTGAATGGCACTAAAAAGTAGATGGGTCCTGGCTGCAATGGATTAGATGGAATATGCACTTGTTGGGCCATATCAAAACTGTAGTGCATAGTAGATGTGTCACCATTTTTTAAATTATCTCTGGTTTTTTTAATGATATCATTGTAATTTTTCCTTTCTTGAGAAACAGTCTGTAGATGGCCTCTCATTTTCTCAATAGTTTTAAGTTTTTCCTCTTCAGACACTAATGCCACAGCCGCTCCTGAAGTAAAGTGTTTTTGACACAAAGTACACAAATCGCTTCCGCCATATGTTAGTAAAAACCCTTAAACTTACGGGTTGCTGAGTCATATCTTCGGAAAATGATGCTTTGTAAGTGTCATATATTTTTACTTTCGTATCACTTGAAGGTAATAATCGTAGGCTGGTTTGGTAAACGGTGCTGCTTCTACCTGGCAAAATTATTGCATGCTGCTCAGCCACAACAACCAAACTCAGTTTGTGAAAAAGAGGTTGTGTGCTTTTTAAGTTTTTAGTTTATTATAATCCTTTGCCATCCAATTCGTTTTCACATTTACTCATCTTCGGAATGGAGCTCACTATGACCATCCTTTAAAAGAAAAGATAGCTGCTACCGCTGAGTAGCTATACTACTCTTTATCAAATGCAATCTGTAACATTAATTCTTAAATTAAAAGAGCAATAAAACTCTTGTTCCAAACTCTGAAAATAAAAATTAAACCCGGAAATTATACATGTCGGAAAAATATCAAAGTATACACTCACAAAGGATCCCTCATTAATTGAAGTAGTACATCCGAATCACACTGAAAACAGCATTATACTAATAACTCAGCTTCAATATGTTCGCTTAGATAAAAAAGTTATATTTGAATGGGAAAGCACTGATATAAAAACAAGCCCAATCCAACATACTCTCAGCCTCCTCTGAAGGGCTTTTATCCCTCTTATCAAAAGGAAACAGAAGGTTTCACATCCTTATCCTGTTTGATGAATTATCCTCAAAGTAATTTGAAAATGATGGGAGAACCTTGAATAAAACACGATATGTATGTATTTGAAAAAAGTCATTTGAATATTTTTCTAGTTTATAAAGATTTTGAAGTTTGGGGAAAACGTTTGTTTTTAACAGAATTACCGTGTGAGGATGTGTTCTGATAATATGATTGCAGAGTAATGATATCTGAAGGCGTGTTTGTTTTATTCTTCACTTTGAACAATTTCTTAAATGCAAAAACGTAAATTTGAATATACGAATTGGGATAATGTACCACGTACAAAATTCTAAGTCTCGTACAGCAATTTTCATACAAAAGCAGCTCACCTGTCGGATTGTCTTAAGCAATATGAGATGATAAAAACTTTCAGTGATAAGGCATGCAATTTGCCAAAAAATATTGGCATGTTTGTCTGCACGGTGTGAATTTTCTAAGAAGTTGTTTGGGTTATGATTTAAGACCCCTACACACGTTTGGACTCTCCGTTCCCGGGTTTGGCCGTTCTATAGCAAAAGTTTCCTTTAAGCCATGTAGAAGTGGTTCAAGGAATGAGTTTGTTATGGCATGTTGAACAGAAGCAACATTAGAATACATCAGTTTAGGACATTATTCTTCCAATGGAAAGCAGAATCGATGCTGAAAGCTTGTTTTCCGCGACTGTGGTGATAAGAGACTACATAAGTGGGTATTGGGTCGGTTGGGCCTGTGAACCACAACTGGTTTCAAATGGTCATTCTGTTAGTATCTGTTTTTTTTGGTAATTAATGACTATTGCTAGGTTTAAATGGCCTACTTTATGTATTCTATCATCCATTAAATATGTAATAAAAGTCATTAAGTAGGCCCTTTAGGAACGTGCATAACCAACCCAAGAGCCGACCTATCAAGCTGGCTGGCCAACATGTGTATCTCTTATTTGGAAAGTGATAGCGGAACGAGGTTTGCGCCATATTTTGTCGCTAATTTGTCGCTGAAAGAATCACGTAATACCGATTTTGTAGCTTGCGGTAAGAAGGTAAATATGGCGCAAACCTCGTTCCGCTATCACCTTTTAAATAGAAGATACGCATATTGGCCAGCCAGCTTGATCATCATTGTGCTCCTTTAATCCCTCATGGGACATAGGGCGGAAACAGTTGCCCTCCAGCGGACTCTGTTTTGCGCGACAGCTCTTAGCTCCGACCAGGATCTCCCAGTTGTTACGGCTTCTGCTAATAGGGCTCTCCTCCATGTTGTCCTAGGTCTTCCGACTCGACGGGATCCTTGCGGATTCCAGTCGAGGGCCTGTTTGGCTAGATTTTCATTTTCGCGTCGCAAGGTGTGGCCAACCCAATTCCATTTCCTTCGTCTGATTTGGTCGTCTATCCTTTCTTGGCCGGCACGGCGCCATAGTTCTTCGTTTGAAATTCTATCCTGCCAGCGGATTTTTAGGATACGACGCAAGCATCTGTTGACGAAGACTTGTAGGCGCCCTGTGATGAGTTGGCTGACTTTCCAGTTTCGCAACCGTACAAAAGTACTGCCTTAACGTTGGAGTTGAACAGCCGCAATTTGGTGTTAGTTGAGATCTCCGTTGATCTCCATATGCGGAACAGGCATGCACATGCGCCTCGTGCTTTATTTATTCTGGAACTGACATCTTCTTCTGCACCGCCATTTTCGGTAATAATACTACCGAGGTAGCAGAATTTATCGACCAGTTCCACGTCACCGTTATTCAGCGCAGTCCGTTCAATGGTGTTTGTATTTATCCGCATTTCTTTAGTTTTAGTTGGATTTAGCCTTAAGCCTGCTGGACTACTTTCTGTTGCCAAATTGTTAATCATGTTTTTGAGGTCCTGGTGTCTGTGGGCCAGCAAACAGATATCATCTGCGTAGTCGAGATCCTTAAGGCGGTCTAACAAACCCCATTGTATGCCGTCTGTTCTACTATCTAGAGCGCCGACAAGGATGTCATTTATTACTATAAGAAATAGTAAAGGCGAGAGTAGGCATCCTTGTCGTACTCCTGAGCTCACCTCGAAGCTGTCGGATAATTTTCCAATATGAAGAACTCTGCATTTGGAATTGTTATATAGGGCTTTTATCAATTCCAGCCAGCTTGATAGGCCGATTGGTAATAATCGTCCCGTGGTTCGTAAATAAACCGGCGACAAAATCGGTATTACGTGATTCTTTCAGCGACAAATTAGCGACAAAATACGCCGCAAACCCCATTCCGTTATCTTGCTCAGATCGAAAGATACACTAGGTGGCCAGCCAGCTTGATATCAAGCTAGCTTGCTCATTATTATATAATCAATGAGATGAGCGACAAAATTATTTTTGACGTAACAAATTAGCAACAAATTAGCGACAAATTATAAACCTACACCCGTGTGCGGCACGACACTTTGGCCAGCTAGCTTGATATACCTCCCAAGAGCAGCCAGTTGCAGGAGGCTATCATTGATGTCGTCATCAAAAAAGCAGTCGGCGAAGTCAACCCGTTTTTCGAGAGGAGCTCCAAAAAAGAGGCTGGCTGCTGTTAGTCGGCTCAACCCCAGACACAGCAGAATGGGTGAGGAGTAACATCTCCTTCATTGAGAGCAGCCTATACACCAAGATAATTCTTAAAGATAAAGATCCAACAACGAAGCAGCCTAAAGTGAAGGAATCGTGGTTTGACGCTCAGACTATAGGGTCTGAAATGGCCCCTCCTAATGCTTCTGGTGCTATCGAGGACTGCAGTAAGCCATGACCTTAGCCCTACGGCCATTTGACGACTGAGCTGCGCTCGCACCGACTCTGGGGCCATCCTGCGTTGTTCCAGATCCGACACCCACATATTTAGCAAGCGCTAGGTAGACTGTAGCAGAGCGCAGGCGGTAGGACAAAAGGTCCTAGACAAGCAAAGAAGACCTGGCTTGTCAAAAGCTACTTGGAGAAATGAGCGCCATGAGGGCACTCCAAGTTTACTTGAACCATGCCAAAGGGGCCTCTTCCACCCGGTGCAGGAGATGCATCTTACCCTTGCTCTTATTCAGGAGCCTTAGGTAATCGGTAGCGAAGTCGAAGGACTAACCACTGGCTCAAGTAAACTAGTATAGTACAAATGGTGACTCCTAAGCTTCATCGTATCACAAAAAAAAATATGATCGGAGAGGCAGGCTTCTCTCCGACTGGATTGAAAACTGGCGTTATCTGGCCACACCGTCGGATTATTTGCACATATGATTCGACATTATAGACCTCCCACACACCTGCTTGCCCCTTCTGTCAGCTTAGTGTATGAATTGGAAAATGCGGCCACGTAGCTTACTGATGTGCTGATGTCTTCCTAACCATGACAGAAACACTGTTTCTTCGTTTCAGTCGTCGCCTAAGGTGCCCGTGTGGGACAACAGAGTAGCTGCAATGCGTAGAGATGTTAGGAGATTGTTCATTCGACCAAAACATACCGGGCATTGGGATGAATATAGATTCACTTTAACAGCCTACAAGAAGCACTTGAGAGGTTCCGAAAGGTTTGCCTAGAGGAAACACTGTATGAGCTTTCAGACTCTACCAGAGGCGACTAAATTCCTAAAACTACTTTTCAATGACTCCTTCAATGGAGTGGGCCTTCTCATCTCTCGTCGTGGTGCTTTTTATCCCCAAACAGGGCAACAGACACATGGAGCTGCCTAAATCATACAGATCCATCATCTTAACCTATTTTCTTTTGAAAATGATGAAAAGGCTGCTAGACCTTCATATAAGGTGCAAGCTAGAGCTCTCTTGTCCTCCACATAGCTCCCAATTCGCCTACTCGAAAGGTAAAACAAAGGTTCCATCAAATATGACGTGCCGTATCGTAACCGTACGTACCCGTTAGGGACGAACATATGCAAGTTCATTAAGTCAATTTAGGTCGGTGGCATATTAACACTGACGTTCGTATCGTTAGGGTTCATAAAGTTAAGGTACGACACGTCATATTTGGTTCAAGCTTTTGGGTGGCTAGCAGCAGAAAGGGGGGGCCTCGGTGGTCTAGAGGTAAGGCGCCTGACTGCTATCCCAAGAGGTCCCGGGTTCGAATTCCGGCCAGCCCCACGGTCCTTCGCCTTTTCCACTTTCCCACCCACATTACTTCCCTTCTTTCTTCTCCTCTCTTTACATTCCTGATTCCTCCTGTCATAGCCTTCGCTAGTCCTTCCCCGCTCCACCAAGCGCATGTCATCGGTTGGCTGATGAGATTCAACTCGTTTCAGGAGGCATAACACTCCAGCGAGTTGTTTCTTCTCAAATGCCCCGATGCCAGAGTCGCGAAATGGTTGGAAGTAGGTGGAATAAATATATCAGCTGTATATCGCTCCACTAGCTAAACATTTTGTTGATTATCGTCTTCATGATTATGCAGAGAAAAAAGAAGTAATTACTATTGGGCGGTAGTAGGAGGGATTATTGAAGTCACTTTTTTTTGGTATGGGCTGAATATGTGCAAGTTTCCAAGAGTCTGAATCAACTCCGAAGAAGTATGATTAGGGAAAAGGTTTGCGCACAGATTTAGGCAAAATGGAGGTGGTCTTCTTTAAGATGATGGGGTGTATATTTTCTGGTTCAGTGGATTTCTTGGCATCGAATTGCCTGAGGCATCCATATATATACTTCGCGAATCCCGAAGAACAGCCTGTCCATTGAGCGTGTGGTACATCAGGGTGGTAGCTGGCGAAAGCAGAGATGCTAGAGACCCTGCCTTGGGCGCCCCAGTAAAAATAATTTAGTACCCTCAATTAGTACGCATTGCAAATAAATGTGCCTTTCGCCCGCTCCCGCAGCAGGCATAAAATCGAACGGTCAAATTAGACGTAGTCCACAGCCTCACCAAAAGAAATGAAGTGTCGCTCTGCTGGGTTCTCGGACACTGGGGAATCGAGGAAAATGAGACTGCAGACAACCTCGCGAAGGTGGGGTCTGAGATGTTGGTTCATGGCCCAATTGGTTCATGGTACTGTTCTATCTCTTGGTCCACCTCCAAGTCCTTGATAGAGGGCTGGATTAAGGGATTAAGCCTAGCCTATTGGAAATCAGTTCCAGGTCTTAGACAGGCTATAGAGTGGAACTAAATCTGCTGGTGGGTTATCTGAACTGAACCTAGAACTATTCCAAGAGACAGAATGCTGACTCTGCATTGAAGGCGATGAGACTTCGACAAATATTCTTTGTGACTGTTCTGCTCTGATCTGGCTTAGAAAAGAGCCAGTCTTCGTCAATGAAATAATCTTGTTGCCTTCGTTCGGAAGGCGAATGGTCACTTCCGCTTGAGGCTACGTACACAATGGGCCAAACTTGGCAGGGTTCATCCTGTGGGCTGCTCCCCATTCCTTAAAAGAAAAAGAAAAGAACAAGTTCAAGTTCCCACACCAAACCGGCCCTATACCTACTTACTTCAAAGTTCCTTTTTTCAAATGAAACCCCACATTCTCGTCGAACTTGCGGAAAATTAGACAGCCTTAAAATAGAATTAAGATAAACAAAAGTCTACATTTGCATATTAGCTACAGTAAACAATTTAGCCGCCTTAATTTGCTCAATAAACTTGTGAAATGTTGTTGCTATTTTTAAATTGTTTTACATGCATCCCGGCCTTTTTGAAATCTATCCAGACACAACCACCCCGGAAAAAAATCAGAAAAAAAAAAACAAAAAACGTTTATCTATAAGGATAACACAAATATAGCTTTGCAACAAATGTGAAGTATTGAACATGCGAAAATTTATTCCGGCGTCTATCAATATACAGATGGTTTCTCCCCCTCCAATTCAAGTACATACTTATGTAAACAATCCCAAAAAGTCAGAATTCACCCTAAAAATTGTGTTTTGGCCCTTATTTCCTTATATCCTTAAATCGATATCCATATTTATCCCAGCAAATGACCAATTTATGCCAACAATATTTCAGTTGAGTTTTCATAAAAATACCCTTCTTCACACTCGCCCCCTGCGACGCCCTCACCAACCCCCTCCGCCAAAAAAAATAACCAAGAGGACATTAATCAGCAAAAATCAAAGTCAGGATATACAAGGATATCCACAGCGGAGGGAAAAAAATGAAAATAATGCAAAGCAACAAAAATTGGGGAAAATTAATGCTTCTGCAATAAATCAGGGCGAGTTTTGTAGGTTACG
The DNA here is from genome assembly GCA_949987705.1 of Thereva unica. Lineage (NCBI taxonomy): Eukaryota > Metazoa > Arthropoda > Insecta > Diptera > Therevidae > Thereva > Thereva unica. Next base: position 23,119,731 of record OX465285.1, on the reverse strand, counting down.
TTGGAGCCGTAAAAACTGAGTTTTTTTTATAGCATATTCTATATTCTCAGTCAATGACAATCCCTTGTCAATGGGCCGGGCGCGCTTTCGATGAATTCCCACAGGGGATGGGGCGCGTGTGGGGGTGAAATAATCAAATCGGGTCTCATCATCCTCGGGAATTTTTTATTATTCAATTTTCAGTTGTTTATCCGCTGAGATGAAAACAATGAAATACGACCGGGTGATGATGGAATTTTGTCGCTATATTTTTTTCGTTTTTTTCGATTTTTTTGATTAATTTTGATTTGTGAAAAATGGATGAAATTTTTTGGTGAAAATTATTGCATGGATTATACATAATGAATTTTTTAATATCGGCCTTTTTTGTGAGTTGGAAAACAAAAGGAGAAAGTTTCCAAATTAAGGTTTAAATATTTTGGCTGCATTCGGGCACACATTTGCATAACCCCATAAAAATGGTTAAGCATGCACTGGTGAACTTGTTTGTGATAATTTCAAGCCATTGTGTTGCCGGGATTGGTATGCTAATTGGCGGAAAAATTGGAGTAGTAATCAGGCTGCGATTTTGGGTGAAAAGTTAACTCAAGTGTCTGTACATGTTTGCCTATAAGCTGGTGATCATAAAAACCGCGGTACTGAAATCTCTTATCTCTTAACACTTCGATCGATTAAGTGTGGCTTTTGCCCGTGTATCTAGTTTAGAGTGTATCTTGGCCGACAGTTGAATCTATGGTACTCTTAGCTCCTTCCACATATCCGATTTGAACCACGGACCACTTGGACGTACTTTGATCAAGCAAGATAGCAGTAAACAACGTGACCCACCCCCCTACCATAGCCGGGCAGGGCTAGAGATCTTGATAGTCAGACTCGTACACCTCGAGGAACAGCCTGTAAACTCCGCACTTTTCCGAACTTCCATAAGTGGTATTTTAGGCGCAGTGGCGATCAAGCCAGCTAGTCTTCGAACATTCTTTCTGCCGTACCTCAGAAATTTTCTGGCCTAGATAACCCAAGAACAAAATGTTTTGAATTTACAAGGCTAGTTGTGGACTTCCAGTTCCAAGTGTTTTGGCAGAGTTCGATAGTGTGCAGTGCATTTCCCCAATATGGTGGCTGCCTTAACAGCTGATGCCCCGAGAAAGTGCCAGAGTTTGAGTCGACCAAGGGGTCTGCTTTGTCATCGTCCACGAAGGCCAAATAGCCCGAACTCCACATAATGGTGACTCCATTGAAAGTTCCTTGTGTACCTTTCATCATGTATGCAATATAGTCTGATAGCATTTTCTATGCTGAGATATCTCCAACAACCTGACAATTATAGAATTTCCTGGCCGAAGATCTTCACCCATGCCGCCATTTGATCTCAACCGGACTGTAACGAGCCCTAGGTTTGCAAATCCCCTCCTCCTATTTTTTTATATGAACGTTCCAAGAAGCCTGCAAATTAAATTTCACCCCTAAATTCCCAGTAATTCGTGAGATTATGAATATTTAGGGCCCTTTCAAAGATACCTTTTTGGATTTTTGGTTTTCGAAAAATTTGCGTTGGAACCCGCTTCTTTGGTTGGGAAGTTATTAGGCGTTTCAGATTCCTTGCATATTAAATTTCACTCAGAAATACCCAGTATTTCTCGAGCATTTAGGGCCCTTTCGAAGACACCCTTTGCATTTTTAACGATTTTCAAGAAGTTTAGAATGAAACCCGGCCTTTTTTGGATGAAAAATTATTAAGAACGTTTCAAGTAGCCTGAAAATTTAACTTCACCACATTAATTCCCAGTATTACCCAAGATTTATCATTATGAACAACAAATCAGACAGCCACAGAGATACCGTACAGATAGTGTATAAGAAGATCTACGAACCCTAAGTATTGGAGACTTCAAGCCAGGGACCGGCAGTTCTAGAAGAGAATGATTGCAGCAAGCTAATGCCAATAACAGGCTGTGGCGTTATTGATGATGATGATTACTCGAAATTGTGGATATTTAGGTCCCTTTCAAGGACCTTTCTGGATTTTTGGTAATTTTCAAGAGGTTTGGAATAGAACTCGCCCTTTTTGGATGACAAATTATTACATCCTGCGAATTAAATTTCACCCTGGATTATCCAGTATTTCCCGAGATAATGGGCATTTAGAGCCCTTTCAAGAGAACCCCCTTAACATTTTTAGCGGTTTTCATTCCTCTATTTTTGAATGGATTAGGCACGTTACAGTCAAACTGCGAATTAAATTGCCCCGTCAGAAAACCTAACCTTTCCCGAATAATTGGCATTTAGGCCCCTTTCAGGGGAAGGACATCTCGAACGCTTTTCTTGATAATCATGAAATAGTCATGGGCCGTCTTAACTCCCTCTCCGGCAAGATCTCGCATTCGACTAGACTCGTTGTTTGACACCCTTGCTCTTGTTGCGACTAGCCCAGGTTCTCTGAAGATTAAATTACAGGAAGTTTCATTTCTTCCCGGGTGCCAAGGTCTTTAGATACGATTGAGGGAATACATTTGTCAATCTTAAATCCTATCGCCACTTCCCTGCACTTCCAACTCCTCGGCCTCTCTTCATCTTATGGATGACATTAAAAGAAGTACAAAGCATTTTCGGGCTGATATAGAATCACTGTCAACAGCAGTGGTACAAAATCACAATGCCCCAAGCTCTCGGTCATTAAAATTTGAAACTTCTTTATTAGTGAAAACTCCCCCTCAGCGGGGGTAGTATCTGATGACGCCCTGCAGGTAGGGAAGAAACCTCTTTCTTCACCCTGCCCCACAGCTGCCTCTCTTTCGGAGAATGTCATCCTCAAACAGGATACGACCAACCCAATCGTGAGAGGTCGTAAGGCGCGTTTCAAAAGTTGTAATCTTGGTCGAAATCACAAAGCCACCACCATTGGCAATGATGTCACCTTGAGTTCCTTGACCTGTGTTTCAGTGATTAAGTCGACCTCTTAGCCGGTCTCGGTATCAGCCTCCTCATCACTAACAGTAGGTGGTCCCTCGGTCACGGTAATTCATGTGACAGAGTCGACCTCTATTCCTCTAATAATGGATGGTCAATCGGCTATCGAAGTTACAGATCCTCTTGAGCATGGGATATTTAGGGTCCCTTCGAAGATGCAAAGGGTATTTTAAGGATTTTCAAGAGGTTTGAAATGGAACCCGCCCTTTTTTGGATGGACAAATATTACACATATTTCAGGGAGCCCGAAAATTAAATTTCAACCCGCGTATATCCCGCGATACTCGACATTTAGGGCCTTTTCAAAAACACCTGAACAGATTTGGAATTGAACCCGCTTCTTTTTATTGGAAAGTATTAGAAAAGTACCAAGGAGCCTGCAACTTAAATTTGCAATCAGTTCCTGAATTCCCAATATTTCCCGGGATTATGGGCAGTTAGGACCTTTTCAAGGATACCTCTTTGCATTTTTGGCGATTTTCAAAAGGTATGGAATGCGACTCGTCTTTTTTGAAAGGAAAATTATTAGGAACGTTACAAGTACCTCGCAAGTTTAATTTCACCATCGAGTTCACAGAATTTCCCGAGATAATGGAAATTTAGGGCCGTTCCAAAGACACAACTTTGCATTTTTAGCGATTTCCAAAAGATTTGGATCGATTTCGGTCTTTTTATGGATTAGGCACATTCCAGATAGACTGCAAATTCTAAGCTTTCCCGAGATAATTGGCATTAAGGCCCCTTTCATGGGAAGTCACAATATCGCTCATAACTACTGAACCTGTTCAAATTTCTGGGGAATACATTAATCTTGATTCAGGAGGGCACCCACCTCGTCAAAATCGGAGCACCCTTTATAAAAGTAGAGAGGGATATCTTCAGAGGAGCATTTAGGCCCCTTTCAAGGAAAATCACAAAATGGCTCATAACTACCAAAACCCATGGAAATTTCCTGGAGAATTTAATTATTCTAGACTCAGGAGGGTGAACCCCTTAACACTTTATTATTGGTTCCCGGTGCCAGAACCGTCACTTCGGTATTTGCATAGGGTCCCAGTGTAGTGCTCCAGCTATAGACCAAGTCAGAGCCTGTTGCATGCTCCTCTACGTTGTATTATTTTTTTGCGAGGGAGTGGTGAGAATATTACATTGGTCTAGCAGTAGGGAATTTGTGACAAGTTGTAAGGCCCATACCCGGCAAAGATAGTTTTGGGGAAGGTACCGTCAGAAAAATGTAAACCAGTTCGCCCTAAGAAAGTCGTGGGAGACATAGGACATCTAGGTATAAGAAACTGGAACAGGCGAGCTAGAGATCGACAATCATGAAGGCGTAAGCTGGAGGAATCCAAGGCCAACAAGAGGCTGTGGAGTTCCTGATGATGATGATGTAAGGCATATGCTAAGACTCACCAACCCTTTTGCAAGACGTTTGAGTCCAGACTGGTACATGGTACTGGCATTACTTCGCTCTGGCGTCATCAACGTGACTTTTAAACGGGTCCCTCGAAGGTGGTCTTCACCGCCTGAACAGCGAGACTTATGGATCTACCATCTCTGCTTTTTTGAAGAAAAGGCGACTTCGACCAAACTCCTTACCCAATTCCCTTGATACCCGCATTTTACCTAGACAGTTCTGTGGGTCTCTAATCCAGCTTAAAACAAATTCAGTCTATCGTCGTACTTGGACCAGCTGCAATCTTAAAATCTGAAAGTGACCTAATAGTCCAAGTCAATGAAATTCGTAACTGCAGTGAAAGGACACACGATTTATGGAAGGATATCGTTAAAGGATACTAGTTAGCTACTAATAATTCACCTCTCCGCCCCGTATACGTCCTTCCCAATATCATCCAAGAAGACAAAAACAAAAAAACTTTCCCTGTCTAAAATCTAACTTGACAAGGATCTCACATTTGAGCCCAACCTGCATATTTTCCACATGCCACATATAGATGACAATCATAAAAGCACAAAACTGTGCCATAATTCTCCTACCATCATAATTTCAATTGGGTCTGCTTAACATGTTAAATAAATGAGAGCTCTTTAATTATATTCATCCCTACCATAGAATTCTATACGACATAATTTATGTCATTAATGTTAAAAAAGTATACTAGAAATAATAATTTATTAGTAAGGATCCCACCTATCAGAAGCAAAAATATTTTCGACTGGTCCCAGGGTCTGTGTTTCAATTGCGATATATATAGAGCTGCCGGGACAAAGTACACCTATACATACATCCCCTGTACAAAGAGAAGTATAGCCAGCAGAAAAAAAAGTGCCTCCCTCCTCGACACACACCCCCGAACACACGACTCAGGTAGACAAAGACGTTTTCTCTGTTTCAATTCTAAAACCTTTGATTGATTACATGCCAAACAAGGGTTGAAGTAATCTTCATACTAAATTTGATAAATTTATGCGATCTATCATCCCAATCTGTGTCGGATCAAATGGGGCGAATTCCATTATATATTGTTAAAAATTTAGACACCTGGATCCGGGCTGCCATCCGATTTTATCTAGTCCCCACCGATCCGAGAGAGATGAGAGCCAATTATTTCGCAAGACAAAGGATTTTTATTCAATATATATTTTTTCCCATCGAGCCTTGATTAAAATGAATTTAATGACAAATTGAAGTTTTATCGATGAGAACGTTAGCGAAAGATTAATTACGGCTGGCAATACTGGAGCGAATCTCACACTTTAAGCTATTTTTCACCCGAAAGGACTTCTTCCTTTTTTCGCCCGTGTCGCCCTGAAAACGAACACGATGACAAATTATTTTGATAATCTCCTCGTGAAAAAGGAAAAAAACTCTTCGCGAGAAAATTTAAAAAGGATGAGGAAGGATTTCGCGAAAGTTCTTGCTTCATTGCATAAACACAAAAAGGGTGCTGCTGCTCTGCTGTTGCTCTCGGGATTATATTACGAAAATCTTGTCTACGCCAGCGGAGCTATTAGCGATTCTATACGCATTATTCCGGCCTTAGGTGGATTAATTTGAGACGTTATTGCAGGATTGAATATCAAATTAATTAGCAAAGTTATTTAATTATTCTAAAGACATTAAATTTCCCGAGAAGGTAAAGGTTACGGCTGTGTACACCTGGAATGGCGAGATTTTGTTCAAGGTCACAAAAGTTCAAGGATCAGATTCTTTGCAATTTCGAATGAGTTGCCCTTAACGGATTTAAAGGTTTTGGCGAGGATTTTTTATGGGCAAAGGACTATACTCGTTTATGTTGCTTGAGGTTTCTTGGTAAGAGAGTTTTTTCCGTTAAATAAATTCAACCGGCTCTGCGAACTCCACCAGCAAATCCTGTCGATCCCAAGCCCTGATAACGGAGGAAGGTTTAGGGCAACGGTTAATATACCAATTCCTAGTAAAATATGTAAACCTATTGTCCAGATTTATAACTAAACCACCTATGTCCCGAGTGGATATAAATAGTCAGGTACCTGACCTCCAGGTAGGGGGTTGGGCAAGAGATTGACAACCTCTCCTCGGAAAACAATTCTTGTTATGGAATTGAAAAATCAGCATCGGAACAGTCAGGATTTACGACAAAGGCCTCAGCAACGTTCCAGGACTACTGATTTAAAGAATTACGATACAAAATTCGCCACATGAAACGTCAAAACATTATATAGTGTAGTGTTGGGTAGGACACGATTATAAAATGAGTTTGTAAGAGGAGCCTCTTTTTCCTTTGGAACTCACGATGAAGTACAATGTCTCACTTCAAATGAGGCGAGGTGCCATTGTATTGTAATGTTGTGATGCGGGTAGATCTATTGCGTTTGCGAAAGAAGGGATACGATAAATGATGAATGAATGAATAGGAATAATAGCTTTGTTTATTGAGCTGCTCTAGGTTGAGCTGGCTTGAGATATCTCACGAAAAGATGTTTCATGAGCAATTTGGTTGCTCTTACTTACCTGAAGTTTCTCTGATTTGTGTTTCATGAGCTTGCTCTAAGTTGAGCTAGCTCACGGTTTTCTGCTCTACCTTTTTTGGTGGAGCAACTTGAGGCAAGCAATCAGCTGTTTGTCAACTGTTAAAATACCGTCATCCGTTAATTGAATATCTGAATTAGAGGAATCATCTAGCGCTTCCATCAACTGACTTGATAAATATTTTTCCATTTTTTAATTTAGTAGCGTATTTATCAAGTTTAAATAAATTTCACTTTAAAAACTGTCAGGTGAAGTTCTAACAATGCACTTTGAGAACTCTTGCCTGAAAAGTGTTTCATGAGATTTCTTGCTCTGCGCACTGCGCCAACTTGCTTTATTTATTTTTGACAGCTGCTCTACTGTGAGCTGCCTTGAGCTGCGCTGCCTTTTTTTCGGTCTCAATAAACACAGCTATTAATTATCGTGCCTATGTGTGTTAATTACCAAAATATTCTTCAAAATTTTTGTAAACTGTATAAGGAAAAATATATTTACAGATTTAAAACGAAACTCCCTAAAAATGAAAATAACACGAAAATATTTTATTTGTTATAGATAGAGATTTGTGACACTTTGTTGCCACTTAACCTATTTCTTCTTTCTCCCAGAACCAGAACTTGACCCGCTTTAGAAAAGAGGCGTTCAAAAGACATAAAAATTGCAACGCTGCACAGCCTTAGTTCGAAAAGTTGATAGTGTCTAGGATATCTCGAATACCACCGTTTTGCTGGGTCTTTGAATTTTAGCAACAGTGGCTTTACAAGATATTTATCTATGGCTTCAGTTGTTTGATTTGGAGTTTTTATTATGTCACCTGCTTTTCAAAGTCATCCCAAATACTAGACTCCAGCTCCGAAAGCGGAGGCAATGTTGTAGTTGTAGATACTGACATGGCTTCAAAACCACGGGTTTGAATCTCTTATGCATTAAACTGACCCAGAGTAGGTATGCAAGCTATGCCTACAAAAAGTATATTTCTATTTTACAATCGCACCTCGCCTAAAAAGAAGTAAGAAATGTCTCTCGAGTACAAAACATCACTCCCTCGACAAATGTAAGAATTGTCTCCTCAATACAAAATTTACCTCCCACGAAAAATGTATGAATTGTCTTTTCAGCACAAAATTTACCTCCCTCCAAAAATATAAGAAATACCTCACGAGTACAAAATTTCACTCCCTCCAAAAATGTAAGAGATTTCTCTCCAGTTCGCATTTACAATCTCACCACGGCTCGGTTTAAATTGGATATTTTACTGCGACAAAAGCAGTAAGAAAATGTCTTTGCAGTTCATGTTTGCAATCTCACCTCGCCGTAATTCCGATTGAATATTTGAGCCGTTTATTTTGAAAGTGGCATAAGTCACTTTTTCAAAAAAATCGAGTTAATGGCAAAACTAAATACAATTGAACGGTATCTTTTCATTTTGATACAAACTAATTTTTTAAAAAAAAGTGACTTACGCCACTTTCAAAATAAACGGCTCATTTCACTGTCGCAAAAGAAATAAGAAAATTTTGTTCCAGTTCGTGTTTAAAATCTCACCTCGACGCAGTTCAAATTGGATATTTTACTGACGCAAAAGAAGTAAGAAATGTCTCTCCACTTCGTAATTTACAATCGCACGAGACACGCTCATATCCCAGTAGTACATTATTTTTGAACTGGGACATTTAAAAAAGTTGAGGCCTCAGTACAATTTACTATCGTGTACGGGACAAATGAACTGCCTCTTGTAAGTCCAGTTCAACTCTAATATAGTACTGGAGCAATGGCAGAAATTATAGATGAGCTTCGGCAATTTAGAATGCTCAAAAACTAAGATGGACTGGTAAATGTGTCCTAGAACGAAGAGACTAATAACTCCAGAAAGAACGTTTCTGTGTGCAAGCAATAGCTAACGCTTAGTTTAGTCATAAGAATATATACAACATGACAGGGACGATACCAGATTGCAGACACAATAACCAAATGTTCTGTATGGAAATAAAAAACCAGTCAAGCCAAGTGTACTTAAGAAGATTGGCAAAAAGAAATCACGACAAATACCTAGCAGTCTGAGGGCACACGAAAAACTTAAGTTGTACAATGGGGTATATCCAGACACCTAATCGATCAAATTTGGTATCATGTGAAAGTTGGTTTTCACTTTGTGAAAGAATGGGGAGGCACGTTGAAATGGATGGAAAACAACAGAAAATAGGTTTTTGGTACAATCTTCTTTCAAGAAAAAAGGGGGAGATTTTGGAGAAGGTTCTTGGAAATGTTATCCAGTAGTGTAACCGCTATGAGCTGTTCATTAGCTGGGTAAATACAGAATTGATACTTTTCACAAACAACGCAAAGATCCTCGAATTCAGTCTACAATCAATGGTCGAGCACTGAAACTATCTTGATTCTGATATACATAAGTCTGGACCTTGGGCTTATTTTCAACAAAAATCTGAGTTGGAGGCTCTACATCCACGAGAAGTCGAAGGCGACCTGATTCTGATCTATGCCAGAAAGTAGATCTTCAGGAGATGAGATCAAACCCACACATGAAGCACTGCCTCTTCACTCCTGTAACCTGTGTAACAGAATATCACAATTCCAGGCTAGACTAAGACCTATGAGTGAGAACTTTTTGTACAAACCCCACTGAAACCAATGAAAGTTATTTTAGATTTGTTGTCTGCTGATCTATATACTTGCAGAGTATTGCGACTGCAACACAGGTCGACGTTAAGCGATAACTTGGCATAAAACTGCCCAGTTAGCGTACTCATCGGAACCAGTCGCCAAACTGTAGAGTGCTGACTATCCACAAGCTGCCCAAGTTCATTTCCGGAGTTGAAGGATGCACCCTTCGGCCAACAGGCGTACCCTTCTCACAACCTTCGGCGTTCGCAATTCGATCTACCTCGAATTGAAGGCGCTACTCCTTCGAATGAGTAAGTGATAACTGCAAGTAGAAAATCACTTGACAAGAGACCTAAGCTGGCCAGTAGACCCACTAAATCATGTGCTACCACCACTTCAGTACGAGAAATCTCTGAAGCAAGCCATCAAGTCTAGACAGCGGAGATGCTGGAGGACCCTCATGCGGAATGTAGACCGAGACCCGTAGGGAAAAGGTTACAGGATCGTCACGAAGAGGCTAGGAGCATTTGCTCAATAATACCCCAGGAATCCAGCCACTTTGGACGCTATCGTGGGAACCCATTTCCCCACCTATCCCCGGCGACCGTTCGAGCGACCACTACCTTCTGACCTTAACGTCCCTCTCCCGAGTTGATAGTGGCCCTTCGATCGATGCGCAAACCAGAAGACTTCAGGTCCAGACGGCCTTCCAGCACCAATATTGAAGGTAGTAGCTTTCAGTCACCCTCTCTTTGGCTAGAGATCTACAGTTCGTGCTTACGTGCTTGCTAGAGACCGCTGATCAGCAAAGGAGGGGGCCGGCTGGCATGGCGGTGTCTTGCGGACCCCGTATATACTGATTACGACGGGGAAGCTGCTGGTAAAACTACTGCGACTACCCCTCTACGAGGCCGTAAGACCGGCAGTAGACCTGGCTGTCAGACAGTTCGGCTTACGACCGGGCCACTCTACCATTGATGCAGTCCAGGAGGCGTTTCAGGCCGCCAGGTCGACGGAGCGGGGAAATCATCGCGCCCGTCACGTGTGTCTGCTGGCCACGCGGAATGTGGAGAACACTTTCAACTCCGTTAGGTGAGAAAGGGAGCTTGGCGTGATGGAGCGTAACGTGGCTCAGGGGACTACCTGAATAAGCCCTTCATAGTATACGAAACAAACGACGGCTTGCGGAGAAGAGAGGTAACATCTGATTCCATCCTGGAACCTGACGTTTGGAACATTTCCTATGATGGGCTCCTGCGATTGGATATGCCTGAGGGTGTCTTCAGCGTTGGGTGCGCGGACGACGTCACGGTAATATCTCACCGCGAGAGGGCGCGCATATATGCCTCAACCGGGCAATGCTTAGAATATCCTTCTGGATGGAATACTGCGGGCTTGAGCCTGTTGTCGTGTTACTCACGAAAAAGCGCATCAAGCGAAATTTCGAGTTGGGAGAAGCGGCAGTCGCATCAACGAAGGATTTAAAGTACCTCGGGGTGATGCTTGATAACAAGCTATTCTCGTGCTGCGAGCAGCGGACAAGGCGTGATCATGACCAACGGTCACGGCTTACTTCGCACTTCTGAGTCCACTTCGCACTTCTGAGTCGCTACGCCAGCCATGAAAAAAGGTTCGCCTCATATAGAGCAAATAAGGAGCTGCTGCTATTGGCTTTTCACTTACATGCTAGCAAGCAAGTAAGCTAGTAACGTTCTACAGATTCGTCAACGAAAGATGTGGGATTCGTTTAAGTCTACTTAGGCAATATCCTTATTGCGAGTCAGAAGATCTGCGTCTTCCTTACACATCCATAGCTTCGGTGCAACACTTTCATCCTTAGTTTCTGGGGGTTCAGGGGTGCTTCTTTCAAGCAAATACAGAAATTCTTAGGTAAGGTAAATTTTTAATACAAATTCACTCCTAATATTGCCGGAGTGTGCCGGGCATCGAGCACTTTAAATGCATACTTCTCATATTTTTTTCAAAAGAAATAAATGTTCCTTGGTCCGCAAAATATCAGGCAGCAAAACCGTGATGACGGTAACTACTTTGCAAACTATGTCTCCCACCTGGTCGTTTAAGGATAAACAGTGGCGTAGCCAGAAATATTTTCAGGGGGGGTTAAATAGTCATAAGTCGAGTCCTGAAAATTAATCATTATCTTTCAAAATTGATATAACTTTTAGTTATATTTTAATACAAATAAGACCAGAAGAAGTGTTTTTGGGGAATTCAGCTTATTAACTATTGACATATGTACATACATTATCAATGGTGCCAAGTTACAGCTCCATTTTTCTCCGCTTTTCAGCAAATTTGCTGATTACTTCCTGAGGCATTTCCCGGTGAATACTCAAAAGTGCAAGACCGTTCAATCGCTGTTCTCCAGTTGCGCTTCTTTGCCAATCCTTCAAGCGCCTTAAAGTTGAGAAACTTCTTTCGTTGCTAGCAATGGTCTAACTATATACCACGCTAATCAAGTCCGTTCTGATGTTCGGATCAGAGACATAGACATTGAAAGTTGCTGATGAAACCTTTGAAAACTGTGAACGGAGAAGGAGATATAATCATGAATTATACCAACTGCACCGTGGATCCGACCTTGACAAAAGTATAAAATTAAGCAGATTACGATGGGTGGCATACGTACAAAGGCTTGAAGGAGAAATACCGGTCGACCAAAGAAGCGATATTTGGACCCCGTTGGAGAAGATTTAGTTAAGTTAGGCGTAAGTAATTGGAGGACATTAGCCAGGAACCGAACGGCATAGAGAGAAAAGCTGAAGGAAGCCAAGAAACTATAATAGGCTGTAGTGCTACAGACGATGATGATGGAAACAGAAAATTCTACGACCGAAAGAGAAAAATCAAAATTTTCCTTTTTGAAAATGTTTCAGATCTGACTTTACTCTATTCTCAGGCACAGCCAATAAAAGATTTGGAAAGTGGTCAAATATGAAAACTCACTTTTGAAATTTTTGATAATATTTTCAGTGCCGCTTTCAGCGGCAATTTAAAAAATCTATGTAATTTCTGTTGTAGTTAGATTCGCAATGAATTTGAACAACTTTGGCAATAATTCTGCCAGAAATAATTTCCAAGAAAAATTAAGAAAAGGTTTTCACGTCGTCTTTATACAAAAAGCAAATTCAAGGAAATGAAAGAGTAAGAGTATTTGCAGACGACGTCGATAATAAAAATTCAAAGAACAGAAATTCAATTTTATTTCAATCCACACTTAAAATATTTTTCAAAATAAAATGAAAAAAAGGAGTACTTACTTTCATTTTGAACATCACAACTTAAATGAAGCAAATTATTGTCAGCATTGTTGTTGATGCTACTTGCAGAGTGTTCTCCGATGGTTACTTCGTCATGCTTTTCATTATTTGTAATTTTTGGTCGCTTTATAAGCCATTTGTCCATTTTTACGGACGGGATGCGCAGGTTCACTCGCTCGAGGAAGGACTGATATAGGTTGACGAAAAGGCTGATGTCCACAGATACTTGCTCGACTATAGAGCGACTCGATATGCACGGTCGAATAAATCATACGAATAGATTTATGAAGCCCCAGATTTTTTTCTAGTGTATTCTATTGAAACGCGTCGACTACTAAGTTTATAGCGATTTAACTTAAAGTTACTTTAAAATTTCGAATTAACGTATAAACGGGTATTTACATTCTTTTAACTTTGGCTTCAGCCGAAAAAATTTAGGTTAAAGCCAGAATTCGAACATACCCGTTTATACGACAAAAAATTTGGAATGATCTATAATTCGAATTATTTTAGGAGTATCTACGTGAAAATTTCGTCGAGCTTTAGGATTATCCGCGATATACCTAGAAAAGCGCTGAATAATCACGGGGACTCCAGGTAGCTTTGAAAAGATTGCGAATAATTTGTGTCTTGAAATGAAATTCAGAAAAGCAAGTTAAAGGATCAAAAAAAGTTTTGAGCGGATCACAAAGTGTGCTTTTCAACCCTAGGGAAAGTTAGCGTGATATCAAAGATCTGTATTGTCCGAATCCCTCACTGAATTTTACCAATCAATTATAAGCCACTTGCAATCCGAGGGACAATAATATCTTACTGATTTAAAAAAAACTTACTTTAACAACTATGATATTTATAGTGTAATTTCTTAACGTTGAATGGCTTAACCCCTGAACCACATTTTAAATTCAATTTATTTTCAAAATATAGCAGTTTGGATACTTGTGAATTGTTAAAAACCCAGCTGCAAAAAAAGGGAGTATATACTGTTGTTTTCATAAGAAGTAAAGTATTTGTTTGAGAACAGTTAATTAGTCAAAACACAAAATGATATTATAAATGTTCAAGTTGAATTGTCATTTCGGGGGGGGTTTTGTCCCCAAAACCCCCCCCCGTTCCTACCCTTCCTATCCTATAAAGAGTCAAAACACCAATTTTGGGTCAACTCATAAATCATCGCAGAACTTTGTGCTGACTCGGCAATTCCATGTTCGGTGATGGTATTAAAGTTGCCTTCATAGTTAATTTCGGTCCGGTTCCTACTCGGAAAATTTTCTGCGGTAAGATCTATAGGGTGCTACAGGATACTCAGAGTTTAGGCATGCCAAATATCGGCTCAGAATCGAGTAATCCAGTGGAAAGAACAGCGCACCCAAGCACAACCAAAAATCAAAGCCACACAACAATCGATGATGCCACTGGGCCAGAACCGACACAGCTATACTATTTAGGTGGAATACTTCTTCTTTCCGATCCACCATCATTTATCGTATAGTTTCTCGTGACCAAGTCAACTAGTGTCCTTGCTAACGTTCTGCTATGCCCAGTAAATTACTTTGAGAGACGGACCGAGATAAAATCGCTTGGAGTTAATCAGACTAGGTGTGGATCTCCAGTGCTCGGCGCATTTTACCAGAATCCGACAGTCTAGGGCGCTTTTGCTTTTCTGATGAAAACAGCGCTATTCTGGCCAAGGTGTCTTTTTATTGCCCACGAAGCCCTGAAGACCCAAGACCCACGGATATACGATTGAGCCGCATTGGTAGCTTCAATCACTTGAGGCAGCCCTAAACCAAAACTATTTGTGTTCAAACAAAATTGCTCCTTCCAATATTGTAAAATTACATTAACCGTAAAAACTAAATCGGTTGATTCTATCAAATATCACAAAGTCTCCTTACAGAAGCCAATTGGACTCCTTGAAGAAATAAAAATTTCCCAATCTTACAGAAAAACGAAACAGCTGTTTACATGGACTATTTTTACAAAGTTCATACCTACATGATGTCAACTTTTATTGGCCCTGGCAGAGTTCCCAACGACCTGCATTACCTCACGGATAAACCGGGGCTCTTATACCTTTAGACAACATAAAAACTTCCCTTAAGAAAGTTTCTAAGTTGGAAAGTTATTAAAACCCTCCCTGTTAGAAAATAAGAAAAGTTAACAGCTTCATCTTCATCCGGGATTTTCCGCCACGCCAATTGGAAAAAGCAATTGGACTCCTGATTTGTCCTTTGGCCTGCAATTTCCCGCCCGCACCGCGCGCGTTCAAGGATGTAGCCAATACACAAGGAAGCAATCATTTGCTACTAAAATAAAAGATTCCCTCCTTTTCACAAAGTAAAAGGTCGCATCAATCTATCATTTTCGATAATACAACCGCACCGAGGATAACTTGTTCCATAAATCCTTATTGGCCATTCAACCCCCCCGGCCCCGGGGCCAGAGGAAATTGTGAGAAAGTTTTTCTCAATTTGCAATCGAAGAATTCCTTTTAAAGTTGTCGGGGGCGCTTCCTAGATGGAGCCCTAGTGGAGCAAGTTCGGCCCCAGCCCCTGCTACTTCCGGAAAGTTTCCTTTTCATTGATTAATAATGCTCAAGGAAATGTTGATCCGGAATATTTGAGTATGTTATTATTGAAAATTTTTTTGTGTCCCCCCACCCCCTACGCCCGATGTTATTTTGTAGTGTGGCGGCGGCAACTTTGGGGGCTGGGATACCGGAAAGTGGGAAGCCGCCATGTTCTGCGGCAATGTTGTATGTTATTTCAGGAATGTTATTTTTACGAATGATTTGCAAGAACCGTTTCAAGGACACTTAAGGGAATATTTTCGTATGATCCTTTTGATCAAATAAATATTGACATTTTATTTCGCATACAATATACTTTCAACAAGTTTTCGGTGCTGCCATATACACACATATTTCCTCGTGTGTAGACAATTACTATACGTTTAGGCTGTGGGGTGTGGTTATGTTATGTTTATTTTTTTGGAAACACTTTAAGTCAAATGGTAATCGATCCTTGTTGGGCAGCCTTAAGGCATTGTGGGACGAGTGTTATGTAAACAATCCTAAACGATGGTCTGATGTTCTTCTAAAAGTTCCAGCTTTTGACCTTAATTCGTTATCTTCTTTCCCGTATTTTCTAGGGGTAGTAATAGAACCCGATAGTTTATTTTGGATACAGCTTTGTATTGGCACGTGGGGGAGACATGGGAGCAGAAGTAATTAAATTACTATTTAAATACATCCTTTTTGTGTTGGTTGCTTGAGGGTGTTTGTTTTTCGTTTTGTACATACCCAAATAAGAATCGCATTTTTATGTGGGAAACTAAGCTATACTGCCAGTCTATCATGTAGTACTCGTGATGCTGCAGTTTTTAGTAGCAATCTGAGTTCGATGGTGGGAGCAAGTATAGTAGAAGAGCACAAGAGAAGCCTGAAGGGTATGTTCGGAGGAGTTTAGGATCTGCACTATTGGGGAGTCTGAACCATGCTGGCACAAAGTGTGGCCGCCAATGCATCAGGTATAGGAAACAAACCCAAAAATGAAAATCACCCACTATACATATTCTTGTTGTTCTTCTTCTTTGGAATAGGTATTGGTTCCAAAAGCAGCGCGGTCACTTCACTTGGCCTAATTTTTTAAACCTGTATACCATCAGTCAAACCTGGGTGAGTGAGAACTGGGTAAGTGAGAAAACTCTACAAGGGAGAGTAATTGCCAGGTCCCGTCATTTTAACCCTCTAAAACCTCTATTAGTGAGAATTAAAAACCTCTATAAGAGAAAGCCGCTTTTCTCTCGTGGACCTCTATAGCTGAGACTTATTTGTTTGTACCTCTATAAGCGACAGTTTAGCGCATGATTTGCTAGTTTTTATTAAATTTCGAGGAACTACAATGGCTGGGGTGACCGCACACAAGTCGTTTCAAATCATGTGTTTCGAGTTTTCCATTGAATCTTCCCATTTAAAACTCGTATCAAATGACGACCCATTGTTTTTCTGTTATTTTCGTGGTACTACGCATTGTTTTTCTATCACATTTTATTCGTACGGCCAAATTGGCGTGTGTTCTGACCTACTTGCCGAACTTATTACAGGTTAGTGTATCAATTGCAAGAAAGGTTTAACACGCACTCAAAACAAACACGAAAAATCGAGTGTTGCCGTTAAGTGATAAACCTTGAAATTAAGTGAAGTAAGTGACGTTACTGTCAAAAACTGCATGAACACGACTGTATCAAAACAGATGAACATGACTTTCTGCTAGAGGAAAATGAGGTTGAAGTTGGACCTAGCAATGAGGATTGGGCCAAGCTTGTGATTCACGAAACCAGTATGCCAACGCTAACATTTTATGACTTAAGGCCCCCATACACGGTCAAATTGGATGTACATCGAAGGGCGGATGTAGGTACAACCAAAACTATCGATTGTGGGCCGGTCGGCCGATCAAAACTCGTTGCGCTTATGGGTTTGATGAAATTCTGGATGTACAACCAATTTGACCGTGTTTGGGGGCCTTTTGTATAGATTGACGTCGACGTGGCTACTGCCGGTGAACATACCTACGATATCGTCGTCAATCGGAATTGACAGTGAAGAAGAAGCCGACCAATCACAGATTTTGGATACAGAGATAAAGAATATTCCAAAAAAGTCGGATTTTCTGTTTTCTTTTTGTTATGTCAAATTCTAATGAATAAAACCTATACAATATACATATATTTATTACTACATACATACTTGTATTTGCTGTATTCTTTTAAACCTGTATAAATGAGAAAAGCCACTCCTGAACCCGTATAAGCGAAAAACTTGGATTAGTGAAAAACCTCCACAAGCGAAAAAGATATTGCGGTCCCTTGAATTCTCGCTTATCCAGGTTCGACTGTAAGCCGAACCGCTTCAACAGATCCTCAGTCTGACTAGTGAGTTTTCGCTTATAGTTTTTGAGCTATCGTAGGTCAATCACAAAGAACATGAAGGTACTCTGGCCTTCCTATAGCCCATAAATCTTAAATCAGAGCGCATTGTCGGAACATCAATCCAACAAGTATTGCCAGTAAGAGTGCTGAGATAAAGCCAACAGGTGCCCCACCAACCTATTTACCCTGCCCCAACACTTTCTTAATCGAGCGTCGCGCCGCCTGAGCTTGAGTTAAGTTGAAATTCGCTGTACCTTGGCTGAGTTCTCGAGCTGGGGAATTTGGTGGAACTTCACTATGTCTCGGATGAGCTTTTTAGGTAGATGAAGGATCGAATCTGTAGTTTTGAATTAGGTTCCAATAGGAGCAATGAATTTTCACTCTTTTAAACGAAAAAATCATATAAAGGCCTGAAAAAGTTAAATGTGAGGCTAGTTTGTTTCAGTCTGCGGTGATGAGCAGTTATAAGGATTTAACCAAACTTAATTTCTGCGTATTCCTTATAAAATACCTTAGAGCAACAATCGACAACCTAAATGCATTAGCATGCCACAAAACAGATGATTGCAACCACTGCACTTTAAGCGTGCCACCAAAAATTAATTAAACATTAATGACTCGACTTTGGGGATCAACTTTGGAAGCTAAAGGCCTCGATTTACATACAAGCCGCCGGCAGGCCGTGACAGTTCAGGCTAGTTCGGCAGGTAGGGCCCGATGAAGGCCACACTTTAAGGCCCCCATCCACTTACTGGCTGAAGGCCACACATTACTCAGTCTGACTTAAGGATAAGGATTTGAGGCAGCTGCCTGACAAGCCGTGGATTATAGGTGACCTCACGATTCCCTACATACGCACAGGCGAAGAAAACATTTTAGCGCAGCAGGTTCTTAATTCAATTGCAAAAATGTGAGCCTCAACGAAATTGTCAAACTAAATAGAAGTTCAGATCTTCAGGCCCGGACTGACGATAAATACCCACGGACCGGTTTTTTTATTTTTTTTTATGTGAAAGACTAGAGTGACAGGAAAGGCCCTTTATACTGTTGACAATCTATTTTCTTCTTATAGAGTGTAATGTCAAACAGCAGCTCTAGTCGGGGAGGACGGAACTGACTGCCACAACCTTCCCGCGATATTTTTAGTCCACCTACTCCCAACCATTACTATCGCGACTTCGACATCGGGGTATCGAGAAACAATTCGCTGGAGTGTTATGCCTCCTGAAACGAGTTGAATCTCATCAACCAACCGATGACATGCGCTTTGATGGAGCGGGGAAGGGCTAAGGAAGGCTATGACAGAAGGAATCAGGAATGTAAAGAGGGAAGAAGAAAGAAGGAAAGTTATGTTGGTGTGAAAGTGGAAAATGCGAAGGACCGTGGGGTTGGCCGGGATTCGAACCCGGGACCTCTGGTATAGTAGTCAGGCGCCTTACCCCTAGACTACCGAGGCCCCCCGGTCTGTAGGCACCATCTAGTTGGCGGCCGGTGGGTGTGTGGTTATACTCGGGCCTTCAGGGGTAATCGCGGGTAACCTTCAGGACACGGCCTGCTGGCGGCTTGTATGTGAATAGGGGCCTTAGCATATGGATAATTTTAATTTAATGCATATTTCCGAATTGACTTCGTGCCACAAGGGATTTTCTCACGTGCCACCTAGTGGCCCGCGGGCAATGGGTTGCCGACCGCTGCCTTAGAGTATTCGTTGTGTAGAAATAGGAGATCTGCCTGGTCCATCTAGTCTACCTGATCTCATTGGTCATTCTGGCCTGCCTATATATCTGTACACTGAGGGCTTTAATTTAACTTAGGTTAGGTTAAATATGGCTGAGCTGCTGGTGCACAGCTCAAACACTTAGACCAAAGGAGTAGGCGCATTGCGATACTTCAAACTTTATGTTAAAATGTCGCTTCTTCGCTAAGCCATCTCGAGGACGTAATGAATCTTCTTAGTTGCAGGATCCCAATCTTCGAGATTTCCGCAAGCGCGCTTAGAAAGGGTTCACCAAAAGTGGTTAGTTTCCTTCTGCTTAGGGATGGGCAGTGACAGAGAAGGTGATGTACACTATCCTTACAGCTTCTGCAGAAATTATAGGTCTACGTCATACGTCCCTATCATGACCAGTCAGCACTGCCACTATAGCTGGAAGGTCTTATCACTCGAGGCTCAATAGTGAAGTGGTCCGCCTGAGATCGTAAGATGGACAAGTTATTTTGGCCTGGATGCATTTGTGAAAATCCGTACAATGCTTCTCTCCTTGTTGCATTATGTAGACCAGACTGAGTTTGGTTGAATCCTTAAGTTAACCTCAGATTTACTTTGTTTTTTTTTCCGGTAAAAAGGAAGAAAATGCATTGACGCCATTGGAACCCAGCTCGCAAACCCTTACAAAAACCCACCTAAGATATAGCCAAGTTCAAAACTACAGATTCGATCCCCCACTCGCCTACATAGAAAGCTCACTCAACGCAAAAGCTCAGCCAAGAGACAACGAAGTTTAGTAAATCTCAAGACCTCGTCCAAAACCCAAGCTCACAACCGATGACGTGATAGGCCCCATGCCGGAATAGCTATACTACTCCCTTCGAATGAATACCAATAGTTTTTCTCAACGGTAACCACATACGATGTTCCTTATTATGCGCGAATAAGACAAGGCGTTAAATGCCCTTTGTAGTAGTGATGAGAAAAAAATCTGGCAGTCCTGTGTTTTCTAAATGTGCAAGACCTGCAAGAGCAAAACTACAAACATTTTGTTCATCATTATTTGTGAGGCTTGTAAGGTATTCCATATAAGGTCCATATGAAGCAGTGCGGGTAAACCTGTAGGGGCCTTAGCTGCATCCCCCGAAATTCTAGTCGCAATAGAGGTACAGGGTGTAAGTTGGGTTGAATTAAATGTGCGATCTCGATAGGGTGGTTGTCTCAGGCTTTTTTCAAGTTTTATGGTGCTTTGGCATATTTTCAACCTCACCCAAAGCATACACCGAAAATCTATGTCACAAACCGAACACAATTCCAGATGACGATGACGACGTCAGTAAGCCAGAACCAACCTAGCTATACTACGCACCTACAGGCCCTGACGATAAAAATGTGAGTTTGCCCTTCATGTTCTCTATCAATATTCCGCGATAGCGAGGAGATGGTTCTCGTTATTCGACTCAGCCTCGCTTGACGAAACAACCTTGAGTGACAATCCATGAGAGATACCACAGCTAATCTAGTTCAGGCGACAACTTTTGTAACGAAGTTACTCCTTAGACTTCGAATAGAATCGAATTGGTTTTGTCATATTTATGGACAGTCAACATCGGGATTTCATCAGTATTGTAAATACAGGCCCAGCGCTTAGGTCCTTTGCGCCCGGCGCACAATGCTATATTGCGCCCCATTAGCTTTTCGCTTTTTTATCGCAGTGAAATAAATGGAAAGACACAAGCATTCGGTGCATTTTATAATTATAAAAAAAGTTAATATAACAATAAAATTGGTGAAAGATGGTTTATACAGGATGGATTTTATAATTTGGCAAAGCAGTCGGGTGTTTTTTGTTAGACGAACAAAAATTCGAAGGGGGTGGGGGCCGGTAAATCAGAACGTTTTAGCCAGTAGGGCGAGTTGAAATTTTTTGTTCTAGTTTTACAGATCACCCTTGTCAACTCACAGTCTTCAGACCGACCGAGACTCCATCTAGAGGCAAATAGTAATGACGGGGATAATAACAAATTATCCTGTGAGGAAGGAGAGGCGGTAGAATAATAAAGAAGAAGAAGAGAATTATTCTGGCGTGGATAGAATCGGCGAAAGAGGTTTTTGTTATAAGCTACATTGAATAAAGAAGTCAAAGTTTGTTTGTTATTTAATTATTGTTTATTTCGTGGAATCCAATCATATACCCAATAAATTTCCTGACAAATCAGAAGTGGGATTGCTGAGATAACAAAAAAAAAGATAACGCGGACGATTGGGTACAAGATTCTCGAGAAATCTTCAAGCAAATTGGGTTTACGACGAATCCGAAACCTTGAATGTTGCCAAGGAAGAAAATGGAGAAGGTACAGGTCAGCACTTTGACAATCTCGGAGATTAAGCGACGATTGATGGAACTGGGCCAAGAAACGGGAGGAAATAAAGCCGAGTTAGTCATACGCTTAGCATTTGTAATTGGTGGCGAAGAAATAGAAATGGACGCTGATAAAGGGGATCAAGACGCCGAAAAAAAAATAGAGAAACTTGCACATGAGGTAAGTGCACTTGAAGAAATGCTAGAAAAAGTCATTGCAGGAATTGGAGGATCGAGAGCGGAAATAAATGTAGCAAAGGAATTACCAATCCAGATGGACATAACCACAAATTCACCCGACCAGAAAAAACAAAATGCTGTCGTTTTATTTCCGTCCCTAGGGCTTGCAGAGAAAAGGTACACCGACTTAAACCATGGCGAGAATGTTACACATACCGATGCGCCGATAGGCTATGGAAACGAAACCTGCGTAACGGAGACGAAGTTGGAAATAACACCACCCCCGTGTGTGAAGCAAATTAACACACAGACAAATATCGCTGCATGTGTAAATCCGATACAAGCGCCAATATCATCACAAGAGTATCAGGCCGACCATCAGCGTTGCCAGACGTCCCGATTTTTGCGGGACGTCCCGATTTTAGAGTTAAAAATCAATGTCCCTAGGGGGACGTTAAAAATCCCGATTTTTTAGTAAATTCATCTAAATTCTTGTGACGCTACCAACACGGACACTCCCACCTCACATATCTCTGCGGCTGTTACTATTT
The DNA here is from genome assembly GCA_949987705.1 of Thereva unica. Taxonomy (NCBI): domain Eukaryota; kingdom Metazoa; phylum Arthropoda; class Insecta; order Diptera; family Therevidae; genus Thereva; species Thereva unica. The sequence continues at coordinate 23,097,155 of OX465285.1, read as the reverse complement.
GGTTTCAGTGTGCTGCTTGAGGTAGAGTGGACCAGTCTCTGTTCTGCCGTCAATGTCGTCTGTTGTCTGTTGTGTGGCGTTTATATTGTTTATTTACGGAGTCAGTAGTAAAGTGAGTTAAGATGAGCGACAGTTCTGGTTCTAATAATAATCTTTCGAATTCGGAAGCAACACAAACACCTGAGAAGAAGGTGAAATTAGATAAACGGCTAACAAAATACAACCCCAATTGGGAGCAAATTTAAGGCATTTTGCCGCTTATGTAAAAGGGAATTCAGTATATCCCATGGTGGAGCAAATGACGTTCTCAAGCATTCGACAGGAGCTAATCATATGAAGATAGTCAGCTCACGTGCTTCAAATTCTTTGATGAACTATTTTTCCAAGCCGAGTACTTCCGAGTACTTATCTGATAAATATAAGTAAAAATTGTAATAATCATTAATAATAATTAACCATGTATTTTCAACATGTTTGTTAATATAAAGTCTGAAAATAAGAAGAATATTTTGCATTTTCTTGTATTTTTTCGCATGTCCCGATTTTTACAACAAAATCCCGCGTTTTGTCTGCTTCACTAGTCTTAATCCCGATTTACGAAAAAAATAATCTGGCAACGCTGAGACATAGTGTGCGAAGCATTATGGAAGTTATCCCAGAATTCGATCCATATGATGAGGAATCATTAACAGCCAAACAATTTGCAGACCGCGTAACACTGTTGAAATCTGCATATTGTTGGGACGATCGCCTATTGATACATGCCGTACAGGCGAAACTAAGAGGAGCTGCAAGGTGTTGGAAAGACTCTTTGCCGATTTATTTGAACTGGTCAGACTTTGTTTACAGGCTGTTAAGCGATTTTCCTACGACGGAGACTGCGGCCGACGTTCATATGACACTCATGAAAATGGAACGAAGGGTAAATGAAAGCCCAGAGGAGTTTTTCCATAGAGTATGCAGTAGGGGCCGGAAAGGAGGCGTGCTTGACGAAGACATAATAAAATACTGTCTAAGAGGAATGCGTGAGCCACAGATGGTACGGAATGGTCGAAGGTTTATCGGTTCGTTTTTCTCCAATTTAATTTTCAATTCAGCTTCAGTACATTTTCCTAATTCAGGCCAATCGTCGGCGAATCGATCACTGTAGGTCTTCAGTAGGTCTCGAAGCTGTTCTCGTTCTTTTGTATTAATAGGACCGGTATTTAGGTCAATGTCCTCCGTTGATTCCATTCGACATTCTCGCGACTCAATGATCAGTCTACTCCCCTTAGAGCAAAGTGTGTCGGCTCCCAATAATACCTCTTGCGATAGTTCCTCGTCAGGTACTAAATACAGTCGACAGTTTTTTGAACATTCATCCATTGTCATCTGCAGTTTGATATGTTCTGTTGCTTTGAGGGCACCCCCGGCAAATCCCGTCAGTATTATGGGTTGATCCGTGAAGATTCCTCCTAATTTATTTCCCAACGTTTGACGAATTAGCGATTTCTCACTTCCTATGTCTAAGCGAGCTTGAACAACTTGGTTTTTCAATAATATGTCCTTGATGACTTTCGCTGGCTTATTCTCGTCGTCTGTAGTCACGGCTAACACCGCCAAACTTTGGTCTTCAATCATTTCTGGACATTGATCGGTGTGATGTTTTCTTGCATTTCATACATCTCATCCTTTTAGATTCCTTCGGACAGTTTCTAGATATATGTCCTCTTTCCCGACAATTGAAACATATTGGTCCCTTTTCTCCATTGTTCGGTCGGAATTCATTGTTTGTAGAAGCAACGTTCGGAATGTTATGTGGTTTTACTCTTATTTCAGTTTTTACACTTCTTGGTTCCATACATTTCGGCTTAGGTGAACGAGCTGTGAATCCTCGAACGGCTACAAGTAAATCGTTTGTTGTCGGGAACGGCATCCCTGATAAGGAATTTATTCCTTTCCCTAAGAGAGAGAAAGTAAATGAAATCACAAAAAAATTATTGGACCATGGCATAGTTAGGCACAGTACATCTCCGTACTCATCACCAGTTGTGCTTGTAACAAAGGAAGGAAAGGATGATCGGCTTTGCATCGATTACCGGGCATTAAATGCAATCACCAAGAAACAGCCGTTCCCGATGACGGATATCGACGAACAACTATCTTCGCTATCGGGAAATAAATTCTTCACGACTTTAGACGTGCTGGCCGGATATTATCAGATTCCATTAGAAGAGACGTCGAAGCAGTACACAGCATTCTCTACTATGGACAAGCATTTAGAGTATAATTATATGCCATTTGGGCTTGTAAACGCTCCAGGTGTTTTTCAAAACCTAGTGAATGATAAAATAACTGCACGAATAAGACCAGGAGAGGCCTTAGCATATATGGATGATATCATCATCCCGAGTGCCACTATTGAGGAAGGGCTACGAAGATTGAAAAAACTGTTGCAGATTTTAAGAATTACAGGTCTGACGCTGCGAAGGAAGAAATGCATTTTCCTGTCTGGTGAGATAACATTCCTAGGACACGAAATAAGTAAAAATGGGATAAAGCCTGGGTCGAAAAAAACTGAGAGTATAAGAGAGTTCCCAGTACCTGTGAATCAACAGATTCGCAGATTTCTCGGTTTGGCGGGATATTTTCGGAAATTTATCTCGGACTTCGCGATGAAAGCCAAACCTCTCACGATCTTATTAAAAAAAGATGAAAAATTCAACTGGACGAAGAGCCAACAAGACGCATTTGAGTTGCTTCGGGACGAGTTGTGCAACGAGCCGTTATTAGTACTCTACGACCCAACCAAACAACATGAAGTGCATACTGATGCGAGCAGCATAGGAGTGGCCGGAGTTTTGATGCAACAGCAAGCAAAGGGTGATGTACGACCAGTGTTCTATTTTAGCCGACACTGTACCGAAATGGAGTCAAGATATCATAGTCACGAATTAGAGGTATTGGCTGTGGTATGTAGTTTGGAGAGGTTCAGAATTTACCTGCTCGGGAAAAAATTTACTGTGGTGACTGACTGTGCTGCAATCCAGAAGACTAAAGTAAGCAAGCCGCTAAATCCAAGAATCAGCAGATGGTGGCTAAAATTAATGGAATTCGACTTCGAGGTTATCCATCGTTCAGCGAATCGACTTCAACATGCGGACGCCCTGAGTCGTGCTCCGGTAGGTGAGGCCGTCACGCCAACAACAGTTATGCATAAAGTTTTACAAATAGGAATAGATACAACAAACTGGCTGGCTACCTTACAGCGATCAGACCCCGAGATAACAGAAGTCATCAAGATTTTGAAAGGTGAGTTAAATTCACCTAGATCAACCGAAATTGGACGAAATTACTCGCTGATGGGTGAGCGATTATTCCGACTAGTGGACAGCGAGCCAAAGTGGGTTGTGCCAAGAGCAGTTAGAGGAAAAATCGTGAAGACATCCACATGATGATTCTAGACATTTCGGCGAAGACAAAGTCATTTAGAAACTACGGAAACACTTTTGGTTCCCACGAATGCGAAGATACGTAAAGGCGTACATGAAAGCACGCTTGGAGTGCCTATATAACAAGCGACCAGGAGGGAAAAAGGAAGCCGAGCTACACGGAGATGATATTGTGCCTATTCCATTCCGAGTGTTACATATTGATCATCTCGGACCATTTCCAAAAAGCAGAGCTGGACACACCCACATCTTGGGTATTATTGATAATTTCTCCAGGTACATCGTAGTTAAAGCAGTAAGTAGTACCAAAACAAACTCAGTAATAAAGGCACTACGAGAATTGACGACATACTTCGGTTTACCAAGGAAGATCGTTACCGATAGAGGTACTGCATTTACATCAAAATCATTTAAGGACTTCTGTGCGAAGAATGGAATCCAACATGTTCTAAACGCGACACGCACACCTCGCACAAATGGAGTGATTGAACGCGCTAACCAATCAATACTACAATTTATTAGAACTGATACGACGAGTGAAACCGAATGGGACCGACACATACGGGAAATGCAGTGGGCGTTGAACACGCAGCAAAACCAGACAACCGGTTACAGCCCAAATGAAGTAGTTTTTGATTTTCCACTGAGAGATGTCATTTCAAACAGGATACTAGATGCGCTGCAGGATAATGCCGACGAGACATCAGAGGAGACGAGCACTTCTTCGGTAAAGAGACAAGAGATAGCATCACGAATTGAAGCTGAGCGGTCCCGATGGAAGGCAAAATTTGATGAACGACACCGCACTCCAAGAAAATATACACAGGGAGAACTGATAGTGATTGAACATATTCCCCCCGCTACCGGAGGTAGCAGAAAACTAGAACCTAAATATCGAGGACCATTTTATGTATCTGATGTTCTGGACCATGACAGATACTTAATCACCGATCCACCAGATTTACAGAGAACACATAAACCATTCAAATCAGTGTATACTGCAGAGAGGATGAAACTAAGGATCACATCATCTCCGGAGTTGGAAGATATTGGAATCGCGGATGCAGACGAAGAATCCGAGACGGATTCAGAAGTGGATGGCCGAGCTGTCAACTCACAGTCTTCAGACCGACCGAGACTCCATCTAGAGGCAAATAGTAATGACGGGGATAATAACATATTATCCTGTGAGGAAGGAGAGGCGGGAGAATAATAAAGAAGAAGAGAATTATTCTGGCGTGGATAGAATCGGCTAAAGAGGTTTTTGTTATAAGCTACATTGAATAAAGAATTCAAAGTTTGTTTGTTATTTAATTATTGTTTATTTCGTGGAATCCAATCATATACCCAATAAATTTCCTGACTCCCTTTTTTAAAATCCTAATTTTTGAAATTGCGCCCCGTCCAATTGCGCCCGGTGCAAGTGCACCATTAGCACCAATGAAAGCGCCGCCTTTGTGTAAATACGAGAAAGGAGAAACTTATGTTTCTTTTGAAGGTGATTAAATTAATTACAAAATTGGAGAGCTTGTGGTATAGTATATTTTAAAACCGTTGCAGAGCCAGTCGATCCAGTACTTTCAAAAACAATATTTTTCTAATGCCCTAAAAACTTTTCTCTCTGCCATTCCTTTTTCGCTTCAATAAATCTATGAAAATCTGAGAGACTTTTCACTGAACCAAACACCAATTTAAAAATAATCCTGTCTAGCCGATCCCCCTAGACGCTTGTCTGGTTCTTTAATGGTGTTCAAAAAAAATACCTAGAAGCCGTGAATATTTCTATTCATCCTCTAATTTCGTGTAAAGTCAATCTTTTGGCCACTTTTTATCCAAATTTTTTGATAAAAATGCGTCTCTGCCATATTTTTTAATATACACTATCTGTGCAGAAATAAGATAAAAAAATTCCTTTTGATCTAAGAATATTTTAAAATGGTTTTTCGTTACAATAAGCTTTTCTGAGATTTTTTTTTTTTGTTGAAGCTGTGTGTACATAATTATTCTTTACGCACAAAACTGGGAGAGAGAAGAACCCTGTTCAGAAATTATAATTGAAAAAGTCTATTTAAATTTTAATCCGCCACCAATGAAATGCTGTGTGCTACCTTTCAGCCAAAAATTATTTTAGGACCCGCAATAAAGACATAAAATACCGGATTTATAGAATTATTTTTTTTTTTTTAATTCAACAAATCCTATACAAAACTCGCCAGCAGAAAGAAAACAAGGCAATGAAGTCAGTTAATTTATTTCCAGCTAAAAGCAGCAGGCAGAAAGGCAGATTGCTTTCATATTTTTTTATTATTATTATTTTTTTTTTTTTTGTGAATAAATTTAATATCCCCCAAAAGGACCCTTGCACCTACCTCCGCATATATCAGAGTTGTGGGGGGGGGGGAGAAAAAAATATATAATCTCTTGTAAACTCAGAAAACAAACTGGTAGAAACCTTTCCGGCACACCCAATTTCAATAAAGCCATTCACGCTGAGTTATCCGGAGAAAGTCCTTTAAGATTTCAATCGTTGAGTCTCTCTACCACACAATAACAAAAACAGCATCTCCTCATCATGATAAGTTTCACCCTGCTCTCGACTTTTGCACCTTCTCCCTTCCACCTTGTTACATTGATAACGAAAGGATCCTTGCTCTCTCCTGCCTCTATTAAAATAAACGAGGATCCTATATTTTTTGGGGGTGATTTTTCCCTGATTTTAGTACGTATTATATATGAATTGCGGCGAGTGTAGGGGAGGGAGGAGGGAGTCCTGAACTGAAATTTAATAATTTCCGGTACTATGCACATGACATTTATTATATGTTTTGAATTTATTGTTGAGCGAATCTCCAGAAGAAGGCTCTGCACATCATATCCTTGCGGAATAACAAAAAGACCCCCACACAAAGAATCACCCGAAATGAGAGAGAGAAAAAAAGGAGCAGAAAAAAAATACTGTGGCCAGTCTTTTAGTGGTTGAGAGAAGTGTGGGGAAATTTTTACTCCTATGAAGCGGAAAACCCTCTTCAACAAATAATTTCCCTTGTTAACACCTTGTCAGTATCCTTGGCTTAGACTTTTTGCACTCTCGACCCTTTTTTTCTGTAAGAATTCATTTCACGAATTGGAAGGATAACCACCACCACCAGACAAAAATACGCCACGTTGTCCATATAAAAACCTACTTTTAAGGGATTTTCAAGAGGGGGGATAACAACAGCCTATGGTCTCCTACTAGGAAGGATACAAAATGCTTGAAATAACAACTTTTTATTTTTTATATACATACACACACAAATATATATTAACAGAAAAAGAGCACCCCTTTCCCAGCAATATTTCAATCGCCGCTGTTGGAGCCTCATGACTAAGGGGAAAAGGCTTATGTTTTTCTCGGGGGGAGAGGGCATAGAGTGGAATTGCTTTCAAGTGTATTACGATTCCTGGATAATACTTCTTCTTTTTTGTCCTCCAGGAGCAACTTGTGTTCCAATAAGGCATTATGAAAAAAGTTTTCTCGTCGTCAAGTTCGAGAAAAGAAAATGCGCTGCAATTGGCGCACAACTTTTTTGCTATATTCGAAAAGAAGACGAGTTCAAATTGTCGTCAATTGGCGAAGAATGCAGATTCTACTCGACAAAGGATATTAGGTGCAGATCAAATGTTTCACATTTTGGAGAGGTTTCAGGCAATAGTCAAAGATGCATTCAGTTTAATTCATGAGGAAAACGATTTGTTGTAGGTCATTGTTTTAAATAAAATAGTGTCGAAAGTTTTAAAATCAAATTCAATTTTAGAATCAAGTAAATTTTTAGCTAATAGATCTTCACGGGGTCCACAGCCATAAGCCATGTATGACATAAGAACCACCATAATAATGCTCCTAACAATATACTTATGATCATTAGTATAGTGGCATTGAACCACACTTAAAAGCTAGTGTACAAAATTAAGCAAGGTTCATCATCATCATCAGAAGCTCCACAGCCTATTGTTGGCCTTGGCTTCCTCAAGCATTCGCCTCCATGATTTTCGACCCCTGACACGACTTCTCCAGTTTCTTATATCCAACTGTCTCACGTCATCCTCAACGTTATCTATGTATATACCTTTTTTTAAGGCAACATCCATCACCCTAGTCCAATTGGCGCAGAGCCCACTGTAGCGCTGGAGACTCTACTAAATTAGTTACCGCTAAGGCCGAGATCCAAGGACCACTTAAAAGATGGTCGTCAGCAGGGATATTCTGCAAATGGAAGAGACCAGGGAGTATCTAAAATTGGAGAAAGGCCATCGTGGGTTTTTCCTGAGCTATAGGATGGATTATAAAGAGATGATGCAAGTGCTGGGAGTTTGGGTATATAGAAAGTAAGAAACAGCAAGAGCGCCACGAAACGAGCAGTAGCAAGAGTACACGCTTCTAGAAGGCATCCAAAGGGGAATGACTTAAGGTTCATACAACTGACCCTGGTACACTGTCAGGCAGACCAAGATCTGCTCGCCCAAGATTGAATACGAAAAGAAAATCGACATTGTAAATATATAATTGAACAACACAAGGACCTACACCATGGAATCTGGCAGGAGGACAAAAATGGAAAGGCCGCAATATGGCCGTAAGATAGTTGAGCAATTGAAGAGACGATGACGGGTGAGTGAAATGTATATTCGCAGCGACCATTAGTACGACCAGATAATCCAGCTACGACCAGATTACCCAGGCCAGATATTTAAACAAAAGGATCGAGGGATCAGCGCGATAATGGTGCGGGAAAGTAACGCCTCCAAAGCACAATGCCAAAAATTCCTATGATTCCTCCGAAATAACGACGAAATTAAGGAAAGTTTGCCTAAATGCAAGTATCTTATTCAACAAACCGGACAAACGAAGCAGCCTTAAAAACGTTTATCAGGAAAAATAAAAAGAAGTGCTAAGTGAATGATCTGGCCATATGAAGAAAGAATATAGAAAATATCGTACATGGAAAGAAGAGCAGGGGAAAAAAGCATCAAAAGTGACGGATAACATTCAATGTTATGGAAAAAAAAATTCCCCTCAACACGTTTTTCAATAATTTTAAAAGTGCTGACAGACGATGAGAATATTCTCATGTAAATGGTCTCGCGAGAACAAAAATTTGTTCTCACAGCCATGTAAACAACTATGAGAACATGGTATCGTTCTCATGGAAGTAGTCTGAAGCTCTCTCACGAGAATCGTTCTCATAAATAGGTGCCGAAGGAATATTTCAATCAGAGTGTGGAGAGAATGCACTCTTTCCAACATGTTGGAAAGAACGATTGCTCTCATGCCTTCTTTTATTATTATTTTGTGAAATTACATTTGAAGGTGGTTGCGTTTATTTAGTTTAAGTATAATAATTTATTTACTATGATACCTTTTACTAATTTGGTTATGACGATAAAAATTAAAGAACCCTTTTATCTTGATCAAAAACTACCCCCAGGACAACCCTTATTACTTAAATTGAGCATTTTACACTTTCTTATGAAAACACTCCGTCAATTTTTACAATTCTATTTATATCATATCTTATTTATATTTACAAAAATTGGCGAGGTGTTTTCATACGCAAATGTGAAATGCTCAAATCTCAGTAGTACGGGTAGTCCTTGGAGTAGTTTCCGATAAATTTGGAAGCTTGATTTTATTTTTATTGAGTTCGTCGTACACAAATTAGTAAAAAGTGACGTTATCAGCGCAGTGTATCAGCTCTGCCGCAGTTAACATTCTTTTTTATCTTTCTGATATCTCCACAAGACATTCAGCATAGGGGCTTCGAGATATTATTATTAGCGAAACCTTTTGTTCTCATTATATTAAAGAACTCATGACGATATTCTCATGAGAGCGCCTCTCTCAATAACAAACACTCACGACAACAAATACAATGCCTCATGAGAATATCCTCATGAGAATACGAAAATTTACGTTGAGAATATTCTCATCGTTTTTCAGCACCTTAATGCGGCATTCACATTGGCGAGTACAAAGGGTTAGTACGTGGCGGCTACTGGTTGTTGCCAGTGACTGGCATGCTAGCACACGCCTTGTATGAACACTTGTGCTAGTGTACTCTCTTGGCGAGTCTACTAACCTGGTGAGTAGTGCCCTTGCTAGTAGATAGCCCAGGGGGCTATTTACTAGCCCACTATCCTCTGCTTCTCTATACTAACCACTTAACTCGCTTCGTGCGAACAATACCAACGCGGGTTAGTAAGCAAATATTTTTGACAGGTGATTGTTATGAAAAATTGAGACATTAATTTTTTATATTTAATATAAAATGAAGTGGTCTGACAGTGAAACAATTAAGTTTTTAGAACTGTATAAAGAGAGTGAATGTTTGTGGGATAACGATTCTGCAGATTTTTTATATTTTATTACAACTTGATTTTTTTAAAAATGATTTGGCATTTTGACATCTACAAACCACTAACCTGTCCAAACTGAACTGCGTCTGAACATCTACTCGCCTATAACTAACCTCAGCCTTGCGAGTACCTTACTAATCAGACACTAACCACCAGTCCACTAGCACCGACTTGCACACGCCAATGTGAACGCCGCTTAAGGGATGGGTGACAGACTCAGGCGCATCGTGTTACATATCAAGCAGCATAGGCAGCTTCACTGGTCTAGATACAAATTTTCAACAGAAAATAGTAGTGGCTAACGGTGAAGAAATATAGGCAATAGAGATCTTCTTCTTCTTATTTTCCCTCATGAGACATAGGGCTGAAACAGTTGTCCTCCAGCGGACTCTGCTTTGTGCGATAGCTGTCAGCTTCGACCAGGTGGTTGCGGCCTCTGCTAGTAAGGTTCTCCTCCACGTTGTTCTAGGTCTTCCGACTCGATGCGATCCTTGCGGCTTCCAGTAAAAGACTTGTTTTGCTAGATTCTCGATTCTCGATGGGGCAGCAAATTGTGGAAGCATGAGCTGGACGGTATACTGGCAGTCAGTGTGGCACCAGGTGGGTTAGCCCAATTATTCACAGCTTGCCTGAGGGAAGGAAAATTCCCTGAATAATTGAAGCGTCCAACGCTTGTGCTCATTTCGAAACCGGATAAGCAACCAAACCACTCCCGAGAGGTAAGGCAACATAGGAAAGGCAATTCGGCTTTAGGAAGACTACATCGAAAACGGATGCTGTCAATGGAGTGACAAGCCCAGTAAAGGCCGCAATGCATGTAAGTTCCTTTACAAGAAAAATCTATTCAACATCCCGAGAAGCGGTCGCTATGAGATTCGACGATGACATCGGGGTCACTGTACTAGAAAAGCGACTCGAAGAAATCGACAAGGTACTTTCGAAAGAAACGACATGGGACAAAAATACTTGGTGTAATGTTAGCTGCGCACAAAGCAAAAAAACGTGGAAACCATGAAATTAGCGATGAAATTAGTTGACCAGATCATCCGCTCCAAACTTGGCAAAGGATATTCAGGTAGAATTGCATGGCGTCAAATCTAAGCCCAACACCATTGCGAGTGGGATTCCACAGGGTTCAATTCTATCACCCAATCTCTTCCATATATTTACCACTTATCTGCTCTAAATCCCATCCAACTCAAAGGTGATAGTATCTTTTGCACCACCATTGGCGAGTTAAGCCATTTTACAAATGTAGCAGCTATTTTATCATTTTTTTGTTTTTTATGTAATAGACTAGAGGCTTAGGGAAAGCCCCTTTGTACTGTCGGTGTTATATAAAAATATCTCACAGTGACGGTTATATGAAAATAACTCACCACTCACAATTGTTATGTAATAATATTTCGAGATTTATTGTATTATTAAAACGCACTTTTATTTTTCGGTTTGTCCGATAGGTAATTTGTTTTTATTATCACTATTTCAACGTTTCTTTTAACAATAGTTGTCTTTTTATTCTTAAATTAATCTATAACTTCATCTAAAACCGTTTAATTCTATTAATTATGTCATTTTTTATAATTATATTATCAAAACAACAAGAAAATTATCTTTTTATTCACTTTCTATAAAACATAGCTTATAATCTTAATTATTCCTCCTTTTTTTCACTTTCTATGAGACGTAGCTTATAATTATGTATATTTATATAGGATAAAAAAAAGGCTTTTTTCCATTTTTGCACACACAAAAACTTACACTTGTATTTATTTATTTAATTTTACACCAAGTGATTAATTAATATTTATTTATGATTATTAATGATTATTAATATTTATTTTTTTAAACACTCTAACAATTTGATATGATTTTCATTTTATACACAATTTGCTTATTTTCGATATGCGAAAGCCGCAACCGCCGACGACCGTGGTTAAGACAACACTTTTTACGAAGGGTGGCGACGCGCCCGCCGCGCTTGACCGTTAAAACAACACTCTATAAATTAAAATTTCCACCCGCCGGTGGTGGCCAGGAAAATTGTCCACCTCTGGGAAACGCGCCCTTGAACTTTTAGTTCCACCTGCGCAACTCGCTTACCGTGCGCTTCTCACGCGGCAAGTTGCGCTAGGTTATCTTCGGGTGGGTCAGGTTACGTTCCCCCGTGGGTGTCTATGCCTTTAGATATCTTAGAAGGTTTGATAACCCAATTCCCATGCGGATACCGGCGGATTTTTCGCTTTGCTTTGGTTTTTAATGTTTTTCAAATGTGGGAAATATCAGCGAAGTTTTTCAATGAAAATGATCTTGGGGTGGTTTAAATTTTGTCTGGGCCGTTTCCCTTAAAATTTAAATGTGGAACTTATGGAAAATTTATATTTTTTGGATAATTTAATAAATTTTCCCTTCTAGGATTTTTTTTACATAACATTCCTTCCCCCCTGGAGCAAGAGAATCGCTACGTAGTAGAGCGATTCTCGTACTCGAAGGAATGAGGGGATGAAGGAGGTTAGGGCGGGTGGCCGTACCTAGTACTTGAAGGGAGCACTATTTTTTATATGGGAAAAATTATGCAATTATGCGGCAGGGTCATTTGCATCTTACGGTAACGAGAACAGGAGATTAGTTTGGAGTTCCTGGATCGGATCATATGGATCAGTAACGAGGTACATTTTTATGGGGCACCCTAGCAACATTGTTAGTTATAGATTAAGGATCTGCCCATGACTGTCGTCCAACACGGCGTTTTACGAAATAAAACGTGCTTGGGTATTCATTGAGCAGGCCGTCATTTGATCGTCTAAAGTGACCTTCTATCTTCATAAAACGGCTTTAAACGTTTGTTGTGGATCGTAACTAATTTCCTGTTTCGTACTATGATTGTTTTTTCGTTTGAGATCAGACGAGACGTGCCGTGGGGTCCTTAAAGACACCTTTGAGGGGTATATGGTCGGTCAACACATTGAATTTGCGACCCCTTAAAAAACATGGAAGTCTCCTTGAGAGGAGGCTGTCCTGAGGACCTCAGTACTGGCGCCCGTTGTGAAATTGAGCGGTTAGCTGAAATCTGGGTATGAGTAGTGGAGGGGGACTAAAGAGGACTTAATTGTCTGAAATGCTTCTTCGCATTTGGAGGTCCCGGGAAATTTAATGCCTTTTCGTAGTAAATTTGCTAAGGGACGGACCAATTTGGGGGAATTAGTCTTGAATTTTTTGTAATTGGCAAGGCCCAGGAAAAACTGCATTTGCCTATCTGTATGGGGCGCTGGGAAGTTTTGAACGCACTCCGTTTTTCTGGGGTCTAGTAAGGCTCCTTTTTTAGAGCATATGTGACCCAGGTAAACCGTTCCTTTTCGGAGGAATTACCATTTTTCCGGGGGCAATTTGAGATTATTTTTTCTCAATCGCTCAAAGGCTCTTCGTACCTTTTTACTGTAGATGACGATGCCATCTAGATAAACGAAACATTCGGAGAGTAGCAGGCCTGTGAGGATATAATTCTTAAGCCGGTTTTTCACACCATTGAGGCCCAGTTGTTTAGGGACCACTAGAAGGGGTAAGTTCCACTGACTTTTACTTGGTTGGGCAACGATGTTGTCCAACACTTCTTTAAATTGTCCATTTATAATCTGCCGTTGTGTTTCAGGTAGTCTGTACATTTTTTGACTAATGAATTGTTTCAAGTCTTCCGTGTAGGTAAACTTGTCCTCTTTTAAATAAGATATCTTGGCATATTCGCCGCAAAGTTCCTTTATGGGCCGCTCCTCATCGGCCGTAAGAGAGTGCTCGATGTTGAGTCCCTCTTCTAGTTGTTTGAGGCGGGTTTCGCGCTTATGATCTTCCAGATCGTGATAATTCGAGAATATGTACCGTAGATATTGGAGGGAATTGTTTTCTATTTCCTTTTTTCCTAACTTGAATTTTGCCCGTTTTTGTTTGGGTATACCATGCGGGATTGCACCATTTTTGGGTATACTTTCGCGCCTTACGTTAGAGGACAATGGGGTATGGGCGTTCCTGAGACCGACTGGTTCAGAGCCTGACAGATACCCGCATGCGTCGTTAGCGTTGATTAGAGGCTTAAGGTTGTTGTTGGGGGCTAGTTGATTGGTAGTGTAGTCTGTTTTTGGGGCGAGCGTGGGAGTTAGGCTCGTCAGGAGTACTGGTTGGGTGTTAACATTAAGAAAACCAACAGACACTGTTCTTGTTCCAGAGGATAAGAGGGCATTGGCGAGGAATACGCCCTCGCTCGGCTCGTATGATTCACAGAGCATTTCCTCCTCTAACTTTAATGAAATCGGAACCACCATTTGAGACCGACTTAGTAGGCAAAGGGGTTTGTCCAATGCTACCTTTTGTTTTATGCGTGAAGTGGTCTCGAAGTCGTTGAGGTTGTTTTCCAACCTTGACCCATCTTGAGATAGGCAGCCGGTATTCCTCTCTGAGGATACCTGGGAGACACCACCGGGGTTTATCTCGGCTTCTACGAGCGGAGTTTCTCTGGTTTGGGTTTGCTCCTGCTGCTCTCTGGGTTTAGACTTGGTGGATTCGTTGTGTAGTGGAATGGCTACATCTACTGGATTGATTTCCGTGCGAGGAAATCGTAGTGTTTGGTTTGGGCCTTTCATGTTATAAGGTTTTGAGAGAAAATCTTTATCTAATAGGCCATAGTTGGGGAGCCCCGGTTTGTTTCGCACAATTTGGAAGGTGCATGGGAGTGGGGTTTTTAGGCTGAAATTCCTCTGACAGCTCCCGAGGGTCTTTCCTTGGTCATATGGCGTTTGCCACGTATATTGTTGAGTGGGATCTGGTAGATTGGGATCCTTAAGCTTATGTGTTTTTAGAATATTAACCTCAGCGTCTGTGTCCACTATTAGTTGGACATTGCCGTTTAGGATTATGTCAAGTGGAAGGTTGACTAGTGGGCCACTGTTAATGGACGTCTGAGGTCCGTCTTTTATTTTACTTTTATTAATTAGGGTCGAACTAGGGCGTCTTGGTTCAGATATTGAGGAGTCTCTCGTTTGTGCGGACTCCCAACTCTGACTTTTTCGACAGTCGCCCACTTTGTGGCCGCGTTTTCCGCAAAAGTCACACATGAAGCGGATATTAAATATCCTTCGGGTGTTACCGTTCGCCTGATTTGGGCTGTTTGACGGTTGTTGGCGGGGCTGCAGCTGTTGGAACCGGTTATTATTGTTCGTAGAGGGATCACTACTATTGTAATTAGTGCGCTGTACTTGAAAATAGCCACTGTTAGGGAAATTTAGTTGTGTACGTTCTTGAAGGCGTCGACAATCTCGCGCATCATGATTAGTGGCCCTACAAATGATACAGAAAGGGGTGTTTTTCCTTTTGAAGCAGTCTATATATGTATGTCCCTTGTTCCGGCAGTAACTGCATGAGACTTTCGCTTCTGGGTTCCCTTGTGATATTTGAGGCGCTGACGATACGAGTGGCGCTTGTAATATTGGAGTATTTTCTGAGGGACCCTCAGGAAAACAAAATAATTGGCTACTAAGAGCAATGTGATGTGGAATGTTGTAACCGCTAGGGGTGGTGTTAAGTGGAGTGATGGCGGTGATTGGTATTGTCTGTGGCGGTATATTATTCTCTGTGGGTGTGGAATGGAGACCGTTCAGGCCTAATTGCGAGGCGAGGATGCTTTCATATGGGAGGAGATGACTCGGTTTAGGCACAACATAGGTTTGGGTACCTTGGGGCATTTGAGCCATTTGATGTTGTGCATGCACGTTTAGTGTCATTTGCTGGAGTCTCTCCATGTCAAGGGCCTTTTGTATTAAATTATCTAGGCCATCTTCGCCCGCTGCCAGCAAATACTGGCATAAATGAGGGTTTGTTACTCCTCTGCTTAGGGCATTTTTGGCGAAATCTTCTAATTGCGCTGTAACTGGAGTCGCTGTTGCACCATATTTGAGAGTAGCTGAGTCCACGCATAAAGTGAGTTGTTGTTTTATCCTATTTATGTAGGTAGTAAGAGGTTCTAAAGGAAACTGGTGAAGTTTGATTAGTTTGCCTACCAGTTCTTGGTACGTTTCCCTTGGAAGGTAAGTCCTATTGAGGAGCCTTTCAGCTTCTTCGAAGGAAGCTGGTTGATTTGAGGCTATTAATTGATAGGCTTCACCTCGAAGTCTTGTAGGGAAAATTTGTACGAAAATCGCCTTTTCCTCTTCTGTGAGGCATTGTAATACACAACGGCAACAGTCTATAAATATTTTTAGCTCGGTCGCTAGGGTCGGGCTTTGCCCGCCAGAAAACAGGGGGACCATTTGGACTGTTAATTTGGAAACTTTCAGGAGCTTGTCGGCCATGGCTGTTGCTTGTATTCTATTTGGTATTTAGGGATTGGAATTCGACTCTTGTTTTGAGTCTAGAATAATTCTGCCAAGACATATATGTAGAAAGTGGACGGGTTCGTCGGCGTGAGTGATGTCGGCGAGTGTGTTTTTATATTAGCACTACTTTTTTTTATTCTTGTGTGTAATATATGTATTATTGTATTTATATATACATAGATATTATACCTAAGTTCAAACGTTCAATATTAATTTAAAAAAAAAATTTTTTTTTTTTTTTTCATATAAGAAAAAACAAGAGAAAATGTTTTTTTGTTTTTGTTTTATCAAATTTTCGTTTTTGCTATTTTTTCCGTTTTTTTTTTTTTTAATATTTTTTCCAAAAGTTACGTTTAAACTAATGCTTTTGTCAAAAACTATAATAATTGAATGGGATAACAATTCGAAGATTTCTGAATAGAATTAAATCATAATAGAGAAAAGATTGATTGTTTAAAAGAAAATATGAAAATATTGGTCTTTTATATCGTATGTACTTGAATTTAAATATGTACGTCTAAATACTCATTTACTTTACTTTGTTTGTTAAATTCTCGCGTATTCTATTTTAAAACATAATATTATTTTTTAATTAATCTAAAATAAAAAGTTGTACTACTTGTTTAAGTTATTCATACATATGTAAGTGACCAATTTATTTTGTAAGCTAATTCTGGCTTTTTTTTCTTTTCTTTAATAAAATTTCGAATGATGTTGGCACTCGTTTTGTTTTTAAATAAAAGAAACACGAACTAAGAGCTTATCTAAGACTACTTTTCTAACTATTATAACTAATATGTATATCTGTTTTTAAAGTATTAAGTTATTACATACAGTAAACTAGCGTTCGTAACTAGGGTAGCCGATAGTGTTGTGGTGTGGACAAAGCCTTCTAGTCTGGAGGAACTGGAGTAGGCGCTGATGTTGTTGGGTGCATCCCTTGTTGAATATTCTGGTCTACCGAGGTGTCGGTGGGTCGTGGTAGGGCTGAAGGACCTGTGATGTATTTGTCCCTCGGTGGGGGATTTGTTGATGATGTTGTCCCCTTGTTGGCCCTCGGACATAGGGCGTCTCCTGGGCAGGGATGAAGCCCACTAAAAGTCCCGCGATGTAAAAACTTTAGGGGGGTAAATGCGTGCTCGCCTGGAGCAGAGGCACCTATAGATGATTACCCCCGAGCGTTGATTCGTGGAGGATCTGGGATATTTTACGCACTGTAGCTGTAGACGCTAACACTGCCCCCAAGTCAGGCTCAGCCTTGGGTTGGAGGTCAAAGGAGCCTTGACCAGCAGTATTAACGTCTTTTTAGTTAGCGCACCCAGATCCTACCGGCTGCGCCAATTGTTATGTACTTAATTGTTATAGTTCGTTATATATAACTTATAGACGTATATCATGACTATCTCACATGTATATTAAAAACAAACACGAGTTGAGTTTATTTATTTTTTTTTATTTTTTATTATTAGTTTTTAGCTCTATTAACTATTAACACTGTTTTTGGGAGTAAGTTGGAATTTTTGTTTATATTTAGGTATATACATATAAACTTACAAATGTTTTGCACAATAATATAAACAAAAAACTAATATCGTAGTAGTGATACCAAAAAAACGATTAATACCCAAAAAACTTAATTATTAAAGAAAATTAAACTTTCACACACTTTTTATTTTTTTATTTATACTTATGTATATAAATTTATTTTTATCGAACCGACGACCCGCCGCCGAGAACCGAGAATCTCTTTTTTTAATTTCCACCCGCCGGTGTCCGCGGTTATAACAACACTCAACAAATTAAAATTTCCAACCGCCGGTGTCCGCGGTTATAACAACACTCTATTTTTTTAATTTCCAACCGCCGGTGTCCGCGGTTATAACAACACTCTATTTTTTTAATTTCCACCCGCCGGTGTCCGCGGTTATAACAACACTCTATTTTTTTAATTTCCACCCGCCGGTGTCCGCGGTTATGACAACACTCAACAAATTAAAATTTCCACCCGCCGGTGGTGGCCAGGAAAATTGTCCACCTCTGGGGAACGCGCCCTTGAACTTTTAGTTCCACCTGCGCAATTCGCTTACCGTGCGCTTCTCACGCGGCAAGTTGCGCTAGGTTATCTTCGGGTGGGTCAGGTTACGTTCCCCCCGTGGGTGTCTATGCCTTTATATGAAAGAAGAAAAAACTAGCCCCTTAGAAGGTTTGATAACCCAATTCCCATGCGGATACCGGCGGATTTTTCGCTTTGCTTTGGTTTTTAATGTTTTTCAAATGTGGGAAATATCAGCGAAGTTTTTCAATGAAAATGATCTTCGGGTGGTTTAAATTTTGTCTGGGCCGTTTCCCTTAAAATTTAAATGTGGAACTTATGGAAAATTTATATTTTTTGGATAATTTAATAAATTTTCCCTTCTAGGATTTTTTTTACATAACATCGGCAATCTATTTTTTCGTATAGAGTGAGCAGCTCTAGTCAGAAGATAGAGAGAAGAGAGAGACGACTAAAGGAAGGACTGCCACAACCTAGCCGCGATATTTTATTATGCCTACTTCCAACCATTTCGCGATTCTGACATTGGGGCATCGAGAGCAACTCGCTGGATTGTTTTGCTGAGCTGAATCTCAAAGTTAAGTGGGAAAGGCGACGCTCCGTGGCGCTGCCGGGATTCGTCTTACCACTAGACTACCGAGGCCCTATTATAGCGACCGTACACTGATAAAAAAATTGTCTTGATTCCAGCAATTCCATAGTCTTCCTTTCGTTGTCTTGAGTTGAAACATTTTTCAGTCTTAACATGAGAATGCTGTGAAAGAGTAAGACACTAGAAATTCTTGAGCCAAGCAATTATATTTCTTTGCTCAACACTTATATTTTCGGGCAAGATATTTTTTTCTCGAAGTAAGATTGTTGTAATTTTTACTCAAGAAACTATTTTTTTTTATTAAAAATAACATTTGTATTAAATAAAGACACGATGAAGCTTTAATTCGACAATATTTATTAAGGCAATTCACTATTTTATTACCTTGAGTTGCTTAAATTAAAAAAATTAGTATCTCAAACCAAGAATTTTTTTTCTTACTTCTAGTCAACTTTTGTCTTCATCCAAGACAATAAAACCAAGACTATGAGTATTGCTTATCCGAAGACAATTTTGTTTTCCTTATATTCAAAACATGATTTGCTTCGTTCAAAAAAAATTGTCTTAAGCTAAGAATGTTTTTTTATCAGTGTACCTCTAGAATAAGAGGTTTTCTGACTGCCCCGAGTGAAAATAAAACTCCCCCATTCCTAGCCTGCAACGGGCCCGCACGACAGCGCCTATATGCCACTCAAGTAAGACACGGGTCGCAGAAACGTTTTTGGACTAAAGGCTTGCTTGGGATTCTAAAAAATTGTATAGGGCAAAGAGAACAGGCAATTATCTTGGCGACCAAAAGGGGTGCCATTAGCGTACTTAGTAGACCGGTTCCCGTTCGATTTCGTAGGTCAAGTAGCGTTAGATGTGTTAAGTTCTGAGTTGGGGGACCGCTCGGTAAAAATTCATCTATTCGAGCACTCCCCAGACCCCTCACTGGTCCCATTGTCTTCTATTTTTCAATATAAGCCTACTACTAAATTGCAGCATGAATTCAATGATGCAGCAGACTGATAGTAAGGACCAGGCGCGGATTCAAGGAGGGGGTCACGGGGGGTCCCCCCCAAAAGCTCGCTGTCTAAACAACGAAATTGGCCCAACTAAAAAAAGAAAAACAAAAAATAACCAAACTAACAAAACCGACCCAACTTTTTGCAGAACAGATAACAGTTTTGTCTATTTTTTCTATAATTAAAATATAATTTTATTTATCAGGTTATTACTGTGGTTATATGGCATACTCAAAACATTCTGAGAATACTTTTCGGAATGACGTGGTTCATGTAACCGTTGACCGGGCTAAACAGCATTCAGAAAGTATTCTGATTTCGGAAGCAAAATTTTCTCTGGTTGAGAATGGTTTTCAGAAAGAATGCCATGTAACACCTAATGGGAAAGCGAGGTTATTATCATTAAAATTGAAGTACTTTGGTAATAACCTTAATTTAGAGTTCTTGTTACTGTTAAAATGTTATTAATCAAAAGTTATTTTAATAGAATCAACAAAAAAGTTTGTAAATTGGTTGTTTCATTAGAAGTTATCCATTTTATCTGAAAATACAAGAAAGACTCATTCTGAGAACCACCATATAACTTCGACCGAAAAAACATTTTCAGAATGATTTCAGTCGGAATACTTTTCGAAATGCCATGTGACCACGGTATATGTTGTTCAAAATTATACAACAAAACATTTATATAAGAAAAACCAATGGTCTATTTTGTTTAGCAAATCTGGTAATTAACGCATCGATACCTAAACTGATGTCGCGATGAATGTGCAACCATGCACAGTGAGCCTCTCTTCTGTCATTGTTGATCTTAGCCAAGTTTTAATGCGGCATAGTATTCAAAAACTTCGTTCGGCAGTGGCTACACTTACAGGTAGTGTGATAAGGATACGTAGCAGTTTATTAATACATGGATAAATATCTTGGTTGCACTCATCACAAAAGAGAAAATTCGAATTGTCGAGTTCACCGCCGTTTTCAACAATTCGATTCTACTTGGCTACTCACAGTTCGAACTATGCAATAATAGTTGAGACGGGAGAATCTAAAAGCTGCTGAAGCGCTTCTGCTACTTGACGAACATCTTGAATGTCTCAACGGATTAATGTCTCGTTCCAACATGTCTGGAGAAAGTATTTCATTAAATTCGGTAGCAATGTTCTCCAATAAAGGAATGAAGATTCCTCTTCTGTAATATTCTTCTGGAGTTTGATTTTTCTAATGATTGTCACGGTGTTTTTAACGCTAAACAGCCCATGACATACCCCTTTCAAATCAGACGCCATCACCGAGCAACTATCCAAATATTTTAGGTCCAAATCGAATTTCTCACACAGATCAATGACGACATGTGCCACTGCCACTTCTGTTAAACGACGCTCCTTTAGTAGTTCTTCGGAACGAATTGCTTGGTATGCATCGCAAAATGTAATGAAATCTTCTCTGATTGCTCTGTTGCAGTAGTAGCGTTAGGATAAGCTAAGGTGTTTTGTATGGGAATTGTCAGTCGTCTCATCAAATGCAACTGCACAAAATTTTGCCGCTCTAACTCTCTCCAGACTAGCTTTCTGAATTTCTTCTTTGCAGGCTTCTATAAGTTGATTTTGTGTGGTTTTACTGATGTATGTCGCGATTGAACCCGAGGCTTCCAAATGATGCTGAAGAATAAAATCACCAAATTCAACTCTATAGCGAACAGCGCCCTGAAGTTCCTATCATTTGCTACCAGACTATCTACTTTTCCGTCAGTGTAACGATTATTCATCATCCCTTCATAATGTCCACGTAAAGAATATTCTGCTGATATCGATCTCGACTTTCGTTTACTTGTGCGTCCCATTGTTCACACACTTGGTTGACCACTTCAGATGCTGGGTTATGGAAAGTCTGAAGGAAACCTTTTTCAGCTTCTATCACCCTCTGATGATATTGGTTCCGTTTGTGAAAAGAAAGCGTTCCATTTTGTCCAAGTGAATCGTCGAATGCTTTCAGTGTTTCGCTTTCTTGGTTTACTTTTAATTCCATGACCCCCTCCAAAACAAAATTCTAGATCCGCGCCTGGTAAGGACAAAGGGTGAATCCTAAACTTGGTTTATGCACATAAAACAACTGAAATACTAATTTTACCCTAATAGTGATTTGCTACAACCCCATCGCCAATATTCATCGCGTAAACAGTGTAAATCATTGCCACATAAATCGACCGCCTGCCTGCTTCCGCAAATCTCCAATATTTCATAGGCACAATATCATTTCGCTCAGCATTTGTCTTGCCGCACACTCAATAACCAAGGAAAGTGATAACTGAAATAAGTTTATCTCCATAAATTGCCGGGCTTAAAAGAGAAAAGATGTTCGGCAATGTTATTGCCGATAGCAGCGAACCAAATTAAAATGCAAGTTACCTTTACCTGTGCGTAGTGCGGCGGCGAACGGCTGGATGGGGGGTACTAGGCCTAGTACGCTTCCAGCGAATAAGCCGCAAATTTATCTCGCTCGCATATTTCACTTTGCAATAAATTAATTCAATAACCAAAAATGTTTCTCCCTCGGCAGCGATAAATAATGATCAGATCCCAGGACCAGTGCCAGGGCGGAGGCCTAAAGCCGGCCAGGAAAGCGCCGAGGGAAAGGTTCCCTCTCTTTGCGCGCTCCGGGTCTGGCCCCCGATATCCGGCTTCCATTCCGCACATTTTTTTATGGAATGCGTGCGAATATCACTTAGCAGATGCCACACCGCAGAGAGATCCGTACGCAGAGTCCTGGCCGGGAAAGGATAACACCGAAAAGGCATTACAAACGTCTGACACAAAAAATATATCTATTTCAGCGCGCAAGATATAGGCGCCCCCACCAGCATTATTATGTTTCGCCGAAAAATTTTTTAGGTGCCAGGGACCTAAGGAAATTTCACGCCGAAATTCTAGGCCCAGGCCCCGGCCTCATCCTAGGCCTGAGTGAGGTGCACGTAGGGCAAAGGACGAAGAAGACGCCAGGCGAAAAAAAATCGAAGTTGAGTGCTAACGCCCCTGGGGCGGATTGTTCCAGGACTCATCCCCGAATCCCAAACGGCTCGTAACTTAACCCGTTGGACGTCCTTTTTTTTCCTTTTTGGGTTTCCTTGCGTTTTTCAGCAGAGCGAAAGTTGATGTCGGCAACACAGCATAAATTTCCCAGCCAGGATACTTTATGGTAACTGAGGTGCTCCCAAAATCACCAGGTAAACAAGTGCGAAAGAATCCTCGGCATCCCTATTATCCTCGTCCAATTGTTGTTATCCGTTAATGTTGCCTTGTCGTCGTGTCATCCCTCAAGATATAAGGACACTCCTGTAAAGTGTTTGCGATGGGGTTTCGTGCTTTTTATGCGATTCGCTCATTTTTTTCGGTGTCCTTTGGAAAGTCTTGGAGCGCTGATGGATAACAAGAAAACGTAATAAATGCAATTAGGGATCATCTCGAGCACACGGGGCGGCGCCTTAAGGGTGTATGATTTGTTGACTTCATTATTTGACTACACAATTTGCACGAGGATTTCGTTTGTGTTCGCTCGTTGCCAGCGTGTTTTGTGGCGATGAATTAAATATTGATTTGCTTCGTTGTGGTGAATTCGAGACGAATTTAAATTTTTCACGGGAAGAACAACGTCGAGCCGTCGTCGTTTTGTTAATCTAATCGCCTTCGTTTTTGGCGCCTATTACTTTCACATTGTTACGAGGGTTTTTGTGAGATAAAAATGGAATTTGCATGTTTTGACACCTTTTAAATTCCGTTTTGCCGGTAAGTGTCTGTTGCTGTCGGTGTGCTCTGATTTGGTATGTAACCATTAAGGTGTGATTTGAAGATTAAGCTTTAAATAATTACTCAAAAAATGCTGCTTTTTGACGGTCGCTTTCTTGGTAAAGGTTAAATAGCATAGGTGCCAATTCATTGCCCGTTTTTTAAGGATCAGGGGTATTGTATGTCTTTCAGGAATAATACGTTTATTTCTCTTGTGGCATCATTATATAGTAGATGTAACCTACAGCTACCTTTCTCGCTCACCCTACAAACTAGGAGTACAATAGAACAACTCTACTATGGAGCAATCTTTGGAAAACAGTATTGCTGAACTCCTACAACTTCCAAAAGTTAAAAGCAGGGTTCATCGCTATCTCATTCAAAATCCTCCAGAGAACTTATAAAAATTTCTATCCGACCTAGTAAGTTAACTATTTGCCATTGCACCATGACATGATCGCAACGACATGACTGCGAAAGGGTGATTCCTCAGCTTAGATCTGGTATATTTTATTTATTTATTAAATAAGAGCTATGTACACGTCATACACGCGTATACGTACTTTTATTCTAGAACAATTTTAACGGAAAACAAAAGGCACTTTTCGTCTTGTTCTAAATGCTCCAATCCCTTACTCAGTCTAAATGAGGGATGAGGACTTGAGGCAACCGCCTGACAGGCCGTGGACTGTAGGTCGCCTCATGATTCCTCACAGATAGTAGCCGTGTTTTTTTAATGAACTATATAGTTCTTCCCCATACAAATCTGAAAACCCAGGTTTTATCGGGGTTTCTATCGAAGTTTTGGGAAATTTCTTAATTTGCATATTGCATACTTTCGGGGGTTGGTATATTGTTTCGGGGGTTGGCATATTGCATACAAGGGGGTCGGAAAGAGGTAATGGCCTCGATTCCCAGATCCGACGGGAGGGAAGTGAGTGAGGATTTGATACTTTGCGATTCTCAAATCCGCAGTCCCGGATTGGTTTAAATCGAAAATTCGGAGTGAAGACTCACGCGATAATGAAATATATGATGTCGGATTATCTCAGGCGCATTTGTCGTTCAAATCCGCAGAAAATTTGTTGCGGATCACACTTTTACAGAGCGGAAAATGTCAAAAAGAAATTCGGGGTTGCGGATCTGAGAATCGCAAAGTGTCAAATCCGCAACTCACTTCCCTCCCGTCGGATCTGGGAATCGAGGCCAATTTAAAAATAAAAACAACAGGAAAGCGATGAGAGCAAATTTATAACAAATAATTGATTTTTTAGAAACATATTTATTATTTTCTAGCGAGGACTTCGTGTAACAGTGTAAAAAATAACTCTTAACTTCCGTTTAATTTTGAAATTTTTAAGCATCGAAGTAGGCGCTTCATGAAATTTCCCTTGTCGTTTTTTTAATGAACTCGATGGAAGAACTATATAGTTCATTAAAAAAACACGGCTAGTGTTGGGTAGGACACCATTATAAAATGAGTTTGTAAGAGGTGTCTCTTTTTTCGTTTGAGCCAGTACAATGCCATACGTCAAATGAGGCGAGGTGCTATTGAAATACATAAATGACAAAATCAAGTAAATTAAAAAAAAATAGAAAGAAAATAAATACCAATGAAGAGCTTTTTTACAAGTGTATGTGTCATGTATTAAACTGCCTTACAGTAAGTACGAAATCAATGCTTGAAAATATATACATATTTATATTTTACAATGCCACCTTTCTCCAGTATAGAAGTTTCATACCGTCACAAAATGTAATAAATGTCTCTCCAGTACGTATTTACAATCTCGCCTCGCCTCATTTATCTCGATACATGCTAATATATCAGTAGGACATTATTTTTTTAACAGGGACATTTAAAATTGAGACCTCAGTACAATTTACCATCGAGTAAGGGACGAATGTACTGCTTCATGTAAGTCCGGCTCTACCGTAAGTCTACCAACAGACATTCAGGCGAAAATGACAGTTTAGCGTTGCAGGTTGTTAATTCAAGTGTAAATGTAATATAATTCAGACTAAATATGTTCGCACTTGAGCTAGCAAGGCGGCACTTGAGCTAGCAAAACGGCTGCAGCCACTGGAGAAAAACACCAGCTAGGTCAATGATAGTCAAAGCCAAGGCTTCGAACATTAATTACAACAAATCAAAATTCCTTCTTGATCTGACATTCAGAGAAGCAAGATGAACACTTAACAAATTTCCTATTAGTCATTCATTTTGTACTATACTTTAACTTTCATTATTATTATTTCAATTTATCGAAATCATGCGTTAAACGGAAAAGGTCAAGGAGCATCTTCATCCAGAATGGATTATTAAAGGTAGCAGCTTAGTCGGAATAGAAGTTCAGACGCGGACTGACTATAAGTGCCCACACACATAAAGATATGAGTCAGTTGTCCAGGTCTGCAGGCCACGGTCGTGGTGATACTTGGCCTCAAGGCTGAACACCTGCAGGTCACGGCTTGCCGCCCGCCTGTGTCTGTGAATAGGGGCTTTAAGCCAAAACGGCGTGTTAGTTTATCTAGCTAGAAATTTGTAGCCATAGTTACGTTTGTAACTATGTTTGTTACGTTTTTACGTCTGCTCACAATTGCTTTTGAAGAATTTTGTGTATCAATGGGTGAAACAAAGAAGCTGACGAATTTCGATTCGTATAAAAAATGTTTGTAATAACTTGCAGCGGTTTCAGAAATACGGCAAAGTTATCTATAGCTGACCATTCTCTTTATGTGATTTCAAACTTAACAGCTACTGAATCTGTTTTGACGTGCTGATCAACTAATACATTAGTTGCACCACTTAGATTTTGTAATAATCAGCACAACAATGTTTGGGCGAATGTTGGAGAAATGGTAATGAAAAATGGTGGAGATTTTTAGATCGGCCCAAAAGAGTAGCAGTTTTTTCTACGCGAATTCGGTATGCTGCCAGAAAGATGGCAAAAAATTGTGGCCAGCGCGATTGGTAGTATTTTGAATAATAAATATATAAGCATTTTTCAAAAAATAAACTTTCAAATATTGAAAAAAAAAATAGCATACCAATCTAGAGAGACCCCCTCCCCCACCATACCCTAGATGTAGGGTCGATCCACACTACCAGGGCCTTCTCGGTCCAGTACCATGCCACTCTCCGTCCAGTCAAATATTTTTACGTGGGGCGAAAAGTTCCGATGTTAATAAAATATGTGGCATATGAATATAGGTAAAGAGCCCCACGCTTTTTTACATTTTGAAAGGTAGGTTGTTTCCATATACTAGCTGAAGCAATAAAAACTTTACATTCAAAATTATTTTTTACTTTTTAGTTCATTTTAAAATAAAAGCGTATTTTTTAGTTTTTTTAAACTATTTTTTTTTTTGTATTATACAGGCAAAATAATTGACACAATATTTTTTTTTCACAAAGGTTTGACACGAGATCAAAGGTACAATGCGGATGAAATCGGAATATATTACAAAGCATTACCAACGAAAACACTTGTTGTCTATTCTGAATTTGAATTTGAAAATTTGCACCCAGTTACAAAATGCAAAATCAGAAAGTAACAGTAATGGTGTGTGCAAACGCAAGCGGAAACAATCGAGTTCCTTTGCTTCTGATTGGTAAAGCAAAGAAACCACGTTGTTTAAAAGGAATAAATATAAATGCACTTCCAGTTGATTACTATGCTGAAAAGAGTGCGGATGACGCAATCAATATTCATGCATTGGTTCAAATAAGTCATTGGTTCAATCGTGCCTTTCGTTCGACAAGACTTGAAATCAAAGGGTTTTCCACCGAAAGCAATTATCGTATTAGATAACGCACCAAGTCATCCTGAAGCCGATTTAAAAAGTGACGACAGAAACATCACTTGTTATTTTTTACCAGCAAACACAACATAATTGATACAACCAATAAACCAATCGGTTATCGTTACATTGAAGCGTCTTTTTTTATGTGATAGTCTAAGCTTAGGTGTCACCCTATGTACTACTAGTCCGTCCTGTCGTACACGTCATTGTGCAATGTCTAGTAGTGTAACGGTCAGTTTTGCCTAAATATCTACTTGACTAAAAATTACTGTAGGGAAGAAAATTGAGTAGTTGGTTCGAAAACAAACAGTAGGCGGGGAGAAATAAAACAAAAATAGGAACGAAAAATTTAAGAGTCAGTCTGGGAAAAAATCTGGATCATGAAGGAAGTTTTATCGGCGAGTTTGTTTTTTTTTTGAAAAATCGGTGTTTTTAGGGCCTGTGTGAATTCAGTGACTAAAATTTAGTGTCGATAATACAGTATTTAGTCTTTTGGCGAGGAGACTAAATTTTTTGACAGTTGACTAAATTGATGTTGAATTTGTTTCAAAATAATTCAATACAATGGAAAATAAAGTGAAGAACTAGTAGCCTGTTGTCAATAATGATATCTTCAACATCCATATATTTAGTTGCTTACTGTATAAAAAGCATATACTATAAATTTTAAAAGTAAAAATTATTGTCAATTGAATTTAGTCATCAAAAGAATTCACACAGCAATTCCCTACATTAACGACAAAAACTGCAAAATTTAGTTTAGTCATCAATTTAGTCCCAATTCACACAGGCCCTTAGTCTAAGTCGAGGAAACAAATAATTAAATTCCTCCGTAAATTGTTACCGGAACATCGAAGTATAGCAGCAAATACGCCAGAGTTCGTGGAAAAGCAGTTTCAGTTTTTAGTTTGGCTGTCTTAGATGGTGTGCAGCAGATTGAAGCCCCTAGCAAATGTCAAAATCCAGTCATCAAGAAACCCCAGACAATCACATCAAGTAGAAAAAAGTCAAACCTGGAAAAATCTTCAGTTTTAGGATTTTTTGAATCATCTTTAATCGAAGTTGTCGTGTGTAATTTGCACGAAAGAAAATCCTGTTGGATAGAAGAGACCGGGAAATCAAAGTGGTATCTGTCAATAGTGAAGATTTAAATATTGTGAAGTAATACCGGCTAAGCTGACCAGAAGGTACGTGGGTCGCTGTTGCGACAATCAAACTCGGACGACGCAGAAATGCCAGCGCAGAAATTCGTGAACTGCTAACAGGTGACCCTAGGTTAATTCGTATTTTTTTTGGGTGCATTGCACAAAGTTTCAGATAAAATTCCACGCGAAAAAAACCGTTCGGACTTGACTGAAGAAAAAAAGATTGAGACAGGTCGTATCAGTTTGTTTCATTCGAGGATGCTAGAAGGAATTGAGATTAAGTGTTGAACGAGATGAGAGTTATAGCGAAATATCAAATTTCACCTGTTGCATTTCCGCGGATTAAAGTATACAAAAATTTCACGAGAGTGTACTGATTAGAAAAAGCGCATATACTCGAACGGGTGCAGGGCTTACCCTTAGCCTAGAGGGAAGAAACAAAAACCTAACATACACATACTACAGAAAATAAAATATTCATTTATGCTTTCATTTAGTAATTTAATGTATTAATATCCAATAATTTTTGGTGCAGTTAGCATTATATTTAATATTATTATTGTTTGTACATTTGTTTGCTCCTTAGTGGAGATTTTTTTTTCCTTCTTGTGTTTTACAGGTACTTGTACACGGAATTGATAAATGTAACATCGTCTGTACAAAAGCGACGTAGGGGTACCCGTACGGCACTTTTCTGTTTTTCAATAACTTCCGTCGAGAATAATTGTACAATTCTAGTTAAATATAGATTACGTTGAGAATTGTTGATGGTAGTATCTGCTACTATTAGTCTTGGCGTGTTAATGACTATTGAATTTCTTCATTAAATTGTTATAATCTTGTGCGTTCTTGACCTGTAATAAACAGGAATGTTAAATGGTTTGTTAAATGGTTGTGATATAAATATAATGTCCGTGTATTAGATTTCTTTTTTGTGGAATGGTTGGGGCGGGTGGTATTTCTTTTCAGGGTGTCCTAGATAGTGACTGTCCCTGAAGCTGATAGTCTTCGATACTATGAGCTGTCAGGGAAACAGTTAGCCATGACGAGGCTCAGGTGATGTCCGGCGAAGGATGGAGGTGGAATTCAAGATTTTTCATAGTCACAGGTAAGTGGTGAACCAACCGCGGTAAGGCCCGGCCACACACCCCACGACCCCTCCGGCGAGCTAGATGACTCCGTGTGGCCGGCGTAGGAGTTCCGGAATTTAGTTTCCGTTCTTATGTATGGTGTTGGCTCCTTGGTCATGCTTTTCCGGGCTTATGGCTAAGGGGGCAATACCTCGCATAAGTGGCGCCCAATAAATAGTCGCGCCATTATGCTGTTACAGTAGTAAGCTTAGCTCGAAGGATAGAGAGGAAGACAGGATAGATTAAGGGGAGTCGTGTGGGTGTTGGAGGACATAGTGGTGAACCTTGCTTTTCAACTCTTGGGAGTTGTATGAGTTCGAGCGGGCAAGTCTTGTGTTGCGGGTGAAATGTTGCCGTGGAGGCATAGAGGTTACTTATTTCAGTGGAAATTTTGCAAGAGCTGCTATATTCCTACGGTGGCTTATTGAGTCAATTGAAAAGCAAATGGTGGTATCACCAATAACTTTGAAAGGGCGGCTTTGTACCTTATCCAGCCAAGCTAAGGTGATTCTGAGGCCCAGCCCAAATGTACGAGTTGTATTAGAGGCGGGGACGAATGTAGGACTTTTAGATTGTAGCCCTGGCCGACGGCTGAAGGAGGAATTTGCATCTTTTAAGGAATCACATGCCCTGTGATGCTTATTTCTTCTTCTTTAAACTCCTTTAATCCCTCATGGGACATAGGGCGGAAACAGTTGCCCTCCAGCGGACTCTGTTTGGCTCGACAGCTCTTAGCTCCGACCAGGATCTCCCAGTTGTTGCGGCTTCTTCTAGTAGGGTTCTCCTCCACGTTGTTCTAGGTCTTCCTACTCGACGGGAACCTTGCGGATTCCAGTCAAGGGCCTGTTTGGCTAGATTTTCGTTTTCGCGTCGCAAGGTGTGGCCAACCCAATTCCATTTCCTTCGCCTGATTTGGTCGTCTATCCTTTCTTGGCCGACACGGCGCCATAGTTCTTCGTTTGAAATTCTATCCTGCCAGCGGATTTTTAGGATACGACGCAGGCATCTGTTCTCCACTATTATTCTCAAGGTGTTAATATGATCAATACAGGAGCGGCCCTTCCTGAATCCGGCCTGCTGCCTCCTAAGCGTTCGGTCAACTGCCTCACTTATCCTAGATAGTAATATATGGGACAAAATTTTGCCCACTGTAGATAGTAAACAGATGCCTCTCCAGTTGTCGCATATTGTTAGGTCCTCCTTTTTTGGTATTTTGACTATGATACCTTCCGTCCAATCCTCCGGAAAGGTACAGGTGTTCCATGCTATTACCAGGATTGGCTGAAGCGCATCGGCTTTCAACAATTCTGGCGGGATGCCATCTTTCCCAGTTGCTTTACCATTGGCCATCGCATGAATTGCGGTTACTATTTCCGTCTTGGATGGGGCCAAGCAATTTATTTTATTTGTTTAGCAATTTGGAATATGTGGTTATTCCAGCGAAGATCTTCGGCTAATGTTATGCGTAGGATATTTAGGGACGGTTCCGCCGTTAGGATCTTATTTTCCACTGAAATGCAAGGACGGTTGGTGCAAGTTTTACTGGAGATGAGACAGTGCTTCGTTTTTAATGCATTAAATTCGACACTGTTCTTGAGGCCCCAATCAAGAATTAGTTCGATGACGATTGAAATATACATGAGTTTACGATAATGCAGACAACAAGGACTGGCGCGTGCTTGTCCTACAGTAATGCCTTTCAAAAAAAACCTAAACTAATACTCAGTTCAAGGCATCAGTTTCTGTAATCAACAATTCGATTAACATTAATCCTGTTAAATCCTCCTCCCGTAGATGATTCTAGGAAATGTCCATATACCTTTGGTCGAGCACAACTTGATGATTGCTCCTAAATTGCTCCATTAATAATTCGAATGGAATTTTGCTTTAATATTACAAGCCCAAAACGTTATGTTCCTGCAAATTCCAGTAACCAGAGGCTGAATGAACTCAATGACTTCTACAACAGATCAAGGAAGCATCCATAATCTCCAAAACGAGAAAATCCAGGAAAAGTTTAACTTAATTCCATTGTTAATAATTCACTCTTTAAGTCCGTCTCCAAGTGGGCAGACTGACACAATCCCTCTTGTTTCTATGCGCTCTTATCGTGCCAAGTTGAAACCCGAAAAACTAAATTGATTCATTAATTTTTTCCTTCGCAGGATTAAGTGTTTTCTTCGATTTCTTTGCTGTCTGTAATCGCAGAAGCGCAAAAGCTGATTCGAAGAGATACAGTTCCAGGAATGCAGTTTCCAGGGAAGTAGAGCCTTTTTTGTGATCACAGAGGATATTCCCGTCGGCAGTGAGTGATACAGGAGCAAACTTAAACAAGTTCAATGGTTCATTTGTAATTCTGACGGGATTGTGCTGGACCGGAGATAAAGAGTGGGTTGTAAGTCTACCTGGAAATGCTGAAGTGTAGTCAATTAGAGACGGAACAGGTTGTTGGGCGGTGCAACAGGTGCTATTTCCTGGAAAACTGCGAAATTCAACATTCAGGCGATTAAGGACTATTTTATACAGTTTATTCGAGTATGCGGTTTTTATAAACGGTTAACGATCGTTTTCCGGGAATCCTGAGGTTTAAGTGATGCCCTAGTACAATAGTAGGTGCTCTCTTGTGCTCTCTCATGCGAAGGTATAAGGGGTATAATGAAAAAGAGGTCTTATCGTAAAAAAACCGTTCTATGGTTATGTATTTTCAATCCCAGTAATAAGTAAATGGGATTTGTGTTTTCGTAGTAAGAACCACATAGTACGTAGTTTGCTTGCTTGGTAGCCTAATACCCAGGACACACCAGCACTCTTAATCTTGATTATGACGTCAGAATGACGTAGACTGCATTTTATTTCCATATCTTTTGTATGGGTCTACGTCATTTTGACGTCATAATCAAGATTAAGAGTGCTGGTGTGTCCTGAGTATAAGGACTTATGCGCCTGACTACCATCCCAAAGTTTCGTGGCTTGACTCAACTTTTCATCATGGCTCTTCGCCTCTCCATTTTTCCCGACTCTCATGAACTTCCTGGTTTTTTGTCTTCCCTCTATACCATGGGTGGCCAACCCAAATGGTATCGCGGACCACTTTCAAAATGCATTATGATCCCAGGGGACGGGGTGATATATTGGGTGATTCACATTTAATTTAATATACATAATTTAGGGAGAGAGTTCGAAAGCGGTGCGCGGAATTATTAAATTATCACATATTTCTGTGAGGTTACGAGAGCTGCACAAACTAGCTGAACTATGCAGGTTTGCGCTCGTGTTGGCTATCGTGAAACATTCGCAGAAGCCTATACTCAGGATAGTCACTTAGAGAGCAGCCCACAACGGAGTTCGAGCTCATGGGCAAAGAAGAATCGAGAGAGGGATAGAAGGATAGGCCATGCGTTAGAAGAGGTAGTAGTAAAACTAAGCAAACTCATACAGACCATGTCAGCATGCTACAATGGTAACGAAATTTAGACAAGAGGCCGTAGTTTTTCTTTGACACCATCATAAAGTGCATAAAAGAACCTACATTTAAAAAAAAAAAAAAAGAAGGGGCCTCATACGTTGCGATGCCAGTGCCGTATCAGATCCAATTTTTGAGCAGCGGTAGAAGAAGAATTCTAAATGCAGAATCAGATCCAAGTAAAACAGCAGAAACGGTAGAATTTTTATTTTACATTTTCCGCCAAGATGTAACACCGAGCAATTTTCCAAACACTGTAATGACATCAGTACTATTGAAGCGCAATTTGCTCCAAACAATGTTATTCTTGTTGGTGATTATAATATACCGGAGGTAGATTGGTTAGCAGATGATGTAAATTCTCCCAGTGAGAGGGGTCAAACTTTAATTGATCACTTCTCATTTTCGAACTTTAAGCAACATAATCAAACTCCAAATTGTTATGGAAGAGTTTTAGATCTTATATTCTCTAAAGATGATTTTCTGGAGTCATTTTGTTGTTTAGACCCTTTCTTACCTCTGGACAATTATCATCCTGCCCTACATTTTACGATTTCAAATATTTGTACACTACAGTCTGATTTACCTGTTAAAGAGTATCTTAATTTTCGTAAAGCCGATTATTATAGTATGAATTTATGTTTTGGTGCGATGGATTGGCCAAATTTACTGTCCAATAGCGATATTAATCAAGATGTGTCCGTTTTTTATGATATTTTGTATGATGCTATAAATAGATATGTTCCTAAGTCTAGGTATGTACAGAGTGATTTTCCAGAATGGTTCTCGTCTGATCTCATTAAAGCAATTAATGATAAAAAAAGGTTTCATAAGGCGTTTAAATGTAACCGTACAGCGGATAATTACGCGAAATTTTCTGAAGCCCGATCATTGTGTAAACGGTTACATTTTAAATGTGAAAATGAATATTTGGGGTACATTGAAACGCATCTACCCGATAATCCAAAGTTGTTCTGGAGACATATTAACTCCGCGATTAAGTCGAATCAACTTCCTAAATGTATGCACAATGACGCAGTTTCATCAGATGACCCAAAAATGATAAGTGATCTATTTGCAAATCAATTTCAAAAAAATTACTCGGATAATAATGCTAATATTCAACAAACGAACAGTTTTGCTATCAATCATGGTAGAATTGTAGATTCAATGGAGATAGGATTGATGGAAATTTTTGATGGTTTGTCAAAATTGCGTTGCGATAAGGGTGCTGGACCTGACAGGATACCGAATTTGTTTTGGAATGCATGCAAATATTCGTTAACAAGGCCTATTTGCTCTATATTTAATAAGTCACTAGCGTCTGGGACTTTTCCAGAAATTTGGAAAGTTAGCAAAATTCATCCGATTTATAAAAAAGGCGACAAATCATGTGTGTCAAATTATAGGCCTGTTTCTATTCTAAGTGCTCTTCCAAAATTTTTTGAGAAATTTGTTGCTGGCTATTTGTGCACTATTTATAGAACCGTAATTTGCCCTGAACAACACGGATTTATTGGGCGAAGATCAACGACTACCAACCTTCTTGGAATTGAAAGTATGTTACTGCGATCGATCGATAATGGCCAGCAGACTGATGTTATTTACACTGACTTAACTAAGGCATTTGATAGGGTTCCTCATAAATTACTACTGAAAAAACTTGAAGCTTACGGGTTAACTGGTAACCTATTGAAATGGATAAGTAGCTACCTAATGGACAGACAGCAATATGTCAGTGTAAATAACTGCGAGTCAGCACGAGTGCATGTACCATCGGGAGTTCCGCAAGGATCTCATGTGGGACCGTTATTTTTCAATTTCTATATTAATGATTTGCCAAAGATAGTTAAGTCGTCCTCGGTGCTACTTTATGCGGACGATACTAAGATTTATAAGCAGATTACCTGTGTTGAAGATGCAGTTGCTCTGCAGGAAGACTTAAACTCTTTTTTCATATGGTGCTCGGATAATGGTCTTGAGGTGAATATAAAGAAATGCGTAACAATGACGTACACGAAAAAGAAAAAAATAGTAGAGTATGGATATTCTTTGGGGGGCGAATTAATGGAGAAGGTTGCGTACTTCAAAGATTTAGGCGTAGTATTTGATAGTAAGCTATCTTTTAACCGTCATATTAGTGATATAAGTACATCTGCATGGCGTACTTGGGGCTTGGTATATCGCAACTTCAAACAATTTCGCGACCAAAGGATTTTAAGTTTGTTATATAAAACCATGGTGAGACCACTTTTAGAATACTGTTCCGTCGCTTGGTCACCTGACGCGGATAAGTATGTAAAGGCATTGGAAACGATACAACATAAAATCTTGCGACAGATTGCATATGCAACAGGAAACCCAATGAGCATCGATGACCATGATTACGAACCTATTATGCACTCCACTAACTTGTTGTCATTGAAAAGGAGGCGAGATCATAATGATGTGTTATTATTGTTTAAACTATTGAATGGGCTTATTGACTCGCCTGCCCTTTTATCTTACGTTCATTTTCGTGTACCGCGTCTCAACTCGAGAAACACTGACATTTTTGTTGAGGAAAGATTTAGAACGAACATCGGTGCCCATTGCGCGATAAACCGAGCTATGATTTTGGCTAATGTAATGGCGAATGAAATTGATTTGAGATATGTCAACGATTCTACTGTTAAATCCACTTTGTGGCGGCGCGTGTAGGGGGCATTTTATTTTATTTTATTTTATTTTTCTATTACTTTCATTTTATATGTTATTGTGTTATTTTGAGTACTAAACCAAAAATTTGCAATGTTCTACTTTTGTATACTTTGTTAAAAATTTAAGAGGGTTTATCCCGTTAATAAATAAATAAATAAATAAAAAAAATAAATAATAATGTGATGATTTGTGCGCCATCTATTAGAAGTTGAACGAACGATTTGTAATGATTTATTCACTAAGCACACATTGCGCCATCTATTAGTTATAATTTGATTTCGTGATTGAAGTCATTAAGCCTCTCAAAGTTTGCAGAGATTACGATAAGAAAAGCCTCGAACCTTTCCAAGTGGTGGTCGAAGGCCAGAACTTGGATAAAGGAGGAGCTTAGGTATATAAGTGCAGCAGTAGCGGCATTTAGAATCTTTTTGATTCGAAAAGGTTTAAAGCGATAAAAGTGACCTAAAGCGAAAAGTGGTGTGATTAAATAATAAATTAAAAGGTGATAAATATATATAGTATTTAATGAAACTTGAAATGTCAAAAAATCACAGCAGCAAATTAGGATTTGAGATGAAAAAGGAGCGGCTGAACCACTGCCATATAGTAGAATGGACTGCTCATTAGAAAATTTTCATGGCACCAATTCGTTCCATAGGTGACAAACCTTTTTCACTGACAGCTGTGTAAATTTGAAATTGTTATTAAGTGAAATGATTCAATTTAATGACAATTTTACATTTACGAAGCTGTCAAACAATAGGTAGGCCATGATGCTATTGAAACTAAACTGAAGTGAATATTCCCAAAATTAACCAATTTTTTAGCTCTTCATCTGTTCCTTTTGTTTGAGGGTAAAAAAAAATAGACTACGACCTATTCTCAGACCTACCAAATATACACAAAAAATTAAATAAAAATCGGTCAAACCGTTTCGGAGGGGTTCGATAACAAACACTGTGACACGAGATTTTTATATATTTTGATTATTTCATCAGAAATGAAATGAAAGGGCCAAAGTGAATGTGTTTTTGGGTCCCTTGAGAGTAGTGGGTGCTTCCCGGGATTTCCCGGGAACGAAATCCCGGGAAATTGACTGTTTTTTATAATCCCGAATCCCGGGATTCACTTGTCAAATCCCGTGATTCGCCTTTAAAACCAGGGAACGAGACTGATGAGCAACTTTGAATTTATTAGGAACGGAATGCCAGTGCCAGATTCATTTGGCTCCAGTTAATTTTCTCAGAAAAAAAACTCTCAGAGTTTTCCTGGAAAATTTCTTACTAAAAATGGCGCAAGGTATTCTAACTAATTCCAATTATCAAGTTTTCCAGGAAACTCTTTCTTTATGTATTCATTTAATTCTCATATCGGTTGAGATTTTGTAGGGAACGGACGTTTGTTACGGTTTATTTTAATGTTGAGATCAATTATTTGAGTTTATTTTGTGCTGCTAGTGTGTTTTGAAGTTGTAAGTATTAAAATAAACTTTCGTAAAATTAACGAATTGTTAAAAAAAAAGTTTTTACCAGGCCATGTTTAAAAAGAATTTTTCGGAAGTGTGGAGGCATTTTGAAAAAAATGAAACATGTGAAAAGGCATCGTGCAAATACTGCAGTGCGGAGATTGGGTGCAAAGGATCTTCAACTAGTGGACTAATCCGTCATCTGTCATCTATTCATCCAGAGAAATCTAATAAACGTAGAGGAAGTGAAGAAGAGACATGTGCTGGTCCATCAACTTCCAAAATTCCCAAAACTCGGCCAACAATATTAAAGTTCATGAAACGACAGTCTATGGCTGAAATTGTGGCTAGATTATGTGCGCTCGATGGCTTCTCAGTCTCTGGTGTCTGTCAAAGTTCATTCATAAGAGAAAGTTTAAGTGCTCGGGGTTTTCACTTACCTAAAAACAAAACAAATGTTATGAAACTTATACATGATTACTATGAATCTGCAAAATTGAAGGTAATAAAAGAACTTGAATTATATAGAAAAGAAAATTCACGCCCATTATTAAGTTTGACACTTGACGAATGGACAAGTTTTAAAAACCGGCGGTATTTAAATATAAATGTACATTATTCGAATGGGAAGTACGTAAATCTAGGTCTCATTAGAATTTATGGAAAATGTTCAGCTGATGTCTTACAAAATCTACTTCAGCGGAAGCTTTCCTCTTTTAAAATACACACAAAAGATATTTTAGCTACAACAACAGATGGTGCATCTGTAATGGAAAAATTTGGAAGAGAATCACCATTTATGATCCACCAGTTGTGCTTAAATCATGGAATTCAACTCGCTATTTGTGACCTTCTTTACAAAAAGACAACAAGGCCTAACATATGTATTGATATTGACAACAATCCTCCTGATGACGACGATGATGACAACTCCGCATATTATGACGATACCGACGATGAATATATTCAAGAAGAGGAAGAAGGTAAAGATGAATATGATGCGACTGCAAGTACTGTTACTACTGCGATGGAAATGCTAGATGATTTTAAATCAGTTTTGGACAATGTCCGTAAAATTGTAAAATTGTTTAAAAAATCAGCTGTCAAGAATTGCGTGCTACAAAACCACGTTAAAAATGAGTATGGGAAAGAGCTCAATCTCATGTTAGATTGTCAAACTAGATGGAACAGTATTCCACCAATGCTTGAACGATATTTAATGTTGAAAACCTGCATTGAAAAGGCCTTGATAGATCTAAACTCCCCAATACAATTGTGCGAAGTCGAAATTGCCAAGATACAGGAATTGTTAAACGTATTGAAACCTGTACAGTTGGCGGTTGACGCATTGGGTAGAAGAGACTGTACTTTAGTTACTTCTGAAGGAATCCTTAAATTTCTCTTGGATTCACTTTATGATAGCCACACAGTTTTAGCAATAAACTTATTAGAAGCTCTAAAAATCAGATTATCAGAAAGACGCTCCAAAGATCTAGTTTCGCTTGTAGTGTTTCTACAAAATCCAGAAAATTTGAAACGGACGACTGAATTTCATAAACATGGCCAGTTTTTTTCAAAATCATCCATTTCTTCCATCGCTAAATATGCGAAAGATTTGGTTAACCAGTATTTCTTCGATGATACAGGATGTGAATCGGAAACGGAATCTATTGATTTAGTAGAAGTGAACGATGAAACTTCTCCATCTACTAGAGAATCTTCGTTAAGGCTGTCTTTAGCAAATGCGATCAACGCATCCCATAAACCTATGGAAGAAGTAAAATCCGACAAATTCAGTTCAATTTTGTCAATTCAAAAGCAGCTAAAATTATATGAAGCAACAGGGACGAAGACACGTACTCTGAAACGTGTATTCGATTCGTTATTGAACATAAAACCAACATCGACAGAATCAGAACGCGTTTTTTCAATTTCTAGTACAATCGTCACAAAGAAACGCACTGGTCTGTCTGATAACTCTGTCGATGCACTATGTTTTTTAAAAACTTATTTTAAAAATGAACAAAACTTATAAATGTAACATTTACTTCTTTTTTTTACTTGACTTTTACTTTAACTTTACTTGACTTTTATGAATTTTTAAAAAAAGGATGTTTATATTTTTTAATAGTATTTTATGTAATAAATAATAAATATGCTTTTGTTTTCTATTAAGCTTTTAATTATTTTCATCAAAAATAACTAAAGTGCTATACAATATCAAAGATTTAATATTTGAATAAAATTTCGCGGTTCCCGGGTAATCCCGGGATTTTACAAAATTTTGATCCCGACTCCCGGGATTGAAAAAATCTTCGGGAACAGCACCCACTACTTGAGAGTCGTGAGTTTGGATAGGTGATGGTGCAGGTTAACACACAAGTGCAGTTGGACATTATTTTCAAAGTGGGATATTTAAAAAAATTGATGATTACTCTGTACGATTTACAGGCGTGTAAGTGACAAATGTACTGCCTCGAATAAATTCTGCTCATCTGCTCAGGATAAGTGTTAATCAAATAACTTAAGGCAGGGCCGGACTATCGCCTACGCCAACAACGCCATGGCGTAGGGCGGCACATTACTAGGGGCGGCAATAATGTGAAAAAAAAATTTTAATATTTTGGAATGAAATTTGTTTTTATGTATTTAATTTTTTTTAATACATACCTACTATTCTACGGTTTTTAAATTAGTACTTTTCGAGCTTTTTTTCTGAGCAAAATCGTCAATTAACAATTCGACATCTAGAGATCGATCGATGGTTTCCAAAAACGCTAGCCTTAAGGAAGCGGCAACTTGCGATTGGCGTGGGGGCGGCACTTGGTCTAGTCCGGCCCTGACTTAAGGAACTAAATTTCCTATTTCAATTGCTTTCAGTTGACATTTTTCTCAAAACTCTTGCATCTCTTCCAATCATTCTTTCCTTCAAAAGATCGTCGGTTGACGTCTGAAAATTTTCTATGAGCTTTGAGACTCTACATGTAAATTTACTCTATTGCACAGTACTAGAATGCCAACAAAAATACTAATTTCCTTCTATAGCATTGTTTCATAATAGAAAGCAAGAAACATGCTTTCAGAACAGAGGCGACCCAGGTGTTTCTCGCCGAATTCGGAATCTATAATAGAACGACTAATACGAATTACAAATCAAGAGCTATGGCACTGTGCCAGCCAAGAAAGGATAGCCGACGAAATCAGGCGAACTAAATGGAATTGGATTGGCCACACCTTGCAGAAGACAATAGAAAAAGGCACAGAAGGTGCACTTCCTGTAATATAAGAAAATCAATTCAATTTTTTTTTTCAAAGTTTTTTTAAAATCTTAATTTATGGAATTGCGCCCGGAGCAAGTGCACCATGTGCACCTATGAAAGCGCCCCCCCTGTTTAGCACATTTAAGGGAAGGCATATGAGATAAGCAATTTTTTCGTACCTGAAAGAGGCAATAGATTCAATACTTTGGGTCTGTCCGAGTAGAGTGGTAGCCTTTGATAATTTCGCGGGTCATAGACTTTTTTTATGGCACAAAGAAGAATTTGTTTGAACTGCTTCAATCCTGTTAGTTCTTCCTTTGAATATAAAATGCCAATTGGACCAGGGATATTCCAAGATTGTATTGGACGGAGTTTACATTAAATTTTCGATATTTTGTCAAAATGGTTATTTTTGGATTACTTGAAATTAACTATTTCCCGAAAATTCTCCTTTTTCAAGAAGTGATTTTCAATTAGCAGCACTAAAGTCAACCGAATAATAACAATTCCATTCCAAAAATTCGTACCCAATTAATATTTTTACAAAAAAATAAACTCATCACATACAATGAATATTTACCTAAAAATAAACCGCCATTTCTACTTTTAAAAAAAAAATCACTGCCTTTCAAAAATCCGATTTGAGTAAAGGAAATGAAAATATGTTTTTTGTGCAAACATTTCCTACTTTTCTATAAAATAAAAAAGAGACCCATTTCAAAAATCCAGGAGAGACGAAGTTTAGGCAAAGTACCTACAAATTTAACGAATGGAATAGAAACTTTCTCCGTTCAACGTGAGTTCATTAAAACAAAAATCTTGGAATTGACATGATTAGAAAGTTTTCCTTTGCGACAACTTACAGGAAACAGACTTCCCTATTAAAAAACACAAAATACTTTAAAGCGGAAATTTAAATTCTATTTGAGTTTTTTTTTAATTTGATTGAAATAAACATTTTGAATAAATTCCAAAGAAATTAACATTTAAAATTGATTTAGAATGTGAACAAACTTTTCGCTTGTGTTTGGTTGTTGAGGAAAACAGTCGTTATTATACCTGTGCTGTCATATAGGTGGGATTGAACTTTAACCTACTGGATCTGATACCGCTTATAATGGTGGGTGATGATTGATGCAGACTTAGCACCGAAGCGCAAACTATTATAGAATTTTGACAGAATTGATAAGAGTGTGTTTTAAATTGTTCGATATGCGTTTTTCGATTGGAAATAATTTCAAAATGTATCCAATAGGTTCTTCATTGTTTACGTATCGGACACAAAACATCAGTCGATCCATATGCATCTATCAAATCTTGTCCAATTTTCCAGTTGTTTTGCTCGTTCTATGTATGCCAAATCGATAAAATCGACTACAATTTCTCCAATCGTTAAAACCAACTGCCGAAAAAGCAACCATTGGTTCTATGATCATTGAACAATCGGCATACGAAACAAAACATTGATGAAGATGATGGTCAAAAATTTAATCACGTTCGTAACCTAATGAAGAGGTAACATCATATCGAATGAACTGACTTGAAATTGCTTCCCATCACTTCTTCAATTGGGCTTCAGGAATAACCACGTCAAAATAGACCAAATCTATCGGATTACCACTGTCATAGAACAAGCTTTAGAAGAAAAAAAATATTGCTCTGCCGTATTTCTAGATGTATCTCAGGCCCTTGGCTGTGTTCGGCACGACGGATTGATATTCAAGATAAACAAACTCCTACCACAAAATGGTAATGCCTATTGCTTGAATCATACCCTTCCGACAGATTCGATTAAAAACCCTCAAATATACGTACTGGCTAATTGGACATCACTCCAAAAGGGACCTGTGTTGTAAAGACTAGACTATGTTCAAGCCAATTTCGAAGGATGGTATGTAGGTTTCGGATTGTACTCATAAATCTAATTGTGACATAATTCATCGAAGCTATTGTACCATCTGGTTATTCAAGTTGCAAGTGAAATGTTTGAAAATGTGTCGAAGCTCGAAAATGTGTTTCGACATTAAAACAGCAACAAAAAAAAAACCGAACACAAAAAGCGATAACCTATAGAAATGGCTCGATATCTCATTCTTCAGTCTGGATTAACAACATCGTTCTGGGGCGAAACAATTTTTGCAGCGAACTTCATAAGAAATAGATGTCCAAGCAGCGCTACACTTTTCGGGCGAACTCTTCAAGAATAAGGAACCAACTTTAAATTTCTTTTGAATCATGGAGGCGAACGCTGGAGGAAGCCAAGGCCAAAAATAGGTTGTGGGAACTCATGATGATGACAGTCTTATTTTGAGCTGTTTCATCAAATCCTAGGCTCCTCCAATTCAATACCACCTCCCATGCCCGTTTCACGAGTGACCCAGAATAACTACAGCCAATGCGTCTTAAAGAATGAAGCTAACTATTCGGATTGACCGGATGGTGGATCTGAACTCG
Organism: Thereva unica; assembly: GCA_949987705.1. NCBI lineage: Eukaryota > Metazoa > Arthropoda > Insecta > Diptera > Therevidae > Thereva > Thereva unica. The sequence continues at coordinate 23,054,114 of OX465285.1, read as the reverse complement.
TTTTATATTCAAACTGCGAACAATTCGAAAGTTCTCCATTCTATTGAAATAAACTAAAATGTGAGTCCTAGAAAGTGTTTCCGCCCTATACCCCATGTGGGACTAAAGGAGCAATCGTCAGTCAAGAAAGTATAGAAGAAGTCGATAGAGAGACGCATTTTGTCGAGAATCATTTTTGTGTTCAATCAAGTTTTGTAAAGAAGTGGAGTTCTGTTTAGTTGCTGGCGACCAATCAAGTCCCAGAAGCCCAAATCTTCAAATACCTTTTTGGGGGGGCTCACCTAAGTAGCGGTAGGTTGGAATCAGTATAGAAGAAATTTTTTCTCTTCGCTCTGAGAAACCGATTTTTTCAGCCCACTGCTCTCCACGGCAGACTAAAGGAGTTGGAACTCATGCCGCTGTCATATAGGAGGTAAGTGCTTATCCCTTGATTTACTTTGGACGTACTTAATGATATCGTTAAGGTACAGTTCCTGTCCCATGGAATCAAGTTCGACTCAATAGGCATACAAAAATGCTTAAGGAATATCTTAATCATACAAAATATGCAAAGAACGAACCCGTCAACAAATGTTGTATCGACTTCTCATCCAACAAAAAAAAATCGTTTAAACATGAAACTTTATAGCCCTCTTGACATCACAATTACCATGAATTAACCATAGTCTTAAGCTGACAAAGTATAAATTAACTATACAGCATTTTAAACTTTAGTCTTGTTTTTTTTTTCTTGGAGCAGTTAAATAACCAAATTTCCCACTAACATAGAAATCACAGACCAACACGCACCACACAATTCTCGAAAAACGAACCGACGACTGGCGAGCTTTTTTCTCTTGTGCATAGATAATCTTTAAGTATATAATAACCCAAAAGACGATTCTACATAACGAAAATGAGTAGGGGCACATACAGCACATTCAATAATACACTTGGTGCAGATTTTTTTTTTGTTCAAATTTACCATCGTATACCCTCCGTACGTAGCGCTCAGTTCTTGGCCATTTAAATATTTTGGCGAAGTTTGGCCGTCGCACAGTGGGGCAAGAGGCTGAAAAGCTGGCCAAAAGTTTTTAACATTAACCAATCAATTTGAAAATTCATTTATGGGGGTTTTTGGGGTCGGTGATCACGAATTTAGTGTCTATTTTTCCATAAACAAGATGGCGGCTTCAAAATGGCGACCAAAAGTAGTTAGATATCCTTCAATTGCTACAAAACTTGGTATACGGGGGTTTTTGGGGTCGCTGATTTCGAATTTGGTGCCAATTTTTTCATAAACAAGATGACGGCTTCAAAATGGCGACTAAAAGTAGTAAAATATCCTTCAATTGCTACAAAACTTGGTATACGGGGGTTTTTTGGGGTCGCTGATTTCGAATTTGGTGCCAATTTTTTCATAAACAAGATGACGGCTTCAAAATGGCGACTAAAAGTAGTAAAATATCCTTCAATTGCTACAAAACTTAGTATACGGGGGTCGCTGATTTCGATTCGATTTCGCGGAATTTTTTTAATAAAAAAATCAGGGATCGTAAATAACTGTTATATTTGTATTTTTGACTTAAAAAATCAAATAGTAAATGTTGTCTGATCTGCATAAAATTTATACTGGATACTCAGAGTAGCGAGTTCTACGCGGTGGTGGGGTTACTTTTAAATTGTAGACTTTTATTATAAAAGTCAAGTTTAATAGTTAAAATTAATTTAAATTTTTTAAATAAACAATAACAGTTATATTTAACTAAAAAAGTTTTAGGTCATTAAAAACTCTTATTTTTGTTTTTTATTTTTAAAGTCTTCCAAAACTCTTATGGGAAGACTTATTTTTAAAATCAAAAATAACTGTTAAAAAAGACTTTTATTTTTTTCGGTCTTGCATAAAAGTCTTTCTAAGATTTTTATTTTTCCAGTTTTTTCTATAAAAGTCTTTGAAGACTTTTACTTTTAAAATATAAAAATAAAAGTCTTTTGCTGAAAACAGATAAATAGTCCATTCAAACCGTTAAGAAAATCGAACCCTAAAGGTTTTTGGGGTCGCTGATCACGAAAATCGGGGTCCTGCGGTCCTAAAACATGGGCGTCACCCTTAAAAATGCAAAAAACACCCTTTTTTAGGGGTTTTTCGCGATTATTTCGATAGTAATGAAAACTAATGCAATGAAATATGAAATGGTTTCTGGCCTGCTGGGGCTCTTACCAAGCGGTTCGTTCCGCGCACTCGTAATAGATCTCATCATGCAAATGCTTTAACTTCAACTTCGGGTGCTACTCAGATATCAAAAAACTCGAGACGCTTTCCCTCTACTACCAGAATGTAAGGGGGACCAGGTCTAAAACTAAAGATATCCTTCAGGCAACGATTGCTAGTGGCCTAGATGTCATAGCATTCTCTGAAACCTGGCTCCATGTGGGCATTCTCAATGCTGAACTTTTCGATTCCTCCTACCAAATCTTTCGGAGGGACCGTCACACTGACTCGGAAGCTCGTGGGGGTGGCGTACTTGTTGCTTGTAGAAGCCATCTTAATTGCACCCCAATTTCGCTTCCTAGCTTCTCTAACCACTTGACGTCGAGCTTGTTGCTCTTAAAATCTCCCTTTCTAAAATGAATCTCTTCCTGCTGTGCTGCTATATCCCACCAGATATGTTAAGCACACTTGATGATGGAGGTAATAACCTCTATGATATTCTCATCTTTTGTGTTGACCACATTCTGACCTTGATGAACACTAATGATGAGCTACTTCTTCTTGGCGATTTCAATTTACCCAATATCCAGTGGGTATATGTTGAAGATGACGACAACTACCTTCCTGAAGGCAACCTTAATTCTAAGGAATCGTGTTTTCTTGATTCCTTATTCTCTCTTGGCTTGAGTCAAATAAGCGGTGTGACCAATGTATTAGGAAGGCAGTTGGATCTTATCTTCTTTACTGACTCAGTCAACATGACTGTTGAACCCAGTCCAATAGTCATGTCCACAGTTGACAATTACCACCCTCCTATCTTGCTCAATTACTGTTTCAATTCAGTTAATACTCCTTATCCGGAGGGGGTAACCTATTCCTTTAACTTTAAAAAGGCTAACTTTAATGAGCTGTCATCTAAACTTGCCATGGTTGATTTCAACAACTTACTCTCCGCAAACGAGTTGGATGTCGATGTAGCACGGTTTTATGGCGTACTATACGAAGCCCTCGTTTCTTGCGTTCCCTACGAGCCTCAAAAATTAGCCAGTTCTTCTCCTCCTTGGTTCAATAGTGAACTCAAGCATTTGAAAAATCGAAAGAATAGGCTCTGGAAAACTTATTTAAAGAGAAAGGACTCTCCGAGTCTCAATTCATTTATCATTTGCTATAACCAATTTCGTTCACTCTCTTTTACTCTGTATCGTGAATATCTCAGCAGTATGAGTAATAAAGTATTTACTGATTCCAGAAACTTCTTCAAATTTATCAACTCGAAGAAGAAAGTTGATAATTACCCTAATACTATGCAGCACAAGAACTGGTCTAGCTGTGACTCGCCCGCGATTTGCAACATGTTTGCGTCATTCTTTCATCAATCTTTCTCATCTGCAGACTTTCAGCCTGACGACAATAATTTTCGTCACATTATCCCCAACCGAGAGGCTCATTTTTTACCTCTCTCAATTACCATTGCCGATATCGTGAAACATATTGATGATCTCCCATTTGACTTTACTCCTGGCCCCGACGGTATTCCTCCTGCTGTCCTTAAGGCCTGTGTAGAGGTTCTCCAGTCTCCACTGAAAATCCTTTTTCTAAAATCCCTGGATAAAGGGTACTTCCCCACTCTGTGGAAGAATTCGTTCATAATTCCTATTCACAAAAGTGGTTGCAAGAGTGAAATATCGAATTATAGGCCAGTTGCTAAGTTGTCCGCTATACCGAAACTTTTTGAATCAATTATCTATTCCACACTAGCTCCTATCTGCAAGAGGCTGGTCTCAACGAATCAACATGGTTTTCTTGCAGCTCGTTCCACAACCACCAATCTTCTTGAGTTCACTGCTCATGCTGTCGAAGGCTTCGTTTCCGGTTGTCAAACTGATTGTGTTTACACTGATTTTAGTAAGGCATTCGACAAGCTTTCCCATTCCATTATTATTCTGAAATTAAGAATGTTAGGCTTTCCGCAAGCCCTTCTAGTATGGTTCCAGTCTTACTTAACTGACCGGACCTACCAAGTTCTTTTTCGTGGATCCAAATCAATAACCATTGAAGCGACGTCCGGTGTCCCTCAAGGAAGTCATCTTGGCCCTCTCCTCTTTATTTTATCAATTGATGACATTGTTCCCTTACTAAGACACTGTAGAATATTGATTTACGCTGATGACATCAAATTGTATCGGCACATAAAGAGTATGGAGGATTGCAAACTTCTGCAGATTGACCTTGATACCTTTTACTCTTGGTGTGCTAACAACAACCTGGTTCTTAATATTGGTAAATGCGAAGTCATGACTTTTAGTAGGAGACGTGATCCTATAATTTTTAACTACACCTTTTCTGATGAGGGTATCCCTCGTGTTAATTTGGTTAAAGATCTCGGGATTAGATTTGATAGTAAGCTGGAGTTCTCCACTCACATCAACTATATCTCTTCTAGAGGTAGTTTAGTCTTGGGTTTTATAAAAAGGTGGTCCAAGGAATTTAATAACCCGTTGGTTACTAAACACTTATATATTTCTCTTGTCAGACCATTACTTGAATATGCCTCCCAGGTTTGGTCTCTTCACTATTCTTCGCATGCTAGAACTATTGAATCGGTTCAACGAAGGTTCCTTCGATTCGCACTGAATCATCTTCCTTGGGAAAACCCAATAGTTCTTCCATCATATGAATCCCGGCTTAAGTTACTCAACTTAAGCTCTCTTCACAAGCGTCGAGAGGTGGCCGATGTTGTATTTGTTCATCAACTACTTAATGGAAAGGTCGACTCAGGTTTTTTAGGTCGCCGTGCGTCGTTTAGAGAGAGTCGTTATAATCTGAGAGGTCCACCTCTTTTACAAATCAACTCCTCTAATACTAATTACGGCAGATTCGAACCTGTAAACCGCATGTTCATTAATGTTAACAATAATATTAATGTCTTTAGCGTGAGCATTAGTAAAGATGTCCTTAAAAGGAGTCTTTTTAATCTCACGTGACCATCTTTGTTTCCTATTGCTTGCATGGGTTATATGTTAATTTGGATTTTTGTTTTTATTTACTAATTTTTATGTTACTTATATTTTATGTTTGCATGTCTCAGCTGAGCCACGGCAGTGGTAAATATTTCTCAGCCCTGCTGGGAAGTGCGCCTTCTGTGTTAGAAGGGAAACTCTATATATGTATATATATATATATATATATGTATATATATATGTATGTATGTGTATGTATATATAGATTTTCATGCTTAGCTGAAAAGTGCGCCTTCTGTGCTAGAAGGGTTAACTCTTGCTTGAGAAATACACTTTTTTTAATATTTATTTGCGAAGGTGGTTGATTTGTACTAAATCAACGCGAACTTTATGATAAGGGGTGATCCTAAAGGGTTGAAACCACCCCTAAATCGGCTACAAATAGAAACTAGTTGGGATGTGGGTTCGACCCTTTCGGTCCACACGATCAACTCAAGGGGGTGAAATAGGGTCAACTCAAAACCGCTGGAGCTATAAGGCTGAAATTTTGACAGTGCATCCCTATAATGACGTAGACATCCACTAAGAAGCGATTTTTCGAAATTCTTCCCCTAAGGGGGTGAAATGGGGTTTTTCCAAACCGCTGGAGCTGAAGGGCTGAAATTTTGACAGTGCATCCCTTTAATGACGTGGACATTCACTAAGAATCGATTTTTCGAAATTCATCCCCTAACGGAGTGAAATGGGGTTACCAAACTACTAATTTAAGTAGAAATTAAACAGGGAGCCAAAAAATTCAAAAATATAAAATCAGCCGCACCAATTTATCCACCTAATAAATCATTTTTTACATAGTTTTAGTTAGAATTTCTATAGCCTGATCAACGTGCTAGGCTTTAAGCACAATATCACAATTGTTTTTATAGTGTAATTTTCGAACTACGATAGCTATTTTATTTGTTTTCAGCAAAAGACTGACCTGCCTAAATGTCATTGTAAAAAAACGGAACACCCCATTATTCAGAAGTAACTCAAATACATTAGGGTACATATTTCCAATTATTGTGTGATTGTCGTTTTTATCCTGCATTTTGACTTTATTTAAAAATTCCACGAAAAGAAATATTTCTCCATGTATTTTTTATTTTGCTTCGGTTTAGGGGTGGTTTAACCCCTTTAAAAAAGGGTTTAAAGTGAAATTTTCCAAATGTTTCAATGAATAAAAATGGAAAATAAAATTTTAATGCAAAACAATAAATGTCAATTTTTTTCAATTACAATTTTAATGCAGGGGTAGTTTCACCCCCTTAAGGGTTTAAAATAATAAATTTATGGCTGATAATACCTTTTGAACCAAATTTCAAGCAAAAAGCAAAAAACAAAAAATTTTTCTAATTTTTTTTATATAAAGTTGATTTTTATAATTGTGGGGGTAGTTTTAACCCCTTAAGGGTTGAAAATAATTTAGTTTTGCCTGACAGTACGCCCACAATCGTATTTGAAGCATCCTACTTGAAGAAAATTTTTTTTACAATTTTTTCTATTTGTAGCCAATTTAGGGGTGGTTTCAACCCTTTAGGATCACCCCTTATTTAAAGTTCGCGTTGATTTAGTACAAATCAACCACCTTCGCAAATAAATATTAAAAAAAGTGTATTTCATTGCATTAGTTTTCATTATTATCGAAATAATCGCGAAAAACCCCTAAAAGGGGTGTTTTTTGCATTTTTAAGGGTGACGCCCAAGTTTTAGGACCGCAGGACCCCGATTTTTGTGATCAGCGACCCCAAAAACCTTTAGGGTTCGATTTTCTTAACGGTTTGAATGGACTATTTATCTGTTTTCAGCAAAAGACTTCTATTTTTATATTTTAAAAATAAAAGTCTTCAAAGACTTTTATAGAAAAAACTGGAAAAATAAAAATCTTAGAAAGACTTTTATGCAAGACCGAAAAAAATAAAAGTCTTTTTTAACAGTTATTTTTGATTTTAAAAATAAAAGTCAATTTTAATTATTATTTCGAACAAAAAAAGAAAAAAATTTTTAATAACAATTTTAAAAAATTTAAAACAATACTAGTCAAAGATAATAGTTAAAAATAACTTTAAATATTTTTGGTAAAATTTAACTGTTACTGTTGTTTTATATCATATAAGTTTCAATATAATGATTATTTTCTGATTTTTTCGATATAAGTTATAACAGTTACGATCCCTGAAAAAAATATAAATTTTAAATAAAAACTTATAAGGAAATCAATCCTGTTCACGAGATAGCTTAGCATCTATTAAAACAGCCAGAGCATCTTCTCCTGATAAAACCTGTTGCGGCTCTAATAATTTATTGTAGTTTTGTTGATAAATTCTGGCCTCTTCTGGATTTGTGGCTATATTTTTTATAACTTTTGAGGCCTGAACCTGTCCTTCAGCTCGTAACTTCATACAACTAGCATATATCAATGATTCTGTAGGAACAGAATCACGCAACCCTTTTGTCTTAGACCTTTTTGTTCGTTCAGAACATAATTCAAATAGAATAAGTTGTCGACCACGTTATTTTGTGAAACGAGGGAAAGAAAGTGCAGTTTCCAGCCACTCTTTATTATTTTTTCGAAATTTGTCTTCGATCCTACATGCTTTTGACCATCTTGTTCTATACTCATACTTAGATAGAGTCTGTTTTAAAATACCTAAATTACTCTGATCACAACTTAGTCTTATGTTGCAGCTCTTTCAGCATAAAATCATATTGGTCGCTAAAGCTATATCCTTTCCAGAACACTTCATAATATTAAGAAGTTCTTTTCTGGTTATAAATAATATATTTAGACTCGTCCCTAAAATAAGTAATGAATATTACTGCACATTGAAATATTTAAGAAATAATTTTGGTTTCACAAATATCCATAAACCTTCGCATAATTAATAAAGTAGCAAAAAGTAGCAACTTTTTTTTTGTTTTTCTTTAAGTACATGGAATAAGGACCCTACCAATATTTAAGTTGATACTTGATATGCTTTGGAACATAAAGAAAATATCCATTTTTAATAGATTTTAGTACAATTTTATAACTTTAATTGATAATTTTATTTTTGGAAATGATGTGTACATAATTAAAAGTTAACAGTTACTAAAATATTGTTTCGTACCTGAAGTTGAAGCTTCCATGGTTGATTTGTATAAATAAATTATAAATGACACCTCAAAACTACTAATGACTAATGACGAATAAGGCACACTTTTGTGGCCGTTGGGATAAGTTACGAAGCATTTAATTTCTGCGAAATCGTAGGTAGGTAAGTGTTATTTTGAAATAGTTCAAGTGGGTATTTCTAAATAACATTTCATTTTATGAATTTCTGCCAGTCTTTGAGGGTATCTGCCCCTGTGTGCGTCGTAAGCCCGTATGTGCTCCCAAGCGGCCAGTGTTCGCCCGTTGAAAGGCCATATTTTATTTTTCTCGGGTTCTACCTAAAAGAAATGTCTAAAAAGTTAAGGGCGCATAAAAATATCTGGCACGGGGCGCTAAAATACCTAAAGCCGGTACTGCCCGCAAACCATGCTCAGTGCTTCGAAATAAACCATACCCTTGGGCCGGTTTCACAGTGAGAGCTTAAGTACAGAAATTAACTTATGTTAAACTTAAGTATGGATGGTGGGGCGGTTTCACAGTGAGTAGCCACTTAAAATGTACTTTAGTGTAACTTATGTGGCAGTTTCTCTAGACTTAAGTTTTTCTTAAATCAGAATGCATAGAAAATTTAAATGTCAGTTGATTGCCAGTACGTTTCAAGGAAAGCGTGATTGCAAGGACATTTTACATGTAAAGTTCGTCTATTGGAAGTTCATAATTTACAAAATTGAAGTGCTGCCGTTAGCAGGGGCGGCGCTTTCTTAGGTGCGAATGGTGCACTTGCACCGGGTGCAATTTCAGAATTCATGAAAAAAATCTTCCAAGTGGAAGGTAAATTTTGATTTACTTAGCACTTTAACGCTGGTGCACTTTTGAAAACTTTGTAAAAAACACCATATCCAGTCACACAACGAAAAAAATTCTTCCGTTGGCTCTGTATTGTGTATTGCTGTTTACCGTGATTGATATAAATTTGAGGGAGTTGTTGCTGGGCTTTTAAATTCTGTCCCAAGAATTGTTATAAGGTAAATGAACGTTTGTTTGTTCTTTTACTACCTATAAAATTAATATGGCACACGCGCCAACCTACAAAAATTGGCTGTAATCATCCGCTCCTTTTTGAAATCCGATGAAAAGTTGCATGGGTTTTCACAAGAGCCAACTTTTCAACACACTATACATTGGCTTGTTGTCCTCTGACATTCTTTTTCTTTTCGTTTATTCAAAAATTCAGTGAAAGAATTCAGAGGTTTAATAAATCTCCCCTCCTACTCTCTTCTACGCAATCGACGTTTTGAGCAGATTTTTGGTTGGTTGGATATTCACCCATGTAAAATTTCCTATGTAATATTTTTTCTATGTTATACGCATTATTATGGTGCAATATTATATTTTGCACAATCTATGAAAATTATTTACGACGAGTATTTGTGTCTTTTCCAATTGTCCTTCACTGCTTTCAAAAATGGAACGCTTAGGGGCGCAATTTGGTATAGTGCAACGGGCGCAATAAGCCCAAGCGCCGGACCTGGCCATAAGAAACAATTATAATAGTAAGAAGAAGAAGAAAATACATTAAGTGAAAAAATTTACTTAAATTTAAGGAAAACTTAAGTATGACTGTGAACCCTAAGATAATCTCGCTATCCTATCCTAATTCATATAAAAATATTTTGCACCCCCAGTTTCTCTTCGTATAAAAAAACACGGTGGACCTATCTATGGCTGTAACTAAACTTGAAATACTTCTGGTCCCTTAATACTTTTATTATTTTTTATAATATATTATTTTATTTTTTCAAACATACCTTAAAGACGAAAAATATTAAATGTCCTTAACCCCACCAAAAAACTCGAACTCTTAAAGCTGCAGAATTAATTTAAAATATTTTTCCAACAACACTTTATTCACTTTTATTTTGGTGTAGGTAGTCGTAATAATTCACTTTTATTATTAACTATTTTTTTGTTTCAGCATTTTTTATTTAATTATTTTTTCCCCCAAAACAAAAAATTAATCTTGCACCCTTGCACAATATTTCACAGAAGTGCACTTTTTCAACCACCGTGTAGCACTTATTGCACAATTAAAGCGCGTTTTTTTTTCTGTTACTCCTTTTTATATATGTATCCTGACAGAGAAATTTTTTTTTTACACAAAAGTTTATTTTACACTCGATTGTAATAATTTAAGGGATGAGAGAATGTAATGATAAAAAATGGCGGCATTTTTATAGTATTATCATCCGCCGTAGTATAAGCTCTTACTAGTATTTATAATAATTTATAGGGGTATAAATTTTTTATTTTTTTTTTTTTTAAATTTTAAATAGGGGATGAAGTCACGAGAGAGAGGTTGTTTATATCATTAAGAGTAGGGGGTGGTTGAATATATATAGTATATACAGAAAAAAAAAATTCGAATTTATTTATTGTGTATCACCCCCTAAAAACCACAAACTATACACATACACACTTATACACCAACCCCCGAACAATTTTAATGAGATATACAATATACGACAAGATGATATGGGGGTGGGGGGTTTGGGGTTAAAAATTTTCACAGAGGATGCAATTCACAAGGATACAAAAGATAAACTGTGCTCAGGGTAAATAATTTGCCTTTCACAACTTTTAAATCACTTTCCACACGCGCACGCACACACACACAATATCATTTATTATATACATAGAGCTATAATACACATAGGTATATGGTAAGCACTTTCCATTAGGTTTAATTTAGGATGAATCTAGGTTAAACAACCACAGGAAAAACTTTTTCAACAGTTGTAGTTTATACAAAGTCTTTTGATAATGTTTAAACATTTGATGCCGAAATCAAAGGTCAGCCTCGTCTCTCTCTTCTCCAAGTACGTATACACAGGTTTATATGCAGCCCGAACCACCCCCGGTGTACACCAGTCTTCTTCACCACACCACACAACACTTGAATTCAAACAAAGATGAGAAATGAAATCCTCAAAGGGAATCTATAGTAGCCGCAGCAGAAGAAACTTGCTCGCCGTCGTCGTCGTCACACCGCGTGAAATTAGAATCGTTTAACTGCAACAAACACTTGAGACATGCCACATGCCAATCCACATTCAATAGCCGAGATTGCAATCACTGGAAAAAAGATTGACCTAGACCGTTAATCAAGGTAATTCAAGTGGTCTTTAATGTGAGCAATGGTCTGGCTGTTTGGCCAAAGTTTGGGAGGCGTCTTTTGTCCACTTAATTTAATTAGAATAGCCCCGATCCAAAAGCCCCAAACTACATCCAAAAAACGTCAATGGCCCAGTAGCACCACCACCCACAACTACAACAACAACAACAATAAAATTCTTGCAATTTTTCGCGTCGCGTAATGCATCAACTCCGCGATCAACGGATTTGGGTCGACCCCCGAATGGTGAGATTTAAAGTCGCGCTTATTTCGCGGTTGTCTGCTGTGTTCACCAAAGTAAGCCGCCACAAGGTAGTATATTTTGGCCACCTTTGTTGATCATCAGTCTAGAGGCTTCTGCGTTTACCGTCTTCAGCAACCGTCGCGAGTATACTGAATCTTGAGAACGTCCCGCACTCTGATAAATCCATTGCCGCCCCATAATTTGCTTTTGGAGATGCTGGCTGCTGCTGCTTCTGCTAGATGATGCCCCTGCTACGGCTGCTGCTACGGCTGGGGCTGGGGATGACGGACTTGATGCTGTTACTTGTGCCTAAGCTAAAGGCGGGGTGGCCCTAGCTATAATACGCAAGCAGAACACCAGACACGCACACAATCTAGGATATTTTTGTGTAAACGTCACTAGACCTGGAGATTGAACAGAAATTTCCCTTCGTGAATTCATTGCCCCAACTACCCCTTCAGGCACATTCAATTGGGGGGCCCGAAGCATGCGCCTTCTGCCGGAATTCCAAAGCAAAAAACGGCAAACAGCCCTAAAAATACTCTCAAACTTTCCATCCCTTTATCAAAAAAAAAACTATAATCAAACCTAAAAAAACTCACCCTTTAATCAACAATACAAAACCCCCAAAAACTATCCAAAATACAAAATCCACCTTAAACTCTATGACCCAAAAAAAACCAACCCCTCGACGACAGGTAGCACCATCAGGTAAAGAACCTAGAATACTGCGTAACTTCCCCTCCGCCCGCCGAGTCTTCCACTAATGCGAAAAATATTACACTGGAAGGGAAAGTGTTAAGGAATCGCATGTGTTGGAAAAATTTAAAAAGTTGTTTTTTATCCCCTCTCCTCCTCGTCGTCGTCTGCTTCTTCTTTTTCCACCCCTTATTTTTGGAAACCGTTATAGTACAAAAACTTTCACAACTTTTTCTATTTTACTACAACTGCTGCTACTGCTGGTGATGCTGTTCCAGAGCGCCACACCGGTGAAGAACACGGATTTCGAGGGTAGTTTTGTGGCTGGATGGAGTGGGGGGAGGGGTGTTTAACACTCCCTAGTTAACTGTAATTTATTCTGTTTAATAGATTTTAAGCTGGTTTTAATTGGACGCTTTTATGTCCTTCACGTACATTATATGAAATTTGAATATTATAAGGGGGTGGGTGGGGGTTGTGGTTCTAGTCTCTGCTAAACACCTTCTGTTGGCAAAAATAATAAAAATTAAGGATAATTACCAATTTTTTTTTTGTTTTGAGAAGGACAAAAGGATGTTTTTAGTGATGGTAAAAACACATTTTAAACGAAAAATGAGTTGCAGGACTTTCAGGAATTCCTTTGAGGATTCTGGAAAATGTGAAGGTGTAAATGTCACAGGAATTTGGTTTCGAAGCGTATTAAAATTCGGTGTGTGTTTTCTTAACTATCTGGAACCCGGTGCGGCTTAAGACGTTCTAGGGTCATGGTGTTCTTCAACTCATTTTTTTAAACTTTTTAATGTTGAGAAAGAACGTTCACCTCTGCAGTTGGGTGATCATGAGAGACAAATAAATGCAGATAATTTTTACTTTTAGGAAGCAAGATTCTAAAGAAGTATTTAACAAATATCTCGTTTATGACTAGGTTCAACCCGGGTTTAATCCAGTCATAATCGGGGGTTAAGTTGAAACTGGGTCCCCTTAACCCAACTCAGCTCTCCTACCCTGGGTCAAGTTGATATTTCGCTCATACACGGGTTGTGGGGTAGGTTTATATTTCGATCATATACACGAGTTGAGTTGTAATTGGGTTCAAGTGACGTTTGTTTTGTTTGTTTACTATACGGAAAGTCCGCCTACGGCGGTAATTTTGTATTCGATGTTTGCACAAGAATAAAAAATTATTTCGTTCTGAATTTTTACGTATCTATTAGTGTTGGGTAGAACACGATTATAAAATGAGTTTCTAAGAGGAGCCTCTTTTTCTTTTTGAACCAGTACAATGTCTCACTTCAAATGAGGCGAGGTGCCATTGTATTGCTAGCACGCAAGTCAAGTAGTGAACGGCTCAAATGTTGTGATGCGGGTAGAACTATTGTGGTTGCGAAAGAGGGAATACGATAAATGATGAATGAGTGAATGGGAATATTAATTATCGTGCCTATGAATGACAACCATACTTTTCAAAGTCATCCCAAATACTGGACTCCAGCTCCGAAAGCGGAGACAATGTAGATACTGACATGGCTTCCGAATCACGGTTTTGAATATTTTATGCATTAAACTGACCCAGGTAGCTATGAAAGCTATGCCTCCAGAAAGTATATTTCTATTTTACAATCGCACCTCGCCTAAAAAGAAGTAAGAAATGTCTCTCGAGTACAAAACTTCACTCCCTCAACAAATGTAAGAATTGTCTCTTCAGTACAAAATTGGCCTCCCTCGAAAAATGTAAGAGATTTCTCTTCTCTTCAGTTTGCATTTACATTCTCACCACGGCTCGGTTTAAATTGGATATTTTACTGAGGCAAAAGCAGTAAGATAATGTCTTTGCAGTTCATGTTTACAATCTAACCTCGCCGTAATTCGAATTGTATATTTTACTGCCGCAAAAGAAGTAAGAAATGTCTCTCCACTTCATAATTCACAATTGCACGAGACACGCTCAGTAGTAGTACATTGTTTTTGAACCGGGACATTTCAAAAAGTTGAGGCCTCAGTACAATTTACTACCGTGTACGGCACAAATGAACTGCCTCTTTTAAGTCCGGCTCAGCTCTATTTCATATCCAGCGGGAAATGAGGCGGTTTAAAAAGGGTACTAAATCGATTCTTATGAAGCAGAGGAGTGCTGCTTTTAGCCTTGCCATACATTTGTTTTTTAACATTGATTATCCTAGCGCGGAAGTGATTCAATTAAGTTTATTTGTGCCGCTTCGAAAGTGATTAATAGTTAAGCAGAAGGATGCATAACACAGGCCTGCAAGGTTTTTTTCTTTTCAATTTAATAGTCGTATTTTAAGTATTTTTTCGCGCTGAATCTGAATCCGTTGGCCAAATTGCCCTATCACGTCAGGATTTTGAGCAATCCTAACCTAAAAGTGCCAGTCTACTGAATTCCGATCCCCCCTTTACCTTGCTTTCGTAGATTATGAGAAAGCGTTCGACTCGGTTAATAGGAGCTTTATATGGCAGGCATTACGGCGACGTGGACTGCCGGATAAGATAATAGAATTGATAAAAGCCCTATACAACAATTCCAAATGCAGAGTTCTCCATAACGGAAAATTATCCGACAGCTTTGAGGTGAGTTCAGGAGTACGACAAGGATGCTTACTATCCCCATTACTATTTCTTATAGTAATAAATGACATTCTTGTTGGCGCTCTAGATAGTAGAACAGGCGGCATACAGTGGGGTTTGCTAGATCGCCTTAAGGACCTCGACTACGCAGATGATATCTGTTTGCTGGCCCACAGACATCAGGAGCTAAAAAACATGTTAAACAATTTGGCAACAGAAAGTAGTCTAGCAGGCTTAAGGCTGAATCCGAATAAAACCAAAGAAATGCGGATAAATGCAAACACACTTGAACGAACTGCGCTGAATAACCGTGACGTGGAACTGGTAGATAAATTCTGCTACCTCGGTAGTATTATTACCGAAAATGGTGGTGCAGAAGAAGACGTCAGTTCCAGAATAAATAAAGCACGAAGCGCATATGCATGCTTGTTCCGCATATGGAGATCAACGGAGATCTCAACCAACACCAAATTGCGGCTGTTCAACTCCAACGTTAAGGCAGTTCTTTTATACGGTTGCGAAACATGGAAAGTCACCCAATTCATCACAGGGCGCCTACAAGTCTTCATAAACAGATGCCTACGTCGTATCCTAAAAATCCGCTGGCAAGATAGAATTTCAAATGAAGAGCTATGGCGCCGTGCCGGCCAAGAAAGGATAGACGACCAAATCAGGCGAAGGAAATGGAATTGGGTTGGCCACACCTTGCGACGCGATAACGAAAATCTAGCCAAACAGGCCCTTGACTGGAACCCGCAAGGATCCCGTCGAGTTGGAAGACCTAGAAATTTCACGCTTTCGACATGGTTTTCTATAGATTTTGGCATGCTGAAAACGATCTCGTTGTCAGATTTGCCCTATCATTCCATACTTTTGAGATATTTAACGCGCAAAAGTGCAAAAAACACGCTTTTTGGCACTTTTAGGTTAGGATTGCTCAAAATCCTGACGTGATAGGGCAATTTGGCCAACGGATTCGGATTCAGCGCGAAAAAATACTTAAAATACGACTATTAAATTGAAAAGAAAAAAAAACCGTTTTTTGCAGGCCTGTGTAATTGGTTCGGTTTACTTTTGCAAGTTGGGAAAAAGCTTTGTTTAGATTTGAATTCTGCTACCGAGTAAAAATAAAAAGGAAGTGTTTAACGACACACAAAAAAGCGACACTCGAAACGCGAAAAACTCGAAAAACGCGACACGCGACACTCGAAAGTGAAACTGGAAGTGCGACGTTGCCACTTTTTCATAAACACGCGAAAAACGCGATTCTTAAAGTAATCAAAAAGGTAAGTATTCAAAAGATGTACATCCGCATTGCCGCACTGCGGCAATGCGGCAGTGCGGCAATGCGGCAGTGCGGCAGTGCGGCAGTGCGGCAATGCGGCAATGCGGCAGTGCGGCAGTGCGACAATGCGGCAATGCGGCAGTGCAATTCCCGCATTGCCGCATTACCGCATTCTCGCATTGCCGCATTCCCGCATTGCCGCATTCCCGCATTCCCGCATTGCCGCATTCCCGCATTCCCGCATTACCGCATTCCCGCATTCCCGCATTACCGCATTGCCGCATTCCCGCATTCCCGCGTTGCCGCATTCCCGCATTCCCGCATTGCCGCATTCCCGCATTGCCGCATTGCCGCATTCCTGCATTCCCGCATTGCCGCATTGCCGCATTCCCGCATTCCCGCATTGCCGCATTCCCGCATTGCCGCGTTGCCGCATTCCCGCATTCCCGCATTCCCGCATTGCGCATTCCCGCATTGCCGCATTCCCGCATTGCGCATTCCCGCATTGCCGCATTCCCGCATTGCCGCATTCCCGCATTGCCGCATTCCCGCATTGCCGCATTCCCGCATTCCCGCATGGCCGCATTCCCGCATTGCCGCATTACCGCATTCCCGCACTGCCGCATTGCCGCATTCCCGCATTGCGCATTCCCGCATTGCCGCATTCCCGCATTGCCGCATTCCCGCATTGCCGCATTCCCGCATTCCCGCATTGCCGCATTCCCGCATTGCCGCTTTCCCGCATTCCCGCATTCCCGCATTGCCGCTTTCCCGCATTCCCGCATTCCCGCAATCCCGCATTGCCGCATTCCCGCATTGCCGCATTGCCGCATTCCCGCATTCCCGCATTACCGCATTCCCGCATTGCCGCATTCCCGCATTGCCGCATTACCGCATTGCCGCATTCCCGCATTCCCGCATTACCGCATTCCCGCATTGCCGCATTCCCGCATTGCGGGAATGCGGGAATGCGGTAATGCGGCAATGCGGGAATGCGGCAATGCGGGAATGCGGCAATGCGGGAATGCAGGAATGCGGGAATGCGGGAATGCGGGAATGCGGTAATGCGGCAATGCGGGAATGCGGCAATGCGGGAATGCGGCAATGCGGGAATGCAGGAATGCGGCAATGCGGCAATGCGGCCATGCGGGAATGCGGCCATGCGGGAATGCGGCAATGCGGGAATGCGGTAATGCGGCAATGCGGGAATGCGGGAATGCGGCCATGCGGGAATGCGGCAATGCGGGAATGCGGTAATGCGGCAATGCGGGAATGCGGCAATGCGGGAATGCGGCAATGCGGGAATGCGGGAATGCGGCAATGCGGGAATGCGCAATGCGGGAATGCGGCAATGCGGCAATGCGGCAGTGCGGCAATGCGGCAATGCGGCAATGCGGGAATGCGGCAACGCGGCAATGCGGGAATGCGGCAATGCGGGAATGCGGCAATGCGGGAATGCGGCAATGCGGGAATGCGGGAATGCGGGAATGCGGTAATGCGACAATGCGGGAATGCGGCAATGCGGGAATGCGGCAATGCGGGATTGCGGGAATGCGGCAATGCGGGAATGCGGCAATGCGGGAATGCGGCAATGCGGGAATGCGGGAATGCGGCAATGCGGCAATGCGGGAATGCGGCAATGCGGTAATGCGGGAATGCGGCAATGCGGGAATGCGGCAATGCGGCAATGCGGGAATGCGGCAATGCGGGAATGCGGTAATGCGGGAATGCGGCAATGCGGGAATGCGGCAATGCGGGATTGCGGGAATGCGGGAAAGCGGCAATGCGGGAAAGCGGCAATGCGGGAATGCGGCAATGCGGCAATGCGGGAATGCGGCCATGCGGGAATGCGGGAATGCGACAATGCGGGAATGCGGCAATGCGGGAATGCGGCAGTGCGGCAGTGCGGCAATGCGGCAGTGCGGCAATGCGGCAGTGCGGCAATGCGGCAGTGCGGAAAAGCGGCAATGCGGGAAAGCGGCAATGCGGGAATGCGGCAATGCGGGAATGCGCAATGCGGGAATGCGCAATGCGGGAATGCGGCAATGCGGGAATGCGGCAATGCGGGAATGCGGCAATGCTGCAATGCGGGAATGCGGCAATGCGGGAATGCGGCAATGCGGGAATGCGGCAATGCGGCAATGCGGGAATGCGGCAATGCGGGAATGCGGCAATGCGGGAATGCGGGAATGCGGCAGTGCGGCAATGCGGCAGTGCGGCAATGCGGCAATGCGGCAGTGCGGCAATGCGGCAGTGCGGCAATGCGGGAATGCGGCAATGCGGGAATGCGGAAATGCGGCAACGCGGGAATGCGGGAATGCGGCAATGCGGGAATGCGGGAATGCGGCAATGCGGGAATGCGGCAATGCGGGAATGCGGGAATGCGGCAATGCGGGAATGCGGCAATGCGGGAATGCGGCAATGCGGGAATGCGGCAATGCGGGAATGCGGCAATGCGGGAATGCGGTAATGCGGCAATGCGGGAATTGCCGCATTGCCGCACTGCCGCACTGCCGCATTGCCGCATTGCCGCACTGCCGCATTGTCGCACTGCCGCACTGCCGCATTGCCGCATTGCCGCACTGCCGCATTCTTTTGAATACTTACCTTTTTGATTACTTTAAGAATCGCGTTTTTCGCGTGTTTATGAAAAAGTGGCAACGTCGCACTTCCAGTTTCACTTTCGAGTGTCGCGTGTCGCGTTTTTCGAGTTTTTCGCGTTTCGAGTGTCGCGTTTTTGTGTGTCGTTAAACACTTCCAAATAAAAAATGGGCTCACAGCGGGCGAACAGCGGCCGCTGGGCTTTTTAAGGGGGATATGATGGACGTAGAATTTTTAACAATTTTTAATAGAAGCACATACGACTTCACAATGACCAAACTTAACCAAAAGATTTAAATGGCCAAGAATTAAGCTATACACGCGGACATTCCACGGCAAATTTGAGCTAAAAAAGAATCTCAGTTAAATTGCTTATAGTTTGGCCGGGTGTCGGCCTTGAATATAAAAAATGAGGAGAATGAGGTTATTACGATTTTCCGTTTGTGTATGCGTCTTATATATTATAGCGCAAGTTGGGCAACCCAATTACGTTTGGGTGTGTGAAAATATCTATATATAGATGTCAGTTTGTGTGTGTATGGTGGATGGCTGTTATTTAAATTCTTAGGTAAAGTTCTTGATCTTATTCCTTACTGGATGGATAAAGAATCCATTGAGCCTGTTTGCTCACTTTCCCTATTGCATGAATGTGTCGATGAACGATTGAATGATCGAATACAAATTTCTCCACTAGTTCGTCAATGGTTAACAGGGGATTTTGTTCTAAAAGGGTTCGTAGGACCTACTCTTCAAGTTTCACACTTCTTCGAAGACGTTTGCATGAACGGCTACAAAGCAAACTCTCAAGCCATTTCTTTAGAATAGACCTGTTGCCAATAGCTTGGGTGTTTAGACAACTGTGAAAGGCATTGGAAATGTCTCGAAAAATCAGCCAAGGTGTGAAAAAGTAGCCTAAGCAATCGGTTTAACGGCCTTAAAATCCGATTAGGGACTCTTGAGCTTTGAACTCGCTTTCCTATACGGATAACACGAATAAAAAAAATGGCCTTATAACGGGCGAACACCGGCCGTGATGGAAACATAGCCCTCACCCGGGCCAGAAGGTTGTTTGCAGGACTGTACGGCCGTGCACCACACACACCGACTGGTTATTCTCCTCAGTTGTGTGTATATAATGCGATTAAAAAAATGGCGGACACCCGGTAAACCTATACGTGTATTCATATTGATGCAATTTGGCTACGCAAATTAGTCTTGGATAAAGTGAAAACCCACAGCATATTTATTGAAGAAAGCATCAGGAAATTCGGAGGCCATATGTTGAAATTCTTCTTCTTCTTCTTCTATAAACTCCTTTAATCCCTCATGGGACATAGGGCATTTCAAAATTCTTATCGACGCACTGTAATAAATTTTTCCATATTTTTTTTGTCGATGGTACGCATCATATTTCAAAAAATAAACTGGTGCATTATCATCTTTAAGTATTATAATCCTAAGACCGATTTTACATATCGAAAATGTTGTGCACTTAACCTTAATATGGCCGTCGTATGCCCGTGTGAACAGCTCAGTACTCGGCCAATTAAATCTTTTGGTCAAGTTTGGCTGTCGTCAGGCCGCGTATGCTCCCATTAAAAATAAGTAAAAACTTTGCGGGGCACAATCCTCCACAAGTCCACCCAATTACTGGCTTACGCAGACGACATTGACATCATCGGAAGAATAACACCAGCTGTACAAGAAGCTTTCACTCTGATTGAGCAGGCAGGAGGGATGAAATCTGGGACTGCACATTAATGAAAGCAAAACGAAGTACAAGCAAAACGAAGTCTACAAAAATACCTAACATTGGTCCCACAGTCCCAAAAGCATATACCTACCTTGGGTCAATAGTAGCAGCCGACAATAGCATGGAACCAGAAATAAGCGCAAAACTGCTAAATGCCAACAAAGCCTACTAAAGTCTGTAAAGGCTTTTTAAATCCGTCCAAACTTTTACTATATAAGACGATGGTCTTACCGGTTCTCACATAAGTATGTATCTGAAACGTGGGTGTTTAGCAAAAAGCACTCAAACCTCTTAGCCGTGTTCGAAAGGAAAATACTTCGGAGGAAGGACGATTCCGGATGTAAGGAAGGACGATTCCGGAGACTCTACAATGACGCTCAGGATGGGGACCGGTGTACAGAACAGTTGCGGGGGGCGGTCCGGTTGTAGAGCCGTTAAGAAGAAGAAGAAAACTCTACGGCCATCATATGCCCTTTCAAAAGCCAAGCGACCATGTAGACGCAACCGTCGCGTCGACAGCCTCGTCGGAGTGTTGTGCCTCCTGAAACAAATGAATCCGTTGCAGGAACGTCCCGATCGGACCAGCAGCTAACGGATCAAAGAAGAAGAAAGATATACCCTTGCATCAATGCCTCCTTATGTTTTGTAGCGGTCTCTATTTTTCCCCTTTTAGCTTTTTGATGGCATTTCGACGGCGAAGGCCTTCCTGAAGGTCAACCTAGAGAGAAGATAGTCTGTGGCTATGTTATGAACGAAAGGTAGGATTTTGAGCTCCAGACTCCAAATTTCTTGAATCTAAGGCTACTGCACGAAACCTTGCGTTTTATGTAAAGTGAAAGAGAGGGTGAAAAAGCAAGTGCTCATCCAAGACGTTCGTTCCTATAAACCCTGTTGCCCTTATATTACCGTCCTCTTGGCCTTTTCCAATTTTATTAAATTCTTTTTCAACGATGGCCACCACAACAGTGAGGCGTACCTGGGGTTTTGACCTATCTTGGCTGTGTGTATCCATCATCAAACACTTACCATCTTTATACCCTCGACACACCAGCACTCTTAATCTTGATTATGACGTCAGAATGACGTAGACTGCATTTTATTTCCATATATTTTGTATGGGTCTGCGTCATTTTGACGACATAATCAAGATTAAGAGTGCTGGTGTGTCGAGGGTATTAGGTCAAGACTCCATTGTTGGGTAAAGACCCCATCTCTTGCCGAAAGTCTTTTAACAGAAGTTGAAACTACGAAGGCTTTCTTCGCCCTTTCCTTTACTACGTTTATAAGCGGAGTTTCACTCCCGGATTCTCAATCCAAAGTAAAACTCCCCATGGGTTTATAAGCAATGGGAGTGTAAATCCAAAATACTTTCTGGTTTGAGATGACAGCTCCAAGCTCAAATTCAAAATCATAGTAAAGACAAATATAAACCCAATGTTTAATTTAATGTAATTTAAAAATATCCATAAACAAAGAAAAAAAACTATTGTAGCAAAATAAAACACCCAGCTTCTTCTTTACAAAGTTTTCCCCCTTCGGAAAAAATTCTCACTCCCAGTCAGCGTTTATAAGCACAACATAAACCGGGATCGAAGTTTCACTCCAGCTTTTTCTTCGGGAGCGAAAATCCAAGTTCTGGATTTTCACTCCCGGTTTATAAGCGGTGTTTCACTTCGGATCGAAACTTCCATCCGGAGGAAAACTCCGCTTATAAACGTAGTAATTGATGTTCGACGGTGAGTTTTGGGTTCAGTAATTCCACCCTGGAAGATACAATGAGAATGTGTGCATCAAACCTGGAGAGCTTGAAGGCAGAAATCGTCATTTTCGTAGTGAATTTTCGGTAACCATAAATTTTATTCAAATTGTTAAATATTTATAATTTCTTAGAGAGTTTCAACACTGAAAAGAATCATCCCTTAATCGCAATTTGTTATTTCATCAAATGATAAAGATTTCTAGTGCAACCCCAATCCTCCCCCACCAAACGCTTATCTGTTGCAATATTGTCAAAGTGCACCTCAAAGTGAGTCCTCATCTTATAAAAACCACGGTGTGTATTTTCTCCATCCACGGTTTAAGCCCTCCCCAGCAGCACAATGCAGCATGTCCTTATCTATCTGGATGCTCGAGCGTCAAACTGCACTTATCGTGAACCCAAAAAAAGGAAAGTTCGCAGTGAATTAAAAATAATCCTAATTTCGTCCTTGCGCTTCAAAAACCCCTTTGCAATTTTAATAAGCATCATCTTAATAGCGCCTTTGTATAATATCAACACAAACAGCGCATTTGAAGTTCCTTCACCCCTCGCCGCCCGCCTGCACATAAATAAACCTTACAAGTCCGCCTTATCCCGTGAAAGGAAAAAAAACCGTTGGGAGGAAAAGAAGGATTGCTGCTAGGTGCGCACTATGCAAATGCAACTTATCTTTCATTTTGATTACCCTTCATAATAAGCTTCTTAAAGTCCTTATGTGCATATTTAGCTGGAATAGAGAATAGCGGAGCCCCGGCGAAGCCAGGCTCCAGCCCCAGCGCTCCGGCAGGGCACAAAAAGCGTTGTTGTATCGCTCCCCGTTCCTG
The DNA here is from genome assembly GCA_949987705.1 of Thereva unica. Taxonomy (NCBI): domain Eukaryota; kingdom Metazoa; phylum Arthropoda; class Insecta; order Diptera; family Therevidae; genus Thereva; species Thereva unica. The sequence continues at coordinate 23,030,910 of OX465285.1, read as the reverse complement.
CACTATAACAGCGGGGGCCGTGCAGGGGGCGCGGAGATATTTCACGGGGTTCAAGAAGTTGCCGCATTCCCGCATTCCCGCATTGCCGCATTCCCGCATTGCCGCATTGCCGCATTCCTGCATTCCCGCATTGCCGCATTGCCGCATTCCCGCATTCCCGCATTGCCGCATTCCCGCATTGCCGCGTTGCCGCATTCCCGCATTCCCGCATTCCCGCATTGCGCATTCCCGCATTGCCGCATTCCCGCATTGCGCATTCCCGCATTGCCGCATTCCCGCATTGCCGCATTCCCGCATTGCCGCATTCCCGCATTGCCGCATTCCCGCATTCCCGCATGGCCGCATTCCCGCATTGCCGCATTACCGCATTCCCGCACTGCCGCATTGCCGCATTCCCGCATTGCGCATTCCCGCATTGCCGCATTCCCGCATTGCCGCATTCCCGCATTGCCGCATTCCCGCATTCCCGCATTGCCGCATTCCCGCATTGCCGCTTTCCCGCATTCCCGCATTCCCGCATTGCCGCTTTCCCGCATTCCCGCATTCCCGCAATCCCGCATTGCCGCATTCCCGCATTGCCGCATTGCCGCATTCCCGCATTCCCGCATTACCGCATTCCCGCATTGCCGCATTCCCGCATTGCCGCATTACCGCATTGCCGCATTCCCGCATTCCCGCATTACCGCATTCCCGCATTGCCGCATTCCCGCATTGCGGGAATGCGGGAATGCGGTAATGCGGCAATGCGGGAATGCGGCAATGCGGGAATGCGGCAATGCGGGAATGCAGGAATGCGGGAATGCGGGAATGCGGGAATGCGGTAATGCGGCAATGCGGGAATGCGGCAATGCGGGAATGCGGCAATGCGGGAATGCAGGAATGCGGCAATGCGGCAATGCGGCCATGCGGGAATGCGGCCATGCGGGAATGCGGCAATGCGGGAATGCGGTAATGCGGCAATGCGGGAATGCGGGAATGCGGCCATGCGGGAATGCGGCAATGCGGGAATGCGGTAATGCGGCAATGCGGGAATGCGGCAATGCGGGAATGCGGCAATGCGGGAATGCGGGAATGCGGCAATGCGGGAATGCGCAATGCGGGAATGCGGCAATGCGGCAATGCGGCAGTGCGGCAATGCGGCAATGCGGCAATGCGGGAATGCGGCAACGCGGCAATGCGGGAATGCGCAATGCGGGAATGCGGCAATGCGGCAATGCGGCAGTGCGGCAATGCGGCAATGCGGCAATGCGGGAATGCGGCAACGCGGCAATGCGGGAATGCGGCAATGCGGGAATGCGGCAATGCGGGAATGCGGCAATGCGGGAATGCGGGAATGCGGGAATGCGGTAATGCGACAATGCGGGAATGCGGCAATGCGGGAATGCGGCAATGCGGGATTGCGGGAATGCGGCAATGCGGGAATGCGGCAATGCGGGAATGCGGCAAAGCGGGAATGCGGGAATGCGGCAATGCGGCAATGCGGGAATGCGGCAATGCGGTAATGCGGGAATGCGGCAATGCGGGAATGCGGCAATGCGGCAATGCGGGAATGCGGCAATGCGGGAATGCGGTAATGCGGGAATGCGGCAATGCGGGAATGCGGCAATGCGGGATTGCGGGAATGCGGGAAAGCGGCAATGCGGGAAAGCGGCAATGCGGGAATGCGGCAATGCGGCAATGCGGGAATGCGGCCATGCGGGAATGCGGGAATGCGACAATGCGGGAATGCGGCAATGCGGGAATGCGGGAATGCGGGAATGCGGCAGTGCGGCAGTGCGGCAATGCGGCAGTGCGGCAATGCGGCAGTGCGGCAATGCGGCAATGCGGCAATGCGGGAATGCGGCAATGCGGGAATGCGGGAATGCGGCAACGCGGGAATGCGGGAATGCGGCAATGCGGGAATGCGGGAATGCGGCAATGCGGCAATGCGGGAATGCGGGAATGCGGCAATGCGGGAATGCGGCAATGCGGGATTGCGGGAATGCGGGAAAGCGGCAATGCGGGAATGCGGCAATGCGGGAATGCGGTAATGCGGGAATGCGGCAATGCGGCAATGCGGGATTGCGGGAATGCGGGAATGCGGAAAAGCGGCAATGCGGGAAAGCGGCAATGCGGGAATGCGGCAATGCGGGAATGCGCAATGCGGGAATGCGCAATGCGGGAATGCGGCAATGCGGGAATGCGGCAATGCGGGAATGCGGCAATGCTGCAATGCGGGAATGCGGCAATGCGGGAATGCGGCAATGCGGGAATGCGGCAATGCGGCAATGCGGGAATGCGGCAATGCGGGAATGCGGCAATGCGGGAATGCGGGAATGCGGCAGTGCGGCAATGCGGCAGTGCGGCAATGCGGCAATGCGGCAGTGCGGCAATGCGGCAGTGCGGCAATGCGGGAATGCGGCAATGCGGGAATGCGGGAATGCGGCAACGCGGGAATGCGGGAATGCGGCAATGCGGGAATGCGGGAATGCGGGAATGCGGCAATGCGGGAATGCGGCAATGCGGGAATGCGGGAATGCGGCAATGCGGGAATGCGGCAATGCGGGAATGCGGCAATGCGGGAATGCGGCAATGCGGGAATGCGGCAATGCGGGAATGCGGTAATGCGGCAATGCGGGAATTGCCGCATTGCCGCATTGCCGCACTGCCGCACTGCCGCATTGCCGCATTGCCGCACTGCCGCATTGTCGCACTGCCGCACTGCCGCATTGCCGCATTGCCGCACTGCCGCATTCTTTTGAATACTTACCTTTTTGATTACTTTAAGAATCGCGTTTTTCGCGTGTTTATGAAAAAGTGGCAACGTCGCACTTCCAGTTTCACTTTCGAGTGTCGCGTGTCGCGTTTTTCGAGTTTTTCGCGTTTCGAGTGTCGCGTTTTTGTGTGTCGTTAAACACTTCCAAATAAAAAATGGGCTCACAGCGGGCGAACAGCGGCCGCTGGGCTTTTTAAGGGGGATATGATGGACGTAGAATTTTTAACAATTTTTAATAGAAGCACATACGACTTCACAATGACCAAACTTAACCAAAAGATTTAAATGGCCAAGAATTAAGCTATACACGCGGACATTCCACGGCAAATTTGAGCTAAAAAAGAATCTCAGTTAAATTGCTTATAGTTTGGCCGGGTGTCGGCCTTGAATATAAAAAATGAGGAGAATGAGGTTATTACGATTTTCCGTTTGTGTATGCGTCTTATATATTATAGCGCAAGTTGGGCAACCCAATTACGTTTGGGTGTGTGAAAATATCTATATATAGATGTCAGTTTGTGTGTGTATGGTGGATGGCTGTTATTTAAATTCTTAGGTAAAGTTCTTGATCTTATTCCTTACTGGATGGATAAAGAATCCATTGAGCCTGTTTGCTCACTTTCCCTATTGCATGAATGTGTCGATGAACGATTGAATGATCGAATACAAATTTCTCCACTAGTTCGTCAATGGTTAACAGGGGATTTTGTTCTAAAAGGGTTCGTAGGACCTACTCTTCAAGTTTCACACTTCTTCGAAGACGTTTGCATGAACGGCTACAAAGCAAACTCTCAAGCCATTTCTTTAGAATAGACCTGTTGCCAATAGCTTGGGTGTTTAGACAACTGTGAAAGGCATTGGAAATGTCTCGAAAAATCAGCCAAGGTGTGAAAAAGTAGCCTAAGCAATCGGTTTAACGGCCTTAAAATCCGATTAGGGACTCTTGAGCTTTGAACTCGCTTTCCTATACGGATAACACGAATAAAAAAAATGGCCTTATAACGGGCGAACACCGGCCGTGATGGAAACATAGCCCTCACCCGGGCCAGAAGGTTGTTTGCAGGACTGTACGGCCGTGCACCACACACACCGACTGGTTATTCTCCTCAGTTGTGTGTATATAATGCGATTAAAAAAATGGCGGACACCCGGTAAACCTATACGTGTATTCATATTGATGCAATTTGGCTACGCAAATTAGTCTTGGATAAAGTGAAAACCCACAGCATATTTATTGAAGAAAGCATCAGGAAATTCGGAGGCCATATGTTGAAATTCTTCTTCTTCTTCTTCTATAAACTCCTTTAATCCCTCATGGGACATAGGGCATTTCAAAATTCTTATCGACGCACTGTAATAAATTTTTCCATATTTTTTTTGTCGATGGTACGCATCATATTTCAAAAAATAAACTGGTGCATTATCATCTTTAAGTATTATAATCCTAAGACCGATTTTACATATCGAAAATGTTGTGCACTTAACCTTAATATGGCCGTCGTATGCCCGTGTGAACAGCTCAGTACTCGGCCAATTAAATCTTTTGGTCAAGTTTGGCTGTCGTCAGGCCGCGTATGCTCCCATTAAAAATAAGTAAAAACTTTGCGGGGCACAATCCTCCACAAGTCCACCCAATTACTGGCTTACGCAGACGACATTGACATCATCGGAAGAATAACACCAGCTGTACAAGAAGCTTTCACTCTGATTGAGCAGGCAGGAGGGATGAAATCTGGGACTGCACATTAATGAAAGCAAAACGAAGTACAAGCAAAACGAAGTCTACAAAAATACCTAACATTGGTCCCACAGTCCCAAAAGCATATACCTACCTTGGGTCAATAGTAGCAGCCGACAATAGCATGGAACCAGAAATAAGCGCAAAACTGCTAAATGCCAACAAAGCCTACTAAAGTCTGTAAAGGCTTTTTAAATCCGTCCAAACTTTTACTATATAAGACGATGGTCTTACCGGTTCTCACATAAGTATGTATCTGAAACGTGGGTGTTTAGCAAAAAGCACTCAAACCTCTTAGCCGTGTTCGAAAGGAAAATACTTCGGAGGAAGGACGATTCCGGATGTAAGGAAGGACGATTCCGGAGACTCTACAATGACGCTCAGGATGGGGACCGGTGTACAGAACAGTTGCGGGGGGCGGTCCGGTTGTAGAGCCGTTAAGAAGAAGAAGAAAACTCTACGGCCATCATATGCCCTTTCAAAAGCCAAGCGACCATGTAGACGCAACCGTCGCGTCGACAGCCTCGTCGGAGTGTTGTGCCTCCTGAAACAAATGAATCCGTTGCAGGAACGTCCCGATCGGACCAGCAGCTAACGGATCAAAGAAGAAGAAAGATATACCCTTGCATCAATGCCTCCTTATGTTTTGTAGCGGTCTCTATTTTTCCCCTTTTAGCTTTTTGATGGCATTTCGACGGCGAAGGCCTTCCTGAAGGTCAACCTAGAGAGAAGATAGTCTGTGGCTATGTTATGAACGAAAGGTAGGATTTTGAGCTCCAGACTCCAAATTTCTTGAATCTAAGGCTACTGCACGAAACCTTGCGTTTTATGTAAAGTGAAAGAGAGGGTGAAAAAGCAAGTGCTCATCCAAGACGTTCGTTCCTATAAACCCTGTTGCCCTTATATTACCGTCCTCTTGGCCTTTTCCAATTTTATTAAATTCTTTTTCAACGATGGCCACCACAACAGTGAGGCGTACCTGGGGTTTTGACCTATCTTGGCTGTGTGTATCCATCATCAAACACTTACCATCTTTATACCCTCGACACACCAGCACTCTTAATCTTGATTATGACGTCAGAATGACGTAGACTGCATTTTATTTCCATATATTTTGTATGGGTCTGCGTCATTTTGACGACATAATCAAGATTAAGAGTGCTGGTGTGTCGAGGGTATTAGGTCAAGACTCCATTGTTGGGTAAAGACCCCATCTCTTGCCGAAAGTCTTTTAACAGAAGTTGAAACTACGAAGGCTTTCTTCGCCCTTTCCTTTACTACGTTTATAAGCGGAGTTTCACTCCCGGATTCTCAATCCAAAGTAAAACTCCCCATGGGTTTATAAGCAATGGGAGTGTAAATCCAAAATACTTTCTGGTTTGAGATGACAGCTCCAAGCTCAAATTCAAAATCATAGTAAAGACAAATATAAACCCAATGTTTAATTTAATGTAATTTAAAAATATCCATAAACAAAGAAAAAAAACTATTGTAGCAAAATAAAACACCCAGCTTCTTCTTTACAAAGTTTTCCCCCTTCGGAAAAAATTCTCACTCCCAGTCAGCGTTTATAAGCACAACATAAACCGGGATCGAAGTTTCACTCCAGCTTTTTCTTCGGGAGCGAAAATCCAAGTTCTGGATTTTCACTCCCGGTTTATAAGCGGTGTTTCACTTCGGATCGAAACTTCCATCCGGAGGAAAACTCCGCTTATAAACGTAGTAATTGATGTTCGACGGTGAGTTTTGGGTTCAGTAATTCCACCCTGGAAGATACAATGAGAATGTGTGCATCAAACCTGGAGAGCTTGAAGGCAGAAATCGTCATTTTCGTAGTGAATTTTCGGTAACCATAAATTTTATTCAAATTGTTAAATATTTATAATTTCTTAGAGAGTTTCAACACTGAAAAGAATCATCCCTTAATCGCAATTTGTTATTTCATCAAATGATAAAGATTTCTAGTGCAACCCCAATCCTCCCCCACCAAACGCTTATCTGTTGCAATATTGTCAAAGTGCACCTCAAAGTGAGTCCTCATCTTATAAAAACCACGGTGTGTATTTTCTCCATCCACGGTTTAAGCCCTCCCCAGCAGCACAATGCAGCATGTCCTTATCTATCTGGATGCTCGAGCGTCAAACTGCACTTATCGTGAACCCAAAAAAAGGAAAGTTCGCAGTGAATTAAAAATAATCCTAATTTCGTCCTTGCGCTTCAAAAACCCCTTTGCAATTTTAATAAGCATCATCTTAATAGCGCCTTTGTATAATATCAACACAAACAGCGCATTTGAAGTTCCTTCACCCCTCGCCGCCCGCCTGCACATAAATAAACCTTACAAGTCCGCCTTATCCCGTGAAAGGAAAAAAAACCGTTGGGAGGAAAAGAAGGATTGCTGCTAGGTGCGCACTATGCAAATGCAACTTATCTTTCATTTTGATTACCCTTCATAATAAGCTTCTTAAAGTCCTTATGTGCATATTTAGCTGGAATAGAGAATAGCGGAGCCCCGGCGAAGCCAGGCTCCAGCCCCAGCGCTCCGGCAGGGCACAAAAAGCGTTGTTGTATCGCTCCCCGTTCCTGCACTATAACAGCGGGGGCCGTGCAGGGGGCGCGGAGATATTTCACGGGGTTCAAGTGATACCACCTCACCCCCAGCAGCCGAAGTGTGTCGAGAAGTACAAAACTTGGTAATTGTAGATTTTGAGTGTTTTGTAAACATGCCGGTTCGTTATTACAAATAAGTGTTGCCCGATGCTGATTATTTGCTGTTGACTCAAGGCGTTCCTCTTGTACAATTCCAAACCTCCCCTAAAAGCCATCGATGATTAAAAATTTTCGATATTTCGAGGACGTTCTGAAAGGATTTTCTGAAGGATTCCAGCATTCGGCATGGGTAAGATGCTTAGCCGAACCGAACCGATCGATCTGGGGCAGGGCAATTATTGGCAGGCATCAAGGTGGAGGTAGACGTGAAAAGTTGTGCACTTGGATGCCGGGGAATTGGTAATTAGAGGCCACACTATTTTGCAGGCACTTCAGGCCTATTGTGAGTTAAAACTGATTTTGATTGAACTGTTTGAAGGGAGGTTTTTGTAGCTCCATTTAAGTAACTGGGGGTACTTTTGTGGTATCGACCGTTTTTAGCCCCTTAGTAGTGGTGTGGTTGATATAGAACTTCGTGCTTAGATTTTTTTTTTGTTGCTCTGTATTTTTTAAGTTATTATTGTATTAGAAAGTTTTTTTCCCACGCACCCGAGCCAGCTTTTAGAGTGCAATTACATTTACCTACTTTTTAGGTAATTTTAGTTTTGAGTACATCTGCTAAAGATATCTGGTAATCCTTTTTTTAAACAACCGATAAATCGAAGGAGACTCTACCTCCAAGAATTCTAACTAAATATCTAAATTACCTTTGTCTTTTTGGTCAGATTTTCGTGGATAGCGTAACCAACTTGCTACATGATACGGAGAAATTTCACCTATCACATCTTTCAAATAGGTATGTCGTTCGAAGCGTATTAACGGAAATATGATCTTAACGATTTTCATAAAATTCGGTTTAAACGACGGACGTGATTTTTATACCTGCACAATATCGCGCGAGCCAAATATGATACCGACTTCGTTAAGATGCCGATTGAAGAATATTGACAAAAACATGTTCTGAAAAAAATTTCATAACTTCGATCCAGCCGTTTTTTTTTTTTTTTGTTTAAATGCAAAGAATTCGGCTTAGGGTCACAAACACCTTAACTTGAACTCATTGAAATGGAACTCGTTCTAAATGAAGGTATCGTTTCCGCAGAACGAAATCTTCCCAACAAAACATTGGCCCCTGTGCTGGAAGTCGAGTCGTCACGACACGACAAGTCGTTGAAGTAGAAGAAAGTGACTTTTCAGTCGAAATACGACTATCAGCGCAGAGGCCTAGAGTGGAAATCCTAAGTTGAGTTTAGGCCCTGTATTGAAGGTTGTGGTTCGACTGAAATGTCACTTTGTTCAACTCAAACGACTTGTAGTGTCGTGACGACTCGACTTTCAGCACAGGGGCCATTAATTGTCAAAATTCTGGCAGTCTTTAAAAAAGGTGAAACATTACGTTTCCCTTAACAAACCACGATTTTTTAATCCTTAGATCAGCACTTTTTGACGGGAAATTGTTGTTGACGTCCTACAGTTTCTGGAAATTGGGTTCATCCCAGAATTTCTGACAGTTACGAAACATTTGGCCTTTTCGGTCAAGTCTGACAAGTCCTCGTTCGAATTTCCAAATGAAGTTATTTGCTTCCCAGTTTATCAACGGCCCTTCGACACACTCAAAACGAATTCGACCACGCACTCTAGAGTAGCGAACGAAGTACGATGGAAATGTTCGCTTGCCAACCTTCAGTAAAAACAAATTCTCTAGAAAATTCGGTTAGGTTTACCACTATTATGGTTATTTGAACTAGCTGTTCTCAGGATTACTTTGGCACCAGTTCTGGTACTAGTCAATTTCTCACAATTGCTATACATATTACTATTTTCTAAGAAGTCAGTTTATTCAGTCTAAGTTCATCATACTGGGAAGTTGATCGTGTGGACCGAAAGGGTCAAATCCACAACCCAACTAGTTTCATTTTTAAACTCAATATGTAGGTACCAACAGTTGTTTCCCACATGTTCTCTACAATATTACAAAGTTATTATTTTCACAAGAGAATCCCTTTATCCCATCGAATGTTGCACTTGGAGGCCGTCATTTCATCGACTACTCAACTTTATTCTATAACAACCTAAAATCCACTACTCGTCATCAGTCCCCACTGTATGAAAAAACATCAAACTGCCCCAGATTAGATCAAAATCCTTTAAAACAATTTTTTCCACTTGTCCGAAAAATTCACGTGCCCTACTAAAGCTGCATAGACTCGTAAAAGGATTACACAAAATCTGCATAACACGATCGTGTTAGTGTCGTTGGCATCCTTTTCCCCCGGCAACAACAACAACAAAATAAAAATGAAAATTTTTCCCTGTTAGAAATTTATGCGAAAGTTTTGTGAAAGATTCGACCATGGGTCGGTTATGAGCTTTATTAAATCAAAGTGCATCGAGCCATTTTAGCTGGAAATATGTAAATTGATTTTAGCCCAATCTTGCATCACAGCATCCGTATCCCGAGACAAAGCGGATTCTGGGGCCGGCGCTGCTCCCGTCCGATTTGCATTATCTGCCTTGCAACTATCCCCAACATCGGTACACTTGAATATTTCAGCGTTTGTGGATGTGCTTTGCCCCCCGATAAAGAAAGATATTCTTACTTTGGCTTCAGCCAGCTTCAAGTGACATAAATTCTTCAGTGGTGCACTTAAGAATTTTGGAAGTCCCCCAGCCTCTGCCCCGGCGCTGGGGCGGGTAGCTTTGAGCATCTTCTGCATAAATTATTGATAAGATTTTCTACGGAATATCAAATAGGAGAGAACGGTTTTATGGGATATTTATCATTTTGGCGTGCTACAAACATTTTCCCGCTAAAATATGAGACCAATTTCTCGGCGATACGTGAAAATATCGAGAAATATTCTCATGCAGTAAGATTTCATTTCAGATTATGTTTTGTCTGTGTATGTGTCAAAAAAAATGAGAGAAGTGTGAGAAAATTTGAACCAGCGGAAGGTAGGTAAGTATAGGGACGCCTACAGTGCAGACGGAGGTCCCATTAGCGTTTTGGCGTGCCACAGGTCATGCACCTCAGCTTTGCCATGCTGTAGGTTATACGAAGCGCAAACAGTGCCCCGACTCTTAGTCTGGAGAGCTATTTTAAGTCTTCCAGAAAAAACATAAAAACTGATTTCAATCTGCTTTCAATTAATGGTGGCGCATTGACCCTATCAAGATGAGCAAAATACTTGTATCTCATTCTGGACCCAAAAGCTGAATTGGAGCCTTAACACAGGAGAAAGGACAATGGAGGCTTCTTATAACAATTAGCAGACCTTTTTTCAGAAGACTGAGTGGGTTGAAGTCAAGCAGTCGCACCGCAGACTCTACCCAGCAGCGATCACATCAGTGCTGCCTTGGGCCTCTAGGTTATAATAACTCTTCTTGCAACAGAATATAAAAAATCCAGGCTAAGTTTAAATAATGGACCCTTCAGCCACCAAAAGCTCTCATCACACCACGGACACAAACCCCATTGCATACCTCCTGGCACCAAAAGCTCACCGCACCACGGACATAAACCCCACACCATAGGTATAACCCCGCCCAGCTTGTAGGTAAGCGGTTGGAGTGGGGCGAGGCGATGATGAAGCAACCTGATAGCCTTACTACTAGCTGGGCGCAATGGTTTTCTGGTTTTTTCTTTGAAACTCCAAATATAGTACCACTTGACTGCAGTATATTCTAGGCAAAACTACTGGAATTTTCAGACCAACCCACGGCCGGGAGCTGCAGCAATACTAGGTGTGGTCTATATAATGTCCACGTTAGTTGAAATCTGTCAATAGGAGTTCTCTCTTGACTAGGAGGTATAGGATCACCTTCAGTCGGGGGCACAGTAAGATTGAGAAAAAACGAAAAGGCAAATGAATTGGCTAGGCAGTGATGAATTTACCGAATCAGTTATGTGCAACGAAGAGATATATCATACTGTACTTCCATTCAATAGCAGTCACCAGATAGAGGAGTTTAACATCAAAATTAAACAAACCTGGCCTAATTACCATCTTCGATTGTCTCTATAAGGCCTATCCTCTTTTGGGTGCTCTCTATAGAGTCTCGCTCTCAGAACGTGACCAAACTTCTTCCAGTAATACTTTTTGGGTTTCTATAGGGTTAAGGAGCTTCAACCTAGTTTACCATGAAGCGTAACCACCGAGTGATAAGGGAAACTTATCTTCAACGCCAACCATTAAGCTCCTATCAGCATGCGCACCAGGCGGGCAAGTCCACTGACACATCGAACAAAGGAGTTGCGCTGACCTTTGATACTATAACTAGGGCTCTAAGTAGACGTAGCCTAAGTAGCACCTTCTGCAACTGGATTGACTCTATGCTGAGCACTCGCAAACTAATGGTGTCTCATGTTGCGAGGTCTCTGGAAGGCACTATAGCAAAAGGTTGTCCACAGGGAGAAGTTTTCTCTGTTGCCAAGTTAAACTGGAACCAGCATATGGGCACTCTGATGAGCAGAACGCGCAGATCTCTGTGGGCTTGCCACGGTGCAAAGGGTTTACAACCGAAAACCATGTATTAGATATACACCACCATCATTAGGCCCATGGTAACATATCGGGCGCCGGAACATCGAGTGAAAGCCCCAGATTCAGCAAGGTGATAAGCCAGGGAACCCTACAACTGCCTTTAAAACAGAGGTGTGCGCTATTCTGGCATGCACTCATTAGAACCTAAGAAGGGCCTACCAAAATAAACGGATTTTTATCTTCTCTGATAGCCAAGCTGCAATTAGAGCGATGAGGCCCCGTAGGACAAAGTCGAAATTAGTTTGGGACTGCCAACGTGGTCTTAATAATTTGGGCGTTCTCAATCAAGTTACTCTTGTCTGGGTCCCGTCTCACCATGGCTTCAAAGGCAACGAAAGTTCAGATGCCCTGGCTAAAGAGGGCTCTGATATTGCATTCATCGGTCCAGAGCCGATCCAGCTATTGGGGCACCATTCAGCATGCTGCAAAGGGCCCTGGCCGATCGGACTTTGTTAAAACAAATTGAACGCTGGAGATCCGCGCCTGGACTGGCCAACTCTAAGCGTTTCCTTCCTGTGCCGTCTCCTAAGACGGCCAAGGGATTGCCTAGTTTCGTCGATTTCCCGATTCTGGTCACTTCGGCAGGTCGACAACCCTCCTCCTTTCACACCCTGGGCTTGGGACCAGGCGACGCGACGGCGGAGTTGACTACCGGACACAGTGCTTTAAATTACCACTTGTGGAGTATAGGAAGGGCCGTTTGTAAGTAAGTAATTAATAAATATCCTGTTACTAAAAACTATTGAATTGCTATGTATTTATTTTTTAAACACTGAATTATTATTTATTTATAATTATTCGGTATGACATAACTCCAAAAACGGTTTAGCACAAAAGAAATTCAAAGTGACACAACTCAAAATAGGGGTGACAATATACTTAACTCTGGTGAGGTTAAGGTTTAGTGCAGTTTGTAGTGCACAAGTTTTAACAACGTGTATAAAAAAATTATAAATATCAATAAATAAGTTATTAATAGATATTGTTTCAGGGCAATTGACTACGCAAAATTTTAACAGCCGTTTTCGGACAATGCCATTTCACGCGAGGGTGCGAAATATCTGATGGTTCCAAAATGTAATTGACCAAAACACGTTCCTGATCTTTATTAAATATCTGAAAATATGTGATTTAAATTGTTAAATATTTCCTTCTTTTGTTATTGCTTAACACATTCGGCCAACGCCAAACTGTTTTGCAGCATTTATACACCATCTTTTATTACAGCTTTTTCAAAGGACATGGACAAAAAAGTACATTCCATGTACACATATGTAGTAAATATATTGTATAACAAACATAGAAAAATGAATTAATCCGTTCTTTTTAACCTCTCTGAACTTGTCAGTTTTATTTAAAAAGATTAAGTAATTCAAGATGAATTCAAAGAACCTTTTGCCAACTTCCGCCATGTTGATCAGCTTGAATATGTTAAAAAAAGTTTCGGAAAATTGATTGTACGCTACCCCTAAAAACAACCCCCTAAAAACAGAAAATTCCGTTTTTGGCTAATTTCTCTTAAACGACAAGTCCTATCATAAAATAGTGTTTACAGAGTTTGTAGATCATGCGATTATCTGCAAAAAATGATATTATACTTTTTCTCTGATATTATACTTTTTTTTGACATATTCTACTCACTAAAAACTATTAAGATTAGTGAGTTAACATTTCGTTAGAGGTCTGTATTCGAATTTTGGACGACTGGACTACAATTTAATAAATATTATTCAATATACAGTTAAAGATCCTTAATTCAGGTGGCCATTACTTTGTTTAAATGCTGAATAATTATAAAACCAGAAATCCCCAGAGGTCCCGGGTTCGATTCCCGGCGGTGCCGCGGTCCTAGCCTTTCCCAATTTCCCGCCTACATAACTTTCCTTCTTTCTTCTCCCCTCTTTGCATTCCTGATTCCTCCTGTCATAGCCTTCTCTAGTTCTCTTCCCCGCTCCACCAAGCGCATGTCATCGGTTGGTTGATGAGATTCAACTCGTTTCAGGAGGCATAACACTCCAGCGAGTTGTTCTCGATGCCCTGATGTCAGAGTCGTGAAATGGTTGGGAGTAGGTGAAATAAAAATACCGCAGCTAGGTTGTGACAGTTCTTTCCTTCACTTCTCTCTCTATCTTCCGACTAGAGCTGCTGTTCGACATTTCAAAAAAAAATAAAATACATAGTCGACAGTACAAAGGGGCCTTCCCTAAGTCTCTAGTGTGTCACATAAAAAAAAAAAATATCAGTTAACCGTAATAATTCACAACTGTTCGCTATTTTAAAGCTCCTTAAGGTTTTTAATAGCAAAATCATAATCTATACACTTATTGAAACCGATCTGATTAAAAGATTTAATGAAACTGTTTATGCCTAGTCTGTTGTAATGACAAGTTCCTCGAGTTTTTTCTTTATAGCAAATTAATGTGCCAATATTCACGAATATAAAACACCAAAAATCATTGGTGTACATTAAGTTCGATAGCTATGCCAACGCCCATACAAAAATGGGCCATGTCCTTTGCTGTAACTACAGCAGAAGTCTGTTATCTTAAAACAAAAGATAATAAAAATTATATTCAAACTTACATTGTTTTTAATAAATCTTGACTTTCTGTTCATAGCAACACAAAATGACAAAAGGTAATGTTACACGAAATACCCAAGGGTGCTCGTCACGAAATGCCCCAGCGTCACTTTTCATTTTTGGTTTTACAAAAAAAAATCACGACAAGATAACAATCTGTCTTTCACACAGGTGTATAAGTATAACAATCTAGAGAACAAGTAAAACTTACCGAATGATATTTCAAGCACAAATAAAATCCGAAATTTCAACATTTTTACTTTTACAAAACGAAAACACTTTCTTCGACACTGCCAACTGTCAAAGCTCCTTGTAACATTGGCGCTAGCTGCAGTATTTTTTTAAGATTTTTAGCTTCACATAGGTTCCGATGGCGCTCATTTCAAATTTTTCGCGTTGTTATTCTAAACAGTTGCGTTAATAATTTAGTTGAATTGATTTTTGCGGGGCTGTTTCAAGATTTGAGTTACGCAGTTGAGCTCAATTGAGTTGTAATTAATTCAGTCGAGATAAAAGTTGCTGTAAGTTAAAAGAGCCGTTAACAGGTGTGTTGAATTGAGTTAGAAGTTAAGTCGATATTTTAGATTAGAGCTAATAGTGGAGATAGAAGTTGAGAATGCGATATGTTCTGTATACTATGTTTTAAAATATTATGTAAATATGGCACAAAACAAATATGGAGAGATTTAATTGCCTTGGCAATTACTCTCTCAATTTGGGATTGGCTTTTGATCCAGGATTATGCCTAGATATTTAACCTCCTTTGAGAAAACCCATTTCTTTGCCGCCGGAGCTTTAAATTTGCTTTTTTGTGGGTTAATACCCAAGCTCTTGCTACGGCGCCAGCTATGCAGATATGACAGAGCGGTTTGCATGAGATCTGAAACGGTGCTATCATGACAGCCGGCCTGTGCTTTAAATCCTCAGCTATTCAGGATGGCAAGAAGTTCGTCGATCACAATCCACCGTAAGAGGGGTGATAGGACGCCCCCTTGATGACAGCCTTTAGCAGCCATTACCGTAATCTTAATATGGATATAAAAACTATTTATTTTGTTCTTACCTTAAAAAATAAGGGTTAAAAAATCAAATATCTCAGAAAAGGGGAGGACATAAAGTAGATACTTTGAAGAGAAATTTGGCGTACTCCTACAATTTGCTGCGTACGCGTACCCCATTTTGGAGACCTCTGCACTTAGACAACCAGATAGGAGCTCTGGGCCTCCTCGAGCATCTGGGATAAGTTTGAGGATCTAACCTTCCAATGCATCACTGATCTTAGTGACGAAATTACCAATTCTTTGAGACGTGATCTGCGCAGCTGATCTTCTTAAGTTCTTCAGCTACCTCCAAGGACTCCCCTGCCTGAGAGGTTGTGTTACAAAACTAGCTCCGATAGTATGACTTCCATCTTTACCCAGGTTTGGGAGTAATGTGTCGCCCCCAAAAACACACTCGTCCAACAAGGCCACCTTAGTTAATCTCTAGCCTCCTCGTTCATTAACCTTTCTGGGTCTAGTGGGATGCATCTACTACTCCTGATTTTTCTTGGGTGTACGCTGGGAAATATTGGATTTTTCAGCTCTTGCTTCGATCTTAAAAAGAGGATCGAAGTATTTTCGGTGCATTTTACTACAACTCATCAGGAAGATACGCTTGATTTTGTGCTAGCCGTTTGTCGAACTCCCAGGCAATCGTCTATTGCTTTGTTTTATTCGACTAATCTCACTTATGCACAGTACGACCCTTCTCATTCATGACGATCACGGCAAGCATGAATAAGGCTCTCTGGTACGGACTCTTCTTAGCGAGATTCGGTTTATCCGGCCGATCTAACACGGGTGTGCTATGCCCGACACTCGCCGAATTAAAGGTCCGTTTATATCTACAGATATCGAGCACCAGACGAGACACTACGCCAGACGCCGTTTATTCACATCTGGCGTCCCGTGTCAGACAACAGACACTAGTTATATTTTTGTTGAAATATTCAAACACTTCTCAGTGGAAAAATCCAAGAAGAAATGTCTGATAATGTCTGCTTCATACTTCTCGGCAGACACCCACAGACACGTACAGTCAGGAACCGCGCAGACAAAATATTCTTTCCGTCGTCTGTCAAGGTAGATGTGAATACGTTGATGCACACTGTATAGAACAATATTATTTTGTCTGGCCCGGCCCGTGTCTGGCACGCTCGATGTCTGTAGATATGAACGGACCTTTAGTGGTCGTCTCAGTTAAAGTCTTCTAGCTGGAGACTAGTTACTCTGACGAGGTTAAAGGTTGTGTTGTTGTGCAGGTGTACTATGGCTGGTTCTCCACCCTGGAACCAAGCAATTTTTCTGTTTTTTTTTTTAATATTTTTCTTACTATCCATCTAAGTTTCGCAAGTAACCACTTCTAGATAACTAAAGCCCCGTTTACCCAACGTCCAACTTAACTTTCAAAACTAACCAAGTCAGCAGTGACCATCAAAACTCAAATAAAACATTTTTAATCCTTTCAAAACTATTTTCATTACAATTTAATCACCGTAATCTGTCTGGTAGCGTTTTTTTTTGTTGTAATTTTTCGTTAAAGTAATTTTTAATTTGGTTAAAAACTTTTGATAAGTAAAGTACTAACATAAAACTTTTGCTTAAAACCCTAATAAATTTGCACACTTCTTAATTAAGATTTTCGCCTAGAAATAATTTTATCCTTATTATATTTGCATTTTATTGCTGTTGGTGAAGTTTATTCTGGCCTTAATATTTCGTTTTCCATTGATTGAAATTCCTAAAAGCCTCTTCTCGCCCGTTTTCGGAGAGAAGAGTTTCTGGAAAAGGTCTGAAGCAATTAAATCTACTATCCCGGAATTCCTCCTCTCAGCTTTCCGCCCTCATGTCCTTCCACCCCCCATATCCTTGAATTGGCCGCCTCGTGCCCGCACCCCTTGGGCCACCGCCTGCCCGCACCCCTTGGCCCAGCCGCGCGTCCCAATCAACCCAGCCATAAAAGTTCTCGAGAACTTTTCTCCAACCTTAAAATAGAATAAAGAAAGATAAATATTAAAAATGAAGATATACGATAAAAGTTTGTGGTTTTAAGGACGTCCCGGTCGTGCCCTGTCCTCCGTCAAATGGCTGTCAGCAAGTGAAGAGTCTACTGTGTGTGCCCAGGATAAAATCCTCTGATCAAGTGCCTGTCTAGTAAGCTGTGGATGAAAACTTTAAGGATTTCAGCCCAGACATGGCCGGGCCCAAAAGGAGGAGGTCCTGAAAATTGCATTTTAATGACGAATCGAGCCCGAGCCATCATAACTTTTGTGTTGTTCATGTCCCTGTGATATTTAGCCATTAAGATTTTGGGTATTGTAGCCACTTTATAGAAGTTTGTCCTTAATTATCAGCCAGTTAACTGGCTCCCAGATTAGTGGTGGCTCAATCTAGACCCAGCTGACTGCATTTTAAACCTTTCACTAAATCCGGGATCCTTGCAGTCTATTACTGCATTGCTCTGCCATTAAAAGTTTCATTCATGACGGAACGAGAAAGCATTTACATTCCGACAAAACTTTTAGTTGACGTTTGAGTTAATGCTGTATTTTTTTCTCTTCGTATTCATTATTAAATATACTTAGTTGGAAATTAAACTGATTAGATAACTGACGACAAGGAGCTTGCAGTTATTCTATTAGCAGAACAACTCGAGTCCAGATTGTGTGTGTGAGTTTGTGAAGTTTCAGTGCAGTTGTAAATGAAGTTTTGTAACTTTTAATTGGTAACCAGTTCTTAGAGGATAATTTTGAAAATTTATTGCTGGGGCGGTTTGCTTTTCCATATTTCTGTAGCCCTCGCTAATATAGGGGTTAAAGTGTCCGACTGCCATTCCAGAGTTAACCGTTCGAGTCCCCCACAACGACATTATGTTTCGCTTTTTACCTTATCTGTTGGCCGTGTTAACATTCTCTTCTTATTTTTCTACCATCTGGTTTAACTTTTCTTCATAGTGTGGACTAAACCGAACCGCTGAAAAATAGCAGCAGTTCATTCTTTCTCCTTATCAACGAGGACCCCCTCGAGGTATTGGAAGAGATTAAAAACTAACACAGGTTTCGCATCAGGTATGCCAACCTGAAGATTTCACCAGAGGTTTAGAGGAGGGAGCCCAGGAAGGCGCCCAAGGGTAATCGGAAGACACTTGAGATCGTGCAGATCAATCTCCCCCACCCCAAAATAACCACAAACAACCTTCAGATTTTCCTTCTTTAGGATGTCGCCTTAATACAAAAGCCCTGGGTACGAGCACGGGGCATAAAAGGGCTTTCGGACAGGCAATAACACACTTCTTACCACCGCTCGGATCAAGGTCAGCCAAGATCCTGTACTTTTATTGAAAGGAAAACAAACGCCCGCACTTCAGTTCAACAGACTTAACGGTAGCTAGATTGGAGGGGGAAGGGCGTTTACTTAACCTTAGTCTATATGGCTCATGACCTACCTGCACGTCCAGAGAAGTTCATGCAATGCGAGGCATACGCTTTTGAAAGCAACGAGAATAAAGAGACGGGAGAGGCACTATTCGATTACATCATTAATTCAAACCTAGCGGTGTGTAACCGGGTTAACTAACACCTTAGCCTTCGTATTCCGGGTTACTGAGAATTTCCAAAGTTGGGAGGAAGCGTTGAACATCACGCTGTCCACGGACCCGGAATATCTAAAGTAGAAAACTGGAGAGAATCAAATCAAGGGTATCCTTGGATCACAAATGGATTCGCTTCCGGGTTAACCTTCAGGTTGAAGATCCTTAACCGCAAAGAAACGAATGAAGAACTGACTGAAAGAAGTTAAGTTAGGTTATGAGAGCGAAACTCGCTAGAGAGTGCCCACATAAAAGTATAGACCTAATAGAGGAAAACGATGCGTATATCTTACCCAATCCACTTTCCCACCTACATAACTTTCCTTCTTTCTTCTTCCCTCTATACATTCCTGATTCCTCCTGTCACAGCCTTCCTTAGCCCTTCTCCGCTCCGCCAAAGCGCATGTCATCGGTTGGTTGATGAAATGTCGCGATAGTAATGGTAGGTGGTTTAAAAATATATCGCAGGTAGATTGTGGCAGTTCCTTCCTTCCCGACTAGAGCTGCTGTTCGATATTGTACTCTATTCAAAGAAAATTGATTGTCAAGTATAAAGGACCTGAGACTCTAGTTTTTCACATAAAAAAAAATGTTAACATTCTCTTCTTATTTGTCCATCTTCTGGTTTAACTTTTTTACATACTTTGGACTAAACCGAACCACTGAAAAATGGAAGCTCATTTTTTTCCTTATCAAAAAGCCCCGTTACACTGCCCCCTCCTTAGCTCGTGTTCGTCCCAAACACAGCTTCCTCCAGGATCTGTTTCTTCATAAAAACCCAACCTAACATCAATAACACCCAACCGACATTCTTCTTACCGATTGAACCTTTTTGGATACGATTGACGAAATCGTTTATCCTCGTGATGACAGTGGAGAGGCCTTTCCATTTCCTTTTTAGTTTTGGTGATTCCCCTTTTAGTTGTCGAGGATTATATAGATTATATATAGACACTAGATCGCCTTCGCTAAATCCAGGTCCGTTCGCCCTTAGGTTGTAACGGGTCTTCATCCTGTCGCTGGGCGATTGCAGATTACCCTGGAGCGTCTCGTGGTGGTTAGCTTGTTTCTGGCGCGATTCCAAACTTTAAATCACCTGTCAGGGTAATCTGTTTCCCAAAGATCATCGTTGCAAGTGACTTACCGGCATAATTGTGGTTAGCTGTTCTGTATGCCATTAAGAAGAACGATACGTAGCTTAACACCTTCCTTAGATGTTCACAAATAGTCCGGTAGAAACGTTCCACCATTCCAACAGATTGCGGGTGAAGTAACTTTTGCGCCTATCTATTGCAGGGAATTCTCCCGCCAGTTCAATCTCAATTATTTCGAATGGCACGCCAATTGTACTACTCCGAGTTTGATCTGGTTTTCGTCGGCTCCCGGTCTTAGGAAGTTAGAAGGTCGGTTGATGGGGGCAGATAGTGTAGATTGGATGGGGCCTTGACGCATCCGCCTGACAGGCCGTGGACTGCAGGTGACCTCATAATTCCCTACATAACACACAGGCGACCACAACAGTTTATCGTGACAGGTTGGTAATTCAAGCGAAAAACCTTCATGGCATCAACGAAAACTTCAGACTAAATAGAAGTTCATATCTTCAGGCTCGGACTGACGATAAATATCCACAGACATAAAGATTTTTGTCAGTTTTCCTGTACTGCAGGCGCCATTCAGTTAGCGGCCGGTGAGTGTGTGGTGATACTTGGCCTCAAAGCGAGTGACTTTCAGTTCACGGCCTGCCGGCGGCCTGTATGTAAATGACTGAATGGGGAATCTTGATATCAAGGTTCGAGTAAACCGAATCCGCGGCGGGCGGTAGCGTATATTCCTTATGTAATGTGTACGTCTATGAACCTGATACATATGTATCAAAGTAGCAAGTACACATGCCTCAATTACAGTCGTGCATGATTTACAGTCTTGCGATTGTCGAGTGTGGCGTGCCATCGAAGATCTTCTCGCGTGTCACCAAATAGCAGGTTTCCGACCGCTGCCCTAGATGAGCATTATGGATCTTTCATCATCTAACTGGGAACGATTATTTGCATCCTATGCGACGTCCCATCGTTTGGTTCCCTTTTCCTTTTCAAAATCCTATCTTGGATTTTCAGTAACTCCCAGTGTATTCAGCCACTTTTCAGCGTCACTTTGGTGAGATGTTTTTCCACTATGGCTTGTGGTCTTCATTCTCCTTTCATGCCAAGAGCAGGCTGCGGTCTGGCGCTGAGCAGGATCAATAACGTCATAAATTTTCGGAAGGTTCAGAGCACGGTAACAATAGGGGCGACAGGGGCCATGAAGACCACGAAAGCCCTCGACGTTCTCTTGTACCTACTCCGTACCCCTCCCCCGCAACCTTCATATCAAACATCTAGCCTTGTGTAGTGCCCTCAGACTGAGGGAATCCGGGCCTGAAAAGATAGTGGAGAAGCGGAGACGAAAGTTCGAGTTCACTGAGGGCTCCAAATTGTCAGAGGGCGTTTATCTAGAGACCACTAACAGTTTACGGTACTGGCACCTCCCGGTATACGCTAACGCTAGTCTCTTTCAAGCTGCAGTGCAAAGCTAGTGGAACGATGTAGAGCTGAGCTAGATAGGCTAGGTAGAAAACATAACTCAACCCTCGTCTGGGCTCTCGGTCTTAGGGACTTAGAGTGGAACAAGAAAGCCGACTACCTAGCCAAGCAGGGAGTTTCTCCCCTGGATTCAGGGACCAAGCTGGTCGGCAGACCAATAGGTGTCGAATCAAAAACGCTATTTTTAAGTACTACCAGTTGCGATACCACCAACTGTAGTAAGATCACTTGCAATTTTCACCTAGTTATTCGTAATGCCATGCACCTGGGCACATGACTGCAATGGTCACGAGAGAACAGAGAATATGAGGTAAGAAGGTTATGGTTTTTAGACCGGGTTAGAGACCCACTTAACCTATATAACTTCTGGGTAGAATTCTGTGCACCTTCCGATACATCGGCGAGCACTTGTGTAGCCAGTGGGTATAGGGAGCTTCTTCGAAGTTACTTTTTTCACAAGGAAAGAAGAGACTGTAGGTCGCTAATCCGTAAGTGCCACTGATCCCGATCTGGTGAGTATCCTTAAAGGGACCCCTAACGGCTTTTGGCGGTCTAGACTCAAACTTCTTAGAAAAGGGTTTGAGAGTTTAGTACGGTAGGGTTAGTGCGGCGGTCTCTCCTGTTTTAGCTATGGATCTTAGAGGCCAACACCAAATTCATTTAATTCTTTTTATAGCCGCAATATTTTTCATTCTATCTTCATAAAAAGTCTACTCCCAACTTTAATTGAGGAGTGGGCGAACAAAACGGCACATGTCCAGTTTTGCAAATTGTTCAGAAATCGCAAAAAACTGTTTCTGCCTCTGAACTGATCACATTAACTATTTATGAGTATGGTAGGTGGTGCTACTATTTGAACTCATTCAGACGGAAAAATTTTTTTTTAAATATGTTTAATACTTTAAGAGAAAAAATTAAAACAAAAATGGACATGTGCCCTTTTGCGGGGACAGAACTGGACATGTACCGTTTTGTGAAACCCTTTATTGTTTCCGCACTACGCGCAATAAAACACGCTTTTTGTTTGCGTTTTAACTTAGGTATTTATTAACACAAAAGAAGAACTAATATTTAGCACAATGTTTGATTACGTCTATTAATATATATATGTATATATTTTATGTATATTATTTATATTATATCAAATTCTCGATTAGCACGGATCTCGTTATCACTTCGAAGAGCTTTTCGGACCGAGTGTGTCGTAGATGCCGGAAATTGGATCTACGATAAACAAGATGGTGGAAAACGGCAAGATCACTGAACTTTGAGTTCGGTGATCGATGGAGTGTTCCGACTGATCGTTTTGATCGTGCCGGAAGTTGTTGTGTGACATTGCGTAAAGTTTGGTAATTAAACTTTACGCGGTCACTACATACTCCCCCCCCAGCGTAGCGTTAACGGAATGTTACCGCTTTAGGTGGCTTAACTTCGTTGTCGCGGTCACAACCGAAGGCTGGTTTTAGCCTGTCGATGGATATTGACTTGGTTGTGCCGTTCAATTTGACGACGAAGTGTTTTCGTAATCGTTTGATTACTTCGTATGGGCCCTCATATGGAGGTTCGAAAGGTTTTCGAACTCTGTCGATACGTATGAAAACGTAGTCGGCGTTCTCCAGGGCTTCTGGCACATAGACATCCTTTTGGACGGGTTGCCGAGGATGTATTGCCTTAATGTCCTGCATATGAGAACGAAGGCGAGAGAGGAATTCTGATTCTTCAATTGGATTTTCATCGGTTGTGATAGAAATCGAATTGGGAAGTCTCAGATTCTGACCATATACGAGCTCGGCTGGTGAGCATTGTAAGTCGGTCTTAATTGCCGTGCGTATGCCTAACATGACAAAGGGCAAATCTTCACTCCAATGAGTAGTGTTGTCCCTTGCCATTAAGGCTGCTTTTAGTTGCCTGTGAAACCGTTCAACCATCCCGTTTGCTTGCGGATGGTAGGCGGTAGTCCGAATTCGATGAGTGCCAAGTAATTTGGCAACTTCATTGAACAGTTTCGATTCGAACTGCGTACCTTGATCGGTTGTGATCTCAAGCGGTACGCCGAATCGTGGGACAAATTCAGTGACGAATTTTCTTGCCACTGTTGAAGCTGAGATATCCCGAATTGGGTATGCTTCGGGCCATCGCGTGAATCTATCGACTATCGTTAAGATATAAGAGTATCCACGAGATGGGGGTAGGGGTCCCACTATATCCATATGGATATGGTCAAATCTATTATTTGGAAGTTTGAAAGCTTCCAATGGAGATTTGGTATGTCGTGAAACTTTGGACTTTTGGCAACCTAGGCATGATCGAGACCACTCATTGCAGTCTTTATTGATCGATGGCCAGAAGTATTTCTTGGTAACGGCTCGTCTTGTAGCACGAATACCAGGATGGGAGAGACTATGTTCGGAGTTGAACGCTTG
Source organism: Thereva unica (assembly GCA_949987705.1). Lineage (NCBI taxonomy): Eukaryota > Metazoa > Arthropoda > Insecta > Diptera > Therevidae > Thereva > Thereva unica. The sequence goes on along the minus strand of OX465285.1, from coordinate 23,006,949 downwards.
TCTGCGTAAGGAAGTGGGTATGTAAGGCCTTGGAATGCCTATACTATTTTCACACCACACCTGATGGGCGGTAAATGGTATTGGTGTGAGGACTAGTTTTACCCGTGAGCCGTTGCTGGGGTGCTCTTGTAGAGACTTTAGCTCTGTGTCACCTTGTTGAGCCTGAGCCAGTGTAGGCAGGTCGAAGGTGATCGAGTCGACGTTGTCGGTTGCTAGTGAGCGCGACAAGTAGTCTGCGACAACGTTTTGTTTACCAGACACATGTCTGATGTCTGTGGTAAACTGAGAGATTAGACCCAAATGTCTGGTCTGTCGAGGGGATCGTTCGGTCTTTGTTTGAAGGGCGCGAACCAGTGGTTTGTGATCAGTATAGACCACGAAATTGCGTCCTTCAACGAAATAACGGAAGTGTTTGATCGCTGCATAGATTGCGAGGAGTTCGCGATCGAATGCAGAGTACTTCCGTTCGGTTGGTGACAGCTTTTTGGAATAAAAAGCTAGAGGTTGCCACCGATGACCGTTGAATTGTTCCAAAACGCCTCCGATTGCATAATCAGAGGCGTCAGTCGTAAGACTGTATTTTGCATCCTCGATTGGATGGTTCAGCAGAGTTGCTTCAGCCATCGAGGTTTTCACCTTGAGGAATGCCGCCTGACATTCTGCTGGCCAGTCAAAAACTTTATTGGCACGTGAGCGGTTGAGAAGGTCTCTCAAATGCTCGTTTATAGGCACCAACTGTTCAGCCAATTTTGGGATAAATCGGTGATAGAAATTCACCATTCCCAAAAACTTCTGGATCGATTTGACAGAAGTTGGAGGTGCGAGATCAACGATAGCCTGAACCCGATCGGAGGATGGAAGTATTCCATCCTTTGTGATGCGGTGGCTTAGAAACTTGATCTCTTGTGCACCAAAAACGCATTTCTCTAGCTTAATGGTTAAACCGAAGCTATCGAGGCGTTTAAAGAGCTCTTCGAGGTGAACGATATGCTCATCCTCGGTTTTGCTGGCGATAAGTATATCGTCCAAGTATACATAAACGAAGTCGAGATCTCTCGTAACTTCATTTATGAACCTTTGAAAGGTTTGGGCTGCATTTCGTAAGCCGAATGGCATACGAGTAAACTCATATAGGCCGAATGGCGTAATGAGTGCAGTCTTATGCACGTCTTCTGGGGCGATTGGTATGTGATGGTATGCACGTACCAAATCAACCTTTGAAAATATTGTGCAACCGTGAAGATTCACGGAGAAGTTCTGTATGTGCGGGATTGGATATCTATCCGGCACAGTGACGGCATTAAGGCGACGGTAGTCGCCGCATGGCCCCCAATCATGTGAGTCCCGTTTAGGAACCAGATGAAGCGGAGATGCTGCGGGGGACGACGAAGGTCGACAAATCCCCAATTGGACCATATGGTCGAACTCTAACTTTGCCACCTTCAGTTTCTCCGGATGGAGTCGCCGAGCGGTGACAAATGGTAACTGCCCTTTAGTTACAATGTGGTGTTGCACATTGTGTTTAACCGGAAGGTTAAAATTGGGCGGTTTTGTTAACGAAGCGTACTTCGTTAATAGCTCTTTGTATATGCCAATAACTCGGCATGGAATTGTTTCGGGGTTGTAGTCGACGGTAGCGCACACGTTAATTCGAAACTTCGTGCGCTTGTCGACTAAATGCCGATATTCAAAATCGACTGACAATTTGAACTTAGTTAAGAAGTCCGCCCCGATAATGGCTTTAGTGGTGTCGGCTATAATAAAGTTGTAAACATATCGTCGGCGTAAGTTCAAGCAACTTAGTGCCGAAAGTTCGGATCAGTGATCCGTTGGCCGCGTACAGAAGGACGTTCGGGCTACCGTTATGGGCCGGGAACGCCTTGGCGGGAACAATTGAAACGTCAGAGCCCGAATCAATCAGAAAGTCCATCCGATTGTTGGTGTCTCTGACGAATAAACGATATGAGCGGCCGGTTATATGCTCGCTCATGTCGACCCCCTGACTCTCTAGTTTTTTTTAGATTGGGTGGTGGCCGACTTTTTCTTAGCCGGCTTGGCTTGACCACCACCGAAACTGCAGGGGGCCTTACAGGTGCGAGCTTCACTACCATAACGGTAGTGAAAGTAGCACAGGCTACCCCTGGCTTGATTGGCCCCTTGTGGCCGATTGGCCGAGGGCTGTCGGGAGCCGCCCTGCCGATTGGCAGGTGTTCGGCTTCTCGGTTTTCGCTGGCCTCGGTCCAGCCTGTCCAGCCGAACTGTCAGCCTATTGATGGCGCTTTGCAGCGCCACCAAAGTGGGTTCCGCTGTGGCTGGAGTATTGGCTTGAACGGCGGACGCGTATGAGGCGCCTCCATGTGGAAGCACCTCCCAAACCTTGTCCGCTATGGCGGCCAGTGCGGGTAACGACTGGTCAGCAGCGGTGGCCAACGTGACCTGGATGGCCTGTGGAAGCCTACGCTCCCACAGGTTCCGGATCAGGTCGTCGTTGACTGCTGCCGATCCTCCGGCTAGTGCCTTGAGAGCCTGGAGGAACTCAGAAGGTTTTCGGTCTCCAGGCTCTTGCACTGACAACAGCTGCTCGAGTCTACGCTTCTCAGAAGTGCCGTACTTCTCGAGCAGGTGTTGTTTTATTTCTTCATAGGAAGAAGTGGCAAAGTTTACGGTGCTATGCCGCACCGCTGTTACCGCCTCTTCTGGCAGTGCGGCCATAACATTGTAAACTTTTATTCGGTCCGATCTGCAGCCCGCCAATTGGAACATTATGTCCGCCTGGTAAAACCAGGAGGCGGGCTGGTGTACCCAGAACTTTGGAATATCGTACTTTGTCACTTTGACGCCGTCGACTTCCGAAGTTCCGGGCTTTGGCTCTTCTTGGTGAGATTCCCTAACTCCCATCAGGTTGTCTTGTGGTGTAGACATTTCGTTAAAAAAATCAATCAAAATAATAAAAAAATTAAAAAAAATTTGAATTGAGTGGACGGAAGTAACAAATCGTTATAACCACTGATTAAATTCCAACAAAATTCCAATTAAAATTGTAAAAATGATTCCAAACCCCCGAATTTTGGTGCAATGGTCGAGAAACAAAATATATATATATATATATATATATATATATATATATATATATGTATATATATGTGTGTATATGTAAGTTAATGCAAAGTAAAATTTTTATGCCAATATATGTCGAAATTGTATGCAATTATATAATTAAAAAAATTTTATGCAATATATTGTATATGTATGATTAAATTGTATGTAAATATATAATAAAAAATTTCATGCTCATATTATGTTTCAATTGTATGTCAATCAAAATCATCAACAATAATCAAAATCCTCATGCAAATAGAAATATGTACATATGTATATGAAATGCAATAAATGGTATGTAATATAGTAAAATAAATGTATATCAAAGTATAATAATGTATATAAAAAAATTTTTTTAAAATAAATCGTAGCTAGAGCTTTTAAATCAAATTCAATTTATATTTTTAGTGGTATTTTAAAACAAAAAAAAACTAAAAAAATCAAAGGAAACCGATAAACAAAGAAAATAAATTAAAAAAACTATATTATTATTCTGAATAAAGTTGTAGCTGTTGTTCTTAGTTTTCCTTATGTAGATTTTAGCCGTGGTGGATGTCAATTCATATGGATATGTCAATTCAATGCCAGTCATAAATAACGGTTTAACCGAATATTTTGTGTAGGTACATATATATATAATTGCCGCTATCTTTGCTCGACTTTAAGAATATTCTAATTATTGAATTTTGAGTTTTTCTTAATTTTTGTATGCAAGCGAAGAATATCTCACTTATGTATGTATATATAAATTTAATAAAGTTCCGAACTGTAAGTTGTTAATGAGGAACTTTTCGATTCAATTAATTATTGAAATTTTTACTTCCCCGTTATTCCTGTGTTCTTTTTAATGGAGTCACTTCCACAATGCACTTTCAGAGAATTTTAAAAACAATGAATTGATTTTATTTGTTATGCGTGGTTTTTTTTATATAAAAAAAATCATATATCAGGAAAACAAATTTTAGGGAAAAACTTTCGTGCACTACAATTTTGTATCGCGTGCTCCGAATTCGAGGTCACCAATATTGTTTCCGCACTACGCGCAATAAAACACGCTTTTTGTTTGCGTTTTAACTTAGGTATTTATTAACACAAAAGAAGAACTAATATTTAGCACAATGTTTGATTACGTCTATTAATATATATATATGTATATATTTTATGTATATTATTTATATTATATCAAATTCTCGATTAGCACGGATCTCGTTATCACTTCGAAGAGCTTTTCGGACCGAGTGTGTCGTAGATGCCGGAAATTGGATCTACGATAAACAAGATGGTGGAAAACGGCAAGATCACTGAACTTTGAGTTCGGTGATCGATGGAGTGTTCCGACTGATCGTTTTGATCGTGCCGGAAGTTGTTGTGTGACATTGCGTAAAGTTTGGTAATTAAACTTTACGCGGTCACTACACCTTGAATGGACATGTGCTCTTTTGCAGGAACCCAACTGGACATGTTTTTTTGTTTTTAGCCTTTTAGGGAGCTCCCTGGCCCCCTTAGAGGCAAGGGGAGATTTTTCTGGTATTTTTTCCTAATAGTAGGGTCTGTTACGCAAATTTTAAGGGGTCATAGTGCCCCACGGCTTGTTTTGGGCCGTGGGAGGCAAAAGTGAGGTAAATTTTAGTGCATTTTTAGTGCAGTTTATGATGCACATACAAATCGATGTAATTAGAGCCCCAGGTGAGGTGCAATGAACTTCCATTGTTGATTAAAAACTTTTTTGTATGAAATACGTGCCCTTTTGAAAATCCACATTAACGAATGGTTAAAAAATATGAATATTTGTAGGACATGTGCCTTTCTGCAGGGAAACCGTTACTTTGCTAACAAAAAAATATTACATGAAAGTGATTTTTGAAGTGTCTGAAATTGAAATTAGTTGCAGTTTAGTGTAATGAACACGATTCCATCAAAAAACTTAAAACGGCCAACCATGGACATGTGCCGTTTTGTTCGCCCACTCCTCAATTATTCCCCCATTCCCTCATTTAATATGCTCGTGAAAAAAATCAACCATTTAACTTACCGATCACGACCACAACAAAAGCAAATCCTTTTAGTCCACTCGTCCCCGGGAATTTTATGTGCATTTCTTTGCTTTCTCTCTAAAACGGAAAATGTTTATGCACTTTCTTCTATGCAGGAGCGCCGGCACACATAGACGTCCTCGCTCACCCCTAACTACCGGCAATTTCGTACGTGCGAACCTCCTTATGGATGAATTGCTGCTCGACTGCGCCTCCTCGGAGGTTGGCGCGGAAGTACTGCACATCGATACATTATGTAAATTTTGATTTGCCACTTCTGCACGTAATCGCAAGAAATATTAACCTTTTCGAAATTATAACATAAATTTCCTCTTAAGGATTTTAAACGAGAATTTATGGCATTAAGGAAGTGCACACACACATGCACACCCGGGAGAAACTAAAGGCCCCGCATATTCTCACGTTTCGGGTTTTAAATGCATCCGCGAATAAAGGGTAGAAGTTTCAAATTGGTTTTTCTTTCGGGGTGTGGAGTTTTTTTCAATATTTTTTTAGGTTACACTAATGCGAAAATATCCTTTGTTGCTGGAGCTTGAGGGGCTGCGAGTGGCCCTGCTTAAGTAAGTGACATCCTTATATGCATATTTCTGCAGGGACTTGTTCTTGAGGAGCTTCTAAGAAAATAAGTCTAGCAAAGTGCTCTTATGGAAGCCCTTTTACATAGTATAGCGTTTTGGACTTACGTTGCGGTGGCTTACCTGGAAGTTGCACTAATGAAGATGAAAACTTAAAAGAAGCATTGTCTTTAAAGAACCTCTTTTCTCAAGAGTAGGTTATTTGTTGTTTGAAGTTGAAGCTTTGTAAAACAGACACTGACCTAGACAACACAACACAATGAAAAGTATTTTAAAACTGAAACATTACTTGTCGTTCCAGCAGCAGACCGGATACCCAACGGACACTCAATAATGGTGGCAGCGGTGGGATTCGAATCCACGCCTCCAAAGAGACTCGTGCCTCGCTAAACTTAAAAAAAAATTAACACACTTCAAGACGAGGTCGAGATGAACGTCAACCAAGTGGTCCGAATCTCCAGTATTACCAAAAGAAGCATTCCCACTAAGGGCCTTTGAGCTTATCAAATAACGTTTCAGTGAGTCACCCCTTGGACATAGTTCCTTCCGCCTTCCCAGTCAATGGCGCTTTGGGTTTTAAAATTAAATAAGAAAACCCATCTGTTGTGAAAGATTTTACGAAAATGGGGCTCGGCTATGCTCCATGGTGCTCCCAACTCCACACAGACCCTTATCGTCTGAGTCCTCTGGTTGGTCCAGAAATATAAAGAAGAGTGGTGACTGTCTGGGTATGCTTTCTGTCCCGGTAGGGGGCTCATTACGGCTCCCGCTTGTCCTCTTCTGAGGTCTTTGTTTCCCTGCATAGTAGCACAATAGATGGACCCAGAATGGGGTTACCTTAACCACCATCTTGCCTCTGGTCTTTTGGAAAAGAGTTTTTAAAGCGGGGTGTACTCCGTAGGGCTATCCAGTTCCACTCCGGTCCTCCTTGCCTTGGCCTTCTTCAGCTTAATTGATCCATAAAAGTCTCATGAGTTTGGTATGGTAGGAAGGGAAAGGTCCATCCTGACAGAACCTGCATATCAAGGTAAGGCATTAGACAACTAGGTAAGTCCGATAGATACAGGATGCAAAAATGAAATGGTCGCAAGCATCACCGCGGCGATGAAGCGGGCATGTGACGCCTCCATGCCACAACATTCAAAACTCCGAAGATGTCTACCGAACTTTTGGTGGAACGATGAAACCGAGGAGCGTCGAAGGATTTGCCTAAAAGTAAGAAGATGCTGTCACCGAAGGCGGGAATGGCCTTAGCTCGAGGAACTCCTTATAGAGTACAAGGCGGCAAGAAGAAGGTTTAAAAATGTCATCTGAAAGAGTAAAACGGAGTACATGAAGAGTCTATGCAAAGCAGCGTCAATAAACCGTGGAGGTGCTTACAGGGTAGTGCTATCGTGAATTAAGTGCAAGCTTTCCCCAACAATTACCTCCCTGTAATGCTACAATACATATTATGGACCCTGTTCCCACAGAACAGGGATAGCCTGCCTGCAGTAAACTTAAATGAAGCAGACACCTCAGAGGTAAGGGAGGAAGAAATTGTGGAAGCCACCAACAGGATTGCCGTTGTCCTGGACGGTATACCAGAGGGCAAAGCGGCAAAGCAACAGATTACTCCCAAGCGCTGAGGATGAAAGCGGTTTGTCGGAAAGGCAATTCGATTTCAGGAAAGCTAGATCGACAACGGATGCCATCAATATGGTTAATAGCCTTGCAAGGGTAGCCAAGGATGTGAATAAAAGCTGCGCCTTGACATCCCTTGATGTGAAAAATGCCGAAGATTGTCGAGGCGTTGATAAAAGCTGATACACCGATGTATAGAGTGCGCATTGTGATAGACTTCCTTGTAGTAGGACACCACACTACGAGTCAGATGAGAAAGTAAAGGAGTATAGCAGAACTTGCGGAGTCCCCCTAGGCCCTGTTCTGTGAATCGTCTTGTTTGATAAAGTTCTGGTAACACGACTCCTGCGAGAAGGTATCGCTATTGAATTCCCGATGACATCGAGGTAGATGTAGTAGGAAAGCAACTCGACGAAATCGAGCTATTCGCGAACGAAGCGATATGGCGCTGAGAGCGCTGGTCTAATACTAGCTGAGCACAACACGGAAGTAGTGCTAATCAGCCAGCGGAACAAAGTGGAGACCACAGCGGTGAAAGTAAGTTCACAGGTAATTCGCTTTCAGCCCGCACTAAGGTATTTGGGAGTGATGATTGACCAAAGGCTCAACTTCAGGATGCACTTGGCGGGCATAGCGAAAAAAGTTTTCGGCATCAGCGCAGAGCTCGCGAAGATGCTGTCTAATATAGGGGGCCCCAGGCCAAGCCGACGCTTCCTCATCACAAGGCCCTATTGTATGCAACGCCAGTATAGGCTGCGGCATTGGACAGAACGGGCAATAGGAGGAAAATAAATTTTTAGTATCGGTTAAGTGCCCTTCGGGCATGCTGTACAACCGACGAAGCAGCATGCCTGATAGCTCGAATGATCCCTATTGGTTTTCTTGCAATAGAGGATAAGAGGTTGTACGACCCGAAATATGCAAGAGGGGAGTCCAAGGACGAGCGGTGGACTCCGGCGCGCAGCCAGTCCATCGCAAAATGGCAGAAGAAGTGGGGGAGTCTACTAAGGGTCGAGGGTGCTATAAGGGAGCATGTGGAAGTGAGTTATAATCTCACACAGTTTCTGAGTAGGTATGGAGGTTATCGGGCATACTTCTCCGCTTCCGGTTAAATGATTCACCGTTCTGCTCGGATTGCCCGAACGATAAAAAGGGAGCGGAACATGTCTTCTTTAAATGCCCGAGATTTGCGGAGACCGGGCTGGTATGGAAGCAGTTGTTGAAGTGCAGTTAACTCCTGAGGACATCTCGGACCATATGATAAGGTCGGAGGGAGAATGATGGAAGTGGAGCTAAAGGCCATTCCCTGGAAGCTAAAGCAGTACGAAGCCCAAAGAAATAGAGTAAGGCAAAGAAATGCAAGGAGAGATAGCTGCTAGGTATCTAGATGGCTAGATTGTACTGGCTCTGTTGAGTACCTTTGAGGGATTCCTTTTTTAAGGGTCGGGAACTGCTGGTATGATCAACAAGTCGAAGCACCCCATTGGAACCGAAATCAGCAAGAACCCGCCTAAGACAGGGTAATTCAAAAATACAAATTCGATCCCCCACCTAGCACCAAAGTTCACTCGAGACACAGCCAAAGTTAAGCCGAATTCTCCAAGCTCAGCCAAGACACAGCGAAGTTCAAAAGCTCATACGAGGAATATGGAAGTTCAACTAATGTCTCACACAAGCGGCGCTCACCAGCATACAAGACCAAATCCACACACAGGATCCCACATAACTGGAATGTAATTCTTATCCCACACAGCATCCTAACCTCAAAGCTCCCACAAGATGCCACCCAAGACCCACCACTGCGAATTTAAACTAGTTCCACACAGGTGGCGCACCCTTTTAACTCAAGACACAAACCGCAAAAGCTTCAACCTAAGACACAAAGCAAAAGCTCGATTACGGAATATTGTGAAACAGGTGGCTCAAAAACCGCATAGCCCTACTGCTGTGTTCGTGTTGGGATTAAAATTTAGTTCTGCGCTGACGTACCAAATAGAGAGACTAAATCAACTGTCTCTGTCGCCTTGACAAGGTACCTTCTGTTTCAGCTGTTACCTCTGTAATATTGCCACGTATCGTTGGACTAAAAATATTTGGCCATTAAGTATATTTAGAAATTCATCAATGCACCACAGAAGGGTAGACAAAACAGAACATACTTTTGCTACAGTGCCCTTCAGAGACCCCTCAAATTGATGGCCCACTTGACTCACTCACACGGCGTGAAGCCCTGTGGTCTAAGAATTTGTTTATGAGCAAAACAATTCAACTGTGGGCCAGCCAATACATACGGTTAGTCAGCTCCTAGACTTCCACAGACGCCGCTTAACCTGCCCTATCCGTCACCTAACCTTTGAGTTAAACTTACCCCTATCTATTACACCAGCGCTTGGCAATAAGAGACCTTGGGATCGACACGATTATTATACAACACTGCGGCCCCTGTGCGTCGAGTCGAGTCGTGATTCGTGACAAGTTTTTTAAGTTGAAGAAAGTGACGTTTCAATCGAATTACGATTCTTACTCAGCATAGTGGTCTAGAGTAGAAGTGCTAAGTTAGAGCTTAGCCCTCTACGCTGAAAGTCGCAATTCCACTGAAACGTCACTTTCTTCAACTCACAAATCACGACTCGACTTTCAGCACAGCGGCCTGCATTACCCCATGATGTGGAAGCCTTGACCCACTCGTAGCATAATCGGTAGAGGTAGGGTAGACTTCTGAGCATAGGATTCTAAATAAAAAACGGCATTTTATCACTGGTACCAAAACAGCTGTTGCCACTAAATTAACGTCCACCTAAACCATGTACCTTTTGCTGGTTAAAAAATTATTCAATTTCGTAGGAGACACAAAAATCGTGCTTTATCATCACCACCATCCCATCTAACCGTGGAAGCCTTGTTTACAGAGCTCCTCTAGTCGGTCCATCTGCAAAAGCATCTTAAGGGAAATAAACATTGTCCCAAGCAGATTCCCACTTCGCTTTTTAAATATCACAAAATCTTGTCCTTGAAATTTCCATTATTGGAAGCGGCGGCAAGTTTCCATTCGGTGATTTATGTGCAAGTAGCGACACGTTCCCCCGGCTTAAGGCCGCCGCAATGAATTATTTATCACGAAAAATCCGAACAGTTTTAAGTACGGGCGCTGTTCGGAAGTCGCGCGTAAATTATTCAGCGTAAATTAGAAACCTGCTCGTCATGATGCCAGCAACAAACGGCGGACTTAGCGTGCTGAGTTCAGGAAGCTGCGAGTTTAGAATTCTGCTAAAACACCACCGAAAATTTGCATCCGACTTCCTCCGGCTCGGATTGCGCCAACTTAAGTTCGAGGAAATCCAGTAAAAAATGCGCATTTTCTTGGCGAATTTCGCTGATTTCGAATGCATGATTTTCATTGAAACCCCAGACGGATTGGCGTTCGTTCAATCAACGTGTACCGCGGAGCATGACAACAACAATGTAATATGCCATATAAAGATATGCTCTGGAGCGGCGGATTGGATAACACCAGCACACATGCCACGATTATCCTTGAACGCAACGACGAGGATGAGCCTCAGCAACGAATGCCACGAGGACGACGGGGGTGGTTTTTTCACGAATCTGGACGGATTAACGACTTTGCATGGATTACCCCAGATATATGTGTATCCGTTAAACCCGGTGGCAATTAAGCAAAATAATTGGTCAACAGTCGGTGCCACGTGAATGTTTTGTTTTCTAGGCATCAGAGCCATTCTCCTCGTTGCTTAACCCTTTCGCTTGTCTGGGTTGGGGTTGGCCGGGGTTTGGAGAGGCGATGGCGGATGTGGGCAGCGGGACACGGGGACTCGACTACTAAACACACACACCCAATCTGAATCGGTCTGTTAGCAAGGATCATGCTTAGATTAAGAGATTGTTTTATATGCAAATATTGCCATTGTGGAGCTCTAGTCAGGCGTTGCCATTTCAAATGGACCTTTTTATGCTGGGAGCTACTAGCTGCTAACTAAGCAGATAACAGAGGTGCAAACAGATTAAGTGAATAGTTGTAGGTCTAATTAATTAACGGTTGTTTTATGCTTTATTTGTTTGCAGGCATTTTGAGATAGATAATACGGAATATTCGTGGTGTTTAATATGGCTTTGGATGGATTACAAAAGAGGGGGGCAAAAGACGCACTTCATTACGAAACTCTGTAACATTTGTGTAGGATTTATTGGAAATCGATGAGTTTTATTGTTCTCTTCTATGACGACGCTATGTGACTTTATTCTTTTAAAAAATACTCAATGGGTTTGTAGAAAGTTGTTGCTACTCAATGTTTTACTTACTCTAATGTTTAGATGTGTTATACCCTGGCAGACAGACGTCTTTAATTCTCAATCAACGCTAATCATCGTTTCCTGGGCTACGAGTCACCCTTAATTGTTAATCGATAACACGTTTGGGAAGTCTATTAAGGAACGCTGGATCCACAGACTTAGTTCTTCCCTTGCCATTGCGTTACAGGCTCGCAACGCGCCATCTGCCACTGCACCGTTTTTGGCTCCAATCCGACATACTGTTAATCGTAAGATTATGCTTCATCTCTATGGGATGAATATGGAATTTATACCTGGTATCAGGCCGCCGCCACTTCTACTACTAATCGTCTGTCCAAAGCCGCTGTTCACACTGGCGCTGCTTATATCAGAACTGATCTAATCCCTCTCGCCATCAAGAGGCGACGACTCGGTCTAGCTGGGCAGCTTACTCCGCAGCGCTGCACCGCCATGACTTCCAAGGCTGCCTTAAAATTTATCCTGCGTTCGAACCACTGACATATAGTAATGGACTGCTAAATGAACAAAATCCCATACAAAAAAGTGGCACCAAAAACTATTGCTGCCTCACTCCCACGTTAAATTCCTATGAACTGTAATCGTCAGCACATGTCAGCGATGTAAACATAATTAGAGGAAAATAGACAGGTATAGTTTTCGTTCTTCTGTCTCACTCTTGAGCTATTTTGAAAACTTCGTTAAACAGGGGAAATAACCGTCACAGTTTTGAGATAAATACATTTAAATGCTGGTAAATAAAAATGAGTGATGGAAATATATTTCTATTAATTATTACAGACATTTTATCACTTATTTCCTCTTAAATTCGAAGAAATTTTTTTTGTTTACGTAAAAAAGGTTCTCTATATCTGGAGAAAAATGGTGCCATTCAGCATTGTCAATCAGCAGTCCATTCCTATATGTCAGTGGTTCGAACATTACTCCCAGGTACGTTAACACGGGTTGAGCGTGAATGAGCGTGTTCTCCTAAATTGATCCTTATGGACATTGGCTTGTTCCGTTTGCTGATCAGCCCAGCTTCTGTTTTGTACTAAACAAGCGTCATACCAGAGCTTTCCAACCACGCCTTTTTCCCAGATCGCTTCACAATTCAATCTCATCAAGACGTCGTGCGATGCTCGCAACCTCTATATCATCTGTGAACCTGATTGCAACCGTTCTCTTTTGGAAGTCATAGCCTCTAGAAATAATTATAAATTGCGATCCGCAGTAGAGGATCCAGGACGGATTCCTACGAAAAGCCGTATGTTGTCCTATACACCGCCGGTCCATCGTCATTCACAATAAAGTGATTTACCCCGGCGGTAGTCGATTACTACTCATACCGATCGGTGATCTAGGAGTTTTTTGATCATTTCTGATCGGCAAGCTTTTAATTGCAGTAAGTTATGTAAACTTATAGGTTCACTTATACAAAAGTACTTTGGTGTACCTAGTTTGATCAACCCCTCGACTATTTTGCTATTTTGACGTGGAGGGTTATCAATGCGCTAGCCCTATTCATTGCGTCAAGTAGCCAGTACATAACAGTACATAGTAACCTTCATAAAAGAGTTAGTACTTTTTCCAATACCTCAAAATCCATTCAGAAGTTCTTCAACGCTGGAGAATTGAATGCCTTTCTTTGGCCTGAAAATTCTCCTAACCTAAAATATAAGGCTGCTTCTGGCACTACGGAAGGTTGATGCGATCTTCAATTTTGATGGTTGTCTCCTGATCTTACCTCTATAGACAATTGCTGGGCCTTTCTTAAACCCAAAGTATTAGGTTTGGGAAAAAGTTCGTGACGTTTTCCCTATAGATGGCGTCAATTGCAAATAAGTCACGAAGCATACTGTTCGCTAAGATCACTCTAGCTTAATTGGTTCATTAAAGTCCCATGAGTATAGTAGGAAGAGGAAGCTCCATCTTGACGGAGCCTTCATATCAGGACAAGGTATTATACAACTGGGTTCGGCCGGTGCCAGAAGAGATCGTTAAACAACAATACAAAAAATACCCACTACAATGAAGCCCTCTAAACGAATAACTTTACTGCTTCGTGTGGTTTGCCGGATCATTTTAGCTGATTAGCTTCTAGTGGCCACTACGAGGTTATGATTGCATTTCCACCTGCCCAAGATAGTTACGGCACGCGCGTATTTTCATTCATTATTTGCTGCTCATGCTTTCTTGCTATTGATTGACCACCGTGCTGCTAATTAGGATCAGTGTATCATTGGCGATAGTTCCAGTTGAGCTTGGAATCTAGCGTCGTTCTTAAGTATCTGGCTTGTTCTGAAAAGACTATAGTTCAGCTTGAGATGATGTCAGTCCAGTGACGGCAGTATTCGCCTTCTGATTCGGAACGAGACATTACTAAGCGCTTTCTTTGATAGGTGACGAGTGTTACTTCAGTACTTAATCATCGAAACTGGTACAGTGGTTGGGAAGTTGTGTTGGTTCGCTCGCTTCCGGTCTGGTAATTGCGATGTGTAAGTCGATGTGTTACGTCATCCAAGGATGAAATGGGTCATCTAACCCAAACAGAAGAAATTCTTGAAAAGGTCCAGCGTGATGCGTTCCTCATGATTTAAGCTCGAAAATTATGATATACTAAATTGACAAATGCGATGCTCTGCTGCAATGCAATAAAATCGATGCATTTCTGGAACGTCTCATAATCAGTGATGGAAATGGAAACAAACAACCTGGACTTCTTCTTCTTTGATGGCTCTACTGTCCAATTCGAGCTTTGATCTCCATCAGCTTCTTCCTCCAGACGTCTCTCTGCTCCACAGCTTGTCTAGTTTCTTGTATTGAGTGCATTGCAGTTTTGCTGCATCGGCCTTAACGTTGTTTTCCCGTGGTTTGCCAACTGGTCTTTTGCCATCTGGTAGTAGATACATGGTTTCTTTTGTATCCTTAAGTCATTCATTCTTTGGATATGACCAGATCAACGTCAACTGCCGTAGCTTGGTATGTGTCGAGAGTTTACACTATTTATATAGATCGTACCATTCAAGATTGTAGCGTATTCTCCATGCATTGTCTTCATTGATTAGGCCGTATATCCTTCGGAGAACCTTCCTCTCAAATATATCCATCTTGTCAGCGGATTTCTGGAAAACAAGGACAAGGATGGTGAATTGTCAGAAACGTTCGCTGATAGTACTGGCCCTGGTGTATTCACTGGTCACCTAGATGAGGATCACGGCATTGCTGGGTGTTCAAAAGGTAAACGGGTGTGCCAGGCATACTAAGATCTGGGTTAAAAGGCACACGAGTATCGATGGGAATGACAGGCTAACCAGAGATCGGCTTCGGAGTTCCGAAATCATACCTTGCCAGGGCTGAGTGACCATTTCAAAAATGAGTACTCGAGGAACTCCAGAAACTGTTGGATACTGAAGACACGTAGAGAAAGTTAATGAAGTGATAAGGCTGCCCTTGAAAGTGATAAGGGAGACCCTTTTAATACAGCAGTGATTCCGAAGCGATGGCTTTTGGTATCAGCTGAAAATAATGACAATTGTTGAAGATGACATCTGTTACCTGCACTCAAAATTTTCTCAAATTCCTCTTCAAAGCCATATAAAATGTCAAATTTTAGTAAAACTCTTTACTTCATCTAAAATACTTGAAAATACTAACATTAACCTTATTAAGAAAGTAGTAAAAAATCTAATTTAAATACAGCTTCAAATACTAGTCACATTAAGTATGTCCAGAATTTAACATCGTTGAGAACTTCCCACACTTATTCGCTGTCAATTCTTTAGGGCTGCCATCCTCGACTATTTTGCCTCCTTCAAGAACAATTATCCTGTCATAGTTCAACAGCGTCGACAATCGATGCTGCAGGATTAAAAAAATAATTAATTTTTTCCTTGGGGTGATTATATATAGACAGAAAAAGCACACTCACAGCGATAGTTATTATCGTCCTTCGTTGGAATGCATTGTGAGCAGCATTCATCAATGCAGCCTCAGTAGTGCTGTCTAACGAGCTTGTTGCTTCATCTAATACAAGACAAACAGATCCTCTCAGGATGGCTCTGGCTAGGCAAAAAAGTTGCCGATGTCCTGCGCTCAAATTTCCACCACCGTCGATGATTTCAGTATCTGCAGTAAAACGAGGATGAGATAAAAAAACAAGCAAGCATATGGACAATCGTGAAGCTCTTCGTATATGTCCTTATAAATCCCACTTACCGAGTCCCCGTGGTAGCCCGTTAACGATGTCCTTAAGTTGAGCCAGTTCCAGACAGTTCCACAGTTCCAGATCTGAATAGTACCCTCGTGGATCTGAATTCTGCCTGATAGTCGCATTAAAAAGGTGGACATCCTGCGGAATTATGGATAGCCTCGACCTAATCTCATCTGGATGGACCGCAGTTATGTCGACTCCGTCGATTAAGATCCTGCCCTGAGTCACTTCGAGCACTCCGAAAAGGGACAGTGCCAAAGAGGATTTGCCGCTGCCAGTACGTCCGCACACTCCAATCTAAAGTTGAAATTGAAAAATTGTTTAACATGACTTATATGGGATATGGGGATGTGGGAGTGAGTTATTTATATGCCGGCTCCCTCAATACATGCTTTATGTCATCCCCCGTGTGGCGCACACACAGTAGTGCCTGGACAGTTTCATAAAGGATAAGAGCCATGACACATACAGGATGTTTATGTGAATGCGGAAAATTGTACGGGGATGGTCTGTTTGGCTTGGTTTTTGTGTGTTGGGGTGGGGGTTGAAGGGGAGTGTGAGACTGGTACACCAAAAATTTTACCCTCTGTCCTGCTGGAATTTTTAGTGATAAGTCCGTGATGACATTTTGCTTTTGTCCTTGATACCGAAGGCAAACATTTTCAAAAGTGATGTCACCTCTTTGTGGCCACGAAATTGGTACTGGATTGTCTGCAAAATTTATTCAAACTATTTAGAAATATCTCATCTATGTTTGGATAAGCAAAAAGCATGTCCACACATACACACACACAGTCACACATCGAACATGCACGGAATTAGCTACAAACATTTTCTAGTCTACGAGAAATCGAGTTTATTATGGCTGTCAGGTTCAGCGTGTTCTGTTTGTTGTCCAACGGAATTACTTTGCTAGATAAAGCTAATCTTTTATACATTCACAAACGAGCTGAGGATTAAGCAATTATTTTACTACAACCCGCCCCTAACGAAGTTAATAAAACTTATGGATGTTTTGAAAGGGCTTGAATTATTATTAGAGTTTGACAATTTTGTTAGTTGGTAATGCATTTTGTTGGAGGTGCAAAGGTGGGTTGAAAAGGTGGAAATGAATTTAACGGGAATTAAATTAGCATGCTTTCAAAGCGAATAATCTATGCAAATCAATGTTAGACACAGTCGCTGAGCCACGGATAATCTGCAGGTCTTTCTCCGTGGAGACAACTTCGACCTACATAGTTTATATGCAGGAAATCTAGGTTAGATACTTATGGGAGAAACAAAAGGCAGAGACATATACAAATAAATTAAAAGAAGCGGAATATGAAACTACAATTGTTGCAGATTACGGATAACACCTTAATCTATCGCGTACAAAATTTCCCATTGAACCGACTTAGGCACGGCTGGCGATGCTCGGGTTTAATGGGGTATTCACCCTGTTGAGGCGACCCTTAGTCCAGTTTCTAACGTCGACAAGAGATACAGAATCTTATCATTTTACAACTCAACTTGAACTGGGACACGCCACAAACGTGCGATGCGGAAACAAAAACTGCGCGGAAAGTTAAGGCTGACTGACGGATTATTCTAAATTCTCGGAATCTTATGACTTATTTAAGAATAGAAGATTGAAAAAGGGACTCTGCCCAATTGCCATTTATAGGGAGATATGTCATCCTGTTGGAGCATCACTAAAACTCCTACGCCTATGTTGCGGAAATGAGAATGCCTCTTGGATTCAGTCGTGAATTAGAGGGGGTTATTTCGTAATCGGCGCCGGATAGTGCTGCCATACAATATACCCCTTAACGTCCGGATAAGGTGGGACTTGTAACAACTTCTCTAGGAGTCGCTGTTAACCACGTTTGTCTGGATGGTTCCGGCTGGTGTCACTTCGGGTCGAATGATCGGTGCATCCACATCGCTGCGCGGCAGTTCCAAACTGTCATCTTTGTTGTCCTGGACTTCAAAATCGTATTCATCTCTTACTAACCTTGGTCGTACTTGGTCCATATGCCGCTTTACTATCTTAATAATAATAATAATAATAGGGGACCTGTCCTGATTAAAACGGGGGATCGATCTCTACTTCTGCAGAATCGTACAGGTATCGAACTCGTTACGTCCTGGGACTGCTTGTGCGTGCACATCAATGGTATCCCGGGGTACAATTAGTCGAAGTATGTCCGAATCCTTATGTCGAATAAAAGTTCGGCAGGCTAACATGCGGTTGTTGTACATGGTGTTGCTTGCTGCGTCAGGAGGAGCCTTGCCAGTCGCAAGTGTATGTTTCCTAGTGGAACCTTTTTGAAGAAGTCCTTTGACTTTTTTACCATTATTTCCGTTTGCCCATTGGAAGGCGGATGCAAGAGTACGGAAAATCCTTGCCTTATGAGGTTGTTATGACTGCTTCAGGTAATCCATGCTTGGCGAACAGTTGTCGGAGCACACTGATCGCTGACTTAGCCGAGGTGGAGTTTATGGATTAAACCTCCAATCATTTGGACTACGAATCCACTACATTGAAGAATATAAAATCTTGGAAGGGGTTGGCGACTCGAGGTTATCTAAAGCCTGTTGATGGTCCACGTCCACTTCCTATCCTTGTCCAGTAGCCGATATAGTGGTTCGGCGATTGCTGCTTTCGCTGGAAGAAATGTGAAGTGAAAGTTGAGGCTTGGCGTTTATCTCCAGATAATGGGGCATTCTTGATTGCTGCGACTACGACCTTATCTACTGTTAGCCGAATACTCTCCTTTAGAATTGAGGATCCCTTCAATCTGTACCATAGTGCATAGTTCTTCAAAAGTCAGCAGAACATCTTTCCAAGTTCGGTAAAAACGGCCATATTTACTCGGCCGAAATGTAAGTCACTCATGATTGGCTGGGCCATTTCAGTATCTAAAGCAATGGATGCGCTAGGGACAATCCTTTTTGCATAGACTCAAGCGTCACTATACAAAATTTCAGCAGAATTTTCGATTATCTATGCGATTTTCAAAGTAAATTTGAATAATTAGGTAGCGGTAACACCTACACGGGGTGCGTCAGCAAGGGAGGCCCCTCCTCCGCTACAAGGATGACGTAGACCAGGACGCTCAGAGTTTAGGGATGCCAAACTGGATGACATCGGCTCAAAATCGGGACCGGTGGAGAGAAAAGTTGCGAGAACCAGGGCCTGATCCCGGTTGTAGAGCCATTAAAGAAAAAGAAGACTGTGAAAATCAGTCGCCGTTTCGCGCAAATTTTAAGATTTTGTACTCTCTACTCGATGATGCAATAACACAAACATCGCGCCTTATTTCTTCAAAAATGAGGCCAGAGCTCGCGTTACGGTCAATGATTTTTTGTTTGAAAATATGTATGACATTGACCAGGACGAAATGTGATGTCAACAGAATGGAGCTACGTGTCATACGACGACCGCAACCATCGACTTATTGAAATCAAGATTTGGCGATAAGTTGATTTCGAGAAATGGTCCTGTCAATTGACCTTCAAGTTCGTGCCATTTAACACCTCTCTATTATTTCTTGTGAGGCTAAGTGAAGTTACTGGTCACTCATTCGTGACATACAGGCAGCAGTACTAGAAAAAGTGATCCATTGGGACGTCCAGAATATGCTTCGTCAAGAAAAGCCGCAGTGGCAATATACCCGAAATCATTTTCAAATTGTATTGTCATGAATTGATCTTTCTTTTTGTGTTATATTCAGCACAACTCTGGAGCCTCACGTGGATAGCCATTTCACGGTTTCCAAAGAAGTGGTCTCAAGCACGCGGCTAACATTGTATGCAGCGACAATATCATGAGAGAGAACTAGTAAAATCGTCACCACTGAAAAGGTGGGCAACATTTCATTATTGGTCCGTGACTGCTCTCATACTAGAGAACTGCTTACACTGCAGACAGATGCCCCACCCTTGGAGGAGGAAGGGTAGACGCAGAGACGAAATGGCATACTTCGCCCTAAACACCGTTTTTTAAGAGGGAACCGTACGAATCTTACAACAGTCTAGCAAAAGGGAATGTGTGCCCAACCAACGAGCACCCTCCTTTTTAACTCTCATTCTCCCTGCATGAGCGGCTCTCGACATTGTGTCACAGGACTGGATCAGTATCTAGCGACTATTTCTCCTAGCATATCTTTGTTTTTTTCTGTTTTTTTTTAACTAAGTTCTATATCTTGCTTAAGCTTCTGGGTGGCATGCGATGCAACTTCCACCTTTTCATCACATCTTCCGACCTCGTCATCTGATCCAGGATGTTATCCAGAGTTAGCTGCACCTTGGCGGCAGTGTCCACGAATCAATTCTCTTAATTCTCTTTCTCTAAATTTCCGTAAGTTTAGCGAAAATGTGGGGATTCATAGGAACAAAGTGGCTTTTATGTAGGTAGGCATTAGGGCGGTTTGGTGTGGGAACTTAAACCGGTTCTTGATGGACCTACTTAATGACTTTTATTACATATTTAACGGCTAATAAAATTCATTACGTAGGCACCAAGCCACACCTATAAATAGTCTTAAATTACTTACAAAACAGATAACAAGAGTTCGTCTATTAATAACTAGTTTTGTTTATGACGCCCAACCGACCTAGTACCTACTTATATAGTCGTTCGTCATCCATTCTCAGAAAACAAGCTTTCAGCATCGATTCTGCATCAGCATCTATTGGAAAAATATTGCCCTAAGCCGATGCATTGTAACGCTGCTTGTCTTCCGTTTTCTCTTTATCGTCCGGATATTCTGTGAAGAACAGTGAGTCGTCTAACCTGAAGAGATTAAGGTGTGCCCTATAACCGCCAAGCCCAATCAGGAAATGCGTGAGGTTGTTGATCACTTTTCCATGTTCCCTCGAGCACACTTTTCCACATTTTGATATGAGTCTTTAGGTCCTTCGGCCATTGACAGACTTGTCTCACAACCTTCGATAGACTGACAGCGTGCTAGACACCCTCAAACTACCTTAAGCTCTCCGTTTCATAGTCTGGTTCGTACAAGTCCTCATCACGCCAGAACACAAGCTACACCTAAACCTCCAAAGCATTATAACAGAGGTTGCTATTTCTTCCCCCTACCATGCATTAAGGAGGGGTGGAGTGAAATACCGTTTCCACTATTTGAATAACTACATAAATATAAATCTGTGCAAGCACTTTTGAATCACACGTTAAACAAACAACTAATCAAACTGAATGAAGTTCCATATAACTCAATATTCCAGTAAGTATTCATTCCTTAACATCCCCGAAGCCTGACGACAAACTAATGAAAGAAATGCCACACACAAAAACCATGTATACACACACAAGCATATCCACATGCAAGTTCGACAAGAGCACTTACAAATGGGTTCATCCGAGTGAGATACTTCGTCACAGTCACCATAATATGCAACACGTTCCACAGAGCCAACATACATTTCCATGTCAGCCAGAAGCTTCACAACCCAATTTAGGTAAATTGGAACCAACAAGGTGTAATTTATAGCAAGACCAACTAAGGAGGCTGAAGGCCCCCCTCCTGTCTGGTTACCATCATCCCCGTCCTGACTGTCGCGATTCGTATTAATAGAGACAACTGTCAGAGATGTTAAGATTGCTACAAACACAATGACACCGCCCAAATAGTCCTGCAAAGATATGAACAATTAATGCATATAAAATCACGTTGTTTTGCCATACAGCACACAAGATTCAACAATATATGTAATTACCAGAGCAATGCCCAGCCACCGATTGCTAGTGTTAAGGATCACAAACGCGACTGTGTTGGCCTCGAGACGTTTAAATAGGGTTTCTGTGAATCTAGACTCTTGACTATACGCACGTATCGTTGTTACACCTTGTATCGTCTCGGTGAAATGCGATATGACAGGGGAGTTGGTGATGTTCTCTATTCGCTGGAGCTCTCTGTAAATGAAGTTTAGGCCCGATCCCAAGAAATGAGATCACAAATTGCTAAATAATGTCAGATTTATTTCGTACCTGGATGAGCATCTGTAGAATTTCTGAATGACATAATACGCCGCACAGATTGGCACTGTGAGAACGATGAACCACAGGGTTATGCTTACATTAATCAAGACCGCACTCAGGCACAGGAACGTGAATTGTAGAAGTCGTTGGCTGGTAGCAGCTATTTTCTAGTTTCAAAAAACAAAACAAAAATAAAATAAAACAAAAAACCAAAAAACGTTAACGTACTTTATCAATGATAGCCATATCGTTGCTGAACCGATTGATGATTCTGCCTAGCGGTGTGGTCTGGAAAAAATGCAATGGCTTCGACAGGATTGATGTGAGCAGCTTCTCGTATATGGCTTCTCTGGCATTGCATCCAGCTACCTGGCCAGCTGGTGTTGATACCAACGACATCAAAATGCAGGCACTTGATATTATAGCGTACGTGCTAAAGTAGTACGTGACATCGTGCGATTCATCCACCTCAGTCCAGGTTTGCAGCCATACGTCCGTGTACACCCGGAGGCACTGCCATATGAGAGCGGTTATAACGAAAATAAAAACAATTGGCAGACCACAGGACTTTAAATAAAGGAGGTATATGTTCATGGGGATTTCGCCATATTTTCGCTCCTCATCGTATAGAATGAAATTTGCATTCTCACCATCCATCGGATCTGGAATATTGTTGCGTTTAATATATTGGCATGAAAGGATCAATTTTATTATTGCGCGATAATCGCTAAATGTTTTTTTTTTAATATGAAAAGTTATTTTTATTCTGCATTATTAATTTTAAATTGAATTTTTATTGATTGGCTTTTTTTTGAATAAAGGAACGAGGAATGAAAGCAATAAAATAGGCTCGAAACCCCAAGCGTGTGGGAAAAATAAAACGCTTTGAAATTCATACATAATGTATATCAAAAGTGCTCCAATCAAACTCTTTTCGATGTGATAAACGAAGTTTGGGAATCACCCTCTGTACTACCAGTTCGTCATGTTATGGTGCAACGCCTAGTACTAAGTCTAGTTCAAAGTAGAGGGCAGATTAAGGAAAGGATGCGGGTGCCTGATAAGGAGGCGATGAGCTCTGCGATTGAATTCTTGGATGTTGGATATGTTCGGGAATACTTACTGTAGAAGTTTGTTCCACAGTCGAGTTATCCTGCTTATAAACACAATTCTTAGACTGTGATATCCGTAAAAAGGAGGCTGCAGACGAATGTCGAATGTGCGAAGCAGGCTAGTCTTGCTTTGCCGAAAAAAACGTAGCCGTGGAGTCAGCTAGGGAAATATTGGATGGTAGGATTGAACCCTGAAGAAGTGGGAATCCTGTGGGAATCAGATTAGACGACATTGAAGCTTGGCTGGACGCCCAGAAATAAAACTGTATTTGCTTTCTATTTATTTAAGCTAGGTATTGCGTCCAAAGAGTATTTCGACGTGGGCCTACGGTAACATTAACAGTCCCACTGCCTGAGAATTGCCATCGATACCACTGGAATAGATACAACAGTTTTTTATATGATAGTCTAAGCTTAGCTCCCTTTGTACTACTAGTGCGTCATGTCGTACACATCATGGTGCAATGTCCAGTAGTACGTGTAGCTCGAAAGGTAGAGAGAAAGGTAAGATAGGTTAGGGCGAGGTGAGATGACGACGACCTTAATATATGCGTGACGTGTCTATCACGCTGGTTTCACTTTGGGCAATGTGTTCTCGAAGGTAGCAGATAGTCCCCCTCCCAAGCTGGTTCCTCTCCCTGTCTTTTGGGTGGGATCAAGGTGTAATGCGAACTGTGCCGATGATCTTCTTGGCTGGGGACCAAGTAAAAATTGCTCAGTCGTGAACGGTGTGCTCCGGATACCTGGCGATCTCCGGTTCTAATCCGCCTTACCCGGGTATTGCGGATCTCTGCCCGGATGGACCACGTTTCTCCGCTACTCATGAGAATAATAAATAATAATGAAACAAAAAAACAGCAAAAAGGGGTTCCGGTTCCTCTAAACCAAAATCGGAAGAGACTACAAGTCCCGCGGAAAAAAGGGTACGGTATCCAGAGAGCTCCTCTTGTAACCCTGCTTCTTCTGGCGGCAATGTACACCTGCGGACACGGCCGCTGCGGGGCTTCAGGGGAAGAAAGGGATCCGCAGAAGCGCCAAAGTCCTCACAAGACCAGACCTGGCAAAGGCAATTCACCAAGAACGCCGCCTGGCTAGCAGAATCCCTCGCCGTTTGGCTACCAACCCGATCGGGAAGGACCAAATGTCGAAGGAGGATTTCACCAAAATCCAGGATGACATTGCCGGGCCTAAGCAGATCATTCCAAACTTCACCCTAGAACTGTCCAGGGGTAAACAAGCCTCTAAACCCCAGCGATCTGTGGAGGAACCAAGTACCCACTACAGTCCAGTTCCAAAAGCGTCCAAGACGCACGGAACTAAAGAGATATCCTTCGCAGAATTTAGAAGATCCCTCAACATCACTGTTGGTAGGTGCAAGTCGCCCTCGCTAAGGTCGGAAAGTGAAGTACAGAAGTTGGCAAAATAGCCGTACGGGTGCCGCATTTTAGAAGGAGAAGTTCTGGTTTGTGGATCATTCAATTGGAGGCCCAGTTTTGCCCAAGTGAACACAGTTCTATTCTGGTAGGTAATTTGGATGCAGACATCCTCACTGAGGTACGAGGCGTCATTCGTCCCCCCCCCCCCGGAAGTAAGAAAATATGCGAGCTTAAGAGGCAAAGATGATTGCATAAACTACCAGGCGACATCTGCTTAGAGGGAAGGAACCAACGCAGCTGTTGAACCAAATGAGGGAGTTGACAGCCGACGGAATCTCTGCAGAGGTTTTGAGAACGCTCTGGTTGCATCTGCTCCCACGAGTTTAGGCGACTTTGGCAACCAACGTGGATCAAGATGGCAAAGGCAGCTGTGGCACCTCCAGTCGCGGCTACTTCCTCACTCAAAGCTCCCTTCGCCCAACTGCGGAAGGGTAGCAGCGTTAAGGAAGAAGTTCTTCAAGGCGCCAGGATTCCAGTCGTACGCGTTACCGAAAAGGCACAACAGGCAGTACATCATTTTGCTTTTATCATAAAAGGTTTGGTGGTAAAGTTAGGCGATGTCGGCAGCTATGTATATAGAGAAGACAACAAGTAAGCGATTCCTCACTGCCACTGGAGCTGAAGTTCCCTAGAGGAAAACAGGAGTCAACCCTCAGCACGACTGTTATATGCAGCCAACGGTTCAGAGATTTCCATATATGGACAGCGTTTGATTCAACCCGATCTGGGACTCCGTAGAACTTTCATCTGGCCTTTAATTATTCCTCATGTAACAGAGCCCATAATTGGATCAGACTTCCTTGCGAACTTTGACCTGCTGGTCGACGTAAAGGAAAGTAAATTAATAGATAAAGGTACAAAACTTTATGCGATGGGTGTAGTAGCGGCTCATAGCAGTACGCAGCTGAGTACACTAAGCGCAGCCTTACATCGTGTGAGGAGGAGATTCGAAGACATAACAAAGCCCAACCCAGTCACAGAGGCTGTGTGGTTCACTTCATCCGGACGAGTGGACTGCCAGTTTATTCAAGGGCTAGACAACTTTCATCGGAGCAGCTCAGTTTAGGAATCTGCCGTCCATCAAACAGTAATTGGTCCATCGCATTACACATGGTAAAGAAGAGCAACGATGACTGGAGGTCATGCGAAGACTAAAGGAGGTTGAATGCGATCACTATTCCAGACCGCTATCTAATTCAATGAAAAAAGGTGTTTAGCACTGTACATCGCTAACAAATTCTAGACGACATCCAGCCATCACAATAACTTCGAGTTCCCAGCGATGACTTTTGGTTTTTGTAATACCGCACAGACTTCAGCGATTTGTGCACGAGGTAACAAGGGGACTAGACATCTCTTAGCCATACATCGATGTCTTTCTCATCGCCTCTAACACAGCAAAGGAGCACAAAGGACATCTAAGGCAGTTGTCTCAGCGTTTTCAGCAGTATGGCATTCAACCAGAGTAAAAATGAAACTCTCCCCCAGCAGGTGCAGGTCTGAGTAAAAATAAAGATCGCCCGAAGCTAGCATGCAGTTGGTATGCACGAACAGTGTCAAAGGATCTTTTTCGTGCATGCCTGTGGCGATTTCGTGCGAGCCTGTGGCGATTTCGTGCATGCCTGTGGCGATTTCGTGCATACCTGTGGCGGGAGTGTGCATGCTAGATGCCGGCGAGATTTATTTTTACTCGCGAATAACCCTCGCATGCACGCTCCGGCCACAGGCATGCCTGTATGGCTGGCAATTATCTTGGTGAATATCAAGGGTGCCAATAGCATACTCAGTAGAACGGTTCCCCTTCAATTGCGTAGGTCAAGCAGCATTGGACGTGGTTACTGCTTAGCTGGGGGACTGCTTGGTAAAGCAACACTTGTCTTTGGAATGGTCTTTGCCGATGCGGATGCATTAATAAATTTTCATGCCGGAATTTTTAAATTTTCTTGCCTGTGGCAGGAGCGTGCATGCCTGTAGCGGGAGAGTGCATGCCTCTTCCGAGCAAATTTTTAGATTCTTGTGCTTGTGGCGGGAGCGTGCATGCCTGTGGCGGGAGAGTGCATGCCTGTGGAAGGAGCATGTGTACTTTTGTGGTATGGCTATTCGTTCGTTATGCGTGCTAGCTGCGGGCGCGTTCGTGCTAGTAACAAAAGTAACCACTAAATTATTTTTAATCCTAGGCTACGAAATTTCGGAAGAAGGAACGAAGCCACTGCTGGCAAAAGTAAAGATCATTAAGAAGTACAAGAAGCCTGAAAGTGTGCATGAATTACGTATAGGTGCGGTTGTTCAGCAGAAGATTGCAGGGGGTTGGCAACCTTTCGAATTTTTTCGAGAAAGTTATCGCCAACAGAAGTATAGTATGAGGCTTACGACAGGGAACTATTAAGAGCATACGTTGCAGTACAAAAACCTATCTGCCTATATGTTTTACGTCCAATAAAATTCATTTCAAGTATAAAACTAAAATACCTTATTTATATTCATATAGTACCTTGAATTGACTCATCATCAAAATAATCGCTGCTTCGAGGGGAGTCCGAATTGCGTAATGCTGAATGTGACTCCTCACTAATACTCCTGCAATATTATGCCGGAAAAAGGCAAATTTATTCAAAATCCACAATAATTTAAACTTAATAATCTCACTGAATTGAATTGGAAGCACTTATGGCCCTATGCATCCTGACATTGACAGCATTATTAGACCGTCGCGATGACATCCTATGTAGAAACTGCCGGAAACCAGATTTAGACTTCAGATCACCCTCAACTACTCTGCAATATGAAAGAACCCTTTTCTGGAAAACAAATTTGCAACGACATAAAAACGTCTCTACCCACTTATTTTTCGAATCCGGAAATGACACGGGCGATGAAATATTCCTGACAACAGGTGCTCTATCTGTCGTCCTCATATTTGGCTGTAAGGAGTTAACCCGAAATACATTTTTCCTTTCCGGCCGATATTCCAACGGATTGCCCATTCGAGACCTTCGTCGCCTTATGATGATTTCATCGTTCTGACATTCATCGATTGGTAGTGGAATGTCGTAGATCAGATGTCGTGATCCGAATACACTAGACCGCCGCCTAGTTTGCATGAAAAGCGATTGATTCTGGAAAAAAGGCATTTCGAGTTTAATGTATAAATCATTGTCGATGGAACAAGACGAAAATTGCGGAAAAGATGGGGTCGCCCATTATTAATGGCGCCATCAACTTACAGATGCCATCTGGTCCTGCTCAACATTTGGTACCCTTTGGAGTCCTATTCTTGACACGTTCTTAAATAATCGCCATCTCTCCCTAGCGGTTTTGCCGGGACTGGAATGATTGATATTTTAGATTAAGTGGATAATAACAGCAGATTTGTTACCTCATCTGGCTCTTGTCATTGTCCTGGGCCATAATTGAGTTCCATTCCAATACTACTTCCGGATGCAGTTTTTCAATGTCCACATAGCTGCCGGCACACTGCACTGAGCCGTCCTTCATGACAATAATCTGCAATTGATAGGAAAATTGAAATCGATACCTTTTTTGCCTGGTTGTTGAGTCGCTGCACGATACTGGCCAGACATTTACTTACATAATCCGAGCTATAAAGGAGCTGCAACTTCTGAGTGACCAGGACAACAGTCCTGTTGGCTTTTAGCAACATCATTTTTATGCTGTTCTCGAATACGTGCTTGGCAACTTCATTATCCAGCGACGAAAGCGGATCATCCTGGAATATTGAAAATGCATCAGTTGCACCGGATCAGGTACAAGGCATGTAATACATACCATAATGATGACGTTAGCCGAGGAGTAGAGGGATCTGGCGATGACAATCCTTTGCTTTTGTCCCCCTGATAAATTGATGCCACGCTCCCCGATAATTGTCATGTCACCCTCCGGCATTAGCTCGATATCTGGTTTCAAGGCACATGCCTCGAGAACTCTTTCGTATCTCTTGGGACGAAAGGATTCACCAAACAAAATGTTCTCACGTATGCTGGAATTCAATAGCCAAGGTGTCTGTGGTACGTAGGCGATTGTAGAGTATCTGCGAATATAAACATTCATATATACATAGAGAGAGGCAAGGTGAAGGACGACGGATTATGATGTTTACCCCAATATAACATGGCAGATTGTTTGCAAAACTGATACTGTTACTTGAGAATCTATGATGATGTTATTGAAATGCCTAATAGACAGCTTTGAGGGGATAAATCTGTTATGAGTGGCTATATAGACACACACGCATATAGACAGGAATAACATCCATATTAGATTTGCTTCCCTTTATAGAAAATTTATTTGTGGAACGTAGTCGGATAGTCGAGTTACATAAATGTTTGCCAAGTTTTTTTCATAGTTTCGTCTTGTTGCTCTCTGTTTTCGACGTGGCGTGTGGTGGGCTTTGTTATTACATTTGCTGAGTTTGCTTTATTGCGAAATAATAAACATTTCGATGGATTTAAGCTATTTGCATGTGTTTTTCGATGTAGGTGGTAGAGGTGAGGTATGAAAACATTTTGATTTTATACCGCTTTAAAAAAACACCCGGTGAATAACTGTGAACTAGAAATATTTCATGGCAATGAATCGATGAGCAGTGCTACATAGCTCTCAAGGCCCTTTCATTGCTAGTCAAAAATAGGATGAGAGGATAGTGTGGGATTATATTCCCCATATGAATCAACCTTTGTTCTACTATTAGAGGTCATGCGATTTCTAGAAATTAGCTTAGTTTTTTTGGATAGAAGAGAATAAAACAGGTTAAAGAGTGGGAGTACTCGAGCAGACCTTCCGTTTAAAGTCTAAAAAGTTGCACCAGCTAAGGGGCTGGAAACAAGTTCGTAGCATTAGTGAAATTCGCGACGGTGCTATATATCTGGACTATGAGGCGGATGCATCAAAACTTCCTAACCAAACTCCCATAATTTTTCACCATTCATCAAAAAAATGCGATCGGGCGTTACAAGATAGAAAACCAACCCCTTCCATGTTATTCGATTCGGCCCGTTTGCTTTAATTGCGTCATGTAATCTCTCCGGTTGTCCACAGTAGAGTCGAGAATCAATCATCTGACAACCTGGAAATCCAATCCACAGTCGTTTAAAATAAAATCTTTTGAGCTCTTAAGGGGACTATCCAGTGATTTTTGGTCTAAAATCAAGTTTTTTACGAATTTTTTTTATTGCATATTCTGAAAGGCTAAAATGTCCTCTATCGTCCTACGTTTTCAGATTTTAAAAAACAACGTACAACATGCTTTTTTTCATTTTGTCCAATAGCGTGCACGGTGTCAAATGGCGCTCGTAAGCTGTTAACAACAGCTATTAACCTTTAAAAGTTTTTAACATGTTAAAATATAAGCTTTTATTAGCTTTGAGCTTTCAGGAGCTTTTAAAAGCTTTTGAGATTTCAGAAGCTTTCAGGCCCTTTTAAGAGATTTGAGAGCTTTTGAGCTTTTAGGTGCTTTTAAAGGCTTTCAAGTTTCAGCTTTGAGTATTCGAGCTTTTGAGTATTCGAGCTTTTGAGCTTTAAGAGCTTTTGAGCTTTTAGAATCTTTTGAGCTTTCAACAGCTTTTGAGCTTTCAGATTTTGAGCTTTCGGGAGCTTTTAAAATTTCAGGAGCTTTTGAGCTTCCGAGAGCTTTGGAGCTTTTCGGAGCTTTTCAGCTTTCAAGAGCTTGTAACGGCGTGTCAGTGTGGTCGTTTTTTTTTTCGTTTGCAAAGAGATAGGTAAGTTCCCGTTTTGTCCCCAGGATTTCAAAACCAAACCAACAAACAATTAAGAAAACTGAAAGGAAAACAAAGGACAGCCCCTGGCAAGAATTTCGGAAAGGAAAGAATTACGACCAAAAGGGCTCAACAGTAAGTTACCAGAGTCAACCTGGACAAGCAGGGGTGGTAGCACGTAAGTTGTTTTAATCGACCTCTTAATACAAAATTCAAGATTTTTGTATGAAGAGATCGATTGAAACAACTTACGTGCTACCACCTCAGCACCAAGAGTCTTAAACAAGCATTGTAAAACCTTGCTAGGGAAAAGTTACCGGTGGCCAGAAAATCGAAATTTTTGGAGAAAAGGGTTAAGATCTGAACCAGGCGAGATAGGTTGCAGGAGCCAACTAGAGCTCGACAACAGAAGGAGGTTCCGGCTTGGGAGTGAAAGAAGACTAGGGCGACACGGAAACGCAATCTCTGGCATGTTGGTGTGCGTGAGCTTCCCCTTCCTCATGGACTGTCTCAATTCGCCGGTGTTCTTCTTCAAGAAGTTTCCTGACCAATGGTTGATATTTAGGCAATTCATCCCTAAACTAGATTGCCACCATGAAATTATCGATGATTTTGGTAGACTGGATAGTAGAATAATTACCAGCAGTTCATCCTCTAAATTTACTCCAATTTCTTTCAGTTTTTCGATTACTTTGGAGTACTCATTCATGAGCTAATCTATATCTTGCCCTTCCGCCATCTTTATCCTCAGCAAATTTTATAATAGTGTAACCTTTCGTGCAGGTCCTGCACATTGATACACAGACTTGACCGCTTCACAGGCCTCGGATGAGGTTGTACAATTCTTTATGTTGTTCAGCTGCGATGTTTTTACGCTCAATGATAACAAGGCCATATTTTCCGGAGCCATATTTTCCGGTTTCACCATTTCGTCGACATACTCCCATGGTATGTTTCTCATGTAGCAGTAAATGTTTCTCATGGCGCAATGTGCTAAAGGCTTACTTCTTGTCCGTGTGGTTGCTTGCTTGCACTTGCACCGCACTCCATATAAACTCGAAGTTGCTGTTGTTGTTTCTGCATTAGTGCTGGCGTCACTAGGTGACCCTTTTCTATGGTATTCGAAGCTGTCAGTTTCTTTTACATTACCTTGTTTCTGTAAATCGTGATCGTCATATCTCTCGTAAAGGTAAGTCCAACGTAACGATTTAGTTATGCAATTGTATAATACCAATAGCCCCGGCTCTAGAACAGTTTGATTCTCCAAATACCAGACATCCCGCCTTAAAGGATTAGCTGGCAAAAACAGCCTGTATATAATCACAATTAAAAATACCTCACAGGGGTACAGAGTGAGAATGGACCAAACCACGCCTGGATATTTGCAAAATTCTTGTCACTTAGCTAAAACGGTCATAATCAATTCAATCACGCTAAGTGAAAGCCACCTCCATCCACATTTTTCCGACTATTAACGACTCATTCGTCCTAGCCGCATGCAGTATTAATCCTCAGCAAAACAAAATGCTTGCAGCCACCCCACAGACTTGTCCAGCTTAACGTCGCAATTAAGGCGAGCTTCTCAGCCCCCGACCTGTCAATAATTTACGGTTATAGATCTGTCTAATGACCACAGGTTGCAGCGTCGAGAAAATTCCAATTCCTCTGATAGTTTTCCCTGCCATAACATATAGTGCAATTAAGACTCCTAATTGATGGGGAAATTCCCACTTAATTGAAGGCTCTGGCCGCAATCCTCGGCCAAAAGAAGCCCAAATCAATATTGATGACTTTGCATCCTTTAATTGTCCTGGGCCCCGGCGATTGGCTGATATCGCAAAACTGCGAGAAAAGATTAGAGACGTTGCGATGCGTACCCCGGCCGCCATTAAAGGGTGAATAGGCACGGCTTTATCTCGTGACAAGCCAAATTGAATCCCGGGCGATATTTATTCATTGTTTATGATAATTTTATCGGTTCCGGTTCTCGTTTTTCGTCCTTAAAAATGCGCGATCTGGAGCGTCAGCAGCAGCTGCTATTACATAAAAGAGGATATACCTTAATGTGTTACTTACGCCGAATGATGTATGCAGAGGTCGTGCGGGGGTGGTGAGCTGCGACTGAATGGCCCCATTGGCATTAAATATTTATGGGGGATATCGTAGCACCCCTGTAAGCATTGTTGTCAATTAGATATATGGACGTCAATAGGCGGACTACTCCTTGATGGTGGTAAATCTTCGTGCTGGCCATTCATCACCGCACTGGAGGGCTGCTGTCTCCCAGTTTGTAACTTCATTCGAAAGTCCCATTACTGTGTGTTACCGATTTTGGTACGAAAGGATTTGATTTATTTCCCTCTTGGCTTTGTATTGGAGGAACTCTCGTAAGAGGATTAAATTGATTCATGGACTCCTAAGTACTTTCTTGTTAGTCGCATTACGGGCATCACAGGCAAGGGTCGAATTTCATATTCATGATTTCTCGAGTGTTTTGTTTATTCATGACAAGCAATTTCGATAATCTATATAACAACTAGATGGGAAACAAAGCACTTGATTTCATACTCATGCACGGCGCCCCCAACAGGTTGATTACGTTCCTTAGCTTGCCCAGCCTCGTTACGGAAAGCCTGCACTGGATCTTGATACTATTATGGCTTGGGGATTGTTTATTGCAGATACTTTGCTGTTTACCTGTTAATTGAGAGAGACTGCAATTTTGGGGCTGTTCCACAGTCTCGAACCTTTCACTCCGGTACAAAGGTAATCGGCCTTTCATAATTACACAATTTTGTAGGTAGGACAAGAAGCGGAACCGGATGCCATCGAAATTATGACCTTCAACATGACCTTTCCTGTCCTTGCCAATTTACGAATTTCAAAAATATCAAATAAATTTATTTCTCTTAAGAATTTTCGCTTTTGTCGTATTTAATTTTCGATTTTGGGGGAGGCAACAAGATGTCAAGGCTGAAAAATAAAATTTAGTAATGCCGGAAACAGAATAATTGAATGTAAAAATATCAAAGAAAATTATTTATATTAAATCAATTTTCTCTTAAAAGCTGTTCCAAACTGAGTCACTTAGCGGGGCTCGAGCTTACATCTGGAGCTGATTTGAAAATAATTTTTAGTATAAAATTCTTGAAAAAAGAAAAAAAACGATTAAAATCAAGCTTTTATGAAGATTAGGTAAAACATTTCAACATTTATAGCGTTAACCTTTATCAAAATAATTCAAGAAAGTCAAAGACTCTCCCTGACATTCATTTGAAAACTGATAAGTGATTTTCTATTCTAAAGTTGTTGTTTACTTCTGCCTTAAATTAATTTAGGATTCATATCACAGATTTACATGGGAGCAGGAAAGAGGCAATGGAGGATCAATCAATCTCCTCCTCAATATGGGCTCTTAAAATTCCAGCTATTGGAATTGACTCGCTTCTAAAAAACTAAAAAGAGTTTCAACAAGAGGTGTCATTTGAAATTTCACGCCATTTTTGAACTATCGACATACAACTGTCAATACGATGACATTTTACAAGTAAAAACTAGGAACCCTTCAGATATGGATCGATACACCCTTAACCTGGCACCTGGAGCTGCGAAAACCCAAGAGAAATAGTTGAACAACATATCCAACCACAACCAGCGATAATTTGGTGTGGTGTCAAATGACGCTGACCTAGTTTTCCAGGCCCAAGTATTGCATTACCTACTAATGCTGCTGGTGCTATCCTTACAATGAATGGATTGCATTACCGATTGATGTTAACAGACTTTTGTCCATCCGAAATTGATGCTAGTGGACGACGTTTATTTTCATGAGGACAGCGCCACCTGCCACACAGCTCGTAAAGCAATGGCTTACATGAAAAATTTCGTGGATATGTTGATTTTTCGAAATTAAGATGTCAATTGATCTCTGAGATCGAGCGATGTAATATCATCAGGTATTTTTCTTTGTGCTACGAATAAAAGCCAAGGCGGTCATGTAGCAGACATTGTATTCCATTATTAACCAGAGTTTGTACTTTAGATTAACATAAAACTATCATCATTTTTAATGAAAATACTGTGTTTTTCAGGAAAGAGCCTGCACTTTCTGATCAATCAATCCAGGTAGTATTAGATGGCATTAAATCTAAAATTCACACCATATTCATCGATTTCCCCCAAAAGATCAATTTATTCACCACCAGCATTTTCAAACCACTCCAATCTACTTCATAGCTCCGCAGATGGCGATATTATTCGTTACTCTTATGCCTCCACCTTCACGTATGTATGACAAGTCACGCGGGTTCAGTCTGGGCAATGTGTTCTCGAACGTAGCAGACAATCGTGCTTCCAACCTTGTGTTCCCCTTCCTCTTTCTCAATCCTTGCTGCCCACCCCAATCCTCTGGGTCACATTAAGGTACAATACGAACCGTGCCGATGATCATTTGGCTGAGGACCCAAATCAAAAAATAGCTCAATCGTGAACGCGTGCTCCGGATACCTAACGATCTCCATTTCTAGCTAGCCTTACCCAGGTACTTCGGATCTTTGCCCTGGTGGACCTAGTTTCTCCGCTACTCGTGGGAGTAATTAGGGATAAACCCCGGACCAGGGACCATAAATTCCGCTGTAAAAAGGGCTACGGCACCCCAACCCAAACCAAGTGAAACCACTTCATCCCTCGAAAAAAGGCAACCCAAGCAAACCTGCTTCTCCTTGCGGCATCATCGCAGCTAAGAGAGATCAGGAGAGCTAATGGTCTGCGGAAGGGCGAACAACCTAAGAAGACCCGGCTATTGTAGTTATATTCACGTTTATAGTATTGTATTCTTAAATTTGAAGCTACTGGCAATACCGTATGGCCCCGGACAGTTAATCGTAGCTAAGTTCACTTGCACTTTTTATAATCCCGGCCTTCTGCAATAAACCAGCAACCGAAGAAGTCTTTTATTGTTCTTAGGAACATAACACCGGCAAATGCATGTCATCAAGAAGCCCACCTGGCCAGCAGAAACGTTCTCCGCTTGGCCACCAATTCCATCAGGAAAGACCAAGTGTCGAAGGAGGACTACACCAAAATCCAGAATTGCTTGGACAAAGCAAGTCATCCCAAATTACGCTAGAGCGGTTTATAGGTGCACGGTGCACCAGTATCTAAACGCCAACTATTTGTGAAGGAACCAAGCACCCACAATCCAGTTCTCATCTCAAAAGGTCCAAGACGCACGGAACCAAAGCGATATCCTTCGCAGAAGTAGCGAAGGATTACAAAATAATCGACGTCCTGGACGATAACGATGAAAATGGGAAGATTTCCAAACACCAATGACGGTGGGTGCAAGTCGCCCCCTCTAAAGTAGCTATGGAGGTGCTGAGGAATAACCCGGGACCTTCCCCCTGATGTCTTGATGCCGGATTGCATCAAGGCAGCATAAAGTTAACGGCCTGAGACAGCCCAAGATCCGCTGAGCCATAAAAAGCTGCGGTAGCTAGATTCGGGTAGTTTACCCCGCCGCCCGGCTCAAAGTAGTTAATTCTAGTGATATACCATCACGTCCGAGGGCCAGAGTATGGTTTCCAGTGGCTCCGAAGAGGAAATCCTCACTATGCTGAAGGTTTTCAACCCCCACATTAACACCGATTACTGAAATATTATCAAAGTGGAGCATGCCACAATGCAAGTTATTCTGCTCCTAAATGAAGAATACTGAACCAGCTGGCTGAGGATGAATACGCCATGAACTACGGCTTCCAACAGATCGAACTGAAGCACTACAAAACAGACATGCAAGCCGTAGTGAGCCAAGTGACCTGCACCAAGGCCTCATGCGAAGAAATCGAAAACATGGAAACTAATTGTAAAAACGCAGCTTGGAGCGAAGTTGACGCATCGACAGATTCCGAGCTGGGCAGAGCCATAAATAACATGTACACGGAGCGCCAGCTCCTCAACTCGAATATCGAAGAGGTCATATCCAGCGATGAAGTAGCGGAGGTGACTGTCGTCTCAGCAAACACTTCGGAAAATGGTACAAGTTATACAGATAAACCTGCACCATTGTAAAGCATCGTCCGCTGCGCTTTTGCTTCCCCAGGCATCAGGCAAAGTCGATGTTGCCCTAGTCCAAGAGCCATTGATTGCTGGTGACAGGATCTATGGCTTAAGAACGCCGAAATTTAATCTCTTTTAAACTGTTATACTTTAGATAAGGGAAAACCCAGAGCATGTATATTCACACCTTTCTTCTCCCTCAATTTAGTGACGGATACCTTACTGTGGCCTTCCAAAGGACTAAGCAAGCATCCGAATGCCTATGATTTTTTAACAGATCCACAAACCTCCTTCAGCCAGCAGTTCGAGCTACAATCTATGCAATCTACCCTGGCTCCAATATAACTCGTTTATCTAGTCTGGCGCAAGGTACACAAACACCCCATCAAACTCATCAGTGATGTCAACTTTTTCGCCTTCATAGACTCATTGAGCCACCATAGGAATACAGATATTACAACATTTTATCGCTATTATCATAGCAACTGTTTCACTGAAATTAACATCCAAACGTCTGCACGACTTTATTATCACGTCCAAATAAGACTAACCCCCACGGATCACTTCCACACCCTGCGGTCCTCTATTTCGATCTCCTAAGCAAACGTAAGATTTGCTTCGCTTCACCTTCTGTTCGTACACTCCCACACCTCTGACCTATACTATTCTCTTCTACCTTTCAAACTAGACTTACTCCATACTAGTGATTGCACCTTGACCTGAACCATTTGAGGAATTGGTACTACAAATAGTGATTCCTAAGATTTTTTATGTAAAAGTCCAAGCTTACCTTTATACGACTATTAGTCCGTCATGTCGTACTCGTGATTGTGCAATGTGTAGTAACAAGCTTGGTTCGAAGAAAGTAATAGAGGACAGGATAGATTAATAAGACTCTGGAGGGTGCTAAAGAAAGAGGCGATGGACCCTGGGTTGAACTCCCGCATGTTGTAGGAGCTCACACCAAAGAAAAGAAATTTACTCTGTAACAAAAATCAAAACAAAATATTTTTAAAACAGGGCTCGGATTTCGCAAAGTCGACATCCTCAATAGTTAGACACGCAATCTTCGTGTTTAGCAGGAGACATGGTTTTCTCACATAAAGAATCATACTTCGACAATTCCTAGCCCTTTGGTCCCTGAGGGACGATGGTGATCAGATTCACAATAGTATTTTTAAATATCTCAGGCCTCTAGACCTCATTATACTAATCTAAACATTTTCGCTTGGATCGTTCGCGTGCGCTTACGTTAGTCGATAGAGCCTATCTATAACAATAAACAAGAGTTTCCTTATGTCTCGAATAAAGGTTTAAATTGTTTCATAATTTCAACAATAATCAAAAGTTTTCCCTACACAAATGAATGCTAAAATCCACAAAACAAACAAATTTACAAACTTACTTGTTCCATGCAACATCGCCAGAAATCTGCTGCATCTCTTTGAGTAGGGCTGCCAACAAAGACGATTTTCCGCTTCCATTCTTACCGAAAACAGTTGTTAGTTTGCCTGCAATGAAAGGATCCGTTCAACCACACACAAACACACACCCAAGCTCCAGAATTTGTTTTAATTACCTTTTGGTATCTGCAAGCTGTCAATTTTAAGCAGCGGAGCACTGCTGCTATCCCACGAAAACACCGCATCCTGAATGCTCACCGAAACAGTTTCCATCGGTTGAAACTGAAACGAATCCCTGCTCGGCGTCTTCTTGTGCCGGTTTCTGGCCTTCTCGATCCGTGAATTTCGCACCAGATCCTTCCCCCGTTTAGTGGACAGATTAGCCTCCCTTCGCATTTCCGGGCCATTGGCTGCTGGCAGCTTATCCTTATGAAGTGGCAATTTCACCGATTTACTCTCCTCATCCTCGGTTATTGTAATCGGTTCGCTGGTATTTTCGATAATGGCATCTGAACCCATTTTCTCATCATCTTCGTACATATCCAATGATGCATCGCTTTTACTGAGGATACGTGCCATATTCCGAATACCTTCGAACTCCTTCTGTACCTCGGGCTCCTGCAGGAATCGCTCCAATCGTTTCGTGCTGACAATTGCCGATATTATTATGGGAACGGTTATTGGGAATATCAGCAGAGGCACCGTCAATTGGTTGAACAGTGCTAGGGCTGAAAACAAACGACTCGCCGTGAATTCCGTACGTGATTCAACGTTGCCGGGGTGGGGGCCCTGCTGATTGATGGTGCCTGTAGCGTTGAAGGAGTCATTTCTGTCATCATTGTCACTTTCGAGTCTTATGTAAACTGCCAGCGTGACAAATGTTATCAAGACAGATGACACGTGAGTCAAAAATGCTGTTAAATAAATTTCCACGTTAGGCTTAAGAAGATTGATGCATCAAATTGGCGACAAATATAACCAAAAATAAAATCTTAAATTAAATTTAATATTTCGATTTAACGTCTTAAGGATTTGGGGATTAAAGTTCAGCACATGCAGGATATCGATTGAAAAGTTTTTGTACGTGGGAAGTTGCTTTGTTGCTGGAGAAGGGCTAGCTGGTCCTGAAGTGCAAGCGATTCTATGCACGTAGCTTATAACGTTTAAAAATAATACAAAAATCGTTTTTAAACTTTAGCACGTAGCATTTTGCTTAATTAACTGAACAGGTCCGAGATGTAAGTGCTGATGGACATGTCCTTGAAGAGAGCACAGATAAATTCTTTAAAGCTGTTTGGTAAAGTGTTGGGATGTAATTCGAGATGTACAAAAAATCGGTCATTTAACCCGTTCACTTCCAAAGTAAAATAACTTAATATACCTGACCTAATATACTTTAACGCGTTAAATAAAAATCCATCTCTAGCACAAATTGGACAGAATGAAATTTGCTCAGCTTCTGATTTGCCTGCAATGATTCCACATTGCTATCATCTTCTGAGGTATTGAATAAGCAGCAATCATCAGAACCGGAGCGACCAAAAATTTCCTCCTCACAAATCGTCTCACCTCACCGCATTACTCCTATCAACATCATGCACAATAATCTGCTACCAATTTAATACTTTGAAGTAGATTTTAATACTAAGGGAGTAATTGGAGCCAGCGACGAGGGAAGAAGAAGATAAAAACCGTGGCCAAATTTCTGTTTCATGTGACTTCTATGTGTTATATGCTCATAAGTAATAAGTACATAAGTAATCTCTGCACGCCGAGGTCACAAATGCCTCTTACTGATATGGAGGCTCTGTCAGAATCAATCTTTACTTTCCTGTTCATGGGACCTTTATGAAACCACTTAATAAATATAAAAAAAATTAGGAATAGATGGCACACGCAAGTTGGAGATCCAAAACTCTTCCATGGTACTTTTTTCAGCTTGTTGTTGGTGTAACTGATACTGTCAAAAGGAACAGGGCTAGGGCAAAGAAACCCCAAAAAGAATTAGAAAACTCCACAGGCACGCTACCAGCAAAGCAAAATGGAGGTCGTAATGAAGAGCTCCAAAAATCTAAAGAGCAAACCTGGCCTGTTTCTCCAAATATGATATTTTGAACCTTCAAATGTGATAAGCACAACAAACTCGGTATACGATACGGTGTACGTGTACATACAGCAAGGAAGTAGGGAAACCAGAAATTAGAAAAGAAACAGTTAGCTGATCTTGATAGTAGTACCGGCCAGCTTTTCTGATGTAGCAATCTTCCTTAGTTTTTGAATTCATCCTTACTAAGGTTGAAAAGATCCTTACACGCAATTCTTTACATTAGTTAAGTGAAGTTAGTTGGACTCATAAAACATACCTGTGTCAACCAAATTCAATATTTGGAGTATACTACAACTGCAGGTTTGAAGCCGCTCTTGAGGCTAATAAATAGAGAAGAGGGAACTTCTATAACTGATAGGAACTGGCTCTCCCTATGCTTATGATTCAAACCTACCCGATCGAAGCGTTGTCAGATCAAGTTACTTGGCAAAATTACCAAACTTAATACTTAATAGGAGTTTGGAGGGTGCCTAAAGAGGAGAATTAGGCTGACACACCAAACTCGACATCGACATGACACGACGAAATTCGACAACATTTTTCTGTCGCGACACACATCTATTCTTATCATTAAGCGAGTCTATTCACACTGAATTCGACATCGACACGACACGACAGAACTCGACAGAACTCGACAAGGAAAAAAACCGTTACCGACGAAGGGCTTCACATTCAAATCAGTTTATATCCACTGAAGGCGACACGAGGAAAAACGTCGAACGACGACTTTCGACACGTCGAGTACTTATGCAGTGACTTTCGTTGTGTCGAGTGGTTCTGGTTGTCGAATGGTGTCGAGGTGTCGAATTTGGTGTGTACGAAGATTCGACAAAAAAATTTTTGTCGATGGACGTTTTGTAATGTCGTGTCGATGTCGAGTTTGGTGTGTAAGCAGCCTTAACAAAAATCCAAACAAAAAATTCTGTAACGGGGCTTCAATTTCGTAAAATCAATATTCTCAATGAAGTACCCAATGAGCAAGAAGGAGTACTGTCCGCTAAATAAAGACCGAACCTAAACGCAACATTATCCCTGTTCTATATTTTGGTCAAATCCGAGTCATAGACTCGGTTTCTGTAAACTTGTTCTTTTCCATAGTTGCGGCAGGTGATGTTATACGCTGTTGGTTCCATGTTTCCCACTTAACTAGGGTCCTGTATTAATTGTCCCAATACTGGCGATGTTTTTGGGTAGCAAAATCAGAAGGATGCGTAATATCATATTGCTGTAGTTAAACTAAGCCTTTCTAGTCATGGCTAGTGATGTTAAACTTCTCTGTAGTCTGCTATTGGAAGGAAATGCTAATCTGCCATATTTTTTTTTCTTCTTTCGGGTCACTCTAATATTTTTGTGATCTAGTACGCACCAAAAAGTGATCCTGTACCTCCCAGCCAATAAGAGTTTTTTGGACAAGTTAGACCTGCTCGTATGTTATACAGGCTACATCATTGCTGGACATTATACAGACCGCACCTACATTTATAACGGTGCTCAAATAGTACCGGTACGCCAAATAGATAAGTCCTGAGAAACGCCACCTCCGATCAAGATCTACGCGATTTAAGATCTTCCTCTATGCTACCGAAACCTACCTCCACGTCCAAGAAGATGTTGTCTTTGTATCGCAATGCTCAACATTCGGAACTGTAGATATGCTACAAGGCCAAAGCTCGATTTGGACATTGATAACGCTTGGCTATCCCATGTAGGATTAACACGGCTCTTTGGCATGGACCTGTTTGTATGGCTAAACATGCTATTTGAAGGGGAGAGGGAATTCGAACCCAGGGCCTCTGGGATGGTAGCCGGAAGCCTTACTCCCTAGACCACCGAAGCCCCAAACAGCTTCGCAACCTCGTCAATGCTAAGGTTAAATCTGCCAAACGTGAGTTCTAATCACGTGGACTTGATCTCCGTCTAAATTCTAAACGGCTCTAGACTAATAATCGTTCGCTTGGCATTCATGGTTCTACGTCTATACCTTTTTATGTACATGTAAACTTTCTCAACGAAGCCTTCATTCAATATGCTTTTAATCCTTCATCCTCCTATAATCCTAATTTCTTTTCCTTTGATTCAATTAGCTCTGACGGTTTTAACTTCCATTGTATTAACGCATTTAAGTTCTTGAAATATTGTTTACCATTTCCTCTAATTGCATTGACTATGATGAAATTTCTACCCGTTTTCTTCAACTGCCCCCCCCCCCCCCCCCCCCAATTGTACAAATTCTCACGCATATATTCAATTACTGCCTAACAACTTCCCAAGTTCCTTCCGTCTGGAAAAAAGCCATAGTGATGCCTTTACCAAAAAAGTCCTCACCGCCTGACATTAGATTTTCATCCTATCAGTATTCTTCGATATCTTGAATCCAATAACGTCCTTTCTAAAGTTCAATCTGGCTTCCGTAAATCCCATAGCTTGAAACTACTATATTAACCCTTTGCGATCGGCAGATTTTGAGGACCTAGAACAACGTGGAGGAGAACCCTACTAGCAGAGGCCGCAACAAATAGGAGATCCTGGTCAGAGCTGAGAGCTGTCGCGCGAAACAGAGTCCGATGGAGGCAACTGTTTCCGTCCTGTGTCCCATGAGTGATTAAAGGAGTATAAAGAAGAAGAAAAAATATCGGCAGATTTCGCTTTTGGGAGTACCAGCAGGTCGGAGCAAATAAGATCCGTAGAAGAACATCGAAAGCTTTCTATGATCCGTAGAAGAACGAACCGATTGAGTAACCGGAAGACATTAATGTCTTTGATAAAAAATATGCTAACAAAAGTAACGGTGCTGGGTTGCCTAACAAAATATGGTCAAAGATTTTGGCGTTTTTTTTTTTTTTTCATTTTTTCTCTATGTTGAGGAGAAACACGGCATTTTTTGTGAAAACATCACAAGAGCAAGGTTAGGAGAATAAAATCTCCTAAAAATTTTGTCTTCACTTTAATTTGAATTCCACATAGTTTCGTCGCTAGCGAGGGTTTTGCGCCTTTTGGAGTTATTTTAGACTAACATTTGGGGAGGGAGGTGCCCCATATGAGGCTAGCCCCACTAAATCATGTGAACCCTGTGTGTATTGCATCTAACGCCTTGTCTCATTCGCGCCGCGCCTGGTCAAGAGGAATGCTTTATTTGGATCCTTTGTGGAAAAATCACTGCTTCCTTATCCCAAAGGGAAAAAAGAGGCCGACCAATTTGAGAATTTCGGCGTGGACATGTCACTAATAACTGCACCGGTGTCGAAAGCTATATATTTTTAAACATTCGCGTTTTACCAACGC
The DNA here is from genome assembly GCA_949987705.1 of Thereva unica. Taxonomy (NCBI): domain Eukaryota; kingdom Metazoa; phylum Arthropoda; class Insecta; order Diptera; family Therevidae; genus Thereva; species Thereva unica. The sequence continues at coordinate 22,963,962 of OX465285.1, read as the reverse complement.
GGTCCCCCAACTGACTACAAATAACGAGCAATGCTGCTTGACTTCTGTAATCGAACCAGAACCAGTCTTTTGAGTATGCTAACAAGTATGCAACAACAAAAACTAATTGTATGAATAAAACTAAAGCTATAAGGTATCATTTTAGAGTTTCTCAAAAAGCTTGCCAAATACGTGGCGCAGATGTTGGGACTGCCCCATTTAATTTGTAATGAGGTTTGTCTCTTATGAAAAACTGATAAGTAGTACCTCGACTACAACTTACTAATGACCTCGGACCCAAACAAGCGTAGCTCGATTAAAAATTCCCAGCTCCTGAAGGAAGCATTAGCAGTCCCAATGGTTTACATTTGATCCAACGGAACTTGATCACTCTAGTAGGCCCCTAGCTGTCAGAGAAAATAGAAATCTTACTGTTGGCATATGTCCTTCTTAAGCTCCAGCAGATAGACGCCAGAAATACATCCACATCTGCTTGAAATACAGGAACCAGGGTACCCAAGCTGAATTCTCTGTTAAACTTGAGGCTTTTGACCCAGAGCGCGATACGACACGGACTCCTGCTTCTGTGTCGAAGCATTCCGTTTACCATACGAATTCAATCGACGTAACTCGACTAGGAAGCCTATCTTGCATAGTCACGGAAAGAGGCTTATGCTTCGAAATCTTTGTGAGCATCCAATTTAAACGTATTCTCGGCTCTGGAATCTCTTCTTTCCGGACGTTTTCTGTGAATTTCGGTACAGACTATGAATTTTGAATGAATCGGCCCACGGAATGTCTGCGGACTTTTTCAGCAGCGACTTCCCTTTGTTTCATAGAAAAATTTCTATAGACATAAGTCTCTACGACCAAAAGTCTCTATGGTTTGGACCCACCCTACAGCAACCATTTGTATACATTCCAGCAATTCCCCATAATTTGAGATCAAATAAAACTTGAAAATTGAAATTGAAGAAATAAATAAGAAATATGACAAATACTATACGTACATACTTACTCATCAATGTCCAGTACACAGAGTCCCTATTTAAATGGTTCAATTCCTTCTTCCTTATACACAGCAGCTTCTCCCTGAACACTTTCTCCCAGGCATTCAATTTTATGAGCTTGATGCCCAAAAATGTGTCGTTTGTACATTTTAATCGCTCATCCGTGCATTGCTGAAAGACATCAAAGTTAATTAGCCGATCCCATTCCCGAGTCCCAGAAAGGACTCCTACTCCTCCACCGACGAATCGAACGTAACTTACCGCAGACATTTCGGAATTGCTGGACATAGCCTTGCCAATTAGAAACTGTAGTGGAGTCATCGTCAGGATACACACGAACGATCCAATAATAGCACTTATTCCCAATTTAAGATACAGCAAGTACATAACAAGTCCAATCTGGAAGTTTAATAACATTAAGGATAAAACTTTCGCCCAGTTCGACGGAACAAATGGTGGTAGTAGGATTCGGCTTGATTCTATGGACATTTAAATTAATTACAGTTGTTGGCCCCCCGTTCCGAGTAATTCAATTACAGGATGGACAAGGATTTCGGTATGTACTCACCGCAAACAATGTTGTGTCTAAGTTAGAGCTGGACGGACGGGACGGGACTGGACGGACGCCGGGCAGAGCCGAGATTTTTTCCACACTTTCGTGCAATTTTTCTTCGGGTAATTGCTTTACGGACGGGGCCGAATCAATACTCAACGGTGGAAGACTAATTGACGCTCGTTAATATTTAACACGGTAGAAATGGCGGAGCCGAGATTCAGTCCCGAGCGGCGGATATATCCTCGGAACCGGCGAAGGCCAATTTGCTGATATAATAAGGAAGAGGGAAGTTTATTTGCTAACTTACCTTGAGGGGTATGGCCCATACGTAATGAGCAATCCAGAAAAATGACATGATATTAAGGGCATCTTCTGACATGAGATTGGTTATAGCGCCGGCATCCTTCACGCCCGCCGCCGAGGTGGGATGATGATTCTTGGGGCCAGCAGGGCTGTTCGGTTGATTTCTGGTTTCGTTACCTGCCATCAAGCAACTGGAACTCAGCAAAAGCGTCTTGCGGTAGACCAATCCCTGCAGAGATGTTTTAATGCGTATCCCAGTCATGTTTAGTAGATGGGTCGATGCCTGGGATAAGCCGCCCTGTGCAATCGAGGCCAACAGAACCAGCCAGGCAATAACCCAGCCGTTTGACAGCAATTCATCCCAACTGGGATAGTAAATTCTGGCATCTTGGTCGAGAGGCAAATTTGTTGAATCGGCATTGCCGTATCCCTCTAGGGTAATTGATGAATCGTTATTGCCCATTTGTTGCCTTTGACGATACTGTTGGTTCTTGTACTGTTGCTCAATAAATTCGACGATTTGGTGTATAGACAACGGCCCAACTAATGCTGATAAATCACCAAGTAGTTTCAATATTCCGCCCAGGGTAAACATTCTCCAGCTGCTTTTTAGGTAGCACAGCCACAGCGATGGTCGTTTTGGCTGGATTTTTTTAAAGCAGAAATTTAATTAAAATATTATTACTTATGGTCCTCCTTTAAAGCAGAATTACTGCACAAACTTTAATTATCCTTTAAGAAACAGGCAATGACAAAATTTTAAAGGGAAATTTTAGGAGTTTTCCTGCTTCAGACACAAAATAAAAATCTTTCTCTAAATATGCTATGAATAAAAAAGAAGAGTTTCAGCGCAGGTTGTCACACCCAGAACTAGTCTTAAATCCTACAGGACACTCTTTGACCACAAAAAAAGGGGTGAGTTACATTAACAGCACACACACACTCACGCTTTTTGCACTATCATATTAATTTTGGCTGTTGTCCGGCACAGATGTGGTTTTTTGGATGAAGTCGCGTGGAACGTAAGTAGACAAATCGTGGTCAGTTTTGATGGCAGCAGAAATTAATTAACTAAATGGTGGCAAATTTTGTGTTTTTCAGATAAGGAGAAGCTTTATGTCACTCAGTTACTAGTAGCCATTTCTTGGGAAAAATTTTGTAGTTGTAAAGGGAGTTTTTGTCAGGAGAAGGTGAGAGGATTTTACACCAGGATTACAAACTGGCCAGCTTTTCATGGCGAACTAGGCATTATATTGAAGGGTTCAATGCACTAAATTAAATGTATCATGATATCTGGGAAAACTACCAGAATCTCAGTAACCACCTATGGCGATTAAGAAAGCAAAAAGGGATAGTTGGAAAGTTTACTGCCAGAGCATTCAAGATGTTCGAGACCCGACAAAACTCCACAGAACACTAGTGAAAGGTATGTCTGAGAATCTTGGATCTTTAAAGAGAATCAAGAACAAGTAGGTATTCGGACCATTTAGCTTTGGAACCAATGTGCGGTCATTCGTGATCACACGGGTGTGCTGTTATCCTTGCCTTTCATTCCACTTTGCGATGTTTTAAACTAGTGCATTCAATTGAATTTGTTGAAGGCGAATAGTAGGTCTGAGTCTTATTGCTTGTTGACATGTAAACCCTGCAATTAATAACAATGGGGATGGTGCCAAGAGCCATGGATATTTTTACCTGGCAGTAAGGGACTCCATAGTCGGACAGGTGCTTGAGGGGTCAGTCACCAGCGAGATAGGGGGAGCAACATGTAGAGTATTTAAATACGCACGTGTGACAACTATCTCGGACTAGTGGAAACCTCTAACCTCCTTGGGTGGGATGGGCTAATATGATCGGGCCTACCAAGCCAAGATGTAAAGTTATCGTGTCGAGGGCTGCATGGCTGTGGGTAGGGTTTTCACCGTCTTTTAATGATCTCCTCTGGGGCTAGGGTGCACCTAGTTATTTTGATATGAAATCTCTGTCAGAATGGACCTTCTCCTACCTACCATACTCATTGGACTATTGTGGACCAATAACGCTGAAGAGGCCGCAGTGGAATTGGGGAGCCTTACAGAGCACACCCGAGACCTAAACAGTTTGTTGACCCGCCAGAAAATTGGGCATATAATCTGTGCAGAAACATTCTCATCATCCAGCGAAGCAGAAGAAAAAGAAAAAAAGGTGGAATCGCACCATGACGTGAACAGCCTGAAGGACTAGTATGAAGGGTAAAACCTAACATTCACATAAAAAAAATAACTTTCTACAACAACAAAAACAAGCAGGCCCAGACCACCGCTGCTCTGCCCTAAGATTCTCGACGCACTTAAGAGCCAAGACAAGGAGGGCCGGAGTGAAATTGGGGAGCCTACGGAGTGTACCCGAACCCGCTTTCGAGAACTCCTTCTGAACAGACCGAAGGCAGATCTGCGATGAGCCCAGGAAGCTTGAACAGTTAAGTGTAAGCAAAAAACCAGTATGCAAGCTGCTGAACTTGTCCAGTGGTGAGAGCTACAAATATGAGGTATAGGGGTGCAGTACAATAGGCAAAGTGAATGGTCGAGAGATTTCCATTTACTCTCTCAATTTGGGGTTTCCAGGAGAGCGCTTGATCCAAAGCTATACCTAGATTTGTAGCCTCCTTTGAGAAAAGTAGTAGTTTTCTGACTTAACCCTAGTTCTTGCACCGATATCACCCATTCACATAGGATAGAGCGACTTTCATATCATCTGCATAGGCCTTAGGGTCAAAGCCACGGTTATTCGAAGGGATCTCTCGATATCTCTGACTAGCACATGAATGGCAGACTCTGTAGATCTCCCTGACAAATTGAAAACAGTGGAGGGCGTTCGCTCTAAGACCTTCCCCTATATGCCTATCTAAAACCTTCTCCATCGTTTTCAGAAGAAAAGAGAAGAGACTGTTGGGTCGATAGGATGTTGCTTCTTTATAATATCTTCTCCATGATTTAGCGCCAAATAAAATCGCTCCAAAAAATTTTCAGGTGATTTTTGAGTGCTTCAATAATAATTCCAAGGCGGGTGGAGACAACGCCAACGCCCGACCTGGACGCAACACTAAAATGGTTAACATTAAATGAAGCACTCAAAAATCACTCAGAATACATGAACAATTTTTTTCGGAACGATTTTGGTCTGGAAGATCAATTCTAACTTTGTATGAAGTTACCTTGGAGGTGGCGATATAATCTGGCTATATCCTAATGCTGTCGAAGAATGGTTGGAACGCAGTTGAAACAAGGTGTAATGCTGGTTAGCTTGACTATCAACCTCTGCGTGCTTAAGTCCTCAATTAGCATCGGTTGAAAATCGAAGGACTCTCGAGAAGGATGAATCCTTCATGCCCCTGTAGCAACCCCATAATAATGAGAAGTTGACACGCGTATAGGTGTCCTGCACCTATTAATAGGCAATCTGCTTATCTTGATCAATAGTTTGGCCTATAAATTCTAAGTATTGGTGTTGTTGTTCAAATACCTACGTGATGGCTGCGGTAATTCAAAACTTGATAGCTCATTTCCCAGCCTGTCCTCACTTGGCGTAACATTATGTACATTATTTTGTATTTTAGAAATCATCAAAGCAAATTTAAAAACAATATCCAAAAGGGTTTAAGTGTTGTTAAAACAGAATTGAGCCAGGATTACTTTATATAATCCATATTGCACTTGATCCTTAAACACGAAAACCCCTCACTTATATTTAAACGATTAAACCACCACTATAATTGCATAATACCTTTAAAAAAATGTCAAAAAAAAACGAAATCAATAATTAAATTTTAAAACAATTCTGCATTATATTATTGTAATTTAAAAGCATTAATAATTCTCCGGCTGCAATCAATTTATTATTAAAATGGAAATTGCAATGTTTCGACAACTACTTATTGGTTAAATAAAATTCCTACTTACTCTTACATTATTGAATTAATATATCGAATTCATTTATATTTTTTTTGCCCTTTAATGAGGGAAAATTTAATTAAAACTGCCGCCGGCCCTATTTAAATCGATTAAATTTTTCACCCTTTTGATATTTTAATTGCATTGAAGCGTCGCAATTGTTATTTTTATTTTTTGGGGTTGGAATTATTTAAATATGTTAAAATTATGTACTTTACACCGGAAAACAATGCGTATTTTTTAACAGTCACTATTTTTGGTCATTTTGTTGTAATTGTTGCAATGAAGTAGGTGCATTTAAAAAAGGAGCAATTAAAACCCGATTTTGTGGTAATAAATCGAGAGAGGTGGACCAAGGACTTTAAGTGACTAAAAAACAAGTAATTTATGCAAACAAAATAGAATACTTACAGAGGTGGTTTTGTAGATGAATAGAAAGTGGTCGTAGTATGACTTTGCACTGTCTTCCTCTCGTAAAGTTCCGAGATCCTCCTGCTCCAAGGGCTCCTTGTATCCCTGCCATAGTAATGGGGTCAGCCACCAGAATACAATTTTTGATACAAACGTCGCTATGGAGTGCTTGTATCCGATTTTTTCGTGTTTTGGTAATGCTTTAAAATTTGTTGTTTTTGGCTTTAACCGCTAAAAATATGAAAAATATAAATATTTAAAAAAAATTCTTTCTAGAGGTTTTAATTTAAGACAAAAAATGCTTATTTAACATTGGCTGTTAATGGTATGAAAGGGGTAAACTACGAATACAGGGTGCGCCATCTAGACCTTCGGTATTTCAACATTGAATAACTCTGATATCTTTTAGCCGATTTTGACAAAGGTACACGATTCTGTAACGTCATTCAGTACCATTTTAGCTATGAGTGAATACACACCAAAAGAACGCACTGAAACTGTAGCGTTTTACGTTGAAAACAATCATTCAATTGTGGAAAATTTTGCGTGCTTATCGTAAAAAAATATGGGAGAAATTCGACGCCTTCAGACCATACACCGGATTTATCGATACCAGCTTTCTTTTCGCTTCGTAAAAGAAAGGATAGGCTAATATGATCAGGCAAGACCCTTCTAAAGAAAAGTTACACTCAAACGTAATTTACAAAAGAGTAGAAGCTATAGTAGAAGAACAAGCCACTGTAAGCTAAACCTATCAGTCAATATTGGTCAAATAACGCCTGGATTACCGATCGGTCAAGTCAAGTTCTGGTATCTGCTTGTATTATCGAAGGGATAGAAGTAACTCACTGTATTGTTGTTTGCGAAGCTATGAAGTGGGTTGGAAGAGACAAAGAGTACAGTGCGAAGTACGAAGTAAGAAGATTAAAAAAAGAGCGAGTGGTAGCGGCAGAGACAATGTTAAACTGAGTTTTGACGCCATTAAATATCCCATAGGCCTCAAAGAAAATTCTCGATCCAGTTCCTCAGTTCCAATAAGTTGGAATTCAGATTACAGAGCAGGGTACCATTCTCTGCCAACAGCCTTGGAGATATCTAGAGTAGCCAAACCGAGCATAGGGGTTATTGCTATTGGGGGCTAGTTGAAGAGATTGCTTGTTACGTTTTTGCGAAATGGTTTGAACATGAGAAAGTTTTCAAGAGTCTGAATAAACTATGAAGAAGTACGTTAGGCCAAAGAACGGTCTCCAGCGAAGATATTCTACAATTGCCAGCATTATGGAAGAGATCGAAGTACTATCAGATTGCAAGCCAGTTAAAATCTGAAAGTTTAAGCCACCTTCCGAAAATACCAAATGGTGGACTCCTATGGAACACAGATGGCTCCAAGGCAAAGGCAGATCGGGGCTGGGATTTGAGATGACAGCTGCACATTTAGTACAACATTCAGCTTGGGCATTCTAGCTGGTGCTTTTTCAGCTGATGCGCCCGCCTTTATTGGCAAGGTCCATGCTAACAGCTCAGCAATCAGAGCAACAAACTCCCATGGGATCAAGTCAAAATTTGTTTGGAACTACCAATTAAACTCTTTTAATGAGTTAGTTTCCTCTTACTAGTCCTAGGACACCAGGGCTTTGCGAATAATGACAAGACCAGGCAGGGCTCCACCAATGTTTTCATCATTGCGGAACCGGTTATTGAGGCATCCGTCACAGCAGTTCGGTGAAAAGGGGCCTAGATGATCGGAGTTTGATTAAATACACCGTACACTGGAGATCCCTACCCGCACTGGTAAACTCCAAGCATGAACTCTATTATTAGTCCGCTTTGCAATACCGTCTGAGAATTTCTGGGAGGCGGTGAAAACAATATCAGGACACTAGTTGGCTTGGTCGCTGGACACTGCATCTTAAATGATCAACTATGGAGGGTCGGAAGAGTGGAGGACCCCACCTGTAAGCTGAGTTTTGACAATTTTAGTCTGAGCATGGGTGTTATAGGACACACATTCACCGCTTTAAGATTGATGATTTACCGTTCTGCACAGAATACTACCAAACTTCCGACGGATCTATGGACACTTATGTTATTGTTATTATTGGAAATAATTAGCGGGCTTCGTTGAGATCACCTGTTTTGTCAACCGGTTTTGGCTCCCTAGCGTCGTTCACCAGTTTTGGTTCCCAAGCGAAATCGCTCCAATACCTGCTAAGATAGTCCAAAATTAGAGTTGGGTATCCATCCATCCATCCAATGGCACTATAGCCCAAATCGAGCCTTAGCCTCCTGTATGGTATTTCTACAAATTTGACGGTCCCTTGCAGCATGTCTCCAGTTACGGATGTTGAGCATTGCCTCTGTGTCAGCCCTAGCAGAGGTGGGCATCGTCGCTGCTATGTTTTCCGCTAAATGCTATCTGTTTAACTTTGCTCGGTTTTTGGCTACGAGGAGGTACAGGGTAACTAACTATTCGACTAGTGCTAGGTCACAGGATTGACTGAATGAAATGGCCATACTAAGAGGGAATCTTGTAGACACACCGATGTAAAATAAACAGAAGTCGCCTTGAGTAACAAAGAGACATCTCACCATAAATTTCATTTCTTAAGCAGGCTTCATATAGAGCTGTTTAACATCATGCGCCTAGATTGGAAAAACTTGGTCTAAAAGTAGCCAGCAGACATCACGTGACCTACTGATGGTGTCGTGAAAGAACATCGCCAAAATCGTGTCGATCACCGTAGGATTCTTGTTTGTCAATTGCGGAACATGCAGCCAGATTGAAAATTCCATGCAACGCCCACTGCCTTATCTGTAAGCAGCCAAACATTTCGCTGTTGGTGTCGAGCTTGGTTGCTGAAAATTTAATAAATAGAAGGTGTTGTTGCCTTGTATCACACCAACACCGGGCCAAACACTTCTTTAGTTACGCAGTTTGGAAAATTTGATGCATCCAGAGTATAGTTCAGATATAGCACCCTTTGAACATCCACACTCATTTACATTTACATTTATTTACATTTATTTGAAAAACATAAGTACACAAGATTAAAATCTTAAATTTGACGTAGAAAAACTGAAAAACTAAATATTAAACTTTACAATCAAAATAGATCTATAACTTAAAATAAAAAAATATGTAAAGGAATTAAAATAATGTTGCAATAGAAAGAACAAAGAAGAAAAAAGAAAAAGAGAAAGCGATACACGTGCTTCAGTTCGTTCTGCCAGATATGAATTCAAAAAGACGCCTTTTGAAAATGTCCACTGATTCGATTCGTTGTATCTCAACAGGAATAGAGTTCCACATTTGAGCTGCGTGAACAAAAAAAGAGCGTTGTCCCGAAAGATATCGAAAACGGGGGATGATCACATTATTATTTCTTCGCGATTGTGAGAGCTGGATAAACTCGTTTAAATAAGAGGGTTTTCGGTTATTGATGATGTTGTGGTAATAGCACAAAACCCTAAAATCTCGGTAGTCACTTAAGAAACATCCAAAAATTGAGTGCCGGTAAGGCGAAATGTGGTCAAACCTGCGAAGGCTATGAATGAAACTTGTGCAGTCGTTAAAGGCTACTTCTAACTTACGGTTACAGGATGAATCTAACGAAGGGAAGACACTGAGGCCATGCATTATGTGCGGCAAGAGTATGGCTTTAATCAACTTCATGCGAACATCTTGTGACAAGAGAATACTATGAATACGAAATCGCCTTAAAGTACAATATACTTTGCCCAAAATATAGCTAATGTGGTCACAACACGTCATATTTCTGTTCAAGGCCATACCAAGATTTTTGAACCGGTTGACGCAGGAGACAGGGGTCCCATTTAAGGTAATTTGAAGGAGGTCGGTTGATGACGCGTTAGAATTGGAGAAGATAATGCATTGAGATTTAGATGGGTTAAGTTTTAGTGAATTTAAGAAGGACCAATGAGTTATGTTACGCAAATCTTCTGAGAGATTATTTAAGCACCGCTCTAATTGATTTTTAGTATCACTAACATAGAGTTGTACATCATCAGCATACATATGTACGTAAGAATGCTTCACTATTAGTGGAAGATCATTTATATATGTATATATACTAAACAGTAGAGGGCCCAAGATAGATCCTTGGGGAATGCCAGCAAAAAGCACGGCAGGGGAGGAAATTAAATGGGAAATCTTCACCTGTTGTGAACGAGCAGCTAAAAAACTATAAATGAGCGTGAGGGCAGAAGAGGAAAAACCAACTTGTGTACTGAGTTTGCGTAACAGGACGGAGTGATTGGCGTTATCAAAAGCTCTTCCGATCTCTACGGAACTTCCTCAATGGAATTGATTTGGTATCAAAAGGAGCTTGCGTGAAAACTAGATTGATTCAATTTTGCAACTACAGAAACCACAGTAGCTCTTCGTCACCGATGGCATAATTTTAATTAGTTTCATCAAATAGAGTTGCTAGTATAGTTAATTAAACCAATATAAATTTAATAATAATTTACACAAAAATTGCCATCGTTCATCCCTGAAAATATTGTTCAATAATAAATCAAGCATTTTTAGAATTTCCCCTATTAACTGTACGCTGTCGATGCATACGATTTTTTGTGGCATGTAGTATGAAGCCAATTTAGTAGATTTTTGCCATAACGTTCAATAATTCAAAAGCCACGAAAAAGTGCATATACATGAATGTGGACAACAGTGATGCCTTTAGCTATATAACCTCCATACATATATGCAGCATCCACATTCACATTTTTCATATCACTGAAATTTTTTGATAAATCAATCCAACATACCACGGCGCGTCCTGGAAATGGATTTGGCAGATTAATCTTGAATTTGAAATTTATAAAAAAAAAAAATAAAAAAAATAATAAAAAATTGTGCCATGCCCATTCCGTGAGGGTAAAAAACATATATCAATGAAATACGGCGAAATTTCTCGTTCTTTTGAATTTTTCACAGGCGAAACTTTCATCGCACATTTAATATTTCAATTTTCTGATTTGTTTAACGAAACACCCTACGTGTATTTTTTTTGTTCTGTTTGGCCAACCCTTGTGCATCCCCCCATATGAATGTATGTATGCACACCGCCAGAGTATAGTGTGTTGTGCAATATTTTTCACTATGGACCAAATCGAAATAAATCATCCAGATTAATTTGTCCGGGGCAGTGAGATAGAGAAATATATAGAAATATGTATAAGGGATGGCGCCCTTTTTGTTATTGGGGGAAATAAATTCGTTAATAATTTACTTTTGGGGACTGTTAAAATGTATGATTTTTATCAAGTCGCATTACGTTAAGAGGATTCTATTTTTCCCCCACTGTTGTTGATATTTTTTTTTTTTTTGTATATAAATAAAATTTTTCGTTTGATTGTTTTTGTTGGTTTTTGCAGACACCTAATAATTAATCTCTTAAATGGTGCTTCGTTGGGGGTGTCGGGAGGGGGTGGTTTGATACAAACTCATTGGAGCAACTTTTATCAGCCCAGAAATAAAAGCAACGAGATAAAAATTACTGAAATAACTTGAGGCTTTGCCCCTTACACCCCTGCCACACCCTCATAAAAGGAGAATCTGCAGAATTAAGCTATCATTCCTCTGCCAGCGTCGTTTTTCTGCAGCCAGCGCACAAACGGCTTAAGGAGTGAAACTCTATAATAATTTCCCGAAAAAAACCGAAAAGAAAAATATAAATAAATTTCAAAATGAATCTGAAGGCGCACTCCATTATTTCCGTACCATAAACTTTAGAACGATACCGCCGCGTTCTAGGGGACGTAATAGAAAGAAACATTTCAACCGAGGCCCCCTCCCAGAGAGACAGCTCCTCTCCAGCAGCACCCTCGGCCTCCCCGCGCCATCAGCGCGCCCTCCCCATCATCTCTAGGCTGCAAATAAAATGGTATTAAATTAAATAAAAATCCCCAGAAACATGCTGTACCAATGGAGACTTTTTTCCCCATACAGATTCGGTGATATGTGCTTAAGTGCATAAATAATATTTCAACATGTCCATAAAATTTTTATTGCGGCATTTATTACAAGCGACAGAATGGTCCTTAGACCAGGAATGCGATCTCTTCTGGCCTCCTTGTTGGTACCCCACATACACGCACACACATACACATTCCCATAAAAGCCTCGGCAGAATCTCAGCTCCTCCATATGTATCTTATAAGCTGAAACCCGAAAGAACCACTTCTTACTGAAAGGAATTCTTAAGGAATATAAAGAATGAACGAACGAGATTCCTTTTATTTGCCAGAAATCCTTTCCGTTACATTTGCTGCTGTGGGCTTTGGATTATGCACCAAAAATGCATTTCTGTCCCGACCTCCAAGCTGAACTCGCATAAAGAACGAAGACGCGCCCTTTTACATTGGGGAACAGTATTGGAAGCTGGCGTTATCCTTCTATGGGGAACGTTTCGAATAAGCGAGCAATTGTTGTGGTGAATTTGAATTGCTTATATAGAAGCGATGGCGTCATGTGAAGAGATGGATGTGTACTATCAAGGGATGCAGTGTGATATCCTGTCTGGAGATATATGTTAATCAGGAACAAATGTATAGAGAAAATGACGTTTCCTGTCAATTCAGTGTGGTATCGGTTCCAAGGAGTGTAGTGATCGCAACTTGGACGTACTGTGCTGTTAGCCGCCTCTATACCAGACTAGGCTCAGTAGTCTGTTTAAAGCAGCCCGTTAAGGACAAGCAAGATCGCGCCAAACAACATCCTACTATCACGGTTATAATGACCAAAAATATTCAGTGTATACTCTTTTGTTTACGAGGAAGGGGTGAGAATCTGTCATCAATTGAGCCACAAGGGATGTGTACTCAATTGCCTATAAGGCTTATACTGTAAACATGCTAAGGGCGACGGTGAAACTATTTTTCTCGAACATGGACAATGGCCCGGCGAAATTTATTGTGTGCACACTATAAGAGCGACGGCGACACAAATGAAAAAAACACTCACCGGAATAGCCATCTTCGAGAGCCGAATATGCTACACACGCACACAGAATGTGGCCACACTCCCATGCAACTTTGACAGTCGACGACTACCAAATAGAAATTATATTGGTTTGGTCGCCGAGCTCGACTGCGACGCCATCGCAGTGATCCACAGATTGTGCACCTTCATACAAAAGCCGTGTATTCTATTCGTTTTGATAGTCACTGTGGAAAGCGATTCGTCGGTCGCCGTTAGCATGTTTCCACAGTGCGTGGTAGCTAGCAAGCGAGCCGGCCTAGTCAGTTACTGCAATTCAGCTAATCGCACCGTGTGACAGCATCGTACGTATTACATACGTCATGTGCGTGACGGTCAATACCTCGCATCCGAGATACTGCAACATTTTTACATGCCTCTTGCCTTTCCCAACATGCCACAAGCGGCAGCTCGCGTGTAACTCGGACGTCAACTTGCACGGTATTGAGAAATGACAGTAGTTCATAAAGTATTTAGTCTACTACTGAAATCTACTGACATGAGAGTACACAAGCGCAGTAGCTGTCCACTGTCAGGTCAGCAACTCGTATTGTGTGTCCACGCCTTAAGACAAGAGACAACGCTAGATGTCTGCACTCAAACGGTAGTTTTAGACTATTTTGGCTTCCACTTCTACCTGGTCTTTCGGTTAATGCGTTCTTCAAAACCCTCTCGTTCATCAAGTCAAGTTGCAGGTGATCAGCAAGGTTTTTTCTTGGAGGTTCCTGACGAGATTTGGCCTTTTTGGCTTCTCGCTCGAACTTATCTTTTGAAGAGAATCGAGATCTTTTATGTCCCTACCAAGACTAAAGGGGGTTGGATTGATTTTGTGCCATTCGTTTTTTGTATTCCTTAACAACCGGATGGAGCTTCATTTTATCGTACTGGCTCCGCTCATGTACAGTAACCGGGCTTTTCATTCATGGCGATCTGGCCAATCTCAAAGAAGTCTCTCTAGTATTGCTTCTGCCTGCACTGCTCATACCAGCCGACCTCGACTATTCGGATTTTGGTTTGCTTGACCGACATATATGCTATGAACTGGCACTCTCCGAATTGATGGTTATCTCAACTATCGTCTCCTTACTGCAGGCAAGTAGTTCGTCCTCTAACGAAGTTGAAAGTAGTAGATACTGGTGCAGATGCAGAGGCGTTTACCAAGATAAGGCACTTATATGCTCCCACCTTGATCGGGCTCGCTTACGACCAGCACTCTTTAACCACTAGCTAGCCACGCAACCATCGGCAATGGGCCTAAAAGTGGTAGACCAGGAACGGGTAACAGGATGCGTGAAAATTGCAAAGGAGGAAGAAGAGAGGATGTACCAAGATTCTGCCTCTTTGAATTGGCCTATTCGGTATGGATGCCCCTTCCGATGGCTCGCTAGTTCTCAAGCATACCTCCGCCGACATACCCCAATGCTACCTTGAGTCACGCCAGCCCCGTCATCGCGACAAGGTATAAGTACCTGGTCAGGTCATACTGACTCTAATATAAAAAACGTGACCCTTTTTTCATCATGGGTTAAGAAGAGACATTTCACGATAATGCTGATGCAATGGTTGGAAGACACAACACAGTGGGCAGAAGCGCATAACATATATAAATCCCAATGCTAAATTTGTGTACGTGTCAAAGCAGTTGAACCAAGTTTGCTTGCTTTCTTAGGTTCAGTAGAAGTAATTTCAGTAACTTTCTTTCGCACGTTGAGAAACTATGCTTTTCTATATCTACATAATATGTACGCCGATGGGAGGTTCTGATTGCTGCAACAGGCAAGAGTTCGAAGAGGTATTAAGACACAAATTAGAGCGTAAAAGGTGAAGTAGTTAACATGACACGAAATCTTTGCAAAGAATTTTAAAGAAATCTAGTCGGGACTTGTTTCTGGGCGTCTGGCAGCCCTTACTGAGTGAAGCGACTGAGAGGGCACACACGATTATTCCTTCAACTGTTGTCAAACTGGACAGAGGAGTTAACGAGTATAATAAAAGTGCTGTAACGTGTATGAAAATAATTGCTGGCGTGAAAACTAACACATAAGAGATATGCTTCTCCCCGGCGGGGAATTGAAGTAGGGATGGGCAATATTAGAAAAACATCGATATTGATATCGATATCAATATCGGTAATACCGGAGACAGACTTGTGGTATAGCAATTGAGATCGGGATATTGCAATATTGCCATATTGCAATATAAAAATTTGAAGACACACTTGCATCAGTATACTGAGTTGTTTTTGTTGTCATTTATCTGTCAACAGGTAGTGCTGCCAAAATTGAAGAATTAAAATTCTGTTCGAAATTATCATTTTGGGTTATGCCCAGACTATTCTTTGGTTTAAATCTAGGGTATACTGAGCTATACCACGAAGTTTTTCTCAATTGGGATATTGAGTTTCAATGTTGAGTATACTGAGTGTATACCGAGATTTTTTCTCAGTATATAGAGACACACTTGAAGTATATTGCAATATTGCTCATATTGTAATTACTATACCACAAGTGTGTCTCTGGTATAAGTAAACATCGATGTGCGATAAACATCGATGTAAAAACGTCGATGTTTGAAAACATCGATGGCTTAGTGCTAAAATCAAACATTTTTAAAATGGTAAATGTGTTGCCTCCCTTTGTTGAGTCAGTAAATAATTCTTTTCATTCACAAGTTTATAATCATCGCTCCATATATCTTCAGCGTTTTCTTGAGTAGTGCGTTCTGCATCAAGTGATTGTTCAGAGTAGTAAGTTTGTTTTCTTGTACAACCCTGGAATCAAAAATATCTATTGATGACATCGAGCATAAAAATTAAGAACTACTCGCCAAGTTCGAAGTCTGTATTGATCGGTTGATATTTGAATAGTCGTTTGGAAATTTTATGTTAAGCATAAGCTCAATTTAATTTTTACAACAAACAAATGTGGAAACATCGATTTTCGATGTTCTTCTTCACATCATCGATGGATCGATGTTTTTTAGAGGACCTAATATCGATGTCGATGTTTTCACGCTTAACATCGATGTTCCGATAACATCGATGAATATTGACCATCCCTAAATTGAAGCTCTTCTGAACAGATTCTGATGCGCTGAAATGGAATACCAACGCGCTTCTTATTCATATCCCAATTCCTTTCCTTTTAACACAGCCATGTCATCAGAGCGAAGCGCTTATATTTTTTTGTTGAAGAAGCGCATTTGAAGCTAGGAAATCGAAGCTCTTGAGAAGCTCCTGAAACTTTCGTGACACATAGTATCAATATTATCGTTATTTTGCTGAAATCCACCCCATAATGTTTGTTTCAATAATTAATTTTTTTCACAAATAGCTGAAATACATTTATTAAAGTAATTATACAACAGCATTAATTCAATAATAAAATTTCACTCGTTGTTTTCACCACCTTGTTTAAGAAAAACCACAAAGGACATGGCCCATTTTTGTATGGGCGTTGGCATAGCTATCGAACTTAATGTACACCAATGATTTTTGGTGTTTTATATTCGTGAATATTGGCACATTAATTTGCTATAAAGAAAAAACTCGAGGAACTTGTCATTACAACAGACTAGGCATAAACAGTTTCATTAAATCTTTTAATCAGATCGGTTTCAATAAGTGTATAGATTATGATTTTGCTATTAAAAACCTTAAGGAACTTTAAAATAGCGAACAATTGTGAATTATTACGGTTAACTGATATGGTTTTATAATTATTCAGCATTTAAACAAAGTAATGGCCACATGAATTAAGGATCTTTAACTGTATATTGAATAACATTTATTAAATTGTAGTCCAGTCGTCCAAAATTCGAATACAGACCTCTAACGAAATGTTAACTCACTAATCTTAATAGTTTTTAGTGAGTAGAATATGTCAAAAAAAAGTTTCGGAAAATTGGTTGTACGGTACCCCCAAAAACAATCCCCTAAAAATTGAAAATTCCGTTTTGTGATAATGTCTCTTAAACGGCAAGTCCATTTATACATTTTCTCGTACGAGTTGCCATTCATGAGATATCGCCGTTTTAAAGATGTCAAATACTCATCCCCTAATTCGTAACTTGAATAATAGTCCATTCAAAACGCGCGTTATGGTGTTCCAAAATAACACCGTTAAGAAAATCGAACCCTAAACGTTTTTGGGGTCGCTGATCACGAAAATCAAGGTCCCGCGGGCCTAAAGTTAGGGCGTCACCCCTAAAAATGCAAAAAACACCCCTTTTTAGGGGGTTTTCGCGATTATTTCAATAATAATGAAAACTAATGCGATGAAATGCACTTTTTTTAATATTTATTTGCAAAGGGGGTTGATTTATACTAACTTAAGGCGAACTCAATGGTAAGGGGTACTCCTAAAGGGTTAAAAGTACCCTAAATTGGCGAAAAATGGCAAAAATTGTAAAAAAAATGTTCCCAAGTTTATGCTTCAAATTCGATTGTGGGCGTACTGTCAGGCAAAAATTAATAATTTTCAACCATTACGGGGTTAAAACTACCCCTACAATATAGTTCATTGAAAACTAGGGGGGGTGTTCAAAAATAACACCGTTAAGAAAATCGAACCCTACACGTTTTTGGGGTCGCTGATCACGAAAATTGAGGTCCCGCGGTCCTAAAACATAGGCGTCCCCCTAAAAATGCAAAAAACACCCCTTTTTAGGGGGTTTTCGCGATTATTTCAATAATAATGAAAACTAATGCGATGAAATACACTTTTTTTAATATTTATTTGCGAAGGTGGTTGATTTGTACTAAATTAAGGCGAACTTTATGATAAGGGGTAGTCCTAAAGGGTTCTTCTTCTTCTTTATACTCCTTTAATCCCTCATGGGACATAGGGCGGAAACAGTTGCCCTCCAGCGGACTCTGTTTTGCGCGACAGCTCTTAGCTCCGACCAGGATCTCCCAGTTGTTGCGGCTTCTTCTAGTAGGGTTCTCCTCCACGTTGTTCTAGGTCTTCCTACTCGACGGGAACCTTGCGGATTCCAGTCAAGGGCCTGTTTGGCTAGATTTTCGTTTTCGCGTCGCAAGGTGTGGCCAACCCAATTCCATTTCCTTCGCCTGATTTGATCGTCTATCCTTTCTTGGCCGGCACGGCGCCATAGTTCTTCGTTTGAAATTCTATCTTGCCAGCGGATTTTTAGGATACGACGAAGGCATCTGTTGATGAAGACTTGTAGGCGCCCTGTGATGAATTGGGTGACTTTCCATGTTTCGCAACCATACAAAAGAACTGCCTTAACGTTGGAGTTGAACAGCCGCAATTTGGTGTTAGTGGAAATCACCGTTGATCTCCATATGTGGGACAGGCATGCATAAGCGCCTCGTGCTTTATTTATTCTGGAACTGACGTCTTCTTCTGCCCCGCCATTTTCGGTAATAATGCTACTGAGGTAGCAGAATTTATTTACCAGTTCCACGTCACGGTTATTCAGCGCTGTTCGTTCGTTGGTGTTTGCATTTATCCGCATTTCTTTAGTTTTAGTCGGATTTAGCCTTAAGCCTGCTGGACTACTTTCTGTTGCTAAATTGTTTAACATGTTTTTGAGGTCCTGGTGTCTGTGGGCCAGCAAACAGATATCATCTGCGTAGTCGAGATCCTTAAGGCGGCCTAACAAACCCCATTGTATGCCGCCTGTTCTACTATCTAGAGCGCCGACAAGGATGTCATTTATTACTATAAGAAATAGTAAAGGCGAGAGTAGGCATCCTTGTCGTACTCCTGAGCTCACCTCGAAGCTGTCGGATAATTTTCCATTATGGAGAACTCTGCATTTGGAATTGTTATATAGGGCTTTTATCAATTCTATTATTTTATCAGGCAGTCCACGTCGCCGTAGTGCCTGCCATATAAAGCTCCTATTGACCGAGTCGAACGCTTTCTCATAATCTACGAAAGCAAGGTAAAGGGGGGATCGGAATTCAGTAGACTGCTCCACTATTATTCGTAAGGTGTTGATATGATCAATACATGAGCGGCCCTTCCTGAATCCGGCCTGCTGCCTCCTAAGCGTTCGGTCTACTGCCTCACTTATCCTAGATAGTAATATATGGGACAAAATTTTGCCCACAGTAGATAGTAAACAGATGCCTCTCCAGTTGTCGCATATTGTTAGGTCCCCCTTTTTTGGTATTTTGACTATGATACCTTCCGTCCAATCCTCCGGAAAGGTACAGGTGTTCCATGCTATTTCTAGGATTGGCTGAAGCGCATCTGCTATGAGGCTTGAGTCGGCTTTCAACAATTCTGGCGGGATGCCATCTTTCCCAGCTGCTTTACCATTGGCCATCGCATGAATTGCGGTTACTATTTCCGTCTTGGATGGGGCCCGGGTGGTGATTCGAATTGGCTGTGCATTGTTGCTGGTTTCCTGAGGTTCCTGTGTAAATGAACCATTCAGGGCGGCGAAGAAGTAATCTCTCCATCTTTGGAGCTGCTCCTCGTCGCTGCACAGCAGCTTTCCATCCGCACTCTTAACGGCATGCTTTTTAGTAGAGTGCTTTCCCGAGAGCTGTTTAGTGATTTGGTACAGCACCTTACTGTTGCCTGTGTTTGCCGCGTTTTCCGCTTTTTCTGCGAGCTCATTTATCTGCTGCCTTTTATCACGCCGGACACTTCTCTTTACCTCCCGGTGTAATTGGGAGTATTCCCGTTCCAGTTGATAACGTATTTCAGGGTCGCTTGTAGAGTTTACTTTATTTTTGAGGGCTCTCCTGCGTTCTATTTTTTGCCAGGTTGTGTCCGAGATCCAGTGTTGCTGGTTTCTTTGGACATAACCGATGCTTGTTTCCGCAGCCGTCAATATTGCGCCCTTTGTTCTACTCCACAGCTCTTCAATATTTGTGTCGTCAGAAACGTTGTGCTGGTTTAGTATTAGTTGTAGATTTCCAGCAAATTCCCGCTTTTTAACGCTCTCCCGCAGAAGATCTACGTTGAATCGTCTACGGTTTATAGCATCGCGTTGTACGTTTCTGATTGCGGCGATTTTAAGGTGAATAGTTGCTACAACCAAATGGTGGTCGCTTCCAGTGTCTGCTCCCCTGAAACTCCTGACATCCTCAAGGATAGTTCTCCATCTGCGGCTGACGGCCACATGATCTATCTGATTTCTCGTCCTACCATCGGGCGATACCCAGGTCTCTTTGTGTATCTTCTTGTGACAAAAGTAAGTTCCTCCTACCATAAGTTGGTGGGAGCTACAGAAGTCAACGAAAAGCTCACCATTGTTATTGGTAACTTGGCTTAGACCTTGATTTCCAATTGTTTGTTCAAGGCCGGTGTTGTCACGGCCGATCTGTGCGTTTAAGTCACCCATTAATACAATGAAGTCTCCCCTTGGAATAGAGCGAAAAACCTCATTCAGCCGCAAATAGAACTCGTCTTTGATGTCATCTTCAGCGTCCTCAGTTGGAGCATAGCATTGGACTACCGTAGTACTTCTTAGTCTGGTACGCAGGCGCACGGTAATAATCCTTTCAGAAACTGGTGACCAGCTAATGAGGCTGGACCTGGCTTCTTTGGTGAGTATTACACCAACGCCACTCCTACGGCTTTCAGTTTCGTTTCTCCCAGAATATAAAAAGGACTCACCATTTGGGCAGATATGTTCCCCCGCATCGGGCCATCTGGTCTCGCTAAGTCCCATGATCTTGATTTTATATCGATTCATCTCGTTGAGGACTTCATCCAGCCGTCCCTCAGCCAGCAGTGTTCTCACATTCCATGATCCGATTCGTGTCCTTGTTCGAAAAGCAAAGGTCGTCGTCGTGTTGTCCATCCGGTTCCGAGGCATTGTTTGCCGATTCGTAGCAATGGTATTTTTTTATGGGAGCGGGTTGCTAACCCTCAGCCCAACCGACTTAAAACTCTGTTTTGTGGCGCAGAGAGTTCGCCATTCGCCCGTCTCCCGTTAGCTCCTTCCGAAGAAGTACCCCAGGGGGCACCGCGGGGAGGTGGGATTAGGACTTGCTAACAGGTCTGCTAGGTGTTTGTCTGCAGTGACTTTTCTCGGGTTTTGGCAGAGGTGGTAAATCGGGTACCACCACTTTCCGAGGTCTTTGTTAGCCGTTTGCCCCCTAAATTGGCGAAAAAGGGCAAAAATTGTAAAAACATTTTTTTTTTCAAGTTTATGCTTCAAATTCGATTCTGACTTCATTTTTAAAAAAAATCCTTTTTGTATAATCGTACATCACATTACATTCCTCACTAAATTAGTTTATAACTTCAACTTCCAAGTAATTGCAATTAAAATTTACTAAAAAAAACAAATTCGGGTGCAATATCTTAATTTTATTACTTTGCCTCCGTTTTTACCTGCCTAAATGTCATTGTAAAAAAACGGACCACCCCATTATTCAGAAGTACCTCAAATAAATTAGGGTACATATTTCGCAATTATTGTGTGATTGTCGTTTTTACAAAAATGCAGAGTTTATTTAAAGATTCCACGAAATGAAATATTTCTCAATATATTTTTTTTTCTCTTTAGGGGTTAACCTCTGTACAAAGGGGGTAATAGTGAAATGTTCCAAATGTTGTAATGATTACAAATGGAAAAAAAATTTAAACGTAAAACAATAAATTTTAATTTGTTTCAATTACAATTTTAATGTGGGGGTAGTTGTACCCCCTTAAGAATTCATTAATTTTTTTGCTGATAATACCTTTTGAACCAAATTTCAAACAAAAAGCAAAAAAAAATGTTTGCAATTTTTTTATATAAAGTTGTTTTTATTATAGTAGGGGTAGTTTTAACCCCTTAAGGGTTGAAAATAATTTATTTTTGCCTGACAGTACGCCCACAATCGAATTTGAAGCATAAACTTGAAAAAAAAAATAAATAAAATGTTTACAATTTTTGCCATTTTTGGCCGATTTAGGGGTAGTTTCAACCCTTTAGGACTACCCCTTACCATAAAGTTCGCCTTAATTTAGTATAAATCAACCATCTTCGCCAAAAAATATTAAAAAAGTGCATTTCATCGCATTAGTTTTCATTATTACTGAAATAATCGCGAAAATCCCCTAAAAAGGGGTGTTTTTTGCATTTTTAGGGGTGACGCCCTAATTTAAGGACCGCGGGACTTCGATTTTCGTGATCAGCGACCCCAAAAACCTTTAGGGTTCGATTTTCTTAACGGTGTTATTTTGGAACACCCCCCCCCCCCGCGTTTTGAATGGACTATAAGTCATCAGACGTTCAATAAATCCTCTGTTGGACTACGTGGCTAATATTTCCAGGGTGATTCCTGGATATTTTTTGAGAAAAAATTGTTCTAGAGAGGGGGCTACCCCACTATCCACTAATATAGAGGGTGGAAAGAAAAGAAAAAAATCTAAACTCATAGACTAATCATCGTAGAGCAACGTAATTAGGTTCTTTTAGATAAATGTGTATTCTTTTATTTGAAGAACAGGAGCTTAATTGAAACCGTTTGGAAGATATGTAGGTTCAAAATATGGATTTATTGAACGTCTGATGAGGGGATGAGTATTTTAAATCCTTAAAACGACGATATCTCGTGAACGGTAATTCATACGAGAAAAAGTATAATATCATTTTTTGCAGATAATCGCATGATCTACAAACTCTGTAAACACTATTTAATGATAGGACTTGTCGTTTAAGAGAAATTAGCCAAAAACGAAATTTTCTGTTTTTAGGGGTAGCGTACAATCAATTTTCCGAAACTTTTTTTAAGATATTCAAGCTGATCAACATGGCTTGTCGTGTATCGGCGACATTATATTTATCTTTCTCTATGGTCCATTATGGCGGAAGTTGACAAAAGGTTCTTTGAATTCATCTTGAATTAATATAATATTTTTAAATAAAACTGACAAGTTCAGAGAGGTTAAAAAGCACGTATTAATTCATTGTTCTATGTTTGTTATACAATATATTTACTACATATGTGTACATGGAATGTACTTTTTTGTCCATGTCCTTTGTAAAATAAGGGGAATATGAGAAAACTTGAAAACAAAGCTAAAAATGGGAGTCTAAAGTGTGTACTTCCAGAGAGCTTCCATAACATATGAATAGGAAGCGCTTCTTTCTTGCTTCTTTTTACAGCGCTTGATTAATTCCGGCTGGGTTAGCGTTATATTTTCCCTATCAGCACACATAAATTGATATCTCCTAGTAAAGCCAGGGAAGTTACTCGTGGTGAATAAATCCCCTTGTATGCCAGGAGTGTATGTTGTGAAACCAGTTCGACAACAGTTGAAGGAATAATCACGTGTGCTCCCACAATGATACCCATTATTTTTTTAAACTGAGGAGCTTAATCACAGCAATGCCCCCAATAAAATAACCTAGATGAATTTACAATAAACACTTGAAGCAATTAAAAATCGACTTACGTAAGATGTGAAAGTGATGAAATTCTAAAATGGACTTTTTCTGTATTTTTTTGTTTGGTATAGGCACGTGAATTTTAAGTGCTTAATAACAACAGGGCAAGGCATGAAATGGGCTAAAGGGAAGTTGTTTACTCATAAAATGAATACGTAAAATTTACGACCTTCACGTGGATTTTATTTACGCGTTTTATGCTTATTAGAAATTTGATATAAACAATTTAATATGCATAAAATCTGTTATTATTTCGTACGTTTAAGAGTTTCGTAATCAAATTGTAGTGACGAACTATGCTGTATTTGAGAATGCGAGTAGGAGCTGCTGTTTTTAATGTCAAGGCTTCAAGGAGTTGGTCGTCAATTTCAAGAATTCGTGAAGGAGAGCTGAAAATATGATTAGCATCGCGGGAAATTTGAGTTTTTTTAGAGTCGAAAATATGAAAGAGGATTATCCTTATTCGAGATTTTATCATAAACATCAACCTAGATTATCTGAGCCTATTACGTCATAGCTATCAGCTGTCAGTGAATAGTAATCTCAACCTAATTTTCGTAATATGCCTGTTGAAACGAAAAAGGACAAATCTCGCCAGCATTGTGTCTTACACACCAGCAGCAGCAACCGCTCCCCTCCCATATTTTCAGAACTAACTTCCATTTTTAAACGTCATGTGTTAAATAACAGCTCAATCAATGTATTCAGCTGGTGCTTCCATACATCTAAACAAACAAAAATTTCAATCTTTTTAAATAAATATTTTTGGATGATAAACATTTCTCATATTTCTACTCACCCACACATTCCTCTCTCCTCCTCTTTAATTTACAATTTTAAAACGAAATTTTCATTTAACTTTGGGGCTTTTAATTTAAGCTGAACGTTATAGAATTCTTTACACTTTCACATCGTTACCTTTAAAAGAGTAAAAATAATTACTAGGAATTTCGTTCATGCGGTTGAAATTTAACCCAAAGTTCAGAAACCTTTGAGCAAAAACTTCCCTTTATAATGTCCGTCCATTTTTTTTTTAAAATGCCAACACAAAAATGCATACCAGGATGTGAGAAAATGGCGGTGGTGTGTGTTCGTATCTTTAATATTATTTAAAATTGAGTTTCTTTTGTTTTATAATTTTTTATTGATATTTATTATGCAGTATAAAAATCGTGGTTTGTTTTAACTGAAATATGAGAAAAAGTGGAGTTTTTGATTAGATTTTATTTCATTTTGTTTGCTTCCTTCCAATTTTTTACTTGGAATTTTTTACTATGACAACTAATAATGCTACCATCTTGGAACAATGGCGGATAAATTCATATCGTTTTCCTGGAAATGTTTGATGAAAGGTTTTGTTTTAGAAAATGATTTTGTAAAATAGAATTTTATTTGGATATGTTTGACTGGATTTTTTTATAATACATACAACATCCAATATCGATTTCATCCCAAAAATTTTGTCAAACAAAGAAGGACCAGAAAAAAGGTAGCGTAGTAACCTTTCTTGTTAGTAACAGTGCTGCTCCATCATGTTTTGCTGAACAAAATGCTGCCCGTCGTCAATTGTCTAATGGAAATTATTGTGTAATGGGTAAAAGGCTGGTAAGATTTGCAGGAGAAATTAAGTAAATAAATAAATTTAAAGGAATTATAACAGGGTGGAGAGACACTGGATCGTGGCAAGATGAGATTTAAGGAGAGTTTACATCCCAAACACAAAGTGGAAGAACAAAGTATAGAATTTTTCAAACTCCGTGACACAAAAAATTTGAGCAGTTCTACGCACCTCGTTGCCAAATTTTATAAATAATGTTCTATCATTTCCCCTCTTTTTAGTTAAAACGGCAACAAACACTGAAAAAACTCAACAAAATAATTTGGGAAGGGATGCGCGCATGCCGAATGAATAAAGTAAATTTATCTTTCTATGTGTTGAGCAGAGCTTTTAAATACATGTAAAGCCCCTGCTCAACAAAGGCAGTTTATTCAACATAATAAGCATAATTTTACTTTAATTATGCGGAATATTTCTCATTTCTAAATTTAAAATAATTTAAAAAAAATGCTGAAAAAAATTCCTTTGAATAAATGAGCGTTTTCATTCATAAACCGACAGTTCCCCGCAGTCGCAAGCAACACAACCTCCCCGGGCAGAAGCGCATATGCGACTGGCAGGAAACGTCAACAATCTAGTAATCAAAGTGATAAAAACACAAATTTCGTATTTTTTAGTAGAAATTACTACAAATTATTTCTGTAGCATATGTGTAAAATATAAAAACCTTAAAATAAAAAAAATATATAAAAACGGGTGTTTTTCAGTCATAATTTGTAAATTTTTTAAATAATCATTGTAGTCCCAGAAAAATACACCTCCCTTTAGCAATACGCAGTCGCGACTGATTACATGGCAGCAAGTGATTTGATAGGAGGAGTTAACTGAAGCTTTTGTCTGAACTTTTAAACATTTTTAAGAGCTTAGCTGGGGAACATGCGCGGGATGTCACGAGGTTTGAAAACAACTATACAAAACGCAAAGTTTCCTCGAAAGCTCGAAACTTTTTACAACTGGCAAACGTAAAATTTTAACACGGTCGCAGAGGAAACGATTTAATGGGCTGCAAATCTTTTTAGATAGTTATATTAAATTAATGTGTAGTAAAAAAAACAATTTTATTATTGATTATTCCTGTACAGACTAGGAATTCGTTCCAAAACAGAACAACTCACAGCACAACAACAGAACAACGCATTCAATATTCCCGAACTCCTACAATATCCCATAGTATACACAGGGCTAATGCCCATGTCCTCCAATATCCACATAACTAGATAAGGTAGGTAGAAGCAGTAGTCTCACCGAAACCGGAAGCTGGGACACAATTGGCGCTGAGGTCCAACGTTTTGTAATCGCACCTGTCAAAAAAAAATTTGCATAAAAAGCCATTGACCTGGAAAAGATTTTAGATCCATCCAGTCATATTAAGGGTGCAGAATCAAATCTCCTATTTTAAGCTTAGAAACCTCCCCTCAAGCTCTTTAAGACGAGGTTTCCAAGAACACGAGGTCTGATGTTGGCCAGAACCCAGCAGCTACCGACAATGTATTCGGTTGTCTCGTCTTGGCCAGTGCCGTGTAATTATTGCTACGATTCTGGCAATGTCCTTACGAGGCAGCCCCAAGAGGTTTCCCAATCTCTGATTGCTGTAACAAGGCCAAGTAACCCGGTACCCATTGAAGAGTAATCCTGTATGTCCCGACCAAATAAGATAACTTCTTCTGTCAGTTTTCAATCAGCTTCAACTTTACGGGCCAAGCTATCTGATAACAGGATTAGCCTACCGGCCTCGTTAACCAGAAACTCGGAATGGACAACACTGGCGAAGTTAGGCAGGCGGTAGAATTTATGGAGACTAAGCGACGGAAAAAACCTCCAAGTCCTACACCCGACTTTGATTTGGATCCGCGTTCAGAAACCTTACTATGGTAAACCATGAGGTAAGCTGCGGTTATGCTGCGTCACTTCACTTCACCACGGAAGTTTATGTTTAACCATAGATCGTACTGTGGTTAACTATGAGTTAAAGAAGAAGAAGACTACAATTTTCCAGAAAATAAGACTTGCTTCAATTATTTCGTGTGTGTACTCTTGTGGACAACCGTTTCTGCCCTATGTCCCATTCAATGAGAAATTCAGTGTAAACGACCATCTTTGGCAGTGGCGTAGCGTGCGGGGAGCTAAGGGGTAATGGCCCCCGGTGGCGCAGAAAAGGGGGCAAGCCGTCCGTGATAGTTATTGTGTTCGCAGGTGTGCAACAACAAATAAAAGATATCAATCCTAACCCCGAATTTGTGTCCTGCTCAAACCTCAAAGCACTGAACCTAGTTTGCTTCGGTGAAGGTGAATTCAGTGAGTTTCTTCGGCACATTGGAATGTAGCTACGCTTTTTCTATGCTTTCTTTCTACACATCGATGGGAGGTTCTGATTATTGGTACATGGATGAGACATGACACCATATCATTACAACAACATTTTGACAAGGCTAGAGAAGATAGAGTCCGCGCCACAAAAGAAGGAAATAGAGTGAGGTTGATCGTTTCCCGATTTAGGAAAACATCATGAAATCTGGAGCTCATATGTTCGAAATCGAACATTTCTAAATTTTTTTCGACGCACTGCAATAAAATTTTTATTTTTACACGGGTTTTGGGTACTTAATATTTTTATAGCCCATGGAAGCCGTGATTTTGAGATTCCCTTCTTTTTTGGTGAGAACTCTTACAGAAGCAGATGAAGGTTAGAATTGAACTCTGGAAGTTGGTAGTGTGGAACAGTAACTTTTACGATTGCAAAAAGTTGGAAGTCTTCTGCAGTATTCCTAAGCCTAGTCTTCTGCAGTGTTCCTAAAGCCTATCATCAACCGACCACGTAGACTATCATGCAGGTTTTTTCGCATATGTATGGAAAAAACCTCCGGTACTCAAAAGGTGACCTACATTGTTAAAATTGATAAATCTAGCGATCTTTGCAATCGAACAAAAACTACAAATTAACATTGAACATAATATTAAAGAATTTGCGTTGCAAAAGTGATGTCAAAATGGCCAATAGAACGCGTATAATGCCTAGACAATACCAGATCACATACACGCACAAAAATTGCAGATTGGGTTTGGAA
Source organism: Thereva unica (assembly GCA_949987705.1). Taxonomy (NCBI): domain Eukaryota; kingdom Metazoa; phylum Arthropoda; class Insecta; order Diptera; family Therevidae; genus Thereva; species Thereva unica. The sequence goes on along the minus strand of OX465285.1, from coordinate 22,935,723 downwards.
ACTTTGCCCCTGCAATATCTGAAATGAGTACGCAAATTTTATAAGTTTTCAAATGGCAGTGGATGACTATCTCGCCTTCAGAAGCGAAGACTTCTTCTACAGAGTGGTAGATAATCTTCCAGTACACTGCCAAACATATTTAACTAATGAAGGAATTTATATTTTGGATTTAATTCGACGCTTCTTACACAAGAGATTAAGTCCCCCTAGTTCACGAGAAATCTAGATTTACCTAAAATTAAAGCTGCCCAAATAAGCCATGAATTTCCGTGCTAGTATCAAATCAAGTTCGGCAAGGCTTTGACATGTAGCAGTAAATAATCAATGTGCCAGAGTGTGCCGTACACAATGCTCAATTCATAGAAAGCCATATTTTACCCAGAATAGCAGCTAACAGCAATACCACAAACCTAGTGCACATACCTCCTTGTAAATAGTAAATGAATCAATAACTCCCAGCAATATCACAAGAATTGCAGACGAGGACTGAATGAACGGCTCCAGCTCGGTTGCATAATGATCCTGGGAAATTTGCGTCGCCTGATAGACCCGAAAACCGGCAACGCAGGTCTCTGCAACAACACTGACGTACAGGTAGCCTACAAAAAAAAAGAAAATTGCGAATGAAAAAGAAAAAAGAAATCGAACCACAAAGCCTCGAACATGGCCAGAAGCCAAAATTTATCTCACCTGGTACATTTCTAATTTCTACCACTCGATGGTAGGCTACAAGAGTAATTGTCACAGCAATCGCCAGGATTGAATTACCGGCAACAAATGGGGCTACTACGGTGATGCCACTCAATTTCTCATCCTGCGGCAGATACGCCCTGGCTACCTCCAACGTGTTGATGCCCAGCAGCAATAGCTCCGTGGCTGAACGGAGATTGTGAAAGCAAAGCAACGTCCTGGCACACCTGTGTGTAACAAAAGAAAATAATTAGATGATTCGTTTTTTTTTCGTTCACGCAATTAAATTTTATATTGTATGTGTGTATACACAATTTCATTTTTTTTTAAAAGGACCTCGTGATTTGCTCAGGTGCTAATTGGATTAATTTTTCTTCAAAAAAAAACAGTGCACCTCACCAAGGCAGGTAAACTCTTTTGATGCAGGAAACCTCTTATGTGGCGAAACCGGAAAAATTAACTGAGTTCATTAAAACGGTTGAGCCTAATTTATAAAATACATTAAATCTTGGAAGTCCACTGCATAATGGCGGAGTTGACAAATTAAATTAATTAATTAAGCACCAGCACAGCTCCAACAGTCGGGAAATTTTAATTTTGGCATTTTTTATCCTTTATGTGTGTGGCGGCAAGGAGCTAAGGTGAGAAGCCGTGAACTGGAAAATTTCTGCGGGTGATTTTTCATTTTCATATTTTTCTTTTTGCTTTTTTTTTATTTGCGTTCATTTTATAATGAAGCACATAAATTTGGCGGATGATCTACGTACTAGGCGGGATCTTTGCTTAGTTTTAGGTCCGGTGAACTCATTTTTGCGGGATTTAATCTGAGCGTGAAGTGTTTGCTAAGTTAGGATGGAAATTACTCTTAATAAAAAAGCAGTTCTGTCTAACTATGGTTAGTTATCGAGCTATGAAATTGCGCCGTTCCGTAGCTTTTCTGAATGGTGGGAGTTCGTCCCATATGGAGGAAGGCGAAGAAGCACATCCTTCAAAGTCAACCAAGAAAAGGTGTAAATGGGAACCTGTCGCGGGCTGCAAGATAGTGTTTAGTTGAACCTGTCACGTACAATCGGCTCTGGATCCAAGGCACATCCAGTTATTCAGACATAGAGGCTAAGTCGTTATATATACCATTCAGTACTTTCCATACTTGTGGCACTCCTATAGACCAATAAAGAAAACCAACAAATAATGACGATTTAGTGAGTAGCTTGACTGAGGACCATGTCCCTACAGAATCGAGGAGGAACAAGGAAAGGGGGCGAAAAGGAAGTTTGAGGCTGCATGGAGCTCACTCGAGCAACACTTCCAAAAGCTTCTCTCCTACAAACGGAAGGCTGGAAAATTCAGGAGACGGTGTAGCTCCAACCAGATCTGGAATACTGCCTCTCTGTTCATAGTTTCTGGACTTACTACAGAAATGACAGCACCAGCTCCTGCGTCCTTTAGGCTGGTCGTCCACTGGAAGCGTATTCGAGCGGCTTCGCGCTACAGCCATACATATGAGCGGCTACAAGCGGCTCATTTGTATGGCCGAAGCGCGAAGCCGCTCGAATACGCTTCCAGTGGACGACCGGCCTTAGACGGAAGAACCAAGTGTGGAGTACTTCTGGTGTGCTACGACAGCGTTCTAGGTATCTGTGACACTGAAAGAGGAAGGAGAGGGAACCGCAATTCACTTGTTACCACCGGGACATGCTCGGATCGTCACGGCAGTGATACCGGCTAGCTTCTCTCAAGTCAATCAAACGGAGGAGCCAAAACTCCTTCATTTGCAACTCCATCTTACTAAAATTGGTAACGGCCCTTGAAGGCGATTGCTTCCCTCAGTTTTTGGAGCAAAGATTTTAAGTGGTCTGAGTGGACCAATGATTGGTAGACACAATCGCCAGGCTGCGGATGGGTTTTCCAACTCAAGGATCAAAATAATAAGCCAAAGATATGCAATGGAAATATATGTACATAGAGCGCAATGTTGTAGGTGTTGACGCCGTACGATCAGCATATTCAACAAAACTCTTATAGACAACACGATTAGAGATCTGGCGGCGGTGGCGGCGGTAGAGAGGAGATCAATACGGGGGCCAGTAAAAATATGATCGTTCTCTTTTCAGCATATCCTCCTAATGACTCCACTAGCTAAGTCTCCAAGAAATTTAAGGTGATAATGGATCAGTGCAATCAATACGTTGAACCAACACACAATAAACTGACAGACCTTCAACACAGCTTTTTTTGAGAGAGTGATGAAAATCCTACATTGATCTAGCAGCAGGCAATGTGTGCGACTGCCTGCCTGAGGGTTCCAGGACACGCCATTGGGAGTCCGCACGCAGGCAGTAGGCATGCAGGCATTCCTTACTGACTAAACTCACCAACCACATCGGTACGTCATTAGCAGCCTTGCATCATTAGCATAACCCTTAAAAAAGGGATCCCTCGAAGGTGCTCACCAAAATGTACCCGTCTAGCTTTCTAACGATATGATCCTTTTCTTCACATTTCAGGCATAGCTCCGTCCGGTCCATGGTGCTGATGTAGTTCTTTGCTATATTTATTTGACAGACAATCCATCGTATGTACATTTTTCCCGCTTCTAGCGCTTCTTTCGCTAGTTTTACCGCCATAACTATGGTGGTTGTCACGAGAGCAAGTAGCAGCAGTAGCTGGTTCTGTAATAACTCGCACATCTCCTCTTTTGAAGTGATCTCATGCACTTTCCTGATCTCGATCACTACTTGGTGGGTGCTTGCCCTTACCTGCGCTGTTTCTACTAGTGAGGATTTAATCTTCTGTTGGAGATCCTTCGTTTTGTCTTGTCCATTGTTGAGCTCCACTAAAATGTTCTTTGGTGTCACCTTGAGGAGAGTGACTTCTTCCACAAGGTCGAGTGAGACCCATTCCACCTTCACCAGGCGCTCTTTCTGACGGTTTATCATCTCTCCTTTGAGGTGACTTTCTCTTCTTCTTCTTTGGGAGCCTTTGCCAGAGTTGCGATTCCAAACCCGGCTCCCCAGGTAATTTGTGGACGTTCGGAGATCTTTTGGCATCTTTCAGCCGCTTTGCAGTCTCCGTCACGTCCTTCCTAGGGGTATTGTTATCAAGATGCTCAATGGACGTCATTTGTTTAGCTGCTTCCGCCACTTTCTGTTCTCTTTTTTCCCCTTCCCTTTCCTTTTGTCCCTTGAAATAGGTCGTTCCCATTTTTCTTGCGTATTTATTGTGATGGCACGAACCCTGAGCTCTTTACAGAGACTAATCAACTGAACTGACACACCTCGCTTGGGCCAATGAATAGTATACGTTAAATTTTCCATTGCATTCATCTCCCCTTACCAAACTAACTTCCCGCAGAATTTTCTGATCAAGGCCCGACATATTCTCTTTTACCAAGACGTTGACTGGGATTTGTGTTTCCGGAGTAGTGATGGTTACTTCGCTTCCCTCTGCATCTTCAAAATTATACTGGCGCGAATGTGTTTGTTTATTCTCATTTTCCACCAAATCTATAAAGACTAGGCCGCTAAGTTTTCTTTAGAACACGTATCAAAGAACTTGACGCTAATAAATCTTATAAATCGCTACAAGGCATGAAACGGAAATCTAAAAATTCAGGCATGGAGATTTATAAATACATCCGCATCGGCAAAGACCATTCCAACCCCGAGTGTTGTTTTACCAAGCAGTCCTCCAGCTGTGCATTAGCCACGTCCAATGCTACGCAATCGAACGAGAGCCGTTCTACTGAGTATACTATTGGAACCCTTTATAGTAACCAAGATGCCCCCTTCTTCGTCCTATACAAATTTAAAGGCATGCAGACGATTTCGCGCATGTCTGTGGCGGAAGCGTGCATGCCTGTGGCGAGAGTGTGCATGCTAGGTGCGGGCGAGTTTCAATTTTATTCGGGTTGGATATGAATTCGCTCGATCGTCCGATGCACGCCATATTTACCAAGATTTGCAACGCGAAGAACAATAAAAGCGTGCATGCCTGTGGCGAGAGTGTGCATGCTAGGTGCGGGCGAGTTTCAATTTTATTCGGGTTGGATATGAATTCGCTCGATCGTCCGATGCACGCCATATTTACCAAGATTTGCAACGCGAAGAACAATAAAACCGTGACGAATTAAACGAAAATGTACTCACGAGTGTCGCAAAAATTAGCCAGCAACAAAGGTATATTCACGACACCATTATGACAGTCGTGAACCACATTCGTGATATATCTTTATTTTGCAACAATACGATCGCAAGGTCGATCAGATCACCTTGGCACTGATATATTAAAAAATTGTTGGAAGGCGAAAGAACGCACACTCTGCTCTAAAGCTCCCACTGAATATGCAGATTAACGCAAATCCAATATGCAACATTTCTAAGACATGTGGAATGACGAAAGTTTAACAGAAATGCAAAATAATCATTGGGATGAATGCACGATGTCGCATAAAAAACCATTGGAAGTATCAAAAACATTGCTAGATTTGGTTGGAAATAAAAACCTTTTTGTCTGTGCATTGATAGCGCTGGCTGGTGATTTTCTTCAGACACTTGCCCAAAGCAAAGACGTCAAATATCTCAATATCTTAATATCTTTTATAGAAGTATCCGTGTTTCTGAGACGGCAGAAAGAAGGCCACTAGATCTACATCTATTGCAGCCCCTGATAACATCCTTGAACTGCTCGGAGAAGCTGCTTCACTAATCAAGTGGAAAACTTAACAGAAGAGGTAGAAACCGTCCAACAAGACCTTGCCGTTGTGTCAAGTGAGCTGGAGGGCTTACGTCGCCAAGTCAGGCTCCATGACGTGCTTGTTCGAGGCATTCCTGTGTGTGATAATGATAATCCGAGGCGAATTTTAAATTCCTTTGCCTCTGCCATAGGGTATGAACTGACCACCTTACGTGAATGCTTTCCGCCCACCAATTCGACCGCGGACAGACTGGAAGCACCAATATAAAGAGATCGATGATTGTAGTTAAATTTCCGCCAGAAAATGTGAGAGTTCCTGGAGAAAAATCGTCTGCATGATACTCTCACATTACAGGATCTTAATGTGGGCCTTGCTTCTAATAGCCTTTTCCACATTAATGAATGTTTAACGTCTAAAATCAGTGACAATTTGCGTACTGCATGAAAACTTCAAAAACGGAGTCTTGTTTCTTCTGTGTTCACTCGTTCGGGCTTTGTTTATGTGCAGCTGGAGAGAAATAAACAGGCCCAAATATATCTGCTCTCGACTTGAATGAGGCGGTCAGCTCATCATCAATTCCTGGATCTCCCTGAATAATTTGGAGCCTACTTTCACTAGGGTGGATCATGTCTCTTTTATACTCTCCAAGATCTATGGCACATTACGTAAACTTTGGCTCTATGGTAGTCTTCTATCGTCTATTCGACTAAAACTTGTCAAATCTCAAATTCTGCCACATTTTCTCTATGGGTCTCTTGTTTACATATCCTTCTATGCGTCTTGCGTCAGCGTCTCAAAGTTGTATTTAATGATAAAGGTTTATTTTTCACTTACGAAGATCAGATCATGTGTCGGCATGTAAGAAATTCCTTACTAGGTCGTAACCCCTTTCGTTTTATAGATGTCATGGCACTGGTCCTTTTGCATAAACTTCTCTACTCCAAGAGTCCTTCTTACCTCTCTGACTTCCTTTGTCCTTTGTAGTCATTGAGATCGATTAAATTTCTCATTCCCGCTCACTGTTCCCTAATGGGTAGTCGTTCCTTCTTTGTGCATTCGTTTAGGCTTTGGAATAATCTCCCTAATTTCATTCAAAGAATAAGCACAGTCAAGACTTTTAGAATAAAAGCATCCCTTTTTATTTTCTATCTTCCTCGTCTTTTTACTTCTCTATCTATTTCTTCCCTTTACATGGTGCTTACTCCAACACTTTTCCAGTTTTAGAAAACCCTAGTCTACAACTTTGCTCATCCCATAATAGGAAAAATTACTCCAACAAATCACCTAACACAAAGTGGTATTGGATGGAATCTAAGGCCTACACCCTCTCTGTCGGTGTTCCTTAGGGCTCAGTTCTATCACCTGTTCTTTTTCTGGTTTTTAAATATGAGTTGCTCACTACTTACTACTGAACCATAACGTGAAAGTCACACTCATAATATAAAGGATGATTCCTAAAAAGCCTTTCACAGAAAAACTATAATATCACGACATTAATCATATAGTACCAAACCTTTGACCCTTTTGTTGATCATAACTATCCCCACTGTCCACTGAACATTGCAAGCACTATCACCCATCAACCTCGCATTATACCAAACTTCAATTCTCACAATAAACACCACCAAAAAACTCCATAGACAATATCATGTGAAAAAAACAAACAAACAAAAACTTCCTTTTGCAACACACTCGGCTTCCTTCTCGCAGCGAAATATCCTCTCCTCCTTCTATTTGAGTGAAAACAGGAAAAAAACTTTCAAAAATAAACGTACGAATTTCACCTGAGATATTCGTGTGCACTAAATGTTTACATTTCATTTCGTGAAAGTTTACATTTCCCAATGGGATAAATTTAGATTGAAAATGATTTTCCTTTTGTTTACATTTCGTGTAAAAATAGAAATATTTTCTCAGTCGTGCAACTTTGTTTCTGGTCACCAGCCGCGCACTTAATTAACTTGCAGCGCCCTCTCGACTCGCGTAAATCTCTCATAAATTATGCCCGAAATGAAAAGTGAACACCAAAAAAAATGAGATGTAAATTAAAATTTTTGTGTATGAGAGTGTGGATGTAGTGGTGCATGCATGGTGCATCTCGTCTAAATTTCACGGATTATATAGTTTGTGTTATTTTAACTCACCTCTTGTGGAATGTGCACAGGAATGTCCCAACGGCCAGGAGCAGAAGACAGCAGACACTTGTTGCTATCACTTGGCACAGGTTTACTGCACAAATTTCGGATGCTATTGTTGGTAACGAACTGCACAATCGAAAGTTCACCATTTTGAATGAATGACACAAATTTTCAAGACGCCGACACGCGACGACACGGGCACGCGACGACACCGGTACGCGACCACAACAAAATTTGATGAATTTTTGTCACTCGCGATTATCCCGTTTGCGTTCTATCTAAGATCGGTCAATGATCATTCACCATACACCATTTCGCAATCAATGAAGCACACAACACACTCTTCACACTAAGTCAGATCTGCAGGAGAAGTTCGACGTAGTCACACACCTACCGAAGACGACACACCATCGAAGTAAGTACCTTAAACATTTTGGGGAAGCACACACAATATTTTTTTTTTCAATCAACACAAAAATCAACGAAAAACGTCCGGTTCCTTGAGAGTCTGCGGCACGGACTGCACCTGACATCTTTAAGACATCAATCTGGAATGTGGAGTGTGCTGCAAGAGGCCTGAGTGTGTTTCATCTCATCGCAGACTCATTTTCCGGAAAATCACAAATCTCATCTTCTAGAGGATCACGAATAAATATAGACTATGGTTCGGTTACAGGCGCAAGTTCGACTGCCGGTTCGATCTTGTTGTTCCTGGGTGTTTGCACGGAGTTGAACATCAATTGTGACGACGACGGCGCAACCGAAGTGCTTCAGTGGAAATCCAACCAAAAATAAAATTCGATTCACATTCTTCAATTCGTTAAAATTTGAAATGGAGGAAACTAAATTATTCATAAATATTTACATAGCCATAAACTAAATTCCCACGATTTTGAGAAGAGCAAGGCTGATTCTCTCTACACGATAGATAATAATTGAGCTTCGCTTCGTGGTAGTCAAGGCGGGTGGTAGAGATTCTATTTTTTTGTGTTTATTTTCTGTACAAAGTGATGAGTACAATTTTAGGAAAAATTTGGTGATTTCATGAACAGCGCAGATATTGTAATGACTAGAGCGATACTTGTGTACATCTTCGATTGGTTCAACAATTTGTTTATTGGCTTAGTTTTGATATCCCTGTTGACCGCTCCAGATTGAATCGACAAACCATAACTTTATCCCCCAGGGCGAAATTTCTAGATCTAATCCTGGACCCACTGGACATCGAGGAAAACGTAAACAAAAACCGACATAGCTTTGTACGCCTGTAAAAAGACCTTCAGCAAGATAAATGTTCTCAAACCGAAGACGTTCCAATCCTCAGGGTCGCTGATGTTGTGGCCAACGCTGAACTGGACCTATAGTGCCATCAATTAAGCAAGTCTCCAGAAGACGACAACAATAAAAGCAACAAGGTCATGAGGACATGCCCCATTAACGTTTTCGATGTATCTTGCACCTACTACTTCAAGAGAACAAACACCTGGACTCATGCCGTAGCCTGAGACTGACGCAGTTCGGGATTGGGGCTCAAAGCCCTTCGGCCAAAGAAACATCTTAAATTTGCTACCCGAAAGTATGGTTGTCACAAACACAAACTACCTTGAAGCTAGATTGACCTTCAGCAAGGATTTCGCAGTGGAAGTATCCTTAAAACGGGAGTAGAGAAACGGAGACCTATTGATTACGTCTAGCCTATAGATATTCGCTGACGGCTCCAAAACATCAGAGGACGTTCGGCCAGGTATCTATCTAGAGAACACCAACAGTTCACTGTAACTGGATTCTTCCGATGCACGCTAGTATCCTTGGAGCAGAGGTACTGACGATCGAAAGCATCTGAAATTTTATAAATATTCAAAGCCTCTATGATGCCCTCCAAGGCTACGTATCAGGAGTAATGTGCAACCTCATGGAAGATCCTGGCAGTTAAGCTGTTAATTTTGAATATACGCTGAGCAACCCCAGCAAAAAGGATGGGAACAAACGCGCCAAGTGTCGTTTTACCAAATGGTCCCCCAACTCGGGGGCCTCGGTAGCCTAGGGAGTAAGGCGTCTGGCTACTATCCCAGAGGTCCCGGGTTCGAATCCCGGCCAGCCCCACGGTCCTTCGACTTTTCCACTTTCCCACCTACATAACTTTCCTTCTTTCTTCTTCTCTCTTTACATTCCTGATTCCTTCTGTCATAGCCTTCCTTAGCCCTTCCCCGCTTCACCAAAAAGCGCATGTCATCGGTTGGTTGATGAGATTCAACTCGTTTCAGGAGGCATAACACTCCAGCGAGTTGTTTCTCGATGCCCCGATGACAAAGTCGCCAGTAATGGTTGGGAGTAGGTGGACTGCAAAAATATCGCTGGTAGGTTGTGACAGTTCCTTTCTTCCCCGACTAGAGCTGCTGTTCGACATTGCACTCTATATGAAGAAAATAGATTGTCGACACAGTATAAAGGGCGTTTCCTGTGACTCTAGTCTTTCACATAAAAAAAAAAAAAAAAAAAAAAACTAAGTACTAACAATTTCCGATGCTGCTTGATCTAAGCAATCGAAAGAGAACCCGCCTACTGAATATGCAAATGGAACCCTTTATGGTTAGTTTTCCATTTTTTCGTTTTTCAATTTTTTATGGCCCCAATTTAGTACAAAAAAGTCCGATCGTACCGTTGGGACCATTCCGTTCGTGGCGGTAGCTTGGTGCATTTGTAAAAGTAGAATTTTTATTTAGGCGTACCGTGCAGTGAAATCATTCAAGGATGCCTAAATAAAATTGGCAACTGCACAGCAGGCTGTGGTATGACAGGCAATCCGGGGAAAACTGAACTGATGCTTTCCTACTTTCAATCTCCCCAGGTTGGAGGGGCACATTCTCACAATGTCCTCCAGAATGAAATTTCTGGGGCTAGTACTGGATCTAGTAGGGGCAACAGGGGCCATGGGAACATGCCCACCGAAAGCCCTCAACGTTCCCTTGCACCTGCCCCCCCCCCCTTACCACCTTCACATCAAACCTCTAGTCTCGTGTAGTGCCCTCAGACTGCACGGCGTGGACCTCAAAACCCTACGGACTTAGCAAAATATTTTGAATCTGACTACTACTTTCCTACTAGATTAACCTTTAGAAAGGACTTCTCCTTCGAACTACCCTCAAGAAGAGAGTGGTGAAATGGAGACGTCCTGCGAAAGGTCGATACACGAATATTCACCGACGTCTTCAAGACGTCAGAGGACGTCGGAGCAGGGGTTTATCTGTGCTCTTCTGTTCACTATCCTGGCAGCTCCCGGGGTACGCTAGTGTCTTTCAAGCTGAAGTTCTGGCGATCCTGAAGGCCAGCCAGACAATGAACTTAGAACCCACTGTAAGGACAAATAGGCTCATTTGATCAGTGACGGGAATAGCCTTTTTATGAATTGCTAAATGGCGAGCTAACTGAGAAATTTGAGGCTCCAACAACATCTGATGATAGTCCTATGCTGCCGCCCGCCAGTTTAGAAGAAATTAGCTGGAAATTAGCTATCGAAAACACAGTATGGCCCCATATGTTAGAAACATCCTAACTCCTTACTAGTGTGGTTGCAGCCCAGGCAAATCAACAACTGATCAGATTTTCACCCTGAGTTTCAGAATTCAATCCAACACCTCTTCAGGTGTCGTTTTACCACGTGGTCTCCCAACTATGTACTAACCACGTTCAATACTGCTTGACTTACTCAATCGAACGAGAACTGATCTACTGATTATGTTAATGGTATCCTTTATGGTCACCAAGATAATTGCCCGTTTTCTTCGCCCTATAAAATATTGTAATACCGCAATTTGGCTTCCTTTAGTCTAAAAAATGTGGACATGTCAGGCTTCATTTGGACTATTCCGTGTGTCTTTTATTCGTACGTAACTTGATTATATATGGCATTCCGATCGTGTCCCTTCAGCGTGGAAGAAAGCGATCGTTGCTCCAATTTTGACGAAAGGCAACAGACGGGAATGCAAGAATTATCGCGGTATTAGCCTTCTTTCGATCGTCGGCCAAGTATTTACGAAAATCATACAATCGAGGCTACAATCGAGAGCAAACGAGCCGGAAAGAACAAGCGGGATTCGGACCACATCGAGGATGCATTGATCAAATATTCCCACTCCGTCAGCTAATGGAAGAAAGAATTCGTTGCGGCAAACGAACTGTCGTCGTTTTCATCGATTTCAAATCCGCTTTCGATTGCGTCGATTGGAACAGCCTGTGGAGAGCCTTTGTAACCGAACACGTGACATTGAGAATCATCAAACTTCTCCAAGCGTCGAACGATGGCTCAACCAGCAGCGTTCGTATCCAAAGCAACTTATCCGAGGAGTTCCCGATTCAAACGGGTGTCCGACAGGGAGACGTCGCTTAGCCACTTCTCTTCAATGCTGTGATCGACGCGATTATGCGTGAAGCATTCGATGGACGACTCGGAGTTCGATACGACGACAACAACTTCGTAACCGACTTAATGTTCGCCGACGATAGCGCCGTCTTCGCCGACACGAATGCTGAAGCAACGAACATCTTGTACAACATTTCCTGCATCGCCCAGTCATACGGGTTAAAAATCAATGCAGAGTACTCACAACTGACGGATCGAGGAGCAGTGTTCACCTCGATGGAACCCAAATTGAACAGGTTTCAAGGTTCAAATATTTGGGATAATTGGTTGAGGAAACGAAAGTAGCATCGACGTCCGACGTTCACAGCCGCATCGGCCAGGCAACAGCAACATTCGCCTTGCTCAAGAGGTGCATATGAAAACGAACAAATATTTCCATCAAAACAAAAGTACGCCTTTGCCGAACTTCTTTATGGATCTGAAACGTGGACACTGCTCAAACTGGACGTTAAGAAGCTCGAGGTCTTCCAAATGCGATGCTTGAGGCAGATCCTCGGTGTTTCACTACGCGATCGCCTTCGAAACGAGACAGTCAGACAAAGATGTGATCAGCAGACACTGATCGAAGAAGAAATGCAAAAGCGTCGACTGCGGTGGTTTGGACATGTTTGCCGAATGGATGATGACCGCTTGCCACGTAAACTTCTCTGGCGAGACCGTCCTGCAGGCTGGAGAATCCAGCGATCGGCACCGAAGAAAGCCTGGCTAAAGAATTTCGAGGGTGACCTAAAGAATCAACGGTTATCAGTTACTGAGGCTCGAGACGTCGACAAAAACCGGCAAGAGTGGAAACGAATCGTGAATAGAGTTTGAGACCGAGCGGCACCGACAGCAGCGTATCCGTTGCGGGGACGTCCCGTACGAACCGCCAGCTAACGGATCAAAGAAGAAGAAGAAGGAGCGGTGGAGTAAAGATATGAGGAACACTGTCTAGACCAATTAACAACTGCAATGGACTCCCACTTGAGATCGGTCTGACCTGCTTCCTTACCAATCTGGGGTTGGCGAAAATGATCTGATATTCGAGGCTGTCAGTAAGGAACACAAATACCCCCTTTTGGATTACAACAAGCTATAGCATGTAAAGTAATTGTAATATTCTGTTTCACAAGTTCGACCCTTTAACCTGCACATTTCCCGACACTATCAGTTTCTCTCACAGATTGAAAGGTTATTAATAATTAATTAAATATCCCAGAATTTTCCACTCATACTTCGCCCCAAACTTGACATACAAAAACATTTTCATATCCCAGGATATTTACATTATATGTGGCCTGGTGTATCTATGACATTATCCACATAAAATGTGTGGCATAGAAGGTTATGCAATATTTATGAATCCTGCGCTAAGTAAAGGCTTGGATTTCCCAGATAGAATGTTATCCTTGGAAATTTACCTTTGTTCAGAAATGCAATTTCATCCTGATGTGTCCAAAATAATTTTCAGAAACTTGCTCCTTTCATAGTTAACCCATGTTTGCATACCATCCCCGATACTCATATATACATATGTCCACACAATTGTTGCATGCACTCCGTAACCCGTGCCTCAAGTGAATAAAATGCATCACTTTAGCTCAGCCTTAGACTGGAGGAAGAGTCCAACTTGACACAGTCTCGTCAGGACATGCACATATAATGACATGAACAATCTTCGGTTAGATGAGTTTATGCAATACATATTAACTTCAGCTCACTCACCTTTGAATGCCCGAGATCCTCGCCTTTTGCATCAAGGACACAGAGTGAGGAGGACTAAAATGAAATCTTCTAGTAAATATTGCATTTGGTTATGTGTGTATGTATTTGCCGAGTGATGGTAAATTGTGGTCGTAAACAGAATTACTTTGGACATAGGATAAGCAGTTTTAATGAGGTCCAGGTATTGAAGTTGGTATGGAATTTTTGGTATTCCGGGAAATCAAGGAGACGAAAATATTGAAGGCATTTGTTCAACTTTAAATTGACAAATGGGAGCTGTTGTGTGTCCTGGAGGGTTTGGTAATGGATATTACAATCAGGTTCTGGGGAAAAGTTGTCGTCTCCGGATAAGAAAAGTTTGGGTAAAAGGAAAATCAGTATGCAGAAGGTTTGTTGCTTACAGAATAAATATAGTCTGGATTTTGGATATGATGCCATAATCAGTGGGTGTTACCTTCTACTTTAGCTTTATTTTGCAGACCAGACAGTCGCTGTCCCGTTCAAATTTCGATAAGTTTGTTTGTAATCGTTTTGTGAATTTGTGAAAAGTTTTTGGGAAATGTGTAAACAAAGTAAAAATGAAAACAAAAAAACATATATTTGTGAGTGATCATTGTATTCTTTTAACGATTGTGACAATGAATATTCAATTTGAGAAGGAGTCACATTCCGAAGTACTTCAATGAGAAATCATGATTTAACTGAAAATAACCAACTGAATCAATTTCTCGTCCAACTCTAACAAACCAATTAGCTGGATTTACAATTTCCCATTCAGCTGTCAACTGTCAAATGACATTTGCACTTATCAAAATAAATCGAAATAGAAATAAAATCTTTGCACAGATCTCGAAACAACATAAAAGTATTTCTGAAGAAAACTCGCCAGCACGGTACTCTAATGCTGAATAAACTGAACCTGGGCTATTCAACTAACAGCCTGGTCTACGTTAACGAAAGCTTAACGTCGAAAAACAGTGACATACTGCGGACGGCGCGGAAGCTCCTTAAGAGGAATCTTGTGTCATCTGTGTTTACTCGTCGTGGCTTAGTATTTGTGCAGTTGGAAAAAAATAAGCGTGCCCAAATATTTACTTCGGCACTCGACCTGGATGAGGCAGTCAACTCTGTGTCAACTCCTGGATCACAGTGAAGAAGTTTAGGAGCAGCTCTTTGCCACTGGGGTCAATATCTACGATCTACGCATGATAGTAACTATTATTTTTAAGTATATGTTGATAGTAACTATTATTTTTAAGTATAACTTAATTTTAAGGTCTTATAGATTTCCTCCTCACTGTGTTGTTTCTCTCTATCTTCTTCTTCCGCTTCCTCTTACGGCTCTTCCCCTTCTATTTTCCTCTGCTTTCTTGATATTTTCTTTGTCGTTGCTTCTGTATTCTTGGTTGTGCGTTATGATAAAATTTAATTATGAATCGTTCTTCTAGTCGGGTGTGCAATGTGGGAATGCTACTTAATATTCTCTGTTCCTCCACTTCAGGACTGAATATATGCACTATGAATGCAAGGAGCTTAAAGAACAAAATGGACGAGCTGAGGTATATGTGCGACCGTACTAAAATACATGTTCTGCTAGTAAGTGAGACTTGGCTTAAACCTGAAATCCCTTCCTCTTTTGTTTCCCTACCTGGCTTTTCGCTGCATCGCAATGATCGTGTTGGTCGTACTGGTGGTGGTGTTGCCATATATGTATCCTCTATGCTTTTATCTAGTGTTGTTGGCAAGTCGAGTGGCTCTCAATTTGAGTTCATTGCTGTTGAGATAAGATCGAAATATGATAAATGTGTTGTCGTTAATGTATACTGTCCCCCTAATATATTTAACCCCGATATTGCTGTTGAGTTGCACAACTTTGTTTCACGCTTCTCTCTTCATTATGAAAATATAATGGTTGCTGGAGACTTTAATGTAAATTTGCTTAGGGACAATTCACGTGCAAACTCGCTCAGATTCTTTCTCGCATCTTTGGACTTACATATTCTTAATCATCTTCCTACTTTCCTGAACTGCTGTAATCCTTCCCTACTTGATGTTCTATCTACAACCTCTATTGATTCAGTGTTAAAACACAATCAAATTTCCCCCCCTAGCTTCCTCGATCATGATATTCTGTTTCTCTCCATTCGTTTTTCCTTTCGCCACTCCCCCATACATTCGTCTTTTTCTTATCGCGATTATAAGAACATCAATTGCGATCGGCTCTCGGAACTAGCCACGTCTGTGCCTTGGGACGATATATATAACACTACTTGTGTTGACACTAAAGTCAATCTCCTGACCTCTTTTATTCGATCTCTCTATGATCGGTGTGTTCCCTTGGTTACTAGAAGATGCAATCTGTCTTCACCTTGTCCTTGGTTTTCGCGTGAAATCCGTGATTTGATAATGCAGCGTGAGTCCATGTATAAACGTTATCGCAGGACCAAGATCCCTAGCTACGTAAGCGAATACAAAAAGCTTCGAAATCTCATCACTAGTAAGGTTATCTCCGCTAAACGCGAGTATTACTCCCGCAAACTTGATCCTGCTTTAAAATCTAAAAAACTGTGGCATAATCTTCGTTCTTTGGGTTTTCATGCTTCGGTGCCTATACCCTTTGATACTGATGTTAACCATCTTAATGCATCTTTCATCCAACGTCCTCCTGATCCTGTTCCCTCCACTTCTTCTAATTCTGTCTCCTTTGATTCTCTTAGTTCTGATGGCTTTAGCTTCCGCTGTGTGGACTCATCTGAAGTTCTTAAAATATTGTTGTCTATCTCCTCCAACAGTGTTGGATTTGATTGAATTTCTACTCGATTTATCAAGCTTCTTTCCCCCCTAATTGTGGAAACTTTAACCCACATTTTTAATTACTGCCTAACAACTTCCCAAGTTCCCTTGCTATGGAAAAAAGCCATAGTAATTCCATTACCTAAAAAATCCTCCCCCTCTGATATATCCGATTTTCGCCCTATCAGTATTCTACCCTTCCTAGCCAAAGTTTTTGAGAAAGTCATCTATATTCAAGTTCTTGGTTACCTTGATTCTAAAAATTTCCTCTCTAAATTCCAATCTGGCTTCCGTAAACTTCACAGTTGTGAAACAGCTGTACTAAAAGTAACTACTGATCTGCGCTCTATGCTTGACCGAGGTGACATTGCGATATTAGTTCTTCTTGATTTTTCTAAGGCGTTTGATTTTGTGGTTCACTCGCTTCTAATTTCCAAGCTTAGCCAGCTCTATAACTTTTCCTCTTCTGCAATTCGTCTTTTTTCTTCTCTTCTTTCTAATAGACTCCAATGCGTGCGGCATAATTCCATTGTATCATCCTTCCTACCTGTATCCTTGGGTGTTCCACAAGGCTCAATCCTTGGTCCTCTCCTTTTTTCTTTGTACGTTAACGATCTCCCTGCTATTATCCATGGATGCTCCTTTCATTTATATGCTGATGATCTACAGCTATATACTTCATGCACTCCTAGTCGGATTGAATCCTGTATTTCTCATCTCAATAATGTCTTATGCCTGATAAATGAATGGAGCTCTTCCAATTTCCTTAAACTTAATCCTAACAAATCCCAAGTACTCATTCTTAGTCGTCGCTCTCTTTCTCTGGACAATATTCCAATTATCTTACTTAATAATGTTTCTCTTCCCGTTGTTGACTGTGTTAATAATCTTGGCATTGCCATTAATTCCAAACTATCCTGCTGCGATCATATCTCACTCATGATTTCCAAAATTTATGGCGCGTTACGGAGACTTAGGCTTTATGGTAGTCTTTTATCATCGTCTATTCGGCTCAAGCTTGTTAAAGCTCTTATTGTTCCACACTTCCTCTATGGCTCCCTTGCATATATATCCCTTGATGCATCTTGTCGTCAACGTCTATCAGTCGCATTCAATGATTGTTTAAGGTTCATTTTTCACTTGCGCAGATCAGATCATGTGTCTGGTGTACGAAACTCCCTACTTGGTTGCGACCTCTTCTGTTTTGTTGATGTCGCTGCATTGGTCCTAGTGCATAAAGTTCTCCACACGAAAAGTCCTTCTTATCTCTCAGAATTCCTCCTTCCTCTGCAATCCATGCGTTCGATTAAATTTCGTATTCCTACACATTATTCCCTAATGGGTAGCCGTTCCTTCTTTGTGCATTCGATTAGACTTTGGAATAACCTTCCTAGCAATATTCAAAGAATAGGCGCAGCCAAGACTTTCAGAAAGCAAGCATCTCTTTTTCTATCTCCCTCTACTTCTCTTTAGTACTTTCTTTCTTTTTCTATTTCCTGCTCTTTTCCTTTCTGTCTGTCTCTCTCATAGTTTTTTAAGTTTAGGTTAGTCTATCTATTATGTAGTTATTCTTTTTCTTTTTATTTTTAATGTACTCTAAAAGATGTAAATCTTGTGTACTTCCTGGTTTATATAATAAATAAATAAATAAATAACATAAAAGTAAAAATAAATGTAATTTTATTTTAAATTAGGCTGGAATGGTTTTTCTAGATTTTTCCCTATATTTGCCAGATTTTTTTTCTCACTAAAATTTTCAAAATGGCGGATTAGCTTTTTCTGTACAACCCACTCGATATGGGTATCAAATGAAAGGGCATGGCAAGTAGAATACTATTAGCTGGGTGGCGTAGTTCCAAATTCAAAATGGAGGCCAAAACAAAATGGCCGATTAGCCTTTTCTTTACAATGCTCTTGGTATGGTTATGAATGAAAGTGTGTGACGAGTACAATACAGTAAATTGTGTGACGCCATTTTAAATCTAATATGACGGCCACCACAGAATGACGGCCACAAAAAGCTAATTAGAAACAGTTAGAAATTCGTTATAACATTGCTATTACTTTCCTTCAATAGGCCACCATTTTGCATTTAAAAAAATTAAGAGGAAGGGGTAGGAGTTCTTTAATTTAATTCCTACATAAAAACATAAACAAGGACAAGGGCTCTCTTCACCAAATTCATGGGTGGCCCAAGTGGGAGTTTCGGAGAGATGAATAGAATCAGAGGCCTGTCTAGTCAGGGCATCCGCCTTTCAATTGATCCATTAGAGTCTCACAAGCATGGTAGGAGGAAGATGGTCCATCCTGACACAGCCTGCATATTAGGATAATGCATGTTGCGCTTGGTGTCCAGAGGAGATCGTAATGACGACAGTGCAAAAACTGCTTAATGGCAGGATGACATTTATCTCTTCGCTTGCCCGAGTAAAAATAAGACTCGCCCGCACATGATGCAGGCACCGTAGGTAGGAAGGTGAAGGGTTGCCTCCAGTGCGACCAGCGGCCCAATTAGCGCTTGGAATGTCGTTTTGTTGCCACAGCTCGTGCACTTTCTGTTCAGTGGTTATTTGGTCGAGTGTGACCAGTAGAGCCATCGTGTGGAATTTAAGAAACTTATCAGTGGCGGGACGATCGTCAATGTCCGGTAAGTCGTAGTTCATAGCGCAGCAACTGATATTTTGCACTTCGATAATTCCCTTGTTACGATTTCCTTTTGACCGACGTGATGTCTTGTTCGAACATTCCACGCGGCTAATTGAATTTCCATTCGGCCAGTAGCCCACTTCTCACCAGCATCCCTGGTCCTCAGCGCTGGCGCATCAGCTGCCCCGGATGCAGTAGCATTATTTCGTAGTTTGTTCGTATATCCATGCGGTTTCTTGCCTAGTTTCTTAGCTTTCCCGAATCTGGTCAATTCGGCAGGTTGACCACATTCCTCCTTTCACACCTTGGACTTGGGACCAGACGACGGCCGATTTCATATCAACAAGATCGTGATCCAAGTCGAAGTTGGCACCTTGGTAAGTTCGTACCGTCATCAGCCCCAAAAGGTGGTAGCGGTCTATGTGGACCATGTGTTACCATTTGGTTGTGAGTTGCTTCATAAGGGGATATCCAGGTGGCTTTAAGGATATCTTTACGCACAAATCGAATGCTTGCAACGACCACGTTGAAGAACAAATTTGATAGGGTTATTCAACACGAGCCTACACACGACACGATAAGAGTCGGCTCCAAAATGGTTTATGAAAAAGAGGGTGAGAGGGGAGGATGGGGAGGGCACACATTTGAACGGATAGAGTTTAGATCGAACACTTTGATAGCTCCTGCATTGTTGTTGTTTTTTCTGAAATTTCCTTTTACTTGCAAAGAGAATGTCGTAAACAACAACAAAGCCAGTATGGTTTGTTGTCTGCAAGTTGTTCTCTCATGTAGAAGCTCATACGTCTTTTCACCAAAAGAAAATTGAAGATTACAGACGACTTCTGCCTGTCGTGTGTACGCTCGGGTGGAATCAGCCATTTCACACAAGCGTACACACGACACGACAAGAGTCGGCTGCAAAAGTGGTTTATGGAGAAGAGGGTAAGAGAGGGCGATGCAACTTGTGTCCCTTCCATCGTCGTCTCTCACGTTCTGCTCCATGAACAACCTTTGCAGCTGACTTTTGTCGTATCGTGTGAAACCGGCATTCCAATCACTTGTTGTTCGGAAATCTTAAGGAATGTTACATGAGATGCCTGTGCATGTGCTGTCTAGTGCTATACCACAGGCACTGAACAGTCTCTGTCTTAGCAATTCATATTCACTGTTGAGTGAGTAAACACTGATTCGTTTCTTCTTTCATGGAAAAGCTGTAATGAATTTTCCGAAACCAACCTTGATTTATTTATTTTTTCCTAATAAATTTCCATACTAAAACTTTCCTTACAACTCCATATCTACTTAATAACGACTAAACCAAGCACTGCAAAATGCAGCCAAAAATGTCCATTGCAACCGCAACTCCCCAATGACGCCAGCAGCATCAAAAACAACATACACACAACCCAACGAAGACCAGATCATAAAATTAAGACGGTCAGGAGCTAAAATATTTTCGCAACTCAATTGCCAGCATGACTTTCACACCAATCCGCGCCGCATCCAGCCAGATTATATCCATTTCCACTCGCCAATCTGACACTAACCAAAGCCCCACAATGTCAGACCAGCACAAAAACAACACCAGCAACAGGCCGCGCTCGGCGCAGGAAACTTCGGAAAATATTTTGTTTACATTGGAAATCTCCAATCTCGGCGCGTTTCAATTCAAAAATAACCCGCGAAGCCCATATGACCAGGCCGTTCGGTAATTGAAAATCGTTCTCCACCATCCGAACTAATGGAACTCATTAAAACGGTTATTTCTGGAGGAGGTCGATCCTTCAAATTTGTGGTCCATGTACTTTGCGCAGCCCCAAAGGCACTTGAAACGCAGCTCAAGACGGCGAAGTCCATAGCCTCCATATGGAGTCTATATAGATTTGGGCTGGTTGGTCCTTATGACCAATTAATTACCTTATTAGCTGGGATAAGATTTTAATGGCAGTTTAATAATGCATCCTCTAATCAGCGGCTAATTTATGTCGATGATGTTAAACTAAACATCGGGGGAATGTCAGACATGTGGCAGCTGTTGGGGCGGACTTTGGGAAATACTTTTATAGATTTTGAGTTATATTTTTATAAGCCGTAAAAAATTGTGTTTGAAAAAGTTTGTTTGTACGATTTTAAAGCCAATATTTCGTAGTTTTTATGCTTTTTATTATTTGATCATAGCAGACACGTGCGACCACTTTATGCTAGATGTTTTCGGCTTACACTAAAACGTTCTTTGGGAAAAGAATATTTTGCATGAATTTTAGTAAATGTTGTTCATGGGACACACAAAATCTGCGAATCAAATGGATCAATTGATTGATTAACGCTTGCCGACTGCCATCCCAGAAGTATATCGGTCGATTCCACGCAATGGCATGATCTTTCGTCATTCCACTGGTACCACCTAGATCAGCAGTCGGCAACCCAAATGCAAACATTTACTTAAACCTACTGCACCTAAAGCGTGCCACTAAAAATTAATTCAACATTAATGACTACCTTGTGGATCAACGTTGGAAGCTTAAGGCCCCCATTCACATACAGGCCGCAGCCTGGGCGTGGCCTTTCGGACCAGGTCGGCAGGTAGGACCAAATGAAGGCCACACTTTAAGGTCCCCATTCACTTACAGGCCGTGTCCTTTGGGCCAGGTTGGCAAGCACGGCCCGACAAAGGCCATACATTACTCAGTCTGACTGAGCGATAAGGATTTGAGGTATCCAACTGACAGACCGTGGATTACAGGTGACCTCATGATTCCCTACACACACCAGCGAAGACGACAGTTTAACGTACCAGGTTGTTAATTCTAGTGCTAAGTTGTTCATTCAAAACTCAAGGAAATTTTCACACTGAATAGAATTTCAGACCTTCAGGCCCGGACTGACGAAACATACCCACAGACATAAAGATTTTTGTCAGTTTTCCTGGACTGCAGGCCCCATGCAGTTGGCGGCCGGTGAGTGTGTGATTATACTTGGCCTTAAGGTGAATAACCTCCAGACTACGGCCTGCCGGCGACTTGTATGTAAATGACCTTAACATATTGATCATTTTAATTTATTGCACATTTCCGAATTGCCTTCGTACTACCCGAGATCCTCTCACGTGCCTTTTTTTTATATGATAGTCTAAGCTTAGGTGTCATCCTTTGTACTACTAGTCCGTCATGTCGTACACGTCATGGTGCAATGTCTAGTAGTAAGCTTAGCTCGAAGGATAGAGAGAAAGATAGGATAGATTAGGGGGAGTCGGGTGGGTGTTGGAGGAGATGGTGGTGAACCTTGCGCTTGAACTCTTGGGTGTTGTATGAGTTCGGGAATATTGACTGAGGTAAGTTGTTCCACAGTCTAGACATAAATAACATTCTTTATCAGTTCTATCACTCTTCTCTCTACTATCTTTTCGACTTGAGATTGCTGCAGTCATTACACCAATTAATAGAATACCACCTTCTCGGTTGGTGGCGATTGAAGGGTACCAGAAAAGATTATCCGTCCTCTGGCACTCTAAAGCCGGCCGGCGACCTCTTAGCATGTAATTGAAAGGAAAGTTTAAAATAATGGTCTCTTGCTCTATGGTCATTGTCGGAAGGTCGTTGATGCAACTAAAGTTGGCTTGTCCTTGTTCTACCGTTTCGACAAAATCTAGAGACAATATATGGGTATAAAAAAGAAGCGCTAGCTCACATGAGTAGGAAATTCCTGCACGAGCAGTAGCAAGTAGCACTATTAAAGAGGCCAATCATATTGAATTGTGAAAGCCGCGAAGAAGATTGCCCCCTAGGTGCCTGAAGGAAGGAGTGTTCCCTGAGCAATGGAAGCGCCAAAAACTTGTGCTCATCCCGAAGTTTTAGGTAAGCCCCCAGGGGACCCGTCAGCCTACAGGGCAATATGTTTTCCCACCTCTATGGGCAAGCTTTTCGAAAGGGTGATATACAACACTATTCCCAAGGGCCGAAGGATGAAGGCGCTTAGTCGAAAAAGCAATTCGGTTTCAGGAAGGTTAGATCGACAAAGGATGCTGTCAATATTGTGACTAGCCTTAATGGATGTGAATAAGGGTTTGGCTCTAATAACCCTTGACGTGAAAAATGCTTTCAACACGTCGAGGCGTTGATAAAACTTGATACACCGAAGTATCTACTGCGAGTCAGACGAGGGAGTAAGGGTGTGCAGGAGAACATGCGTAGTTCCCCAAGGCTTCGTCCTAGGCCCTCTGCTGTGGATCGTCATTTATTTGGTTTGCTATGGTGCGCTAGCATAGAATACCTATTAATTCCGGCAAAACGGTTCTGGTACCCCACATACAAGGAAACGAACACTGTTGGTATTGATAAATCCTGTCCTTTCAAGGCTTGGCTCTATATAAAACCCAGCAGGAAAAATTCGGAGCCCTACTAAGAGGAACGAATTTTGTGCGCTGTTTTCTATTTTTTTTTATGTGGCAGTGCTAAGCTCAGGAGCCACCCTTTGTACCACCATTTCGTCATGTCCTTTGTCACGTCATGGTGCAATGTCTAGCAGTAAGCTTAGTACGGCGGAGGGGGGAAATAAGTTAAGAGTTATGAAGCTACTTGGGTATTGAAGAAGATGGTAATGAACCCTGGAAGCGAAATTGAAGCGTTAAGAAATTGTATATGATGAAGAAAGCGGGCAATTATCCTGGTAACCATATAGGGTGGATACTCAATAAATTGGTTCTCGTTCGTTTACGGATATCAAGCAGCATTGGCCATGATTAGTACTTAGTTGGGGGACCGCTTGGTAAAACGTCTCGATCGATCTCGCAAGCTTAAACTCAATGAGTAAGCTGATGTTCCCGCACAAAAATATCCATAATATGACGTGGCAGTCACCATATGGGGTAACTAATAATCAAATTGGTCACGAGTATACTGGACGTAAGAACAATGAGAGCATCATGCCGTGACTCGAACCACTATCTAGCAACCAAAAAGCTACCTAGCAGCAGACTGTTGTACAAAACTTGAGAGAGGCAGAACAGCACAACATCAACGAAAAATGGTAGTAAATTAAAAGCAGCATAAAAGGGGCAGCAGAAGAGGTACTAGGCTGGGCTCTAGACAGACTAGAACTGACTGGTTTGATCAGGAGTCAATTGACGGAAGAAACCAGAGCCACCGGAAATACATCGCAAGGCAACAAGGATAGAAGTCTTCAAGCAAAAAAGAAAATTCGCAGACAAGCTTTACAGAAAGAAGAAGAGGGAATATATAAACAAGAGGATCTTACAGATATAATGGAAGACATTGAAGGAAGAATTAGACAAGCGTACAAAAGAACTCGCCAGATCACCTGGAAAAATAATGTAGATAGATACCAGGTATTTGTCGACATTCAATAGGCATATGACTCGTGGCTATGCGAGGAGTCCCTTCAAAGCTGGTACAACTGATAAAATGCGCAACAAATAGCTCACTGGCGAAGGCAAGGATCCAAAATATTATAACAGAAGAGTTTGAAAGACAAGGGGATGGGCTCGCCCCAATGCTCTAGAATGGGTTATAAGGAAAACGTCAGCATTGAGAAGTGCATCAGTGAATATCGTGGGAAGGTTTCTTTTGGCAGCAAAAGAAGCTTATGTCGAATTAAAAGTGGCGGCAAAAGACATAGGCCTGAAGATAAACGAAGAAAAACGAAGGGGATGCAACAATCCAGAGCAGGACGATTTAGAATGCGAAGAAATATATCTATCGATGAACACAATCTAGAAGTAGTCGATAAAACAGTGTACCTTGGGTCTACAATTACATAAAGAAACGATGAAAAGAAAAAATTACTAGACGAATAGTAGGTACTGGCTAATAGAGCCTTCAATGCCCAAAAACCTCCTACACTCAAGATTTGTGCACAGGAAAACGAAACTCTCACGCTGCAAAACAGTAATACGACCAATACTGTGTTATGGTAGCGAGACTTGGACTATGTCCCAGGACATAGAGAAACGAGTCAACAGGTTTGAGAGAAAAATTCCCAGATGCATAATAAGCCCAACCATACAGCGATTTGTATGAAATTTTTGACGACACAGAACTCGCAACTTTAATAAAAATTAACAGACTAAGACTAGCCGGCCACGTAATCAGGATGAAAGACAATCGAATCCCAAAACGGCTTTTGACATCAGAAATTTCGGGAAATAGGCCAGTGTACTTTTGTCCCACCTTGCACCTATGAAAACTTAAGAACAGCCTTCGCTAACAAACGGATTTTTTCTTCTCTAACAACCTAGCATCAATCAGAGCGGTAAGGTCACAGAGGACTAAACCTGAACTAGTCTGTAACTGCCAACGTTGCCTGGTTAGCTGGATGTTCTCAAGCATTCTAAATCAAGTAATCCTTGTTTTGGTTCATCGCGACTGCGAGGGTTGTGAAAACACAAAAGGCCAGGTCCCAAACGGGCAATTGGAGCACCCACCAGAGCTTGGTGAAGAAGATTCTTGATGATCTTGCTTCGATGAACAGGAGCACGAGTGTTTTCTTTATGTTCTCTGCTGCTGCTACTAGGTGAACTGCTCAACCCGTTTCATTGTTCAACTAATCTGATCTAGTAATGATGCTGTACTACAATAAGAGTATCAAGAAAAAACTTGACTCAAAGCGTGATAAAATTCGTACTACGAAAACACAAATCCCAGTCTACGGCTTGCTTCGAAGAAGCGAATAAGCTCCCACCTATTGGATATTCCAATGTGCCAGACAGTTCGTTTAGGATCTCTATTTTTCAACAGTCGTTTCTTTTTTCTTAAGATATACATATGTATGTAATTGAAAATATTGCCGAAAGATGGCAACATCGTCATCTCGCTCTTCGAATTCTCGAAAATTTTACAAAGCTCATTTAAAGCCGAAAGGAAATATAGATATCCTGGACGTTTAGATAACAACAAATCAATAGATTATTACACTGATCACCCAGAATTCATTATACACGGGGGCTTTGGATACTTAGATAAACATGGAGATTTAGATAACGAAAAATCGTTTTGTTTTCATCGATTATTCGGAATATTTTCCTTTCCCGTCGCGTTGTAAGTTCGAGTAAACATTAAAGTGAGAAGAATAGCACAGTTCTTAACCAGTTTCACCGAAATCACATATGTAAATGTAAATATAAACCCTAAACAAATAAATTCTAGTTTTTAACTTCTAAACGTTATACTGTCTCCATCGCTGTTAGGTTTTATTTATAAAGAATGATTTCATCTCTCATTAGTGAAATTTTCCGTTCTTTGAGCACACGTCCATGTATATTTACCCTGCCAGTCCATTTCTTCGAATGAATCCACCAATATCCGAGAGAGAGCCCATGACCTTATTTACCTTAATCAAACATAAAATTTGCAACTAACATTAATTGACGCATTTCCACTGAAGACCCCTTCGTTTGCTCAGGCCGAGAACACAAACACTCCATCCAGGTTTCCACAGAAGAATCGCACTTGCTGTCGCCGCCGCCGCAATTTCATGATACTCTACTCCAAGCCACACCAACCAGGCAACAATTTCACTTTTATTATTCCCGATATTAAAACGCGCTTAATTTAAAATACCACAAAAAAAACATGGAGACTATTACAGAAAATTATTTTCACCATCGTAAATTAATTTTTGCCACACTATGAGGTAATCGAAATCAAATCACTTCCGCCCCGCGTTCAACCCCGAGTCACAATAATTCACCACCGCTGAACCGAAGTCGATTAAAAACGATTAATGGTCTTCGGGCGGATATTAATTATGTCTTTCCTAAAGGGCACCTGTGCCCGATTTATGGACGAACCTTGGAAAATTTCAACGTGTGCCAGATCCGAAAACGTATTAATCGGAAAATGGCAACAAGAGTCATAACCGCCGGCAGGCAGCGCGCAATGAAACTGAAAATGAGCACCTATTGTTCGCACAATCGTGATTACACTGATCACCCAGAATCCACCACACACGGGGGTGATGGCCCGCAATAATTGATGTAGTGTCGGAAATTAGGTATGGCGCACGAAGAAAAACTGATTCGATATTTTGCCGGAGATAATGGACAATAAACGACGGTTTGATAACAATTAATTCTTCGGGGGAGAGTTTAGCGGCGACTGGAAAAACACGGACGTGGTTGGTTTTCTCGCTGGAGTTTTGGAACCGCGCTCCTAATGGACCGGGGGAGAATGCGATAGGGTATTAATTGGTTACGCACTACTAATTATCTTAAGTGATCAGCAAAAAGTGGTGATGTGGCATCGTTGGTTGTTGAACTCTCTTTATTTGCGAGTTTGGAATGTGGGGACCGAAAATTGTTGCAGAGCTAGAAATAAACGAATCAAATTTTTAATTCTCTAACACTCTTCCCTAATTCTATATCCGCATACACACTTTCACTTTGTTCTACCATCCTACACCCCATATTGATCCTTGTCTCCTCTAGGGCATTTCTCTAAGTTTGATGGTCCATTGCAGCATGCCTCCAGTTTGGAAAGCTGAGCATTGCCTCTACGTTAGCCCCCACAAGTCTACCTATCTTCTCCTGGGTCTGTCCAGTGGTCTTTTTCCTGAAATCTCTCCCACCATGAGCCATTTTGGAATACGGTTGTCCTCCATACTGATTAGGTGGTCAAATAGTCTTAGTCTGTGGATTTTTATAGAGAGTTCTAGGTCGTTTAGGTTGAGATTTCTGGGTCGTCAAAGATTCCCAAATCTCCTACGCCATATTCCAACTACTCTCGTTGGGCCTATTATACACCTAAAAACGTTTCTCTCAAACCTCTTGAGTTTTTCCTCTGTGTCCTCGGTCATTGTCCAGTTCTCGCTGTAATAGTCGAATGGTCGAATTGGCTCTATTAGCCAGAACTATTCATCTAGCTCAGCGGACGGCAAACTGCGGCTAGCGAGGAACATGTGGCTCTTTGGCCCACAAACTACCATATGGCAATGGCTCATGCACTGAAATGGGGTTTCGGCCGAATTACCCTGGCTCCAGGCTTGGGTTTGACTGCATTGCTAGGCAAGCATGAAAAATTCTCAGAGGTTCAGCCTGAAAAACGCTGGTAAAATTAGGCAGATGGAATCGATGGGGAAAACACTCTAGCTCTTACACCCGACTCTGATTTGGATTCTTCTATAATACCAGATAACATCATGTTCTTTGTCAGGTTGCAAACCCATCCCTCTCTGGTCACTGGCAAATTTAATTTTGCGACCATGTAATCGGTAGGTCCTGATACCATTCCCTGTGGTAGAGAGCGCAGTATATTACTGTTCCCATAGGTCTTCTCGACCCAGCAACCCGCTTCTTGCGGACAGATGGTGGTGCAAGCCGCGTGCTGTCATGTATATACTACATTGTCAACCGTTGCATCTGAGCTTGTTTTCCCTATCACCCATTCTAGGATGAAGTTGAAAAATATTGAGGCCAGTCCATCCCCTTCTCTAAGACCTTGTCGTACTTCGAACTCTTCTGTTACTGCATTTTGGATGCTCACTGATCTTTGACTGATCGAAGTCCCCTTCATTGAAGTCTTCCTGTATCTCTTCTGCTGCCCCCCTTAAGCTGCTGTTCTCCTACTCTTTCTCTCAAGTTTGTACGACAACTTGCTGGTAGGCATCATTTCTTTCTTCATATCTTAGCTTATTTATCTTTTTGGGCGGTATCCGAGTTCTAAATTTCACCTGAACTGGTGGTCCAAGCTACAGCACGATACTCTCATTGTTCTTAGGCTTATGCTTTTCTAAGACTCTTCTTTACCTTTACCTGAGCACCATTTTAATATCGTTTGGCGCGAATAACCTCCGATGGCGTTAGTTAGTTCTGGCTGGAATTCGTCTCTCTCCTTATTCGTGGTCCGTATAGACGTTTATGAGGCCATTACTAGTCTTGTTCGCTAGGGCATTCTGGGATGGACCGTGCGTTCCTTGGCTCCCTCCTAGATACGCCTATAAGCCTAACTAAAATGGTCTTAGGACGGCCTCGTTAAATTCTCTTAAGACTGGCTAATTTTCTGTCAAGCTGTAATGAATCTTAAACCTAGCTATAAAGCCCAAGATTCATTAAGTTTGACAAAAAATTAGCCAGTCGCATAGCCCAAAGGTGGAGTCGTGATCATGCTCTTGCTGCTAATCTGTATCTTCACTGCCAGGTCTCTCGATGATTTATGTATGAGAGGAAAGCAGTTAGTGTTTTTATTGTAAACTACACAGGTCCGAGGGTCGCCGTCCACATCACTGCATGCAATGCTGTAACCGGCTGCACGCAAGTCCTGTATAGCACCGTTACTTACCCATGGCTCGTGTACCAGAGCCACGTAGACAGCTTGGATGGCCAGGCAGCCGTACTGTGTTGCAGGTTGAACTCTACCACCCGCATCCTGGGATTGCTCCTGCTGTTGTAAGTCAGCAGGAGTCTCCTTTTAAGCCAATCTCCTTAACTTTAATTCAACCGACGCCGTAGAATAGGGACATGCCCTGCTCTTTTAGCTGTATGAGTGACCTCTCATAAATGACCGCTCTGGCCTACCTTCCTCCCATCACTTGCCGAAAGGTCACCTCAATTGGCTGGTTTTGTATTGCCTGCAGAGCACCTGCTCCGGTCTCTTAACATCATTAGGAACCCAGAATGCGATCCGCTTGAATTTGGGAAGGTCCCCCTCCTCGATTACTTTGAGGTTGCACCCTTCCTGGTAGCCTGGCGACGGCATTCGATAGCCATTGCCTGGCAGTTTCGTTGGCGCAGGCGATCTTAATGAGACCCCCTGCCGTCCTTACATGCAAAAACCTTTAAGACTTTAGCCCGCCTCAGTCAAGATAGAATCGCAAATATAGGATTGCTCCTCCGTCAATTTCCCTTCGGGCTAGTTGCCCAGGACCACTGCTATGTTGATCCCAGCCAACTTGTCCCGGTATGGGGGTTCTTTCAACCCTCCCCCCCTTTTTTCTTCTGGGGTCCTTGCGCAGTCGGAGAATCCTCTAACCGCTGCAGTTTTCGCAGTGTATCAGTTGGGTCCAGCATGCGAAATTGCCCCCTAAAGGATATAGGAACTGTTGCAACCAATTATCTGGTGAGTCCAGAAACTTCTGGCGGTACAGCAGATGCCTGGGTCCGCTCCTTGGAGCCTTCCGGTGTCCTGAGCACTGTCCTGCCTCTAGTTTGTTGGGAAAAAAGCTACAAATGTGCGACTCGGGTGTGCTCCTTGAAGCTCACCAATTGCACTGCGGCCCTTCTTTCTTTGGCAGCCCCATTTTGACGTGCTAGACTACATGGTCATATCAACAACCTTGGCAGTTAGTCCTTCAAAAACATGGCCACCATCTGCCTCGGGCACTATTGTTGATTGGGAAGGCAAGTGCTGGACGATGTACCTCCAAGGACACCCCTCTTTAGCTCTGAGCTGATGATTATTGCGTCAGACCCACAACCTCTTTCTTCGTCTGGTTTTTAATTAAATTTTGGTCCATAAAAATCCCACGAGTATGGCAGGAAAGAGAAGGTCCATCCTAACAGGGCCTCCATATCAGGATAAGGCTATATACAACTGGGTGCACCCGTTGCTCTGAGGAGATCGTTCGGGCCAGTGCAACATTACCCATGCGCCATGTAGCCCTCGACACGATGACATTTTCATCTTGGCTTGGTAGGCTTTTAAGGGTGTGCTCCCTACTACCATCGTTAGTTGGTTTTCCAGGGGCACCCCACGGTTTTATATACATGAATATCCAAGGGTCAATGTAAAGTCAAAATCTTCGAGGAAGTGGAGGTAGTATTCGGTAGCATACCTGGAAATCTTAAGGGCCAAATACACGAGTGCTCCATCCATCCTCACGCCAAAGCAACAACAATTTGTTGTTGTTTTGAGGCGTAGCCTGGAGCGCGTTCAAAAACCTTACTATGGTAAACCACGAGGTAAGCTGTGGTTATGCTGCATCATTTCACTTAACCACGAAAGTTTATGTTTAACCATGGAGGTTTTTGAACGCACCGTGGTTAACTACGAATTAAAAAAAAATGAAATTTTTATTTCCAAAAATAGTCTCCGCTATTTGCTTGAATTATTCTGTATGTGTCCATTAATTATTTATTTTCAATAATTTCACAAATCCCACTTTGATTTGTTCATTTTTATCATTAAAACAAATGTCAAAAAGTTGTTTTTATTCTTCTTCTTCTTAACTATCGCTAACCATGCTCCCGAGCGTGGTTAAAATTTAACTACACCATGGTTAACCACGGGAGTTTTTGAACGCCAAAAAGTAATGCTCGTGGTTATGTTGTAGTTAACCACGTAGTTTTTGATCGACAAAAGTTTACCATAGTTAACCATGGTTAACCCATAGTGAGGTTTTTGAACGCGCTCCTGGTCGGGTGGAACGTTCGTGTATTGAAGTTCTTAAATCCAAATTTCCCATCAAAACGATTGAGAATTTTCTTTAACTTTCTTCTTATACTTTACTTTATTAGAAAATTCCGTTATTAATTTGAAAATGAATTTTCAGTTGACAGCGCTGACAAATACAACCAGCAGCGCCTCTCAATAATGTGGCCAGTAGCTAAAAGTTCATTAATAAGCGCTACCAACGTTCACTTTTAGTACTTCTTCACTTAGCTTTTATCTTAGAAATAAATGTTTCAAATTGCGATATAAAACGTAAAAGATAATAAAGTACAATAATTAGTCATCAAATGATTTTATATCTACCTTTACATAATCTTAAATTATGCAAAGTAATTGGTACAACTCATTTAGAACTAATCACACATCCGGTTTTGTAAAGCTTTTGACAGCAAACTTTCGCTGAATTAATGGAAAAGTCAATATAAATCAGCTGTTTTTGATTGTTAGTAAATGTTTAACGCGCGATACTTGAGTTTTTTTTGTGATGTACATTTAAGCAGCTCTTGTTGTTTATATTCTATATTCTATATTTCTTAAGTTTACACAAACGAATCAAGTATTATTTGATAAAAATTTTTAATAATGGCTTTAAATATGTCAGTGAGTCCAATTTATCATACGAGCACGCAGCAGAAAATTAAGGCTAAGAATGCTGCTTACAAATATAAATTTGGATCGCCAAAAATTCGAGACATACTTCGAGAAGTATAAAAATTTTGTTTTATATTTTGAAATATCGAAAAAACAAAAAATATATCGCATTAATTGTTTTTCCTTACAGAAGTGCCATTTACGTTTAAAAGAATCCCGACGTTCAAGCTTTGATGGAAATCGTAATGTTAACAAAGAAGTCGGTTCAGCTTTCATTTGGCATGATTTCAATTTATTTCATAATTCTTAAATTATTTCCAGACTTTTCTCAAAAAAATCCTAAAAGAAGAATTAGCTGATCTTGAAAATAATATTAATCTCCAAGAATTGATTTATCAAGAAATATTGGAGGAAGCACAAAGTTGGTTTATTGAGGATTTGGAGAATGAGGAAACATATCTTATCAATACCGCAGAAGCGAGCATAGTTTTTTGTCCAGTTTGTCAGAAATCAGAACTGAAACAACTTAACAAAGAACTTGTTTGCTGCTGTGGTACAAGGTAATACCGAATTTCTTAAGTCAACACCATATAAATCTATTTTCTTTTATCTTAAAGATTTGTTTTCCAAGGAACGCTAAAGGATTTCCATTCAAAACTAGATGATGCTGTACGAGACCACGAGAACAATTGTAACAAGCTCTTGAGCTTCTTCACTGAACCAGTCGCGAATCTTAAATTTAACAAATTGAACGCTTTATGTAATGATTGTGACTACTTTCGTAATTTTTAATCTGTAAATTAGATATTTGTTGTACGTATTTGTAATAAACTTTGTTGATTTATAGTATTTTTCTCCTTTTTATTGCTAGGACCAATACTAGAATATACATAGCTTGATAGCACTTATTGCAAAATAAGACAGAAATAACAAAACACATTGGACGGCAAGGAAGGAATTTAACTCCTCCAATAAGAAGTGACGGCTCATCTCTAACAAAACCTACAGCGACCTTCCTTCTGGCCCAGTGGAAAATGTGAATTCATCTTCCGTTTCCCGTCTACTGCTTCACCGCGTACCTACACCATGCCTTGGTGATGGGGCTTGCATGCCTCGTGGTAGCATTAGATTATGTCGGCGATGGTTAGCTAGGAACCGGTAGGGACACCCATGCCAAAGAGGCCAGACAAAGCTAAGTACATTCGCTACCAGAAGTGCTGGCTAAAGGTAGTCGGGCGGAGAGAAGAACACTCTTGAAAAAACCACCCCAATCTAAGGTGAAACAGGATATTCCGATAGACTGGTAGCCAAGGGGGTGTTTGGTCTCTAATATCCAAACTCTGGATACCTGGTGGCCTCCAGTTTTAATTAGCCTTCGCACAGTATACGGGCTCGCTGTAGGTGGCTTACTTTCCCGAATACTCGTGGGTCCATTTATGGAAAATAATAAAAAAAAATAATGAGCTTGATGCAACTTCGACAGCACCAACCTCGTCAATTGTGACAATGGCCACATCTCAAGTGTCCATAGGGACATAAGAGATGGCAAGTGCCTGAACTAACGGAGCCATTCAGCACGCAAGCTGTGAACCAATTCCAGACTCACGTCATACGAGGTTACTTCCCCCAGAGTGCTACGCTTGCCTTCCATGACTAAGTTAATTAGTCTGAAGGAGAAATCGCCTATCGATTCTCCCGCACCAGGCTAATTCTTAAGGATAAAGATCCTTCAAAAAAACAGCCACAAGGGCAGGGTTCGACTTGTGACGCTCAGACCAAACGGCACCTCCCAATGCTTCTGGTGTCACCGAGGACTGCAGTGATGCCGTTACTCTGGCCATAGGGCCATCTGACCGCGGAGCTGCGCTTGCACCGACTCCGGGACCTCTGGCGTTGTTTCATATCCGGCCCCTGCATCTGTAGCATGCGCCAGGGAGCCTGTAGCAGAGCTAACTGCGGGGCGGGGAAAGAACACTCCTCCCGAACCTATAGTCGTAGCACGGGGCAAATCAATACTCCCCAAGGGCAAAGATGGTAGGACAAAGGGTCCTAGACAAACCAAGAACACCGGGCTTGTCAAACGCTCCTTGAAGAAAGAATGAGCGCCATAAGGGTACTCCGAGTAAACTTGCACCATGCGAAAGGGGCATCCTCCACCATGTGCAAGACTTTCAAGGAGAGGCATCTTACCTTTGCTCTTATTCGGGTTCCCACGGCTACCCGAAGTTCAAGAACTGATTGAGTTCTGTAGCAAGACGAACCGGCAATTCGTCATCGACTGAGATGCAAATGCTCGCCGCTCCATTAGGGGGAGTACCGATGTAAACCAAAGGGGTGACTCACCCAACTACTATTGCCTGGAGGAAACACTGTAAGAGCCTTCAGACTCTACCAGAGGCGACTAAACTCCAAAAGCTACTTTCCAAAGACTCCTTCAACGGTGTGGGCCTTCTAAAAAAGAAAGATAGCTCCTACACCTCTAACCACGAAGAAACCTTGAGGTGCCTGCTAATCGAGCATTTTCCAGGATCAATCCTCCAGACCGCTTATCCATTGGATGCTGGGCGTAGTCATAGGACCATACCAGACCGTTAAACCCGGAATATTTCTGGGAACATTCGATCGTGACAAGGTTAAATGGACAGTGGACTCTTTTCAACCATATAAGTTCCCCGGGAGGAGATGGAGTTTTTCTGGCACTTCTTCAGAAGTACGTCGATCTGATTCTCGACAACCTGGTCTGTCTCTTTAGAGCTAGCTTCAACTGGGTTACATTCCCACCATCTGGAGGAAAGTAGTGGTGGTTTTTATCTCTCGTTCAGTTGAGCAAAAACAAGATAAGCTACATATGTAGTGAGGGTGCTGATCGGTCACTGTTCCTTTGGTCCGCACAGATGAGTAAAGACAGTCTCTCTTCTCTGTACCTATCCGGCCCTCGCCAGGAAAAGAGGGACCTTCCTCGGCTCACCTTTCCTGGATGGATTGAGTGAGCTGAAAAACACTGCTGTTCCTAAACTCTGTCGCTTTATTAAAAACTCCAAAACGGCTTGAAATGGCATAAAATTTGTTCCAAAACTAGAGTGGCATCACAATGGGCTCCAATGGTGTGCCTAAGTGGGCTTCCTAGTGGAGAAACAGCCATTTCAACCTAACCTAACCTTCCCGTCCACTGACTGATTTTTTTCTTTTCAGTTGCCGATCGTATACAATTTCTCCTCCTCACAAATTTAGAGGATAAATGACCTGGAAGGAAGAGTCCTTCTCTGTGCGAAAGTCGCGGAGGACTAGCAGTACTTGGGACAGGCCCAGTTTTCCTTGAAATTTGTTCGATCAGCTCTGGCGCCTTCAGAAATGCTTCACTGACGCAGATCTCCAATTGAACTCACCCTTCTTAAGTGACATCGAATTTCGTAGTTAATTTCGGTTAGGATGGGAGTAGTGTAGTAGTCGTATTGCAGATATCGCCGCAAAGCTACTTAGAATATACATATGTACATCCTTGCACTAGTCGATTGTCCGTAATAAGTATGAATTTCTTTCCATAACAATAGTGGAAGAATTAATGTAGCCCTCATATGATAGCTAGCGCTTCTTTATCAATTTACGCAATTATCTTTATCAATCTGATTTCGATAGAGAACGCGATGAAGCAGTGATAAGAATTAACGGTTCCCAGTCCTGGGGCGAAGCCCCCATTTCTGTCAAACGCACTCAAGCTATATTTTTGTTTTCAATCCAACTCAAAGTCAACTCGATCTTTGGGTAACAAATCAATCTCCATTCAAGTTTTTAAGCTGAACGAATTATTTTAAAGAGAAATTTGTAGTTTCAACTATTTCTATTAATACTTCATTCAAGATAAAAATCTTTTTATATTTTTGGCGCCTTTTTATTTTATCAAAATCTTTGAATCTTACCTATATATACGTATACTGAAAAACACTTCTGAACAAGTTATCAATAACACCTGTAATTAATAATTTTTAAATATCAATTTTCCACGCCTATTCATTTCATTTATTTAAAGCTATAAAACCACCGACAGCTTTTAAATTAAACACCATTTTTGTCGACACAATCTCGACACAGTCGTCAGCAATAACAATTCAGCCGCTTAATACCAATGTACTAAAAGTGCTGAATTATCAGAAATACCAACTTAAAGCAACTTCCTTTAAAATCTCTTTTCTTAGACAACGTGCTAAGTGACGGAATAAGGTTAATATTTATTAATGTTTTTAACGTGTTTTGTGCAATAATTATAGTGTAAATATATAAGAAATTAATATATTTTAGGATGACGGTTGCCGAAAAAAAGAAAACCGAAGCCAAAAAGCTTCCAGCGGTCCCAGAATCGAAGTTGAAGGTTCAGAAGAAAAAACTTAGTGCACACGCCATCCTACTTAAAAGGAAACTTAAACGTAGAACAACAATTGCATTAAGGAAGCGTGAAAATTTCCTACGTGCAGAGAAATATGCCCATGAATACGCTAAAAAAGAGCGTAGAGAAATTAAATTGAGGAGGTTCGCTAAACGTAAGGGACATTATTATGTACCAGCTGAGCGTACGCTAGCTTTTGTTATCCGTATTCGAGGGTAAGTTTAATTTTATATAATTAAATTAGTTTTTTAAATGGATATTATGGATATTGTTGTGTTTGTTGATAAGTAGAAGTCATAAATGTGGATTTTGGTAGCAGAGGAATTTGGCGATCAAGTTTGTGCCCAAGTCTCCCTCCCGTTGTCGGGTTGTTACTTCTTTCAGGCGTCATCCCTTATACTACCAGTCCATCATGGTGCCAATATCTAGTAGTAAGCTTAGCTCGAAGGGTAGAAAAAGGATGTGATAGAATAAAAGTAGTTAGGACAATGTATGAGAAGGAGGAAGTGAAATTGCGTTTGGACTGTTGATGTTCTATCAATTCAAGCAGCCGGCTGAGCCACAGATACAATTGTAGAGGTTAACGGAGCCTCGTCGGAGTGTTATGCCTCCTGAAGCAAGTGAATCCTGGGCTTTGCAACCACATTTTTAACCGGTTAATCTGACGGGATGCCTTATTAGAGCTACCTTGCTGTTAGGATTTCATACGAAATTCATGATTTAGAGGAATATTAACTTTTTGTTTATAGTAGTAGTCGGGACATTTACTTTGAATTCACTTATCAAGGAGTTTTATAAGGTAACGGTGGCGACGGTAACGGTACGAAAACTGAAGCCGGAAATTTGAGTAAAATGCATGATCCTGCTTAAAATTGAATGCAAATTTCGCGAATATCTTCCAAACCAGCGGGCCGGCCCTATATTTTAAATGCAAGTATTTTTACCAATTTTCCCCGACTTTGACCAACTCAGACCATAAATTTGACAGAGGCATGTCTTCATTCCGTCTAGTAATAATTCTTTTGCAAATTCGCTGACCTTTCTACATTTCCTATTCCAAAGACGATGAAGTGACATTAGCATAAGGGTTGCTGACATGACACTGCCGTCCTTCAAATAGCTATCGGTAGCAAGTGTGCAGAGCTCTTTAAACTATTAGCTTTTTCTTTCTTTGGAGGCAGTGTGATAAATTGGGTCTATTGTGCTAACCCCGTCTTGATATACCTATAAGTGATTTAGCGTTCCGATGTTTTGGAATCCGCTCCGTAGAATCGACGACTTCATTCAATTACTAGCCGTAGTCTGCTTAACCCTGCGTGTGTACACTGGGTCTTTGATGGAACAGTTAAAATCCGAAACTCAAATTTTCCTCTTATGAATAGAAGGCGAACTTCAACTACCTCCCCAATGCTTTCAAACATATGACTTTGACAACTTGTTGGCTATATAGT
Organism: Thereva unica; assembly: GCA_949987705.1. Lineage (NCBI taxonomy): Eukaryota > Metazoa > Arthropoda > Insecta > Diptera > Therevidae > Thereva > Thereva unica. Next base: position 22,897,815 of record OX465285.1, on the reverse strand, counting down.
AGACACTTCAATAAGTACCCCAGGACCCGGTTCGTGTATGTCGAAAACGAAAATTTTTTTTCGTCTCGGGTTCGCGTAAGTCGAAAAAATTGAAAATTTTCGTCTGAAGCCGACGAAAGGCACTCGAAAGCTCTTGGGTTATCGAGTTTTTGCATTAGGACACGAACAATTTTCTTTCGACCTATGCGAACGCTAAAATTTTCGTCGACAAAATTTTTCGACTTCAATTTCTTTTCGTTCGATTATCGTCGTTCGCCATACACGAACCCGCCCCAGATTTTTTTCAGAATTTTTGATAGCCGAGAAAACTTTGAAAACCCGGCCGTTACCTAAAACACCCAGTGTACACAACGTGTCTCGGAAAATATAGTGTACACACGCAGGGTTAAATATACAATCTCGAGATAGCCCGGCCGATAACCAATTGCAAGCAATGGAGTAGGTTCGCTGTACGACCCATCCTCACATGCTTGTCTAAAACCTTCTCAATCATTTTCAGGAGAAAGAAAGGTAGATTCCCTGCTTTGGTAATTATCTGTTCAGCACCTCAGAATATGGATCAATATCAGGGAGGCCTCTTTTTGGATAATCTGCTGCTTTTGAATAAAGTGCTGCCAAAATAACTAAGAATGTAGCGCTTTCAATTCATATGTTGTGGAAACACTCTGGCAGCACGCATACTATACTCTCATTTTTGCTTTGTTTTTTTCTAGTTTCCTACTATTTCCCTACTTATTGGTTCAAATAGACTGAAAACACATACAGGATTCGCGAGATGTACAGGTGCCTCAAAGATCTCGATGTCAGCAAAGACACTGGACCCGATAATATACCCCCTATCGTTTTAAAACAATGCGCGTCACCTTCGGCTAAACCTCTACCCTCTCATACTTATCCGGAGTCTATCCAGACTCTTGGAAACTTGCCCATACCGAAAAAGGTGACTCCAACCTTCCCTCCAACTACCGCCCAATAGCAATTACTTCTATTCTCTACAAAACCATGGAAACGATAATTAACAAAAAGCTTATGGGATATCAACGACAAACAATACGGCTTCCGACAAAAAAGATCCACTCAATCAAAGTTTGCATGGAACTGACGAATCTAATTTGGTTGCTTTGGATATCTCCAAGCCTTTTGATCGTGTATGGTACTCAGCCTTGTTAGCTAAGCTATTGGAATCTATTCACTTTTACAGAACTGGATTGAGAGTTTACTTTCCGGCCGTTCAATTAAGGTAATATTGGATGCTGTCAAATCTGAATCTCACTCCTTCTCTGCGGGGGTCCCCAGGGGACAATTTTATCACCGGTGCTATTTCTTATCTATATAAATGACCTACTTTCAATCCCCTCCAACTAGTGATGAGCAAATGCAAGAACAAGACTAATCTAGGAAGACAAGACCTTTCAGTTATAGTGGAAGTGCTGACCGGACACTGTCTGATAGGGACGCATGCGACCCGCTTAGATCTTGAGACCTACGATTTCTGCAGAAGCTGTAAGAATCTAGACGAGGCAGAAAGTGTACTACATCTCCTCTGTCACTGCCCGCCCCTAAGCAGAATAAGGTTGGCGAGCCCTTTCTAAGCACCCTTGCGGAAATCTCGAAGAGTGGGATCCCGCAACCGATTCATTACTTCCTCGAGATGGTTTTAGCGAAGAAACGACATTTTAACATCAGGTTTAAAGTGGGATCACTATGGCATCACAATGGGTATGAGCTTAAACCAACAGCTCAGCCATATCTAGCCAAAGACTTATCTAGTCTTGTTCTTGTTGTCTGTCTTGTTCTTGCAAGCATAACTAAGTCTTGTTCGTGGTCTTGTTAAACGTGAAAGAACAAGACAAGATTGCAAGAACAAGACCATTTTTACTCATCACTACCTCCAACCCACTTCTCAGCTTCGCTGACGACGGTACCCTGCGTTTTTCTTACAGCTTCGATACAAGACAGACACGTGCCAGATCCTGTCTTGACCGACGTTGAACTAATGTCTAAGGGGCATTGAGCTCATTCTAGAGTGGGGAAGCAAGAATCGTGTCGAGTTTAACCCCACCAAAACCAAGTACTGTCTTATGTCAAAAAAAATTCAACACCTCTCCATCCTTGACAGTCGGTCAAGTTGAACTAATGGCCAACCATCTTAACACATCTTAAGGCCACGACACACATATCCGCACCGTTTGTCGGATGACACACGGAGAGAAAGTAAACAAGTACAATTTTACGTCAGTCCCCAAATTTCCGTGTCCGCACCGGATCAAATTACTTGACTTTTGTTTTTGCTCGGACATGGTGCGGATATGTGTGTCCCGGCCTTTAGACGTGACATTAGCCAGACTTGCAATGGAATAACCACATATTCAAATCGCCAAACAAGCATCCTAGTGGTTGGGTTTTCTTAAGACGTGCAAGAAAGGTCCTCCTGTTATTTACAAATCCTACATTCGTCCTCTTCTCGAATACAGCTCCATCGTTTAGGGCGGCGCTTCAATAACCATCTTGAGATAGTTAGATAAGGTGCAAAAAAGGGCCCTTAAATTAATTGATGACGCCACCGCCTGCTTCACCATCGACAAAGTTTTCTCGCTACTATCACAGTGGCTGTTCCTCCGAAATAAACGCTCTCCTGCCCTCACGGCAATCTTATACCGCAACACCAGATTAGCCCACTCGTCTCATTCCCTCCTCGTGCAACTTCCCCTTTCACGCACTCAACAAGATATGAATTCGTTTGTAAATAGAACAACTCGACTGTGGAATAATCTGTCGCAGTCAGTATTTCCGAGCTCCTACAACATCCAAGAGCTCAAATGCAGAGTTCATCGCCACCTTCTTCAACCCCCTTCGAACCCTCATAACCCTTAACCTATTCCTCCCCGTACTAAGCTTGCTGCAAGACATTGCACCATGACAAACGACATGACGGACTGGTAGTACAAAGGGTGAGGTGATTCCTTATTGTAGTTGGAGGCAGGAAAAAATGATGTTTTTTTACGTTTTTCGGAATTCTAATAACAATCAAGACTGTATTAGATGCTCCCGCCACAATGGAGGCTGGGGGCGGTTGCAACTGAGACGCCTTCTATATTTAATGCTCTGAATAAAGTTCTCTTACCACAGATTTTTGAAATTCCCATTTCCTTAAGGGGGTCCGAATCATGCTTTAGCCGCAGGCCCCGTAAGATTATTTGATAGGCCTGATGGTATATATTACACATCATCAGTTCTGGCCCATGGACCGCAGATGACCTGATGAGATTTTTCTTTGATTAAGGGATAAAAAGGTCTAGTCCTTTTACAAAACTACTCCAATTTTCAATGCCAGTAATATATACAGTCAATACTCCACTAAGGCTTATTTACATCCCAAGCGCAAATTGGAATAGATCACCGTTTTTAACCGACTTCAAAAAAAGTTATCTGTTTTGTCACAGTGTCCTGCTGAGCGTGAAGATTACTTCAACTACTCAAAGTCTTTATTGTCTTTATGTCCATTTTGTGCGGTGAATTGTGAAATTTTCAATGATGCCAGAGTTCTTTAACTCAAACGAATTGTAACGAATCACGACTCGACTTTCAGCACAAGGGCCGAAGTGAGTTACCTTACTTACCTCCTTATCCTTTCATGAGACTCTTGTTAACTTATCGGTGAATATAGAATCTGGTGAGTGGTGACTTATAGCAAGTAATTAATTTTCGAGCATGGTAGATTAGGTAGATTTTCAACTTAGTAAATTCCGTAAATACTAAAACAAAGGAGATTGGTGAAGTTATTCGTATCGATAAAGCAATAATTTGTTAAGGAGTCTGATAATAGCTATCTTTCTAAGTAAATTACGAGTGCCTTATAGCCTGGAGGAGGTCAAGGTTCATAGAGAGCTCTAACGCTAGTGACGCTGAAGAATAGCCTGCAAATAAAGTTCAAACCATCATTATTACATAGTTTTAAGCAAAACCTTTTAAATTTCCTTTCTTACTTTAATTAATTCAATTTTTTTTCTTTCTCTTTTTTCAGTATCAACAAAGTCGCACCAAAAGTACGAAAAGTCCTTCAACTTTTCCGATTGCGTCAAATCAACAATGGTGTATTTGTTAAGCTAAACAAAGCAACCATTAATATGCTTCGAATTGCTGAACCATACATTACCTGGGGCTATCCAAATTTGAAGTCAGTTCGGGAACTAATTTATAAGCGCGGTTTTGTCAAGCATCATAAGCAACGCATTCCAATCACAGACAATTTCGTGATTGAACGCAAAATGCGCAAGAAGTACAGTCTTCAGTGTGTCGAGGATCTTGTTCATGAAGTTTTTACTGTTGGACCAAACTTCAAGTATGCCTCAAACTTCCTGTGGCCATTCAAGTTGAATACACCAACTGGTGGCTGGCGCAAGAAGAATAACCACTACGTCGAAGGTGGTGACTTTGGTAATCGCGAGGATAAAATAAACAAATTGCTTCGACGAATGATTTAAATGATTTTAAATTTTATTTACAATAAATATAAAAAAATTGAAATTGTGGTGTTTTTGTTGTTGTAATTGGTTTATCATAACTAGTAAAATTGTTCCTTCAATTGCTCAGGCGAGATTCGTCTTCATCCCAGTTAGGTAGAATAGACAACGAATCCACGAGCGGCTATAGGCTAATTAGCCTCGCATCATTCGTACTTAAAACACTGGAAAACGTCATCGACTCTCACCTCCGCCAATCGGATGATGGGACTACAGACACCTGCTCAACATATGTACCTACATCAAGGGTAGATCCACCGAGACAGCTTTATACCCTGCAAACATTTCGATTCGAGAACGATTTGCCAAAAGCGAAAGGATGTGTTTCAAGATCCACCACAATCAAAAATCAGTGATGGAAATGAACCCTAATCATTGATGTTCGAATCCGTCAAAAAATGATGGAATATGGGACATAGTTGACAAGATGGAGTGATTGCAATAATTGATGGAATTTGAAATGCACCTAAAACTTGCCTCGAATTGGACTCGTAAACGAATTCCAAGGCAATAAAAGCGGAGCAGGATATCGCATCGCTTTCTCGTGCCGATAACGAATCGCATTCAACTCATGTCCCTGCAAACAATTTCTCGGAGGCTCGCTTTCTCGGACCATTCCCGATTCGAAAACTACTCGAGAACTTCTTGCGAAAGGTACGAGAAATAAATTCAAAACGCAACATGAAGGATGATATTGGCCTCGATTCCCAGATCCGACGGGAGGGAAGTGAGTGAGGATTTGACACTTTGCGATTCTCAAATCCGCAGTCCCGGATAGGTTTAAATCGAAAATTCGGAGTGGACTCACGCGATAATGAAATATATGATGTCGGATTATCTCAGGCGCATTTGTCGTTCAAATCCGCAGAAAATTTGTTGCGGATCACACTTTTACAGCGCGGAAAATGTCAAAAAGAAATTCGGGGTTGCGGATCTGAGAATCGCAAAGTGTCAAATCCGCAACTCACTTCCCTCCCGTCGGATCTGGGAATCGAGGCCATTGCTTGGGCAAGCAAGTCATACCAGACTTTACATTAGAACGGGGGAAGGTGCACCAGCCTAACGCCAACGATCTGCGGAGGAACCAAGCACCCACAGTCCAGTTCCGAAAAAGTCCAAGACGCAAAGCGATATTCTTCGCAGAAGTAGTGAAGGATCGCAAAATAATCTGCGTTCTGAAGGAAAATGATGAGAATGGGAAGATCCCCAAAGACCAATGGCGGTGGGTACAAGTCGCCCTCGCTAAGGTGGCTATGGTGGTCCTGAAAGACAACCCCGGAGCTCCCCCTTTATGACTTGACGTCGGTTCGTATCAAGGCAGCATGAAACTTACGGTCTATATAAAGCTGCGGTAGCTAAAGTCGGGGAAGTTTACCCAAGCGCCCGACTCAAGGCAGTTAATGCCGCTGATATACCATCACGTCCGAGGGCCAGAGCATGGTTTCCAGTGGGTCCATCTGCGCCTGAGGAAATCCTCACTTTGCTGTAGGACTTCAACCCTCCCATCAACACCTCAAAACGAATCAGACTAACAGGGCCACAATGCAAGTTATTCTGCTCCTAAATGAAAAATGCCTGAACCAGCGGGCAAAAGAAAAATACACCGTGAACTACGGCTTCCAACAGATCGAACTGAAGGTCTACAAAACTAACATGGAAGTAAACCAAATGGCCTGCATCAAGGCCTCTGATGATGAACCAGAACACATTTAAACCGATGGCGAAAGCGCAGTTCAGAACGAAGTTGATGTTGATGCATTGACAGACTCCGAGCTGGGGCCGTATTTGGTTTCTCGAGTCGATAGATCGACTCGACAAAAAAAGCTTCTCGATTTTCTTTAAGTTTCATATTTGGTTTCACGACCAAATCGACAGCTAAGCGCAGCCATACAAAACCATCAAATTGGGTGGTATTACTCCAAGACAGCACACCACGTATATTTAATTAAAATAGAAATTGTTAAAAGTTTATTGCATGCATAAATTGAGCTTTTTAATAATCGTCAAACGTCTTTATCGACACGTAGAGACGATATCGTGTCGCCAAATGCCAATTTTTATTTATCGACAGACGACAATGTCGACTCGAGAAACCAAATACGGCCCCTGGGCAGAGCCGTCGATAACCCACGTTCACAAAGCGACAACTCTTCAGCTCAGACATCGACGAAGTCAACCCCACCGGCGAAGAAGCGGAAGTGACTGTCGTCGAAGCAAAACAGCCGGGAAAAGGTGCAGGTGATACAGATAAACCTGCACCATTGTAAAGCAGCGTTTGCTACGCTTTTGCTTCACCTCGCATCAGGCGAAGTCGATGTTGCCCTAGTCCAAGAGCCATGGATCGTTGGTGACAGGATCTGTGGCTTAAAGACAAGAAATTTATTCTCTTTTATACCCAAGGTAAGGGAAAACCCACAACAGATATTCTGGTCAAAAATAATATAAGCACTCCCTTCAATTTAGCGACGGAGGCCTTACTGTGGTCGACCTGGAGTTAAAACAGAAGAAACTCAGGATGGCCTCTTTCTATCTAGCCCACGATGATGAGGGCCATCTACCTCTTATGGCTTTTCAGGAGCACCAACCTTGCTATTTGAGGTAATGATCCCAACTTTGTTACCAATTCTCCTTTACGGGTCTTAGTTTGGTGGCTAACCCTGAGTAGATCAACCTTGCTAAACAAAATACAGCAAGTGCAGAATACAGATGTGCGCAATCATGCATTTTATGGGCACTTCGCTCTACACTTACAGACGCCCTAAATGTTATTTCTCCCTCCTTTGAATCTTGTGACTGGGAAAAGCGCAACCATCGCAGCCCTTGGAATAAAAGTATGTGGTTTTTGTGCCGGAATCAGTGGAGGACACACGAAGGTGCTGAACTGTTACCATCCCCACAAAAACGGACTTCTACATACCCGAGATAACTTCACAAGGAACTACGGAGGAGTCTTTTCCCCAGAGCTTGGGATCGAAGTCTCCTTCCGACTAACCGATCACTGTCAGTGTATACCAAGCGGAGGTTCTAGAAATACATGAAGCTGTTCTACTAATCAACCGGCAAGGCGACATTACTACATTGCCGGACATTACGCCCTAAATCACCAATTATGGAGGATAGGAAGGGCGACCCTTCGAACTTTGTCCGAAGAAGGATGTCTGTCCTCCACATTCTCAGAGTTCCCCGCACTAACAAGGAGCATGGTTACTTTTGGCCCTATTCTGATTCTCACTTTCACGGCGAGTGACAATCCAAGACACATTTTCAAATAAAAAGTGTAATGTAAAATTGTGTCTTGGTTAGTCACTCGCCGTGAAAGTGAGAATCAGAATAGGGCCCTTTGTTCGAGGAGCCCCTGCTCATACATTCAAGTCAAAGCGACAAGCCACTAGGCTGAGCTTGTTCAAGCGGGCTGGCCGCCAAATATGAGGTATAGGGGTGTAGTACAGGAGGCCAAATGAATGGCCTCAGTACCTTCGGACCCAATATCTCACACCGGAAAAAAAGGTGTTTGATCAGCAAGCAGCCAATGGTTGCATTCGAAAATTCAGCCAACTCGCAGAAATGGCAGCAAATCATTCAAAAAATCAAAACGGCTGCAACCAGGCATATATATCCTGCAGCCGTTGCTGCGATACTGCCAATTCTGCGCAGCCGGTTGAATTTTTCGAATGCAGCCACAGGGCCGAGTTTCCTGCAAATAATTAAATTAAAACAAATTCATTATCGTCTATTATCAAAAAATAAAACTTTAATTGGTTAAACCGATATGGGAAGAAATTGTGTCTAATACTGGTGGCTATTTAAATTACTTTATTATTATTTTTTTTAAAGGTACACATTACAATAATATTCTATGTTTTTAAAAAAGATATTTACAAAAAAAATTTTAAATTAAAAATGACAAATTATATAATAGGTAAATATTCAAATACGCCCTCATTGCATTCGCTTCTATTTAAACAATCTTCCAACGCACGCGCGCGTATATTATTTAATTATATTTTGATTATATTATTTACGAAACTGGTTTTTAATTTAAAAAATAAAATATAATTCGTGATCCCCAAAAAAGAAAAAAAAAAGAAAATATCTGTAACCATTTTATTACTCTCTCTCTCCCCCTCTCTCTATGAAATATGCCTTATTAAATGATTTTCAAATCATTTAGTAACTTTTAAATATATAATATATTCTTAGTTTCAATATAGAGTGAATGATTTTCATAATTATGACGAAAATGATGAAGTTTGGTAATTTTTTAAATAAATTAAAGGAATTACAACATGTAGATATATAAGGATACTCCAGTAGTTTCCTTTCTTCCAACATATTTTACAAAGAAAAAACAATTGCCTAAAAACACCGGTGCTTATCCATTTTAATTTGTTTTTCTAATCCCATTACTAAATTTAAAGAATGTGTTTTTTGTTTCTCTTCTTCTGCATACTATACATTAACCCTAACTTTAAGTTATATTATCTAAATTCAAAATGATTAAAAATAAAAAATCAAATTTAATCAAGTTCAAAATCAGAATCATCATCCTCCTCATCCTCGTCAGAATCCAATCCGAACTTCTTCCTTTTCTTCGCAGCAGGCTGTAAACAATATTAAATTTTTATTATTAAATGTGTTTTTTTTTTTATAAATAATCACGTTATCACAATAATACCTTCTTCTTAGGTGACGATGAGGTGCTGTCTGATACTTTGCGTTTTCCAGAAGCTGCAGCTGGCTTTTTAGTTGGCTGACGACCTCTTTTTGCCTTGGACTTCTCTACAACTGGGGATGTTTCTGAATCGCTTGCTACATATTGAACAACCTCAGCTGGCTCATCATCTCCTTCACTATCGGATAATTTTCCAATTTCCATTGTATTTTTTAATATTGCTTCGTTATCGTGCAATTCAACTTCTGAATCTGAATCATCTTTCAGCAAAGCGGAATAATTCATAATCTATGAGAAGAAAAAAAAAATTATTTTAATCTCAAGATACTAATAATCAGTGCCGGCGGATGGTGGTACGCTCGGGTGGGTAGTCAAAGAAAATAGTGAAAAATGGCTATAAGAAATCTTTCCGTAGTTGTGAGCAGTGCCCGGTGGATCGGGTTGGGCCCGAGTGGGTAGTCAGAAAAACCGCTTTACGCACAGTACCGGTTTTAGGGGTGGGCGAACCTGAGCGACCCCCGAGGGCGCCTCCGTGATCCAGTAATGTGTTCATTCACTTAATTATTACATGATAACACCTCCACAATACAAGACACAACGTCGGATATGAACAGGAAGTCAAAAAAGCCTGTGTTTGAAAAAAGGAAAAGATAGCTTCCAACTATTAACGTTCTTTTGCTAGTATTGCGTTCAGTTTCTACTAATAAACCAGTGCTAGGCAATAGCAGCTCTTGAGAGTTACATGGGCTTCACCGACTACTACTACAAACCTTATGGCCTTACACCGTTGTCGATCAAGTTGTAGTTATAGGCATCGTTCTAGACAATAAATTAAATTTCAACTTGCACTACGATAATATTGATATCAGAGCCAAAAGCTTCATTGCTTTATAGAAGAGCCCAAGAACTTGATCTCTTTTCTGTTCGCTCGGTTGTCCCGTTCTGGAATATGCGTGCCCGATCTGGGACCTTATATTTCAGGCAAGAAGCGATAGGTTGGAATGAGTATAGAAGAAATTTCTCCTCTTCGCTCTGAGAAACCTGCACGACCCGCGCAGCTTACCGCCCTCCAAGGACAGACTTAAAAAGTTGGAACTAATGCCGCGGCACATAGGAGGTAACTTCTAACCTCTTGCTTTATTTTGGAGGTCCTAAGCGATACCGTTAAGGCACAGTTCCTGTCCGATAGAACCAGGTTCGACAAAATAGGCATACAAAAATGTTTAAGGAATACCCTCACCGAACTGAATACGCAAAGAACTAGCCCATCAACAAATCTTATATATGCTTCTGTTGGTATGGTGCTCCGAGAGCGCATTACAAGGCTGAAAAGCTTTATATACGCTGATCAAGCTCGAACCAACACAGCTGCACTATGCAATGAAATGGTTAGAAACAGCTACGGTCATGTATAGAACTCGCCCAAGTCCTGGGGATGAGATGCCGACGTCGACGAGAGGTGAACTCACCTTAAAAATACTGTCATTACTGCTGATTCCATCTTAACCAGAAGTCGTAGAAACGACTGGTTCCATAAGGAATGCAAGCTGGCATCTTGGAGCGATGGGAAGAGCACTTCCACGAATTGCTAAATGGAGAGCTAACTGAGCATTCGGAGGATCCCCAATATCTGATGATAATGCTATGCTCCTGCCATCAGCCGGCTTAAAAACAACAAGGCCTCGGGTGCAAACGGCATCGCAGCGGAGCTGGTTGAATATGAAGGGCCTACATTACACTGGCGAAATACTGGAGAAAAGGCATCCTCTGTCCGGTACATAAAAAAAGAAGATATCACAGCGTGCACTAATTATCGCAGTATAACGTTGTTGAGCACCGTGTGTACAGGATGGCCCCATACGGCAGAAACATCATAGTCCAATACCAGTGTGGCTTCAGCCCAGACAAATCAACGACTAATCAGATTTTCACCTTGAGGCATGCTATGGAAAATTGTTTCGAGTATCAAAATTCAATTCAACACCTCTTCATAGACTTTAAAGCTGCCTATGATAGCATAGCCAGAGTAGAACTCTATAAAGCCATGAGAGAATTCGGCATCCCCAAAAACTGAGAGGTGTATGTAGGTTGACCAAGACCAATGTGACAAGCCAAGTAAAGGTATCCGGAACACTGTCCAAACCAATCAACATCTATAATGGACTCTGACAAGGGGACGGTCTGTCCTGCTTCCTTTTCAACCTGGCGTTGCAGAAAGTAATCCGAGATTCAGGCGTGACATCAAGGGGCGTATATGAGGATTTTTGATTCCGTAAACTCTACAATGACGAGATCTACGAGCGCTATCGCGACATAGATGTTAAGAAAATGAAGCTCGGTAGGCTCCGGTGGACGGGGAACCAAGCTCATATGAGTGAAGATGATCCTGCTCGGAAAGTTCTCTGTGGTAAACAATAAGGGGTGCGACAGCGAGGGAGATCCAACCTTCGCTGGAAGGAAGGCGTAGACCAGGACGCTCAGAGCTTAGGGATGCCAAACTGGATGACATCGGCTCAGAATCAGGACCGGTGGAGAGAACATTTGCAAGAGGCCAGGACCGGATCTCGTTTGTAGACCCGTTAAAGAAGAAGAATGCTACCCACCAAACCCACATTATTCGCCGGCACTGCTAATAATAATCATATATCAAGTTTTACCTTTGTGGCCGCTCTCCGTCCTGTAGTTCTTTCCCTTGGCTGCGGAACATTTGCCTGAATATTGAAATCATCATCACTATCAGCACTTCCACTTTCATCACTTTTGAATTCATCATCAACTCCCGCCTTCTTCCTCTACGAAAATGAAAAAAAAAAAAAAAAAAAATGTTAGTCTTTGCAAAACAAATAAAATTATTTAGATAAACTCACTCTTCGAGGCTTCTTAAGTTTATCAAAATCTAAAGTTGATTGTTTTAATCCATCTGCTTTCTTTTGTCGTGGTTTCGTTTCTTTTTTTACTTTAACTTCCTTTACCTTACTTTCTACTTTAACGTCGCCTCCCTGAACTAAAGTATCAAATTCATCAAGCTCAACCTCCTTATCTCCGGCAGCAGGCTTTTCCTTCTTCACCCCAACCCTTTTAGACTGCTGAACGGCCTTTTCAAATTTCTTCATTATATCATCAGTAATTCGGAATTCCACTTTAATGCCTTTAGCAGATGGGAATATGTCATCCTTTTCGGACGCTACTGATCTACGTTTTCCCGGGCCACCAGCCTTTGCTTTAGCAGCTAATGCTTTCGCCTGTTTCTTATTTATACCCAATTCGTCTAATCTTTCCTTCTCTTCAACTTCTGTCAATTTCTTTTCCAATTCATCCAAATCATCAGCCCATAACATTTGGATTGTTTTAGCTTTCAAGGCGGCTAGTTCAGCTAACTTAGCATCTCTTTGTTTCAATAAATCATTCTTCTTTTCTTCTGTTAACATCCACATTGACATACCTAGAAGATAATCGAATTTCTTAACATCTGATAATTTCTGAAATGCCTTATCCGAGTCAGCTGGCTTCTTTTCTTTCTTAACACCAGTACTTGTTGCGGTTTCTTCCTCCTCCTCCTCCTCATCAGGTTCCTCTTCTTCTTCCTGCTGAATACGTTTTTGCCATTCCTTAACCGGATCTGGCCGGTATCCACGCTTGATTAGCTCATCAATCATAGCTTTACGCTTTTTATTCTCAACCACAATTGTCCCTTCACATTTCTCAAGAATAAATCTAGCTTGATCTGTAAGGCGATCAGCTATTGCTGATAGTTGGCCCTCCAAGTAAGCCTTCCGCTTTTGATAGAAATCTAGTCGTAGTGTAAAGAACTCCTTAAGAATATCGTTTGCTGAATCAAACTTTCTTAAGCAATTTGCATGATCAAAAGCATGCATTTGTCCCATTGATAAGGACGATGTTAACTTGAATACGCGATGAAAGCCGCCATCTTCCTGCTGAATTCGGTCAAATTCACCAGCAGCAAAGGTTACTACAAATCGAACTGTAGTATCTGTATGATATTCCTTGTAGTCAGATATTATAGCCTTAACCTTTTCTGTCCCATGTATCAAGGCCTCAAGAACATTCTCCTTGTATGTTTGTGTCCATGTACCAATCGGCAGCTCGGTTATTTCAATTTTATTATCGCCAATAATAGCAATATTTCCGTTAGTCAGATAACGTTGTTCGCCTAACATTTCTATAGATCCTTTAAAATTTTTATACCATGGTCGTAGCGGTTCTGGTTCCTCGTTAGAAAGCATACGTCGAATATTTTTAATTAAATCTCTTGGATTATGATTTGGAATTTTAGTTGACCAGCCTGTTCCAATACCTTCGGCACCGTTCACTAGAACCATTGGAATAATTGGTATATACCAAGTTGGTTCAATCTTTTGATTATCATCAACTTCATAACTAAGAAGTGGATCATCATCTGGATGGAATATCATTCGTGTTAATGGTGACATTAAGGTGAAAATATAACGTGGACTAGCTGAATCTTTGCCACCCTGTAGTCTAGTACCAAATTGACCCCGTGGTTCCAGTAGATTTATATTATTCGATCCAACAAAGTTTTGTGCTAAATTAACAATTGTCATGCATAGTGATACCTCACCATGATGATATGCCGACATTTCAGCAACTGATCCAGCAAGCTGGGCGACTTTTACCTCACGTTTGTCATTACGTTTAAAGCATGTATACATAACTTTGCGTTGTCCCGGCTTGAAACCATCAACCAGACACGGTATTGATCTGACATTATCAGCATTCGAAAATAGTACCAATTCCAAATTAATAAATTCGGTAAATGAAATCTGTTTTGTACCTTTAGCATAAAGATATCTATCTGGCAGTCCCAATAGCTTACGTCGTTTTGTTTCTTGCATGTGATTCGTAAGCCATTCCTTTCGTTGTTCTACACATTTTTTAGCGAATGCCATTACAATATTATCATCATCTTGAGTGCCTTCATATTGGAAAACAATACGATGACGTTCCATATTTTGGAAATATTCTTTTGCCTCCTTGGAGGTTGATGTGCCCAAACCTTTGTAGTACTTTACATTGAATGTTTGATGATTTGCAGTGCTAGCTTTCCATTCTTCAAATTCAGGTAAGGAATAAAATGAATATTCTTCATTCTTCTTTGTTACTTTAACAATTGGTGTTATAAACTCTTCTAGGAAATGCAATCTTAACAATTCTGGCCAATTTGTATGAATAAAATTGATCAACAATCCTTTGATATGAGAGCCATCTTGATCCTGATCTGTCATAATCATTAATTTGCCATAACGTAACGATTTCACATCTTCCAATGTATTGTACTTCTTCTTGTACTGAAGACCAAGAATTTTTATTAAATTATTAATTTCAGCATTCTCCAATATTTGTTTATGTGTAGCTTCTCGTACATTTAAAAGCTTACCGCGAAGCGGAAATACACCATAATGATCACGACCAATAACACCCAATCCAGAAACAGCTAAAGATTTAGCTGAATCTCCTTCGGTTAGAATCAATGTACAAAGATGGGCATTTCTTGTGCCAGCTTCATTGGCATCTTCAAGCTTTGGTACACCCTTGATTTTTGTATGCTTCTTTCCGCTTGTCTTTGCTAAGTCAGTTTGAGCCTTAAATTTAGCCCATGATAGAACAGATTCTACAATGCCTGATTTAGAAACTGCAACAATAAACTTCTCTGACAATGTGCATTTTGATCCGAAGTTTTTGGCCTGTAATGTCATGTTTTCTTTAGTCTGAGAATCGAAAGTCGGATTAACTATCAAGCAATTGATAAACACCCATAGATGATTGCGTACTTGAAATGGCTTGATGACGATACCACCTTTATTCTTCTTCTTTATAACTTCAATTAGCTGTTTAACAATATTATCTACAACATGATCAACATGCCTGCCACCTTTTGTTGTCGCAATCGAATTAACAAATGATACTTGCTGAAATCCTTTTTCTGATGGTGCTACTGCTACTTCCCATCGTTCACCAGGACTTTCGTAGACCACTTTAATTGGATTACCAGCATCATCCATATTATTTTTTAAATAAAAATCAATGTAATCCTTGAAATTTTTAACCGGCAGCTTCTTACCATTTAAAAATACCGCAACACCGCGTGTCGATGCTGCTATATCATATGCTCTCCGACTCATTAGTGCAACAATATCCGCATCTAAGGATTCCATTTTAAATTTCGACAAATCCGGAGAGAACGTAACTTTTGTATAATCATTACCATGGAAATCTTTAATTTTCGGCTCTGATGCTTTTGTCATATTTGAGCCCCATGTTTGCTTAAAACTTCTCTTATATTCTAGTGAAGCCGTTTCCACAGTAAAAGATGTACTGAAAATATTACATAATTTTGCACCATAACCATTTCGCCCGCCAGTAACCTTTTCCTCTTCGTCATTATAATTCGATGATGTCAATAAATGCCCGAATATCATAGTTGGCACATACATTTTTTCATCTTTATGCATAACAACTGGGATACCTTGACCGTTATTCCAAATTGATATAACATTTTTCTCGGCATCAATATCAACACGAATACAGGACATTGTCTTGTCACGTTGCTTATTATCAGCAGCATTTACTAAAATTTCATCGTATATTTTATACAGGCCAGGGACAAAATTTATCTCTCGCTGAACCATTCGGTTATCCTCTTCATTGAATACCCACATAAGTTCTTTTGTGTGCTCGACAGTGCCAATGTAGGTATCTGGACGTAGAAGGATATGCTCTAGCTGCGATTTTTTTTGGTACATTTTTTCGATGGGGCCTCCACCTTTGGAGCCGCCACCGACTTTCGGAGCTCCGTTCTGCATTTTGATATCTATAAATAATAATTAAGTGGTTAAAAATTATATGGAAATATAAAGCGAATAACATTAGCTTAGATAAGGGAAAGGAGATAATAATCAATAAAAAGCTTACTGCATACAAAAAAACAGAGACGAGAGGCCGGCGTCGGCTTTATGGTCGATCGACGGGCTGCCAGCAGCGTTATCGAATTCCAACCGATATTCGAACGTTCGGCGATTATAACCATCGCACAGTGGGGCTCGCTCATAGAAGGTTCTGCTCAAAACTCAATTTTCAAAATGTGGAAATTTTTCAAAAAAAATTGTATCATCGTAGTTGTAATAATGTATCAGATCACGTGTAAAAATATTAAGTCGCTGGCTGCTATGAGTCATCGAGCGCATGAGCATAAAGGTCATATTTTAGGCAAAATAATACTTCTGCGAAAAAGGAATGCCAGTTTATGCGCGATATAAAAACATTAATTTCTAACGTTTAACGATAAAATCTATGAAAGTGTATTATGTCGGTGATTAAGCAAGGTCTGTTAATTCTTATTTAATTTTGTATTATATGATAAGTTCATTGGTTTATGATACAGGGCTTAAAATTTGTGGTAGTGTATATTTTTTTGTAGGAGGTTCTTTAAATGACATTTTCTCTAAAATGCGCAAAGTTCTATTTTTGATTCTTTTTTTATTATAAAAGGAAGGCTTTGTATATTAGTTAATCGAAAAAATTAGCAATTTTACGATCAGCTTCAACCACACGCTGGATACGATACCTCAATGTACATTCAGGTGTAGATCGAACCAGCTGGGAAGGAACGAGGTAACGTGCACGGGGTAATTAACGACTACGGCTTACGCCTTTTTTTTGTGGTAAGATGAAGTTTAGGAGTCACTCTTTGTACTACTAGTCCGTCATGTCGTACAAACCATGGTGCAATGAATAGTAGTAAGCTTGATTTGTAGGATAGATGGGATAGGATAGGTTAGGAGTCCGGAGGGTGCATGAGTAGATGTCGATGAATCTTGCGTTTGAACTCTGAGATGTTATATGAGCTTTGAAACACCGACTGCGGAAGAGACTTCTACAATCGAGTTGTTTTATCGAACTGCTAAACTGCTGAACTTATTTAACGAACTGCTAAACCGTAATGTGCGTGAAGGGAACGACTGCAGGGTGAAGGGGTGGGCCGAGTTGACTAGTCTTGTGTTTCGGGAAAAAAATTTTCATTGGCGCGGTTTCGCACCTTGTCTAGCCGACCCAAGTTGGTTTTAGGAGCGACCGCCCGGATATACGAGTTCTATTCAAGGCGGGGTCGAATGTAGGACTTGTAGATTGTAGCCAAGGCAGCTGGATGAAGGAGAAACTTGCATCTCTTAAGGAAACCGAGGCATTGATACGCTTGTTTGGTGACTTGGAGTATGTGGTTATTCCATCGCAGATCGTTGGATAGTCTCGCTGAGGATGTTAAGATGGATCAGCTGTTATATTATCCTTGCCCACTGAAATGGAGAGAATGTTGGTGCAGGTTTTAATGGAGAATAAACAGTACTTGGTTTTGGTTTCGTTGAACTCAACACAGTTCTTGCGGCCCCAATCAAGAATGAGTTTAATGTCCGCGTTAAAAGAGTTGGACATGAGTTCACGTTCTAATAGACAAGGTCTGGCACTTGCTTGTCCTATGTTGGCGGAAGGGCATGAGTACCGTCATTGGCAAAACTATGAGGTGGATTGGATGGGATTGAGAGAAGATCATTAATGAATATAAGAAAGCGAGTAGGTAAGAGAATCGCCCCTTGGGAAACGCCGGCCGAAATGGAGTAAGGGTTGGACTCAGCGCCATCCAATACTAACTTGATTGAACGACCAGAAAGAAAGCTCTCAATCAAGGTCTATAGAACCGAGTCAATACCAATAGCTTGGAGTTTAGACAGCAGAGCGGGATGCCAGACTCTGTCGAAGGCCTTGGAAAAATCAAGATAAACCAGGCCAGACTAACCGAAGCCATGGATGCTTTGGTTGATGTGTTCAGTCAGACATACAAGAAGGTCGCCAGTAGACCTTTTTGGTCTAAAGCCATACTGGCTGTTGCGAATAATTTGGTTAGATTCTAGATATTTCATCAGCCTTCTATTGATTGTTGTCTCCATAATTTTTGAGAACAGAAGTTATTGCTATTGGGCGGTCGCTGGCTTCACCTTTTTTGGGAATGGGCTGAACATGAGCTAAGAGTTGGGATAAATTCCGCAGAAATATAAGAAGGAAAAAGTTTGCGCAGAGGTCTAGCCAAGGGTGAGGTACATTTATTGAGTATACCATAGAAGGAATATTGCCTGGGCCAGTGGATGTATTGACGTCGAGCTCTTTGAGACATTTATACACCTCTCGTGTCTTGAAGAAAATTCCGTCCATTGAATGGGTGTTGCGCTCGAGCTTCGGGTAACGAAGAATTTGAGGCGAACAGAGATGCCAATAAATCGGCCTTGGATCTGCTTTCTGTTATGACCTCTTTCACATTAATGAACGTAGGGGTTGAGGAGGAGGTGAAATTCTTCTTGATGGAAGTTACCAAGGACCAGAAGTTTTTGCTGCCTACGCGAGTGTTGAGGATCTTACTTCTCAATTTGTCGTCAAATGATGCTTTGACCTTCCTGATGATGGAATTACAGGAGTTTCTCGACTTGATATACTCACGCCGAAGTAACTCGTTGGGGGAACGTTTGTACGCTCTATAAGCAGCTTCCTTGGCTTGAATTGCGTTCCTTAATTCCCCATTGAACCATCTGTTTGGCCTAGGCTTTATAGATATGGTAGAATGAGGAATGAACAAACATATTCCTGCCCGTATTATTTTAGTAATACAGGAAGCGGCATAGTTCGCACTGGCACTGCGGAAACACAAATTCCAGTCGGTGGCTTGGAAAAAGTCCCAGCCAGTTGGCTTTCCCATAGTGCCAGACAGTTTTTTTTGGAACTGCGTTGGTTGGAGTAAAAAATGGATATGGGAAATTAGCGCTGACTCGTTTGTGGTCCGAGTTACCAAGGGGTGAGGTAACTTTGACGAAACCCATTTCTCGGGGAATTGACTGGAAAAGTCGGGTAAGCCAGCCAGTTAATAATTGACATAATATCTGACAGTCCTTTTGGGAGCTTATTTAGCCGGTGTGGATACCGAAAATAAGCGGTTCGCCTGACTAATAATGTGTGTTGTGAAGTCAAAGCCTCTGTACTGAACAAAATACGATATAAGAGCGAAGTACCAACGAGAAAGATCATAACAGATTTGGAGATACATATATTAGTTTGGTTCTTTTCAACGTTCTGAGAACCGTTAAAAATGCACTATGTTATTTAAAACACGTGCATTCAGCTATAATATATTTTTGTTAATATGTAGTATCCACAAACTTACCTTTTAATTCCTCTTTATTTTAGAATGTGTTAAAATCACTTTTTATCTTCCTGGATGACTACGCGAAGGACAACAAACAATAATCTAAGACACTATCCGACAGCAATAAAAACAACTGAAATATAAATAAGAAAAAGGATTAGTTTGGAAAATATAAACCAATTGTATTCTTAGGATTAAAAATTATAATATTTATTCTTTTGAGTGAACGAGATGACTTTATATATAAATTGTTTTCGGGTTCCAAGTGAGAAAGACAACATGCAAAATTTCAAGTATTCAAGTGTCGAAGTTTCCGAAGATCTTCTAGCACATCATCCATCCACCTATTTTGGGGTCGTCGTACTCTTCTCTTTCCTGGAGCGCGTTCAAAAACCTTACTATGGTAAACCACGAGGTAAGCTGTGGTTATGCTGCATCACTTCACTTAACCACGAAAGTTTATGTTTAACCATGGAGGTTTTTGAACGCACCGTGGTTAACTACAAATTAAAAAAAAATGAAATTTTTATTTCCAAAAAATAGTCTCCGCTATTTGCTTGAATTATTTTGTATGTCTCCATTAATTATTTATTTTCAATAATTTCACAAATCCCACTTTGATTTGTTCATTTTTATCATTAAAACAAATGTCAAAAAGTTGTTTTTATTCTTCTTCTTCTTAACTATCGCTAACCATGCTCCCGAGCATGGTTAAAATTTAACTACACCATGGTTAACCACGGGAGTTTTTGAACGCCAAAAAGTTATGCTCGTGGTTATGTTGTAGTTAACCACGGAGTTTTTGAACGACAAAAGTTTACCATAGTTAACCATGGTTAACCATAGTAAGGTTTTTGAACGCGCTCCTGATGGTCTACCACTAGGGCAGGAGCGGGACGTCCCCGCAACGGATACGCTGCTGTCAGTGCCGCTGGGTCTCGAACTCTATTCACGATTTAGTTCTATTCTTGTGGTGCAATGTCTAACAGTAAACTTAGTACGGAAGCGGAAGGTCAAAGGTTATAAATGTTCAGGAGGGTGTTGGAGAAGGTGGCGATTAATCCTGCGCTTGAATTCTTGGATGTTGTAGGAGTTCAGAAATACTAACTGCGAGAGGTTGGTCCACAGTTAAGTTCTATTTAGAAACGAAATACTAACTCCTAGAATGCGTGTAGGCTAATCTAGTGTTGCGGGTATAAGATGCCGTAGAGACAGGAGAGCGTTTATTTCGGAGGAAGTTTCTGTGATAGTAGCGATATAATTCTGTCAGTGCTGCTACATTCCTACGGTGGCTCAAGGGGTCGATGGTGGAGCAAACGGCGTCGTCACTTATAACTTTGAGGGCCCTTCTTTGTAGTTTGTCTAACCACGCCTAGGTGGTCTTCAAAGCGCCACTCCAAACGAGAGTTTTATTCGAGAAGAAGCCGATTTGTATATTACAGCACGGGCTGATGGCTGGAGGAAGTTGCACTTCTTAAGAAATCCCAAGTGCTGGGATGCTTGTTGTTTGGCGATTTGGAATGTCGTCATTCCACCGCAAATTTTTTGCTATTGTCTTACTTAAGATGGTAAGGGATGGATCAACAATTAGTTCAGCCCGACCCACTAACACGGATGCATTTTTTATTGGAAATAAAAGACAGGACCTTGGCCCCTTGGCTCGTTTGAGTTGAAGAAAGTAACGTTTCGGTAGAATTATGGTTATTCAGGTCGGCAAGAATTTCGACGATCACGATTGACCATAAGAGGGGTGATAGGACCCCCCCTTGAGGACAGCCTTTAGCGGCCATTACTGAAATCGATTCAGGCCCTTATTGCGAGTGTCGATACCTAATCGACAAGCGACAATTATCGATTATAGACTGTCGATTATTTATTTTGATATTGCGAATGTCGATTGGAATCGAAAGTTGTCGATTTGATAGTCGACTTTTATCGATTGCTTTTTAGCTCACGACAAAGTTTGCCAGGAGTTTTAACAAAAATAATTTTCTAAATCAGAGTAGTCCAAATATTTGTCGATTGGGTTACACAATGCCAAAAAGAAAATTAATCGACACAATCGACACTCGCAATAGGGGCCTCACCATTCATTACAGCAGTTATTATCAATCTGCTGCTGAGAAGCGATGTGATCCATCTCGCAGTGGGGGGATGAATGCCTTTTTTTACTGCTGCTTCATTGATCGCGTCGAAGGTAACGTTGTCAAACGCACCCTCAATGTCTGCAAAGGCGCAGTGGGAGATTTCCTTGGTCCTAAGCGACTTCTCAATATCTTTCGGTAGCACATGGATGTCAGTTTCTGTAGATCTGCCCGGCCGATAGGCAAAATGCCGGCAGTGAAGTGGGTTCGTTGTAGGACCCTCTCTAATATGCCTGTCTAGAATCTTCTCCATCGATTTCAGGAGAAAGGAGAGGCTGACGGGTCGATAGGATTTTGCTTCGCAGATCTTCTTTCCGAATTAGGAATAAAGATTACGCTCGCCTCTCTCCAACTCCTCGGAATATGGGCCAGCGCAAAGCTACCCCGAAATAGTGGTGGCAGGATTGGTAAGATCTCTTCCAAGCTTCTCTGAAGGAGAGCTGGGAATGTGTTTCTTTCCAGCAGCCTTGAAGGGATTGAAGGTGCCAATGCCCACTCAATCTTACCGGTGGGCAAGTACTACCTCCGATTCAATGTTAGGTTCAAAGGCCAATCTAGGATTAATTACCAGACAACCGGGAAATGAGTGTTCTGGATTTCCATGCTAAAATATCTGATAAATTCATTTCGAAGGGATTTGTAGAAAATAAGAAAATTCCACTTACAGAAAGAATACAATAAAGCTGGAAATAATCTCAAAAATTCACACAAAGCAAAACAAGATGATCAGATAAGAAATCAATCTAGAGTATTCAAATGGGACTTCGTTATAACGATTCTAAAAAAATTTAAGTTAATAATAAATTAAAGATTTTTTATGAAAGATAATTTTCATTGGACGGCATTTTGTTGGACAAACCCATCTACCGTGTCTAGGCAATTAAAACAGTTTCTACTTCTCTTTTCATGACTTGTTGATTTTAAAATATGGAAAATACCTGAAATAACGAGATTTTATAAATCTGTAAGACCACCTGCAGTCAAATTATCAACGCCACTACAAGTGCCAGGAAAATGCAACCATTGCTCCCTATTCAAATTTTACATCGACTTTTTGCAATGCTTCACACACCCGCAGCAACTTAACCGGCAATTATAAAAAAGACCGCCTTTGTTACCTTCATGCACAATAATTATATCGCCAAGTAAATTTCACCACAACAAATGTTTTTCTACAGCATAAAACTACTCAACGCACGTCGGAATTTGAATTTATACAGCCAATAAAGTATCTAGCGCCATATTAAAGCCGAAGAAGAGATTTAGAGGTTAGCATCCCCCCGATTCTTCGTTCAAGATGAAATATAAGTTACATACACGCAAACTTCGCTAGACTCGCGCCATTTTTCTTTTCTGCAATTCCAAGCATAACAATAATTAATACTTTTCCATTTTACCTAGCTGCCGATATCAATCAATTTTCAATGCATGGACGCTCAAAGAATTTACCTATCTCCTTTCCAATCCAGTTGCGATCAAGTCAGTTTTTACTTCCTAATAAAAATCACAATCAATGTCATAATTACACCAAAAATTATTACTCTATAAAATCGTACAATTTTCTGCGGAATCCGAATACTTTAAAAACGTGCAAACTTTTAATAATTACTGGTTAAAAATCGGTTAGCGTTTTTATCTAATAATTTTAAAACATTTATTTAATAAAAACTTTTTAAAACAGCACACTACCGTCCACCACATCTGCCATCACAGGAATGAAAATTCGGTTTATTGTTTGTCGCTCATCTGTATTTGAAAATTTTACGAAAAATTCGTACGAAAATTTTGAAGCGTGCGTTGAGTTTAACTAACGCCAACTAGGACTTCGATGTGGAATTAATAAATTTCGTTCAGTTTTTTTAAAATAAAAATTGTTAAATTTTTAAAAACATTTTTAATTATTGTATTTGTAAAATTTATTTTATTTATTATTAGTTAAACAAATTGGTGCTTTTAATTAAACTATACCTTTGACACACTATATTTCAATTATGGTACTAGCTTTCATTATGAAGATAAACGAAATGTAGGGGTGGAGTGACACAGGCACTTTTCGTTGGGGGTGCTACCTTAAAATATACCGAGTTTCCATGGGAGTCGAGTTGAGTTGAGGTTGAGTTGAAATGACACTTCAACTCAACGACTCAACTCTATGCGTTTCCATGGCTGACTTTTCTGCCTGTGTACAGACAGCTGAATGTGTACTTGTATTAAGCAAGCAGCTGTTTTTAAATTTGACGTAATATTTTTGTTATTATAAAATAGTGATCATGGACCATAAAATTAATTTATTGTGTTCGTTGTATAACAGAAATGTTATAAACAGGCGCGACATTTTGACTTTTTTAACATTTGACAATCCCGTTTGTAGTTGTGTGCGTGAACTCTGTTCAATCTACCTATTTTCGTTGAGTTGAGCAGAGTTGAAAATCTTTAACGAAAACTCTTGACTGCGACTGTTTCCATGGAGTTCAACTCGGGTTCAACTCTGGTTGAACTCTCATGGAAACTCAGTAATAGAGAACTACAGGAAAGTCTCTCGTGTATATGTAGCGTAGTGAAATCTGGGAGTCACACAACTGTCAAATTAGGTTGGTTAATTGTGGGTGTTCCCGCGTTCGGTAGAATACTTTTTTAAATCGGGTTTTTAAAAGGTTTACACCAGGGGTGGGGAACCTTTTTCCTGCCAAGGGCCATTTGGAAATTTATAACATCATTCGCGGGGCAGACAAATAATAATAATAGTTTTTGTTGTTCAACATAAAATATACCCATTTTTAAACATAATTAACTCATTCTAATCCTAATGTGATGGCTGGAACTGTCTTTCTTTGCTGAGTCGTGTGATATTAGCTGATATTGATGATGAGGCTACTCGCAACTGATTTTCCAGGTTTACGTCGGTCAATCTGGAACGCAGTCGATTCTTTGCGATCGTAAGTTTCGAAAAGAACTGCTCGCAGCAGTAAGTTGTTCCAAAACTGATGCATATTTCAATGCATGCCTCCTCAAAATGGGAAATTCATCATGGCGTATGTAATGTTTATAGAACTCAAGCAGTGGGAGATTGTTGTATCTAGCTTTTAGCTCAACATTAGTTTGCAGCTGAATGATTTCGTGTTGGAGGTTATCAGGCACATCAGCTGGTTCCACATTGAACGGTGTAGCAAAGATGTTCAATTCAATTTGCTTACTTTTTACGTCCTTGAATCTTTCATTAAATGCCTCAATTAGTTTCGCACATTTACCAGCATACTCAAGTGTCGTAGAAGGCTTTTGTCCTGCAACATGAACGTATTCACTCGCGGGCCAGATTAAATGACTTCGCGGGCCGTATGCGGCCCGCGGGCCGGAGGTTCCCCACCCCTGGTTTACACAAACAGTTTTTCGCAAAATAAAATTTAAAACAAGAAAGAAAACACAAAGAATTGTTTTTAGAGTAATTTAAGCCATCAGTCATTTACTGAGGAAAGTTTCTCAATTTGTTAAACTTTTTTCTCGATTTGACACAAATACGAATAACACAAATCATGAGTACCCTTTTCTTTTCTTTTGTATGGTTGCGAAACATGGAAAGTCACCCAATTCATCCCAGGCGCCTAAAAGTCTTCGTCAACAGATGCCTGCGTCGTATCCTAAAAATCCGCTGGCAGGATAGAATTTCAAACGAAGAACTATGGCGCCGTGCCGGCCAAGAAAGAATAGACGACCAAATCAGACGAAGGAAATGGAATTGGGTTGGCCACACCTTGCGACGCGAAAGCGAAAATCTAGCCAAACAGGCCCTCGACTGGAATCCGCAAGGATCCCGTCGAGTTGGAAGACCTAGGACAACGTGGAGGAGAACCCTACTAGCAGAAGCCGCAACAACTGGGAGATCCTGGTCGGAGCTGAGAGCTGTCGCGCAAAACAGAGTCCGCTGGAGGGCAACTGTTTCCGCCCTATGTCCAATGAGGGATTAAAGGAGCACAATGAAAAAAAAATGATGATAAGGTTCAACCCAGCCATTAACGGGGGTCGAGTAGAAACTGGGCCACTCAACCCAACTCAGCTCTCCTACCTGGGTAGAGCTTATATTTATCTCTTATACCGCGTTTTCATGGGAATCGAGTTGACTTGCGGTAGAGTTGAAATAACACTTCAACTCAAAGACTTCACTTATGTGTTTCCATTTCTTCCTTCCGTCTTTCTCCAACAATTAATTTTATTATAGATTTTTCTTTAACAGTATTTGTTAAATATAAAGACTCGCAACATTTTCACTTTTGGTACCCTTACTAATGTGCCGTTTTTATTGTGTGCGTGAACTCAGCTCAACCTACCTATTTACGTTGTGTGGAGCAGAGTTGAAAATCTTTAACGAAAATTCTTAACTGTTTCTGTTCCCATGACATATCAATCGGGTTTAACTCATTGAAAGCATAATAGGACTTCAATTTAGCTGTCAAACAGTGTGGAGTGCGGTTATGTGCTCTTATTTGGAATAAATTAATGGTCTTTTAACAAATAAAAGCAAGCGTTGTGGACATTAATTGTTACATTTATTTAATACATTTTACAAAAATTATGTTAATACATAATGTAAATAATAAGTGTAATTGCACTTGGAGTAAATTATGGACATTTAGGCATCTAGTTCGTTATTCCTCGTTCACCTTTTCTTTTTCGTTCAGCAAATGCTGCACCTGAAATTTAAACAAATATTTGGGAATGTTTAGCAAACTATCAATTTCAACTTATCTTCATTTTATCCTTTTCCTTTAACAATTTTTAGTCCCTTTTCCATCCTTGCGCATGTAGTGTAAAAGCAAACTTGTATTTTTTGTATCTTTTTTCAGCAGATTCTTCATGTGACACCAGAGAAAAATTTCGTCTAGTTAAATATGTAACAATGAATACCGCGGCAAATTGAAATTATGTTCGTTTTATCTTTAAAAAAAAAACTATTGCTTTTAACAAAATATCACGGCACTTTCATTAATCTTTCATTTCCGCGGCACGAAACACTTGTGTCCCTCGTTATAAATGGGATTTTGACCTTTTGTTGCTCCATGACCAAAATAATTCCCGCAAATGTGTCCTATTAGTAACATATATTTAAATTGCTCACTTATGACACTTATTTTGGGCACTTTTTGCACTTTTGCACGTTTTTTATTTTATTAAAATAACTCTTATAACTCTTATTTTTAATAAAATCGTAATCGCAACCGCGGCACGAAAACTTATTTCTCTTGTTTTTAATGGGATTTTGACATTTCACGAATTGAAGTTGGAACTTCATACAACGACATACTAACACCTACAGCATGGCTTGTAAATGTAGAAGGCTTTGCGTATGCCGCTTTTCAAGACACCCACACACATACAAAAAAAAAATATTGTGTATTAAAGAACACAAGGCAGAAGCGAAACATCGCGTACATACTTATGTCTATATGTTCTTTATTATTGTATTTTTTTCTTCATTTGCTCGTGTCTTGCATTATAATCTAAAATATGAATGAAGCCATAATATTTTAACTCAATTGATAGATCATAGTATAATGAATAGTACAGTACAATGCAGTACAGTCTATAAAAAGCAAAAAGCCATCTATTTTTAAGTAGCTAAAGCTTGAATTTCTGGCGGAAATTTTATGCGTATCGCCCAATGGAACTTCAGCTAGTTTCAAGTAGTAACACTTTCATGTACACTGCTGTTATTCGCAGCGTAAGCACTTAAATTTACCCTTTTTCAGTTTTTAGTATGCTGGTTGTTATTATGGAACACGGCCATAATCTAATTCTGGCAATATACATTGTTTTAATACAATTCAAAATTTATCATATGGTAACTGGAGATAATACATAGATGTAAGGAATTTTGCGATCCATTATCACTGAGCAAATATCACTTGTCTAAATAGAAAACAATCCTGTTTGTAAGCCAAAGAAAACCACTAAATGTGACAGCGGATCACCTTCAATTACAAGTTAAATGTGATATTCAAAATTTACTTTAAAAATATTTTTCAAAAATGATCTCTAATGTCACACTTTAATTGTAACACTTTGTAGTTAACTAGCTGTCGATATGACAGTTCGAAATTATTATTCCCTAATGTAATTGTGAGCCCACGAGATGACAATACTCAAGTTATTACATATGTACACAAATATATATTACCAAAAACACTTTTAGTATTAATTGACAAAAATCAAAAACATTTAACTGGCTTTACAAAAACTTTATCTTTAATAGTTCATACACATTCTTAATTTTTTAAATAACCGACAAAAATCAAAAACATTTAACTGGCTTTACAAAAACTTTATCTTTAATAGTTCATACACAATCTTAATTTTTTAAATAACCGACTCCTCAGATTTACTTTACCGATGCCTGCGCCATCTATGTACAAATTTAAATAAATTGTAAATATTTTCCTGCTGGTTTAAGCCTAGTATCCTGTTCGTGCGGAATTCAGACTCCCCTTTAAAATGCATGTAAAAAAAGTGTGCGGAATTCAGGTTAGAGGCCGGTCTGAATTCCGTCCATAAAGTTTAGTATCCTGTTCGTGCGGAATTCAGACCCGTAAATGAACTTTGTACTCTAGAAGAAAGATGGCGTTTTCTCTGAGTGGAGACTTCACGTTTCATTTTCCGCAGGACACTTAGCCCAAGAAATATATTTTCTATTTTCATGAGCGGAAATTTTGACGTTTACTATTATTTTTCGAAGGCATACGAGATTGAAAAGTGCAGCATTAGTAAATGAACACGTCAAATACAAATAATTTTATTATAATTTATGTTTTTTACATAAAATCTTCTCTTGATTTATTTTACTTTCTTTTAATTTAAAATGCTTGTCCATGCATTTTTGAAAAAATTCTCTATCAATTTACTTTTTTCCAAATAATAGAATTACTCGATATGCAGGCAATTTTCTGAACTTATTTATTTTGTTTTAATACCGCAGAAGCGCAATAAAGGACAGTGCAATAATTAATTTGAAATTGTCCAACTGTCAGGTCTACATTGTCTACATAAGTCTCCCAGCTAAGCGGAATTCAGACTAGTTATATGGATTCTCTACAGAGCGGAATTCCGCATGAACAGGATACTAGGCTTTAGTAGAATTTGTTTATATGGCATCACTTAATGTAATGTAACGTAAATGAGTGAGAAGGCAACTTCCGTTTCGTACAACTGTCCTTGTTTTCGTTTCAGTTTTCTGAATTCACTCGTACTGGCTCGAATTAATTCAAAAACCCCGGATCGAGAGCTGGAAGTTTCACTTCAATTATTTCGCTGCTTTTACAAAAATTTTATATTTAATAATTAATACACAATCTCATTTTTTTAAATAACCGACTCCCCATTTTACTTTACCGATGCCTGAGCCATCTATGAACAATTTAAATAAATTGTAAATATTATCCTGCTGGCGCGGTGTGTGTCATCACTAAATTTCCGATTATGTAAATGAGTGAGAAGGCAACTTCCGTTTCGTACACCTGTCCTTGTTTTCGTTTCAGTTTTCTGAATTCACTCGTACTTGAGCGAATTAATTCAAAATCCTCAGAACGAGAGCAAGGAAGTTTCACTTCAAAAATTGTCAATTGACAACTTGCAAGAAATCGCAGGACCGAAAACCTCCGGCTGAAGGCTGGAGCAGAACCAATCCGTTCCGTCCGCTCCGCACGTTTTTCCTTTGTTCTTAAGAGTGAAATTACACGGCCATTCACTTGGGACTCACGTCAAACCTGTCTGTGTAAAATTTGAGTATTACACGGTGCATTTAAATTTCAGCCTCTTTTCCGTGTAACAATTCTATTGTCTATGTGGTTGTGCACAAAACAACAAAAATTCTTATAATTATCGCAGTCCCAGCGAAGAAAGTTATGCTTGTGTTAGTGTAATTTGCTGTGAGACCGAAATTTTTCTTGGATTCACAAGTGAGACCAAAACATGCACTTCCCTGCGCCCCCTTGTCTAAAAAGCCGGTTTATTGGAAGTGATTGGAAAGTGAGTCTGGGAAAGTGATAGGTGGTTTGATTGTGGCTACCGTTCCGTTCGTCTCATGGAAAGTTTATGGAAATGTCTTCTTCTTCTTCTTTCATTTATTCGACTTCAAATACAATTACAAAAGAAACAATTCATCTTATGATAACTTGTTTTACAATTATTAATGGACTATAATGTTCGGTCCATTTGACTTAAATTATTTTAATCCTGCCAAGCTTTGTGCGATAATTATCATTTATTCAGCGCATTTGCGACTGATGCGCCCTAGAATTTATGGAAATGTCAAATTTCCAACTTTTAAAAACGGACGGAACGGATTGGTTCTGCTTGAACCTTAATTCCTGCAGGAGGGGAAATGAAAATTTCCCCGCTTTTTCTTGCATGAGAAAGTAAAGAAACACAAATTGGGAAAATTTTTGTCCCGCGGGATCCCACATTCGAGTTCTGGAACAAAGCTATCACCATATAAAACCGGACATAAAAACATACCCAAGTACTCCATCTGGCAGCACCATTGATATTGTTTGTGTAAAAAAGTTCGAAATCTTGCAGATTGCTTAGCTGTCAATTTTTCTCTAGGCGTCGAGCTTTAATGTCGCCAAAATAGCTATAAACTACAATTTTCGTTAGTTTTGGTGTGTTTGGTTCAATTAGAAGTTTTCCAAGTAATTAAGCTTAAAAGTGGTTTATTTTTGTTACATAATAAGCATATAGGTAAACAAAAAACCAATATGGAGCGGAACAATGGGTAAGAGAGGCTCGCTCGCTTTACATAAATTTTGGAATATAATGGTTATTATCTTTCTATTTATTACAGATTCACATCAATCCGACGCCAAGGACAGAATATGATTTCGCCGGGCGTTACAAGACGGCCACCAATTCATCCGAAAGAGAATTTAACCCAGCACGATGAGCTGATTAAGTACATAAATGAAGCCTGGATAAAGGTAAGAAAATTGTGTTAAAATTGCATCTTAAACATAATATCTAAATCCCGGTTTCAATTTAGGTCACCGAGGCACCACACGGAAGTATTGTGTATTACCGCTGTGAAAATGAGCAGGCTCGTTTGCCTGGGTTCACACCCTTTGACCTCGAAGGATATTGGGGCCACAAGATCGTTCAAAATATTCAAATATCGCAAGGACATCAGTAAATTGTATTTAATAGGATCAAATCCACATTTGGTCATAAATATTGAGTTAAAAAACTGAGAAAATTCTACAAAACAAAAAAAAAAGAAATATTTTTAGCTAGGAAATGGATGAGTTGCAAAACGAGCCAAACTAGAGATGCTCCTCTCATAATTCCAAAACAATTGATTCCACATTAATCAATAATTTTTACATTATTATTATATTCTCTTTATTTCGTGGTTCTTGTTGTCAATTTAAAAATGAAAATATGCATAGTACATACCGAGTATATGCAACTGGAATCGGGATTTATATAAATTAGTTCTTACCTAAGGTTTTTTTTTCGTTTACTTTTATATAAGTTTGAGTATAACTATTTTGAAGTTAAAGGTTTTTTTTGTCTAAAAACAAATTCGTTGTTGATTTATTTTCGTGTTCATTCCTTGTTTCTAAATCCTTGCTTGGAGACACCAAAACCTTATGTTTTCAAATGTCGGAACTGTTTCAGTATTCGGCTGCTAATTGCTACTCAGTAAATAACAGTCTACTGGCTAGCACTACGGATTGTTACAATTTGTGTAAAGCAAAGTCTCCGATTCTCTGAGTGTTGAAGAATATTCTGTAATCTAGTAATGAATTGCTTCTAGAAGGGTTAATAGTTAATATTTTAGCTTCAGATAAAGTTCCAGTTATCTTTGAGTTATGTACAAGACTTAATATAGTCTGGGAGGCAACATTTACTTCAATTGTTTAATAGAAAGGGTCTTTCCTGAGCCTCTAGTCTTTCACATAAAAAAAAAACAGAGAAAATAGCCTTAATAAGGCACTTCGCCGGCTTGAACTATTAATAATTCGGTAAAAAAGTCGGCAAGCCGTATCTCGAGAGCCTCATGTAGCTCTTTTGCTTGCTAAGCGTGGCTTTTCCACAAAGTACCATATGGGGAGTCTTCGTCGGAGTCAGACTCTTCGTTAGATGAAGCCGTTTTGAAAACCTTTAGCCATGCCTGCCTTAGTCCAAAATGGAGTTTATAGTCAACTCTATCGACAGCCGTTTGTTTGCGGCAACGAATTCTTTCTTCCATTAGCAGACACAGAACAATTTTTTGATCAACGCATTCTCGATGTGGTCTAAATCGTACTTGTTCTTTCCGGCTCGTTTGCTCTCGTATAATTTTCGTAAATACTGTGCCGACGACCGAAGGGAGGCTACTACCGCGGTAATTCTTGCACTCGATTGTCGCCTTTTTTCAAAATTGCGACAACGGTCGCTTTCTTCCACGCAGATGAGTACGATCCGAATGCCATATATGGGTAATGAGAACATGAAGTTGTTGTGATAAGATCTCACTTCAGGCTTTAATTATCTCGACGGTTACTTTATATTGTCGTCTTGACCTCGATAATTGTCGGTTCTGTATCGAGAAACTGATTCGTCGGCTTTTCGATAATCGGCGATTGGAGTGCTGGACCTTGTGGCGGATCGTGGTTGTACAGCTGACAGAAGAATTCGCCACCGCTGCAGACGTTCATGGGAAGAGGTCACGAAAGTTCCATCTGATTTTTTGATGTCTCATAAACAGCTACAATTTGGTGTGAGCTGAGATCTCTGTTGACCTCCATATGCGCTTCGTGCGCTTTTTATATTCTGGAACTGAAGTCTTCTGCCCCGCCATTTTCTATAATAATACTACCGAGATAGCAGAATTTATCTACGGTTATTCAGCGCTGTCCGTTCAAGGGTGGGCGCTTTCAGTAATGCAAGATGCGTGCGCAATTGACTTATTCAGTCATTGAAAGCTTCACACTTTCAATTGCTGAATAAGTCATTTGCGCACGCATCCTGCATTACTGAAAACGCCCGGCGTTTGCATTCATCCGCATTTCTTTGGTTTTAGTCGGATTTAGACTTAAGCCTGCTGGACTACTTTCTGTTACCAAATTGTTCAACATATTTTTTAAGTCTTGGTGTCTGTGGGCCAGCTCCTTAAGGCGATCTAGCAAATTCCATTGTATGCCGCCTGGTGTACTATCTGGAGCGCTGAAAAGGATGTCGTTTGTTACTATAAGAAATAGTAATGGCGAAAGTACACATCCTTGTCGTACTGTTGAACTCACATCAAAGCTGTCGGACAATTGTCCATAGTGGAGATTCTGTCCGCCAGCTCACGTTGCCGTAGTGCCTGCCATATAAAGCTCCTATTAACCGAGTCGAACGCTTTCCCATAGTCTACGAAAGCAAGGTAAAGGGGGATTCGTAACTCAGCAAACTTCTCCACTATGATTCTCAAGGTGTTAATGTGGTCTATGCAGGAACGGCCTTTTCTAAATTCAGCCTTCTATTTTCTAAGCGTTCGTTCTACTGCCTCTTAGATAGTAATATATGGGACAGGATTTTACCCACAGTATATAATAGACAGCCTCTCCAATTGTCACAAATTATTAGGCCCCCCTTTGTTTTGACTAAGATACCTTCCGTCAAATCTTCCGGAAAGGTACACGTGTTCCATGCTTTTTCCAGGATTGGCTGTAGCGCATCTGCTATGAGTCTTAAGTCGTCTTTCAACAATTCTGGCGGGCTGCTTTTTTCCAGCTGCTTGGCCTACTCTAAATTATTCCTTCGTGTGCCGTCGCCAAAGAATTGTTGGAACGCAGCAGCAAGTATGTCAGGGCACTTGTTGACTTGACTACCGGCCCTGAATTATCACTTTTATAGGATAGAAAGAGCGGAGGACTGAAGGTTTTTCCTTGAGGAGGATGAGTCTGCTTTCATGCTTGCTTTGAAAGCCCTGCGATAAGGAGGGACGGGGTCTAGTTGTTTAACCAGACCCTACTTGAACAGTCTAGTCTAAGCGGCGTGCCACTAGGCAGTCTGCCGAACCTGTTCAAGCGGTCTGGACTACAAATAGGAGCCATAGGTTCTAGTACAATAGGCCAAGCGAATGACAGCGGTACTTTTGGAACCAATACCTCACAATAAAGAAGAAGATGGTAGTTTTCAATTCACGAATAATTTTTCATAATTTTAAAAGACGTTTACTTTTTAGATTAATATAATTGCTGTTTAATTTCAATACTGAAAAAATTGCAAAAATAATACACAAAACAAAGCAAACCCTATTGTGACCTAATGCCCTCCATGAATCCACGAAATCAAGCCAACTTCATGTTATTTTGTAACAACCTAACCTCAATCGACTACGGTTACTTTCTTGTTGCTTCAGGTTTTTCCGCATTGAAGGAATTTTTTATCGAAAATTTTAATTTTGTGTAGTTTTTATTTGAGTGGATGATCACAGCAAAGCAACAAACTATGGCTGAATTTAATTTCGTTGAATTAAGCAAAGAGCTCGACGATGTAGAAGAAACTGGTGTCAGTTTTGAGGGAAAAACGCAAAAATGGGAAACCGAAAATGATGGTGAGATTTCAAGCTGTATTTCAGGGCCTAATTTATAAAATATAATAATTCCAGTTAAATCACTCATTGAACAAATCAATAAATGCACAAAATTGGTGTATTTGAATTTGGAGGGAAATACGCTTGGGGTAGAAGCTGCGAAAACAATAGGAACCGCACTGGAAACGCGCCCAGAATTCAAGAAGGCCTTATGGAAAGATTTATTTACCGGTCGATTAAAAGAAGAAATTCCTCAAGCTCTGAAATATTTAGGCCAGGGGATTGTAAAAGCAAATGCAAGGCTGACTGTCTTGGATTGTAGTGATAATGCTCTTGGCCCCAATGGCATGGTTGGATTAGTCGATCTATTAAAGAGCACCGCTTGCTACAGCTTGCAAGAGCTGAAGCTTAACAATTGTGGACTAGGAATAGATGGCGGGAAGATGCTGGCCAAGGCATTACTAGATTGCCATCAAAAGAGCTCCGCAGCAGGGACTCCATTGTCTCTTAAAGTTTTTATAGCTGGACGAAATAGATTGGAAAATGAAGGGGCGGCTGCACTAGCAAAAGTATTTTCAACTATTAAAACACTTGAAGAGATTGTGATGCCCCAGAATGGGATATACCATCCTGGAATTACAGCTCTATCCGAGGGATTTAAGGCTAACGAGAACATTAAGATTCTAAATTTAAATGACAATACTATTACCGCAAAAGGAGCTGTTTCTTTGGCTGCTGCTTTCTCCAGCATGCAAAAGTATTAAACTAGAAATAAATTACAAAAATAAAACTTAAAATTACGCTTTCAGACTACGAGAAATAAACTTTGGTGATTGCTTGCTTAAAACAAAGGGAGTATTGCTATTGGCAGACGCTTTACAAGATGCACATCATGACTTAGAGGTACTTATAACAAATTAATACAAATGCACTCTTCTAACAGTTAAAATTAGGTATTAAACTTGAGCGCAAATGAGATTAATGTTGATGGTGGACTGGCTATAGCGGCTGCTGTTCGAAATAAAACAAAAATCAGAAGCGTCGTTCTTGAAGGGAATAATGTAAGTTCTTGAAATTATATTTCAAATTTATTATAATACAATTTTGTAACAAAATTTGCAGTTTGGATATGTAGATCGAGAAAGGATAAAGGAGGCCATGGAAGAGTGTCCAAATGCTGATGTTCTTGAGGGTCTTTCGGGTGATGAATGTGATTTAGATGAGGAAGATGAATATTCTGAAGAAAATTCAGAGGAAGAGGATGAAGACGGTGATACTGATGTCGACCAATGTGGCGATACTGAAGACGAGGAAGAACCTGAAGATGTTAATTATGTTACAGCTTTAACGTCAAAGGTAATTGTGTATATTTTTGGTTATCCAGCATTACAGCCCAAATTGAGCCACGGGCTACTCTAGGGAATTGCTCTAAGTTCCATGTTCGCTTATTATTCAGAGAGAGTTTGTCTATCGTTGGTCTTTAAAAGTAAAAACTGCTTCAGCAAAGAGATCTTTTAAATGTCTTCGGAATGTAATTGTTGCAAAAATTAAAGAAGCCAAGCGTAATTATTACGCTAGAAAGCTTGATCCATCCTTATCCTTAAAAACTGTTTGGAAAAATTTACGCAATCTGGGTGCCCACTCCAATAATGCCGTTGCTCCCAACCTTAGTCCTGAAAACCTCAACCAACACTTTCCACCAGTTCGTTACTTACCTCTGGAGTTTCTCAAGGTTCTATTCTTGGGCCACTTTTGTTTAGCGTTTTTATTAATGATCTTCCTCTATTAATAAAGCATTTTAAGGTTCATATGTATGCAGATGATGTGCAGCTCTATTTCTCTGCGCCAACAGATCAAGTCCATAATTGTGTGGAGCTGATTGCGGCTGATTTGCACAGTATCTCAAGCTGGTCAACACTAAACTTACTGCAGCTAAATCCATCGAAGTCACATTGTATTTTTTTCACTCACTCTCCTATTTCTCAATCCGACCTCCCAGTAATTTCCTTAAATGGGGTTCCTCTGGGTCGCGTTTTTAAAGTGAGAAATCTTGGAGTGGTCCTGAATAGTAGTATGACCTGCGGCGACCACGTTAATTTAATTATTGGCAAAACATATGGGCTCCTATCAAAACTTAGATGCCACTGCGGTTTGCTTAAAAGGGCTATCCGCTTGTATTTGGTGAAAGTCTTACTCTTGCCTCTTTTAATGCAGGGCCTTTCCATTTTCCCCTCCCTAACTTCTTCTTGCGCTCAAAAGCTCGAAGTAGCCTTTAACGATTGTGTACGCTTTATTTATAACTTACGCCGGTTCACCACATTTCGACCACATTTTTTGCTCAATCATGTTGGCTCGTTTCTCTGTCTTGGATTAACACCAGAGTGATGCTTATCGAGTCGACATATGTCGCGAAGTTCCCTAAATATTTTAAAATTTT
Source organism: Thereva unica (assembly GCA_949987705.1). Taxonomy (NCBI): domain Eukaryota; kingdom Metazoa; phylum Arthropoda; class Insecta; order Diptera; family Therevidae; genus Thereva; species Thereva unica. Next base: position 22,861,270 of record OX465285.1, on the reverse strand, counting down.
CCATAGTGTTCCAAATTTCCATTAATTTTCTCCGGCGTGGTATTTTACCTTTTGTGGTACACTACAGTTTAATTCTTAAAACCATTTTTAAAGTTCATAAAACCATTTTTATAAACGCAAACCTAAATTGTAAGTGAGGTCCACTACCACAAAACTTGTTGACTCAGATAATTCTCGCCGAAATTAATACTCCGGATCATTCATCCAGCATACGCAATGGCAGCAGCAGCACCAGGACACAGGATCGACGTCCATTGCAGCACCGATCAACAGAATTGAACTTTTCGAGAAAAGGCTTTTGTCCAACTTGCATCGCATGCTGGACGACCACTTTACGGCTTTTGAGGAACGCATTTCTACAAAAATTGAAAAAATCCTTCAACAGGCAAGTAAGTGGATTGATGTTGAGTCCGTACATGTGGCTGTATTATCGAATGAGCTAGACGACCTACCTCGGCAGTGGAGGTTCAATGATGTGGTTGTTCGAGGTATTCCTACCACCGACAACGACAAGCCGAGTCTGATTTTAGATCAGGTCGCCTCAACAATTGGACATGAACTGAAGGCTTACGTTAATGTTTTTCGACCTTATCTAGCCTCATCTGGCAATGTAGCAAAGGCAAGCTCATTGCTGATTATTAAATTCCCGTCAGTCAACGAGTAGCTAGATTTTCTACGAAAAAGTCGTCAGCACGGACCTCTTGCTTTAAAAAAATTTCACTTGGGCTTTACCTCTGACAGCTTGATTCGCATAAATGAAAGCTTGACGACTAAAAACTACGGCATCCTCCAGACCACGTAAGCTCCAACGAAGGAATATTGGTCCCACTGCCTTCACTCGTCGGGACCAATCATTTTACTCTCTTGGGTTGATGACTTCGGGTAGATGGTTTCAATATGAAAAAATCATTACTTTTCTTAACATTTTTAACAGTAGAGCTCAGGGTTTAAATGTTTGTTACATTATGCGCGCAGGTTATGTAATAAAATTGGACTTCGTGAAATTTTTCGTGAATCAAATATTCACGTTACCACTGGTACCCGTACGTTACACTGGCGCCTTTAAGATTTTAACGTCAATATCTTATCCTACAGCTCACTGTGTAATAATTTCCTAACCTTTTTCAAAATTTTTACATGGAGCCTGTCAATCAACTTCCAAAGTACTGTAACACTTCTAATCCATCCTTGTTGGACATCTTCCTGTCGGGTATATGTACATATATGATTATTTTATAATCAGATAAGCCCACAAAGTTATCTTGAACACATCTTTTATATTTTCCTGAACTTCCCATTATAGCAGCGAGAATAAAACTCTCTCCTACCGTGATTATAAAGCCATTAACACTCCTGAACGGTTACAAGAATGTTCCGCACTATCCTGGGACAATTTATTCTGCTCTCATGACATTGACGACCAAGTAGCACACTTTAACCTTGCTCCCATTTGCTCCAATCAAAGTTAAACGCATACTTCACTTTGCCTCACCTGCCTCTCAAATAAAACGTCTCATATCTGAGAGAGAATACCTGTTAAGAAGATATAAGAAAAATAAAACTGAAACGAATATGGCGGTCTCTTAGTCGCCGAGTATTGTAGTCGCTCAGAGATTTGAGTATCCCCGTGTGAGTAGTGCCTAAGGCAAAGTATTAGAGAAATTGATGTCATGGTAAATCCAGGAAATGCTGCGAGTACACAGTCCGGCTTCCGGAAAAGTAGTACCTTAGAAACTGCGCTGCTAAAGGTAACTACTGACCTTCGAATGGCTCTTGTTTGTGATGACACTGCTGGTGCTCCTGGGAAAACTTTGCTCGACTTCAGAAAGGCATTTGATAGTTATCAGTCATAAGTTTCTTGAAACTAAACTATCCATCACCAATTACATGTGGGGTTCCGCAGGGCTCCATTCTAGGGCCATTACTTTTCATCATATACATTATGATATCTGTAATACTGTTAAGGGTGATGCGAATGACAGGAGTGAAGACACCTCTTATTTACCCCACCAATCACTCATGTAAACATCCTTACCCTACCAGCTACGAGTAAAGAACACACAAACCTGCTGTGATCAAACCGATCATTCCTTATCCAAAAAATGCAGCAATTTGCGTCACCTCTGGCTGTTTGCATCCATTCTGCCAGCAGGTGCTCGGCCAAAGCTTATAAAAACCTTAGTTCTACCTCACTTTACTTACGCTAGATAAGCTAAACTAAACGTTGCCTTTAATGATTGTACCAGGTTTGTATATAACCTCCGCAAATCTGATCATATAAGCCCATACCGTTCTTCTATCCTGGGGTGCACGCTCTACGAATACCTTTTACTCAAGGCAGCATTATTTATCTTCAATTTTTAGCGCAATGAATGTCCGTCCTACCTCCTTGAGTATCTTCATCGCGGTCATTTTATTTTATTGATTTATCTGTACTTTTGTTCATACCTGTTAAAACGTGATAAGATTATCTTTATGTACCATTGTAAATGTAAATAAATAAATTAATAGTGCGCGCAGTTATGTTCTGGAAAACTTAAAAGAGATCTCCAGGCTAGAGGTAAGAGCAATAATAAGTTCCTAAACTCCACATGAAGGGTATAGACATCCCCACATTGGGTTAAACAACCACATATCTTTATGGTTTTGTTATCAAAATGGCGCGCCAAAGCGCTAATTGAGTCACCGGTCGCATGAGAGGCAGCCTTACACCTAACGTAATCTAAACAAGCTGTATACTACACTTTTAAGTCACCTATATAGACCCACCTATTTGAGTTATCATCTTGCTCGAGAAATATATTAGGATTATTGTTATTATTGTGGTTGTTACGACAGAGGCATCCTTTGTGCGTGTCTTGCATGTCTATTTTTGTTGTTCCCTGTATATTGTAAAATATATCCGCAATTACATAAATAAATAACATGATCATTTTTCTACATACATTTCAGACTGTAGACAATACTTTAAATACATCCAACGCCTCGAACGATAGCTCTATTTGCTTCACAGGCGTAGAAGAGAGACCAAATACAATTGAAACATTTTGTAACACACCAAATCCATCACTAAAAATGTTCAATGCCTTAGAAGAAACAAATAAAATCGAAGCGTTTCAGAAATATTTGGAGGTAAATTCCGTCTATGAAATAAATATAAGTTTTTAAGCAATTTCATCCCATTTCTTCAGAACTATAAAGACGAAGACTATATTATTTGCTTGGTATTCACGATTCTTAAGTGCTCTGCACTCGCACAAGAATCCGCTGAAGCTCTTTCAGTTGCCGAAGCACTTTATAAAGATGTTTTTGAATATGCACAACAGACAAATCAGGTAAAGTTAAAAACATAAATAATAATTTTCGAGTTTTTGTAATCTGTAATTTTTTTGCTTTAAAGGTGACAAGGGTTAAGAACTTTTTCCTCATTCAACTTGGACTTTTAAAATGTGAAGATAAGACATTTAAGCCAGCGTTTAACATGAAGGCTTGCCGATACGCCTTGAAGGAGACAATTAAGAAAAATTCATTTCCGGATGATATAAGTAACACTTTTAAATTATTTTTGGATCGATTTGCTGTTTGAATGTAACTTATTAATAAAGAAAATGATTGTTCTATGAATATGGTAGTTTTAATTTTGTATTCGACGCTTTTGTAGTAATTTTTCTTATGCGAAAGATGTTTTTTTTTGTATTTTGGGGGTTTATTTTTTGTAATTTTTGAGTAGATATTTATTTATGTTATACATTATGACGTTAGGTAAGATCTAGGAAATGTTGAAGTCGAAATGTGCTATTATACAAATAGGTCTAACTTGGGTTCCATCTAGGTTACCTAGGCCAGGTCACCTATTGGCATGAAAATTTTTCTCGAAATCAATTTTTGATTATTGTCGGATCAGAATTAACGGCGCCGGAACCATTGGAGAGAAAACTTCTCCAGCATAACATTCAAGCATTAGCTCTAGCCAATAGGATTATGCTTCTAAGTTGAATAGTGGAGGCACGTGTTTTCACGTTCATAAACTCTTCATTCTAGAATAAACTCCGTGCCTTGTAGTTTGATCCTTCGCTGTTTAAGCAGCTCAACCGGATTTTCAGTAGAAAATGTCCTCACCCCTTCGATAACTTCAACTCTGACAACTTTTTCTCCCCCTTGGACATTTCTGAACAATTTGTAGACTACTATCGGCACTTCAACGGCAAACGGTCGGCCGGCAGTGATAACTTTTCCAACTACATTATTAAAAAGACGTCCATACATTTTGCTCCCCCCTACCACCATATTCAATAATTGCTTAAACAACAGCTATTTTCCCAAAGGGTCGAATTCTCCAAATTAATTCCCATCCCTAAAGATGGTCAGCGGAACTCGCCAGCCAGCTTGAGAACAATTTCCTCCTTCTCTAGTCTAGATAAACTCCTAGAAGGGGTACTTGCTTCTGACCTCGATCATCATATTGAGCTCTCCAATCTCATTCCACACGAGCAGCTTGGTTTTAAAACTTCTCATTCTACGGAGCACGCACTCCTAGTCCTTAATAATGACATTGCTCTGGGCTTCAGGAATAAAAACTCTACGGTAATCTGTTCTCTGGACATCAGAGTCGCGTTTGATTCAGTTTGGCACACTGGACTTTTATATAAACTCCCGCAACTTAGTTTCCCTCTACACACCCTTAAAATCCTTTTCAGTTTTCTGTCCGGCAGATACCTCTCCGTCTTAATTAACGAATCCTTGTCCAAACCAGTTCATGTACTGTCGGGAGTACTTCAAGGCTCCATTTTTGGCCCCAAGTTGTTTAATCTTTACTTTACATGATCTTTCCTCACACAGTCCCTAACCTTATGCCCTCCTCCCCTCTGCTGCCTTCTAAGCGTTCGGTCTACTGCCTCTCTTTTATCCTTGATAATAATATGTGGGACAAGATTTTACCCACAGTAGATAAAAACAGATGCCTCTCCAATTGTTACATATTGTTGAGTCCCACTTTTTGGTATTTTGACTATGATGTCTTCCATCCAGGTTGTGTCCGAGATCCAGTGTTGTTGGTTCCTTTGGACATAACCGATACTTGTTTACCCTGCTGTTATTTTAGCGCCCTTTTTAGTACTCCACAGCTTTTCAATATTATTTTTGTCAGAAACACTTTGCTGGCTTAAGGTTTGCTGTAGTTTCCCAGAAAACTCTCACCGTTTAATGCTGTTCCGCAGCTCTACGTTGAATCGTCTACAGGTTATGGCAGCGCGTTGGACGTTTCTGATTGCGGCGATTTCAAGGCGAATAGTTGCAACTAACAAATAGTGGTTACTTTCAGTGTGTGGTGCATATTGAAACGAACAAATATTACCATCAACACGAAAATACGTCTTTACCGAACGTTGACCATTCCGATTCTTCTTTATGGATCGGAAACGTGGACTCTGCTCAAGCCGGACGTCAACAAGCGCGAAGTCTTCCAAATGCGATGCTTGAGGCAAATTTTCGGTGTCTCACTCTAAGATCACCTTCGAAACGAAACAGACCAAGATACGATCAATAGACAATGTTCGAAGAAGAAATACAAAAACGTCGACTGCGGTGGTTTTGATATGATTGCCGAATGGATGATAACCGCTTGAACGTAAACTTCCCTGGCGAGACCGTTCACCGTTCGAGACTGGAAAATTAATCTGTACTCCCGAAGACGAGACGATCAAGAAACAAAACGAAATAACGAGCGAAACGAAAATATATTTCCTACTCCTGAAGACGATAATCTCCTACTGCCTTGCGTTTGTAATTTTTGATCTATTATGCAAAATAAATTATAGCTTTCAAAATAATTAACAATCTCAACTTACATTTTAACCTCAAAACCGCTGACACACAACAAGCAATAACGTCTGAACGAAGACGATTACAAATATGTCATCGTTTGTTTAGACGAACAGGAGACGATATCGTCTTCCCAGGTAGAATTTTACGGTTTCGTTTTCGTTTCATCTTCGGGAGTACAGGCCCTGGCTAAAGAATATCGAGGATGAGTTAAAGAATTAACGATTATGAGTTATTAAGGCTCGAGACGACACTAAAATCGTCAAAAATGGGAACGGATCGTGAATGGAGTTTGAGACCCAGCGGCACCGACAGCAGCGTATCCGTTGTGGAGACGTCCCGTTTAGACCGCCTACTAATGGATCAAAGAATAAAGTAAATGCACCTCATTCTTAACGCTCATACTCCCCGCTTAATCAGCTTACGCCATTGCGCCACGGGGTGGATCAGCTATTTAACTACTATGTCTCTTAGCATTTCTTTGCCTTTCTTTGAACTTCGTGTTGTCACTTTCTTCATTATCCATACAACCCCCGTCCTCATCATTTGGTCTAGAATATTCTCCATTTTCAGCTGAACCTCGGCCGCTGTTTCCATCCAGCGAGTGTGTACTTGTCGCAAATTTAAATAGGACATGCTCCGCATCTCCTTTGACGTCTGGACATTTTGGGCAGAACAGTGAATCGACGAACCTAAAGCGGTGAATGTACATATATAACGCAGGAAATCCTTTTCTCTGGACAAACGAAAATCCCCACATTCAACCACCCCAGATTCGATGGGCGAGCATACTCACTCAATCATCCAGGGTGAAATTTCTGGATCTAATCCTAAGCCAAAACCTCAACTGAAAGCCGTACTTCGAGTAAAGCCTGCATTTCTTTCTATTGCTGTAAAAAGACATTTGGCAAGATATGGGGTTTCAAGCCAATGATAGTCCTACGGATGTTCAAAGCCGTGATACGTCCAACTCTTACACTACATGCTGGTATCGTAGCAAGCACTGAGCAGGACCTATAATGTTATCAAGATGGGAAGGGTCCAAATCGGCCTCAAGGGCAATGAGAACATGCCCCACGAAACATTTACTTCGACTCCTTTCTACGAGGCGAATTTTCCATTAATCTTCAATGGACTATAGTGCGGACGTGACTACAATGAAAATGAATTGTTCCCCTTGAAGTATATTGAAAAAATCGACATCGAGACTAGGTCAAAGTCAGTCCAGCTTAAGGCGGCTATGCCATCTATAAAATGGGGCGAACAAAATACACATCTGCACGCATCAAACTCGCTATAGGCATAACTTACTTAGTTCACGTGGCGGCTTCAAAGTGACTTTTAATTTGTAGATAAAACTGTCAGTTAACCACAAATTGGCTGATTGAAAATTTTCACTAATCTGAAACATTTTTTTTAATTTAATTTTCGACAAAATACCACTCAAATAGAAGCACAAAAATGACGTTGGACGTACTAAAAGACAGTTACTTGCTGGAATTCGCAACATACGAAGACTATCTAGATTCGTACTTATCTAAGGAGGATATGCTGTACATTCGTAACATACCATTTGCACGAACTTTAGTTGAGCTAGGATATCGTACAGCCAGTGCTTTGCTAACTAAAGATGAATTCGAAAGTAAGAAGGAAATAGCAACACGTTATCTTTTACAAACAACGGCGGTTATATTGTTTAGTGAGAACATTTATATGACATGTCCCTTTTTAAAGGAGCTTGCTCTAAGAGAACAGCCAAATTATCAAAAAATAATATCGGTAAGTATTTGAGATTTCCCAAACAATAGAGTTATTCGATTATTTTTTAGACCATTATTTATGTACAAGTCGTTACTAAGTCTGGATTAGAAATCTCGGGTTACATTGACTTTCAGCAGACCTTGGAGCAAGCTCATAAGAAAGTTGAAGGCGCTATCGATTGGAATGCCGTTTTCAATGCGAGGAAAATCCTGAAGCCAAGACCTTCAGACTTAAGCTATCATAATTGGCAAACAGGCGTTACGAAATACAACAATTCATTGAACTATGAAGTATTGTTTTAATTATACCAGTTTTTAATCTTTTTAAATTTATCCTTTAGGTATACACAGACTCTGTACATGGCATTTTGTTTGGTCATAAGGGCGATCGAAGAATGATTTCACCGAATCCACACCAAGAGGGATATGGTGTAAATGTTTCACGAACACCAGTTTTATCACCAAAATATAAATATACGGTTTTCTATGACCATGTTATTAGACGAAAGGTATAAAAACCTATATTTTTTATAAAAAGTGCAAGCTATATTTATATACGTGATCTTTAAAAATAAATAACGAAAAAAGCACTATTTTGTTAATAAATCGACGCTTGATTATATGCATTGTTTTAGTCTTCAATATTAAAAAAGGTAGCATTTTTTAATTCTTCTTCCTCTTTAAAGGCTCTACAACCGGGATTCAGTCCTGACCTCTCGCAACAAATGTGTCGTTCACTGTAAAAGCGGTGCAACTCCACACTAGAGGTTGACCCGCTTAGGAGCCACATTCCGCAACAGCCCCCGCTACAAAATCAAAGCTCCTCTAGAAGGGCACTATTATTGTACTTATAGTGAACTTTCGGAGCCGCTCCATCCCCATAGCGAAAGATGCGACAAAATGCGACTCTAAAGCAAATCAACCTTCAATACTCTAAAATACGGAGCCACATAACTCTCCATAACATTGAACGACACAGATGTTGCTCGTTCCGTAATAATTCTTTTTTCTGGGTGAGGTAGCCGGTAGCCCGATCATATTAGCATATCCTCTCTCATAGGATAGTAACCAGTGGCCACTGCTAGGAGGTTATTAGCCGTGTTTTTTTAATGAACTAAAAGCTCTTCCCATACAAATCTGAAAACCCAGGTTTTCTCGGGGTTTCTACCGAGGTTTTGGGAAATTTCTTAATTCGCATATTGCGTACTTTCGGGGGTTGGCATGCTGCATACTTTACTTTCGCGGGTTGGCATGCTGCATACTTTCGGGTGTCGGAAAGACGTAATTTAAAAATAAAAACAACAGGAAAGTGATGAGAGCAAATTTATAACAAATAATTGATTTTTTAGAAACATATTTATTATTTTCTAGCGAGGATTTCGTGTAACAGTGCAAAAAATAACACTTAACTTCCGTTTAATTTCGTCTTTCATCGGCATCGAAATAGGCGCTACATGAAATTTCCCTTGTCGTTTTTTTAATGAACTCAAAGCTCTCAAAACCCAGTTCATTAAAAAAACACGGCTACATATTATCGCACTTCCATCAGTCCGAAATAGTTGCGGCACGTGCTGCATGTGTAACGGCGGGCCTAGGACTTTCTCAAGATCCACCTTGCAGCACTGTGAAATATTTTTTTTGAGGAAATTTCGAAGGGAAGCAGGCGGAGAAAAAAAGGATACTGGAGGAGCATGGACAATCTGCAACCTAGACAGTTACAGGGAGTGGACACGTAGATTGAGGTAGGGTTATTTGAATAGAATATGGACCGCAAGCCGCAAGGTGGGATACTCGGGAAGTCCCGGCTGGAGACGCAAGCGACAAGTAGTACTTACTGTGGCAGACAGATCTACCAGAAGGACTAGCCTCGCGCAGCCAGTGAAGTGACTGAAGTTATAGGACGGTAATATTCTCTACAGTATTTAGCGGTTGCGCAGCGTAATTTCATCCAGGTAATTATTTCCACAAAAATACTTGGTCCCACCGGCCAATCTGTGTGTCATGGGACGATCGAGCCAGGTTGGATACGACTCCGAGTATAATACTGTTGCAATTATTATATTACTACTTTAAGCAATTTTTTTGTTATTTGTTCGAAGAATCTTTGCAGGAAAAACATTCTTTTTTCTGTATTCGTGCTTTTGATTGGCCCATAAATGTGTTGGATGGAGTTTCTTCAATAATAATTCATTCTCGCTGAGCGAAACATATATCTACGCTGGTACCAAGGTGCGTTACAGGGTTTTACTTGTTTACTTCGGGGTGGGCGGAATGGTAATCGCTACCCTCTGTTAGGCAGTTCCGAATAAAATGTTATGTTAGTTATTAGATTAGCTTGTATGTTCAGGTGTTTGGAAGATAAAATAAAGATTGTTGTTAAAGGTTGTTTTCCAGGTTTTTTTTTTCGTTTGTTTGTTAAGGTGGCTGACGCAATGGTGAGGGGCTGAACCGAAAATATGGCCTTGCAGCGGGTGAGGTATCTCGTACAGGAACTCTTATTTAAGGTATTCTCCTCGGCCCATTAACTGCTCCCCGTAGGTCCAGATAGAGGCTCTGACCTGCAGGTAAGTGGTGGTGCACCAGTACTGGGTGGTACCTACGATGTCTCGGCAATCCACGACCTCCGGTGAGCTCGTTCTTCTTGGGAGGCACGGGGTACCGCTTTGGTGACTGGCTGGATGCTGAAATTATCCTTGTCAGAATTGTTACTTTCGTCATTCGGGCAACCCACTCCTAGGCCGTGTGATACATGTTATCGCTCTACTCCGCTGATGACTGACCACCAAGATTACCCCTAGATAAAAATTGAATTTGAAAAGGGGTTAAATTTGTTTGCACATCTTTTTGCTCCCTTTAATTGGCTACCTAAAAAATTGTATAGGACGAGGAAAATCAGGCAATTAGCTAAGTGACCATAAAGGTTGCCAATAGCATGTTCAGTATACCGACTCTCATTCGATGGCGTAGGTAAAGCAGCATTGGATATGGTTAGTGCTCAGTTGAGGGACTGTAAAACAACACTTGCGTTTAGAATGGTCTATGCAGTGGTCGGCAAACTCAGTAGCCTCATATGGATCTTTGGCACGCTAATCGTGGTTCTTCTACAAAATATCATGTGGGGATGACTCCATGCACTGTAGTCGTGTTTCGGACGCCGAAAGATGTGTGTGATGTGATCCGCGGGGTTAGAGGGGGCACATCGATGCCATCTCATTGGTGGATTCATTCGCAGTGGCAAAACATCCGTTGATCCGCTCTTTTCCCGGCTCCCTCTGAATGTGAACAGTTTCATATAAATTTCACTGTCACTGACATATCCGTATCTTTAGACGAATCGAGAAAACAGACACTCCTAGTGCGAACGAGGCCTAAATGTGAAAGCGTTGTTTGGCTGGGTTTGCCTTACGACTTATGTATTGCATTGGATACAATTGTTGATCCTCATTATCCCGTTGCAAGATAATAGCTCCGAGTTCGTCCTTGCTAGGATCGCCTTTGGTTCAAATAATTCAACACTGGTGCTTTTGCAAATTTTTTTAAAGGATTAAATGTTTGCTGTTCGGTTTCTACATATTTTAAATATGGCATTTTTTCTAAACAAAGAGCTGAACGGAATTATTACGACTGCCTAGCCTGCTTATAAATCTTATGAAGTAGGACGTTACTCCAAGAAACCTTTGTAAAATGTTCCTATGATTTGGTATAGGAATCTCAGTTACTGCTTTTGTTCTCTCCTCTGATGGTCGTCGCCACCGCTAGTCATCACGTGTATTTTTTTTGTGAAGAGGGGCGCTGTTATTTTTAGTAGCCCACGGGCGCCTAATATCTTAGGACAGCCCTGCGTATGGATTTTCTGGTCAGTATGCATTTTCTTTGAGTTTGGCCGCGCTACAAGAGGCTAGATACTTACTATGGAAGTCCAGTGGAAGAAGGCAGAACAAGATAGTATTTAGCGTGCATCTTGACGTTGTGCGTAATGCTCCTATGGTACATATGGAAGCCTTTCTTTGGACCTTGTCTATATTGGTACAGTTAGACCGATGTAAGATTCTACAAAAGCTACGTTATTTTAATCTAGAACCTGGTATAACAAACATTCTTTTAATAATATACATTATTAAAGAGTTCTATTCCAAACTATTCCAAACTTTAGTTTCAAGACAATGTCCCACCCAAAATGCGTCAATGTTTATTACAACTTCGCAATTTCCTCAACAAACACTTCTAATCAAATACATAAACACAAATCCATATACACCTTCTACAATTAAATAAATGCAACAATTCATTCCAAATCAGATGCAGATTTTCTAAATTTAGTTTAGTTCATCGCTAGCATTGCAATGGTGAACTAGAATGCGTTCATTTCTGCGCGATGTTACTGAAACTATTTTGCATTTTGTCTATTTGCCACGCGGTTTTCGCACGGACTCAAATACAAATCGGTATAAAATGATAAAAATTGTGTTTGTTTTGTATTATAAATCAATAATATTGAACTATTTACTTTTTTGGTGGATAAGGTGCACTCTTCAACAATGACCAAGATGAAAACGAAATCGCCTTTCGAACAGCTGTCGATCGTGCCAATATTCACGAGAGGAACTTCGAAATGGTGCCTATTATTTCTTACGTCGACACCGAGGACAGTTTCTTAGTGGAAAAGGCTGGTAAGAATTTCATAAATTAATTAATAAAATTTACGTCCTAATGAACTTTATTTACTTCATTAGTCTGCAAGTTAATTACGCAAGGCGTCGTCGCTATTTTTGGGCCAAGTTCGAGCACGTCAGGTGAAATTATTTTGATTTTGGGTGACAGAAAGTGAATTTATGTGAAATGTTTGTTGCAGGAATGGTCAGTTCTATTTGCAGTGTTCTGGAAATACCGCACTTGATTTACGATTGGACGCCGGAGCAGACGGACAACGAACGGATTTTTAGCTCAATGACGATAAATTTGTACCCGGATACGGTGCTGCTGGCCAAGGCGTATGGGGATATAATAAGATCGTTCTCTTGGCGAAGTTACACGGTTGTTTATGACAGTCTAGAACGTTTGTTTGTTTTAGGCTAGGCTATAGTACTAGATTTAACTGTATTCTGATTAGATCTTGTCCAACTGCAAGATGTCCTGCAAATACATGGGCCATCAGACAATCCAATAATCACGCAACAGTTGAGCGAAGGACCTGACTATAGACCATTCTTAAAGAATATCAAAACATCCGGAGAAACATGGATTGTCCTGCATTGTGCTACTGAAAAACTGCTACCAATTCTACGACAAGCAAATGAACTTAAAATGCTGGGAGAATACCAGGTATCGAATATGTTTGTCTACCACTTTTTTAATTATAACTAATTCTGTCCCCAGAGCTTCTTTCTAGCTCCTATAGATACCCATACAGTGGAATTAGACGAGATACAGTTTGTACAAGCGAACATAACAACGGTGAGGATAATGGATCCCACAAATTTCGATGTTAAAAATGTCGTTTATGATTGGGAACGATATGATAAACGTGAAGGAAAAGTTTTTCGAGTTCTGCCAAATTTTGTGAAGGTATTGAAAAGTTACTTATTTGTGGCCATTTAGTTTTTTTTTGTGTCCTTTTTAGTCTAGCATGCTGCTGATTAACGATGCTGTTTGGACATTTGCTAAAGGATTAAATGAACTTGGAATTGTTGATAATATGTCATTGCCAAATGTGGAATGTAGACGTAACAAAGCTTGGCCACATGGCAGACAGATTTATGAATTTATTAAAGGGGTATGTATAGAGAGAGATTTATTTAATATTACAGGGCGTTCTTTACTATATGAATGGATCTGTTTTATGTTAAAAAAAGAGTGGGTCTTGGGACTCTCGATAGAAGTGAAACTTCATAGAAACCCTCCTCCGTTTTTCAATAAATAAGATTCTTCGTAAATTTTTTAATAATTATGCTGGAAAAGAAAATAATAATAAATGTTTTTGTGTAGTAGTATAGCTATGGGGTTCCGGCACCACTTTGACCTTGGTCTTTTTGGACGATGGTCTTGCGTGGATATGGGCGAGCTCTCGCACTGAGGAATTTAGTTGAACTTGGATATGTTTTGGGTGGGATCTTGTGAGGAATATGTAGTTGAACTTAGCGATGATGGGCTTGCGTCTTGCATGCGATCTTGTGTCGAATCTGAATTTGCCTCCATTATGGAAGTTATTTTGTGTCATAGTTAGGGCTGCCATCCATCCGGATTTCGCGGAATTTGTCCTAGTTTGTAGGGTGTCCAAGGGCCGTCCGGAAGGGGTTGTAAAGGTGGCTGGGTAAAACCCTGGCACTTTTTGTATCAGGGTAACCCGATCAATTGAATCATAGGCAATAAATTAAAAATCTTAGTGAAAAATTGGCTCGTAATCCGCATCCAAGCAAACTTCGCCGTAGCAAAAATGCTTTCGTTTTATTTACAAGTTCCTGTGACAATTCAATTTTCAAAGGTGCACCGATCCAAACGAAAAGAGGACTTAACCCTGTCATTCAAGGAAACCAAGTTTTTAGTTATCAAACTAATCAATGTCCAACCGATTTCTTTTCAGATCGAATGACCAAGCAGGTGCCAATCACTGTAGGAGTTTTTTAGGTTTAGGTAGTAATTAAACACTAAAATAAAGGGTGGTCTGCCAGGCTCTTGGAACCGGCACAGACCCGGCAGACCTGTGTTTTCTAGTATTGAACTATAGTCTTGGTTGTAGGTTGAAACTCTTACTCGATAGGTCAGCTGCGGTCCACAAACAACAAAACAAGTGGTCTGCCAAGGCATTAGCACCAGACTTGACCAGGCAGACCAACCTGTTTTTTGTTTCCGGACCGAATTTCACATACCAAGCTTGGGTGCCACTTCCGCCTATGCTGATCACGATTTTTTTATGGTCGCTGTGAGTACTAACAATTCAAAAACATTTCATCCTCTTAATGGATAGGCACTGGATTTGCAACCAGCTCTTGGTCTATTAATACATCCCCATTTTTATACTTGAAACATCGTCACTCTGGGTTTAAATTCTTTATGTTGCTGATTTCCTTGGGTGATTCAACACGAGCGTACACACGACACGACAAGAGTCGGCTGCAAAAGTGGTTTATGGAGAAGAGGTTGAGAGAGGACGATGCAATGGACACAACTTACATCGCGTTCTCTCACCCTCTTCTCCATAAAGCACTTTTGCTGCCGACCCTTGTCGTGTGTTGTGTAAGCTTGTGTGGAATCAGGCCTTTTCGTAAAAATTTCTTGTGTCACTTCAATTTGCTGATTGTGTAAGCTCTTCTCAGTTCGTTTCTTGTCTTTATACTCCTCTTCAGACTTTATTGTTCTGCGTCTACTTAGCATAATTTGATATGGTCTATTTTTCTCCGCTGGCCCATTACATTGATAAATTTATTTATTCTTAAGCTACTCGTGAAGTTGGTCGAAGTCGAGAATATAGAAAGGCACTTCGATTCACTTGTGTGACTTTACTTGCCTCGTGCGACCTCGCATCTTTGGCGGTGTTTGCACCCGAGTCAAGAGACTCGAGGTGGGTGAGGAGCCGGGCGACTGAGCTCCTCGCGAGGTTGCACGAGACGGACGGATTTTGTAACGTTCGTGTAGATGTTGCCTTTCGGCATTTGTGACAGATCGTGCATTTGTAACACCATTCCTCGACGTCGTTCTTCATATGGACCCAGTAAGTTTTATTTCCGAGTAGAATTCTCCTACTGATTTCTTCTACCCCTGCGTTTTTATTCGGTTGAGCCTAAGTATGCGAAATGGTCCACAACATCTAGCTTATGTTCATCTATCGTTAGGTACCTACTACCTATCGTTGCTCTATTTAATCGTGCCTGTAGCATTGGCATCCTCATTGATTCTCAAGCCTACTTCTTTGGCTACTTCATTAATCTCTGAGTAGCATTCTTTAACTGCTCTGACTGACATGCCTACTATGTTCATGTCATCGGCATACCCATCACTTGAGCGGATTTGTTTACCGTTTGTCGTATACCTGCTTGAAGTCTATAAAGATCTGGTGCACGTTAACATTCCTCCCCCAGAATTTTTCCAGGTGTTGTTTCAGTGTGAAGATTTGGTCGGTGCTTGCTTACCTTGCTTCCACTATGCGGTGGTCAGAGTTGCAGCAGGCACCTCTATCGGATCTCACATTCAATATACTTGTTGCTGACCTCTTTTCAATGAGTACATGATCGATGTGGTTGCTAGTCCATCCGGAGGCGTACAGATAATTTGATGGATATTTTTATGCGGGAGGAGCTTACCATCATTCCTTTGCTACTGGTGAGGTCGATAAGCCTCTTACCATTATTGTTGTTGATGGCGTGAAGGCTATGGTTTCCTATTGTTCCCATATACTGAACTTCCTTCCTGATCTTAGCGTTGAAGTCGCCCAACATCATTTTTATATCATTCGACCATGAATATCCTCGTAAGATTCTGGTAAAAAACGGTGGGGCATGTGCGTTCATTATGGAGGTGTTACTTAATTTTGTCTTAATTCGCAGTGTTGCATAATCTCTCACTGATTGACTGGAAGTGCAAACTTGGGGGGCTTTAGAGATTTGCCGACTACAAAAGCTACTCCGAATTGACGTGTTCCTGTTGTGCTTCCACTTGAAAGGATGGTATAAGTTCTAACATCACTTATGTCTTTGTTGGTTCAACTTGTTTCTTGTCACGCTGGAGTGATCTTAGAGCTCCTGCTCTGTGCATTGTCCTTAGGTTCCATATATCCAAATCAAATTCCATATTTCGCCTCTTGAGGCTTAGCCGTGTGATCAATCCGGTCCAATGCCTTCTTAGAGGATTCGTAACAGTGGATTTTTCCAGGACCAGATCGTTAGCCTGGAGTCCAACCAATACGTTCAGTTTTTACCCGCCGAGCACTCGTGTTCGCCTTTCACCTCTGCTAAAATTTAATTGCAATGCTCGGGGGTTACGACGTGGACGTGGTGAATCGGACAAAGCTGACAGAACTGTGGTTGTAAGATCAGTAGATGTTACTCAGTTTTTGCAACCCCAGAGCCCTGGGAGTTCGGGGATCCTGAGGTCTGATATCAGCCTTCAACCCCCAAACACAATACAATACAAATTATTACTTTTATGTAATTATTTATTACAGAGATCTGAAGAAGCTACTACCGGCCGCATTCAGTTCAATGAACACGGATACCGCCTAGCCTTTTCTTTAACCGTGCTCGAGTTATCACCAACAGGATTTCAAGAGATTGCAATATGGGATCCTGAAAATGGAGTTGGAGAAATCGGTGGTGATGTAGACTATAACGCAAAACGAGTTGAGGAAAAATTGCAAAACAAAACTTTTGTAATTACATCGAGGATTGGAGCGCCTTTTCTACTTGAAAGGTACACTTTTAAAAGTGACTCGTAATTTCTTATTTAAACAAATTTTAATATTTTTTAGAGTTCCAAAAGATGGAGAAGTATTCGAAGGAAATGCTCGATACGAAGGATATTCTTTGGATTTAATTGATGCCATTGCGAAACTTTTAGGATTCAAATATCGCTTCGAGTTAACTCCTGATGGAAAGTATGGATCGTTTAATAAAGTGACTAAACAATGGGATGGTTTGGTTAAGCAGCTTTTAGATGGTGTATGTATTTCTCTCTGTGTTTTTTATTTTTATTAATTAAATATAAATCAATAGAATGCAGACATAGGAATATGTGATTTAACAATAACATCTGCTCGCCGTAAAGCTGTGGATTTTAGTCCCCCTTTTATGACTCTGGGAATAAGTATTCTCTATGCAAAACCAGAAATTGCTCCTCCAGATTTGTTTTCATTTCTGTCTCCATTTTCACTTGATGTTTGGATTTATATGGCCACAGCTTATTTAGGTGTATCATTGCTTCTGTTTGGTTTAGCGAGGTGAGTTAAGAATTTTTATGAGTAAACAAAAAATTATAAAACATTACTATTGTTATTAATTTCAGAATGGCTCCTGATGATTGGGAAAATCCACATCCATGCAACCCTGATCCAGATGAAGTTGAAAACTTATGGACAATCCCGAATACAACTTGGTTAACTATGGGTTCTATAATGGGTCAAGGATGTGATATTCTTCCCAAGTATTTTTTATTCTTAAAATAGTTTTATAATACTAATCAAAATCTTATCTACACAACAGAGCAGCATCAACAAGACTAGTGACAGGAATGTGGTGGTTCTTTGCCCTAATGATGTTAAATTCTTACACAGCAAACTTAGCTGCATTTTTAACAATGTCCAGAATGGGTGCTTCTATTGAAAGCGCTGAAGATTTGGCCAAGCAAAGTAAAATAAAATATGGTGCTGTCAGTGGTGGTAGTACTATGAGCTTTTTTAGGGTAGTTGCTAAAATATAAATGAAAGAATATATAAATATAACAAATTTTGTGTGATCAGGATTCAAACTTTTCCACTTTCCAAAGAATGTGGGCAGCTATGGAATCAGCACGGCCATCTGTTTTTACAAAGAGTAATGATGAGGGTGTGGATCGTGTCTTGAAGGGAAAAGGCATGTATGCTTACCTAATGGAGTCGACAACGTTGGAGTATATAATAGAGAGGAATTGTGAATTAATGCAAGTCGGTGGTTGGCTGGATTATAAGACTTATGGAGTCGCAATGCCTTTTAGTAAGTACATATTTAATAAGTTAGTTTTACTTAGTCTTAAGATTCCAATAGAAAATACATAGTATCTTTTCCTAGAATGTCATCGGATTCGCTTAGGATTAGGTTATTAGGTTCGGCTACATAAAGCCACTCCGCAATAAGTAGCAAAGTTCCGCTTAGGTCAGGTATTTAGCTAGCAGACGGTATTCATCTTCGTTTATCTGGTAATCTGGTACTGTTACAGCCGCGGTTGTTAGTGGGATTCACTTGTTTCAGGAGACATAACATTCGTGAGAGACATAACATTACAGCGATCAGCACATGCAAGAAGTCTATCTACTTCAACTTCGAAATAGACTCCAAAAATCAGGAGAAACTTTACAGCAGCTGTGCGTTGATATCGAGAGTCTAGTAGTGCATATGGCTTATTCTAGTTTCGGTTAAGACTACATCAACAAAGTAGCATGAAAGGCTTTTCTCAACTGATTTACCGACCGAGATCTGCAACAGACAGCCAGATTAGCTGGAAAGAAGAATGCCGCAGAAGTTTTGGCATATGCTCTATCATACGAGGTAGCGAAGCAAGCTACAAGGAGCGCAGTCCGTCTCAGGGAAACTCATAATATCTACAGAGGAGTAGAAAACATTTGCAACAGAATGAATACAACGGAAGTACGCGGTCGACTTAGATGGTGGAACTGTAGTGAGCCGGGTCATCTACAAACGATTTGTAGAAAGAGAAGGAGAGCGGAATCTCTCGAGAATAGGAATGGCGCAATTTGTAGTGAAGCGGACATCGACAGAAAGGTGACCACAGGGAAATGAATAATGACTCCCGGCAGACAGCAGCAGGCAAACGAATAAAGACTAGCTCCAGGGGGCGGGATTTAGTCGGGGAAATCGAAGCCCCTGGTGTCATCATCAATATCGAACAACTGCAGCGTAGTGACAACAGCCTTGCCATCGATGGAAAAATTGGAGCCGTGGATACTGGTGCTTCAAAATCTGTCATTCGGGCTGACTTGGTCGGTAATAAGTGGCTGGAAGGCACACACCAATACAGACTCAGGGGCCTCGGTAGCCTAGGGAGTAAGGCGCCTGGCTACTATCCCAGAGGTCCCGGGTTCGAATCCCGGCAGCGCCACGGTCCTTCGCCTTTTCCACTTTCCCACCCACATAACTTTCCTTCTCTCTTCTTCCCTCTTTACATTCCTGATCCCTCCTGTCATAGCCTTCCTTAGCCCTTCCCCGCTCCACCAAAAAGCGCATGTCATCGGTTGGTTGATGAGATTCAACTCGTTTCAGGAGGCATAACACTCCAGCGAGTTGTTTCTCGATGCCCCGATGTCAAAGTCGCGACAGTAATGGTTGGAAGTAGGTGGACTATAAATATCGCGGGTAGGTTGTGACAGTTCCTTTCTTCCCCGACTAGAGCTGCTGTTCGACATTGCACTCTATATGAAGAAAATAGATTGTCGACACAGTATAAAGGGCGTTTCCTGTGACTCTAGTCTTTCACATAAAAAAAAAAAAAAAGACTGAAAACTGCAACAGGAGAGCCAGTGAAATTATATGGAGAAGTAATGTAGTTCTCGCAGACATTCGTTCCAGGTAGCTGATATAACAGACGAGTGTATTCTCGGTTTGGACTTTATGACAACACATAAAATTCTACTGGACATCGGAGATGGAATACTGATATATGACAACAAGGAGACTCCAATGGACCCAGGATCCCCTTGTTATTCGCATCTGAAAGTCGTGGTGAAGAAACCGTGCTTCATCCGTGTGCTCAGAAAGTGGTGCGAGCGACAGTCGATGGTGGACCCGGGAGCTACCGATTCTACCTTATTGAACCGGAGAAAACGGAAAAAATCAAAAGTATATGCATTGGAAAATGTTTGGTAAGCCTCGATGACAAGAAGGAGGTATTCATAAGAGTGCTAAATACCAACGAACGGGAAGTACGATTGAAGAAGGATACGATGATGGAAAAAGGAGAACCGGCAGAGCAGAAGAAGAAAACTGGTCGAAGATTTTAGTGATATCTTCGCCGTGAGAGATGAGGACCTTGGGAAAACGAAAATAGTTCAATATAGGGCAGCTACTCATTACTTCGTATCGATGACACACTGGATACTCTGTCTGGAGCTCAATGGCTTTCACGTTGGGCCTAAAGAGCGGCTATTGGCAAGTCGAAATTCACCCCTAAGACCGAGAAAAGACAGCTTCTCTGTAGAAAATGGCTTGTGGCTGTTTGCAGTTATGCCGTTGCAACTATATAATGCTCCAGCAACATTCGAACGTCAACAAGGACGTTGTAGAGAGAAGCGAAGGTCCTAGAGTAAGAACAAAAGGAAAAATGCAGCAATAAAACGTGGGCGATCCATTTGAAAGAATCGCAATTGATGTGGCGGGACCTTTTCCAGCGTCAGATCGAGGAAATTGTTAAATTTTGGTGGTCATGCACTACTTCAGTAGGTGGCCGGAAGAATATGCCATTCCAAATCAGGAAGCAATCACTGTTGCAGGTGAGTTAGTGAACAATTGGATCTGCAGATTTAGTGTTCCTCATGAGCTTCATTCTGACCAAGGGAAAAACTTTGAATCTCAAGTTTTTCAAGAAGTATGTAAAATACTGGTCAGTCATCATCGGAACAGGGAGAATAACAAGTAACATAGCATGCACATGCCGCAACTATTTCGGACTGATGGAAGTGCGATCATAACCTCCTAGCGGTGGCCACTGGTAACTATCCTATGAGAGAAGATAGGCTAATATGATCTGGCTAGTCCCTTCTAATAACCTCACCCGGAAAAAAGAATTATTACGGAATGAGCAACATTTGTGTCGTTCAATGTAGGATTGGTATGGCTCCGTATTTTAGAGTATTGGGGGTCGATTGATTTGATTTGGGGAGGGGGGGGGGGGGGGGGGGAGTGGCTTCAAGGGTGCACTATAAGTGCAATAATAGTGCACTTCAGGAGTTGCTTTGATTTTGCAGCGACGTGACGGATTCTCACTCCACAGCGGGTCAACTAGTATTTTGAAATGTGAAATGTGCGCCGCTTTTACAGTGAACGACACATTAGTTGCGAAAGGCCAGAACCGGGTCTTAGTTGTAGAGTAGGGTGGAGTGAAAAAACTGTTTTTTTTACAACGGCTAGGGCATACCTGCAGAAAGTTGTCATTTTAGCTTACAAATGAAGACTAAAAATATTATTCACCTCATTGCATGTTAAGAGGTGCCCCAGATGGTATAAAGATTTAAAAAAAATTACAAAATCAGCCTTTTGCCCACCTCGAAGATTGGTTTTTTTTATTTATGTTGTAGTCAAAATAAACATTACAATTCTTAATTTTGGCTCTTTTTAAACACAAACAAAACTATAACGCAAGTTTTAGAACAAAACTTATCATGCAAACTACAAACAAGATATTTTTTACCATTTTTACAAATTTTAAGAAAACCTCATATTTATGTATAAATGGGGCACTATATATATATATATATATATATATATATATATATATATATATATATATATATACGAGGTGTGGCTATTAAATAACGAGACTGACTGGCGGGAATGCGGGAGTGCGGGAATGCGGGAGTGCGGGAGTGCGGGAATGCGGGAGTGCGGGAATGCGGGAGTGCGGGAATGCGGGAATGCGGGAATGCGGGAATGCGGGAGTGCGGGAATGCGGGAGTGCGGGAGTGCGGGAATGCGGGAGTGCGGGAATGCGGGAGTGCGGGAATGCGGGAATGCGGGAATGCGGGAGTGCGGGAATGCGGGAGTGCGGGAATGCGGGAATGCGGGAATGCGGGAGTGCGGGAGTGCGGGAATGCGGGAGTGCGGGAATGCGGGAGTGCGGGAATGCGGGAGTGCGGGAATGCGGGAATGCGGGAGTGCGGGAGTGCGGGAATGCGGGAGTGCGGGAATGCGGGAATGCGGGAGTGCGGGAATGCGGGAGTGCGGGAATGCGGGAATGCGGGAGTGCGGGAATGCGGGAGTGCGGGAATGCGGGAATGCGGGAGTGCGGGAATGCGGGAGTGCGGGAGTGCGGGAATGCGGGAATGCGGGAGTGCGGGAATGCGGGAGTGCGGGAATGCGGGAGTGCGGGAGTGCGGGAGTGCGGGAATGCGGGAGTGCGGGAATGCGGGAGTGCGGGAATGCGGGAGTGCGGGAATGCGGGAATGCGGGAGTGCGGGAATGCGGGAGTGCGGGAATGCGGGAATGCGGGAGTGCGGGAGTGCGGGAATGCGGGAGTGCGGGAATGCGGGAGTGCGGGAGTGCGGGAATGCGGGAGTGCGGGAATGCGGGAATGCGGGAGTGCGGGAATGCGGGAATGCGGGAGTGCGGGAATGCGGGAGTGCGGGAATGCGGGAATGCGGGAGTGCGGGAATGCGGGAGTGCGGGAATGCGGGAATGCGGGAGTGCGGGAATGCGGGAATGCGGGAGTGCGGGAATGCGGGAGTGCGGGAATGCGGGAATGCGGGAGTGCGGGAATGCGGGAGTGCGGGAATGCGGGAATGCGGGAGTGCGGGAATGCGGGAATGCGGGAGTGCGGGAATGCGGGAGTGCGGGAATGCGGGAATGCGGGAGTGCGGGAATGCGGGAGTGCGGGAGTGCGGGAATGCGGGAGTGCGGGAATGCGGGAATGCGGGAATGCGGGAGTGCGGGAATGCGGGAATGCGGGAGTGCGGGAATGCGGGAGTGCGGGAATGCGGGAGTGCGGGAATGCGGGAGTGCGGGAATGCGGGAGTGCGGGAATGCGGGAGTGCGGGAATGCGGGAATGCGGGAGTGCGGGAATGCGGGAGTGCGGGAATGCGGGAGTGCGGGAATGCGGGAGTGCGGGAATGCGGGAGTGCGGGAGTGCGGGAGTGCGGGAATGCGGGAGTGCGGGAATGCGGGAGTGCGGGAATGCGGGAATGCGGGAGTGCGGGAGTGCGGGAATGCGGGAGTGCGGGAATGCGGGAGTGCGGGAATGCGGGAGTGCGGGAATGCGGGAGTGCGGGAGTGCGGGAGTGCGGGAATGCGGGAGTGCGGGAATGCGGGAGTGCGGGAATGCGGGAATGCGGGAGTGCGGGAATGCGGGAGTGCGGGAATGCGGGAGTGCGGGAATGCGGGAATGCGGGAATGCGGGAGTGCGGGAATGCGGGAGTGCGGGAGTGCGGGAATGCGGGAGTGCGGGAGTGCGGGAATGCGGGAGTGCGGGAATGCGGGAGTGCGGGAATGCGGGAGAGCGGGAGTGCGGGAATGCGGGAGTGCGGGAATGCGGGAGTGCGGGAATGCGGGAGTGCGGGAGTGCGGGAATGCGGGAGTGCGGGAATGCGGGAGTGCGGGAATGCGGGAGTGCGGGAATGCGGGAGTGCGGGAATGCGGGAATGCGGGAGTGCGGGAATGCGGGAATGCGGGAGTGCGGGAATGCGGGAATGCGGGAGTGCGGGAATGCGGGAGTGCGGGAATGCGGGAGTGCGGGAATGCGGGAATGCGGGAGTGCGGGAGTGCGGGAGTGCGGGAGTGCGGGAATGCGGGAGTGCGGGAGTGCGGGAATGCGGGAGTGCGGGAGTGCGGGAGTGCGGGAATGCGGGAGTGCGGGAATGCGGGAGTGCGGGAATGCGGGAGTGCGGGAATGCGGGAGTGCGGGAGTGCGGGAATGCGGGAGTGCGGGAATGCGGGAGTGCGGGAATGCGGGAATGCGGGAATGCGGGAGTGCGGGAATGCGGGAGTGCGGGAGTGCGGGAATGCGGGAGTGCGGGAGTGCGGGAATGCGGGAATGCGGGAATGCGGGAGTGCGGGAATGCGGGAGTGCGGGAGTGCGGGAATGCTTGAGTGCGGGAATGCGGGAATGCGGGAGTGCGGGAATGCGGGAGTGCGGGAGTGCGGGAATGCGGGAGTGCGGGAGTGCGGGAATGCTTGAGTGCGGGAATGCGGGAGTGCGGGAATGCGGGAGTGCGGGAGTGCGGGAATGCGGGAGTGCGGGAGTGCGGGAATGCGGGAATGCGGGAATGCGGGAGTGCGGGAATGCGGGAATGCGGGAGTGCGGGAGTGCGGGAATGCGGGAGTGCGGGAATTCGGGAGTGCGGGAATGCGGGAGTGCGGGAATGCGGGAGTGCGGGAATGCGGGAGTGCGGGAATGCGGGAGTGCGGGAATGCGGGAGTGCGGGAATGCGGGAGTGCGGGAATGCGGGAGTGCGGGAATGCGGGAGTGCGGGAATGCGGGAATGCGGGAGTGCGGGAGTGCGGGAATGCGGGAGTTCGGGAATGCGGGAGTGCGGGAATGCGGGAGTGCGGGAATGCGGGAATGCGGGAGTGCGGGAATGCGGGAGTGCGGGAATGCGGGAGTGCGGGAATGCGGGAGTGCGGGAATGCGGGAATGCGGGAGTGCGGGAATGCGGGAGTGCGGGAGTGCGGGAGTGCGGGAATGCGGGAGTGCGGGAATGCGGGAATGCGGGAGTGCGGGAATGCGGGAGTGCGGGAATGCGGGAGTGCGGGAATGCGGGAATGCGGGAGTGCGGGAATGCGGGAGTGCGGGAATGCGGGAATGCGGGAGTACGGGAGTACGGGAATGCGGGAGTGCGGGAATGCGGGAATGCGGGAGTGCGGGAGTGCGGGAATGCGGGAATGCGGGAGTGCGGGAATGCGGGAGTGCGGGAGTGCGGGAATGCGGGAGTGCGGGAATGCGGGAATGCGGGAGTGCGGGAATGCGGGAATGCGGGAGTGCGGGAATGCGGGAGTGCGGGAATGCCGGAGTGCGGGAGTGCGGGAGTGCGGGAATGCGGGAATGCGGGAATGCGGTAGTGCGGGAATGCGGGAGTGCGGGAATGCGGGAATGCGGGAATGCGGGAGTGCGGGAATGCGGCAATGCGGGTGTGCGGGAATGCGGGAGTGCGGGAATGCGGGAGTGCGGGAATGCGGGAATGCGGGAGTGCGGGAATGCGGGAGTGCGGGAATGCGGGAGTGCGGGAATGCGGGAGTGCGGAAATGCGGGAATGCGGGAGTGCGGGAGTGCGGGAATGCGGGAATGCGGGAATGCGGGAGTGCGGGAATCTAAATTATCTAAAATCTTAGGGTCAAATATGAAAGTTATAAACATATAGTGCCCCATTTATACATAAATATGAGGTTTTCTTAAAATTTGTAAAAATGGTAAAAAATATCTTGTTTGTAGTTTGCATGATAAGTTTTGTTCTAAAACTTGCGTTATAGTTTTGTTTGTGTTTAAAAAGAGCCAAAATTAAGAATTGTAATGTTTATTTTGACTACAACATAAATAAAAAAAACCAATCTTCGAGGTGGGCAAAAGGCTGATTTTGTAATTTTTTTTAAATCTTTATACCATCTGGGGCACCTCTTAACATGCAATGAGGTGAATAATATTTTTTGTCTTCATTTGTAAGCTAAAATGACAACTTTCTGCAGGTATGCCCTAGCCGTTGTAAAAAAAACAGTTTTTTCACTCCACCCTATTGTAGAGCCTTTAAAAAGAAAAAGAAAAGAAAAGAACGATATGAAAGAGTCGACCAAAACGATGCCGAAAGACAATCTCGCTCTACCCTGACCAAGGGTTGGGCCAGCGCTTAGCCAACTGTTGACTTTTCCAGAGCACTGCTGTTACCTTTCTTACCTGGACTCATAACATGATAGGATTCTAGATCTACCGGGAGTTCGTGCGGCCTGCAAGATCAAACATATTCAATTCTAAAACACGATTTTTTTCGTTATAAACTTTTTGTCTACAGTCTATGCTTTTATGTTCATTTCAGATTCCCCATATCGAAAACAAATTAGCAAAGCAATTTTAAAACTGGGCGAAGGTGGTCAACTGGCAGAACTCAAAAGAAAATGGTGGAAGGAGAAACACGGCGGTGGTAAATGCTCACAAGCATCTGAAGAAAACGCGGACACCCCCGAATTGGGTGTTGAAAATGTTGGTGGTGTATTTCTTGTCCTCGGATTTGGACTTCTCGTTTCAATAATTATTGGAATTCTGGAATTTTTATGGAATGTTAGAAGAGTTGCTATTGATGAGAAGGTGACTTTTTTTTAAATAAACAAATTAAGCAATATCATGATCTCGTTTTAGGTCACTCCTGTTGAAGCATTCAAGTTAGAAGGTCTTTTTGCTATTCAATTTTGGAAAACTACAAAACCTGTACGAACTAGCAGCAGCGGAAGTGAATCAAATATTTCTAAGCGATCTTCCAAGTCAGCATCTGAGACGAAGAGTACAAATACTAATGGAAATCAGATGAGTTCGGCGCTTTCATTGAAATCTTTAAAAACGGACAAAGGTAACAAAGACGAATTGAGGAATATTAAGCAAAAAAGTAATTCATAATGGAAAAAGGAAAGAAAATGTTTCTTTTTTTCCAGAGAAATATGAAAATATTATGTTATTTTAGCTAAAAATGGTGTTTGCTTTTGGGATATACACGTGATGTTCTTAATTCAAGCATTTGTCTGGCAGGCTTACAACTCACAACTTTCTGTCATCTTTCGTAGTTGACTAGACTGGCAATTTTTATTTGCCATTTTAACTTGGAAGGGTAGTATCAGTATAGAATTAGACATGGCTCACCATACAATACAGGATCAACGTGATCAATTTAAAATTGGTATCTGGTAGTTTTTAAGGGAGCACAAAAGAAATTTTTAATCAAAATTTATGCATTCAAAATGATTTTTAGCAATTTAGATTCGACCAAAATTCGAGTTCCTGCTCGATCGCCGTAGTCAACGTTCTATAGCGATAATATTGAATGAGAGTCGGTGGGGTAAATTTGAGTGCTGACGTTGGCAATTCGTTCACTCCTGCCTCTACAATTTCTCGGACTGTAGATTAATCGTAAGACATTACACTCAATGATAGTACTATCGACAATACGGGCTTAGAGTCTAGATCTACAACAGCTCTATATAGCGTTGTGCCTTGAAGCTTGTGCACTGCTACGGCCCGGCACAAAATTAGTGGCTGCAAACGATGTTCTATTTTTCCTTGTCCCCTCAAATTCGGTAGTAGTTTCAAGAGTATTGCCATGTATTGTTCTGTTATGAAATTCTACAAACACCACTTCTGGTCAGGGCTGTGCCTGGCTAGCGTTCATTGGCCGAAATTAAAGGAGGCCAAATCAACGATAAGTGCACAACACTCAGGCTTTTATTTAGTGATGAGCAAAAATGGGTTTTCATATTCAGTCTTGTTCTTGCTCTTGTGATCTTGTTTTAACCACCTGCAATACCAAAGTCTTGCAAAAGCCCCATGATTATCACCCAGCCGACCTTGAGCTTCAAATTATCCGAGAGCATTCCTGGCGAATCCAATGAATTCAGAAATTCAACTGGATAATTGACGACTTCATCTCGACTTGTAATTGAATCGATCGATTTAAATGACGGCAATTGGCCAGCGATTTGATGTTAAAATCCTCTACGTCCTGCCAAAATAGCTCGTTCTCTTAACCAAACATGGTTTTTGTAATTTTCACCAATATTTCGGATCAATTTTCCTTCCGACGTTGTGAATTGGCAAAAATAAGCTGGAAAAGAAATGAAGCCAGTGAAAGCGTCAACCAGAATTTTTCCATTGCGAAAGTCTAATAATTGGGTGGAAACCACTACCGCCCGTTCGTCATTTTAAGCAAGCGTTTATTTCCTCAGCAGCTGTTGATCTTTGAATGACTGCTAGCTTTTAACGAAAAATCGGCGCCTATCAAAATTATCGTACCTCCCAAGAGGTCCTCTTTCCCTCGGAAAATCTTTCGATTGAGTGCCTCCAATATTTTTTTGTGGGCGATCATAAGCCGATCAAATGATTATTTTGCAAATCTGCAGTACTTTTGCTATTGCTGATTTTTTGGCAATATTGCACGTCGGTTCATCTATAGTTTGCAAATTCAGTGGCAGTTTGAGGGCTGAATGATTCGCCTTCCTTTCAGCAATGTGGCAGCGATTCCTTTTGATGTTACGGCCAACGCTATTTGACCTTGTTCGCGAATCAAAGCTCAAATCAATGAAATTAGGAACGTTTTTCTAGGTGCATCAAGGAAAAATATTCCTCCATATACGTCGTTGACTGCTATCATCAAAGTATCATACGCGGTTTTCTGCTGCTGATTCAAAACTGGGACCTTTGTTCGTACTGATTGACTTAAAGCATCTCGATCGTATTGCTGTTCTGGTTGGAATTCTCGATTGAATGCATCGTGCATGGGATTCCTAATTCGTGCAATATCTTGCTGGACATTATCAGGCATAAATCCTCTATAGAAATTGTTCAGGGTTCTCTGTTATTTACAGGGCCGCTTCCAAGATAAAATCATATAGAGAAAAAAAATAGTAAGAATTGGGGCTCCAGAACAAAATCTTTCCAAAAAATTTTACAGGGATTCAAAGTGATTTTTGAGTGCTAACAAATTGAATGTGAATCCGCACGTTTTGGCTACCATGGGTACATCTACTGCCATCAAATCATTCATTCAACTCGTTATCCATTATCAGAAAAAAATGGAGTATGACGTAAATTCTATCTGACGGCTTTGTTGTTTTTTTAAATTAACCTAGCCTATGTTACTCGGACTCATTAAACGATTCTAATTTTACCCATCTAAGCCATGTATATCGGTCCAGGCGTTTAGAAGCTATGGTGGTACAAACAAGCGTACATACACACATTAGCATTACCTATTAACAATTTACACTCTTTTTTGGAGCAGTTGTGTAAAAAGGGACACAATTCCCATTTAAAATAGCTGGGAGTTCAAGATTTTATTTCTTTTTAGTCATTCATTGTCTCACCGCGAATCTTGAAGTTTACCTGGGATAACTTAGCTTGATGTTTATGATAAAATTTCGAATAAAGATTATCCTCGTTGATGTTTACTGTCCTAAGCATGTTCAAAGTTATGTTTATACTTTGAACATGCTTAGGACAGTAAACATCAACGAGGATAATCTTTATTCGAAATTTTATCATAAACATCAAGCTAAGTTATCCCAGGTAAACTTCAAGATTCGCGGTGAGACAATGAATGACTAAAAAGAAATAAAATTTTGAACTCCCAGCTATTTTAAATGGGAATTGTGTCCCTTTTTACACAACTGCTCCAAAAAAGAGTGTAAATTGTTAATAGGTAATGCTAATGTGTGTATGTACGCTTGTTTCCAATCCTTAATACGAAGATATTAAAAAAAAAACAGTGGGTGTGTGTACTTATGTACGCGCATTAGAAGTTATACTTCTTTGGCATACAAATAACTAATTGGATTCTTATTATTTGCATGCGTTGGAAGTGGGAAGCATCATGATGCCGACACGCTCTAGCCTGCAGATTATACCGGACTCAAATCCTAACTGAAATCACCTACTAGTTGACTTATCAGGCCTAACTACAATGGTTTTAAGATGCCTCATCAAATTTTCTTAAGACTGGCTGATTTCCCGTCAACACGCAAAGAATGTTAACCTTCATATGCGTCGCCAGCTGGTTCAGCTCTTATCTACCTGATAATACTGCTGCTATTTCCAAGCCGTACTCTCTTCCTTTTGGTTTCTTTCCGTCTTAGCTATCAATAGAGGATATTTAACTTCTCCTCCACTTTATTCCATAGATCACACAATGGTACCATTATAGTCTTCTTTGCTCTTAGCCGTGCCTTTAGCTGTCGGTTACAGCGCAGCAGTTCCTTGGCTAATCTTCGATGCTCCAAAAGGGCATGGTCTGTGTACTCTTTCACATTTAGGAATGCCGGGCATTGCGTGGACTCATATTGTCCGAGCCGATGGAGGTATGCCTTCATAACTCACCTCTCCATGCTCTCTCGAGAACCATCCTTCCACGTTTGTTATGACCCTGTGAGTTCATCGACCTTGGGTAGACTAATTTTACTTCCTTTGCCACTACTGAAATCAACGTCACTTCTAAATTATGTTTACTTCTCTAGCTTCTTCTACTTGTGGTTACTCAATTAAATAGAACGCGTTAGGGTAACTGAAATATCATACAAAGAGTTTCGGGCAAATACAGCATCATTTATGGTACCGTGCCGTGTATTTGAAACCAATCGATCATTATTCAGAGCTAGATTTACATGATCTTGGAGAAAGTTAATAGGTGGACGGGAATCTTCGCCTCTGCCAAGAACTTCTTGTCAGTCGTTTTTGTATGGCCATAATACTTGTTTCAAAAATTAGATTTTTGATTTGGAGCAAATACTGCCTACTAATACTTTGGAGCAGATACTGCTATCACAACTTGTAAATTCAGACTGCTTCACAGAACTAACCTCTCAACCGTTTAAAATTGAATCTGGAGTTCCCCGAGGCTCCATTTTAGGCCCCAAGCTTTTCAATATATTTATACACGACTTCCCCAACATAATTCCCCTTCTTAACACAACTTGCATATAATACGCTGATGATACACTTGTTTGGAATATAAGTCTCACCTATTAAAACCACAGAAGAACTCCAAACACACGTCAACAAAATAATAGATAACCTAGATAAATGAAACGTAGAAATTAATCAGGGAAAAGTTTAATAACCTGCTTCAGGAATCTCTCAGGTAAAGGACATAGAAACGTGCAACGGTAATCAAAACTCTGGAAAATAATCATTATACTCTTATAATAATCGATATACATGTTCCAGCTAATGCAAAATGGACTTCGCAATCATGCCCCCGAATGAATTGGTAAGAAAAATAGCTAGTGAAGGCATTATGAAAGCAGCAGAGTTACCAAACAAATACACGCCAAACGAAACATAAATGAATAAATAGTAAACTTGAAACACCCAAAAACATCAGCCTACGGGCGAACTAGAAATTAAGTATACTAGTAAAATAGCTCTGACAAATGTAAGTCAGCGATACAAAAATAAAACCACAGCCAGTTTGGCGCAACCAATCTGTTTGTGCCTAAAACACTACGAATCTTCCTATGCCCACGAAAATCCCAGCTGATGAATCGAAATTTATGAAATTTATTTCCCTCCATAGCCTCGGCACAAAAACCCCCTCACCCAACGACATCGTGAACCGGCATCGGCTACGATTTTCCATATGCCCATAATAATGATAATCCCAGTGTGCATGAAGAATGGAAGTTGAAATGCTTGCCCTCCATTGCCTCCACCCCTTCGCCTATATCCTCCGTTGCGTTGCGTTGCGATTTCCTCAAAATTCACTCTCATAATATTTTTCAAAACGCGCCTAAAGAAGTATAACTTCAAATATTGCTTAATGCCTGATCAAAAAACATGTCAGCAAAATATCCCAGAAACCAGACCAAAGCATGACCAAGAACTCGATTACACTATACATTAATCAATTGGTTGAACTGTCACCGTCAAAAATTTCAAACTCATAATTAGCAAGAATTTAAATTGGCAATGAAAGTGGGACTTTCAATTTCGTATAGACAGACGCTAAGTGAAATTTGAACGTTATTTATAACATAACATAAAAGTGGACACTAACCACTTGCCATTCTACAAACTCACTAGCTGCGAACTATTTCCAATTCAGAATTATCCACGTCGCGCTGAAATAGAACTAAAATGATGAAAGGAGCCATGGCGTACATACTCTTGTGCACTCCCAACATTTTTCACGTTTCGATGAATGAAAATTTCACAATTTTCACCGAAAAAAAAGAAACGCACCGAAATGAGTTATGATCTTCGTGTTTTTTGGGCGAATTTCCCGCTCTTTGGTTCTTCTTAGAAAAAGTAAAATATTTAAAACAGAGGAAAAGCGTATTGTCGCCATGTCTAGACTTTGGTCGTGTCGTGCTGAGAGCGTTTTCCAAAGATATATAATTTTAGAACATGCTCGCCTCAGTCTGCCGATAGCATTCGCCTGGAAAAGTGTGGACTGAAGTTCTGACTTCGAAAATGTCGAAAGTCGCCTAAAATGAAGACCCCGTTCTTGCTAATAATCTTGCTGTCGGTTAATCTAGTTGCAGCACGCGATATTTATATAGGTAAGTAGGTGATTAAGTGACTTTTTTGCCATATGTTTTAATGTTTACCTTTTATTACACACACAGGAGCAATATTTTTCGAGGATGAAGAGCATCTAAGCAAGAATTTCACTAAATATGTAAACGATGAATTTTACGGATTGCAATTTATTTTTGGTGCGCAATTTGTGCCGAGAGTACGCTATGCCATTTCCGATGATAGCTCAATTCTTGAAAAACTAGGTACATACATATGTACATAATTCCAAAATTATTATTATTAAATATAAAAATATTCATCAATTTTTCACATTTAATTTATTTTAGTTTGCGAATTGTTGAGTGATGGTGTTGTTGCTATTTTTGGACCAAGTTCAAAGACATCGAATGGTATAGACTAAATATTTAAGAACTACAGTGAAAGTTTGTTTAGTACAGTTTTTGTTTGTTTGTTGTTGTTATTTAGGCGAGATTGTGTCCTCAATATGCAACACTTATGGCATTCCCCA
The DNA here is from genome assembly GCA_949987705.1 of Thereva unica. Classification (NCBI taxonomy): domain Eukaryota; kingdom Metazoa; phylum Arthropoda; class Insecta; order Diptera; family Therevidae; genus Thereva; species Thereva unica. The sequence continues at coordinate 22,828,551 of OX465285.1, read as the reverse complement.
TTTGCTGTACGATTATAATCGGGAAGAGACATTGGCTGAAAAAATGGAAAGATCCATGACGCTGAATGTTTATCCGGAAAATTTGAGGCTAGCTAAAATATTTTCGAGCATTGTGCAAAGTTTGGATTGGTCATCGTATACGATCATTTATGATTCACAAGAAGGTAAGGCATTTGAACATGTAATTTTGCTTCATTTTGTAGAGTCAACTATCTCCATGATGTTTGAACATTTTTTGCCCTATGAAATCGTTAATTTTTCCGTTCCTGGAATTTGGGTTTTGTTAATATATACTTCTCTTGAAAGTAGAATACGAGCGAGCTAAGGGCTTCGTTAAAACATCAACTACTATCTCTTGTGCAGGTATATCCCGCACGTCCAATAACTCGCCTATGACTATACTTCGGATGAAGTGAAATTTAATGTCGATATGTTTGGTCCGCTTGTGGAACACTGGGTTGCTGGCTATGCATTCAGCACTTCTATTATCAGTAAAAACTGTTATTTTACTGAGTTTTTCCATACCTATCACTACCAATAAGCTTCTCAAATGTATTGCTTCCTTAAGAGCTTCAGATAAACTTACATACTCAGCCTCTGTGGTTGATAAAGCGACTTTTTGTTGTTTTTGTGAGCTCCAGTATATAGATGCTTTGCTTAAAGTGAAAACATAGCCCGTGAAGGAGCAGCGGTAAGTGGGATCTTCTCCCCAGTCAGTATCTGAGTATCCGACGAATGCATCTTTTGATTTACTATATAATAAGTTCTAAATCTAGTTCCAGCCAAATATCTTAAGACTCTCTTTGCCTTAACAATATGCCATCTCTTAGCGCAGCTCGTGAACTGCGCCAATCTTGTAACAGTGTTTGAAGTATCGATTTTTGTAGACTTTCTTCTACTTCGATGGCTCTACAGCCTAAGTCTCTCCTCTAAGCCTTGGTCTCCATCAGCTTCTTCCTCTTTTGCTGCATCGGCCTTAACATTGTCCTCCCACCTTGACCGTGGTTTGCCAACTGGTCTTTTGCCATCCGGTAGTAGGTAAAGGGTTTTTTTGGTATCCTTGAGTCATCCATTCTTTGGACATGACCGGCCCAACGTAGACGTAGTAGCTTAGCATGTGTCGAGAGTTTACACTCTTTGTATAGATCATACAATTCGTGATTGTAGCGTATTCTCCATGCATTGCCTTCATTGATTGGGCCGTATATCCTTCGGAGAACCTTCCTCTCAAATATATCGATCTTGTCTGCGGATTTCTGGGAGATACTCCATGCTTCACATCCATACGTAGCTACTGTACGTATGATGGTTTTGTATATTCTTATTTTGGTTTTTCTGTGGATGTCTCTGGATTTCATGACTGGCAGTAGTGAGAAGTATGTTCTGTTTGCGGTGTTTATTTTTCTTTGCACGTCTATCGTTTCATCGTTGTCTTCGCTGGCTGTGGACCCCAGGTAGTTAAATTGGTTTACCCGTTCGAAGTTATGTTCCCCACAGGTGGTGTTGTGGTCTCTTCTTCTTCTTTCCACCCTTGACTGAATTAGAATTTTACTTTTTTCTGCATTTATTTGCAGCCCTATATCTTTGGCTCCCTCTTCTAATTCCGTAAAAAAATCTCTAAGGTATGACAGTGATTTAGCAAGTCAGTTTATATCATCCGCATAACCTGCCAACTGTTTTGATTTGTTAAGCAGGGTTGCGTTCGCATCAATGTTTACTTAGCAAATTACTCCTTCTAGGCAGAGATTAAATAGTATTGGTGCCAGCCCATCGCCCTGCTTTAAGCCTTGCTTGATTGGGAAGGCCTCCGTCAATTCTCCATGTATTCTGACTGCACACCTTTTGTTTTCCATTGTAATTTTTGTTAATTTAACTATCTTTAGGGGGATGTTTAGGTCCAACATTGTCGCATGCATTTGCTCCCTGTCGATGCTGTCATATGCTTGGGTAAAGTCGAAGAGTTGATACACGTCGATATTGTACCCACTTTCACAAAATAGTCACATAAAAATTTGCTGGGTTCCAGGACAAGTTGGTATAAAGGTAACGAAGCCGCGGATAGCTTGGCCAAAAATGTCCCCCTTTACGACAATCATTCACTCATTATACCTTCTTCAGAACCCTGCTTTCGCCTTTATGCATTTAACGCCCTTCACACGGAAGCACTTTAAAAATGGAATACTTCCTCGTCCTCCTTATGTTTCCATACGCCCTCACCTTGGTCGGTTGTGCCTTCAGGGCTTCCAGTCTCTTATATAAAATAGCAATAATAATAATCAGTTTTCTTTCTACGCAGGCTTAGCACGGCTTCAAGAAGTCCTCCATCTAAGATCAGTAGGAAAGACTTCTGTTAAAGTACGCAGTATAGAAGCCGATACTGAGTTCAACGTAATGTGGAAAGAAGTGAAAGAGACCGCTGAACGTCGCATAATCCTAGATTGCTCCCCGAATATAATACTGGATGTCCTGCGAGCTGCAAAAGAGTTCAATATGACCACGTTTGAAAATGTAGTCAGGGAGAACTATTGATTTAAATCAGTGCATACTAAATAACGTTTTTATTGCAGCGCATTCTTATAACCAACCCCGATTGCTACTGCATCAACTACACCGAGTTCCTAGACCACAATACCGATATTACAATTATTAACCTAGCAGAAGATCTGCGTGATACTCGGGACTATGAGGACATACGCACTAGAGCGGATCGATGTGAGAAGGTTTATGTACGTACCTAATTCTTATGGTTTTGTAATGTATTTAACGTTTTACAAATTTTTTAGGAAACAACACAAATGTTCCTGCTGCATGATGCTGTGACGCTTCTTAGTGAAGCCTTGAGTGCGTTAGTTAGTAAGAAGATTAATCCGAAAATCTTGAGACCGACTTTGTTTAATTGTTACCAGCGTCAGTATTGGGCTGAAGGTCCGCAAATTTTGGAAGAAATGAAAGCAGTGGTGAGTTAAACATACAATGTATCAACAATGAGATTCGTAGCAATGTTGTAGTTGTTGGTTCTGTTTAAATTAGCTATTATGACATAGTAAAGGTATGATCCTGAACAAGGCGGCCGCAGGCGATACTACTGGTTTGTATGATAAAATCACCAAGTGTCGCCTGCGATTTTATCATGCAAACCAAAAGTGTCGCCTGCAGTTTGCAGTCGGCCGCCTTGTTCGGAATCGTGGCTTAACAGAAAATATGACGGATAATTTTATTTTCGTCGTAGCAAGGCCTGCTTTTCGACCTTTACATCTTCTTTAGATATTTAGGTCACAGTGTTCAGTAATCATACCAACATCTTGGCATCTACTATGACCCAATAAATCTCCGGCAGGTAACAAGATGGCACGAAATTGCTGGAATTGTTCGGCCAATTGAAGAGCTTTTTACAAAAACAGCATATGTTACCATTTGCTTTGAGACAAAGGGCGCCGGGCCGGTGACGGACCTATGAACATGGTCGATTTATAGCGAAAAGATACAGATGTCTGTCCAGAGTTTTCGCATTTTTATTGTCTTTGAAGCCCTAATGAGTGGTCACAGAAGCAAGGACAACTTGAATTTTTATAACTGCATGCCTAAAGTCATTGGTGGAACATTATTTCCCTCAAATGGAAGGTACCATATTGATAGCGATCACCCACTTCTTACAGAAGATATACGGCTGAGATCTGCTGCATAAAGTAGACGACAGACTACAAGAAAGAAGAAGTTGGAAATAACTAAAATAGCTGAAGAGGGAACAAAAAGTGAATTTTTATTAATAATACAACAAAATAACACTCCAACCGCTGAAAATATACAGGAAATATTTAGAGAAGCAGGTGAAGACTTCTCAGGATATGCTCGAGCGGAACGGAAGGAATAGATCTTAGACGAAACATGGAAAAATATCCAAGAAAGAATAGTGTTAAGAACAAAATTACTGAATGCCAGAGAAGATCAATTAGAAAACGTAAAAACATTATACTGTCGTAAAGCAAAAGAAGTGAAACTTGCTGCAAGAAGAGATAAAAGGAAATTCTAAGAAAATATTGCTAGAGAAGCACAAGTAGCAGTAAACAGTAGCAATATGCATCATCTATACGACATTATCAGGAAATTAGCAAATAAAAGGATTGGGGCGAAGACATCCCTTGTTGAACTCAGAAGGCCACTTACTTACACCTACGGAAGATTAGACACGAAGATGGCGTCAATACCAAACACAGCGAAAACGACAGAGATCAGTGATCAATATGGACAGAAGAAGCAACACATCGGACCAAGGTATCATTCAATATAAATTCCCCAACGCTGCCTGCCAGAAGTAAAAGAAGCAATGGTGAAGTTGAAAAATAAGAAATCAGAAGGTCCAGATAGAGTTCAAGGTGAGCTGCTCAAAGCCAACATTGAAGAAATATCAGAGATTTTGCATCATATTTTAAAGCAGATATGAAACGTAGAAAGATTGCCAATTATGTATTAACTTCCCAAAAAAAGTAGATCTAAACGAATGCGGAAATTAGCGAGGTATTACAATACAAAATACTGGCCTCTATAATCTGGCCTCTATAATTCTTTGTAGAATTGAAGATAAAATGCCAACTAAGAGAACAACAAGTAGAATTTAGGAAAGGTCGCGGATGTATAGACAACTCAAATACATCAAGATTAATAGTCGAGTAATCTGTAGAATGAAAATCACAATTATGTATAACTTTCGTAGATTTCGAGCGAGTATTCGTCATAATATCCGTAGGGGAACTATTTGAGAAGTTTTGAAAAAGAAGGCAATACCAACAAAACTAATCCAAATAATCACAATACTTTATGAGGAAGCAGAACTAAGAATCCGTCATAATAAACGACTAAGTGACCCAATAACAAAGACAACTGGAGTGAAACAAGGTTGCTCCCTTTCGCAATTTCTCTTTATAACTGTATTTGATAAAATGAAAGATGCAGAAGAATGAAATGCAGAAAGCCAGCAGGGAATCAAGAGGAATTTGATAAGGATTGGAAGAACGGTTAGAAGATCTTGAAAACGTAGATGATATTGCTCTTCTAGCTCATTCACGAGAAGGCAAGCAAAGAAGCTATCAGAGGCAAACATCAAACAAAGACGCAGCAAGAAGCCACCTTAGTACCAGCGTGCTTATGAACTATGATAAGGCAAGGATTCAAAATTCCACCCACTACCATGTAGTCGCCGACCACAGTGCGATACGATTATCTAAAGTTAGTCTAAAAGTAAATTTAACAAACGTCCAACAACGCCAATACCTCAAATCTTAACTAGCTCCTATCTCACTCAACAGATAATTCCAATCTCAAAATAACCATTTCTTAAGAAAACTTTAGTAAGATGAGGATATTAACCTCAACATCAACCAATCAGCGCAAAAACAAATAACCTTGGTCTCATTTTATTTTTCGGAAGGCGCCACAAACCAGTCTTGCGAGAGAGTGAGGAGCAACACGACTTGATTTTTGTTTTGTGTTAACCCCCACGAAAATGACACGGTGTGGCTCGACCCATGACCCTGAGTTTCAGAGTCTCGGGTTCTTTATGGTGAGCTAGCCGGGCTACTAGAGAACTATCAGAAAAGGAGGGAAATGCTGTAACTGAAAGTTTGTCAAAAACTAACATGGCCGAGTGGACTACTTCTCGGTTAGGACAGGTCTGGAAACCTCTGTTGGTACATATAGCATGGAAACTTGGTCCCAGACGACCAAGAAAACTAAAGAGGTGTATCATTCGCTAGGGAAGCTACCTAAGCGGACCCTGGAACCCTATTGTTAACCGGTGAAGCCGGCGAGGTGCCATATTAGGGCTACTCAGGGGTGTGCTTGCTTCGATTTGATGCTAAGGTCGCAGGTCTTTGGCTTACCGTTAAGGTTTTCTAGCGCGTACTGGCTGCTTGTCCTCACTCGCGCTTTGGCAATGAAAGAAATGGAAAAGTTTCACAAAACCTGGATTAAAATCAAGAGGATAGCTCAAAGCAGAGACTGATGGAGAAGCTTTGTGAAAGCCCTGTACTACCCCAAAAGGGGTAAAGCCAGCAGGAGAATAATAACCAGACTCACCAAATCGATGAATGTTTTGGTTGAGTTATTCTGTCAGACACACAAGAACGTCGTCGCAACGGTCATCAGTGGATTTAAAAAGTCATATTGCATGTCGTGTAGAATTTGTAATCTCCAAGTAGACTTTTTTTACTTTATTTCTGCATGATATGTATCTATGTATGTATAGTATTCTTACTTCTTTAATACCAAACTATCTACATCTATGTATTTTCAGACCCAACCTGTAAATGGCTTCTTTCGCACAAAACAAATGCGATACAATGATTTTAACAATCGTGAACAATTTGAATTGGTCGAGGAAGGATTAAATTCAAATACAACAAGTGTTTGGGACTCCTTGAATATGGTTATCAAGGTAAAGAAGGAAGGTAGTAAGAAACAACTCGAGTATCCAGATTTAAGTAAAGAAACTTTCATAATTGCTACTCGTATTGGAGAGCCCTATCTTCGCAGAGTGTAAGTGTGATTTAACTAAATTTAAATTATTAAATTCATTCTCCTTTAAAGTGTGCCTCCAAATGGAACAATATTAACAGGGAACGATAGATATGAAGGCTACTCGAAGGACTTAATTGCCAAATTGGCAGAGGCACTTGGATTTCAATTTAAAATTGAAATTGTTGAAGAATATGGACGATTGGATCCAGCTACAAATAGATGGAGTGGAATCATTGGAAAACTTATTAGTAATGTAAATTTATTTGTTTATAATTATTTTGAATTAGTTCAGTATTCTTTTTGATTATTTTTCTTTTTTGCAGGAAGCCCATATTGGAATATGTGACTTAACCATAACGCATGAGCGCAGAGCTGCTGTTGACTTCACAGTACCTTTTATGTCACTTGGAATTGGTATTTTGTTTTATAAAGAAACACCTGAACCACCAGATCTATTCTCTTTCCTTCAGCCATTTGCTTTAGAAGTTTGGGTTTATATGAAAACGGCGTATTTAATAATTTCGTTGTTGGTTTTTATAATGGCACGGTAGGAAATTTGCCGTTTTCAGTTTAAGTCTAAATTTAAATGTAATTTCTTAATAGTATTGCTAAAAATGAATGGGAGAATCCTCATCCATGTGATAGAAAACCAGAGGAGCTGGAGAATCAATGGACTTTTAAAAATACTAGTTGGTTAACTATGGGCTCTATTATGGGTCAAGGCTGCGATATTTTACCCAAGTAAGTTTAGTAAAGAGTGTTGGTTCTTTTTATTTATGTTATAGGTTTATGTTAATGTTACTGGAAGTACGGAAGGACTTCAATTTGGGAGCATTTAATTCAGCTCTTACGGCCTTATTAGAAAAGGAGTTCAATGCCTCTGTTGATTGAATTGGACATAGGTCCATGATTATAGAGACTACCAGTACGCGTTGATCTTGCATTATCGAAGTAGTAAGAGTAACGCAAAGTGCTGTCATCAGCGAACTTGCGTCGTAGGTTACATAGGACTGTGAGCAGGTCGTCAAAAAATATCGGACGATAAAATTGATCCCTGCGGAATACCGGCAGAGATAGTCCGAGATTTAGATTTGACGCTCTGTAATACTACCTTAATTGAATGGCCAGAAAGAAAATTCTGGATTCAGTTCTGTAGAGCAGTGGTCTCCAAACTTTTTTGACCGCGTACAGCCTTATGACGGTTTATTTCTTCAATGAACCGTTCGGGCTCAAGCTCTAGTTGAAAATTGGCAGATTTCCGCTGTCTCCGCAATAACCCAATTTTTCCATTCCAAAACTCTAATTTATTATTAAAGGCTGAATTCGTATGAGTGAGAAACGGTGGAATGGCACTTGGAGTGACAATGGCGATTGAACAAATTAGTGAAGACAAGTGATGGTATCCTCGGTCATGGCCGTAGAGAAACTGCAGGCGTGAAAAGATGAACGCCAGGGTTGACAGTGCTGCATAATGTGTGACAAGAGACTGACACATTTTTGTGACTGTAAAAAGGCTCCATTACTCCCAGATATGAACATCGTGCGAAGTGTTATGTGATAACGTCCAGCTCGACAGGATTAACATTGACGATCACCTCTCCAAAGAAATGTAACCAGCGACCGATCTAGAATTTGTGCCGAACGTACTCTAAGTGGGTTCACAAGTTTTTCTTGGAATAATGGAATTTTAAAATAATCCAGCGTGTAACTTGATCTTTTTATTTTGTAAGCTGCACACATATTGAATAGCGCACTTCAAGATACATTATACTTAATTTATATAAAATCCATTATTGGTAAAAGTGTTGTGTGGTCCCTTTCCACACAGGATCCGTAGTGCCGCCTTTTGGGGGATGTCCGGACCCTTTGTTCTAAAGCAACTGATCTCAAAAAAAATAAAAAAAAAGTTCTTCCCTTTTTTCTAAAGCATCGGCTCCTTTTTATTTTCTTAATACACTTTCTTAATACACTTCAAAATTTTATAAATTTTCACGGACTGAAGGTCTCGTGAATCTTTCGATAACTTATTCCATTTTCTGAGTGAGAGCCCTGTTGGACATTCAAGCAGATCTATTAATAGGGGCCTCCCCACCAACCAAAAACGATCGGTTATTTCCAATCATTTTCAAGAAAACCAAAATCGGCGTTTCGCTTTGTTTCAGTTTTTCTCGAGGGTGATTGGACAGTCCCTAAGTGGGAGTTGCCTTTCGTAATTATTTACATACATATATGAAAAAGAAAAGTCTGCATTTATATTTCTTATGATGAACTGTTTTTGGGGCACCAGAATGTTCACCCCGCGTTGAAATTCGACATTTCCCAGATAGTCCATGGAAATGGTACTTTAACATTGCAAAAATGCAGGACAAGGTTTTATTTGTGGGATGTGTAGGGGGGGTCAGTGTGAGCTTAAGCTTGAGTTTTCGGGATTCTAACCCCCCCCCATTTGGCCGCCATCTTGGAAAACGTGTGCAAATGGTTTTTCCACTATATCTCCGAAACGGTATATCTTACCGAAAATTTGCAAGGACACTTTTTGTTTAGAATTAAATAATCTACAATTTATTAGTTAGAAATTTTGTGGTAAAATGAATAATTAAGAAGTTATAAGCCTTAGAACACAAAAATTAGTCACAATATTTTCTTTTAAAGGCTATAACTTTTTTTCCTTCAACTTTAACAAAAAAAATAATAACAAGTTTTTTGTAGAGGGTTTCATTAGGAATAAGTTTCATTCATTACTTTTTTAATTTCATTCACTACGAAGGGTTTTACAGCGCCCCGAAGGTATGAAAGTGACAGATTTTCGGAATATTTTATTACAATTTTGCCTCCTAGAAATTAGCAATAACAGCTAGCAAGTAATAATAATGAATGAATGACTATACTTTATAAGAAATGCCGATGTTTGAGTAATGTAATAAAATTATTTCGCATTTTTTGCGGGTTTTTATTGCTGTTATGCCATGTTTTATAAGGTACGATATGGTTTAAAATGAAATTCTTTGAATAATAACATGCGTTACTCCAATTTTTTAAAATAATTTGTTTTAGGAGTACACACAAAAGTGCTTTATTCAGTTATGTTAACTATCTAGCAAAATATGGACGTATTCAGTTTGTGATAAAAGTTTGAATTATCTTAGACTTATTTCAAAATTGTTATTTCAGTTTGATCTTAGTTAAATTTGCATATTTATAACTGTGTAAATAGTTATTCAGTTGCGCATACTACCAAAACACAAGTTTTGGAGAATGGTTTACACTCTATTTGTTATAAAAGTTATTCTGATAGTCGTACGGGTAACAGCGTTTGTTGTCATAGTACCAGCAACAGCAACGATACTGTCTTGTATACTAGAAGCTCCCTTGATTGATTTTAATTTCCTGACCAACTGTTTCATTTTCTCTTTGAACTTTCAGCCTTGACACCTTTGTACTCTGCTATAATTGCTCAGCAAATCTAAAAATGTCCAGTACCGATCATGAACCGTTGCATAGCTCTTCAAAAAGACCAAGAATAGAGTAGATAGAAAAGCAGCATCCTGGATTAGTCGAATTGAGGGCACCATTTTCAAAACGCACCGACAAACTCTACCTCGCAGGTGGTGTGGAAATGAGTTATACAACTTGCAAACGCTTGTCATAAAATGAATACGCCCGTATGTTGCTAGATAGTTCGAATAAATGAAATACTTTTTTGTACAGCCCTAAAACAAATTATTTTAAAAAATTGGAGTAACGCATGTTATTATTCAAAGAATTTCCTTTTAAACCATATCGTACTTTATAAAACATGGCATAACAGCAATAAAAACCCGCAAAAAAAGCGAAACAATTTTATTACATTACTCAAACATCGGCATTTCTTATAACGTATAGTCATTCATTCATTATTATTACTTGCTAGTTGTTATTGCTAATTTCTAGGAGGTAAAATTGTAATAAAATATTCCGAAAACCTGTCACTTTCATACCTTCGGGGCGCTGTAAAACCCTTCGTAGTGAATGAAATTAAAAAAGTAATGAATGAAACTTATTCCTAATGAAACCCTCTACAAAAAACTTGTTATTATTTTTTTTGTTAAAGTTGAAGGAAAAAAAGTTATAGCCTTTAAAAGAAAATATTGTGACTAATTTTTGTGTTCTAAGGCTTATAACTTCTTAATTATTCATTTTACCACAAAATTTCTAACTAATAAATTGTAGATTATTTAATTCTAAACAAAAAGTGTCCTTGCAAATTTTCGGTAAGATATACCGTTTCGGAGATATAGTGGAAAAACCATTTGCACACGTTTTCCAAGATGGCGGCCAAATGGGGGGGGTTAGAATCCCGAAAACTCAAACTTAAGCTCACACTGACCCCCCCTACACATCCCACAAATAAAACCTTGTCCTGCATTTTTGCAATGTTAAAGTACCATTTCCATGGACTAAGATGTCGCAATTTCAAGCGATTCAAGTGTGCAAGCGCACGAAAGTTGGCCAGAGGTAATTAACTCGCGCATGATTCACCGTCAGCACTCTTGCTGCAGTGTTTTTGTCTTGGGTCGGTGACAAGGGTCTATGGCCGTACCCGCTGTGGTTGACTCGTGTGGTCATGTGAAATCTATGGGTTGATGGTCAAGGCATTGTATTGAATTACATGAAATATGAAATATTTATTGGGTATGGTCAAGATAGTTTGAATGGAAGAATATTAGGGAAGTTTTGAATGGGTTTTGTGGTGATCGTGGAGATCATTATATCTTAGAATGGTTGGAGGTCGGTGTAATGAGGCTGGGCCATTACAAAAGCTACTCATGACTTCTTCTTCTTCTTTGATCCGTTAGATGGCGGTCCGAGCGGGACGTCCCGAACTCTATTAACGATTCGTTTCCATTCTTGCCGATTTTTGGGACGTCTCGCGCCTCGGTAACTGATAACCGTTGATTCTTTAGGTCATCCTCGATATTTTTTAGCCTGGTTTTCTTCGGTGTTTACGTGACAAGCGGTCATCATCCATTCGACAAACATGGAATAATCTCTCGCAGTCAGTATTTCCGAACTCCTACAACATCCAAGAGTTCAAACGCAGGGTTCATCACCACCTTCTTCAATACCCCCCCGTACCTTTTAACCCTTAACCTATACCCCCCACCCCTCCCCCGTACTAAGCTTACTGCTAGACAAATGACATGACGGACTGGTAGTACAAAGGGTGACTCCTGAGCTTAGCACTGCCACATAAAAAAAAATGTCCAAATCACCGTAGCCAACGTTTTTGCATTTCTTCTTCGATCAGTGTCTGCTGATCGCATCTTTGTCTGACTGTCTCGTTTCGAAGATGATCGCGTATTGAGACACCGAGGATCTGCCTCAAGCATCGCATTGAGCTAATCAGAAGACAATGACTCGATATAGAGCACCCATATGTTGCACAAATAGTGGCAGGCCGTGGATGAATAATCTGTTCCCATACCTTGATCCTTGGTGACTGGATTTGTTCGTTTGCTGATCAGCACAGCTTCTGTTTTGTGCTGAGTAAGCGACGAGCCAGCACTTTCAGATTACCCTTTAATCTCCCAGATATGTAGAATCGTTTCGCTGATATCATAACCGAACCCGACCTGAACAGCTCGTTTTGGGAGGCGTGTCCTGAACACATCATTATACATTTTTATCTACAAGAAAGAACACAGGACAGGTCCCTGCGGACCGCCGTTTGTTATTCGGTACAGCTAGTAGCTCTAATAAGGCATTACACCAGCTTAACCGATTAGTAATAGATTAGTAATAGGGTATCAAAGTTCCGCATAAGTATTTACTTAGTCCACCTCCTTGTCCACCTAGTAGCCTGGTACTGCCTGCGTCATAGCCTTTGTCGGCTGCTTAGCGAAATTCATTTATTTCAGGGGACATAACACGCCAACGAGGCTATCTCCCTAATAGGCCAGTCATTAGAGCGAAAAAAACGGCAGATTTTGTTATAAAATTGTACAGAAAACTGCTTGCACTACTACTTCAGGGGTATCTCATAGATTACTAAAACCAAAAAACCAGCCAAAATTTACTCATGTGGAATTGTTTAAACAATAATTAGCAACAAAAATGGGTACTTTTTCCGTTTTTGGCGTATACAATAAAAAGTACTGGATGAATCACGTTACTCCCAACAGGATATTTGTAGAGAATTGAAAACCCTACAAAATGGGGTTTACTAGACCTCGATCGGATAATTTTTCGCCGAGAAAAGCTAGAAAACCCCTTAAAAAGGCAATTTTTTTCAAAAACTCATACCTCTGTTACTTTGCAATATTAGGGTATGATTGTTTGGGACATAATACCCTGGTACATATACTTTAAACTGCCAAAGGATGAAATTTGTCGCATGTATAGTTTCTGCATAATTGCAGTATAAACAAAATAGACCATAATCTTGCACATTGCGCCAATATTAGCAGAGTGGCCCGATTGAAATTTCCAAAACGGTTTCTGAAAGTAGAGGCTAGGGGCTACAATTTGTCTATCTCACATTTTAATATAAGTTTGGAGAACAATGCTAAAAATGCTTTTGAAAATGGTACATAGGGCGAACATTCTAATTCGAAACGTATCGGGCCTATATATGTATGTATGTTGTGGGTGTGAGTATACTTCTTGTACGTGCAGGAAGCATGGTTTAGAATGCTCAAATTTGTGCGCAAACTGTACCGAAATAATGTGCTCTAACATATCTATAGAAGATATTTGCATAGAAGAAGATGAAAAAATTAATTTATACGAATTAAGCTACAAATAGAATGATGATCGCGAGAATGAAAATAAAACTATAGATGTAAGGTAGCTAAGCGAAGAAGAGACTGTTGCACAAAAAAGCATGATGCTGGTTATTTTATTCCATATTTCTTAGTTGATGCTTTTTATTTCTTTCCATTGAATAAACTGTAAAATGTTCATAATATTATTAATAATTATTTATTTTCCATCAAATTAAGCTTTGATTCCAAATAACGTATGTTCGTAATATATAATAAAAAAATTTGTTGTCTGTAAAGAGGGTTTACGGACGATAGTTTAACGTGACAACGTCATGAGAAAACATTGATGAAATGATTGCATACTTTTATGAATAAAATTGAATCATTTATATTAAACTAGCAAAACCCCGCGTGCGTTGCAACGCCTTTCAATAAAATAAGATTATGAGGACACAGTCTGCGATAGGAAAAAGCTATAGTGAAAAAAGAACAAATCTGGGAAAATTGATTTCGGGAGATGACCGCCAAGGACCAAATGATATATTGAGTATACTATATTGCCTATGGTGTTCTACTTATCATACTCTTTCATTTGATAGCCATGTCGAAGGGGTTGTGAAGAAAATATTAATCCGCACTCCTGATATGGCCGCTATGGACCAAACGATATATTCAGTATACTATATTGCATATGGTGTTCTACTTATCATACTCTCTCATTTGATACCCATCTCGAAGGGGTTGTGAAGAAAATGGTAATCCGCCCTCTTGAGATGGCCGCTATGGACCAAACGATATATTGAGTATACTATATTGCTTATATTGTTCTACTTATCATACTCTTTCATTTGATACCCATCTAGAAGGAGTTTTGAAGAAAATGGTAAACCGCCCTTTTGAGATGGCCGCCATGGACCAAATTATAAATTGAGTATACTATATTGCTTATGGTGTTCTACTTTTCATAGCCTTTCATTTGATACCCATGTCTCGGGTGTTGTGAAGAAAATGGCAATCCGCCCTCTTGAGATGGCCGCCATGAATCAAAAGACATAGTCTATGGCATTCTTCTTATAATGCCCTTTCATTTGATACCAAAGTCCAGGGGGTAGTGAAGAAAATGATCATCCTCCCTCTTGAGATGACCGCCTTGCACCAAACGATATATTGAGTATACTATATTGCTTATGGTGTTCTACTTATCATGCCCTTTCATTTGAAATCCTTATCGAGCGGTGTGAAGATAATGGTAATCCAACCTCTGAAGATGGGCGCTATGGACCAAACGATATATATTGAGTATACTATATTGCTTATGTGTTCTACTTATCATACTCTCTCATTTGATACCCATCTCGAAGGGGTTGTGAAGAAAATGGTAATCCGCCCGTTTGAGATGATCGCCATGGACCAAACGATATACTGAGTATACTTTATTGATATATTGAGTATACTATATTGCTTTTGGTGTTCTACTTACCATAACCTTTCATTTGATATCCATGTCGAGGGGTTGTAAAGAAAATGGTAATCCGCCCTCTTGAGATGGCTGCTATGGACCAAACGCCTGATTTTCTGTTGAAATTGTTTTGCTATAAACCTCACGGAGCCCGAGACCTTTCCAACGAATGCAAAACCGTGGAAATCGGATCGTGCGTTCTCTAATTATAGCGTCTGGAAGGAAAACCCGACTTATTTTTATATTATAGATAATAACAGTAAACGTCCCACCTTGCGACTTGTAATAATAGCACAAGCAGGAACGCAAGGAAACTGTTTTCGTTTGCATTTCACAGTTTTCGTCAGTGTAATGTTCACTATTTTCTTATACACCGGCACCCAGTTAGGCGACAGAGTGTTTGGCTTGCTTTGCTTATTGTTGACAATTTGACAAATTTAATCTAATTAATATTGACAATTTTAATCAAATTTTTAAGATTACTACGATCAAATTTTTAAAATTACTTCGGGAGATAACGGGACATAACGGGACAATGAGTCATCATTTTTCATGCATGCAGCCGGCGTTCATCGTTTTAATAGACGTTGTCACGTCAAAAAATGTAATGTACCTGTTACCATTATAAAAAAATACGATAATGTATTCTGTTAAATAAAATTTTCCCTTAATAAGTATCTGTTCAATTAAATATATGTAGATTCCGACTGCATATATTTATTACTTTAAGGAAAGAAGGTATACTCCAATAAGACTTAGATAGAGTATTTTCCATTTAATTTATTCAAAAATTAAATTATTCTTCATGCATTTAGCTTTCATGAAGTTCATTTACCATGAAGTTGTCAGTACTAGTACTGGGCTCCATGCTGAAAGGCAACTCAAATATTCAATTCATTGGCAAAAATGCACGAAGCTTCACATGCTTATTAGCTACATATTTCACTTTTTTATATAGAACAAATCGTCACATGCTGCTTTCCTACATTTATCTTCAAGCAATAGTGACGAAAAGCTGCATATGAAGCTTTGGTATGCGGCCGGCCTAACGCCTCCTTCGTTGCTTTATACCCCGCCACCGCTACCTCGAAACTTCTCGAATTAGAATGTTCGCCCTATGTACCATTTTCAAAAGCAATTTTAGCATTGTTCTCCAAACTTATATTAAAATGTGAGATAGACAAATTGTAGCCCCTAGCCTCTACTTTCAGAAACCGTTTTGGAAATTTCAATCGGGCCACTCTGCTAATATTGGCGCAATGTGCAAGATTATGGTCTATTTTGTTTATACTGCAATTATGCAGAAACTATACATGCGACAAATTTCATCCTTTGGCAGTTTAAAGTATATGTACCAGGGTATTATGTCCCAAACAATCATACCCTAATATTGCAAAGTAACAGAGGTATGAGTTTTTGAAAAAAATTGCCTTTTTAAGGGGTTTTCTAGCTTTTCTCGGCGAAAAATTATCCGATCGAGGTCTAGTAAACCCCATTTTGTAGGGTTTTCAATTCTCTACAAATATCCTGTTGGGAGTAACGTGATTCATCCAGTACTTTTTATTGTATACGCCAAAAACGGAAAAAGTACCCATTTTTGTTGCTAATTATTGTTTAAACAATTCCACATGAGTAAATTTTGGCTGGTTTTCTGGTTTTAGTAATCTATGAGATACCCCTGAAGTAGTAGTGCAAGCAGTTTGCTGTACAATTTTATAACACGAAAAAATCTCTAATGACTGGTCTATAAACCCGACGGTGGCTCAGCCGGCTGCTTAAAAAAATGAACTCATACAACTTCCCAAACGTGTTTTTACTTGCATCCTCTTCTTGCATCCTCCAGGTTTCCCCTGACCTTTCCTACCCTTTTTCTATTTTCCAACTATACTTACTAATAGACATTGTATCATGATGTGAACGACATAGCTTACTGGTAGTATAAAGGGTGACACCTAAGCTTAGACTTTTCCATACTTTTCGCGGGCCGCATTTGGCCCGCGGACCGAAAGTCGCCCACCGTTGAGATCGAGTTGAGTTCGGTTTGCATTCGTTTTGTCATGTAACTTCAGTAATAGGTAGACGACGCGTCGAGGAAGACATAAGGCAATTACGTATAAGAAATTGGAAAAAATGGACCATGAGATTGACATTCATGGAGGCAAAGGCTGGAGGACAAGCCAAGGTCAACAATAGGCTGTGAAGCTCCTGATGATGATGAAATCTCAAGAGGGCAAGAACACCCGGGAGCTTCAGTTGCTGCTCGATTTTTGAAATCGTACCCCGTGACACCGTATCTCCGTGCCTCCGTAAACATAGTTGCCCGATTTAAATAGGGTGTTGGCGATTATTGTGCATCTCCTTGTGCAAAGGAGAGAACATAAAGTACTTTGAGGAGAAATTTGGCGTACCTCCTGCTTTAGAAGATTGACGGATCCAGTGGAACGGTTAATGTTAATCTCTTTGAGGCACCCATAAACCTCGCGAGTCCAAAAAGACCTTATCCACTAATCTCTTTTAATAATTAACATTTCTATTTACTATTTTACTTATCGAAATAAATCTCTAAACCAAGAAAACCATTATAAAATTAATAAACTAATTCAAACTTCTATTTTAGATCTGGAACTCTGCGCCTAGTATGTGGCATGTGGTGGTTCTTCGCATTAATGATGCTCAACTCCTACACAGCAAACTTAGCTGCCTTTTTAACATCATCGAGAAGTGAATCATCATTTCAAAGCCTAGAAGATTTGGCTGCTTCGCCAAAAATCAAATTTGGCACAATTCGCTCGGGAAGTACAAGAGTTTTCTTCAAGGTTACTCATTCACTTTTTGTTAATTTTCTGTTGTATATATTTTTGAATACCCTTTTTAGTCCTCGAATGATTCCCTTTATCGCTCGATATATTCTAAAATGGAAACTGCTACACCATCTGTCTACACATCTAATAACAACGAAGGTCTAGAGAGAGTCAGGAAAGGAAAGGGTAAATACGCGTTCTTAATGGAAACAACTAGTATGCAGTACTTGAAGGAGAGAAATTGTGATGTTAGAGATGTTGGATCGCCGATCGGAGAGAAGCATTATGGGATCGCAGTGCCTTTAGGTAAATTTTGTTTGGTGTTTTATTTATTTGGACTGAAAAAGGGGTTGAGATCGAGTGTTTTTTTTATAAAAAGCATTTACTTCTCTTACTAACTATCTTGATATAAATTTAACTAAATGCTTAAAGTTAATTATTCTAACCTATTCTAGTCCATCTAACTTACTGGCCCTCAGCAGGCACTCTAAATTAATCTATATCTTATATTAACTTATGCCTTTCGCCTAAAACTTATCAATTTTTAATTATATTTTATTTCAAAACATCATTATAAATGTATATCTAAGGAAAAATGAAAAAAAAAACTTAGGACTATGTTTATAATATAAAAATCTTAAATCTACTTGATAATTAACTTATTTCTAGAACTATCTGGGCGGGGGCAGCGGAGACGATAAAATCGTCTCAGGTGACTCCCGTCCAGGCGACGAGCTTCCACAGGCTCGAGTGATGCTAGAGTTCAAGCTCGTGAAAGCTCGCACCACTTACCTACAATCTAATTAACCTAAACACTATTCTAAACACAGAACTATTCAGGCGGAGTACAGCAGAGGCCTGCCTCGGGTGAACTCCGTCCAGGCGACGAGCTTCCACAGGCTCGAGTTAGCAAAACTAACAAAACAAACAAAACAAACAAAAACTAACAAACAACAGACAAACAAAACTAACAAAATCTCGTGGTAGCTCGCACGTAAGCTTACTTAATACTAAAGCTATTACTAAATAAAAACTATAACTAATCCTATCTAAGACCTAAGTTAATCATTAAAACTAGATTACAAGCTAAACTAGTCTATATCTAAAGATTTTAGGGCGAATACGCAATGTCTAAGTCTTCTCCAGCCACAAGTACAGAGTACTGAACCTCAGGAGCTCCTGAACTTCCATATCTTCGTTGCTGAATAAGTAACGTTTATCTGTAGAGGAACGATGTAGGTGGTAAAAGAGGGGCACTCCCGAACCGTCTTGGGCCAATATTTTTCTATCCAGAGAGACAAATGCCTCTGGAGAGATAAAGCCGCGTTCACAAGCAGCTCTGTGATATTCATGCTGAAAAACGACAGTTTGCCCATACTTTGAACCTACATATCTTCTAAACGGAGTCACTCAGGTTTCTGTTATTTCTTTCACATAAAAGAATACACATTTACCTAAAAGATGAGCCTAATTACGTTGCTATACTATAATCGGTCTAGAAGTTATTAAAGTTTAAGTAAATGGCAATTCGGCCATACAATTTGCAAGTGAGGGGATATGAGTTCTTTATGTAAATCTTTAAAACGGCGATATCTCATGAATGACAATTCGTACGGGAAAATGTATAAGATTCTTTTTTGTAGGTAATCGCATAATCTACAAACTTTGTAAACACTATTTTATGATAAAAGTTACCGTTTTACTGAAAATCGCAAAAAACCCGTTTTTGTGACCTTTGACCCCGAGTAAATCCAGGTTCCAGATGCCGGATCGATGGGGACTTTTTAGATTTCATTTATAACGGTGCTTTGAACAATCCTACCAATTTTCAGCTTGGTGCGAATTTATGTACCTTCATACCTATTTTTTGGTCTAATTTGACCGGACTAAACGCTTAGTTCGAAATTCGACAGGTTTTCCAGTAGTTCCTCTGCACATCTTAAGAAGCTCTACGTAGAGGAGTCCGGAAAAGGATCGATTCGCATTTTCCAAAGTTGATCTTCAACTTCCAATCATCACTATAGCGCTCAATGGTTACGAAGTCACGTTGCAGGAGCGTCTGGATTACTCCAATCTTCGGCCCCGTCCTGTACACAATCAGGTCATCCGTAAACGCTAAAAGGCAGCAGATAAATGAGCTCGCAGAAAAAGCGGAAAACGCGGCAAACACAGGCAATAGTAAAGTGCTGTACCAAATTACTAAACAGCTCTCGGGAAAGCACTCTACTAAAAAACATGCCGTTAAGAGTGAGGATGGAAGGCTGTTGTGCAGCGACGAGGAGCAACTCCAAAGATGGAGAGATTACTTCTTCGCCGCCCTGAATGGTTCACTTGCACAAGAACCTCAGGAAAACAGCAACAATGCACAGCCGATTAGAATCAACACCCGGGCCCCATCCAAGACGGAAATAGTAACCGCAATTCATGCGATGGCCAATGGTAAAGCAGCTGGAAAAGATGGCATCCCGCCAGAATTGTTGAAAGCCGATTCAAGCCTCATAGCAGATGCGCTTCAGCCAATCCTGGAAATAGCATGGAACACCTGTACCTTTCCGGAGGATTGGACGGAAGGTATCATAGTCAAAATACCCAAAAAGGGGGACCTAACAATATGCGACAACTGGAGAGGCATCTGTCTATTATCTACTGTGGGTAAAATCCTGTCCCACGTTATATTATCAAGGATAAGAGAGGCAGTAGACCGAACGCTTAGAAGGCAGCAGGCCGGATTCAGGAAGGGCCGCTCATGTATAGACCATATTAACACCTTGAGAATCATAGTGGAGCAGTCTACTGAATTCCGATCCCCCCTTTACCTTGCTTTCGTAGATTATGAGAAAGCGTTCGACTCGGTCAATAGGAGCTTTATATGGCAGGCACTACGGCGACGTGGATTGCCTGATAAAATAATAGAATTGATAAAAGCCCTTTACAACAATTCCAAATGCAGAGTTCTCCATAATGGAAAATTATCCGACAGCTTCGAGGTGAATTCAGGAGTACGACAAGGATGTCTACTTTCGCCATTACTATTTCTTATAGTAATAAATGACATTCTTGTCGGCGCTCTAGATAGTAGAACAGGCGGCATACAATGGGGTTTGCTAGATCGCCTTAAGGACCTCGACTACGCGGATGATATCTGTTTGCTGGCCCACAGACATCAGGAGCTAAAAAACATGTTAAACAATTTGGCAACAGAAAGTAGTCTAGCAGGCTTAAGGCTGAATCCGAACAAAACCAAAGAAATGCGGATAAATGCAAACACACTTGAACGAACTGCGCTGAATAACCGTGACGTGGAACTGGTAGATAAATTCTGCTACCTCGGTAGTATTATTACCGAAAATGGTGGTGCAGAAGAAGACGTCAGTTCCAGAATAAATAAAGCACGAAGCGCATATGCATGCTTGTTCCGCATATGGAGATCAACGGAGATCTCAACTAACACCAAATTGCGGCTGTTCAACTCCAACGTTAAGGCAGTTCTTTTGTACGGTTGCGAAACATGGAAAGTCACCCAATTCATCACAGGGCGCCTACAAGTCTTCATCAACAGATGCCTGCGTCGTATCCTAAAAATCCGCTGGCAAGATAGAATTTCAAATGAAGAGCTATGGCGCCGTGCCGGCCAAGAAAGGATAGACGACCAAATCAGGCGAAGGAAATGGAATTGGGTTGGCCACACCTTGCGACGCGATAACGAAAACCTAGCCAAACAGGCCCTTGACTGGAACCCGCAAGGATCCCGTCGAGTTGGAAGACCTAGAACAACGTGGAGGAGGACCCTACTAGCAGAGGCCGCAACTACTGGGAGATCCTGGTCAGAGCTGAGAGCTGTCGCGCAAAACAGAGTCCGCTGGAGGGCAACTGTTTCCGCCCTATGTCCCATGAGGGATTAAAGGGGCACAAAGAAGAAGAAGAAGTAAACGCTAATGCGAAGCAGATTGAACTAATTGGGTCACTCGTAAAGATATTAAACAAAAGCAGCGAGTTCACTGCGCCCTGTTGCAAACCGTTTTTAATATCAAATACCTTTCCTGATGTGAAGTTCCCACTTTTAACGATGAACTTCTTCTTGGAAATCATATTATAGATCAAGTATAGCAAAGGTCCGGTCATCCCGTATCTGACTAGTTTGTAGAGAAGACCACACTGTATCGAACGCCTGCACGTAGTCGATCAACCATGCTTCGGTACACTGGCCTACCAATTTCGACGCGGCATGTATGGTGTCATGTCCCGCAATGAAGCCGAATTGGTTATCGGGAATTATATTCTTTTTCTCAACCCATTGGGACAATGATCTATTAATTACTGCTTCAAAAACTTTACTGATATTCGGGAGCAGACTTATTGACCGAAGATTAGCAGGGTTACTTTTCTCTTTAGCCTTTTTGGGTATTAGGTACACCACTGCCGTCTTCCAGTGTCCTGGAAAATGGGCGTTGTTTAACGCGTTGTTAAACAGAGTGGTATATATGTCTATGGCCACCAGGGGCAAATGTTTCAGCACGATGTTTGGAACACCGTCCACCCCAGACGACTTCTTATTGTTTAGACGGCGAAATTTTAGCAGGAGATCAGTTTTCGTAATGAGAAGAGAGTTTGCTTGTGCCTCAGGAATATTGTTCGCTGGGCAGTCTTCACGTCTTCGGTTTTCCAGACCTCGATCTCATTAGTTATTCTGAAATGGATCAGCAGGGCCCTATTTTCAAGGTCAACATTCGGCCGAACGTGTTCACCGAATAAATTCCCTGGTAGTAGGCCCCCACTAAATCCACTTTCTCCTGCTCGTCCTTTACACAATAATTATCGTCGACAATACAGTGGTGGTAGCACGTAAGTTGTTTCAATCGACTTCTTCATACAAAAATTCAAGTATTACAAAAATTTTTGTATGAAGAGGTCGATTGAAACAACTTACGTGCTACCACCCCTGGTTTCTTCGGGATCTAGGAGATCGAGTGTAGAGATGAGTAGTTTCAGTGTAATATAGCGTATACGAAACCTAGCGCTGAGTGCAGTGGGCTTATTCGTATTGCATACAACGTAAGCCTTTTGATTCCACATAGTTCAAAAACTCCACGGCCCAATTGCCATAATTTTCTTTTTCTACCCTAAATTTCAGGTTGCTTTGCAGAATCCTAAACCATTGGCAACAGAAACTGTAGTCGACAAGATCAATTCCAGTAACCAACCAATTTTCATATTTCAGGCGCTTCATACAGATCTCAGCTGAGTGTACAAATTCTAAAGCTAAGCGAAAGAGGGGAGTTATCCAAGCTGAAAGACAAATGGTGGCTAAATGAAGAGAAATGCCCAAGCGTAGAGAAGCAGGACAGTGCAGAATTGAGTATAGAACAAGTTGGAGGTGTTTTCCTCGTCCTAGGCTGTGGCCTGTTTGTTGCATTTATACTGGGCATTGGTGAATTTTTATGGAATATTCAAAGAGTCGCTGTCGAGGATAAGGTTACTGCAAATTAACACAATTTTATTCCTTTAAAAAACTTCATCATTTTCTAGGTAACACCGTGGGAGGCCTTCAAGTCAGAAATTTTATTCGCAGTTAAATTTTGGATAGCAAAAAAACCTGTGCATTGTGCGGCTAGTGAAACATCGCAAGCTGGATCTAGACGTTCATCAGCGAATACAAATAAGGAGAATTCAGAAAAATGCATTTCGGAAAGAAATTCGGAAAATTTGAAGCTAGAAAGAAGTTCGATTAATCTAACTTTGGAAGGAAATTCGGAGAAATTAGTTGCAGAAAGGGATTCGGATAAGTAGAGATGGTCAAAAAGGTAACAAAAATGCATTTACAGTATTTATAAAGTAGTAACAAAAGATACAAATAAATCAATATTATTTTGCCATTGGTTATTTTGGTGAAAATACCGAAAGTCTTTTCCCTTTTCAGCAAACTGGTTGGTACCACAATTGCTGCTTCTAGACAGATGAAAGCATAGCTCCGTCTGGATAAAGCGTCTGTCTAGTTTATTGCGCACAAAGCCATGATCCTCGAAATCCACAAAAAGAATAATCCGATTTATAGTAACGACATCATCTGTATTGTCATTTCCAAAATAAATTGGACTTGGTTCAAAGGGACTTTGTAGCTCTGACTGCCGCTTGGCTGTCAGGTGGAATAAAAATCTGCTTGTTAGTACAAGACCTTATCAAGTTTTTCATAGGAGCATGCCAATAAAGCGCACACTTCTCTTCGAAAGGTAGTAGGTGAAGTGCTCTGTAGTTAGTAAAGTTCTATTCTATATATCTCCAGGGCTTTTAACAGAGTATGGCAACAATGGTATTGGTATCGAATTAGTTCTATAGAACTAGAGTCAGAATTTTCTTTCTGGATGGCGGATGTAAGTGGTGGCTTGATAAGATGCAAACCGGTCTGGTGGCATCAGCGGTTTTTGCGTCTCTATTGCAAGGTGAACTAATTGACAATACTAGTTTAGACCACTTGTATAGAGGCCCACGTCTGGACGTAGAAATTCATTAAGTTCTCGTAGTGACATGCCAGTGTGAGCGCTCGGTTGAGCCCTACGTCCCGGTATCCACACTTCCCTCTGTTTTGGTTTGGTGGGAAGGTTACTGAGCCTGGTGCGATGCCACCATACCGTGGTCCAGTATGTTGCCATGGGCCTTGTGATGAAACAAAACATAGTTCAACAATACATAATTCCTGCACGGTATCTCACGATATCCTGCATTTTTCCCTGCGCAATAACTCGAAAAAAAACATCGACTTACTTGAAGCGTTCGAAGCGTATTCCGATTCGATTTTATTCTACTCGATTTGTGGATCACATTGGATTGCTTCATCTAGCCGAGAAATATAAAAAATGATGGAAATTTTTCGTGATTGTAGCTAGCGACATCGCCCTAATTATGTTCACCCGCCACCCGCACTTTCGCAGCGAGAGCCCGCGTGGCCGTAGTTGTCGCTGTAATTGTGGCTCCAATTGTGGTTAGACAGTATTGCTCAGGACGAATTCATGTCGTCTCATTTCGGTGTTTTTCTTTCTCTCAGTGAAAAATACATTGGCGTGCATCTGCTAACGTAAAAGATGCACCAGAACATTTTTGCGTGCCAGAAAAATTTTCATACACACTTCTGGCACGCGTGTCGTAGGTTCGCCCTCTTGATCCAATATCATTTTGGGGCTTTATTGCTTGCGTAAACTTATAATGGGGATGGGCAGCAGGTACTATATAAATATTAAGAAGCGGAAGGCAAGGTTAGGAGGACAACTGTCTGCTACATGCCAACAAAACATCCCAGAAATCAGACCAAAGCATGACCAAGATCTCAATTACACTACGCATTAATCAACAGGTATGTAGTTGAACTATCAGCGTCAACAATTTCAAACTCAACTTAATTCGCAGCTAGTGAGTTTGTAGAATGGCAAGTGGTTATAGCATAGTGTCCACTTTTATGTTATGTCATAAATAACGTTCAAATTTCACTTAGCGTCTGGCTATACGAAATTGAAAGTCCCACTTTCATTGCCAATTTAAATTCCTGCATTTAAATTGGCAATGAAAGTGGGACTTTCAATTTCGTATAGCCAGACGCTAAGTAAAGTGGACACTATGCTATAACCATTTGCCATTCTACAAACTCACTAGCTGCGAATTATTTCCAATTCAGAATTATCCACGTCTGGCTGAAATAGAATTGAAATGACGAAAGGAGTCATGGCGTACATATTCTTGTGCACTCCCAACATTTTTCAGATCGTACGATTTTCGATGAATGAAATTTTCACAATTTTCACCGAAAAAAAAAGACACGGATCGAAATGAGTTGTGATCTTCGTTTTTTGTGCGAATTTCCCGCTCTTTGGATCATCTTAGAAAAACTAAAATATTTAAAACAGGGGAAAAGTGTCGCCATGTCGTGTCGTGCTGAGATCGTTTTCCAACGATATATAATTTTAGAACATGCTCGCCTCAGTCTACTGATAGCGTTCGCCTGGACAAGTGTAGACTGAAGTTTTGAGTTCGAAAATGTCGAAAGTTTCCTAAAATGAAGGCCCCATTGTTGCTACTAATCTTGCTGTCGGCTAACCTAGTTGTAGCACGCGATATTTATATAGGTAAGTAGGTGATTAAGTGACTTTGTTGCCATATGGTTTAATGTTTACTTTTACACACACACAGGAGCAATATTTTTCGAGGATGAAGAGCATCTAAGCAAGAATTTCACTAAATATGTAAACGATGAATTTTACGGATTGCAGTTTATTTTTGGTGCGCAATTTGTGCCCAGAGTACGCTATGCCATTTCCGATGATAGCTCAATTCTTGAGAAACTAGGTATGTGATTTCAAAATAATATTATTAAATATAGAAATATTTATCAATTTTTCACATTTAATTTATTTTAGTTTGCGAATTACTGAGTGATGGTGTTGTTGCTATTTTTGGACCAAGTTCAAAGACATCCAACGGTATAGACTAAATATTTAAGAGCTACATTGAAAGTGTGTTTAGTAAACATTTTTTTTTGTTTGTTTGTTGTTGTCGATGTTGTTGTTGTCGTTGTTGTTGTTTAGGCGAGATTGTGTCATCAATATGCAACACTTATGGTATTCCCCATTTGCTGTACGATTATAATCGGGAAGAGACATTGGCTGAAAAAATGGAAAGATCCATGACGCTGAATGTTTATCCGGAAAATTTGAGGCTAGCTAAAATATATTCGAGTATTGTGCAGAGTTTGGATTGGTTGCCGTATACGATCATTTATGATTCACAGGAAGGTAAGGTATTTGAAGATGTAATTTTGCTTTATTTTGTAGTGTCAACCATCTTCATTCACGATGTTCATTTTCTCGTTTCTGGAATTTAGTTTTTCCAGTAGATTATTATATATAATTATATATATTGTCCGATTTTCCTTCGTAGTGCTTAAAACGTAATAATTAGTTCAGTTCAGCTTGCTAGCTCTTGAACTGGTATCCAAACTAGTTTGTTTTTTTTTTCTAATTGACTGTGCGTCAGTCAGTTGCTATTGCGTGATTTATTTTCACAGCTCAACAGCTCTCAAACCCGGCAAAATTGTGATGAATTGCAATTGTGTAATCCCAATAAAACTCTGAGAGATGAAAACGCGTTTCTTTTGAAATCGGTATCAGCAAGCAGTACTCTAAAGCCCGGTACCCACTTGTTGCAAACCGGCGTTTCGTATCACCGTTCTTTAAATTTTTTTCTAAAAAAATTGCAACGCTTCGTTTCAAAATGTGCGAAATGATACAATCCAAACCCGATCTCTCATTTAGCGGTTTTTCTCCGTCACATCAAAAGAATGATACGATACGCTTTAGGAGGAAGTGTGGACGGGCATGCGCGTATCCTGTTCATCGTCACTTCAAATCACACACTGACCAGATAACCGTATCGCGCTCCCGCATCAAACATGATACACGCTGGATGATTCGAAACGCAGTGATGATACACGAAAAATTTGGGTTCCTGTTTTATTCGCATCAATCAACAATTGAAACGATACAGGGATACGAAACGCCGGTTTGCAACAAGTGGGTACCGGGCTTAAGTGATCTGTGGGCTGCATGACGGCTCTCTAGCCTTGCTAAATACGACCCGATGGACGTTATTATTCATACTAGGAAGGGTGGTGAGAAAGAATTTCTTTCCGGCCTCATCCACCGCTTCACCCTTCTTGAAAAGATCGAAATTGGGCTCGAACCGGTAAAAGTTCGGGAATTTTTCCCGAATCCCATGCGTTGTCGCAAGTGTCAACGTATTGGGCACACCACTGTTCGCTGCTCTGGCAATGAATGAATCCCCTCATGAGGCTAGCCACCTACCCCCCCCCCCCCCCCCCCTTCATCAAGAGAATTGTGAAGTTGACTCACACACATCCGGAGCAAATGACTGCCCAAAATATACGGAAGCCAAGGAAGTCCAAAAATGACAAGACAAAATGCAAGTGCTCCAGGTATGAAGCTAGCCAGCGCTACAAGCATTTAATGCTTACCTCTACTCACCTCAATATTTCGCACTCTTCTGCTATAAGAAATGCTACCCTTGCAACACCTATAGTATCCAACTGTCAATCCTCCCCCACCCATTCTGGCAAACCCACTTCCCTTGATTTATTTCAAGCCTCTACGAAACCTCCAGTATCCTCGCAAAACGTCGCTCAACCTTACGCTACTCATTCTAAAAACTTACCGACTACCATTCCACTTGCCGACAACTCACCTCTCATACCCTACACCACTCTCACTCGCTTACAACTCTTAACACCTGATCAAACTCTAACTTAACTCCTTGCACATTTTCTAATTTTGTCGAGCCTGCCTTTCCTACACCATACTCAACAATTCAAAAAGAAGCTATCTGAATACGACTGTGCTGCCTCCTCCGCACCTTCTAAAGGCATATCACGCCAAAAGAAAAAAAAACATACATAGCGCAAAATCAACCCAAACCCCACTTTTTCATCTTTTACTTTTTCACTATGATCTCGATAAAAAATCTTATATGCGTTCAATGGAATACTCGCGGCTTTTACAATAATCTTCCCTGCCTTCAAATCTTATTGCGTCCTTACAAACCGCACATAGTCCTACTACAGGAAATTAGTTACAGTCCCGTCATTATAAGTTCGAACTCCTTGCTTTGACAAGAACTAAAAACAGATCCTGGCAGATCTGTCGTCGTCACCCTGCCAAGTCTAATTTCCTGAGGTTTCGCCTGGATTCAGCTAACCAGTTCGCGAAATTAAAAGTTGATAAAAATTTCATATTCCTCATCCTCAACTTCCTCAGTCACAGGTCCAGGTCCATCCAAGTACGGGTTAATGGTTTCCTTTAGCCCGTCATGCGGCTACAGAATGGAACTACACAAGGCTCTTTGCTTTCATGTGCGCTTTTCAATTTGTACACCATCTACCTTCCTCTGATTTTCTGACGAAGCAATATTCTCAAAGGACAAATCCGACCCCTCTTAACCAATTAAAATTTTAGGCCTACAAAATGGACTAGGCCTAGTTCCACAAAATGGACAGAACGGACTTTTTCGGTGAATATCCTACACTTTCATCTTTACTAGAACTCGTTCAGAACCATAATAGCCCTCTTTTGGACTTCTCAGATCTCTAGATATCACTGACTCAGTTTAATTATCCTCACGCCTCAGCGCCTTTTGGATCTATAGTCCGTTTGCGCTGGATTTGGTCGGTTGTATCGCCTATTATAATAATAAAAATAATCAATTTTCACACGCAGGTTTAGCGCGTCTTCAAGAGGTCCTCCATCTAAGATCAGTAGGAAAAACTTCTGTTAAAGTACGCAGTATAGAAGCCGATACTGAATTCAACGTAATGTGGAAAGAAGTGAAAGAGACCGCTGAACGTCGTATAATCCTAGATTGCTCCCCGAATATTATACTGGATGTCCTGCGAGCTGCAAAAGAGTTCAATATGACCACGTTTGAAAATGTAGTCAGGGAGAACTATTGATATAAATCAGTGCATACTAAATAACGTTGTCATTTCAGCGCATTCTTATAACCAACCCCGATTGCTACTGCATCAACTACACCGAGTTCCTTGACCACAATACCGATATTACAATTATTAACCTAGCAGAAGATCTACGCGATACTCGGGACTATGAGGACATACGCACTAGGGCGGATCGATGTGAGAAGGTTTATGTACGAACTTATTGATCTTTTTGGTTTGTGATCATTTAACATTTGAATTTTTTTTAGGAAACAACCCAAATGTTCCTGCTGCATGATGCTGTCATTCTTCTTAGTGAAGCCTTGAGTGCGTTAGTTAGTAAAAAGATTAATCCGAAAATATTGAGACCGCCTTTGCTTAATTGTTATCAGCGTCAGTATTGGGCTGAAGGTCCGCAAATTTTGGAAGAAATGAAAGCTGTGGTGAGTTAAACATACTCGTACAGTGTTCGCTTTACGAGTACATATCAACAATGAGATTAGTAGTAATGTTGTAGTTGTTGGTTCTGTTTAAACTAGCTATTATGACCTAGTAACGGGCAGCTTCATTTTCGTCGTAGCAAGTCCTGCAGGTAGAGAGCCCTTCAACCTTTCCATCCTCTATAGATGGCTATTTAGAGCGTTCAGTAATCAATCCAACATCTTGAAATTTTTTATTTTTTTTTTTATTTTTTTTTTAGAAGATGACCACAATTGCTTAGATTTTGCCAAACTAGACGTAGACATTTATCTTTCGGTTTTTGTTATTAGAGTTCGCTTAAGTATGTGCCCAAATAGGGGAGATCTCTGCTTGAAAGTGTGCCCAAGCTTAGCCCTCTGCTGGATTTTTGAGGCATTCACTCCAGATCCTGGTATATGAAAGCCCCATGTAGTCTATACCTTATATGTGAGCGAAAGGGAGCGTAAACTTTGAGATTTTGGAATAGCTTAAACTCTCCAATTCCCAAAAGTTCTTTAGAGCTACGTTGATACCAATAGCTTGGACTCAATAGATCAGGATCCTATAGTTTGTCAAAAAGCTTGCAGATTGCTCAAGATGCCCCTAACCAGACTCACTAAATCGATGTTTCGATTGAGATGTTCTGTCAGACACATAAGAACGTTGCAACGGTCATCAGTATATTTAGACTGCTCTCACACTCCATCAGAATTTGTATAGTGCAGTGTGCGAACAGCTTTAAAGTCATATTGCTTGTCGTGTAGAATTTGTAATCTCCAAGTAGTAGTTTTATGACTTTATTTGTGTACGAGCCTCTGACAGGGTTGTTCGCGTTACTGAATGTGTGTGGATCGACCTTTATCCGCCTTTTATTTTAGGGCAGATGAACTCTGGCCAGACACAGCCCTGCTACATTCTCTCCATCCATCCAATGGCGCTACAGCCTAAATCGGGCCTTGGCTCTATTAGCCAGTATTGTAGTAATAGTTGTAGACCCAAGGTAAAATGTTTCATCGACTACTTCTAAATTATGTTCGTCGATAGTTATATTTCTTCCCATTCTAAATCTGCCTGTTCTGGATTGTTGCTTCACCTTTGTTCTCTCCACGTTGATGTTCAAGCCTATGTCCTTTGTCGCTCTTTTACATACTGTTCACTGATGCACTTCTCTGGACTGACGTTTTCCTTATCTCCCATTCTAGGTCGAGGCATTGGGACCAGCCTGTCTTGTCGTACTTCGAACCCTTTGGTTACAATATTTTGCATCCTTACTTTCGCCAGTGAGCCATTCGGTGCGTATTTGATCAGTCGTACCAGCTTTCAGGGGACTCCTAATTCCAATAGCATCCTGTACAGCCTCTCCCTGTTTACCGAGTTATATGTCTGTTGAAAGTCGACAAAATATCTGGTATATATCTATGCTCCTTGCCGAGGGGATTTGTTGCTTATTTTGCTTCTTGACAGCTTCACGCACTTCATCCAATGTCGGTAGTTCTAATAGAATATTATCTTAAGGGATTACAATTGCCTCCGCCTATGGGTCGTCGTTTATTATGGGAGTAGGATTCAATAGGTTCTGAAAATATTCTCTCCACCTTTCTTTTATCCTATCACGGTCTGGCAATAAGTTTCCATTTATGTCTCTGCAAATGTCCGTTCTTGGCTGAAATCTATGACTGATCTGGCGAGTTCCTTGATAGACTTGCTTGATTCTCCCTTCATTAAAGTCTTCCTGTATCTGTAGGATCTTCCTGTTTAGATAGTCTCTCTTCTTCTTTCTGCACAGCTTGTCTGCAGCGAAATGGGTTGTGATCTTCGTTTTTTTTGGGAGAATTTTCCGTATCTTCTTAAAAAAAAAACTAAAATATTTAAAACAGGGCAAAACTGTATCGTCGCCATGTCGTGTCGTGCTGAGAGTGTTTTCCAACGACTAGTTCTTCTTTTTAGCTTAAAGTCTTCCATCCTTGCTCTTGTTGGCCTTGCGATGTACTCCCGGTGGCTTTGGCTTCTATCTTCAATTGCGGCTCTACAGTCCTGATCGAACAAGTCAATTCTAGTCTGTCCAGGGGCCCAGGCTAGTGTCTCTTCTGTTGCCTCCTTTATGCTGCTTTTCAGTTTTTCCCATTTGTTGTTGATATTGGGTTGTGCTCCTACTTCTTTTCTCAGGTTTTGAACGACAGAATTTTAATAGTCAAGTTTTAGCTTGTCTTCTTTTGTCATGTTTTAGCTTGTCTATATCGTATTTTAGTTGTGTTGTTCCGTGTAGTTCACTTTGACGAGATAGTGGTCGGAGCCACAGCACGCTCTTCTCATAGTTCTCAGATCCTGTAAACTGGTGGCCCCTATTCTCTGAATCAGGATGTGGTCAATTTGATTATTTCTTACCCCGTCTGGCCTGCTTTGAGGATTCGTGGCGGGCGGGTTTTTACGGTGGAAGGCTGCCGCCCAACCGAGAACCTGCAGGACCAGTCCGGTGTTTGTTTCGTTTTGAGGCGCGAAACACTCGCTTTCACCGTCCTTCGGCTGTTACTCTTGTATTGACAAGAGTATCCAGGGGTCGCCCTATCTAAAGACGACATCTTCGTGGAGGTGGAGGTAGGATTCAGTAGCATAGCGGAAAATCTTAGATAGAGACCTTAAATCGCAGATGGCGCTTCTCAGGACTTGGCTCTTTGATGTACCGCCATCAACAAAGGTCCCTGAGGCCGTTGCAACCATTCGACGTCCCAGAGGTCCCGAGTTCGAATCCCGGCAGCGCCTTCCATAGTCCTTCCCCGCTTCACCAAGCGCATGAGATTCAACTCGTTTCAGGAGGCATAAAACTTCAGCGAGTTGTTCTCGATGCCCCGATGTCAGAGTCGCGAAATGGTTGGCAGTAGGTGGTATAAAAAATATCGCGGATAGGTTGTAAAGTCCCTTCCTTCACTCCTCTCTCTACTTCTCTCTATCTTCCGACTAGAGCTGCTGTTCGACATTGCACTCTATACGAAAAAATAGATTGTCGACAGTACAAAGGGGCTTTCCCTAAGCCTCTCATAATCTATCTAGTCTATCACATAAAAAAAAGACAAGCGTACCTGTGTTGCATACACCGGTTCCATGATATGCATCGAGCTTCCACCAACATCTAATTGCGTAGTCCCGGCATTTAAAGATAACCCAAAAATGTAAGTAACGAGTGTATGATTGTGTTTGTGCTATGTCGAATGCGGCAATACAGAAAACGTGCAAAATAGACCGACATTTGCGTTGCTTGCATTCGAATACACACTTCTATATTGTCTGTCACCGAATGCAATGCTTGTACGCTTGGAAATGCCATCAGTTTCAGTTGCGTGGTTGCATTTCTACGTGTCAAAGTTTATTCAACAAAATCTTCGTGAGCACAAAACACCGATTGATCAAAAATCAGTTGGACTTATGAGTGGACAAAGGTTTCATTTTGGTTGAAAACTGGTTGAGAGCGTGATAATGGTGAAACCGGTTTGAAACTGGGATTGCAAATCGGTCGACTCACGTGCGTAGGGCCTCAATGTTTATGGAATTGTCATTTCCTCACATTATTGCTTTAGTCCGGCGATAACTACTCTATCACGAGAGAAATTGCAATAAAATAAAGAGCGGTGCATTGAGTGAGCGAGAGAAGCGAGCGCAAAGTACTGGAGGGGTGGGCGAACACTGCTGCTTGCAGAATGCTTCGCTGACCTATATGAACTTGTTTACTGCGTAAAAGCTGAACCGAATAATTCGGCCGAATGTTCGGCTCGGTACATTTTTGACCGAATATTCTGCCGAATATCCGTATTCGGTCGAACCTTTATTCGGCGCATCTCTACTTATTACAACATTACAAATACAACTATTATAGTTATTCTTAGTTTTACTTCATTAATACCAAACTATCAACATCTATTTTCAGACCCAACCTGTAAATGGCTTCTTTCGCACAAAACAAATGCAATTCAACGATTTTAACAATCGTGAACAATTTGAAATGATCGAGGAAGGATTAAATTCAAATACAACAAGTGTTTGGGACTCCTTAAACATGGTTATCAAGGTAAGGAAGGAAGGTAGTAAAAAACAACTCGAGTATCCAGATTTAAGTAAGGAAACTTTCATAATTGCTACTCGTATTGGAGAGCCCTATCTTCGGAAAGTGTAGGTGCTTTAATTAATTTAGTTTTATTGTAACTCAATTCATTCTCGTTTACAGTGTACCTCCAAATGGAACAATATTAACAGGAAATGACAGATATGAAGGCTACTCGAAGGACTTAATTGCCAAATTGGCAGAGGCACTTGGATTCCAATTTAAAATTGAAATTGTTGAGGAATATGGACGATTAGATCCAGCTACAAATAGATGGAGTGGAATTATTGGAAAACTTATTAGTAATGTAAATTTATTTTTTTTATAAATATTTTGAATTAGTTCAGTATCCTTTTTGATTATTTTTCTGTTTTTAGGAAGCCCATATTGGAATATGTGACTTGACCATAACGCATGAGCGGCGAGCTGCTGTTGACTTCACAGTACCTTTTATGTCACTTGGAATTGGTATTTTGTTCTATAAAGAAACTCCTGAACCACCAGATCTATTCTCTTTCCTTCAGCCATTTGCTTTAGAGGTTTGGGTTTATATGAAAACGGCGTATTTAATAGTTTCGTTGTTGGTTTTTATAATGGCACGGTAAGAGATTTGCCGTTTTAGGTTGAAGTCTAAATTTAAATGTAATTTCTTAACAGTATTGCGAAAAATGAATGGGAGAACCCTCATCCCTGTGATAGAAAACCAGAGGAGCTGGAGAATCAATGGACTTTTAAAAATACTTGTTGGCTAACTATTGGTTCTCTTATGGGTGCAGGTTGCGATTTTTTACCCAAGTAAGTTTAGTAAAGAGTGTTGGTTATTTTTATTTATGTTATAGGTTTTTATGCCAACTCTTGACCACATGCAAAGCTATGAACCGAAATTTGACTATAAAGTAAAGCTAAGAATAAACGAAATTCTGAAGGCATGCAGCTGGTTAGATTCAGTTTGTGCGAAGACCAGGGAAAGAACCAAACTTCGGTGTATTTTGTTGTTGTGCAGAATTGCTTGAACGTAACCGTCGTTTCCGGATATAGTTAAACAATCGTCAAATCCCGAACCGAACACATATTTCTGGGTTAAGATCTTCTTTTGTCAAAAACTCTTCGATCGTGAGCTTTCAGTTAAAGAAATCTGTCGAACAATTCCTGGATTTCGTTGATTGATTTTTCTATTTCTATTTCTCGTGAGGGACGCCTTAGCGGGCACTGCGACCTACTTTGTTTGGTCTATTGTGCCATACATGTCTTTAGAACCCATCAATACCATCAAAACCAAAATTGCCTAAAACTGATTTAGGGTTCCTGTCTCAAATCTCCGTGGGAGTAGGGAAATCGTGATGGTGGAGGCTCAATCCCTTCCTCGCTGAAGCTTCACACGCGCACAACAAATGCTCCGCAGTTTCGGGAGCTGCCCCGCAGAACCGACAGCTACAATGGGCTACCAGTCCCATTTTGTTTAGATGGTAGTTATGCGAACTGTGGCCCGTCAGGAGCTCTGTTATTATTTTTAGATTCCACCTCCTGAAAATTAAAAGTTTGCCCTGGCTCCTTGTCCGAGCGCCCTGGGTCCTTGTCCAGCTATGAAGAAACAGCTGGTCGACCCAATTTTTGATAGCCGCTCTTACGTGGCAGCTTGCTAAGCTACAGAAGGTTGTCTGCCAGGCTGTCTACAATGATTAGAACCATCTCGGCCCGGAATCAACATCAGAGTGATATTGTTGTTTCCGCTGAGAAATTTCGGAGACGATATCGTCTGCGTAGGCCTGCTTTAAAGCCCCGGTTATTCAGGTCGGCAAGAAGTTCGGCGATCACGATTGACCATAAGAGGGGTGATAGGACGCCCCCTTGTGGACAGCCGGTAGCAGCCATTACCGTAATTGATACGTAAAGGAGCCTTCAGGAGTCTTTAGAGAGACAATGCCATTGGAGTGATCCTTAGACAGAACTTTGTGTAACTTTGTGGAGGGTGGGAGTTTGTCTATTTCTTCGCAGAAGGCTTCCCAAGACCTTTGTTTGTATCTTCTCAAATCTTTGTTATAATTGATGAGAGCTTTCTTGTAGAGGTCACAATTGCCCGAGACCTTAACCCTATTAAATAGTTTTCTGACTTCTCCTATGCCTACAGAAATCATTGTTCCACCCTTTCGGTTGGTGCTTCGAGGTTCTGCAGGGCAGCTACTTTCGAAGGCTGTGATGATCGTTTCCTGCAGATTGGTGGAGACAAGGTCGAGATCGGCCTCAGTAATGGGATTATTATAAACATGGCTGACTCCTAACCTGAGGGCTGTGCGATCAGTCTGTCAGTCTGCCGTGGAATCTGTAGGGACATCATCCTACTACTTCCGTCATTACTTAGCTAAGGAGACTTGCACGAAAACAAAGTTAGCCAAGGCTAAGTAAGAAATCCTTGGTCCTCCACAAGTCTAATAACATCTGGCGGCGGTGGGGCAGGCTTTTCTCCAGGGAGATAGGCCGAGGCTATGACAAGTCTGGGCATTCCTGTGTCTCTGGATAGCACTACTCCCGCCGCTACCAGATCTCTGGATACGAACGGCGACAGAGGAAGGCGGGTTAGTCTCTTCCCCATGAGCGGTGCTGCTCTAGGGCAGTCATGATCGGTAGAGTATATCAGTCTGCCAGCATTAGTACCGAGGCCACATATTCTTCCTCGGTACACCCATGGCTCTTGGATTAGGACCACCTCAAAATTGGCCGAGATAAACCTTTTTTCAAGTATTGCAGAGGGAGCCTTGGCGGAATGAAGGTTTATCTGGACAAGCTTCATATTAGAAGCAGTACTCATTTCCTGAAGAGATTTTCCCCCTCCCCTTTTTGAGAGCCTTTCTAGGCTAGGCAGGTTTTCCCTTGAGGGCTGGAGTGGTGGTTTTAGGGGCCTAGGCGCCTGTAGCGACAAAAGAGGAAGAATTTATTTCCCGAGTTGCTTCCCCGGCGATTCCTCCAGCAGCCCTAGCCTCTTGGCTATATGGTTGTTTGTGTCGGATGGAGAGGCATTGGTCGTTGCCCCAGGCACCTGCAATACCGAGATGGTGGAAGGATTCATTACACCGTTAGAGACCTCCAACCACCAGCCGAGAGAGTGCAGTGGTCACCATACTCACATTGGAGCTTACCTCTGTCATTGCTGGAGCAGTCTCATGCTTCAGATGGTAGCCTGGGGGTGTCTGCTTTGGAGCGGAAATGGTCGCGGTTGCTCGCGAAGTGCTGGCGGTCGCTGAGTTCAGAAGACTCCCTTGCACGGCAATTAATTGATCCGTGATCAGAAGTGTTAGTCGTGAGCACACCCATTCTGGCACTCTCCGCTATTTGGCAGAAGGTCTCGCTTTGAAGTTACTTTAGGCTTCATTATGGGTGCATCGGATTTCTTTGGTGAAGGCTTTTCAGCTGGCTTTCCAGACCTTGTAGCCTGAGCTAGGAAGAACAGTTTTCCTTTCTTCCTCGGGGCCACGCATCTTCACGGGAGTACCCTGCTTCCAAAAGCCGCTTAAAACGTTTGCTGGCTGCGCCAGTCCGGTTTTTAAAAGGAGCTTTAGCCTTTTCGGGTCGCCCCTTCTATGGAGCAGAAGGTGGGCCTCTATGGAGATCTTCTTCTATTGAAGGAGTGATCCCGCGTGCTCCACGGCGGTTCGCGGGCTCAGACTGCCCTCATTGAAGAGGGATCCCGAAAATTCCCCTTCACTGGGGGCATGATCGGCACTCTGCTTTATGGGTTCGCAGGAAATGTCCAACCGGTCTTGTAGGTTGGCCTGTTTGGGGGGCTATTTAAGCTCCAGATGTGGTTGAGGAGCGTTGGGAGGTACTCCATCCTCATTTATTTTATTTTCAGTATTTATATTGATCCCACGAGTTGCACGAGAAAGAACGGTCACCCATGACAGAGCTCCGCCTTCACATGCGAAGGCTAATTTAAACCGGAGGTCGCCTGGTATCCGGAGCCCATCAATAGTAGCACACTCACGCAGTACCATTAATCCCTTCAGCACGATTGTTTTCACGTTGGGATTGCGTGCATCTATCTTAGTCAGAGCACCCTTACGGGGCCACCCAAGCCTCACCACCGCGATAAGGTGTAGTTACGTCGGCGAAGCACCCATTCACCTTGTAAGTCCAGAAAAATACCACGTCCACTATTATCTTTTAACAATTTACATTTTCCTTTTCTATTTACTCTTTACTTTTCGGAATGATCTCTAAACCAAGAAAACCATTTCAAAATTAATAAACTAACTTAAACTTCTATTTTAGATCTGGAACTTTGCGTTTAGTATGCGGCATGTGGTGGTTCTTCGCATTGATGATGCTCAACTCCTACACAGCAAACTTAGCTGCCTTTTTAACATCATCGAGAAGTGAATCATCATTTCAAAGCCTGCAAGATTTGGCTGCTTCGCCAAAAATCAAATTTGGCACAATTCGCTCTGGAAGTACAAGAGTTTTCTTTAAGGTTACTACTTTTTACCTTTTGTTAATTTTCTGTTGTATATATTTTTGAATATCCCTTTTAGTCCTCCAATGATTCCCTTTATCGCTCGATATATTCTAAAATGGAAACTGCTACGCCATCTGTCTACACATCTAATAACAACGAAGGTCTAGACAGAGTCAGGAAAGGAAAGGGTAAATACGCGTTCTTAATGGAAACAACTAGTATGCAGTACTTGAAGGAGAGAAATTGTGATGTGAGAGACGTTGGATCGCCAATCGGAGAGAAGCATTATGGGATCGCAGTGCCTTTAGGTAAATTTTGTTTGGTGTCTTATTTCTTTGGACTGAAAAAGAGGGTGAGGTAGCGTAATTTCAGTGTAATCATGTAATGCTGAAAAATAATTCTCATCCTAGCGTTTATACTTGGCTATGTTCAAAAATACCGACTTTGGAGAATTATTCCATTGTTCTATTGTTGAATGAATTTTTTTCAATATAGCGTATACGAAAACGGGCGCTGAGTGCAGTGAGCTTATTCTTACTGCACACTACCTAAGCCTTTTGATTTCACATAGTGCAAGAACTCCACAGCCCAATTGCCACAAATTTCTAACCTAAATTTCAGGTTGCTTTGCAGAACCCAAAACTAGGGCTACAATCACCTAAATTGCCGAGGCCGGACAAACTCTACAAAAACTCCGACCATTTGGGTGAAATTGAGTTTTTTCCTCGGACAGCGGGACAAAAATTTAAAACGAAAATAGTTTTTTGGCCAGTTAAAATCCAATCGTCTTATCGAATCGATAACCAACTATATGTTCGACTACCAGTGAAAGGCTAGCAACCCTTTTAGTCCAATCAATCTACGAATTCACAATGGTAATTCTCCAGACAATTGAAGGCAGGAAACAAAAAATATGAGCGTGTAGAACAATTAATTTGAAGAAAGATAGCGTTTTTTTCGGAAATTCATTGGCGAACCTAACCTAAAAAATTCGTGAAAGTAAAAACAACGGTTTTTCGCTAATAAAACAAAAAGTTGAGCTCGATTCCGAAAAAGTTAAATGAGAAAGTTGTAGGTATTAAAGTTATCTTTCGATTGATGTGTTATGAAACATTGATTAGGGCCTTATTTATGGAGAAAAACGCAAAAAACCCTTAAAAATGGCGTGTTTTTCATTTATTTTTTACTGTTTAGTAAAGAAACCTAGAAACTTTTTAGTTGGTAAAAATATTGCTGTTAGCTATCTCAAAGTTCACATTTTTTTGGAGCGAAATCTTTAAAAATATTCGTGAAATTCCTATTTTTGTAAAAGTATTTTCTCGAAATCGTTCGTCTACATCTCCCCGATATCGTAGAGCATTTTTCCGAAGCCCTATTTCTTCGTTAAGAGTTGCACTATCATAAACAATGGGCGCATCCAGCGCACTCAGCGGAAAAGCCGCTTAGCTGAACAGCACAGCGTAAAAACTTGGAAAACTCACTTTTCTTAGCGCGTTGAACATGCTATTTTTTCGGTAATCGTATAGAAATGACGTACATTTAATATTGAAAATCAAAAATTGCAAAAAAAATATTAATACTTACATTGAAAATCAAAAATTGTAAAGAAATAATAATTGGTCAAAGTATGCCATTTTCTGTCGACAATTAATCGCACTGTAATTAAAGTTATAGGTCTGTTCCTGTACTTTTCCTGTAAAAATTTGTTTGGCAAAAACTTAGTGAATGGTGGGGATAATTTTGTCAAAAATTCAGAAAGTAAAGAAACACGTTTTGGGCAATTTCTTGCAAATCAAGAAGAAGATAACATAAATGTCGATTGTCTATGTGTATGCCGCTTTTCAAGATACCCACACACATAAACAAAATGTCAATTGACACCTTTTGACAATTTGCAAGAAATCGCCGGACCGAAAACCTCCTGCAAATTCCTGCAAGAGGGGAAGTGAAAATTTCCCCGCTTTTTCTTGCATGAGAAAGTAAAGAAACACAAATTGGGAAAATTTTTGTCCCGCGTGATCCCACATTCGAGTTCAGGAACAGACTTTATATCTAAAATCGTGAAGAAAAGTGTTGCTAACTAGAAAAGTATCACTTTTCTTTACGATTTTTGATTAAACAATGTACGTCATTTCTATACGATTCCCGAAAAATTCAATTCACTACCGCTGAGTTGCTTAGCATAAAATTTTTACGCTGAGAAATTTGCCAGCCGGTGAGCTAAGCTACTTAGCTCAGCTAGCCATCCAACGAGCTCAGCGCTTAGCCGCTGCTCAGCTGTTGAGTGCGCTGGATGCGCCCAATTATTTAAAATTTGAATTTTTAAATTTTATATACCAAAAATGCCACCGCAAAAAAGGCAACATTTTGAGGTTAGGTTTTTTGGGTGCAAAACAAGTTATAAAGTTGTAGGTTTTCAAATTATCTTTTGATTGATGGGTAAAAATTCTACGGCCGTCATATCCCCCTTAAAAAGCCAAGCGGCCGTGATTCGCCCGCCATAAGCCCATTTTTTATTTTTACTCGGGTACGTTTGATAATTGAATTGTCACTAGAACTTTCAAATACTAAAACGAGTGTTAACGAGTTTTAACTAAGATTTGTTTTTATTGATTGCTTATCATTGATCGGGTCACCGTTGACACAAAAAGTGTTCGGGTTTTAGCCCCCCTTCCGGACGGCGCCCGAATGCCCTCCAAACTAGGACAAACCCGGACAGATGGCAGCCCTACCCAAAACCATTGCGAACAGAAACTGTAGTCGACAAGATAAATTCCAGTAACCAACCAATTTTCATATTTCAGGCGCTTCATACAGATCACAGCTGAGTGTTCAAATCTTAAAACTAAGCGAAAGAGGGGAGTTATCCAAGCTGAAAGACAAATGGTGGCTAAATGAAGAGAAATGTCCAAGTGTAGAGAAGCAAGACAGTGCAGAATTGAGTATAGAACAAGTTGGAGGTGTTTTCCTCGTCCTAGGCTGTGGCCTGTTTGTTGCATTTATCATGGGCATTGGTGAATTTTTATGGAATATTCAAAGAATCGCTGTCGAGGATAAGGTTACTATAAATCCTTATATATATTCCTTTAAATAACTTCATCATTTTCTAGGTGGCACCGTGGGAGGCCTTCAAGTCAGAACTTTTATTTGCAGTTAAATTTTGGATAGCAAAAAAACCTGTGCATTGTGCGGCTAGTGAAACATCGCAAGCCGGATCTAGACGTTCATCAGCGAACACAAATAAGGAGAATTCAGAAAAATGCATTTCGGAAAGAAATTCGGATAATTTGAAGCTAGAAAGAAGCTCGATTAATGTAACTTTGGAAAGAAATTCGGAGAAATTAGTTGCAGAAAGGGATTCGGATAAGTAGATTTGGTCAAAAGGTGCAAAGGTAACAAAAATGCATTTAAAATATTTATAAAGTGGTAACAAAGAAAATACAAATAAATAAATATTATTTTTCTGTTTGTTATTTTGGTGGAAATACCGAAAGTCTTTTCCGTTTTCAGCAATTTGATCGATGCCCAATCGCTACTTCCATACAGATGAAAATAATACCAGAGCTCTGTCTGGACAAGGCGTGATCGCTGGAGACCTTTGGATTGATAGTAACCAAGTCATGATGCGTGCATAAGCATTCCCAAATTAATTAGGACTTGGTTCT
This sequence comes from Thereva unica, assembly GCA_949987705.1. NCBI lineage: Eukaryota > Metazoa > Arthropoda > Insecta > Diptera > Therevidae > Thereva > Thereva unica. Next base: position 22,786,880 of record OX465285.1, on the reverse strand, counting down.
AAGGTGGAACAAAGATCTGCTTGTTAGCATAAGTTTCTTAAGTTTTTTATAGGTCAAAATTACGTAAACTTCTGCTTGGAAGGCAGTAGATAGGACCTTTGGTTGGTTAGGTAGATGTCTCCAAGGCTTTTAACAGAGTATGGCATCAATGGTATTGGTATTGACTTACTTCGACTTCGTGGCTTGACAAGGTGCAAAATCATTGGTAATTGTAGCTTTTGCGTATATTTCGAAAGTTTGAGCCATTTGCATTTTGAAGGCGATACAATAAATTGGATAAATAATACCTTTTTTGTGTTTCATTGACCAATTCCCGGTACTTTCTTAACATAGTAGTACTGCGAATTTCGCATACAAAGGAGCTGAGCGGCTCCTGCTAATAGGGTTCTCATACACGTTGTTCTAGTACTTCCAATTCGATGGGTTCTTTGCGGATTTCAGTCGGATCCAATTCCGTTTCCTTCACCTGAGTTGGTCGTCTATTCTTTATTGGCCAGCACGGTGCCACAGTTCTTCATTTGTGATTCTATCTTGTAAACGGATTTTTAGGATATGGCGTAGGCATCTGTTGATGAGAAATTGTAGGCGCCTTGTGATGAATTGGGTGACTTTCCATGTTTCGCAACCATACAAAAGAACTGCCTTAACGTTGGAGTTGAAGAGGCTCAATTTGTTGTTAATTGAGATCTCCGCTGATCCCTTACGCTGAACAGACATGCATATGCGCGTCGTGCTTTATTTACACTGGAACTGACATCTGTGTCTGTAGGCCGCCAAATAGATATCATCCGCGTAGTCAGGATGTTTAAGGCGGTCTAGCAATCCCCGTTGTATACCGCCTACCTAGAACGGCGACAACAATGTCAAGGATTACTATAAGAAAAAATAGGCATCCTTGTCGTACGCCTGAGTTCGCTTCAAAGCTGTCGGATAACTTTCCATTGTGAAAACTCTGCATATGGAATTGTGGTATAGGGCTTTTATTAAATCTATCATTTTCTTTGGCAATCCATAGTGCTCATAGTTTGCGCAAGGTAAAGGGGGGGGGGTAATTCAGTAGACCGCTCCACTATGATTCTCAAGGTGTTAATATGACGCTTCTCTTTACCTCCCGGTGTAGTTGGGAGTATTCCCGTTCAAGTTGGTGACGTATTTCCGGGTCGCTTGTAGAGCTCACGTCATTTTTTAGGGCCCTTCTGCGTTCTATTTTTTGCCAGGTTGCGTCCGAGATCCAGTGTTGCCAGTTTCTTGGACATAACCGATGCTTATTTTCGCTGCTGTGCCCTTTCAATATTATTTTCTTCAGGAAATCTTTGTTGGCTTAAGATTTGTTATAGTTTCCCAACAAATTCTCGCCTTTTAATGCTGTCCCGCAGAAGGTCTACGGTTTATGGCATCGCATTGGACGTTTCTGATTGCGGCGATTTTAAGGTAGATAGTTGATACAACCAAATGGTGTTCGCTTCCCTAAAGCTCCTGACATTCTCCATCTGCGGCTGACGGCTTCGTGATCTATCTGATTTCTCGTTCTACCATCGGGCGATACTCAAGTCTCCTTGTGTATCTTCTTGTGACAAAAATAGGTTCCACCTACCATGTGTTGGTGTGAACTACAAAAGTCAACGAAAAGCTCACCGTTGCTGTTAGTGCCCTGCCCTATGCCTTGATTTCCAATTATGTGTTCAAGGCCAGTGTTGTTAGGACCGATCTATGCGTTTAAGTCACCTATCAAAATAATGATGTCTCTCTTTGGAATAAAGCGTAAAACCTCATTCAGTCGCATATAGAACTCTTCCTTGATGTCGTCGTTTGCGTCTTCAGTTGGAGCGTAGCCTTGGACTACCGTAGTACTTCTTAGTCTGGTAGGCAGGAGCAAGGTAGTAATCTTCTTAGAAACTGGTGACCAGCTAATGAGGCTGGATCTGGCTTCTTTGGTGAGTATTACGCCAACGCCACTCCTACGAGTTTCAGTTTCGTTTCTGCCAGACTCACCGTCTGGGTAGATATGTTCCCTGCGTCGTGCCATGATCTTGTTTTTATATCGATTCATCTCGTTGAGCATTTCATCCAGCCGTCCACCAGCTTGCAGTGTTCTCACATTCCATAATCCCATTCGTGACTTGGTTTGAAAATCAAAGGTCGTCGTCATGTTGTCCATCCGGTTACAAGGCATTGTTTTCCGGTTCGTAGCAATGGTGTTCTTTATGGGAGCGGGTTGCTAACCCTCAGCCCAACCGACTTAAAATTTTGTTTGTGGCGCAGAAAACTCGACATTCTATCGTCTCTTGTCAGTTCCGCCCGAAGAAGTACCGCAGCGGGCACCGGGTGGAGCTGGAATTAGGACTTGTTAACAGATCTGCTAGGTGTTTGTCTGCAGTGAATCTTCTCGGGTTTTGATAGAAGTGACAAATCCTACCTTCCAAGGTCTTTGCTAGCCGTCCTCCCACCATATACCAGCCACAAATTCCACGGAAAAGGGGCGAAGGGTATTCGGTTTGCTACACATCCAAGAGTTCAAGCGCAAGGTTCATCGCATCCGCCTTCCTCTAAACTCCTATTAACCTATCGTAGTATTTAATCGTTCTTCCGAACTTAACTTATTAGACATTGCACTATGTTCTGAACGACATGCCACGTTGATATGGTACAGAGGTTGATTCCTAAGCTTAAGCAAGCTTTAATCGAAAAAAATATATGGAAAATGGAAGATTTCGTTGTCGGCACGCAAAGGCAGCAAAATCTGTTTCACTCCACAAATTGAGTGATTTGATTGCGGCTGTGCATAATAGTATAAGCGAAGACCAAAGAAACGCGAAGGAAAATTCATGCAAAAAGTTTAAACAACAGAAACGAGGAAAGGGGTGTGTCGACACATTGGAAGGGTAGTTAAGATGCAGCGGGATAACGATGCTGGTGGTTTTTGTGTTCGTAGTTCAGGATCTATTAATTGACTTACAATTTGCAAGGTTTTTATATTTCACAATCCAAAAACACTTCAAATAAGTCATAGAGAATAACAAAAATTTAAACGTTTAACAAACAATTCCTGGTATTTGCTGATTCCCTCTCAAATAAGCTTTTCCACTAAAACAACTCGAGCAAAGCATTGCAAAACACGAAGTGATCCTCTGCGCACTGAAATTAACTCAACGATCACGGGTTAAATCCATTAGGAAAGTCTGCAGTTTGCGTGAATGAAAATCGTACACAATTTTCCCCCGAAAAAAAAACCAAAACAGAAGCGCTCCTCCAACATGTGGTGGGGCTCGTTTTTGGGTGGAATTCCTGCTCTTTGGATCTTCTGTAAAAAAATTCTCGAAAATACTTAAAACACGGGAAAACTATTTCGGCCACGTCGGCCCGAGAGAGTTTTACCAACGAATATAATTTTAGAACATTCGCAATTTTCAGTCGACTGATAGCACTCGACTGGAAAAGTGTAGACTTTTCTTTTTTCGTAACTATGGATATGAAGTCGACAAGATGAAGATCGTGCTCTTTTTAGTATTTCTGTCCTGCGCTAGTTTAGTCAGAACTGGACAGATTAATGTAGGTAAGTACCTTGTGCAATTTAAATCCTTAATATTTAGATTTGAAATATTTTTTCATTACATCCAGGAGCAATATTTTTCGAGGAAGAAGAAGATCTTAGTCTGAACTTCGCTGGATACATAGCCCGAGCCAATTATGAGCTGCAGTCGATACAAATACGGCTAGAGCCAAAGATACGCTATGCTATTTCCGATGACAGTATGATTCTTGAGAAACTGGGTAAGTATAAAATATTAATTTTAAAAAATATAACTCAACCATTTTTTCCTAGTTTGTGAGTTGTTGAATGATGGCGTTGCTGCTATTTTTGGACCAAGTTCAAAGACATCAAACGGTAGACAAAATATTTGAGATCACATTGAAGTGTTTTGTAAACATATTTTGGTTTTTTATTTATTAGTCGAAATTGTGTCATCCATTTGCAACACGTACGGAATTCCCCATTTGCTGTTCGATGTTAGCCGAGAGGAGGCTGTTGAGTATAAGCTGGAAAGAGCCATGACACTGAATGTTTATCCTGACGTTCTTAGCTTGTCGAGGATGTTTGCTAGTATTATCCAGAGCCATATTGATTGGATTTCGTATACGATTATTTATGATTCACAAGAAGGTAAGTCGAAGTGATTTGATAGTGAAGAATGTGTTCTAGAACAAGGGTGGGCAATCTTTTTATAACATGGCCCAGAATAAATTTTACCTTTTTTCCGCGGGCTGTAGTCGTCAATTGACGCCTTTTTGTGTAATTTTTATAAAGTTGAGCCGGAATTGTCCGAGGCAGTACATTTGTCCCTTACAATATGGTAAATTGTACTGAGGCCTCAAATTGTTGAAATTTCCCGGTTTAAAAAAAATTTGGTGTATCGATATAAATGAGGTGAATACATAATGGAGAGACAAGGGTTTCTTCTTTCTTACTTCTCTTGCAGCAGTAAAATGTCCAATTTGAGCAGAGGCGAATTGAGTTTGTAAATACGAACTGGAGAGACTTCTTTGGCAAAGGTTTATTTTGTTTTAACAGAAGCATTTCATTCTAGTTTGATTGTTGTTTCTATACCAGTCGAATAAGTGTTCCTTGTGAAGACAACTCGGATGACAGTATACTAGCCTCAAGTTTAAGATTAGTAAGGTACTGGCGCCCCTCGCAAGGAAAAGAGGGACGGACCTTCCTCGGTTCACCTTTCCTTGATGGATTAAGTGAGCTGCAAACACCGTTTGAAATGGCCTGAATTTTGTTCCAATACTAGAATGGCATCATCATGGGCCGAATGGTGTACCTAAGTGGGCTCTTTAGTGGGGGATCAGCCATTCCAACCTAGCCTAATCTAAAGTACCTGTAGACCCATGCTATTGCTCGTAGTAGACGACTCCATTTGGCAAAACGCTCGAAGCTGACATTGCTCAGATCTTAATCTGAACAATCGATACCTTTACCAAATTCTTTTTTAGGCCGTTGAAGAAATTTTGGACCAGGAAACCAACGACTATGATCTTTAATAACAGGAGATTTTTTTCACTTTGTCGCCTCATCAGCTACGCTTTCTTTAGTCGAGATCCAAGGCCATTCGTTTTCCTTTGTAAGTACATACTAATATTGCACCAGCACAGTCTAGGAATTGACTTGGGTTCGGTTACATCTTATATCTGTCGATCAGTGCTCGATCGCCTGTCACGCATGACAGGATACACCGCTGGGATCCGCACCCAGACGGTAGTGTCAAATTCTTACTGACTAAACTCACCACACCTTTCGACGACGTTTATTCCACCCGTCTCTCCAGTTTGAGCGAGAGTATGCCAGGGCTCCGTGGAGACGGATCAGTGACCCTGCGTCTCCGTCTTCTTAGTTTTCAGGATGGCTTGGAGAAACCGCGCCACCCTAGACCATTCCTCAGGGCCAACAATTGGATTGGGGGTCATGGCTCCGAGCTCCTCCTCTAGCTCGTTTCGCTCCACCTCCCACTGTATGGTGGGCGTCCTCCGAAGGGGAGTCCTCGTAGGAGCACGCAGCATCCGCCACCTTACATATTTTCTTCAGGTACACACTGAAGAGACTATTGAATCACTCTCCCAGCGCATTTGCCAGACCTCCATGGTGTTGGCCTTGGCAACCCTCGCCGTCTCACGTTTCCCCATCCTGTTCCTGTCTCTGCGCACAGACTGCCCCTCCTGGGCTAGCAGGTCGATCGGAATGACTCCGGCTAACCGCATTCGTCCATCTTGGAGCAGATTCTATGCATTGCATGGTTGAGGCATTTCTTGCAGTGATGTTCACCGTGACGTCGTCAGCGTACCCAACCCGGAAAACTTCCCGGGGCATGTCCAAACGCAGCAGCTCGTCGTGGGAAATGTTCCAAACGTCGGGTTCCAGAATGGAGCCCTGGGCGTCCCCAGATGTTACCTCCCTTCTTCGCAAGCCATCGTTCGTTTCGTATTCTATGAAGCTCTCGTTCAGATAATCCCCCAGTATCCTTTGCAGGTACTCAGGAAGTCTGAAGTCGCGCTCCATGACGCCAAACGCCTCGTGGAAACGTGGCCGCAGTAGTCTCTTCAGTGGATTCTCCGTCGTGTCCAACATACACAAGGGTCTGTAAGACTCCGCCTCCTCTCATGTCGACAAGTCAAGCGATCTTCCAGCGCGCAGTAAATCTGCCCGTCGTCAGGTACGAGTTGTACATCTCCAGCAAAGGGGAAGGGTGACTGGAAGCTACTGCCTTGAATATTGCTGCTGAAAAGCCGTCCGGATCTGGAGCCAAGTTAGCGACCTCTATCAGCTCTTCTTCGTTGAAGGAGGGAGGGCTTCAAGGTCCGAGGGCAGTGATCGCTCGGATGGTCGCCGCAGATGGGTACCCACGAAATCGCCCAAAGTGGCTGGATCTCTGGGGTACCCTTGATCTAAAGCTCCTAGCCTCTTTGTGACGATTCTGTACATTAGTCCCTACGGTTCTCGGTCCACATCCCTCATGAAGGTCCTCCAGCATCTTCGCCGGGTGGACTTGATGGCTTGCTTCAGGGATTTCTTAGCTGCTTGGAACTTGGCCAAAGGGGCTGCGTAGATATCGCGAACTCTCGCCCTTTGTACCTGCCGATGAAAAGTTCCGCGATCTCGTCGTCCACCAGTAAGCAGCACGGCCTCGTGGGCTCGATCCGCATCTCGGCACAGCTTCTTCATAAGCATCTCGGATCATTCGCCATGTCCGTGCGATCACCCGAACCGCTCGCTTAGATGGCGATAGACATTCGGAAATGGTGGGCATGGATTGCTGTCCACGCTCCCAAGTTGCAGAGACCACTGTGCCTCCCGAAGTGCGTACTCCAGACTGTTCATATTTTCCTGGAAGTCGTTTATCCAGTCGCTTGGGATGAGATACACGCTCACATACCAAACCGCACCCGGATCCCTTTCCCTCGATATAAAAGTTTCGGGAGTTTGGGATCCAGATGGCCGCAGTGCCGAGGTCGTCGGCATGCATTCTCAACCTACCACTTTCCCGGTACGCGCTGATAAGTATTCTATCAGCACTTTGGTCTTAGCCCCAACTAGGTGACAGTGGTATTTGTACCATCTGATACCTTTTAGTATGCCACTGATGCTGACATTGCTTCTTGGCTCGCACCAACAAAAGGTGTGCATTTTTTTTCACATGTATTTCACTGGATATTAATGTAGAGTAGCATCGGGGAAGATTCAATGAACGGAAGAATTTGTAACCATTGCTGCCAGTTTTTCTGGAGATGCAAAGGTAACGCCTGGTCCCACTCAACCAACGTTCTCCATACCAATTCTCCAATTATGGGCTTCCAAAAATTTATTTATAACCAGCTGATTTTTTCAGGATCGCTTAAGAAAAATATGTGGAATTGATGAAATGGTTGATCCCGCTAAACAGCTGACATGAGCTGAGCGCCGGTAATGCCAGACTACCAGACGGAAAAAGGTGTGTCGTCCGCTTAGTAAAGACTCAACTTAAGTGGAACTTTGGTACCTCGTTTAACCAGTTAAGCCGACAAGGTGCGTTATTAGAAGCATGCATATCCTTAGAGTGCCGACTAAAGCCCCGGTTCCACCTACCTTAGTTCAATAAAATTCAGTTAAATCCACATAGCTTCATCGCCTAAAGTCCAGTTCAGGTTCAGTTCGTGCTTGAAATGAATATTGCTTTTTCGTCAGACGATAAAAATGGAAAGGCTCGCTGCAATGGCATTCCATTATTCCTGTTGATTATTCTCTTTTGGGTGAGCTTTCACGTTTAACTTCAGTTCGAATCCAGTCTGTTTTATCCTCAATTGAATGTGTTAAAATTGCTCCAACTTGCGTGTTCGGCCGGTGAAGCCAGAGTATAATAGATTAGATTAAGTGAAATATCTAATTACTTTTGGCGAAGAGGAAAATATTTTGGTACTATTTAAAAGTCGAATCTAGTGGTCTCTCGAGGAAATAGTTGGCAACGCTGGTGTTGATTAAGGTTTGTTCTTATTGCCTGATGTTCGAAGCTCATTTGTTCCTATGTGATTTGAAGATGTTAAGGTTGATTGATGCACGACAGTTTTATCTAGATCTTGGGCTTTAGGCAGTTAATGCAGCTCCAGTCTTGATCTTCAACTTCGTTACCAACATCGACACATTTGTAATGGAATCATTTGGACTGGACCATTTCATCATCTTCACTTCTTTTATATTTTTCGCAGATTACTCGCTCGATTGACTTACTATATTTTTTAATTTTTATTTATTTCCACCATCGGTCTATTGTGTTCGTCACAAGAAATATTTAAAAACGAAATCAACCTCGGCGAACTCATATTGAATCTTTTCAACAAAACTTTAAACCAAAATTTAAACCAACAAATAACTTTGCGTGTTTTTATAGGTTTAGCCCGTCTGCAAGACATTATGCAGTTACGACCAGTTGCAAGAACTTCAGCCAGAGTTCGGAGCATAGAAAAGGATACGGAGTTTAATGTTATGTGGAAGGACATTAAAGAGACCGGGGAACGACGGATAATCCTTGATTGCTCCCCAGACATTATCGTAGATGTTCTGCGAGCTGCAAAGGAATTTAATATGACGACGTTGGAAAATGTAATTACGAAATTAAATCGAAAGCTTTTTTTTATTAAATGGATAAAAGATTTTTCTCTTTTTTAATCACAGAAATTTCTTATAACTAATCCAAGTTGCTACTGCCAGAATTACACCGAATTTAAGGATCAGGGTTTCGATATTATATTAACGACGTTTGGAGAAGATTTGCATGATTTGGAAGATGTTAATACTAGAGACGATCGATGCAATCAAACTATTATTCCTGTAAGGATGTTTCTGAATATTAATATTTAACTATTTATAATTCAACAATTTTGTAGGAAACGCAACAAATGTACTTTCTGCATGATGCTGTAATGTTACTTAGTGAAAGCTTGAAGCAGTTAGTCGTAAACGAGGAGGGGAACTACAAATTGAATCCGGAAAAACTAAATCCGCACGTATTCAGGTGTGAGGTACCTCAGCGTTGGGGCTGGGGACCACAGATTCTGGAACAGATGAAATCATTGGTGAGTAAAATTTGATTCAGTCTTAAAATACAACCAAATTTCCCCCTAGTTTCCTCGATCATGATATTTTGTTTCTCTCCGTTCGTTTTACCTTTTGCTACTCCTCCATACATTCGTCTATCGCGATTATATTATTATTATTAAGGAATGAGGGGGCAACCCATATGGTGAACACTGCGGCCAAGTTAAACTTATTGTGTACGTAACCTCACTAGCGGAACAGACTATCAACCTTCCGGATGAAGGCAAGAAGGTCTTTAATTGATGAAGACCGGACTTGATCAGGGCTCAAGAACTCTCTGATAAACGTTCTTCTTCTAAGTCAGATCAGAGCAGGACATTCACAAAGAATATGTGTGGAAGTCTCGTCGCCTTCCTAGCAGAGTCGGCATTCTGTCTCTTGAGATAGTCCTAGGTTGTGGAGGTGGTACCGCAGTCCTACATGGCCAGTGAGATAACCCACCAGCAGCCTTAGGTCCGCTCTGTTTAAAGTGGTAGTGCCCCTTAAGGCAAAGGGTCTTGTAAGACCTTTAGGCTGTCTAAGACCTGGCACTAACTCCCAATAGGCTAGGTTTATTCCCGTAATCCCCGCTTCTATCAAGGACTTGGAGGTGGACCAAGAGATGCCACAGAAGAGTTCTGGGCCCTGGAACAACGTCTCAGACCCCGCCCTCGCGAGGCTGTCTGCAGCCTCATTTCCTTCGATACCCCAGTGTCCGGGGACCCAGCAGAGCGAGATCTTATTTCTTCTGGTCAGGCTCTGGAGTACGTCAAAACATCCTGTTACTATTTTGGAAGTAAACTTCCATGTTGAGAATCCAGCTTGGCTGTCAGACAAGATTTTAATGTTGGCGCCTTTCAAACCTTCCTCAAGATTGAGCCTGGCGCAGGTCGCGATGGCATATATTTCAGTCTGGGAAACAGAGAGCCACTTACCCATTCCAATCGAGACCTTGGAGTTGGGTCCTGTGACACTAGCCCCTGGGGAATGTTCCATCTTTAAATCGTCTGTAAAATAGTGGAGATGGATCCCCAGGAAGAATAAGTTCTTCCCACTCAGAACGATCCGGGATAATCGCTCTGATACGCGGTAAATGGAAATGTTTGGGATATTGTTAAGAGTTTGGGATATTGTTAAGGATATCCAGGTGTCCTTTAACCGTATAGGGCCAATTGGATGAGATCTGAAGTCTCAAGGCACTTATGGCGGCGGATTTCCATATGAAGAGATGCAAAGGGGTCAATCCAATGATTGCCTCCATTGCAGCTGTGGGACAGGTCCGCATAGCTCCGGTAATGGAGAGGCAAGCAAGCCGTTGCAGTTTGCTGCACTTGAGGATCGCCAAACCTGTTTAGTCTTGGGCCACCAAACTATAGCAGCATAAGTGACAACAGGTTTAACGATCGTATTGTACATCCAGCACATCATTTGTAGTGTAAGACTCCATGTCTTACCCAGAAGCCTTTTGCAGATTCTTTCGCGATTATAAGAACATCAATTTCGATCGGCTCTCGAAGGAACTAGCCTCTTCTTTGCATTGGGGCGATATATACTACCTGTGTTGACACTAAAATCGATCTCCTGACTTCTTTTATTCGATCTCTCTATTATCGGTGTGTTCCCTTGGTTACTAGAAGTTGCAATCTGTCTTCACCTTGTCCTTGGTTTTCGCGTGAAATCCGTGACTTGATAATGCAGTGTGAGTCCACAGAAGTTATAGCAGGATTAATATTGATACCAACCTAAGCCAATACAAAATCTCGAATCGATTTGATATCCCGGTTGATCGAAGTGGACATCAGTTGACGGTGGTAAAGACAAGGTCTGGCACGTGCTTATCTTATATTGTCGAAGGAGTAAGAGTAACGTAAAGTACCGTCATCAGCGAAGCAGTGAAGTGGTTTAGAGAGGATTGAGAGCAGATCATTAATGAAGATTAGAAAAAGTGCGGGTGAGAGAATTGACCCCTGGGGGACTCCGCCCGAAATGGCATGGAGGTTGGATTCGATGCCATCCAATACTAACTTGGGTCAAAAGCCTTTGAGATTTCTGGAGCAACCAGACCAGACTCACCAAAGCTGTGAATGCTTCGGTTGATACGCTCGGTTAAACACACAAGCAGATCGCCAGTAGACCGTTTTGGTCTGAAGCTGTATTGCCTGTCGTGTATAACTTGGTTGGATTCTAGAAGCAGCATCGGGTAGAGAAGAATTTGCGGCGAACAGAGATGCTAATAGGTCGGCCGGTCTACTTCTCTTTAGTATTTTCTTTTCTGTCTCTTGCTCTTTCCCTTTCTTCGTCCTTACTCTAGCACTTTTCCTTCTTTCTCGCCCTGTCTCTCTCATAGTTTATTAAGTTTAGGTTAGTCTATCTGTTATGTAGTTATTTTTATAGCGTACTCTAAAGGATGTAAACCTTGTGTACTTTCTTTTTAATATAATAAATAAGAATAATAATAAAATACTGCTGAGTGTTTCTTAATATAATTCTACTTCAAATTTCAGTCTCCACCAGAAAATTTCTTCTACCGCACTAAACATATGAAATTTAACAAATACAACGACCGCGAACATTTTGAGTTGGAAGAGGAAATCCTAAGTACCAATGTCACCACCAGAGTTTGGGACTCCTTAAGTATGGAAGTTAAGGAAAAGGCTGACGGAGGCGAGAGGGAGATTGATAAGACTAAATATCCAACAAATACCCACTTCATAGTTGCCACACGAACAGGAGAGCCTTATCTTTTTGTAGTGTTAGTTGCATTAATGGATATCCTTAAAACATAATATATAAATCCTTTTCTATTGAAAGGGTTCCTCCGAACGGAACTGTGCTGACAGGAAATGCCAGATACACAGGCTACTCAGTGGATTTGATTTCGAAATTGGCAGAGGCTCTTGACTTCACATTTGAAATTCAGCTTGTCGAGGATAATCAGTACGGAGTCGTTGATCCAGTAACAAATCGATGGAATGGAATCGTTGGAAAGCTAAGGGACCATGTACAAAATATTTAAAAGTATTCACTTCCAGATTTTTCATGTATTTTTAAAATATCCAGAAAGCAGACATTGGAATTTGCGACTTAACCATAACCCACGAACGCAGAGAAGCTGTTGACTTCACAGTACCTTTTATGTCGCTTGGAATTGGCATTTTGTACTACAAAGAAACTGCCGAACCACCAGATCTTTTCTCCTTCCTTCAACCATTCGCTCTGGAGGTTTGGGTGTATATGCAAACGGCATACTTGATAGTATCCTTTCTGCTCTTCATGATGGCACGGTAGAATATTTAATTTTATATTTTGTTTTTGATTATAATTACATTTTGAAATAATTTTTGTGTTCTAGTATTTCCAAAAGTGAATGGGAAAATCCTCATCCATGCAATGGTAGTACAGATGAGTTGGAGAATCAATGGACACTTACTAACACTACTTGGTTAACTATGGGTTCCATTATGGGTCAAGGTTGTGATATATTGCCGAGGTAAGTGTTGGTTTTGTATCTAATAATTATTTATAGGACTACGTTCGTTCGTACGGCGTTTTATGGATAAGGGAGACCGAGTGTACCATTATTAGATAACTTCTGAACCACTAGTAGGATCAATGCACTTCTTCTTCTTTTATGGCTCTATAGGCCAATTACAGGCCTTGGTCTCCTTCGATTTCTTCCTCCGGACTTCTCTGCTAGTTTCTTGTGTTGAGTAGTTCTGCTGCGTCAAACTTAACACCATCTTCCAACTTTTATCACCGTGGTTTGTAAATTGGTCCTTTCCTTCGACATCCTTGAGTCTTCCATTAGTTGAACATGACCGGCCCAACGTCAGGCCCCTGAATCTCTCGGAATGGTCTGAACTCGGGGGAGCGCGCCCTTTCCAACGATGCCTCATTCATCCCAATCCGAGCCCTTTCGAGAAATCGGCCGAAATTATTCCAAGGGGTACCCCTTTGCATATTTTGCGGATTTGGGAAATTTCAGGAGCGGCCCTTTTTTGAATGGGAAATTGTTAGGGACGTCCTAGGGAGTCTGTGAATTCAATCCCACCCCGGGTTGACCAGTATTTATCACGATAACGGGCATTTCGCAGCCCTCCTTTGGGAGCTCACAAAAGAGAGCATAACTCCCGAACCCCTTGGTATTTTTTGGCAAACTCAGCTGCTCTGAGCTCGGGGGAGCGAGCCCTTTCCAACGATGCCCTATTCATCCCAATCGGAGCACTTTCGAGAAATCGGCCAAAAATATCCCCCCCCCCCTTTGCATATTTTGCGGATTTGGGAAATTTCAGGAGCGGCCCTTTTTTGAATGGGAAATTGTTAAGGACCTCCCATGGAGTCTGTGAATTCAATCCCACCCCGGGCTGACCAGTATTTCCCATGATAATGGGCATTTCGCAGCCCTCCTTTGGGAGTTCGCAAAAGAGGGCATAACTCCTATAGGTCACTATCATAACCCATTAAAAATTATCAATAGAATTTAAAGTATATTTATTATATATTATATTAAGTTTAATAATTACACTAGGTTTTTGTTTATTTTGATATATGTATATATCTATAAATGTATATATAATTGGCACTTTTGTTATTTATTGGACACAGACGTGTGCTTCTGTAAGAGAACCGTATGCAAGTGCTTTTTTGGTGGAGATGCCGGAAATTGGTTCGATCACTAGGCGTGATCGGAATGGAACGAAAAACGGCAAGATCACTGAACTTTAAGTTCGGTGACCGATGGAGTGTTCCGACTGATCGTTTTGATCGTGTCGGAAGTTGTTGTGTGACATTGCGTAAAGTTTGGTAATTAAACTTTACGCGGTCACTACATACTCCCCCCCAGCGTAGCGTTAACGGAATGTTACCGCTTTAGACGGCTTAGCTTCGTTGTCGCGGTCACAACCGAAGGCTGGCTTTAGCCTGTCAATGGATATTGACTTGGTTGTGCCGTTCAATTTGACGACGAAGTGTTTTCGTAATCGTTTGATTACTTCATATGGGCCCTCGTATGGAGGTTCGAAAGGTTTTCGAACTCTGTCGACACGTATGAAAACGTAGTCGGCGTTCTCCAGGGCTTCTGGCACATAGACATCCTTTTGGACGGGTTGCCGAGGATGTATTGCCTTAATGTTCTGCATATGAGAACGAAGGCGAGAGAGGAATTCTGATTCTTCAATTGGATTCTCATCCGTTGGGATGGAAATCGAATTGGGAAGTCTCAGATTCTGACCGTATACGAGCTCGGCTGGTGAGCATTGTAAGTCGGTCTTAATTGCCGTGCGTATGCCTAACAAGACAAAGGGCAAGTCTTCACTCCAATGAGTAGTGTTGTCCCTTGCCATTAAGGCTGCTTTTAGTTGCCTGTGGAACCGTTCAACCATCCCGTTTGCTTGCGGGTGGTAGGCGGTGGTCCGGATTCGATGAGTGCCAAGTAATTTGGCAACTTCATTGAACAGTTTCGATTCGAACTGCGTACCTTGATCGGTTGTGATCTCGAGTGGTACGCCGAATCGTGGGACAAATTCAGTGACGAATTTCTTTGCCACTGTTGAAGCTGAGATATCCCGAATTGGGTATGCTTCAGGCCATCGCGTGAATCTATCGACTATCGTTAAGATATAAGAGTATCCACGAGATGGGGGTAGTGGTCCCACTATATCCATATGGATATGGTCAAATCTATTATTTGGAAGCTTGAAAGCTTCAAATGGAGATTTGGTATGCCGTGAAACTTTGGACTTTTGGCAACCTAGGCATGATCGCGACCACTCATTGCAGTCTTTATTGATCGATGGCCAGAAGTATTTCTTGGTAACGGCTCGTCTTGTAGCACGAATACCAGGATGAGAGAGACTATGTTCGGAGTTGAACGCTAGTCTCCGTAAGGAAATGGGTATGTAAGGCCTAGGAATGCCTATACTAGTTTCACACCACACCTGATGGGCGGTGAATGGTATTGGTGTGAGAACTAATTTTACCCGTGAGCCGTTGCTGGGGTGCTCTTGTAGAGACTTCAACTCTGTGTCACCTTGTTGAGCCTGAGCCAGTGTAGGCAGGTCGAAGGTGGCCGAGTCGACGTTGTCGATCGCTAGTGAGCGTGACAAGTAGTCTGCGACAACGTTTTGTTTACCCGACACATGTCTGATGTCTGTGGTAAATTGAGATATTAGACCCAAATGTCTGGTCTGTCGAGGGGATCGTTCGGTCTTTGTGTGAAGGGCGCGAACCAGTGGTTTGTGATCAGTATAGACCACGAAATTGCGTCCTTCAACGAAATAACGGAAGTGTTTGATCGCTGCATAGATTGCGAGGAGTTCGCGATCGAATGCAGAGTACTTCCGTTCTGTTGGTGACAGCTTTTTGGAATAAAAAGCTAGAGGTTGCCACCGATGACCGTTGAATTGTTCCAATACGCCTCCGATTGCATAATCAGAGGCGTCAGTCGTAAGACTGTATTTTGCATCCTCGATTGGATGGTTCAGCAGAGTTCAGCCATCGAGGTTTTCACCTTGAGGAATGCCGCCTGACATTCTGCTGGCCAGTCAAAAACTTTATTGGCACGTGAGCGGTTGAGGTCTCTCAAATGCTCGTTTATCGGCACCAACTGTTCAGCCAATTTTGGGATAAATCGGTGATAGAAATTCACCATTCCCAAAAACTTCTGGATCGATTTGACAGAAGTTGGAGGTGCGAGATCAACGATAGCCTGAACCCGATCGGAGGACGGAAGTATTCCATCCTTTGTGATGCGGTGGCTTAGAAACTTAATCTCTGTTGCACCAAAAACGCATTTCTCTAGCTTAATGGTTAAACCGAAGCTATCGAGGCGTTTAAAGAGCTCTTCGAGGTGAACGATATGTTCATCCTCGGTTTTACTGGCGATAAGTATATCGTCCAAGTATACATAAACGAAGTCGAGATCTCTCGTAACTTCATTTATGAACCTTTGAAAGGTTTGGGCTGCATTTCGTAAGCCGAATGGCATACGTGTAAACTCATATAGGCCGAATGGCGTAATGAGTGCAGTCTTATGCACGTCTTCTGGGGCGATTGGTATGTGATGGTATGCACGTACCAAGTCAACCTTCGAAAAAATTGTGCAGCCGTGAAGATTCACGGAGAAATTCTGTATATGCGGGATCGGATATCTATCCGGCACAGTGACAGCATTAAGGCGACGGTAGTCGCCGCATGGCCTCCAATCATGTGAGTCCCGTTTAGGAACTAGATGAAGCGGAGATGCTGCGGGGGACGACGAAGGTCGACAAATCCCCAATTCGACCATATGGTCGAACTCTAACTTTGCCACCTTCAGTTTCTCCGGATGGAGTCGCCGAGCGGTGACAAAAGGTAATTGCCCTTTAGTTACAATGTGGTGTTGCACATTGTGTTTAACTGGAAGGTTAAAATTGGGCGGTTTTGTTAACGAAGCGTACTTCGTTAATAGCTCTTTGTATATGCCAATAACTCGGCATGGAAATGTTTCGGGGTTGTAGTCGACGGTAGCGCACACGTTAATGCGAAACTTCGTGCGCTTGTCGACTAAATGCCGATATTCAAAATCGACGGACAATTTGAACTTCGTTAAGAAGTCCGCCCCGATAATGGCTTTAGTGGTGTCGGCTATAATAAAGTTGTAAACATATCGTCGGCGTAAGCCGAGTTCAAGTTCAAGCAACTTTGTGCCGAAAGTACGGATCAGTGATCCGTTGGCCGCGTACAGAAGGACGTTCGGGCTACCGTTATGGGACGGGAACGCCTTGGCGGGAACAATTGAAACGTCCGAGCCCGAATCAATCAGAAAATCCATCCGATTGTTGGTGTCACGGACGAATAAACGATATGAGCGGCCGGTTATATGCTCGCTCATGTCGACCCCCTGACTCTCTAGTTTTTTTTAGATTGGGTGGTGGCCGACTTTTTCTTAGCCGGCTTGGCTTGACCACCACCGAAACTGCAGGGGGCCTTACAGGTGCGAGCTTCACTACCATAACGGTAGTGAAAGTAGCACAGGCTACCCCTGGCTTTATTGGCCCCTGTTGGCCGAGTGGCCGAGGGCTGACGAGAGCCACCCTGCCGATTGGCAGGTGTTTGGCTTCTCGAGTGACGCGGGCTTTTGTTAAGGTTGTCCCGCCGGGCCGTTAGTTTCCTAATGGCGCTTTCTAGCGACCTTAACGTGGGCTCCGCGTTGGCTGGCGTATTGGCTTGGACGGCGGACGCGTATGAGGCGCCTCCGTGTGGAAGCACCTCCCATACTTTGTCCGCCGTGGATGCCAACCCTGCTAGGGTTTGGTCGGCAGCGGTGGCCAATGTGACCTGGATGGCCTGTGGAAGCCTCCGCTCCCACAGGTTCCGGATCAGGTCATCATTGACTGCCGACGACCCGCCAGCCAGTGCCTTGAGAGCCTGGAGGAACTCGGAAGGTTTCCTATCTCCAGGCTCTTGCACTGACAACAACTGCTCGAGTCTGCGCTTCTCAGAAGTGCCATACTTCTCGAGCAGGTGTTGTTTGATTTCCTCGTATGAGGAGGTGGAATGGTCTACGGTGCTAAGCCGCATCGCCGTTACCGCCTCTTCCGGTAATGCGGCCATCACATTATAGACCTTACCACTGTTTGACTTGCAGCCCGCCAACTTAAACATTATCTCGGCTTGGTAAAACCAAGAGGCGGGCTGGTGTACCCAGAACTTCGGTATGTCTAGTTTTGACACCGAAGTGGCATCGACGCCAGAAGTTCCGGGCTTTGGCTCTTCCATGTTTTGATCTTGCATGTTCTCTGTTGCCATTGAAAGCAGAAGGACGTTTACGCACTATCGTGTCCGAAACAACGTACAATAGCTTAATGTAAGGCTAACCAAAACTTAAAGTACGTGTTTGAAAATTATTGTATGAAAATTAGATGGAATAGTTGAACATCAACGGAAACTATATTGAAATTAATTTGATAATGTTGAAAAACAAACAAACCTTAGAGAATAAATTCGCAAATAAAATAATTTCACAATAGTATCTTATTCGAAATGTAACTCACAAAAAAAAAAGGTATATACTCGTATATAAGACTGTGAAGAATACCGAGAATATAGTATGCCTGTAATAATGGGTGGAAATATTTTCAAACTAAACAACAAAAATATTTAATACTTAAAAACGTATTCCAAAAAAAATATATGTATACCCAAAGTATAAATCTAAAAAAAAATATGTGTATGTATACATATGTGAATATTAAATATTATGTGAGTTAGTAAAAAAAAAATATATAAAATATAAAATAAAATGATAATCTGAAAATGTCTGTAAACAAAAAAAATATCTACTATTTTTTAAATTATTATTTAATATATGTATCTATTATTATTTAAATTATCTGCTTTGTTTGTTGCTGTTGCTCCTGTTGTTGTTAATGGCTGCAGTATTTCACCACATTTAAGACTTCCTTTTGTAACTGCTATTCTTATCTTCTTTTAAATGATTGTTAGTATGTTTATTTACATGTGCGAGGTGCATAAGTGCAGAGAATCGTCTACCAAACCGCCTTGGCTAGTAATTATCCTTATGTGCCACGTAGTTTTGATAAACTTTGCAAAACTATTAATTATGTTACTTTTTATATTAAAAAAAATTGAATGAAAAGGTTTTCTGTCAACTTGTCAATAAACTTTTATATTATTCGTGTGTAGTAATTATAATAGCGTCCCTGATAAATTTACCGCAATGCCTGCTTATCATTGGCATGCGATTTGGTTATAAATTTACCGTTGGTTATTAAGAAATATGTATGATGTTCATTTGTTAAGAAAAAATTTTAGAATTTGGTCCACTATTTTATATTACATATATGTAACCATCATCATTATAATTAAAGTTTATATGAGGATATTTTTTTTTAATTAATTTGTTTCTGAAAGATAAGAAATAAACATTGTCAAAATGATTCCCTTTATATCTGTGTATATATCGTTCGACTCAAAATGTGGTTACAAACAAGATGATAATAATGCTTATCTGTTGGGGGTGTTGTTCCTTCGATCAATAGCTTTATTTTATTTTATTTTAGGTTCACAGTTAACGACACTTCAACTTTTTTTAAAAACCCGCGTGTTGCACTTTCGAGGTCACCACTATAGGTCACTATCATAACCCATTAAAAATTATCAATAGAATTTAAAGTATATTTATTATATATTATATTAAGTTTAATAATTACACTAGGTTTTTGTTTATTTTGATATATGTATATATCTATAAATGTATATATAATTGGCACTTTTGTTATTTATTGGACACAGACGTGTGCTTCTGTAAGAGAACCGTATGCAAGTGCTTTTTTGGTGGAGATGCCGGAAATTGGTTCGATCACTAGGCGTGATCGGAATGGAACGAAAAACGGCAAGATCACTGAACTTTAAGTTCGGTGACCGATGGAGTGTTCCGACTGATCGTTTTGATCGTGTCGGAAGTTGTTGTGTGACATTGCGTAAAGTTTGGTAATTAAACTTTACGCGGTCACTACACTCCCGAACCCCTTGATATTTTTTGGCAAACTCAACTGCTCTGAACTCGGGGGAGCGCGCCCTTTCCAACGATGCCCCATTCATCACAATCGGAGCACTTTCGAGAAATCTGCCAAAAATATCCCAAGGGGTACCCCTTTGCATATTTTGCGGTTTTGGGACATTTCTGGAGCGGCCCTTTTTTGAATGGGAAATTGTTAGGGACCTCCCAGGGAGTCTGTGAATTTAATCCCACCCCGGGCTGACCAGTATTTCCCATGATAATGGGCATTTCGCAGCCCTCCTTTGGGAGCTCACAAAAGAGAGCATAACTCCCGAACCCCTTGGTATTTTTTGGCAAACTCAACTGCTCTGAGCTCGGGGGAGCGAGCCATTTCCAACGATGCCCTATTCATCCCAATCGGAGCACTTTCGAGAAATCGGCCAAAAATATCCCAGGGGTTACCCCTTTGCATATTTGGGAAATTTCTGGAGCGGCCCTTTTTTGAATTGGAAATTGTTAAGGACCTCCCAGGGAGTCTGTGAATTCAATCCCACCACGGGCTGACCAGTATTTCCCATGATAATGGGCATTTCGCAGCCCTCCTTTGGGAGCTCACAAAAGAGAGCATAACTCCCGAACCCCTTGGTATTTTTTGGCAAACTCAACTGCTCTGAGCTCGGGGGAGCGAGCCCTTTCCAACGATGCCCTATTCATCCCAATCGGAGCACTTTCGAGAAATCGGCCAAAAATATCCCAAGGGGTACCCCTTTGCATATTTTGCGGATTTGGGAAATTTCTGGAGCGGCCCTTTTTTGAATGGGAAATTGTTAAGGACCCCCCCGGGAGTCTGTGAATTCAATCCCACCCCGGGCTGACCAGTATTTCCCATGATAATGGGCATTTCGCAGCCCTCCTTTGGGAGCTCACAAAAGAGAGCATAACTCCCGAACCCTTGGTATTTTTTGGCAAACTCAACTGCTCTGAGCTCGGGGGAGCGAGCCATTTCCAACGATGCCCTATTCATCCCAATCGGAGCACTTTCGAGAAATCGGCCAAAAATATCCCAAGGGGTACCCCTTTGCATATTTTGCGGATTTGGGAAATTTCTGGAGCGGCCCTTTTTTGAATGGGAAATTGTTAAGGACCCCCGGGAGTCTGTGAATTCAATCCCACCCCGGGCTGACCAGTATTTCCCATGATAATGGGCATTTCGCAGCCCTCCTTTGGGAGCTCACAAAAGAGAGCATAACTCCCGAACCCCTTGGTATTTTTTGGCAAACTCAACTGCTCTGAACTTGGGGGAGCGCGCCCTTTCCAACGATGCCTCATTCATCACAATCGGAGCACTTTCGAGAAATCGGCCAAAAATATCCAAAAGGGTACCCCTTTGCATATTTTGCGGATTTGGGAAATTTCTGGAGCGGCCCTTTTTTGAATTGGAAATTGTTAAGGACCTCCCAGGGAGTCTGTGAATTCAATCCCACCACGGGCTGACCAGTATTTCCCATGATAATGGGCATTTCGCAGCCCTCCTTTGGGAGCTCACAAAAGAGAGCATAACTCCCGAACCCCTTGGTATTTTTTGGCAAACTCAACTGCTCTGAGCTCGGGGGAGCGAGCCCTTTCCAACGATGCCTCATTCATCACAATCGGAGCACTTTCGAGAAATCGGCCAAAAATATCCCAAGGGTACCCCTTTGCATATTTTGCGAATTTGGGAAATTTCTGGAGCGGCCCTTTTTTGAATGGGAAATTGTTAGGGACCTCCCAGGGAGTCTGTGAATTTAATCCCACCCCGGGCTGACCAGTATTTCCCATGATAATGGGCATTTCGCAGCCCTCCTTTGGGAGCTCACAAAAGAGAGCATAACTCCCGAACCCCTTGGTATTTTTTGGCAAACTCAACTGCTCTGAGCTCGGAAGAGCGAGCCATTTCCAACGATGCCCTATTCATCCCAATCGGAGCACTTTCGAGAAATCGGCCAAAAATATCCCAAGGGGTACCCCTTTGCATATTTTGCGGTTTTGGGAAATTTCTGGAGCGGCCCTTTTTTGAATGGGAAATTGTTAGGGACCTCCCAGGGAGTCTGTGAATTTAATCCCACCCCGGGCTGACCAGTATTTCCCATGATAATGGGCATTTCGCAGCCCTCCTTTGGGAGCTCACAAAAGAGAGCATAACTCCCGAACCCCTTGGTATTTTTTGGCAAACTCAACTGCTCTGAGCTCGGGGGAGCGAGCCATTTCCAACGATGCCCTATTCATCCCAATCGGAGCACTTTCGAGAAATCGGCCAAAAATATCCCAAGGGGTACCCCTTTGCATATTTGGGAAATTTCTGCAGCGGCCCTTTTTTGAATGGGAAATTGTTAGGGACCTCCCAGGAAGTCTGTGAATTTAATCCCACCCCGGGCTGACCAGTATTTCCCATGATAATGGGCATTTCGCAGCCCTCCTTTGGGAGCTCACAAAAGAGAGCATAACTCCCGAACCCCTTGGTATTTTTTGGCAAACTCAACTGCTCTGAGCTCGGGGGAGCGAGCCCTTTCCAACGATGCCTCATTCATCACAATCGGAGCACTTTCGAGAAATCGGCCAAAAATATCCCAAGGGGTACCCCTTTGCATATTTTGCGGATTTGGGAAATTTCTGGAGCGGCCCTTTTTTGAATGGGAAATTGTTAAGGACCCCCCGGGAGTCTGTGAATTCAATCCCACCCCGGGCTGACCAGTATTTCCCATGATAATGGGCATTTCGCAGCCCTCCTTTGGGAGCTCACAAAAGAGAGCATAACTCCCGAACCCCTTGGTATTTTTTGGCAAACTCAACTGCTCTGAGCTCGGGGGAGCGAGCCCTTTCCAACGATGCCCTATTCATCCCAATCGGAGCACTTTCGAGAAATCGGCCAAAAATATCCCAAGGGGTACCCCTTTGCATATTTGGGAAATTTCTGCAGCGGCCCTTTTTTGAATGGGAAATTGTTAGGGACCCCCCGGGAGTCTGTGAATTCAATCCCACCCCGGGCTGACCAGTATTTCCCATGATAATGGGCATTTCGCAGCCCTCCTTTGGGAGCTCACAAAAGAGAGCATAACTCCCGAACCCTTGGTATTTTTTGGCAAACTCAACTGCTCTGAGCTCGGGGGAGCGAGCCATTTCCAACGATGCCCTATTCATCCCAATCGGAGCACTTTCGAGAAATCGGCCAAAAATATCCCAAGGGGTACCCCTTTGCATATTTTGCGGATTTGGGAAATTTCTGGAGCGGCCCTTTTTTGAATGGGAAATTGTTAAGGACCCCCCGGGAGTCTGTGAATTCAATCCCACCCCGGGCTGACCAGTATTTCCCATGATAATGGGCATTTCGCAGCCCTCCTTTGGGAGCTCACAAAAGAGAGCATAACTCCCGAACCCCTTGGTATTTTTTGGCAAACTCAACTGCTCTGAGCTCGGGGGAGCGAGCCCTTTCCAACGATGCCCTATTCATCCCAATCGGAGCACTTTCGAGAAATCGGCCAAAAATATCCCAAGGGGTACCCCTTTGCATATTTGGGAAATTTCTGCAACGGCCCTTTTTTGAATGGGAAATTGTTAGGGACCCCCCGGGAGTCTGTGAATTCAATCCCACCCCGGGCTGACCAGTATTTCCCATGATAATGGGCATTTCGCAGCCCTCCTTTGGGAGCTCACAAAAGAGAGCATAACTCCCGAACCCCTTGGTATTTTTTGGCAAACTCAACTGCTCTGAGCTCGGGGGAGCGAGCCCTTTCCAACGATGCCTCATTCATCACAATCGGAGCACTTTCGAGAAATCGGCCAAAAATATCCCAAGGGTACCCCTTTGCATATTTTGCGAATTTGGGAAATTTCTGGAGCGGCCCTTTTTTGAATGGGAAATTGTTAGGGACCTCCCAGGGAGTCTGTGAATTTAATCCCACCCCGGGCTGACCAGTATTTCCCATGATAATGGGCATTTCGCAGCCCTCCTTTGGGAGCTCACAAAAGAGAGCATAACTCCCGAACCCCTTGGTATTTTTTGGCAAACTCAACTGCTCTGAGCTCGGGGGAGCGAGCCATTTCCAACGATGCCCTATTCATCCCAATCGGAGCACTTTCGAGAAATCGGCCAAAAATATCCCAAGGGGTACCCCTTTGCATATTTGGGAAATTTCTGCAGCGGCCCTTTTTTGAATGGGAAATTGTTAGGGACCCCCGGGAGTCTGTGAATTCAATCCCACCCCGGGCTGACCAGTATTTCCCATGATAATGGGCATTTCGCAGCCCTCCTTTGGGAGCTCACAAAAGAGAGCATAACTCCCGAACCCCTTGGTATTTTTTGGCAAACTTAACTGCTCTGAGCTCGGGGGAGCGAGCCCTTTCCAACGATGCCCTATTCATCCCAATCGGAGCACTTTCGAGAAATCGGCCAAAAATATCCCAAGGGGTACCCCTTTGCATATTTTGCGGTTTTGGGAAATTTCTGGAGCGGCCCTTTTTTGAATGGGAAATTGTTAGGGACCTCCCAGGGAGTCTGTGAATTTAATCCCACCCCGGGCTGACCAGTATTTCCCATGATAATGGGCATTTCGCAGCCCTCCTTTGGGAGCTCACAAAAGAGAGCATAACTCCCGAACCCCTTGGTATTTTTTGGCAAACTCAACTGCTCTGAGCTCGGGGGAGCGAGCCATTTCCAACGATGCCCTATTCATCCCAATCGGAGCACTTTCGAGAAATCGGCCAAAAATATCCCAAGGGGTACCCCTTTGCATATTTGGGAAATTTCTGCAGCGGCCCTTTTTTGAATGGGAAATTGTTAGGGACCCCCGGGAGTCTGTGAATTCAATCCCACCCCGGGCTGACCAGTATTTCCCATGATAATGGGCATTTCGCAGCCCTCCTTTGGGAGCTCACAAAAGAGAGCATAACTCCCGAACCCCTTGGTATTTTTTGGCAAACTCAACTGCTCTGAGCTCGGGGGAGCGAGCCCTTTCCAACGATGCCCTATTCATCCCAATCGGAGCACTTTCGAGAAATCGGCCAAAAATATCCCAAGGGGTACCCCTTTGCATATTTTGCGGATTTGGGAAATTTCTGGAGCGGCCCTTTTTTGAATGGGAAATTGTTAAGGACCCCCCCGGGAGTCTGTGAATTCAATCCCACCCCGGGCTGACCAGTATTTCCCATGATAATGGGCATTTCGCAGCCCTCCTTTGGGAGTTCACAAAAGAGGGCATAACTCCCGAACCCCTTGGTATTTTTTGGCAAACTCAACTGCTCTGAACTTGGGGGAGCGCGCCCTTTCCAACGATGCCTCATTCATCACAATCGGAGCACTTTCGAGAAATCGGCCAAAAATATCCCAAGGGTACCCCTTTGCATATTTTGCGAATTTGGGAAATTTCTGGAGCGGCCCTTTTTTGAATGGGAAATTGTTAGGGACCTCCCAGGGAGTCTGTGAATTTAATCCCACCCCGGGCTGACCAGTATTTCCCATGATAATGGGCATTTCGCAGCCCTCCTTTGGGAGCTCACAAAAGAGAGCATAACTCCCGAACCCCTTGGTATTTTTTGGCAAACTCAACTGCTCTGAGCTCGGGGGAGCGAGCCATTTCCAACGATGCCCTATTCATCACAATCGGAGCACTTTCGAGAAATCGGCCAAAAATATCCCAAGGGTACCCCTTTGCATATTTTGCGAATTTGGGAAATTTCTGGAGCGGCCCTTTTTTGAATGGGAAATTGTTAGGGACCTCCCAGGGAGTCTGTGAATTTAATCCCACCCCGGGCTGACCAGTATTTCCCATGATAATGGGCATTTCGCAGCCCTCCTTTGGGAGCTCACAAAAGAGAGCATAACTCCCGAACCCCTTGGTATTTTTTGGCAAACTCAACTGCTCTGAGCTCGGGGGAGCGAGCCATTTCCAACGATGCCCTATTCATCACAATCGGAGCACTTTCGAGAAATCGGCCAAAAATATCCCAAGGGGTACCCCTTTGCATATTTTGCGGATTTGGGAAATTTCTGGAGCGGCCCTTTTTTGAATGGGAAATTGTTAAGGACCCCCCCGGGAGTCTGTGAATTCAATCCCACCCCGGGCTGACCAGTATTTCCCATGATAATGGGCATTTCGCAGCCCTCCTTTGGGAGCTCACAAAAGAGAGCATAACTCCCGAACCCTTGGTATTTTTTGGCAAACTCAACTGCTTTGAGCTCGGGGGAGCGAGCCATTTCCAACGATGCCCTATTCATCCCAATCGGAGCACTTTCGAGAAATCGGCCAAAAATATCCCAAGGGGTACCCCTTTGCATATTTTGCGGATTTGGGAAATTTCTGGAGCGGCCCTTTTTTGAATGGGAAATTGTTAAGGACCCCCCCGGGAGTCTGTGAATTCAATCCCACCCCGGGCTGACCAGTATTTCCCATGATAATGGGCATTTCGCAGCCCTCCTTTGGGAGTTCACAAAAGAGGGCATAACTCCCGAACCCCTTGGTATTTTTTGGCAAACTCAACTGCTCTGAACTTGGGGGAGCGCGCCCTTTCCAACGATGCCTCATTCATCACAATCGGAGCACTTTCGAGAAATCGGCCAAAAATATCCCAAGGGTACCCCTTTGCATATTTTGCGAATTTGGGAAATTTCTGGAGCGGCCCTTTTTTGAATGGGAAATTGTTAGGGACCTCCCAGGGAGTCTGTGAATTTAATCCCACCCCGGGCTGACCAGTATTTCCCATGATAATGGGCATTTCGCAGCCCTCCTTTGGGAGCTCACAAAAGAGAGCATAACTCCCGAACCCCTTGGTATTTTTTGGCAAACTCAACTGCTCTGAGCTCGGGGGAGCGAGCCATTTCCAACGATGCCCTATTCATCCCAATCGGAGCACTTTCGAGAAATCGGCCAAAAATATCCCAAGGGGTACCCCTTTGCATATTTTGCGGATTTGGGAAATTTCTGGAGTGGCCCTTTTTTGAATGGGAAATTGTTAAGGACCTCCCAGGGAGTCTGTGAATTCAATCCCACCACGGGCTGACCAGTATTTCCCATGATAATGGGCATTTCGCAGCCCTCCTTTGGGAGCTCACAAAAGAGGGCATAACTCCCGAACCCCTTGGTATTTTTTGGCAAACTAAACTGCTCTGAGCTCGGGGGAGCGAGCCCTTTCCAACGATGCCCTATTCATCCCAATCGGAGCACTTTCGAGAAATCGGCCAAAAATATCCCAAGGGGTACCCCTTTGCATATTTTGCGGTTTTGGGACATTTCTGGAGCGGCCCTTTTTTGAATGGGAAATTGTTAGGGACCTCCCAGGGAGTCTGTGAATTCAATCAAACCCCGGGCTGACCAGTATTTCCCATGATAATGGGCATTTCGCAGCCCTCCTTTGGGAGTTCGCAAAAGAGGGCATAACTCCCGAACCCCTTGGTATTTTTTGGCAAACTCAACTGCTCTGAACTCGGAGGAGCGCGCCCTTTCCAACGATGCCCCATTCATCACAATCGGAGCACTTTCGAGAAATCTGCCAAAAATATCCCAAGGGGTACCCCTTTGCATATTTTGCGAATTTGGGAAATTTCTGGAGCGGCCCTTTTTTGAATGGGAAATTGTTAGGGACCTCCCAGGGAGTCTGTGAATTCAATCCCACCCCGGGCTGACCAGTATTTCCCATGATAATGGGCATTTCGCAGCCCTCCTTTGGGAGCTCACAAAAGAGGGCATAACTCCCGAACCCCTTGGTATTTTTTGGCAAACTCAACTGCTCTGAGCTCGGGGGAGCGAGCCCTTTCCAACGATGCCCTATTCATCCCAATCGGAGCACTTTCGAGAAATCGGCCAAAAATATCCCAAGGGGTACCCCTTTGCATATTTTGCGAATTTGGGAAATTTCTGGAGCGGCCCTTTTTTGAATGGGAAATTGTTAGGGACCTCCCAGGGAGTCTGTGAATTCAATCCCACCCCGGGCTGACCAGTATTTCCCATGATAATGGGCATTTCGCAGCCCTCCTTTGGGAGCTCACAAAAGAGAACATAACTCCCGAACCCCTTGGTATTTTTTGGCAAACTCAACTGCTCTGAACTCGGGGGAGCGCGCCCTTTCCAACGATGCCCCATTCATCCCAATGGGAGAACTTTCGAGAAATCGGCCAAAAATATCCTTTGCATATTTTGCGGATTTGGGAAATTTCTGGAGCGGCCCTTTTTTGAATGGGAAATTGTTAGGGACCTCCCATGGAGTCTGTGAATTCAATCCCACCCCGGGCTGACCAGTATTTCCCATGATAATGGGCATTTCGCAGCCCTCCTTTGGGAGCTCACAAAAGAGAGCATAACTCCCGAACCCCTTGGTATTTTTTGGCAAACTCAACTGCTCTGAACTCGGGGGAGCGCGCCCTTTCCAACGATGCCCCATTCATCCCAATGGGAGAACTTTCGAAAAATCGGCCAAAAATATCCTTTGCATATTTTGCGGATTTGGGAAATTTCTGGAGCGGCCCTTTTTTGAATGGGAAATTGTTAGGGACCTCTCAGGGAGTCTGTGAATTCAATCCCACCCCGGGCTGACCAGTATTTCCCATGATAATGGGCATTTCGCAGCCCTCCTTTGGGAGCTCACAAAAGAGAACATAACTCCCGAACCCCTTGGTATTTTTTGGCAAACTCAACTGCTCTGAACTCGGGGGAGCGCGCCCTTTCCAACGATGCCCCATTCATCCCAATGGGAGAACTTTCGAGAAATCGGCCAAAAATATCCTTTGCATATTTTGCGGATTTGGGAAATTTCTGGAGCGGCCCTTTTTTGAATGGGAAATTGTTAGGGACCTCTCAGGGAGTCTGTGAATTCAATCCCACCCCGGGCTGACCAGTATTTCCCATGATAATGGGCATTTCGCAGCCCTCCTTTGGGAGCTCACAAAAGAGGGCATAACTCCCGAACCCCTTGGTATTTTTTGCCAAACTCAACTGCTCTGAACTCGGGGGAGCGCGCCCTTTCCAACGATGCCCCATTCATCCCAATGGGAGAACTTTCGAGAAATCGGCCAAAAATATCCTTTGCATATTTTGCGGATTTGGGAACTTTCTGGAGCGGCCCTTTTTTGAATGGGAAATTGTTAGGGACCTCTCAGGGAGTCTGTGAATTCAATCCCACCCCGGGCTGACCAGTATTTCCCATGATAATGGGCATTTCGCAGCCCTCCTTTGGGAGCTCACAAAAGAGGGCATAACTCCCGAACCCCTTGGTATTTTTTGGCAAACTCAACTGCTCTGAACTCGGGGGAGCGCGCCCTTTCCAACGATGCCCCATTCATCCCAATGGGAGAACTTTCGAGAAATCGGCCAAAAATATCCTTTGCATATTTTGCGGATTTGGGAAATTTCTGGAGCGGCCCTTTTTTGAATGGGAAATTGTTAGGGACCTCCCAGGGAGTCTGTGAATTCAATCCCACCCCGGGCTGACCAGTATTTCCCATGATAATGGGCATTTCGCAGCCCTCCTTTGGGAGCTCACAAAAGAGAACATAACTCCCGAACCCCTTGGTATTTTTTGGCAAACTCAACTGCTCTGAACTTGGGGGAGCGCGCCCTTTCCAACGATGCCCCATTCATCACAATCGGAGCACTTTCGAGAAATCGGCCAAAAATATCCCAAGGTGCATATTTTGCGGATTTGGGAAATTTCTGGAGCGGCCCTTTTTTGAATGGGAAATTGTTAGGGACCTCCCAGGGAGTCTGTGAATTCAATCCCACCCCGGGCTGACCAGTATTTCCCATGATAATGGGCATTTCGCAGCCCTCCTTTGGGAGCTCACAAAAGAGAGCATAACTCCCGAACCCCTTGGTATTTTTTGGCAAACTCAACTGCTCTGAACTCGGGGGAGCGCGCCCTTTCCAACGATGCCCCATTCATCCCAATGGGAGAACTTTCGAGAAATCGGCCAAAAATATCCTTTGCATATTTTGCGGATTTGGGAAATTTCTGGAGCGGCCCTTTTTTGAATGGGAAATTGTTAGGGACCTCCCAGGGAGTCTGTGAATTCAATCCCACCCCGGGCTGACCAGTATTTCCCATGATAATGGGCATTTCGCAGCCCTCCTTTGGGAGCTCACAAAAGAGAACATAACTCCCGAACCCCTTGGTATTTTTTGGCAAACTCAACTGCTCTGAACTCGGGGGAGCGCGCCCTTTCCAACGATGCCCCATTCATCACAATCGGAGCACTTTCGAGAAATCGGCCAAAAATATCCCAAGGTGCATATTTTGCGGATTTGGGAAATTTCTGGAGCGGCCCTTTTTTGAATGGGAAATTGTTAGGGACCTCCCAGGGAGTCTGTGAATTCAATCCCACCCCGGGCTGACCAGTATTTCCCATGATAATGGGCATTTCGCAGCCCTCCTTTGGGAGCTCACAAAAGAGAACATAACTCCCGAACCCCTTGGTATTTTTTGGCAAACTCAACTGCTCTGAACTTGGGGGAGCGCGCCCTTTCCAACGATGCCCCATTCATCACAATCGGAGCACTTTCGAGAAATCGGCCAAAAATATCCCAAGGTGCATATTTTGCGGATTTGGGAAATTTCTGGAGCGGCCCTTTTTTGAATGGGAAATTGTTAGGGACCTCCCAGGGAGTCTGTGAATTCAATCCCACCCCGGGCTGACCAGTATTTCCCATGATAATGGGCATTTCGCAGCCCTCCTTTGGGAGCTCACAAAAGAGAGCATAACTCCCGAACCCCTTGGTATTTTTTGGCAAACTCAACTGCTCTGAACTTGGGGGAGCGCGCCCTTTCCAACGATGCCCCATTCATCACAATCGGAGCACTTTCGAGAAATCGGCCAAAAATATCCCAAGGTGCATATTTTGCGGATTTGGGAAATTTCTGGAGCGGCCCTTTTTTGAATTGGAAATTGTTAAGGACCTCCCAGGGAGTCTGTGAATTCAATCCCACCCCGGGCTGACCAGTATTTCCCATGATAATGGGCATTTCGCAGCCCTCCTTTGGGAGCTCACAAAAGAGAGCATAACTCCCGAACCCCTTGGTATTTTTTGGCAAACTCAACTGCTCTGAGCTCGGGGGAGCGAGCCCTTTCCAACGATGCCCTATTCATCCCAATCGGAGCACTTTCGAGAAATCGGCCAAAAATATCCCAAGGGGTACCCCTTTGCATATTTTGCGAATTTGGGAAATTTCTGGAGCGGCCCTTTTTTGAATGGGAAATTGTTAAGGACCCCCCCGGGAGTCTGTGAATTCAATCCCACCCCGGGCTGATCAGTATTTCCCATGATAATGGGCATTTCGCAGCCCTCCTTTGGGAGCTCACAAAAGAGGGCATAACGTCCGAACCCCTTGGTATTTTTTGGCAAACTCAACTGCTCTGAGCTCGGGGGAGCGAGCCCTTTCCAACGATGCCCTATTCATCCCAATCGGAGCACTTTCGAGAAATCGGCCAAAAATATCCCAAGGTACCCCTTTGCATATTTTGCGGATTTGGGATATTTCTGGAGCGGCCCTTTTTTGAATGGGAAATTGTTAGGGACCTCCCAGGGAGTCTGTGAATTCAATCCCACCCCGGGCTGACCAGTATTTCCCATGATAATGGGCATTTCGCAGCCCTCCTTTGGGAGCTCACAAAAGAGGGCATAACTCCCGAACCCCTTGGTATTTTTTGGCAAACTCAACTGCTCTGAACTCGGGGGAGCGCGCCCTTTCCAACGATGCCCCATTCATCCCAATCGGAGCACTTTCGAGAAATCGGCCAAAAATATCCCAAGGGTACATCTTTGCATATTTTGCGGTTTTGGGACATTTCTGGAGCGGCCCTTTTTTGAATGAGAAATTGTTAGGGACCTCCCAGGGAGTCTGTGAATTCAATCCCACCCCGGGCTGACCAGTATTTCCTATGATAATGGGCATTTCGCAGCCCTCCTTTGGGAGCTCACAAAAGAGGGCATAACTCCCGAACCTCTTGGTATTTTTTGGCAAACTCAACTACTCTGAACTCGGGGGAGCGAGCCCTTTCCAACGATGCCCCATTCATCCTAATCGGAGCACTTTCGAGAAATCGGCCAAAAATATCCCAAGGGGTACCCCTTTACATATTTTGCGGTTTTGGGACATTTCTGGAGCGGCCCTTTTTTGCGAGCCCTTTCCAACGATGCCCTCCTTTGGCAATTGCTGTCTCGTTCCTATGCCGGGATCCGATTCTGTCCTCTCGCAACTGTTCTCTCCACAAGTCCCGAGCCGAAGTCATCCAGATTGGCATCACTAAGCTCTGAACGTCCTGGTCTACGCTGTCGCACCCGGTCTTACTGGCATCCTCTTCCCGGTGCATAAAAAAGGAGATATCACAGCGTGCAATAATTATCGCGGTACAACGTTGTTGAGTACGGTGTACAAGATATTCTCCGCTATCCTACAAAACAGGATGGCCCCGCCAGAAACACCAAATACGAAACGCCAATACCAGTGTGGCTTCAGCCCAGGCAAATCAGCGACTGATCAGATTTTCACCTTGAGGCATGCTATGGAAAAATGTCTCGAGTTTCAAAACTCAACTCAACACCTCTTCATAGACTTTAAAGCCGCCTATGATAGCATAGTCAGAGTAGAACTCTGCAAAGCCATGAGAGAATTCGTCATCCTCAACAAATTGACAAGACTATGTAGGTTGACCATGACCAATGTGACAAGCCAAGTATCCGGGACACTGTCCAGACCAAACCCGCGTATATGAGGCGAAATATCAACTCGACCCAGGTAGGAGAGCTAAGTTGAGTTGAGTGAACCCAGTTTCAACTCGATCCCCGTTTATAACTGGGTTGAACCTAGGTCGAACCTAATCATAAATGGCGTATATGTGTGTGCGTTGAACGATAGACTGATATAAACTGACAAAAAGACTGATGAGCACAGAAACTTGCTCGACGAAAGACTGACTGTTGCTTGATGATTCGATATGTTGTCCCCAAACCCCCTTCCCTCCCGTTCCTACGTCACTGTCTTCTTGGCTCTTCCGGACAATTACGGGTTTTGGCCACTTTCAACTTCTTCCTCCGGACTTCTCTCTCGGATCTCGTCTATAATAGATCAAGCAACATTCACTAACATTTAATTTATATTTCAGATCTGGAACTATGCGTTTAGCGAGCGGAATGTGGTGGTTCTTCGCATTGATGATGCTCAACTCCTACACAGCAAACTTGGCCGCCTTTCTAACATCATCCAGAACCGAATCATCGATTCAAAGTTTAGAAGATTTAGTTAATTCACCAAAAGTTAAATTTGGCACAGTCAAATCAGGAAGTACTCGTACTTTTTTCAGGGTCTTTATTCAAAATATTTTTCTGAACGAAGATTATTTATAATAAATGAATTTTCAGACCTCCAACGAATCACTCTATCGTTCAGTTTATTCCAAAATGGAAACTGCAATGCCTTCGGTTTACACTAAAGGTAATGATGAAGGTGTAGAGCGTGTCAAAAAGGGAAAGGGTAAATATGCATTTCTAATGGAAACGACAAGCATGCAATATATGAAGGAGAGGAATTGTGATGTTCGAGATGTTGGATCGCCAATTGGTGAGAAGCATTATGGAATTGCAGTGCCTTTAGGTAATCTTTGTTATAGAATGGGTTAACGTTTTTGAGACCCCGTTGTTTTGAAATCAAACCCTGAACTTGTTCACAATTCCAGGTGCACCATACCGATCCCAGCTCAGCGTACAAATTTTAAAACTAAGCGAAAGAGGGGAGTTATCCAAACTCAAAGATAAATGGTGGCTAAATGAAGAAAAATGTCCAAGTGTAGAGAAGCAGGACAGTGCAGAATTGAGTATAGAACAAGTTGGTGGTGTTTTCCTAGTTCTGGGCTGTGGCCTGTTTGTTGCATATATAATAGGAATATGCGAGTTTTTATGGAATGTACAAAGAGTTGCTGTTGAGGATAAGGTTTGTTGATTTATTGAACAAAATTATATTTTATATATTTTTACATTTTAGGTAACACCATGGGAAGCATTCAAATCTGAAGCTTTATTCGCTGTTAAATTTTGGATAACTAAAAAACCAGTTCATTGTGCTGCTAGTGAATCATCTCGGACACAATCTAGACGTTCGTCACAATCGGTTAATACAAATAAAGATATTTCGGTGAAATTAATTTCAGTAGTTACGGATCGCAACTCAAATAAATCAAAAAGATCGGTTTCATATTCGAATAAGTAAAATGGCGTAAAAATACAAAACTTCGAATGCATTTTAATTGCTTATACATAATTTATAGACATACTAGATACAAAAAAAATAAAAACACTTATATTTACAAACTTGTTGTTTAAGTTAGTTATGACGTCCTGATTAGCTTAGACATTAATCTTTTGTAATATAATGGCTTTTTACTGTAAACAATTGTTGTAACATACTGAACAACAAGTTACTTTCACTGTAGCTATCGAAGCTCTCGTCCAAAAGTCAGATAAACAGCGGTGTACCCTGTAATTTGGCATTTGGTAGTATACATTGCAAAGTGGATGAACGGTAGTTTCTCAGGCCAGCTTTTATGCTTGCTTCTTGCTACAACCTATTCTAAATGGTGTGTCAAAAGTCTTATATGATCTGGTGTCCGCGTCTTGAGATATTAAAGATCAAAGGTCATCACAAATATTTCCTAAACGGTAAGTGTTATCAAAAAGTAGTGTTAACAAAGTTTGTAGATTACGCGATTGTCTACAAAAAAAGATATTACACATTTTCCCGTACGAATTGCCACTCATGAGATATCACCGCTTTAAAGATTGAAAATACTGAGTGTATGTATAGGTCATCAGACGTTCAATAAATCCTTTCTTGGACTACGTGGCTAATATTCCCTGAGGTGTACCTCTTTCAACCCGTCTGACTTCTTCCAAAAGCCCCAGCCCAGACTTAATGACCCTCAGCAGCTGATTGATAAAGGACTTGGAGCACTCATCGACACCCAAACCCAGAAGATCGCACGTGACCGCAGAAGATTCCACATTGTTGAAGGCACCTTCAATATCTAAAAGAGCAACCAAACAAACTCCTTGATTTCGAGGGATTTTTCAATGGCCACTTCCAGGGATCGATTTACCTTTCGTGTAGGCATCCTGTGAAGGAGAAAGCAGTTTTCTATCAATACTTTGCCTCATGTGAATCTCCAAAAGTTTTTCGAGGATTTTGAGGTGAAAGGATGTGAGACATATAGGTCTCAAGTCCTTTGGATTGAGATAAGAGATTTTACCCCCTTTTGGAGTGAAAGTCACCTTTGCTTCACTCCAGGACGTTGGAATGTAGCTTAGGCGATGGTCGATGGCCTATAGACGGTTGCAAGCTAATCCAGGATTAAGTCACTGACTTTCCGAATTTCAATAGGATAAATTCGGTCGAGGTGTTTTATAAGGGTTAAAGCCTTCCATGGCCCGAAGGATTAAATCTCTGTTTATCAGTCTGGCGACAGTTCCTAAATTATATTCACTAGTTAGGCTCCCAAAACCTATTTCTGCGGATGCAGCAAGAGACGTCGAGCCAGGAAAGTGAGTATTGAGCACTCCTGACTGCTTGTGGTCTATGTACGATTTGCTTGTTGCAGAAATGGAACATTGGGATTTAGAGAGAACTTTGTTAAGTGTTGCGGTGTCCGAAAAACCTGCTATTGTCTCACAAAAGGTCTACCAGGATTCCCTCTTTGACTTGCGCAGTTCGTACTTGAACTGCCTAAGACGCCCTTTATAGTTATCCCAGTCCGAATCCAAGTTAGACCGCTTGGTCTTATTGAAGGCCTTTCTGCTTTCAGACGTAAGTTTGAAAAGTTTGCTGTTCCACCAAGGATGTTTGGTTTTGCCTCTTTTTTGTTTCATCATTATTCAGACAGTTGTTGAGATTCCTCACCTGATGTTCGAAATCTTCAGCGTTCCAAAAATGGGTGGGAATATCCTACTACAGAGCGGAGATTAAAATCATGAGAATTGAAATGGTCGAGCGCCTTTTAATGAAGCTGCGTTGTTGTTTATTTAAGTTGGGTCAAGGTTGTTTAAAGGTCCGTTCAGATCTACAGATATCGAGCGTACCAGACACGCGCCGCGCCAGACTAAATAATATTCTCCTATACAGTGTGCATGAACGTATTTTCATCTACCGTGACACGACCGCGCAGACGTGGACAGACACGGGCCGTACCCGGCCAGTATTCACGGAAAGAATATTTTGTCTACATGGTTCATGTCTGTGGGTGTCTGCCGTGAAGTATGAATAGAGCCTCGAAACCGTGCAGCCATTTTCTGTTGGATACCTTCCACTGAGAAGTAGAAGAACATTTGCAACAAACATATAACCAGTGTCTATGCAAGCAGTCAGTATGTCGTCACGGGAGTCTCGGTAGTCTAGGGCGCCTGGCTACCACCCCAGAGGTCCCGAGTCTGAATTCCCGCAGCACTTCGCCTTTCACACTTTCTCCACCTGCAAAAGTTTCTTTCTTTCTTCTTCCCTCTTTACATTCCTGATGCGTCCTGTCATAGCCTTCCTTAGCCCTTCCTCGCTCCCCAAACGTATGTCATCGATTGGTTGATGATATTCAACTCGTTTCAGGTGGCATAACACTCTAGCGAGTTGTTTCTCGATGCCCCGATGTCAATGTCGCGATAGTAATGGTTGGGAGTAGGTGGAATAAAATATCACGGCTTGGTTGTGGCAGTTCCTTGCTTCAATTCGTCCTCTCTTCACTATCTCCCAACCAGAGCTGCTGTTCGACATTGCACTCTATACGGAGAACAAATAGATTGTCGACAGTCGTTTCGTTTTTGATTTTCCATTCTATCCGCTTGATTGCGGCTACAGCTCCGCTCATATCATGGAAAACTTGTGGAAATGGAACGGATTGGTTCTGTTTGAGGTTTTAATTTTCAGTAAAGTCCGGGTCACACCGAACGCGACGCAGCGATTTGTGTACGAAAAATAATATAAACCGCGCCGCATCGCATCTGGTGTGAATCACAGATTTATTTTTCATACAGAAATCGCAGAACGACATTTGCACTGCACTTCGGTGTGACCCAGGCTTAAAGCTTTTATTTTGAGTAAACTTTTATTTATTTAAATAATAAAGTTAAGCCTTCTTGGTTTTTGTTTAGCAAATCGTTCGATAATTTTGTCAGTGAATATTTAACAGCACTAGACCCGTCTCTACGGTAAGATCTATGGGATGCTAGAGCGAGGGAGACCTCCGCTGGAAGGACGGCGTAGACCTGGACGCCCAGAGCTTAGGGATGCCAAACTGGATGACATCGGATCGGAATCGGGAGCGGGGAGAGAGCAGTTGCGAGAGGCCAGCACCGGTTCCCGGCGAATGACCAGCTCCATTCGATACGCGAAAAGCAGCTCTTTTTCGGGGATTCTGTATTACATTGCCCAGTATTTCAAGTGTTGAAGCAGCTATTTCGGCTCGAATGGTAGTTTGGAGTTCACACAGCGTATTTCGGAAAACTTGTGCTGCAAGAACTTCATCGTGGCAGCGTGAAGTTCGTCAGACCTTTTTTACCCATCTTCGTACACAGAGAGTGCGCCAACATGCAACGATAGCGTGCGCTGACGACTATTTCTCCAACTTTGAAGAAAAATGTTGAGCACACTCCGGCCCAAACAGTGACTTTCTCGCCTTGCAGTGGTGTTTCTTTTCTCCAGTTTGTTTATTGACTCTGCCAGAGAGTGTAAAATGAACTTTCTCAGTCATCAAAATTTTTTCTCAAAAATCATACGATAAGCACGCACAGTTTTTACAACTGAACCATTGTTTTCAATGTAACCGCTCGAATACGCTTCCAGTGGACGACCAGCCTTAATGTTGCTTGTGAGTTCAAGTGAGTGAGGTATATTGTTCTTTTGGGCTTAAAGAAAAAAAAATAATTATGGAAGTTTCTATACCTTGCTCACTCAATCTACCAAGTAGAAGAGCTCCATGTATCAAAACAAAACCTTTACTGATGCCAACTATTGCGCTGTTCTGCAAGAAACGGAACCTTATCGAAACTTTCAATTTTTATGACCGGACTGGACGATGCATTGATTGCAGTTTGTAAATAAATGTACATTACAGGCTTGTACGTGGGTCAATTATTTTTTATTTTTTAACAAAAGTCTTTCGTTTTCCCAGAAATAGACTAACAATTTTTTTTTTTTTTTATGTGGTAGTGCTAAGCTCAGGAGTCACCCTTTGTACTACTAGTCCGCCATGTCATTTGTCACGTCATGGTGCAATGTCTAGCAGTAAGCTTAGTACGGGGGAGGAGTGGGGGGAATAGGTTAGGGATTATAAAGGTACGGGAGGGTATTGAAGAAGGTGGTGATGAACCCTGCGTTTGAACTCTTGGATGTTGTAGGAGCTCGGAAATACCGACTGCGAGAGATTATTCCACAGTCGAGTTGTTCTATTTACAAACGAATTCGTATCTTGTTGAGTGCGTGAAAAGGGTAGTTGCAGGTGCAGGGAATGGGACGAGTGGGCTAATCTGGTGTTGCGGGTATAAGATTGCCGTGGAGGCAAAAGAGCGTTTAACTCGAAGGAACAGTCGCTATGATAGTAGCGATAAAATTTTGTCAGTGCTGCTACATTCCTACGGTGGCTTAGGGGGTCGATGGTGGAGCAAGCGGTATCGTCATTAATTAACTTAAGGGCCTTTTTTGGACCTTATCTAACCATGCTAAGGTTGTTATTGGAGCGCCGCCCCAAATGAGGGAGTTGTATTCGAGAAGAGGCCGAATGTAGGATTTATAAATAACAGCACGGGCCGATGGCTGGAGGAGGAACCTGCACCTCTTAAGAAATCCCAAGCACTGGGATGCTTGTTTGGCGATTTGGAATATATGGTCATTCCATCGCAAGTCTTTGGCTAATGTCACGCCTAAGATGTGTAGGGATGGGTCGGCCTTTAGTACCACGTCATCCACTTTCAAGGATGGTGATGTGTTGATCTTTTTCTTTGAAATAAGAAAGTACTTGGTTTTGGAGAGGTTGAATTCGACACGATTCTTTTTCCCCACTCTAGAATAAGTTCAATGTCGTTATTAATAGAGTTGAACATTAGTTCACGATCATCAAGACAGGATCTGGCATGAGTCTGTCTTGTATCGAAGCTGTACGAGTAACGTAGAGTACGGTCGTCAGCGAAGCTGAGAAGTGGGTTGGAGGGGATTGAAAGTAGGTCATTTATAAAGATAAGGAATAGGGCCGGTGATAAAATTGACCCCTGGGGGACCACGCAGAGATGGGGTGAGATTCAGATTTGACGCCATCCAAAACTACCTTAATTGAACGGCCGGAAAGGAAACTCTCAACCCACTTATAGAGAAGCGAGTCAATTCCAATAGCTTTGAGTTTAGCTAACAAGGCTGAGTGCCATACTCTATCAAAAGCCTTGGAGATATCTAGAGCAACCAGACTAGACTCACCGGATCCATGCAGACTACGGCTGAGGTGTAAGGCAAAGGCAAACTAAAAGATCACCAGTGGATCTTTTTTGTCGGAAGCCGTATTGTTTGTCGTTTATAAGTTGGTTGGATTCTAGATATCCCATAAGCTTTTTGTTAATTATCGTCTCCATGGTTTTGGAGAGGATAGAAGTGATTGCTATTGGGCGGTAGTTGGAGGGAAGGCTGGAGTTACCTTTTTTCGGTATTGGCTGCACATGAGCAAGTTTCCAAGAATCTGGGTAAACTCCGGAAGAGTATGATAGGGCAAAAAGTTTGCGCAGAGGTTTAGCCAAAGGTGAGGCGCATTGTTTTAAGATGATAGGGGGTATATTATCGGGTCCAGTGGATTTGTTGACATCGAGCTCCTTGAGGCACCTGTACACCTCACGAGTCCTGAAGAAAACCCTGTCCATTAAATGAGCGCTGTGCTCGAGGACCGGGGGTAGCGTATCATTTTGGGGTAGAGAAGAATTTGAAGCAAACAGAGATGCTAATAAATCGGCCTTGGATTTTCTGTCTGTTATCACCTTTTCATCGTGGATGAATAAAGGAGTTGTGGAGGTGGTGAAATTCTTCTTGATGGAACTTACCAAGGACCAGAAGTTTTTGCTACCAGAGG
Source organism: Thereva unica (assembly GCA_949987705.1). NCBI lineage: Eukaryota > Metazoa > Arthropoda > Insecta > Diptera > Therevidae > Thereva > Thereva unica. The sequence continues at coordinate 22,747,175 of OX465285.1, read as the reverse complement.
TTGCATTAAGGAGTTTACTTCTCAACTTGCTGTCAAATAAATTTTTGACATTCCTGATGGTGACTTTACAGGAATTTCTTAGTTTTATATACTCAGCACGGAGCGATTCACTCGGGAAGCTCTTGTAAGCTCGAAAGGCGGCTTCTTTATTTCTGATTGCATTCATACACTCCTGATTAAACCATCTGTTGGGCCTAGCCTTCACAGATTTAGTAGAATGAGGAATGAACAAATGCATTCCTGCCTGTATGATTCTAGTGATACTGATAGCGGCAGAGTTGACGTTTTTTTACGGAAACACTGGTTCCAGTCAGTAGATTGGAAAAAATTAGTAAGCCCCAGCCAATTGGCCTTCCCATAATGCCATACAGTTCTTCTGACTGGTTTGGGAGGGGTGGGAAATTTGAATGGGAAGCTAGCGCTAACTAAGCAGTGGTCCGAATTGCCGAGAGGTGAATCAACTGTGACGGTATATCGTGCTGGATGAGAAGTAAGGAAAAGATCAAGGAGATATCTTCCTTGATCAGCAACATCAGGGACTCTTGTGGAAAGATCCACAATTTGGTGCAAGTTATTGATGTCTGCAAAGAGCTCGACGTCCTTGCCAGAAGCACTGGTGCCATTTGAGTAAGTCAGCCAGTTTGCATTGTGAACATTGAAATCACCCGCAACGATGATTTCACACTCAGGATTGGACGATAAAAATCCCGAGATTTGTTTGGAAATAGTGTCAAATGATGAAGTGGAGGCTTCGTTACTTATGATAGGGCTTCTGTATAGGAAGCAAAAGAATATGACGTGGTTTCGGATGATGATTTTAATCCAAAGTGAGTTAAAATCTGAAGAAGTGCTTTTGCATATTTTATAATGAGCCACGTCATCCCTAACGTAGATGGCAATGCCCCTATGGGGAGAGAGATTATGCACTAAAGTGTACCCCGTCAATATCAGATGACTTAAGTCATTATCGGGTGATATTTGGGTTTCACTAAGTGCGAGGATTGGGGGTTTAAAGTTTAATAAGTGGCACTCAACAAAAGAGAAGTTCGCATAAAGTCCACGAATGTTACAGAGGTCAATAACAAAGCTTGACTTGTAACGGGACCTCGGTTGCGCGGGTTCAATCGCCACATTCTTAGAGATATTTCCCGGAATTACATCTGCCGCAACCATCAGAGTCAACGAAATTTGCCTGCGTTAAAGTGTTATGCCTTTTGAAACGAGGCAAATTTCGTCGACCGACAGATTTCGGGTGCGACACTTGCAGGTCCGAGAATCGAGTGAGGGGAGGAAGCAAAGGGAACTTACTTGTGCTGTTCGTCGGTCGCTTGTCTGTAGAAAGGGTGATGAGGCCTTCGCTTTACACTGCCGCGCGTATTTTCTTCCACTATTGTTTTGTTGTTGTTGTTTTTTCGTGGGCTTCGATTTTTTTTTTACTTTTCACAAAGAAATTTTTTTTTTATTTTGTATTTAGCAGGGCGTGTTTGACGGACCGGACCAGCACACGTCCGTTCACTTCGCTGTCTACGGCCAAACTCGGCCAATTACTGTGGAATGTGGGATACAATTCGCTCATAATACCATAGACAAATTATTCTATAGATGGGAAAAGTAGCATCAAAACTGAAAACGGCTTCCACTTGCTTTTACGAGCTAGCGCTTAATGCCGCCTGATCTTACCCTTATCATCTTTCCTGTGTTAACTCAATTGCGCGCAATTTGGCCGACGACGACGGTACTCGTTCTTACCACCTCAAGCAAAAAATAAAAGATGGCCTTACAACGGGCGAATACCGACCCTGATTGAAACATAGTCCTCTGACAAGTGCCGGTCATCAGAAGGTTATTTGTGGGACTGTACGGCCCAAACCCAAACCCCACTGCGTATTTATTGTGAAAAAATCCATGAAATCCGGTGCTTATATCTCCGAATTGGATCATTTCAAAATAAACGGACGACTGGCAAGCTTGTGTCTCTTTTCTTTAAGTATAATAATGCAAAGGACGAAATTGATCAAATTCCCATAAAGAACATCATTCAACAGCATATTTGGTGCAGATTATTTTTCTATCTCAAATTTGCTGTCGTATGCCCGTGTGTACAGCTCAGTACTATGCCATTTAAATCTTTGGGTCAAGTTTGGCCGGCGTGAGCCCGTATGTGCTCCAAAGCGGCCGGTGTTCGCCCGTTGTATCTCCAGCTTTTTATTTTTACTCGGGCTATTGTACAATTTGTGCATAATGAGTCTAGTAGTCTACTTAAAAGAAATGTTTTTAAAAAGTTAAGGGCGCATAAAAATGTCTCTCGCACGGGGCGCCAAAATACCTAAAGACGGCCCTGGGAGTACCTTACTTTTATACTTCCCAAAGGAGTGAGGGCACATGGATGTAGGATGAAGCGACAAACTTTAAGTGGCAAAACTAGAGGATAATCAAAATATTAAATTACAACACAAATTTAGTCTTTATTGCATCTGAAAATTTTAACATTCTTTATTCAGATAGATTTTGAGATTTTGTTAAGTAGAAATACTTTTACGATTCTGTGTTTTTTAAATAAATTCTAAAAATAGGTTTTTTTTATTTTTTTATTTATTTTGTTGTCATAGTTTTGCAACATTTAGCGAAGTTAATTAGTCGCTTTGTAAAATGCTTTGTTTTTTTTTTAGTTTTAATTTTTGCAAATAATAATTAATCGAATGTGGCAAAATTTTTATAAAAGTTTTTTTATGTTAGAATTTGTAATTCTTTTTTCGAATGAAATTTAGCAGAGTTATTTAATGATCTAGTAAGTACGTTGCATTTAAAGTTTTGTTAAGAGTAATTCTGATGGTAATTGATAGTAGTAATTTTTAATCGGGATGTGTCACTTTCAATTTGAACTGAAATTTGTCTGATTACTGTACTTTTAACAAATTTTACCCTCAGGCAAGACCTAGAGGTGGAAAATGAACTTAATATAAACATAAATTCGCTATTTCTAACTAAACAACTTTGTAAACTTGACAATGAAAGAGATAAGATGCAAACAGCACCGGCCCTGGGGTACAGCGAGTGGAGCGGTCGCTCTAGGCGCCAGGTGGTAAGGGGCGCCAAAATGAATGCGTAAAACAATTTTTGAGCAAAAAATAAAATTTTGATGGCACTTTTTGAGGCCGTTGTTTGTAGCTAGCCAAGTCTATGTACTCATCAATATGACTCGAACATGGCGCAAGCACGGAGCACTGACTCCAAGACTGATCGTACAGGGCTTTAGGCCACATTCTGCTCGAGGTCCATGGAGCAAGCTGAATACAGCGGATTTAAACTCGATAAAAACCGCAAATGCCCCGATGCCAGAGTCGCGAAATGGTTGGAAGTAGGTGGAATAAAATATCGCGGCTAGGTTGTGGCAACTCCTTCCTACTTCTCTCTCTCTACTTTCTACTCTCTATCTTCCGGCTAGAGCTGCTGTTCGACATTCTATACGAAAAAAATAGATTGTCGAACAGTACAATGGGGCTTTCCCTAAGCCTCTAGTCTATCACATAAAAAAAAAATCCTAATGTGTAAACAATCGTGCTGAAGTTATGAATGGTACTGCGTGAATATACTACTAGCGATGGACTTCGGATACCAGGTGAATTTCGGTGAATTTCACCAGCCTTCCAATGGTGAAACGGAGCTTTGCCATGGGCGACCGTCCTTTGTCGCCCAGCGAGATATCAATATAGAAATACCTTAAAAAAAACGTTTGAAGATGGAGCACTTCTTAACGCTCCAAACATTTCTGGGGCTCCCACAGCTCCCAAAACGACGACCTACAAGGCCGGTTAGATATTTTTGGATCCATCAAGGTGTCGAATGTGGTCCCAGAGAAGGAGAGTTTTCGGGATTATTCTTCAGGGAGGGCAGTCTGAGCCCGTGAACCCAGAGCTGGAGTACGTTGAGATCACTCCTTCATTGGGAGATCTCCTTAGATCTCAGGGTACCTAATCGGAGAGGCGACTCGACGAAAAACGACCACTTTGAGAAGAAGGGGTGGCGCAGCCCGAAAACGTATTACGCGATATCTGGAAGCTGGCTACTCCCGTGTAGAGGCTAGTAGGGTCTGCGTGGTCCCCGCGGGATACCGATTTTCTTAATACTAAGAAAAGGATTAGATCCTCTGGATGTTCTCCAGGGCATAATAACCTGGCGAAAAGGGCGAAGTCTTTGGCTACACGGTTTGAAACGCCTTCAGAAAAGTCGGAAGCACCCATAATGAAGTCTAGAACGACTCCAAAGCCAACCTTCTAACAATCTTGCGACTAACAATCCGGAGACTTCTGACCACGAAACAACTAGTTACCGTGCAAGGAAGTCTTCTGGAGGCGATAGCCGAGGTCCCTAAAGGTCAACAAGCTCAACAGCCAGGTCCATAAAGGTCGATGCGCCCTCTATGATGGGCCGCCTTAAGCCCTGCAAGGAACAAGCATTGTTGCTGTAGACGGACTCGGACTCGTAGAAGCTTTTTTTAACGAGAAGGTGACTCCACCATCTCAACCTTATTGGCTTGGGTAAGCCCTAATGCTCAACCATGCAATACCAACAACCAAATAGCCTCCAAAGAAGTTGGTGCTGTTGGTGAAACGTCGGGGAAGCAACTCTGAGAAGACATGCTTCCTCTATTGCCGCTACAGACGGGGCTGTGACCCTAAAACCACCATCGAAATCCGTATGGGTCCCCCAGCCCATAAAGGCTTGCAAAAGGGGAGATATAATCCCGTATGGAAATGGCAGGCAGGCAGTGCTCGAAAAAAGTTTTATCTAGGACAACTGGAAATACAATTTATATGAAGTGAAAGCGTCGACCACCTTAAACAAGGGCTAGGGGCAGCGCTGGATGCAGAATAATAATTGAGGACCGAAGGTTAGGACAGGTCTAGAGTAGGATGTCTCAGGAAGCCAAGGTTAATAACAGGGTTGGAGCTATTGATGATGATTGTATTTGCAACATTCAATAACAGACTATTTTTATTTAACATCCGCTCATAAACATTTAGTCATACGAGCTATCAAAAATTACACTAAACACCTTGACTCCGCTAATGACATATATCGTATTTTAACATTGCAAGATTTTAATAACAATTATGCATTCAGGGAAGGATTTAAGCATGTGCAACAAGAGCTATAGTACAAGGACCTCCACCAACTAACAGTATCATGTCAGAGCAATGTCGTGGCTGTCATGATGGCAGACAACAGGATAGGTACAAACTTGGAATATAAAACTCCAGGAAAGCCCTTCGCCGAATTTTAGCGCCGTGAAATTCTTGTTGTGTGAGTGCCCACGCTTTGGTAGCTGTTTGTCCACTACAAGCGGAAATAGCGAGTGCAATAGAATAGAGGATGGGCAAGAGAGTTAAATTTATCAGTTATCTAAAATAAAATCTTGCCAACAATAATGAACTTTTTATACGTCGTCATTCTGAATTTTAATCAGCAGATCACATGTCGGGTGGTATTTCATCGCTAGGTCCAGGATTGTTCTCTAAAGCGCAGGATTTGATCCGTCTATTTCAAAGGGTGATGAAAAGTCAAATTCTTGTGATAGAAGCGGCGGTATTTCATTATTAGCTGCAGGATCGTGTTTTCCAGTATCAGGGTTTGGTCTTTTCCTTACAAAAGATGGTGCAAAATTTCTTGGAATAGATTACAATTGAATGGATAGATACCAGTTTTGCAAAAACCAACCAGAATGTTTGCTTGTGTGAAAGCCAGAGGCATAGCAGTTTTGATAATATCAGGTATATCGTAGATTGTCATTGTTTCTCCAGGGTGATTCCGCAACCATTCCACCAGACAGTATTTATACCTTTTTTTAAAGGTCCGAAGACAGATCGATCCAAAGGCTTCGGTTTGCGAGAGCAGTGTGGAGGAAACGAAAGCAAAGTGATAATATTGTATTGCCCAAGCCATTTTACCTTTAAAACCAAAGACTTAAAATTTACTATGTATGGACGTAAATAGTTACAGCTAGGTATTTTACATTTAGTTTAGGGAGTTCCACAGGGCCTCGAAAAGCCTTAGTCCGACCCTGACTGTATTAGGCACTACAAGCCCAAATAACAAACCACATCAGAATTACTCTTTAGTATGACATACAACTCAGAAGAAAACCTCTTCCCTATGAACATATGGGCGTTTATTAAATTCGAATCTATCAACAGTTGTGAAGTTAACTATTTAATATATATTTATAAATATTGAATACGTTGGTCTTACAGTTCCAAATCGTTGCACCCATTTTGTTAAAAAGCAATTTAGCATTACAAATTGTTAATAAACATGCTGTTCTCTCTCTTGCTGATAGACTTGAACCAATTTGAAAGTGTATGTGTGTTGTTGGCACTCATATATTAAACTATTTTGTAAACTACTTGTACTGGCTAAGTTTTTTATGTTACCTGAACACACAGTGAAATGCTTCCAAGGTACAACTACAGTAATAAATTACTAAAAATTATTTTCGTGCTATAAATTGAAGCTATATGTTTTTAGCTATTTAAGAATTGCGCGCTCGTCGGACGTTCTTTGACTGTTTGGCGTGTGTGATGTAATGATTTGCCGATTTCCCTGTTATTAATTTGTTTCTGTGTTTTTGTTTTATAAGAATAAGAGATTGGAACAACTTTCTTTTTTCTAACGGCTTGAAGTTGTATCTCTAATTCTATATACATGGCAAGAATTTATAATTGAGAATAGTAAAATTCTAGTTTTAACGCATCGATTCCCAGTTTTCTTTGTTGTTGTCTATAATGTTAAGGAATTCTGATGTTTCTGGGAAAATATTCGCTAGAACTTGAAATGTCGGTCGAACGACAGTCGATAGGAATTCAATTTGAAGCTCTGGTATGCAGGCCTTTTGACGATCCATCATTTCTTTTGGTGCTAGGCCCATTTGCCTTTCTAGATCTCCTTGGGCAAAAAATTCAGCATATACAAGATCCTAAAATTATAAAATTCATTAAAATTCCTTTATATTAATAAAACAAAACTAAAAAAACTACCGCAACATGCAGCGTCGTCGGCCATGGCTTTATCTGATCACTAAGATCACTACAGGTGATTAGAAGTGACATAAGCAGCATTGTATTTTCTGATAAATTATCTGGATCTAAATCGTTTAATTTCTTGAATATTCTGCAAAAGATCTAATAAATTAAGAAAGTTTCACGAAATAGCTTCAATGTAAATGCTCACCTAAAATGATTGGCTAAGTCTGTAGCTAGAATAAGCTCCTTCATCGTGTCAATACATTCCTTAAATTGGTCGGTGGATAATGCATCTAGAATTTTGCTCTTCTCTTCATTTAAGATGCATATAGCTTGGGAGAGATGATGTCGCTCATTAACACTACCTTCACTGCTATATAATCTGGCTAGTGGACTTTTCGATTCCATTTGATAGGAGTTATTTGTACCGCGATGATCCAAGTCATGACAAAAGCATGATATTAAGAATGATAAGGCTTGAAGGTCACTGGAAGAAATATTGAATTAGGTGAATGTAAGAAAAATTATTAATTAATAATAAACATTTAATTTCAGAGAAATTGCTTCAAATGGTAATGGAGCACAAATCTTGGAATATAAGTAGAAGGAGTACCCTTTAAATCTAAGTGTACTGTATATGGTGCACAAATATATGCGGCAGATCTCATATTATATGAGCCAATCATATTTGCAGTTCCAGGTAGTGAGAAACTGTTGCTTTATAAAATGAAATATTCAAAACCTTTTAAGTGGATCATAAAATTTAATTATTTGTAATGGCATTAATAAATAATGTATTGCACAAATAATCTATCATGTCATGGTGCCTGTTCCGCATATGGAGATCAACGGAGATCTCAACTAACACCAAATTGCGGCTGTTCAACTCCAACGTTAAGGCAGTACGGTTGCGAAACATGGAAAGTCACCCAATTCATCACAAGGCGCCTACAAGTCTTCATCAACAGATGCCTGCGTCGTATCCTAAAAATCCGCTGGCAGGATAGAATTTCAAACGAAGAACTATGGCGCCGTGCCGGCCAAGAAAGGATAGACGACCAAATCAGGCGAAGGAAATGGAATTGGGTTGGCCACACCTTGCGATGCGAAAACGAAAATCTAGCCAAACAGGCCCTTGACTGGAATCCGCAAGGATCCCGTCGAGTCGGAAGACCTAGAACAACGTGGAGAAGAACCCTACTAGCAGAAGCCGCAACAACTGGTCGGAGCTGAGAGCTGTCGCGCAAAACAGAGTCCCCTGGAGGGCAACTGTTTCCGCCCTATGTCCCATGAGGGATTAAAGGAACGCAATGATGATGATGGTGTGGTGGCTTAAGTAGGACTAGATACCTTCTTGGAGGTGGAAAGCCCGAAAAACAAAGGATTAGCGAATAAATGAAATGAACAATAACAATGAGAAAACTCGGGTTAGGATATCAGACCAAACATCGTAAAAGGTCGTGGCTGTGAGCTGCTGCCTTGGCGCAAGTGAGGGCATCAGCTATGCACGCGTAGCCAGCAGATACTCTGCTAAAAAAACCAAGTGGGTTGTTGCTAAAGGCAGTAAGGCAGGTAAAGAGAAAAATGTAGCTTTAGTCTTCAATCGGAAGCCCCCCAATCCCTCTAAGTCAGATTCTTCCACTGCATCCGTGCAGGTCCTCAGTACCTCAAAAGAAGCTAACAAAACCACCATGCCTCCAGGCTCTGAAGACGCTTCATCATCAAGAGTAAAGTACAAATCCTTGCTCTATTCGAGGGAGTTGCGAAGGGTGATATCACCGAGAAGAAATCAGCTTCTAAAAGGTATGCGACGGAGGTTGTCAGCGAGAATACATCGCAAACTGGCAAGGTCCCTGGAAGAACCGAATCACCTGAGGCCAAGCGTAGTAGGAAAAGTAACAATTTGCTTTTTTCCTACTACTAAGACCTATGTATAGCCAAGTTCTAAAAGGGAAAGCGATCCGGCCTGATAAATGTAGAAAATTGATGTCAGGCTCGCGACGGTTTTCCTCTCAATTCTTCAGGAGCATACTGGCACTGGTCTTTACTGTCGCGATGGCGGATGGCATAAGGGCCACGGGAAACTTATCGCATGTGCCGATCAGAGATCTGTCGATCTCTATAAAATAGCCATATCTAGAATCGGGGAAGTATGGCCAGGCGCTAAACTCAAGGTTTTTACAAGGGAGGGGATCCCGAGAAGACAAAGAGCGCGTTACTGAATCGCAGCAGAACCAGCCGAGTCTCAGGCTATTCTAGATATTATTCGGTTAGTAATCCACAGCTACAGGCGTCATCGTTCCAGATTACGAAACTGGAGGATCCGAAAGGTGACGGCCGAGCGGATACACTCGTAATTAGCAAGGCGTTGCTATGACTTTTGGCGAAATCTGGTGGCGTCATAAGTTACGATTTCTCCTCCAAAATTCTGAGGTCTCAAAGACATTTTGCCCCTCAAGCAGACTGGAGTGGACCTCCAAGTATGTATGACGAGTTCATCACGCTGGTTCACCTTGGGCAATGCGTTATCAAACGTAGCGGACAGTCGTCCTCCTCACCTTACATTCCGCTCCTTGTTTTCAATCCTTTCTACCCATCCCCAATGCTCTTGGTCGGATCAAGGTGTAATGCGAACCGCGCCGATGATCAGCTTGGCTAGGCAACCAGATTAAAGAAATGACGAACGAACGAACGGTGTGCTCCGGATACCTGCCCACCTCCGGTTCTAACTAGCCTTACCCTGGTGGTGCGGTTTCTGCCAGGGTGGACCTCGTTTCTCCGCAACTCGTGAGAAATATAATCCAAAATAATCCAAAAACTAAAGAGATCCGGTTACCCTAAACGAAAACTGGAAGGGACCACAAATCCAGCAAAAACTAGGCTACGGCACCTCCGACGGCATCTTGGACGAAAACTATGAAAATGGGAAGATCCCCAAACACCAATGGCGGTGGGTGTAAGCCGCCCTCATTAAGGTGGTTATGTAGGTCCTGAGGGACAAACCGGGACCTCCCCCTCATGCCTTGATGCCGGATGGTATCAAGGCAGCATAAGACTTATGGCCTGCGAAAACACCAGATCCGCAAAGCTATATAAAGCTGTGGTAGCTAGAGTCGTGGAAGTTTACTCTGGCACGTGGCTCAAAGCAGTTAACGCTAGTGACATACCATCACGTCCGAGGGCCAGAGCATGGTTTCCAGTGGCTCCATCGGAACCTGAGGAAATAAATCTTCACTATGCTGAAGGCCTTCAACCCTAACATCAAGACCATTAACTGGAAGGTTATTAAAACGGAACAGTCTAACAGCACCACCATGCAAGTTATTCTGTTCCTACATGAAGAATGCCTGGACCAGTTGGCGACTGAAAAATACGCGGTGAACTACTGCTTCCAAATGTCTTAGTAAAGGTCTCTAAAACAGATACGGAAGCGTTGGGAAACCAAGCGGCCTGCATAAAGCGCTTTCTGCTGCGCTTTCGCTTCGCGTGATATCGAACGAAGTCGATGTTGCCCTAGTCCAAGAGCAATGAATCCCTGGTGACAGGATCTCTGGCTTGAAAACGCCTAATTTTAATCTCTTTTATATCAAAAATAAGGAATGTACCTCGACCAAAATAACTTGGCCTTCTTATGTTTGCAGGCGGACCACTTTACTACTGCGCCTCGGGAGACAAGACCTCTTAGTTATAGTGGGAGTGCTGACCGGATTTTTGCAGAAGCTGAAAGAATCTCGACGAGGAGGAAAGTGTACAACACCTTCACTGTCACTGCCCAGCCCTAAGCAGAAGGAGAGGAGACTAATCACATTTGGTGAGCCTTTCCTAAGTACGCTTGCGTAAATCTCGAAGATTGGGATCCCGCAACTAAGAAGATTTCTTATTTCCTTGAGGTGGTTTAGCAAAGAAACGACACATTAACAGTGGCGGCTCTTCTTTAAGGGCTAGTGGGGCTTAGCCCCACCAGAAATTTGAAGGAATTTATATTTATATATTTTTAAATATTTTTAAAAAAAAATCTAAAAAAAATCCAAATATTGGATACATTTTGTTACATTTCCTAAAAACATGCGGTAACACTTCAAACTCAAATAGTTTATTCGGAAATTAACAAAAGATTTTTCTTTAGGTAACACTTCGCACAAAAAATTCGAAGCAGAGAGTCTTGAGAATAGCACCACAAAAAAAAACAAGAGAGGAACTCTTTAACCCACTCAGGCCATGTGCATACGAATGAATCTTGGATCTTTGAATAGAGAAGACGAGGAAGAGCAATTTATTAAACACGGGGAAGCATTTTGGCAACACTAATGCATAGCATTCTTTACGTATTTGTGTCTAACCCGGACAGTGGCTGTGTTATATTTATTCAAAAACCGGGAGGGATATCGTTTGTCGGCAACCATCTCGGTGAGAACGCTTCACTTGGCTAAATGTTTGAAGCAGACCCTTCGCAAAACCTGAACAAATTTCACTACGCCTATGTCCGGGTTAGACAATGTATTTTGTTGTTGTGGTTAAAGGCAATGTATTTTGTTGTTGTGGTTAAAGTGGAGGGAGAGAATTAGAGAGAAAATTTCTTGATCCTAAGTGCTTCCCTCAAATCCGTGTACATGTACGCTATTTTCGTTTCCTTATCTTCTCTATTCAAAGTCTTGGATACACAAATTTACATCAAATTTTGTTCTAAGGGGCTAGCCCAGAGTCAGCCCGAAAGACGAATCATTTTTGTACAGAAAATATTTCCGAAGAGTCAATTGATTCTCTCATTTTTGTTCTACCAAGCGGGGCTAAAAATTTCTAGCCCACCGCGATTCGCCGTGACTCTGTTGGGTTATTATTACTCGAGGAGAAGTTTCTCTCTCTCGCTGAAATGTCAGTGTTGCCGTTCGATTCTTATTTTATTTCTGTTCATCTTATTTCAAATAAATTCTGCTTGCATTTTGATACTATTTGAAACTTTAATGAGATTTTTTGTATGAAACTGAAACTTACGAGTTTTATTTGCTTGAGGGGGCTAATTTTATTTAGCCCATGCCTGCTACATTTATATTTAAGTATATGCAGCAAATAGTAGTAAAAGAGAAACTTTTAGGCCCTTTGAAAAAAGAAGAGATGTAACTTGAATTGATAGTTGCAAGTTTAATAAGTGAAGTGGTAGAAGGTTTGTTTTTTGCGCAATTGGGGTAAATATAATTAAAAAATATATACATATATAACAACTAAATTTATTAATACTGATTTTCGGTTTTATTTAATTATCTTCTTTTTATGAATAATTTATTATATTTATTTTATTAATTTTTTTGTTCAACTCAAAATGAATTTTGTAGATAACTTATTAAAGAAAAATTTTTCATCTTTGCCATTAGAAGAAAAAATAGAGATTAAACGTTTAGGGCCGCATCAACCTCTTGATTTTAAATTAAATTCCTTTGATAAGTCCCAAAATAGAAAATTTTCGGTAGATTGGTTTTTAAAAAAGAAATGGCTCAGGGTTAGCATAGAAAAAAATGCTTTATTTTGTTTTTATTGCGTTTTGTTTAAGGGAGAATCAGCTTGGTCAGAAAATGGTATGCGTGACCTAAAACATTTGTCGGAACGGATAAAAAAACATGAGACAAGCGCTTCGCATTTGAAAAATACATTAATGCCCGGTTTCACAGTGTCGGTTTAAGCTTTCGCTCAGCTAAACCTGAACAGTCAGTTTAAGCTTTAGCTCAATTCGAAATCGTTTCACAGTTTGTTTTTGTGCTCAGTTCAGCTAAACTTAGTTCATTGAATTTTGTAGGCCACTGTGGTCGAGTCAGTTGTCATATTTTGTGAAATTTTTGCCGGAATAGAATCAAACAACCAAAGCAATCACTTCTCACACAAAATTGACATTTCTCAACGATAAGCCTCACGGCTTAAAGTTAAGCGCTCAAATTTGGCAGCTTAAGCTAACGCGATATTTAAGCTCAGTTTAAGAGAAAAACCTCCACTGTGGAACACCAAAAACATTTAAGCGGAAGCTTAACTCAATTTCAAGGTTTAAGCTTTCACTGTGGAATCGGGCATAAATTATCAAACTTTCGGTACCGTGAATATAATGTCTCAAATCGATTCGGGATACGCGAGTTTCATTACAAAATTTAATGAAAATGTTAAAAAAAATCGTCAAGTTTTAAGCCGAATTTTAGATATTTTAAAATTTTGCGGGAGTCATAATTTAGCTCTTCGTGGACATGATGAACGGGAATCAAGTAGTAATCGAGGAATATTTCTTGATATGGTTGCTTATACTAGATCAATAGATGTTTCATTCAACGATTACATGAATAATAATCAAATTGCAAAAAATATTTCTAAAACAATACAAAATGAGTTACTTGAATGCTGTTTACAGGTTTATCTAAGTGAAGTTAAATCTGAGCTTCAAGAAACAAATTTTGTATCTGTTCAAGCTGATGAAACCACAGATATTTCCTGTAAAACGCAAATGGTTTTAATTTTACGTTTCGTTAAAAATAACAAACCCGTTGAACGGTTTTTATCATTCTTTGATCTTCATGATAGATCCGCGAAAGGTATAGTCGATGTGATGCAGGATGCTCTTAAAAACTATAATTTAGAAAAAAAATTAATTGCTCAGACATATGATGGTGCCGCTGTAATGAGTGGAAACACAGCTGGTGTGCAAACTTTAATAAAAAAACAATATCCATTTGCACACTTTGTGCATTGCTATGCCCATCAATTAAATTTAGTCTTAAAGCAGGCCTGCTCCAGCATTAAAGAAATTCGAATATTTTTCGCAAATATTTCTGCTTTTACGTCCTTCTTTTCATGCTCTCCCAAACGAAAAGATTTGTTAATTGAAGTTTGTAATAAACGCGGTCTCCCTCGCACTCTTGAAATTCGGTGGAACTTCAATTCCCGAGCACTGCGATCTATACTTGAAAATAAAGAAAATCTAGCTCATTGTTTCGAATTGATCCAGTGTGAAGTTTGGGACCCAACTACAGTAAGTGAAGCCACTGGTCTTTTAAAACTTTTAAAGGACGCGGAATTTTTATTTTTCTTTGAATTTTTTAATAAAATTTATTACCATGTCGATATTTTCAGCGCAATCATTCAATCTCGTAACACCAATGGTGCTTCACTCGTTAAAAGTATAGATTTTTTTTGCGAATCAATAAATAAAATACGGAATTTCGATCTTTCTCCTTTACAATTCCCATCTGACAACGAACCCACAACTTCCAAAAGAGTTCGTACCAATAATTTCAATTTAACGGTTTTATGCAAAGAAGTTTGTGATATTATCACTGCCCAAGTTACCAGCCGGTTTGAAAACTACGACCATATTTTAGCGTTCAAAATTATGAGTCCCTCAGAGTTTATAGCCTTGAAAAACAATATTCCTCTAGATAAAATTTCAATTTTAGTCAAGTATTTCCCTTTCTTAGACAAAGAAGTCCTCAAAAATGAGCTAGAAGTAATTTATGAAAATTCAATGTTCCAGAAAATGACTTCTGTTCTGGAGCTTTATTCCTTTTTCAAAGAAAATAATCTTGATGAATCGTTTAAGCAAACATTTATCTTATTAGAAATAATTTTAACCACCCCCGTTTTAACCGCAGAATCTGAACGGTTATTTAGTACATTAAAAGACATTAAAACGTACAAATCTAGTACCATGGGCCAGTCCCGTTTGAACTCATTGGCGGCATTATCAATATGTCACGAATATATTTCCGGAATTGAAAATTTCAATGAAAAAGTAATTGATCTATTCGCGCAACAAAAAGAACGTCGGGCAGATTATTTATATAAGAACGTTTAATTTCGCTTTTTTCTTTTATTTTGTTGATTTTTTATAAATTGTTGAATTTTTTTATTACTCGTTATGTTTTTTAAAGAATTATATTTTTGTTATATTATGGGTGGAATAGGCCTAAATTTAATAGCAGCTAAATGCGTTGTTTCTTTTTTTAAAATATATGAATATAGTTTTTTTCTGTTTTGTTTTCCTTTACGCTATTAATTTTGGGGAAACCGACCACATATTTTCGGTTAACGCTCTGAATGCAGTACCTCAAATCCGAAGACTGTACTAACATGCTTCTCTTTAAAGACAATATTAAGCCAGTTTAATTTCATTAGCTACATATTTCAAATATTATTAGAGTTAGAGCAAGTAACATGTTTAGTGCAGTCGGTAAGTAAGGTGGAGTGGAAACTTGCATAAAAAAAATTTTTGTCAATTTTTTTTCAAGCCCCCCCAAGTTTTAGGGGCAGGAGCCGCCACTGCACATTAATATCAGGTTTAACGTGGGATCACTATGGCATCACAATGAGCCTAATCCTTTGGCTTAAGTGTCTGAACTGAACACCAGCAGCTAAGCCATATCTAACATAGAAGGATACCCAGAGCAACGAAGAAATCTCCTCTTTTGGAATTCTTATCTTAAAATAATAACGATAACAGAATGTAACAGAGACTGAACTCTAAGCTGGGGGACCTGGATATCTTGATTAGTTGAATAGCGATTCCCTCTAGTGAAGGGTAAGCGAAATCGATTCATCTATCTATAAAGACATAAATAATGAATATTTTATTCTGGAATTTGTAATAATGTCATCTACTTTCTAAGAAAAAACTTTCGACACATCGATTTCCTTCCCTCAAACTCAGAACCGAATATGATATTTAATTAAACTTCCTGGCATTCCCCTCTAGGCAAATGCAAATCTCGTTATGGCATTTACTTATGAAAGCCTCAACATAAATTAACATAAAAAAATAAACTTATAAATAAAATTAAAGAACGCCACATCCCCGGCCATTCCACCAAAAATATAAGAAAAGAAACAATTACGGCCTCTCCATTCCCACAAGGTCCTTGATTTATCACACACTTAACTCTAAACAAAATCCCGTCTTACTTACGTCCTTCTTTTATTGGAATTTTCTCGATGGATTTGTGTGTGTGTGTGTTAAAATTTAAACTTCCCCTTCTTTGATAAAATACCCATGGAGACCCTTTAGAGCCAATATCTTAATGCTAAATTGATTGAGGAAGAATGCCTACTCCCACCACGTCGAAATTCTGAAATTTCGTGACTTTGAATCCTTGTCAGCATTTGCATAAGTGGGGTTGATGGCAGAATTTCTTCTTTTTTCACATTTTACGAAACTGCCGAATATCTGGAGCCAAAGTTCAATTCCGAGTCTCGGCGAAATTTGTCTAGATACACAAGGATTAGGAGCGGTGAGGAATGACTAACAGAAACGAGGATGGATAAAAATTCGATAGCGCTAGACTTTTCACATAGGAAATATTTATTGTTTCAGCTCCATTACCACAGCCAAGAGAGTCCTGGGGGCCATTGAAGGGCACCAAGTTGAGTGTTCGGAAGATTTTAATTTCCGGAATTCAAAGAGCGAAGGATTTTAGCATTTTATATTATTTTTTTGTTCAGTGATTACACACACCAGTGTTTCTGGCAAGGATGCTGAGCTCTTAGCAGATATTAACAACTTACATGAGATTGTTCATCGTCCAACTAGGGTCCCTGAAGTTGCAGGCCAAGGATCCCATCTCCTTCAGTTTCAGGGGTTTGTGGCCTCGAAATCAGACCAGCTTGCGGCTTCTATCACTTCAGTGTGTGAAGTGGAGAATGCGGCCACGCAGCTTATCTACTGATGTGTTGATCTCTTCCTACCATGACAGCAACACTGCCTCTTCCTTTCAGTCGTCGCGCAAAACGCCCTGGTGGAACGACGGGATAGCTGCAATGCGTAGAGACGTTAGGAGATTGTTCCATAGGGCAAACCATACCGGGTATTGGGATGAATATAGGTTCACCCTACAACAAGGAGATGAGACGTTCCAAAAGGATTGCCTGGAGGAAACACTGTGAGGGCATTCAGACTCTTCCAGAGGCAACTAGACCCCAAAAGCTACTTTCTAAAGACTCCTTCAACAGAGAAGGCCTTCTCAAAAAGGAAGATGGCTCCTACGCCTCTAACCATGAAGAGTTACCTGCTCAGCGAGCACTTTCCAGTAGTGATGAGCAAGACTGGTCTTGCAGTTTTGCCTTTGCTTCGACATTTAAGCAAAACCAAAGCTAGACCAAGACAAGACAGGACTACAGACGAGTGAAAGATCAAGATAGCAAGACTTTTGGATCATCACTAAGTGCCAAAAGTCTTACAGCGATGAGAAAAAAGTCCTGCTATCTGCTACCTGCAAGAGTCTTGCAAAAAGTCTCGCGCAAGAGTCTTGCAGACTCTTCTTGGTCTTGCTAAATGTGGAAGACAAGACTTTTCGCTCATCACTGTAAGGCTTTTGGTACAAAGTGATGAGCAAAAAAGTCTTGCTATTTTGATTTTGCAGTCTTGTCATGCCCTTGTCCTGTATTGTCTTGGACTTGCTTTTCTTGCAAGACTGTGCAAGACTTGTTTTGCTCATCACTACTTTCCAGGGTCAATCCTCCAAACCGCTTACGCATTGGATGCTGGTTGTAGTCATAGGACCATCCCAGACCGTTATTCCCGCAGTCTTTCAGGGAATATCTTCGACCGTGACAAGGTTAAATGGGCAGTGGCCTCTTTTCAACCCTATAAGTCCCCCGGAGGAGACGGAATTTTTCCGGCACTTCTTCAGAAGGGCCTTGATCTGATCCTCGACAACCTGGTCTGACTCTTTAGAGCCAGCTTCAACTGGGGATACATTCCAACCATCTGGAGGAAAGTCGTGGTGGTTTTTATCCCGAAACAGGGAAACAGACCTCTGGAGCTGCCTAAATCGTACAGACCTAGCAGCTTAACCTCTTTTTTTTTGAAGACGATGGAAAGGCTGCTAGACCTTCATATTAGGTGCAAGCTGGGCTCACCCTTCTTCTACATAGCTCCCAGTTCGCTTACTCTAAGGGTAAATCAACAGAGGTTGCTTTACACCACCTGGTCAGTAAAATCGAAAAAGCCTTCCTCGCTAAAGAAACTGCCCTATGCGCGATCCTTGACATCGAAGGTGCTTTCGATAACACTGGCTATGATTCTATCTCTAGCTCTCTGGCTCTCAGAAATCTGGATCGTCACACGATTGAGTGGATAAATGCCATGCTTGCAGATCGTGACATTTCTTCTACCCTAGGTGTCTCCACCATTAGTGTGAAGGCTATTAAGGGGTGCCCTCAAGGTGGAGTCTTATCCCCGTTACTCTGGTCACTAGTTGTGGATGAACTCTTGATCAAACTATCTGAATCTGGTTTCGATGTCATCAGTTATGCAGATGACCTTGCCATCATTGTCTCTGGGAAGTTTGATTTGCCCATTACAGAGGTCTTGGGAACAGCACTGCGAGAAGTACAAAGATGGTGTACCAAGGAGGGTCTGTCAATCAACTCAAATAAGATTGTTCTGGTACCTTTCTCCAAACGCTACAAAGTGGACCTAGGTCCTATCTGTATCCAGGGTACCACAGTTGAGTATTCAGACTCAGTCAAATATTTGGGAGTAAATTTAGACAAGAGACTGAACTGGAACGCAATGCAAAATTGTTTATCTGTCACTTTCACCCAGAGTCGACATGGAAACAGCATCGAGTTAATTATGGGAAAAAGCTTTTTGTTTACTCAATGAAAACTCTATGTTCATGGAAACACAGTAATGCACGTGGGGAATCCCCTGTCGTAGGCGTAGGGTAACTTGACACTTAAACAAACACATATACAAAACCCGGCTTAATCCGACGGGTTTCGTGAAGTTTTCTTGGATTGGATTAACGAAACTACTACGCAACCTGTATTTCCTTGGGCACTTAGTCTGAGTTAACCCAGCGAAACCCAGTTGGAACCCAGCTGCATGGAAACTCAGTAATTGATCACGTTCGGATACACGCACATAAATACACTTAGGGTGAGTTGCACCAACTAACTTTAACCGTAACAAAAGCTAAATCGGTTGTCAAATCTGCGGTTAGACAAAACGGGAGTTGCACCGTTTTACAATTGCTAACATGACGTAACATTTTAACGTTAACTTTAACCAGGAAAATTTGCCCGGTTAATGTTATTGTTATTGTTAACTTATGACAGTTGTCATAGATCCAGACAGGGGTGCCATTTTCAATAAACTCACAAACTGTGAAACTTATAAATACACAAAAATGTAAATTTAAATCAAAGTAGCAGTTAACGATAACTTTAACAAACGGTTGGGTGGTGCAACTCATTTTTACAAACTGGAACTTTAACAACTTTGTTACTGTTAAAGTTAACTTTAACAATAACTTTAACCAATGATTTGGTGCAACTCACCCTTAGACGATTTTGTGTTATTGCTGTATTGCTTAGTATGCAAATATCTTCAACTAACGAATATGAATATGTATATATTTTATGGAGTGTAAGGCCCTCCGCATACGAGTCAACTGATTTGCAAGCCCAATTTCAAACTGGTTTCACAATAAACACGAGCACAACCAGTTTGCAATCAAAATGAAATTTTTGTCCACACACGGGCACAACTGATTTTGGATCAATCGGTGTTAGTAACGAGGTTTTGGCAAAATGTCAAGTAGTTCAGATGAAGTGCAACCACGCAACTGAAATCGCTTCTGACCGGCAAAAACAGTCGCACCCGAGCAGTTCAAACTAGTTTCAAATGGGTTTCGTTTCTGTCGAGAATGTACTATTAACGATGGACTTCGGATACCATCTGAACTTCGGTTTGAATTAGCCTTTCAATGATGATACGGAGCTCTGCCATTGGCCACCGTCCTTTTTCGCTCAGCTTGTGGTATCAATATAGAAATACCTTAAAACAACTTGTGAATATGGAGCACTTCTTAACTCCAAACATTTCTGGGGCTCCCACAGCTCCCAAAAGGAGGACCTACAAGGACAGTTAGATATTTTTGGATCCATGCATCAAGGTGTCGAATGTGGTCCCAGTGAAGGAGGGTTTTCGGGATTATTTTTCAGGGAGGGCAGTCTGAGCCCGTAAACCCAGAGCTGGAGTACGTTGAGACCACTCCTTCATTGGGAGATCTCCTTAGATCTCCTGCGGAAGTAAGGGCACCTAATCGGAGAGACGACTCGAAAAAACGACCGCTTTCAGAAGACGAAGTGGCGCAGCCCGAAAACGTTTTATGCGATATCTGGAAGCCGGCTACTCCCGTGTAGAGGCTGGTAGGGTCTGCGTGGCCCCTGAGGAAGAAAGGGATACCGATTTTCTTAATACTAAGAAAAGGGTTAGATCCTCTAGATGTTCTCCAGGGCATAATAACCTGGCGAAAAGGACGAAGGCTCTGACCATACGGTTTGAAAAGCCTTCAGAAAAGTCGGACGCACCCATAATGAAGTTTAGAACGACTCCAAAGCCGACTTTCTGTCAAATAGCAGAAAGTGTCAGAATTGGCGTGCTTGCGACTAACAATGCGGAGACTCTTCTGACCACGAAACAACTAGTTACCGTGCAAGGAAGTCTTCTGGAGGCGGTAGTCGAATTGGCTCAGGGCTCAGAACAGCCCAGGTCAGTAGGGGTCGGTACGCCCTCTATGATGAAGTCTTGGAAGGAGCAAGCCTTGTTTCTGTAGATGGGAACAAGCTGCCGCGCAGCCTTTTTGTAATCGGGTACTTTTCGGCAGCAACAGAGGACCCCACTGGCATTATTCTGAAAGGATAGGGGTCCAAAAGATGACCCTATGGGTGTAGGAGTGGAGAATATTCGACAAAGTGACCGCATAAAATTCACAGTGATGGTGAACACTGAAATTTTGGGCTGATGGCAGGAGAAGCCTCTTTTAACGAGAAGGTGACTCTCTCCACCATTTCAACCTTATTAGCTGGGGCAAGCCCTAATGCCCAACCATGCAATACAAACAACCAAATAGCCTCCAAAGAAGGTGGTGCTATTGGCGAAACGTCGGGGAAGCAACTCTGAGAAACAACACTTCCTCTATTGCCGCTACAGGCGGGACTGTGTACCTAAAACCACCATCGAAATCCTTATGGGGCCCCCAGCCCATAAAAGCTTGCAAAAGCGGAGATCAAATCCCGTAAGGAAATGACAGGCAGGCAAGGCTCGAAAAAAGTTTTATCTAGCACAACTGGAAATACAATTTATGTGAAGTGAAAGATTCGACCAAAGGGCGCCGAAAGACAACCTCGCTCCACCCTCAACGAGGGCTAGGGCCGGCGCTGTCAGTGGGCAAAACAAATCTTACAGTTGATCCTTCTCTTAACATCTTGGGTATAACTTTATCTGAGGACTTTCGATGGAATGATCACATATTCCATTCAAATCGGTAAATAAGCATCCCAATGCCGAGGATTTCTTAAGAGATGGTAATTTCTTCTCCCACCAGTAGCTAGAGCAACAATCTACAAATTCTACATTCGGCTTCGCCTTGAGTATAACTCGTTTACGTGGGCTGGCGCCTCTAAAACCGCCTTAGCGCGGCTGGACAAAGTGCAAAGCCGTGCCATCCGAATCATCGGAGATGACAGCCTTTGCCTTTGCGAATCTCTGAGCTACAGTAGGAATGTAACAGCGCTCTCCATGCTTTATCGCTATTACCACAGCGACTGTTCCACTGAAATTCAGGACCTTCTGCCTGTACGGCAATATTTTTCCCGTAACACAAGACTAGCCCGCTCGGCTCACCCCCATACCCTACAGCCCTCCCTTTCGCGCATAACATGTTCTAGAAGTTCGTTTATGTATAGAACAACTCAATTGTGGAATAATCTCCCACAGTCAGTTTTCCCGAATTCGTACAATACCCAAGAGTTAAAACGTAAGGTTCATCGCCACCTGCTCCAAGACCCCCCAGACCTCCCCTAATCCTATCATTTTCTTTTCTATCTTTCAAACCAAGCTTGCTACTAGACATTGCACCATGACCTGAACGACATGACAGACTCGTAGTACAAAGGGTGCTTCCTAAGCTTGATTTTTCCACATAAAAAAACACACACCTAAAAAATAATAAACACTGCATAAACACTCACCTGAGTATTCGTCTTTCGATGAGTTTTAGATCCATAAGCAAACAATAAGCGAAATGCGCCACTGAGAATGCATGCATCCAATTATGATAGGGTATTGTATCTCGATATCCTTTTTGTACAATTAACAGGAATCTCGCCAGCTTATCTGTTCTTATCTTGAACTTCCTCACAAATTCCAAATCAAAGAACATCTTCACCGACAGCTTTATGGTGTTCGTTCTCTCAACTTCACGCGGGCAAAAGGTAAACGATGAGAAATTTTCAACATTCACCTCCTCCTCCTCGTAGGAATGCAAGAGATGCTGTACATCTTCTTCAGGTACTTTCATATGATAAATTAATAATTCTTGCGAGAGTTTGTGCCTGGCTTCGGCCTTTTGTACTTGCTTATGTACTAAAGCGTGCATTATTGCAATACCACAGTATATTGAAAAGGCTGTTGCTACCTCCTCGTCGCATTTATCAAAATGGAAACCGTCTAACTGAAAATGATAAAAGTTTATGTAATATATTTTAAGAAGTTTTCAGGAGCCATTTATGTAAACTAAAAGTTATAAAGTAGTTTAGGTTGACAGTGATAGTCTCAAAATTAATGGTTTATCCTTACAAATTTACCATAAAAGTGAAGCAGGTTATACGTCGAGGCTAAATATGAATTTCTTAATGTGTTCATTCGGGAATTGCTTAATGGTGCATTTCCAACCAGAATTATGATGCCGTTACCCTCTCTATAGATAGGAAAAGAGCGAGGACACAGTGCAACTATTTGCGAAATGGAATAGTAATGTATATTCTTAAAATTCGTAAGGCAATATCAGAATGATTTATCGATTCTCTTAAAATTGTGAGCAGTTTTATCGTTTATATACATAGATCGCTCGTTATTCTTTAGGGCTTTTCAGGACGAATTAGCTGCTAACTAAGCAACCATTGGATCGAAGATCCAAACACTTTATAAACGCATGGATGCATATCCCAAAAGGAAGAGAGACCGTAGAACTAGATTCTCTATTTGAGCAGTTTCAAAAAAATAACGAAAAACTTGCGCCTCTAGAACACAGCCACGCATCATATCCATATTTTGAGCGGCAATACTTTGAATCAATTGAAATGCCTGAAGAATGGGAGCAAAGCATTATCTGCCCAATACACAAGAAAGGGGACAGATTCAACTGTGAAAACTATAGAGGCATATCTCTTTTAAGCACAGTATATAAAATAATGACAAATATAATTAAGACCAGACTGGAACCTTACGCAGAAGCTGCAATAAGTGAATACCAAGCTGGATTCAGAAGAAATAGGTCAACAATGGTCAACTTTTTTCAATAAGGCAAATCCTCCGAAAATGCTGGGAGTATCAACTCTTCATCGACTTTAAACAAGCATACGACAGCATCGACAGGGAGCAAATGTATGCAACAATGCTGGACCTAAACTTCCCCCTGAAGATAATAAAATTAACAAAAATGACAATGGAAAATACAAGATGTGCAGTCAGAATACAAGGAGAATTGACGGAGTCTTCCCAGTCAAGCAAGGCTTAAAGCAGGGCGATGGGCTGGGACCCATGCTATTTAATATCTGCCTAGAAGGAGTAATTCGCAAGGTTAACATTGATGCGAACGCAACCCTGCTTAACAAATCCAAACAGTTGGCAGGATATGCCGACGATATAAACTGCCTTGCAAGATCACTGTCATATCTTAGAGAAACATTTACAGAATTAGAAGATGGAGCAAAACATATAGGGCTGCAAATAAACGCAGAGAAGAGTAAGATTCTAATTCAGTCAAGGGTGGAAAGAAGAAGAAGAAACCACAATACCACCTGGGGGGAATATAACTTTGAACGGGTAAACCAATTTAACTACCTGGGGTCCACAGTCAGCGAAGACAACGATGAAACGATAGACGTACAAAGAAGAATAAACGCCGCGAACAGAACATACTTCTCACTACTGCCAGTCATGAAATCCAGAGACATCCACAGAAAAACTAAAATAAGAATCTACAAAACCATCATACGTACAGTAGCTACGTATGGATGTGAAGCATGGAGTATCTCCCAGAAATCCGCAGACAAGCTGGATATATTTGAGAGGAAGGTTCTCCGAAGGATATACGGCCCAATCAATGAAGACAGTGCATGGAGAATACGCTACAATCACGAATTGTACGACTTATACAAAGAATGTAAACTTTCGACCCATGCCAAACTACTACGTTTACGTTGGCCCGGCCATGTCCAAAGAATGGATGACTCAAGGATACCAAAAAAAAACCCTGTATCTACTACCAGATGGCAAAAGACCAGTTGGCAAACCACGGTTAAGGTGGGAAGATAATGTCAAGGCCGATGCAGCAAAACTGCTCAACACAAGAAACTGGAGACAAGCTGCGGAGCAGAGAGACGTCTGGAGGAAGAAGCTGATGGAGGCCAAGGCTCGAATTGGGCTGTAGAGCCATCGAAGAAGAAGAACACTTTGAATCAATTAGTATCATCCGCAAAAATGTGCAGACGTTGATAAAAAAGACTGAAAAAAAATTAAGCGAGGAAAGCTTACTGGAAGCAGATGAAGACATTGAGGTCTAACCAGGAGGCTCACAACAGCACGATAACAAACGACTTTCAAAAGAGGTAGATCCAAAGAAATTCCAGGTAGAATTCGATACATTCGAATAAAGTATCGAGTTAACAAGACTTGTGCGCAAACAGACATCTTTAATGAAAACATTGTAGCGCTAATCAAAGACATTCAGAAAAAGACAGACATAGAGCACTTTCAAGAGTATTATAAATTCAAGGCAACCGCTTTACAGGAATATGATGAGATGGCCTAAACAGTCCTGCTGATCTGGAAAACAACAGAGAGTGATCCGCCACAGGAATACACCTTTGATGATCCCTACAATGAATTTACGAATTGGTTGCAAGACACCATAACTACGCCACGACAAAGTTGGACATTCACCACCATCGAAATCAGCCAAGGTAACTCGGCAGAAATTAAGCTACCAAATATTACGTGGCCCTTAAGAGTCAAGAGAAGCATGCTCTGAAAGTCTTTTGGGATAGAATTTATGAAATGACACAGCGAAATAAATAGAGGTCACAAAAAAGGATGGAGAATCCAAAGGGAATCCAAAGTTTCGGGATGATATAAGATTGAAATCGAGATCGGTGGAGGAAGCAGTTACAAAAGGGTGACCTGCTTATTGGATTGCAAGAAACGTGCGATAATTACCAAAGATGAGACCCAGTAAGCTGGATGTATGTGGTCTGATATGATCATGCCATCGTTAAATGCAACTTCCATCTTTCTCATACACACCGAGTCAAGTTTAGGGAAAGTTAGATGACCATCCCTGAAGTCGGGTATAATTAGAGTAATCACAAACATTTTTCGCATAGCTGGTGTGAGAAGGCAGCAGCTCACCCATAATTGACGAAGGTATCCATAAATTTTTTGAAGAACTCTAGTCGTATGAATTATCACCAGAGTGCATCGCAACCCAAGCGGATCTTAGTCTCCTCTATTTTTAGCTTCCAACGTCCGTTTTTTGTTACAGGATTGCCTTTAAAGATCCTCAGACGGAGTAAATGTCCAAGCCACCTCAGTCGGTTACACCTTATATGTCTATTTCATTATATATGTAGGTGGTAGATTTCTTGATTTGTCCTTCTCCTCCACTCACCGGCAGTCAACTGAAAGGGGCTTGCAGTCCATTAAAACTGACAAAAATCTTTATGGCATTTATCGTCTGTTCGTACCTGAAGATCTGGGGCCGGTTCGTGTATGGCGAACGACGATAATCGTACGAAAAAAAATTGAAGTCGAAAAATGTTGTCGACGAAAATTGTACGATTATCGTCGTTCGTCATACACGAACCGGCCCCTCGATAACCCAAGACCTTTCGAGTGCCTTTCGTCGGCTTCTGACGAAAATTTTCAATTTTTCGACCTACACGAACCCGAGACGAAAAAAAATTATCGTTTTCGACATACACGAACTGGCCCCTGAACTTCTATTCAGTCGCAAGCTATGAATTCACGGCAAGAATTCAAGCCATATCCACCGGAAAGCAAGGCGTAGGTGAAGGGCAGTAATATAAGAGTTTTAATTAACTTTGAACTAGTATCTGTGGGCAGAACGGAAGCGTACAACCACAGGCATTACAACTTACCATGGCCGTGTTCCGTAATATCACCCAGCATACTGCCCAGCAAGAAAGGGTAAAATCAGGCGTTTACTCTGTGATTAAAAGCAGGTCACATGAAAGTTGTATAACTCGAAACTCTTTCAGCCTCCAATATCTTATATTTTTGTGATCACCAGTACGTCACACCGGTTCACACAACTAAAATATCGCATCAACCAATAACGTCATTTTCACTACCCAGTATACTGGGTTATATTTCGGAACACAGCCCATATATTTTAGATAGAGTATGAGAAACCTGATCACAGCAAGTTAGTGGTGAGTTCAGATGGACACCTAGATTTTTATCTCGCAGTTGGTAGGGCAGCACGTGTTCATGAGAATGATAGGTGGAAGGAAAGAGGTGTCCAATTGGAATGTAACAGCATTTAGAGGCATTGATAGATACACTCCAGATTGGCATTAATGTTGTGTACACAAGTCTCTACTAGTCCAGTATGACTATTTATATAAATTTGAACATCATCTGCATACATGTACAGTTTGCAATTCATCACGATACTGCTAGTCATTTATGTACATGCAGAAAAGCAACGGTCCTAATATGGAGCCGGTGCGGAGCACCGCACGTGATTGGTAAAGGAACCAAAATTGAATTTTGTAGCCAAACTTGTTGAGATCGATTATGTAAGTAATCCCGAATTAGGGACGTGACTGAGAATGACAATTTTCATGTGTTCTATTAGCTTCATTTCTAGAAACTTATGGCTAACACTGTCGAAAGCATTACTTAAGTCAAGAAGCTCAAGAAGAGCAATGCCATCAGAATCAAGAATCAAGGTCGGTAGTCACCTTGAGCAGTGCAGTTTCGTAACTACTCCTTTTGCGGAAATCAGGCTGAACATGCGACAGCAGAGACCATGTTTCACAGTGCTCTTCAATTTCCCAAGACATTAGTTTTTCCAGTACTTCGTCTAAGAAACATAATATGCTTATAAGACGATAATCAGCGGGGTCTTTCTTGGATTTGAATTTAGGTAGTGCGATAATTTTTGCCTTTTTCCACTGAAGCGGAAAGTATGACATTGCCAGACAGCTATTGAAAATGTGAGTGTCGTAGGGGAGGATAACAGGGGCCTTATCATGAAATGCGATTCGAAAATGAAATTATCCGAAAATCGAAAAAAGCGATCATGCCATGCGAATTCGAATCGGTTTGATGCGATTACAAACGGAATTTTTTCCGATAGCTGTGCAGCTGTCGCATTTCGATTTCGTGAGTGATTGGTGCACACTTTAGGAATAAAAATTAATTTTTTTTGGTCATCACAACGTCGTTGCTTAGATGAAAGATTGAATTTTAGGTATAATTGAAAAAAGTATAAAAAAAGTGAAAATTTCATAATTGTTAATAACAAAATAAGATGTAAAATGGAAAAAAAGGTGTTCTTCGCTAGGTAAAAATTCCAAAAAAATATGTTTCAATAGGAAATTAAATGCAGAATCATAATCCGTTGAAAAAACTCACGTGCCACTTTTCTCAACAAAGTTATAGCGATTTTTCATTGCATGGTAAACCGCGCGCGCCGGGCACCACGCGCCGGCCACCACCCCCAGGCACGGCGCCCCATGCAACTCCATGTTTGCACACCGCGCCAAAAACGCGTTGCATGGAGCGCGGTGCCCGGGGCGCGGTGGCCGGCGTTTTCCTTGCAATGAAAAATCGCTATAACTTTGTTGAGAAAAGTGGCACGTGAGTTTTTTCAACGGATTATGATTCTGCATTTAATTTCCTATTGAAACATATTTTTTTGGAATTTTTACCTAGCGAAGAACACCTTTTTTTTTCATTTTACATCTTATTTTGTTATTAAAAATTATGAAATTTTCACTTTTTTTATACTTTTTTCAATTATACCTAAAATTCAATCTCTCATCTAAGCAACGACGTTGTGATGACCAAAAAATATTAATTCGGCTGGTTGCAAAAACTTTTCAAAATAAAAATGCTCTCAAAATTAATTTGTTTATAACTTTGTTAATTTTTTATTTTTTACAAAACTTTTTCGTGGCATGATTGTGTGCATAATAACCTACCGATTAAGCATAAATTCATTATAAATTATGAATCTTCGGTTTTTAGTGATACATTTGAGAAATTTTTACTCATTGCATCAAGGAGCCCCATAGGATTCGAATTATCACGAAGTTTTCTTTCAACCAATCGCATATTTTGAAGATTTTCTTCTTCACTGTCAGATGATGAGAAAAACGCTTCGACACTAATCATTTTTATATAATAATGTATATAATATATATTTTATATATTTTACTTCGATTAAATTATTTAATTATTGTAAAGAAAACTCACAAACTTTATTACTTTATTGGCATGAAGTTGCCTGCTTTCCCAGTATTGGAAAGAATTTTTAAGTTGCGTAGGGCAGTACTCCCTTTGCAATGCGAATTCGTAGTAGACGGATCCTATGATCGGTAGATTCATTCGTACCGCAAATTAATTTCGGTTCGTATTTACTTTCGTATCGCATTTCATGATAAGGCCCCAGGAATAATAAGCTTTAGAAAGATGGGTGGGCCTGGACGAACTGATTCAGATTTGATAGAGAAAAAAGCTTTGTGGACTTTCGCGTTAGCCACATTGCGAAAGCTGAATAAGTTATTAGCACTACCAGTTGGGCTTGAGCAACTAAACAGCAAAGGACCTATAATAGATCCTTGGGGAACACCACAGTGCAGATATCTGGGCTCAGAGAATTTATCATGGATTTTAAGTATTTGAGAACGACCAGATAAGAACCTTAGAAATAATTTCACAGCAGTAATAAGTTGTTTAAAAATTACTTTTTCGAATACTTTCGACAACAAACACTGAAGATTAATTGGACGGAAATGAGAAGGTTGCAAGGCGCTAGAAGAAAAAATAACAGCGTTTAGACAAAAGAAATTGAACATTATTATTGTTAAATGCGACAAAAAAGTTTTATTTCCAATATGTGTTGTTAAGAATACTCAATTTGTTAACTGCTTTCTACCATCAATTCAGCGAAGACAAGGAATTTAGTTCAAATTAAACATCTGCCTGTAAGATTACAGTCTATCCATTGAACAATTGCACAAGTTTCAGACAGTTCGTCTACCAATAATGCCTAAAATTACTTTGCAGAACTCTTGTTCTATTTACTTGGGATAGTTGACAGGTTTACAAATTTACCTTGCTAGATATCTGAGCAAAATTAGTGGAATCAGTCACTAGCTTGCTAGTTCAACTAAACGCTGGAGTTTTTAAATGAAAGTGAAAAATAGAAAAAGTTTTATCATCAATAATCGTATAAGCCGGCGTCCGGCTTGATAAAAGGCAGCAGATAAATGAGCTCGCAGAAAAAGCGGAAAACGTGGCAAACAGAGGCAATAGTAAGGTGCTGTACTAAATCACTAAACAGCTCTCGGGAAAGCACTCTACTAAAAAGCATGCCGTTAAGAGTGTGGATGGAAGGCTGCTGTGCAGCGACGAGGAGCAACTCCAAAGATGGAGAGATTACTTCTTCGCCGCCCTGAATGGTACACTTACACAGGAACCTCAGGAAAACAGCAACAATGCACAGCCAATAAGAATCACCACCCGGGCCCCATCCAAGACGGAAATAGTAACCGCAATTCATGCGATGGCCAATGGTAAAGCAGCTGGGAAAGATGGCATCCCGCCAGAATTGTTGAAAGCCGACTCAAGCCTCATAGCAGATGCGCTTCAGCCAATCCTGGAAATAGCATGGAACACCTGTACCTTTCCGGAGGATTGGACGGAAGGTATCATAGTCAAAATACCAAAAAAGGGGGACCTAACAAAATGCGACAACTGGAGAGGCATCTGTTTACTATCTACAGTGGGCAAAATTTTGTCCCATATATTACTATCTAGGATAAGTGAGGCAGTTGACCGAACGCTTAGGAGGCAGCAGGCCGGATTCAGGAAGGGCCGCTCCTGTATTGATCATATTAACACCTTGAGAATAATAGTGGAGCAGTCTACTGAATTCCGATCTCCCCTTTACCTTGCTTTCGTAGATTATGAGAAAGCGTTCGACTCGGTCAATAGGAGCTTTATATGGCAGGCATTACGGCGACGGGGACTGCCTGATAAAATAATAGAATTGATAAAAGCCCTATCTAACAATTCCAAATGCAGAGTTCTCCATAATGGAAAATTATCCGACAGCTTCGAGGTGAGCTCAGGAGTACGACAAGGATGCCTACTCTCGCCTTTACTATTTCTTATAGTAATAAATGACATCCTTGTCGGCGCTCTAGATAATAGAACAGGCGGCATACAATGGGGTTTGGTAGACCGCCTTAAGGACCTCGACTACGCCGATGATATCTGTTTGCTGGCCCACAGACACCAGGACCTCAAAAACATGTTAAACAATTTGGCAACAGAAAGTAGTCCAGCAAAATGCAAACAAATGCAAACACCATTGAACGGACTGCGCTGAATAACCGTGACGTGGAACTGGTAAATAAATTCTGCTACCTCGGTAGCATTATTACCGAAAATGGTGGGGCAGAAGAAGACGTCAGTTCCAGAATAAAAAAAGCACGAGGCGCATATGAATGCCTGTCCCGCATATGGAGATCAACGGAGATCTCAACTAACACCAAATTGCGGCTGTTCAACTCCAACGTTAAGGCAGTTCTTTTGTACGGGTGCGAAACATG
This sequence comes from Thereva unica, assembly GCA_949987705.1. NCBI lineage: Eukaryota > Metazoa > Arthropoda > Insecta > Diptera > Therevidae > Thereva > Thereva unica. Next base: position 22,716,255 of record OX465285.1, on the reverse strand, counting down.
GAAAGTCACCCAATTCATCACAGGGCGCCTACAAGTCTTCGTCAACAGATGCCTTCGTCGTATCCTAAAAATCCGCTGGCAGGATAGAATTTCAAACGAAGAACTATGGCGCCGTGCCGGTCAAGAAAGGATAGACGACCAAATGAGGCGAAGGAAATGGAATTGGGTTGGCCACACCTTGCGACGCGAAAACGAAAATCTAGCCAAACCGGCCCTTGACTGGTATCCGCAAGGTTCCCGTCGAGTAGGAAGACCTAGAACAACGTGGAGGAGAACCCTACTAGAAGAAGCCGCAACAACTGGGAGATCCTGGTCGGAGCTAAGAGCTGTCGCGCAAAACAGAGTCCGCTGGAGGGCAACTGTTTCCGCCCTATGTCCCATGAGGGATTATAGGAGTTTAAAGAGGAAGAAGAAGAACCAGGAACCGAACGGCATGGAGAGAAATTCCGGAGGAAGCCAAGGCCAATAATAGGCTGTAGTGCTCCAGATGATGATGATGAAAGTCGTTAATAGATACAATGATCACTAGGGAGGGAATACCTGCCTGTAAGATTACAGTCAATCGATTGAAAAATTGAACGAGTTTCAGACAGTTAGACGAACTGAACCAATAATGCCTGAAACTGCTTTTGGGAACTCTTGTTTTAGTTGGGATAGATGATAGGTATAGAAATTTAACCTTAACCGTGCAAGATATCTAAGTGAAATTAGTGGAACCAACGTAAACGGAGCGTTTTGGTTTAACTAAAAACCCTGCCTCTTATAAATGAAAGTGACAAATAGAAAAGGCGTCAATCGTCAATCATTGTACAATAACAAGCGACTTGTTCGCCAAGAATATTTAGCGCATTTGGATGAAAACGGTTTAAGCGGATTTTCGTATTCTCCTGAATATGTCCTATTATATGGGAATAATTACCTTTTCGATCTTTTTAGCATTTTCTAGCGAGTACATAAAACCTTAAAAATAGATGGTGATGCAGTATGTTATGACAGAAATGGCTTATAAGTAGTAGTGTAAATATAAACAAGAAAATCATCGGATAATAAGCTATTCATATATGTCAACCGGCACAAGGGGAACGTGATCGCAGTCGACCGGGAACAGCCGTAACTGTCAACCGATGGGAACGTGAATAATAGTTGGCAGTCGACTATGAGGAGCCGTACCGGACAGACGTATTTGAGAGACGACAGGAGAATTATTTAATAAATCATTATTAGAATTATTTAATAAATCGTTATTATATTTCATTGATGATCTTATTTGCTTCTAACAATTTAAGGTCCTTTGACATATGTATATGTACTATATATCTGTAAGAATAAATATAAGAAATGTACATTTTGATGAATCCAATTTAAAAACTAAGTCTTACCTTATTACACAATTGAGCAACCCCAATAATACTATTTTCATCACAGATTGGAAAGCATAAAATATTCCTGAGTATAGACATAAATAAACGTTAAAACACCCTAAAACAGAATAAACATTAAATTAACCTAGTTTTGAATCCAGTTGACTCATCTACACCCTTATAAAAAAGTGGATGATGATATGCGTTACGTATATTCAGTAGTTTCCCGGATTGTGCCACGTGACCAGCGATCCCCTTTCCTTGTTCAATTCGAACTTCGTGTGTTGCCTGCAAAGAAGCCAGAACGAAAGGACGAAAAAATTGGAAACTTTGAAACGAATTTTTCCTTGGTTAAAAAACTTTCCTTTTACCTCATCTCCGTCAAAAACTTTTGATACTAATTCACCAGTGTACTTGTCAATAATGAAGAGGGAGCATCGTTCGGCTCCTGCCAAGTCCTTGGCCTCTGCCATGACACCACGTAAAAGTTGACCCAAATCACCTGAAATTGAAAAATAAAAAAAAGATAAGGAAAAAAATTAATACCTGGCAATGATTGAAAGGACAAGGAGAGTAATCGAAGTGGATGCTGTCAGGATGCTGCAGTCTGTCATTTGGGAATCTTTATTTTTTTTGGTTAAAAAAGGGAATGACTTTTTTTTTGATACTTAAGATCCACGTCAAACATCATTGACCTGACAGAATGACAGGATTTTTTTTTTCGCTGAATCCCGATCTCCCTTCCACCCCCCACCGCGGGGGTCGAACAGGGACGAACGAAATAATGCTGCAGAGTACAATCAAAACAAGGATTCAATTAGGCAAAGGATTACATTTTTAATGAATGACGAGATTCTCCTTTTTTAGGTAGCGAATTAGTCCTAATTGGGCGAAATTTAAATTGGTCCAGTGAGATGGAGTTTGGAATGAAAATAGAGACCACACCGCACCGTAAAAATGGATCAATGGCGATGGAACAAAGCAAAATGTTGACAATTTTAGAGGATTTGTTTTTGTTTATAATTATTTAATATCGCGGTTAATTGGAAGATCTATATTTGCGTTTCAACACAGGGCTTAGGACGGATCTAGGGTTAATAGTTAATCCAGATTGTTTCGACACAATCTAATTTTAGGGGTGAAGACTGTTTTAGATTGATGAGGATCTGGTGAAAATCTAATAAAGATTTCTTTGAATTAGAGCTGTAAATAAGTATTTTTTGGTAAGTACCCTTCTATTTTAGAAATACGTGATCTAATTTAGTTTCAGGCAGTTCAGAAGCAATTGATATCTGAAGCCTCCAATGCAGCAGCAGCAGGGCCGGTGCTTGGTTTTTTTGCGCCCGGTGCATAATGCCACATTGCGCCCCATACGTTTTTGATCGCAGTGAGGGACAATGGAAACAGACAGAAGAAAGTTTACAACATAGATGATTTTTTTTTGATATTTAATAAACCAACCAAGATCTAGCAACTAGTTCGCCCCTTTTTTAATTGATTCACCGTAACACTTTGGGACTTTGTTCTCTACATTTCATTGATTTGCCTCTTTAAAGAGGAGAGAATTCTTCCACCAGCTGTACAGCCACGATCCGCGGCAAGGTCCAGCACCCGAACCACCGATTATCGAACAGCCGACGAAGTTTCTCGATACCGAACCGACAATTATCGAGGTGAAGATAGCAATAAAATCGCAGAAGTGGAAAAGCGTCGGGAATAGATCAAGTAACCGCTGAGATGATCAAAACCGGAGGTGATGTCTTACCACAACGACTTCATGTCCTCATAACACACATATGGCAATCGGATCGTGTCCCTTCGGTGTGGAAGAAAGCGATCGCTGTCCCAATTTTGAAGAAAGGCCACAGTCGGGAATGCAAGAATTATCGCGGAATTAGCCTTCTTTCGATCGTCGGCAAAGTATTTACGAAAATCATACAATCGAGGCTACAGAAACATCGAGAGCAAACGAGCCGGAAAGAACAAGCGGGATTTAGACCGCATCGAGGATTGATCAAATATTCGCACTCCGTCAGCTAATGAAGAAAGAATTCGTTGCTGCAAACGAACTGTCGTTTTCATCGATTTCAAATCCGCTTTCGGTTGCGTCGATTGGAACAGCTTGTGGAGAGTCTTGGAAACCGAATACGTGCCATTGAGAATCATCCAACTTCTCCAAGCGTCGTACGATGGCTCAACCAGCAGCGTGCGTATTCGAAGCGACTTATCCGAGGAGTTCCCGATTCAAACGGGTGTCCGACAGGGAGACGTCGCTTCGCCATTTCTCTTCAATGTTGTGATCGACGCGATTATGCGTGAAGCATTCGATGGACGCCTCGGAGTTCGATACGACGACAACAACTTCGTAACTGACTTAATTTTCGCCGACGAAAGCGTCGTCTTCGCAGACAAGGATGCCGAAGCAACGGACATATTATACGACATTTCCCACATCGCCCAGTCACACGGATTAAAAATCAATGCAGAAAAGACTAAAGTGCTCACAACGGACGGATCGAGGGCCAGTGTTCACCTCGATGGAACCCAAATCGAACAGGTTTCAAGGTTCAAATATTTGGGATCATTGGTTGAGGAAACGAAAGTAGCATCGACGTCCGATGTTCACAGCCGCATCGGCCAGGCAACAGCAACCTTCGCCTCGCTCAAGTGGTCAATATGGAAACGAACAAATATTTCCGTCAAAACGAAAGTACGCCTTTACCGAACGTTGATCCTTCCGATTCTTCTTTATGGATCGGAAACGTGGACACTGCTCAAACTGGACGTTAAGAAGCTCGAGTTCCATCAAATGCGATGCTTGAGGGAGATCCTCGGTGTCTCACTCCGCGATCGCCTTCGAAACAAGACAGTCAGACAAAGATGCGATCAGCAGACACTGAACGAAGAAGAAATGCAAAAACGTCGACTACGGTGGTTTGGACATGTTTGCCGAATGACTGATGACCACTTGCCAAGTAAACTTCTCTGGCGAGACCGTCCCGCAGGCTGGAGAATACAAAAGAAAACCTGGTTAAAGGATATTGAGGTGACCTAAAGAATCAACGATTATCGAACAGCCGACGAATCAGTTTCTCGATACCGAACCGAGAGGTTCGAGGCGCCGCCAAAAACCGGCAAGAATGGAAACGAATCGTGAATGGAGTACGAGACCCAGCCGCACCGACAGCAGCGTATCCGTTGCGCAGACGTCCCGCCCGGACCGCCCTAACGGAACAAAGAAGAAGAAGAAGCCTCTTTAAAGAAATGTTGGAACAAGAGGCTTCCAACACATCCAATGAGTTGATATGGCGCTTTTTAAATAATTTTCAAAAAATTCTCCAGAACTGTATAAATGAATGACAGATTTTCCTCTCACTTGGTAGAAGGAGAGAGAAGGTCTATTCATTCACTTCACGAGTATTTTTTGTGGTGAGATATTGGGTCCAAAAGTACCGCGTACTGTCTTCGGTCTTGTTCCGGAAAGAAGCCACGTTTGGGAGGAATTCAGGAAATCGGGCCCGGGTCCGTGGGATCTCCAATTCCACTCCGGTTCTCCTTGTCCTTCAGTGAGTCCAGCACTATAGGGCAGAGCGGCGGCGGTTCGGGTGTTAGAACGAGGGTAATCCTTCGTCCCTGTTTGATAGTAATGTTCACCCTAGATTATATAGGAACTCGTGCTGTGGGCCCAGAAACTTTGGGCAGAGTGGCCGACGACTGTCTAGGTTTGCTTCTTTGCGAACTGGGCTCAAGTTCGTCGTCCTGCATTTGGTCTGTAGCGAGGGAATTCACGAAAGCATCAATCCTCCATATCAGAGGAGTTTTAACCTGACACTAAAACCAATAAAAATGATTTTTGGCACATGAGCAGTTTTTGAAGAGTACTTTAAGAAAAAAAATTGTTCTGCACGCGAACAGCTAGGGAAGGTGGGGAAAATTCTTGGGAAAACTCGGAAAATTGATATTCCATCAATAGCGTGGAAGTGGTTGAAAATTTCGATATAATGTATAGGGTTTGCCCGGTGCCCAGAGGAGTTCCTTAAACGACAGTGCAAAATCTACTCACTGCTATGCAGCTCTCGACACGATAACTTTACATTTTGGCTTAGTAGGCCGGCCCCTTCTTTTCAGGACAGCTTCCAGTGGAGATTATTTTTTTTTATGTGATAGACTCGAGCCTTAGGGAAAGCCCCTTTGTACTGTCCGACAATCTATATTTTTTCATATATCAATGTCGAACAGCAGTTCTAGTCGGAAGATAGAGAGAAGAGATAGATAGAGAGAGAAGTGAAGGAAGGAACTGCCACAATCTAGCCGCGATATTTTATTCCACACATTCCCCACCATTTCGCGACTCTGACATCGAGGCATCGAGAGCAACTCGCTGGAGTGTTATGCCTCCTGAAACGAGTTGAATCTCAACCAACCGATGACATGAGCGGGGAAGGACTACGAAGGCTATGACAGGAGGAATCAGGAATGTAAAGAGGGAAGAAGAAAGAAGGAAAGTTATGTAGGTGGGAAAGTGTGCAAGGCGAAGGACCGTGGCGCTGCCGGGATTCGAACCCGGGACCTCCTGGATAGTAGTCAGGCGCTTTACCCCTAGACTACCGAGGCGAGTGGAGGTTATGGTCGCACTTTCACCGGTTCGCGATAGTTACTACATGTTGCTCCTCTTATCTCACTGATGATTCAACACCGGGTGAAAACTTACTTGGACAGAAATTTTATGAAAATTTTGAGCAACTTCCTGAATGAAGGGAAATAAGATTTCTTCGCGTTTTGTGTAACTTCTTGCTCCGGCGGGATCCGCATTATTTCGGGGACAGACGTACAGAATATTTTATCGAAAAAATAAACTGGGAAAAATAAATTGGGGAAATAAAAGTGAATTCCTTTAATTTGTGAAAATGAAGTCACGGAAACACAATTTTTTATTCCAGATTTAATTTTTTTTTTCAAAATCTTAAATTCCGCCCCATCAAATTGCGCCCGGTGCAAGTGCATCATATGCACCTCTGAAAGCGCCGGCCCTGAGCAGCAGCATAGTTTGCCACAACCACAACAATCTAATAGTATTCATAACCTCAGCAACCTGACATGCCGCCCCAACCTAAACAACAAATTCAACATCATCCATGAATGCCACCACAACCTGGTCAATTCCCTGGACGAGGATATAATCAACTAACTGGAATATATAAAACTACTCCCGGACCATATCCATCATCTCTGAACGTCAAGCCTTGGACTAAGACGAGGCAATTCCCGTCATCGCTGACAAGAGCATGGAATCAATCAAAATGGGAGTATGGAAATTATGAACATGGCTGGCATCATAACCGTCTCCTGCTATGTCTGGTTTGTTTCTATGTTGTTATTTATTTATCAAGAGGATCTTGGACAGGTGTCAAGAATTGTGTACATATTTAAATTAAAAAAATTTATACTAAAAAAATAAAAATAAAACACATTCTTTTTCAATTTAGGGGCAACACATGGTTTGTCAATACCAACGACTAGATACTTTTAATGACAACAGCCAAAAGAATAGAAAACATATAGCCATAACAACCCCAGCCTCACATGGTCCAATGGGATAATATGTAGCTCCAGTTCCATGCATTTCCAGTTTCAGAGGGACCGCATCCTTCACCAGCTTTACATGGGCAAACAGGAGAACAGGGACAGATCGGTGAACACCCAAGAAGTCATGGACCACTCTATCACGAACAAGAACTTCGTTTTAGCACGTCACCCACATATCTATTTCTTGCTCGTCTTACGCTTCTTTTGCTGTTGGTATACCATTGAAAGTCTGGTCTAGGATTCTTTTTTCAGAGGGTTGTACATCATTTATGACTCATCGTAGTCGGGCGGATTAAAGTTTTGCTTTGAGATTTCATTGTCCTTTAGAATTGTAATTAGTGCGAAATTAGTCTAAGAGTCAGAGCCGAGATGTTAACGTCATCCGTAATAGGGACAAACTTTACGATAATATCATTCGATGGTAAGGTTGATAATTCTTTGGTTATGGAGTTATGCCCGACCGCATATGGACCCTATGCGGTTTACTCTATAAGGCCCACAAAGGGCAACTAAGGTCTTAAGGGCATCGTCATGAGGAATGCCCCATTGCTAACTCAGAGGTAACCCTAATAAGGCATCCCACCAGCTTAACCGGTTAATAATAGGGTACCCACGTTCCGCTTAGGTCTGGTCTTCACCTTGTTCACCTGGTAGTCTGCGTCACAGCCTTTGTTGACTGGTTAGTTGAAATTATCTAAGATCATGTATGCGCCATGTTTAAATCATTGCATGATATTATCAATAGAACGAGAGCTGGAAGAAAATATAGACTATGATGACAAATTTCAATATTCTTCATTTTTTCTGGCGTTTTGCGATTTACAGTTTTTTTGTGAATTATTTTATTCTTAGGGAGTTAAGTTTTTTATTATAACACCGAATACTATTCCAAATAACATCTCCAGATTTTGAGTAAAATTTGAATCCCCCCCCCCTTCTGGATCCGTCTCTGTTGATAAATGTGCTTGAGATCTGGTTTTATGTTCCAATAAAGTTCTCAGCCAGTCCAAGGCGTCTTTTTAAGTAAATCTAAACATCATCTGCATAATGCGGAGTTTACAGCTTATCACGACACTGTTAAGATCATTTATGTAGATAGAGAAGAGTAGTGGTCCTAGTAGCGGGGCACTCACAGAGAACGTGGAAGGCAGACCCATCCTCTTCCAGGTGGTGGGGTCCTCCGCCCTTCATATTCTCATTAGTGTTAATTTAGGGCGCAGTGACCGATAATCAAGCCAACAAGTGCCCTGGCACCATTCCTACTGCTCCCTAACAATTTCTTGGGCGTTTTATGGGACAGGAAGGTACCGCTAAGAGTTGGTCAGTCCAGGCGCGGACCTCCAGCGTTCAGTATGTTGCATCAAAGTCCTTTGCAGCAAGCTGTGGGTGCACAGAAGCTTCTCAAACTTCCAGATTTTAAAGGGCCTGCCTGCGAGTGTAGGATTCAAAAGTCCCTGTAGCCTTCGTTTTCTAGTGAACGGAGCCATAATCGTTTTGTTGGGATTGACTTTTAGTCCTACGCTGGCACACCAGCTAGATACCAGATCTAGGTACTGCTACGGACGCCTTGACATGGTCATAGCTGCTATGACGACATGGTAAGCGTAGCTTTGGGCGAAAAAGATTCGGCCGTTGAGTAGATCTAGGAGTTCATCTACAACAAGGCACCACAGAAGTGGAGATAAAACTCCTCCCTGTGGGCAACCTTTTGCTATAGTGCCCACCAGAGACCCCTCAACATGAAAGAACATTAGTTTGCGAGTTCTCAGCATAGAGTCGATCAAGTCGCAGAAAGTGCTACTTAGATTTCGTCTACTTAGGGCCCTAGCTATAGTATCAAAGGATGTATTGTTGACTCCTTCGTTTAGTGTTGTGCATTCCAGCCTGAGCACCAGATTGTGTAGTGCTGCCTCAATAAACTGGCCCGCCTGGTACGCATGCTGATAGGAACTTAGTGATTGGCGTTGAAGGTAAGTTTCCTTATCACCCTGTCGTCAATTTTCTTATCGGCCTGAAACATTTAGCCTGGGTGCCCTGGCGTAGGTATAAATGTTATGTTGACGTTCCTCCAGACAGATGCGATGTAACCTTTTTCCCTTTCCCTAGTAAGGGAGTGACTAGGTCGCAGCCCTCCTGTAGCAGAACGGGATAGATCGTGTCTGTCCAATCCCTTCATTTTGATTTGGCCGAAGCCGTAGAATTGGGCCGTGCTTCATTTGCGGCCTCTTGTCAATACTAAGAACGAGTGAGTGAATTTAAATATTCAACTTTTTCGTCAATGTCAATGTTACTATATGTACCATTCCATGGAAGAGAGGCATAACCTTGTAATAGGGCAACCCAAAGCACGTTAAGCCAAATTCCAATGAACATTTCATATAGCAGGTGGGTAAAGCACCCCCAAATTTAAAAGTAAGATTTACGGGTGCATCCTACATTATACTATCTTACTGGGACACCCGACCACCTTCAATAACAATTAACTGAAAACATGGCATGGCAAACATCTGGAATAATTTCTGAAATTTATAACTACGAAAAGCGTAAGTTCAACAGAATTGAAATTTTAAAGAAATCTTTTTCACATCTTTTTAAACACTCATAAAATTGATTGACTGAGCATTTGAGGAGTGTAGAATCAAAGTCCGCTATTTGCAAAAATCAAAAAATTTCAGCTGGCAATGCCATTTATTTCATATGGTATTTAGGGAGCCTTTGCATCCAAAATATGTCGCAATATCGTTTAAATTTATATAGATTTTTAATGTCAAAAAATAAGTGTAGTTTCAAAAGGCTCTTTTTAAACTTTTGTTGAGTCTGCAAAGTCCGCTCTTTTGCATTTTCTCAGTTCGCTTAACATCATACATTCAATTTCTCCCACAAATACTGACTATCTTATTTTTTCCCTAAAATGCAAGATGTGAGCAAATAATTCTGACTCTCTCCCGACTCCTTTGTTTTTGTATTTAGTAAGACATGTTTTGCAAACATTTTTCTCCCCAGTATGCTGGTAGATTTCAACTTTGAACACTTGCATGTGCGCTTTGCCGATCCGCATGGCAAGGTGCAATTCTCTGTTCAAACTTTTAACACATATTTAAAGTCTCGTGAATGGAGAAACCAAGAGGAATTAATCTATATCTATAAAAATCTCGTGTCACAGTGTTTGTTACCGTACTCCTCCGAAACGGGTTGACCAATTTGCATGAAATTTTTTGTGTATATTTGGTAGGTCTGAGAATAGGTCGTAGGCTATTTTTTATACCTTTAACCAAAAAAACAGCTGCAAAATCCAAAAAAATGGTAATTTTAGGAATTTTCACTTGATTTTAGTTTCAATAGCTTCATGGCCTACCTATTGTTTGACAAATGTAAAATTGTCATTAAATTGAATCATTACATTTAATGAAAATTTCAAATTTACGCAGCTGTCAAACAATAGGTAGGCCATGACGCTATTGAAACTAAAATGATCCATGGCGGCCGTCTCAAGAGGGCGGTGTACCACTTTCTTCACAACCACCTCGACATGGGTATCAAATGAAAGGGTATGATAAGTAGAATACAATAAGAAATGTAGTATACAAAATATATCTTTAGATCCATGGCGGCCGTCTCAAGAGGCCGGATTACCACTTTCTTCACAACCACCTCAACATGGGTATCAAATGAAAGGGTATGTTAAGTACAATACAATAAGCAATGTAGTATACAAAATATATCTTTAGATCCATGGCGGCCGTCTCAAGAGGGCGGGGTACCACTTTCTTCACAACCCCCTCGACATGGGTATCAAATGAAAGGGTATGATAAGTAGAATACAATAAGCAATGAAGTATACAAAATATATCTTTAGATCCATGGCGGCCGTCTCAAGAGGCCGAATTACCACTTTCTTCACAATCACCTCGACATGGGTATCAAATGAAAGGGTATGATAAGTAGAATACAATAAGCAATGTAGTATACAAAATATATCTTTAGATCCATGGCGGCCGTCTCAAGAGGCCGGATTACCACTTTCTTCACAACCACCTCAACATGGGTATCAAATGAAAGGGTATGTTAAGTACAATACAATAAGCAATGTAGTATACAAAATATATCTTTAGATCCATGGCGGCCGTCTCAAGAGGGCGGGGTACCACTTTCTTCACAACCACCTCGACATGGGTATCAAATGAAAGGGTATGATAAGTAGAATACAATAAGCAATGAAGTATACAAAATATATCTTTAGATCCATGGCGGCCGTCTCAAGAGGCCGAATTACCACTTTCTTCACAATCACCTCGACATGGGTATCAAATGAAAGGGTATGATAAGTAGAATACAATAAGCAATGTAGTATACAAAATATATCTTTAGATCCATGGCGGCTGTCTAAAGAGGCCGGATTACCACTTTCTTCACAACCCCCTCAACATGGGTATCAAATTAAAGGGTATGATAAGTAGAATACAATAAGCAATGTAGTAGACTCAATATACCGATTCATGGCGGCCGACGCAAGACCCATGTTCTTTGAGGAATTTCATCTGTGTAAAATTCATATCTCGAAAAATATTACGTCAATGGATGGTTTTTATTGTTTACTATTGACTTATGGGTGCAGCGTAGGCGCACCGGGTCCCAGCTAGTATTATATATATAAGAAAAAATAAATTATTTGAAGTTGAAGAAAATTCGTCCGAAGAAATTTGTGTCTTCGAAGAAGATTCAACATTAAAAATATAATTATAATCACGCCATTTTCGTCAAGAAGAGACTGTTTCATTTTTTATTATATTTTTATATTTTGTTATGTTATTCTGAAAGAATTTTATGTTTTGTTATAATAAATGTTTGTTTTATAAATAAATAGTTTGGTTTCAAAATCCGTTTCTTTTAACAATGGTAGTTTCAAAACGCGTTATTTTTAGTGTTTAGTTGCAAAACACTTTCTTTTTAAATTTACAGTTTAAAAAAATATAGGTAAATGACGTGTTTTAGGAAAAATTTTTTGTGATTAAACTGCTATATCTATAGGCAATCGAATATAATTGGTCTTTTTGAAAAATCTTCAAAGTGAAAAAAATTACAAGTTTTTCGTGTTTTACTCAAAACCACTTAACATGCGAATAGCGGGCTTTGATTCTACACTCCTCATTTGTAAGTTTAACAATATCCTGCAATGTAACAATAAAAAACAAGCGTAAATCAAGTTTCTCCACAAATTGGCAGCCTATTTATACATTCCCACGATGAGACTGAGGTGCCGCCTGAAGGCCCATAAGAAACTGCGTAAAAGCCAGCCCAGCCCAGAACCAAGCGCCAATAAACAAAGCTGTGTCTGGCCATTTGCACGTCGATGTCTGTGTCCAGGAGACCAATTGGCGCCAGACTTGGAGACATTAAAAAGACCCATTCTTGCTAATGCCGACGGTCCCCGAGCCTCTCTTCGCTGAGAGCTGTAAATGAAATTACTCCGAATGACATAATGAAAATTAATTGCGAATATCCTTGTGATCTATAATTCAAACCGAAATGAGCAACAGCCACTCCAGGGCCGCATCTCGCATGAGGCTGCTTCCTCAGATTAAATAAAAGCAAGAGCTAACGACCGGAGCGCTCCCCCGGCTAGGGCTCCCGTCAGCAGCTCGCATTACAGCTGCTCTTTGGGTATGCATGAATTTTCAATTAGGATCCTTAAAAAGTATCAGCGCAATTTCCTTGAGGACAAGCACCGCGGGGATGCGTAAGAGGATACGAGGCAGCCGAGTAATACGTACGTGATTAGGGCTGCCGAAAGTATAATTTGGTCTCGACTCTTGAAATATTAAAAGGAAGACGCCAGCCTCGGATAGAATTTAATTACAAAAGAAAGATTACACCTCCGCGCCCATCCCCTCCGATGGAACCAAGCAAAGCCCCCTTTATGATTTTCGACAAAAGAGTTCGCTTATCGCATGCCGACATTCATGCGACTTCACCTGTTACAGCCTTCACACATAAAGGAACCAATTGAATGGCAGCCCTTGGGTTCAAAGGGACTACCATACCGGGAACAACTAATCCAGCGCCAATCGATCACTGGGGTTCTGGAAATTTTGGGACATTTGGGACTATTAAAAGTGCCACATAATTCCCGGGGCGGCAGGTACGAGCGGGGGAGGATTTTATTAGGATTTTGACGTAATCAAGGAAGTCTCCGTTTTGGGCGTGTGTGTGTGTGGGTGTTGATGAAGGATGCTGCTGCTTTAAGCAGGCTTTGGCAAATGAAGTTCCTTGAATTAATGCGTCCGGATTTGTTTGTTTAAGCAACTTAGAACCTACATGTTTCATTATGTACTCGACGACATCGCATATGCGGCGTTTATAAATTAATTTGACGTCTTTAATGGAAAGGGGCGTGTTGGGTGGGAGATGTCGACACTGTTTAATATTGTATAGGAACATTTCACTAGGATATCAGATCAAACGATCCAGCATTTTGAACTAAGCTTAGGCGTCACCATTTGTACTACCAGTCCACCAGATCGTGCAAGTCATAGTGTAACGTCTATTACTAAGCTCAATTCCAAAGACAGATAGAGAGATAAAATGGGTTAAAAGGATTCAGGAGGCATCTATATGAATAAAAGAAAGTTTCGAACGCTATAGCAGGTCCATCGGTCTTCGCAAAGCTTCAAAATTTTGCATAAAAGTCCGTGGAGATCTCCCACCCATGATACATGTCGATGCCAGATTTTCGAAATTCAAAATGGCCGCGCAAATATGGCCGATTTTGCCAATTGTGTTCTGTTTCCAATGAAAGTGGGAGTCCACGGGTTTAAAAGGCCGGTTCTACACATTCAATTTTTCATTCCATTTTCTGACGTTCAATCCTGTCATATTCAACTTTTGTTTCAATACTTAAGTTCAGCTTATAAATATGAGCTCATCCTGCTATCAGTGTTCACTCATATTCATATATATAGTCCATTTAAAATGCGGAGTATGATGCTCGGAACACCCCACGCATCGAGATTACTTATACTTTAAGGGTTGTGTGGCGCTGATCACAAAAATCGGGGTTTTTAGGGATTTTTCGCAACAATCAAAGTTTATGAGACCTCCAAATATGAAATACTGAAAGAGGGTTCTTTTGTTTTGGCCAATACTGTAAGTTTAAAAGGATAGTGTTTCCAAAATTGATATTTTTTTCACTCTCTGGAGGTGACTTAGCGTATGTTAAAGTCTTCAAGGGGTTGAGGGTGGGGTCCCATGCTAGCATTTGAAGTCAATAATTTAAATTTTCTTAAATTTTCATGTTTACACAGGTGCACCATCTAGACCATCGGTATTTCAACATTGAATAACTCTGATATTTTTTAGCCGATTTCAACAAATGTACACGATTCTGACACGTCACTGACTACCATTTTAGCTATGAGTCATTACATACCAAAATATAATTTAACACTCTCGAGCGGAGTCAATAAACAAAACTGTCAAATTTGTGGAACGGAGAGCTCACACTTCTTTAACGAAACACCATTGTACGACAAGAAAATCACTGTTTGGGTTGGAGTGTACTCAAAAACCATCGCCGAATCATTTTTCTCGGAAGTTTGAAAACCGTCGACGGCGCAGGTTATCGTTGGATGTGGATGCGCACTTTGAGTGTCTGAAAATGCGGGCGTCTGACGAACTTATATTTTCAACAAAACGGCTCACTTTCGAATTTGTGCATGGTATGAGCCGTTATAATTAAACTTGTTAACCTATTGAATATCTGTTGTTTTTACCTCAAGTTAGATTTTTCCAGTATGGCTGGGCGGGCTTCCTTTCAGGGTTCTCTTATCGTTATTGTTGATTGTTGCAGGATCATTCTTCCCCAGGCATCCACAATGGAGACCGATGCGGACTAAATTTAAACATTGAGAGGCATGAAGAAGATCTTATACCTGCATACGGGTAAGTGGTGAACCATGGCCCCTTCCGACAAGCTAGCATTACCGTGTGGCCAGCGTAACTACCCCTAACATTTGTTTAAAATGATTAGGGAGGGGGTATTTTATTGATTTTGGCACATGGTCCAGCCAGGCTCCAGCCATCGGCCCGTGCTGTTATTTATAAATCCTACATTCGGCCTCTTCTCGAATATAACTCCCTCGTTTGGGGCGGCGCTCCAATAACCACCTTGGCATGGTTAGATAAGGTCCAAAAAAAGGCCCTTAAATTAATTGATGACGATACCGCTTGCTCCACCATCGACCCCCTCAGCCACCGTAGGAATGTAGCAGCACTGACAAAATTTTATCGCTACTATCATAGTGACTGTTCCTCCGAGCTAAACGCTCTCCTGCCTCCACGGCATTCTTATACCCGCAACACCAGATTAGCCCACTCGTCTCATTCCCTCCACATGCAACTCCCCCTTTCACGCACTCAACAAGATATGAATTCGTTTGTTAATAGAACAACTCGGCTGTGGAATAATCTCTCGCAGTCAGTATTTCCGAGCTCCTACAACATCCAAGAGTTCAAACGCAGGGTTCATAACCACCTTCTTCAATTCCCTCCCGTTCCTTTATAACCCCTCCAACCCCCTCCCCGTACTAAGCTTACTGCTAGACATTGCACCATGACGTGACAAATGACATGACGGACTAGTAGTACAAAGGGTGATTCCTGAGCTTAGCACTGCCACATAAAAAAAAAAAAAATGGTCGAGGATTATGTTTCAATCACGGCCGGTGTTTGCCCGTTCTTAGGCAATTTTTTTTACTCGGGTATGCCGCAAGGGACCGTCAAACTTGGAAAAATGCCCTACAGAAAACCAAGGCTCGATTTGGGTTGTACCGCCATTGGATGGATGGGAGGATTTAAGTTTCCCATTACTCTCTAGCGGGGACCTGGACAACGAAATTGAGTTTCGTTCTCATATCTTATATACGGCCTACCAACCATTCCAGAGAGAGAGCAGTTTATTGTTGTGTCCATATGTTTTTACCACGTAGCACCACAATTCCTGAAAACGCAAAGTCCTGGAGAGTGTCTCACAGTGAGTAGATCAAGAATTTCTATAATTGTTTCAGCGGAGGTTCTAAAGAAAGCCTTCGTTTTTCTAACACATACTATAACTTGGATTTGGCTTATTCTGGATTGGTTATATTCTTTTGCACTACACCGCAGGGGCGAATGTCAGCACTGGTCTAACCACTACTCTGAAAATCCAGTGCACCATAAGTAACAATTCAAGTTCCATCTCTCTTCAAAGGTCCACTTTTTGGCATTCTGTACTTACTCCTTGCTCCTTTAATCGCTCATGGGCCATAGGGCGAAAACAGTTGCCATCCAGCGGACTCTGTTTAGCGCCACTGCTCTCAGCTCTGACTAGGATCTCCCAGTTGCTGCGAACTCTGCTAATGGAGTTCTCCTCCACGTAGGTCTTCCGACTCGACAGGATCCTTGCGGAATCCAGTCAAGGGCCTGTTTGGCTAGATCAGTGGTTCCCAAACTTTATTTCGTACGGAACCTTTTCTACAATGTATAAAATTTGGCGGAACCCAACGATGAAAAAATAAAATAATATATGATATATGTATATATTTATCCTTTAATATATTTTAAAACGTTTTTATTAGCTCGCTTTCTTGTCTGTCTGTTTGTCCGGTACATATCTTGCAATCGATTTTTTGAATACTTCCGATCTGTTCCGATTTTGCACACAACTTCAGCTCCCATGACAATGCAATATGGTATACTCATTATACCGTTATATCCATGGCGGCCGTCTCAAGAGGAGGGTTACTGTTTTCTTCACGGAACAAAATTTGCAATCGATTTTTCAAATATGTACTTCCGAATATCCTATCATGCTGAAATTTTGCATACAGCTTTAGCTCCGATGACAATGCAATATGATATACTCAATATACCTTTAGATCCATGGCGGCAGTCTCAGGAGGGCAGATTGAAATATTCTCTACAACCCCTTCGACATGGGTATCAAATAAAAGGGTATGATAAGTAGACCACCATAAGCAATATAGTATACTCAATATATCGTTTGGCCTATGGCGGCCATCTCAAGAGGGCGGATTACCATTTTCTTCACAACCCCCTCGACATGAGAATATGGAATGGCAGCCAAAATGTTACGCGGCGTGACGTAGACCAAATTTCAAGGAAGAAGAGCCACTCGCACTTTCTGATTAGCAAGAACGCGTTAAACGGCTGGCGCAGCGCCAGTGAGTCCGCGAAGGTATTTGGGCTTCGGTGCTGGTGACACGGAACCCTAAAATTTTTTCGTGGAACCGTAAGGTTCCGCGGAACCCACTTTGGGAATCACTGGGCTAGATTATCGTTTTGGGGTCGTAAGGTCAATTCCAGTTCGTTCGCCTGATTTGGTAGTCTTTTTTGACCGGTACGGCACCATAGCTCTTCATTTGAAATTCTATCTTTAAGATCCGACGTAGCCATCTGTTGATGAAAACTTGAAGGCGCCTTGTGATGAATTTGCCATAGAAAACTATATATTTGCTTTTTGATATCTTTGAAAAGGGTGCTAAGAGAAACTAGGGATCTAGGGAATGTTCTATGATACGCACAACTTCTTGCAGTGAAGAACCGATCGATTTTCGCTCTGCAATATGCCTTTCGTGGGTATAGGCCTAGCATGCGTTCTCAGAACAAACGATGGCAAGCTTATCCGTCCTTGGCCGTTTCGTTCTCGCGTTTACTAACCTTCGGAGTAAAGAAAACCTTTGATTCTGTATTTGACTGGACACGACCCCTTATATGACGTATTCAAGGCAGGCTCTTGACCAATTTATCAAGTTCCACACTAGACTCTATTTTTAGATGTGTGTAAGAGTTCCGCCTTAAAATTCGAAGCATTTTTTTACCATTCAATACCAAACAATTCCTAATACGATTGAGTTAAGGAAATTTTCCAATCGACTAATTATTGACCACAAATAGTTTCCATGCATGTCAGAGACATAAATTCATAATGCTACCATTCCCCAGAGGAAAACGGGGAGATCCTGTATGTGTGCTTAAACAACAAACAGGGATTAACTACAAAAGTAACGAAAGCAGTTTCGTGACTACCCCCCCTCTTCACCAATCGAACAGTATTCAATCGATTGTTTTACTTCATCTGTTCACACAAAATTTTTCAACTTTGGAAATATCAGAAACGTTCTGTGTGGCACTAGATACCGACCGACATAATACCTTGTGTATCCTCAACAATATCTTTTGGTTAAGTGAAAGGTAAACCTTGAACTGTCATCATCCATTACAATGGATGTAGAACGATTTTATTCTGTCCGATAGCTCTTTGGGTAAGGTGGCTGGTGTTATATTGTACATTGTGAGATGCTTAAGATCTCCTACAGGGACAGAAAGTTTTGATGAGAATTGTGTGTACACAAAAGAGCCGAACCGAAAGCCAGGTAATTTCTCTGTGAAGGACACCCACAAAACAAAGACACAATCCTTCTCTCTATGGATTAGTACAGCTATCAAAGATCGATTACAGTCGTCAACGGAGACGAAAGACGTAGAGAGCATATCTATTTTCGATAAAGTGTTTGAGGACAGATTTTATCACAAGAAGAAGGGAACAAACTGGAATTTTCCTGGATTTGTTTTATTGGTTTTTTTTTATGCAAGAAAGACAGAGGGATACTGGTGGTGGTGGGGATGGAAGTGGGTGGTTGTTCCACAAAAGTGTCCTTGAAGTACCTGCCAGAGGAGAACATGAAGATTGACTCTGCATCAAAGTGAATTTTCTTACCACATTATTTATTCGAAAGCTTTAATCCTCATCCGAGATGATCCTGCTTTAAATATAACAAAAAAAAAGGAGCAAGGACTATACACGATGGACAATTTTCGTCAAACACGCAAAGCCCATCAGGATGCTGGGCTGAAAGGAAACGACAATTCTACATAATTCACGGCAACATGTACGAAGCTCCTCGACAATGGGAAAGTAATCATGGTAATTTATTAGGGGAGAGCGAGCGAAATAGCTGAACGTCACGTAGGACAAAAGCACAGAACTTTTTTTCCGTCGTCTTTTTTTTATTTTTATTTTGAGGCATTGGAGTGTCGGGAGTGGTGCGGGGGGGATCCCCCCCAACGGCAAATCAGCTCACGTTCACCGTAAAACAATAATGTCACAAACAGAAGCGAGGAAGGACTTCCTAGAGGTTCATACCTACGTCACTTAACTAAATAAAAGTTTCCATCCCTAATAGAACACACCAATCCCATATATGACGGCAACATCAGCCTCGTCCTTGGCCAGCGCCCCCTGTTGATTCCACAACTTCACACCCTACTGGGTCCCGGTGGGTCGTGGGTCTGGGAGTGGGCTTCACGTGTCTTGGGTGCTTGGGGCTGTCAGGCATTTATCAATGCTCCAAAGATGACGCTACAAATTTGACTAAAGTGAGTTAACAATGGTGTTAAACATGGGCGCCTCAAGAGGCAAACCATTCGTCATCACACAGTCGCACACACATTCCAGGGGGGGGCGCGCACGGGGGGGGGGGGCAGAGCAAGCAAATGGCAGGCTAATAGTCCAATTACTCCTAATTGTTGGCAAACAGCTTTGAGATATTGACGTGGAGTGCGTGAAAAGCTTCCAGGCAGGTAAGTGCCTCGGCATTTTCAGTCTCTCGAGCCTGCGGTGACTTGATAGCGGTAAGAGGTTAAGTGTGTAAAGAACGTTCAGCCGGCATTAAAGCCACCTTCAAAATGGCAAAACTCGCATTAACTCTGGCGCCTTTAAAGACTCCCACAGGAGGATATCAATAAAGGACGCGCAACTAAAACGTGAAATCGTAGTAATTGCTTCCCGGTTTCATCGATCGCATGAAATGTTAATTATAATTACGCAGGAAAGTCCTGGGAAGGAGGGGATTTGGGCCCGTAATTGATTAAGAAAATATAGGAGATTATTCTGTTTACTTGCTTGCAAAAAAGTTTGCTCAATTCATCTTAGCAAGTTAAGAATTTGAGCAGTTTAGTGCCTGCTTCGGGAGTTTGGTGTAAGCCCTTTCGCGTGTGCCGAGTTAAGGAGACTTGACACGAGTATTTTGCACGAAAGTATCTCGAGCACCCCTAATTTACACAATTCCAACGAACCGAAAACGAAACGCAAACAAGAAACAGGATTTTCTAATTAGGATGTTTTGGGATCGTATAAAAGGCAATTAGTTTTCGTAAATTTTGTAATAAAAACTGGGATGTAGGTTTTAATTATTCAACAGGTCTTCTTTTGGTGTGAAAATGATATTTAAGCCAAATATGATAATAAAGGACAATGGTCATATTTATAGGCAAATCTCTTTCAGCCAAGTGTCCTATAGAGTTCGGTAGAGTGTAAAGCGTAGAGTGTAGAGCTCTACCTGTAGGGGTGTACACTGCAGCGCGTCTCTACCATTCTACAATTCCACTGTAGAGCTGCTCTAGAGAACTTTTGACTAGAGCTCTACCAAGCGGTTTAAGACTGTGTACACTGCGATGCGTTTTTCTCTACTGTAGAGTCAGTCGTATGGTATAGCGCGCAACTGCGGCCATCAACTTTTACATTTCATTTGTCCGTTAGGATGCGGTCACGTCTCGCGCGCTTGTAAGATTTTAAGCTCGTTGCGCTTGTTCAAACTCGTTCAAACTAGTAAACGTTTTGGCTTTTTGTGATCAGATCTAACGCTTCTAAGCCCGGCCTTATACCAAAGCAGCATAGGCGTCGTTCTCATCACAAAAAAAAAACCTAATCACCTAATGAGTTGGATGTCGATGTAGCAAGATTTTACTCCGTCCTGTATGAAACTTTCGCATCCTGGGTACCTATCGAGCCGTTAAAGTCGTCCAAATCATCCCCACCGTGGTACAACAACGAGTTGAGACGTACCAAAAACCTGAAGAACAAACCCTGGAAAACCTATCTGAAGAAGAAAGACACTGCGAGTTTCGATGCATTTCTCAATTGCTATGACCAATTTCATGCTCTCTCCAAAATCCTCTATAAGGAATACCTCAGAAACATGGAAGGTAAAATGTATGGTGATCCCAGAGCATTCTTTCAATTTATCAACACAAAGAAAAAAGTTGATAATTACCCTTACACCATGCAATACGAGAACTCCCTTAGTTCTAATTCAGCCGAAATTTGTGACAATTTTGCATCGTTCTTCCTCAAATCTTTCTCGTCCCCTGTATTCCAACCAGATGTAGACAATTTTCGACATATCAATGCAATCCAAACGGCTCAAAACTTTTCCCTGTCTATAACCAGGGATGATATCTCAAAACATATAAATGAACTTCCACAAGATTTTTCGTCCGGCCCTGATGGAGTCCCTCCAGCTGTTCTAAAATCCTGTGCAGAGGCCCTACTGTCTCCTCTACTATGTTTATTTCAAAAATCCCTAAATAAAGGGCGCTTCCCAACCCTATGGAAGAACTCTTTTATAATACCTGTCCATAAAAAAGGCTGTAAAAACGAAATATCTAATTATAGGCCAATTGCGAAGTTATCGTCTATACCAAAACTCTTCGAATCTATTATTTATTCTGCTATCGCCCCTATCTGCAAGAGGCTTATCTCAACAAACCAACATGGTTTTCTTGCAGCCCGTTCCACTACCACTAATTTACTGGAGTTCTCTTCACACACAATTAGAGGCTTTGTCACTGGCTGCCAAACTGACTGTGTCTACACAGACTTTAGTAAGGCTTTCGACAAGCTCTCCCACTCTATTATAGTTCTTAAACTAAAGAAATTAGGCTTTCCGCATGCCCTTGTGGTATGGTTCCAGTCGAACTTAGCCGATAGAACCTACCAGGTTCTATTCCGCGGAGTCAAATCGAAGAACATCGAAGCGTCCTCTGGAGTCCCGCAAGGCAGTCATCTTGGCCCTCTTCTTTTTATTTTATCAATTGACGATATTGTTACCCAGCTAAGGCACTGTAAAATCCTTATTTACGCTGATGACATCAAACTGTATCGCCACATAAGGAGTATAGAGGATTGCAAACTTCTGCAAGCAGATCTAAACACCTTCTATTCTTGGTGTTCCAACAACAACTTTGTGCTTAATATTAGTAAATGCGAGATCATGACTTTTTTTTAGGAAACGTGGTGTTATAACTTATGACTATACTTTCCTTGACAATAAGGTCTCCCGTACTGAATCTGTAATCGATCTTGGGGTTAGGTTAGAAAGTAAGTTGGATTTCTCCACCCACATCAATTATATCTCCTCCAAGGGCAATTCAGTCCTGGGATTTATAAAAAGATGGTCCAAAGAGTTCAACAACCCCCTCGTCACTAAACACCTGTACGTATCTTTGGTTAGGCCTTTGCTTGACTACGCTTCCCAGGTATGGTCTCCTTACTACTCCTCCCATGTTAGTAGAATCGAATCGGTTCAAAGGAAGTTTGTCCGGTTTGCA
This sequence comes from Thereva unica, assembly GCA_949987705.1. NCBI lineage: Eukaryota > Metazoa > Arthropoda > Insecta > Diptera > Therevidae > Thereva > Thereva unica. Next base: position 22,693,864 of record OX465285.1, on the reverse strand, counting down.
CTCAGCCACCTCCCGTGGGATGACCCACTCGCTCTTCCGCCTTATGAGAACAGACTTCAATTGCTCAACTTAAGCTCCCTCCATAAGCGCCGTGAGGTCGCTGACGTTATATTCGTTCATCGACTGATGAATGACAAGGTGGACTCTGGTTTCTTAAGAAACCGCGCGTCATTCAGAGTGAATAACTACAACCTGAGAGGTGAACCTCTTTTGCACATTAATTCCTCTAACACCAATTATGGCATGTTCGAACCCGTTAATCGCATGCTTATAAATACTAACAACAATAGGAGTGTGTTTAGCTTGCTAACTAGTGAAGTTGTCCTTAAAAGGACCCTTCTCAATGTGGCGTGACTCTCTGCGTGCCCCACCCCCTTTTTAGTTTTGCACGCTTCTCTGTTTGATGTTTTTGATCTTTTATGTTTTTTAATATTTTTTATGTTTGCATGTCTCAGCTGAGCCACGACGGCAGTGGTAAATGTTTCTCAGCCCTGCTGAGAAGTGCACCTTCTGAGCTAGAAGGTTTAATTCGTATATGTTAAAAAAATAGTAATAAAATAAAAATTATAAAATGAGTTCTCGCCAAAAACAAGCTGCTGCCGTTTTATTTTTGCTCGAAGAAGAGGAAAGGAAGGAAAGGAAATGTTGGGAACGGGAATGGATCGCGAAAAGAAAACAAATCGCTGAAATGTACCGAGAATTATTACATGAGCCTACGGAAGAAAAAGTATCTGCATACCGAAATTTGCTTTACTTGTTACGCCGATGTACAAAAATTCGAAGCGCAATCGAAACGCAAATGAGAATGGATAGTGTAGAGGAAAAAACTCTATCAAACATGCTTGCAGATGTAGAGCTCTATCAAACACAAAAAATTCGTATCCACTATGGATTTTTTATTAGAGAAAACTTTCGTGTAGAGGGGTGGTAGAGCGCCGGTGTAGATCTCTAGAGGGTGTATACACTTCTCTACGCGTTTCTACGCAAGAGTTTTTTCTAGTTCTACTTAAAAAAACACTCGTAGTGGACACTGGGCTTAACGCCAAACACAAAGTTTGTGGACCAACAGACCCGCATATCAAGTAGAGAATTAGTGTGATGGCACAGAACCAAGCTAAATAGCTTTGGTGCAAGATTAAGCAAAATCCAAAGAAAGGGCTGGCTTTCAATCACGGCCATTCGTACATTGGCTACAGCTACACTAAAGACCCTACGACCCTACTAAAGAGCCCCCGATGGAGTTAAGCGGGTACATTTTACATCTGTCACATTTATAGGATGAATCCCATAGGTGGAAATGCTGTCTTTCAAGAAGAATGCTTATTGTAAAGTAGAACTACACTTTTCAATTCAACGGGCTTACACAGCTCCACTTATTGCTGGAAATGTAGTCCTAAAATTGTATATACACTCGAGTGTAGTGAGTGGAACTTGTTATTACACACATATATACATTTTAAATTTAGCGAATGTAACTTTACACTTCCATTTGCGAATAGAGCCGAATGGAAGTGTGTAAAACGAGTTTATACTTACAAACTTATTCAGTGATTACACTTTGTAGAAAGTGGAAAGTTACACTTTTTTTGCTCCACTTTTTGAGATGTATAGATTGAAGTGTTATGTTTACATTTAAAAGTTTAATGGAAGTGAAGTTAAGTTCTACACTTTTTCCGCAGTTCTGGAAATCTTAAGGAACCTGTCGTGGTTTCAAGAAGTTCTAGCAGCTTCAACTGCAATGGTATTTATAGACGTAGACGTAACGTAGAAAAAGAAAGAAAGAAAACCTAACGGGAAAAAGAAAGTGCTGGGTTGGAAATTGGATAGTAGATCGAGATTTGGTATAATGGCTACTTTGTTACCAGAGTTGGAAAGCAGTGATGACCAATGTTTTAATAAATTTTTAAGAATGACACCAAAAGAATTTGAAACTTTATTGCAAAAGGTGAAGCCTTTTATTGAAAAAAAAAGAAGATACGATTATGGGGAGAAGCACTTCCGTGAATGATCGTCTTGCTGTGACGATTCAAGTAAATCATGGTCGCTATGATTCTCATCCTGGTGAACAATTTCGAATATCAAATTTGCTGTTAAACCCCAATTTCATACTCCCGCCTGGTGCCAAAAAGCTCACAATTACGGCAAACACTTAAATCCATTACATATAAGTGCACGTCCCAATGCACCTAAACCCCACTGTATACCAAAAGCTCACCACACCACGAACGTTAAGCTCATTGCATATCTTCAGGCACCAAAAGCTTACCGCAACACGGACATAAACCCACAGGTTGTAGGCGAGGAGTTGGAGTGGGGCAATAAGGTAGTGCCGGAACCCCATAGCTCTACTACTGGAAGACTTGGCCAGAGAGATCTAGCAGTGTTTTTATTGGTCCAGAGCTAACTTGGAGCAGCAGAAAGCATATCTGGAAATAAGTTAGCTTGGACACGGTACCTTAAATTACCAACTACGGTGGCTCCAAAAGGCGAAGGGCCAGAGTTTCAGACTGTAGGTTGAGAATAACGAATTTGAGCTTTATATTTTCGGTCTCTGCCTCACGGTAGCTAGGAGCAGGTTTCGTTAGGAACGAAGGGACCTTGAGAAAATTAATCTAAATGAAAAATCTTTTAAAGATTGCTGAACCTGCTCAAGCTGGTTAGGTTTAGAAATCTGAGGGGAGGTTGCTAATGTCACAATAAGCACTATCCTAGACCCTTACTGAAAGAAAGAAAACGACATGGAGGACAGGGTATACAAAGAGTTATTCCCTCATATCCTCAATTTCAGATGAAATGTGGAAATAAAATATTTTGGATAAATCTAAACAATACATTTTCAGGTCACAACACATTATTAAAGTACAGGGGATAAGAGTCTTCTTAAATTACCAGTTTGCTTTAACCTAACCGCAAACATCGACCTTCTTCAACATTTCCCTACTCGCAGATCTGTTGAGGTGATTTATTACTTCCTTTCTGGTATTTTACATTCATTCGTATACTTCACTTCCGTTCAATTTCAAAAGAGGGCTTTTCTTGAAGAAAAACCCCGTGTTCTGGCGCACCTGTGCACCCATCCGAATTAACTACAAGCGAAACGAAGTAGATAAGACGACGCTCCACCCGAGCGAGTCCCACCTGTGGAAAAAATAATCTAAGGCGAAAATACACGCCTCCTCTTATCCTAACCACCAAACCACCACCTACAAAACGACAACGTTTTTAAAGACTAATTTTAATTTAAAAAAAATCCATTTAACTTTTAATTAAAACTCACCAATTTTCCCAAGAAGTCTTCGTGCCACCCTCAACAGGCTCTGACACTGACCACGTACTCGCTTCTCCTCTGCCAGTTCAATGGCAGTCAACAAATGTCCTAGGGTGTACCTAGAAAAGATGAGAGCGTTCAACGTATACTATGTCTGATCCAAGCCAAAAGCACTCTTACTTGAACGTTTCATTGATGCAATACTTGTAGTGCTCCCGCATCGGAGTGTCACCTGCCATACAGATGAAGAAGGAAATCTGCGGCTGGCTCCTGTTCAAGGATGACGCTGGCTTTGTCTCCTTTATGTCGAATATTAAAGTATGGTGCTTGTTGCCCACAACCTACAAGTAAATCAATAATACAAAAAAACGTTATATTGTAGCATGATTGGCTTTATCTTTTCGGCTGCACCCTCCGGTCGTGCTGGAGGTAATTGATTGGAACCTAAATAGACTGAACTTATCACATTACTGTTAAGGCACTTAAATCTAGACGGGAGCAGGTAATGTAATTTATGTTGTCGTCTCTCTTTCGAGTCTCTTTCTTTTTGTTGAGTTTTAAGTCATTGAAACTTTTCAATTGTAGTTTCAAGCTACGAAGAAAACTTGAGTAAACAAGTACGGCATTAGCCCTTGGTTCGATTACAGCGTCAGACAAAAAACAGCAACAAGGCTGTTACTGATTGAGATTGGAGAGGTTGTACGACTATTTCTATTGGTGCAATGGTATACGATTCAACTAGAACTATCAATTGTCTGTTGATAGGACAAGGGATGGGCTTAATCCAGCAAACTTCACGGTGACCCCTCCTTTACCCTATCAACTGAAAATTGACTTTTCGAATTGAGTCAATCCGGCGAGTTGGGTATCATCATCCTTGGGTCATCAGAGTTCTAGATGCGACCGTTTTTTTATGAACGTCCCAAGATAAATGAAAATGAAATAAAACATTCTCCCAGCCTCAACTGACCCTATACCCACTAGCCTCATTATTCAGTCAGAACATGATCTTATTCATTCATTTCCACCAGCATTTTGAAAGTGTGTCGATCAATACACACATTTGAAAACCTCCTAGTTTCTACTTGTCAAATGCCATCGTATTGACATTTGTATGTTGAAAATTCAAAAATAGCGCGAAATATAAAATAACACCTCTTGTTGAAACTCCATTTATCAATAATTCTACTGGACCTGACAATATGCCCCACTATGCACATTACCTTGAGCTAAATCTCTGCAAAAACTCTAGCCAGACTTGTGGAAGCTCTCACATGTTCAGCCTATGCCGAAAAACCGATTTGGTAAGTCTAGTTTGGTCACTCTAGATATTTTAAAGGCTTTTTATCGAGTATGACGCTCAGCCTTGTTAGCTAAACTCCACCTCACAGATGTAGCTACATCTTATCGTGGTGGTGAGGTTTGCTTGGCCCCGTGTGATAGCCCGGACTAAGAAAAATCTCAAGGTGTAAACAATCGTGGGAGGAATGGTACTGCGTGAGTGTACTACTAACGATGAACTCCGGATACCAGGTGACCTCCGATTTAAATTAGCCTTCCATGGAAATGCGGAGCTCTGCCATGAGCGACCGTCCTTTTTCATGTAACTCATAAGATCAATATAGATACTCAAAATAAAACTAATGAGGATGGAGCTCCTCTTAATGCTACAACCTTCTGGGACTTGCAGAGCCCCCAACAGGCCGGTCGGACATTTCCTCCGAACCCATGCAGAAGGGTGCCGATCATGACCCCAGTGAAAGGGATTCCTCTTCAATGAGGATGGTCTGAGCCTGCGAACCGCGCTAAGATCACTCCTTCATTGAAAAAAGATCTCCTTAGAGGCCCACCTACGGAAGCGTGGATACCTTCTGCTCCATCGTAAGGCGACCCATAAAAGCGGCTACTTCTAAAAACCGGAGTGGCGCAGCCAACGAACGCTTTAAGCGACTTCGGGAAGCTGGCTACTCCCGTGAACATGTTGCCAGGAGGCCCCGAGGAAGAGAGAAATACCATTCTTCCTAATAAGAAAACGTTTAGACGATCTTGATGCTCTCCTGGCCACAATACCGCTGCGAAAAGGGGGAGGGCTCCAGCCATACGGTTTGGAAATCCAGTTAAAAGCCTTCACCAAAGAATTCCAGCGTAAAGTAGCTTCAAAGCCGACCTTCTGCCAAATGACAGAGAATGTCAGAATGGGTAGACTCTCCTGACAACGGAACAATTAATTGCCGTGCAAGGGAGTCTTCTGGAGGCGATAGCCCAGTTGGAACAAAGCTCAAAACAGCCAAGGTTCCTAGGTATTGCTGCGCGCCGCCATCCATCACCTGCGCTGACTCGGCCTCGGCCACGTCGTTGAGAGGTGTGATGGTCAGCTTGAACACCTGCGAAGGAGCTAGTCTCGTCGCTGCGGACGAGAACAAGCTACCGCGCAGCCATGTTGTGGTCGGGTACTCCCCGGCGGCAACTGAAGACCCTACTGATAACATGTTAAAGTGGATAGGAGTCCAAAACAGGACTTTAAGAGTGCAGGAGTGGGAAGTACTCCACAAAGTGCACCGTCCACCATTCATAGGGGGGTGCTACACGGAGACTCAAGAAGTCGGCCGAACTCAGATTTGAGTCTCGCTATTTAATGCTACACGAGGCTGTCTTCAGCTTAGATAATTCCTTATATATGAAAGCCTTGACTGTGTGTGTAGTAAGCGGCGTTTCTTTATTTTCATTTGTCAGAAAGAGAAGAGAAAGAAATGTGCATTTGTGTTAGTTTTCACCCAGGGAATTTCTGGATGAAAATTCTTTCGTTAAAGATTCGTCAAGCGCGCCTTCTTTCCCTTCTCTTCCCTCGTTTCTTGCCTGTAAAACCGGTTTTTTCGGACTTCTTGAGTCCCCGTGTAGCACCCCACATAGAGATGTTCTATGAGGACTAAAGATCTATTGGCGAGCTGAAGCGGACGGGCGGCTAAATTGGCTACAAGTTTGGTTGGGCACAGCTTAGGATCAGGGCGACTGAAAAGCACGTACCCAAGGCTGCCCCAGCCAAAATTGCAATGTCCCCTCAGCGAACGCCAGCAATTCGCGAGCAACCACGATCAGTTCCGCTCCTATCACCAAGGAAGCAGAAACCCAGAGGCTACCAGCTGAAGACCCACAGGAGCCTGCTCCGGGAATGGGAAAGGTAAGCTTCAATGTGAGGATGGTGACCACTGCGAAGTTGAATCCTTCCACTATCTTAATATTGCCGGGGGCTGGGTCAAAGACTAATGCCAACCATCCGGAATCGGCGGCAACTCCATACTGAACTGATATGCCTCACGTGACCCATCAACGTCTGATCATCGACATATAAGGTTTAACTTGAGAGCTTCTGCAATATCCTCGGATTCATTCAGGATTCCACGAACAGTCCTCAGGTTAGAATTAGCCATGTTGTTAATAATCCCATCACTGAGACCGATCTCGACCTTGTCTCTACCAATATGCAGGAAACGATCATCGCAGCCTTCGGAAGTAGCTGTCCTGTGAAACCTCGAAGCACTAACCGCCGGCTTAAGTCTCAGGCAAATGAGACCTTTACAGAAAGCCCTCACCAATTGTAACAAAGATTTGAGAAGATCTAAACGAAGATCATGGAAAGCCTTCTCCGACGAAATAGACAAGCTTCTAGGCTTAACGAGGTTACAGAAAGTTTTGTTTAAGGATCATTGCCATTGCCTCTTTCAAGGCCCTTGAACGGTCCCTTACGGAGAACACCAGGGATACCATGGAGCTATTAATGAGCACTCATTTCCCGGGTTCTCAGGTAACTGACCCTGGATTGGCCTAAGATCCTAACGTTCGATCGAAGGTAATACTTGCTCAGCCATCTTTCAATAGGAAAAAAGTCCTGACAAACAGGATTTTAACTGCGGGTAAGATTGAGTGGGCCATAGGCACCTTCAAGCCTTTCAAGGCTGCTGGAAAGGACCACAAACTCCCGGCTCTCCTTCAGAGAGGCTTGGAAGAGATTTTACCAATCCTGCTGATATTATTTCGGGGCAGCTTTTTGCTGGCCCATATTCCGAGGTGTTGGGAGAGGCTAGGGTAGTTTTTATCCCTCAATCGAGGAAAAGATCGTATAGGAAAGGAAAATCTTATCGGCCTATCAGCCTCTCATCCTTCCACCTGAAAACGATGGGGATGGTTCTAGACAAGCATATTAGAGAGGGCGAACTCACTGTCCGCAATTTACCTACCGCACCGGCAGATCTACAGAGACTGCCATTCACGTGCTAGTGAGAGATATTGAGAAAACCCTCAGGGCCAAGGAAATCTCTCTCTGCGCCTTTACAGACAATGAGAGTGGGTTTGCAACGTTACCTTCGACGCGATCAATAAAGCCGCAGTAAAAAAGGGATTCACTTCTCGCAGTGGGGGCGAGAAGGATCAAGTATCCGTATCACGTAACCCAATATCCCCATGGCTCCATCGATACTAATAGAACTGGTTGATCCCACATCCGGCTCTGGGATAGGGTTAGGATCTATTGAAGGTGAGGGACGGAGACGGGCGATAGGCGCTCCTCAGGTATTATACCCATGCCGACGACATTTTCAATCGCAGAGGCAGCCGGGGTGGAGGCTGAAGGCTCATTTTGCTCTACCGCAACCTGAGCGGTGCCATCGAAAGCATTAAATTTTTCAGACATATTTCAGGGCTGTACAATTTAGAGTAATTGTGAGTGATAGTGACTCGACTTCAGCCTTGAAAGATGTGAAGAGGGGGGCCGGGTTTTCCTTTGAGGTGGAAAAGGTAGTACCAGAGTTTAGAAACGCTGAGTGCAGATCGTTTACGCTATCCAAGACCGTAGAAACTCGAGATCAAAGTTCGTGGAATTTAGCCACAAGAAGCTCGAGGTCGTTGAGAAGGGGGACAGTGTGTTTGATAACTGGTCGAGCCGGACATTCACGGATTGGATATGGTCGGCTAACGCTTGAAAATGTTAAGACATTACCCGAGAGGGAGATTAAGAACATTCTTGATCACCTCAGAGATACCCTTCATCAACCTTAGAACATGGCAGGGTTTGATGTCACCGCACTCTTTGCAAGTTGATCCTCTCGGAGCTGAGGTCTCGCATTTGACTCGACCATTCAGGCAGTCGGGGTGAAAGATACCTAAACAGACACCATCATCGTAAGAAGCGCCATCTCGAACAATCTCGTATGAGCAGTGCTTGCTGGAATGTGAGAAAGATCAGGGAAAAATAGAGATATAAAAGAAGGAAGACGGAAATGGATAAGATTGGAAATGGAAAATAAATGTTGCCCTTATAAACTTTAACTTTACAAAAGACAAGCAGGCCCGAGGAAAATAGATAAGTAAAAAATTTAAGAACATAAAATTTGTGTGGAAAAATATTGAAAACAACTAAAAATAAAAAGGAAGAACAGTTTGGGTGCCAGTCTTTTAAAACAATTGCATACTTTTAGAGCAAGTGGATAGTTGTTGTCCAGTTAATATTAATATAATAAAAATGTATTTTCCTGGAAACTAGTTCATGAAAATTAAAAAAGTCCAAATTATTACAAAAAATTTCAGAAGTAATCAATAATTTTTTTAGTGCTTAATAAAAAAATTTATTACCAGTAATATAAAATTATATTACGGCTATGCTTAACACAAAAATGGTTTAAGTAGTGCTTTAACGAAATGTAAATGGAATTGGGATGTAGGTTAAATTACATGTTATTTTATAGATTGGTCAGAATATAACTAAAGGATGTAGTATAAAGCGTGATTATAGCATTTTATGTCCCCTTGATATCCAGTGTCAGAAAACAGCATAATCTAGCGCCATCAGAGATTGAAAAATGACGGCTGAATCATTACCGTACTCGTAAATTCGTTTTATAGTTTCGAGCATTAAAATGAAAGTACTATTTTTAGTTTTATTCATTTTCATGCGATAAAGCACAACCGGTGTGATTGGAACTATATAACAAAAGGACATTTTTTTTTATTATTTTGTGAAGGACATTCTTGAAAGGATCGGCCATTTTTTTGCTGCTTGTATTTGTATTATCCGAAATTTTATTCTTGTAGGGTTGTACCAAAAATACGTAAAAAGCCAATAAAAAATATTTCAGGTACATATAAGTTTTTTCATTAGAAACGAGGAAGGACGAACGCAATTTCGCCTCTCGAGCCAGGCAAGAAACATATGAAAAATTTATTAAATTCGAGATAAAGAAAATAAAATAACTTTCAACTTTGCTGATATCAACGTCTACAATGCTGAGATCTCCCGTCGTCTAGTTTCATTCCTTTTCCCCCTCCGACCGCCGCTCAACCCCCGACTAAATGAAATGCAATAAAAAGAATCCCTTGCTGGTATGTGTTATGTAAGTCCTTTTGTACCAGAGCAGCATAACTCGGGAAACTTTGAAATTTATTGACTCAATGTGGTAAATTCTAGGGATGGCATGGAGATAGCTCTTGTGTGTCATTCAATCCAGCAACCAACAACACAAAACGAACTACCAATGGACGGGCGTGTGGAACTTTATTTGTGCTGTAGTGCCAGGATCTTTGTTCCACCTTATAACCTCGTATTTTTGTTAGATCTGTGTATCCTTTTTTGTAGCCACCCTGTAGAGGATGTGTGACGTTTTATTTTCTGTGATTAACTATCTTCGAGTGCGCTTTGATGTTGTGAAGCTCGGATTGTAGATATAAAGAGAGAAAATATTGGTGGACTTGTATTGAAGGAGACTTGGGCGAGAGTTGTTTATTATTCCGCTTCGACTAGAGCATAAATCAAGGCATGCACGATTGTTGTATCGAGATCTTGCAGACGGGTATCACTATCCTGTTATGTTTCTTTGTACATTCAAATGTTATTTAGGGCTGACATAGATTAAATTTGTAAATCAATTGAAATGAATGGGGGAGAACGAAATTTGCAACATATGCTGAAATCGATGAAACCCATGAGATGAAAAAAAGCATCTTTATTATTCTTAGTTCTCACATGCTATGCTGGAAATTCCCAGAGAACATGAGTGACAGACTCATACTCCTGAAGACAATGACCCTCGGGCATTTCTATCCTCCATTAAGATTGAAATAACGTCAACAAGTGTTCGCCATCAAGCGACTACCTAGTGTCCTGACATGCTTCGTACTGCGCCCCCACAATTCCTTAGTCCGGGCGCCCACTAAATTGGTGTAGCAGTGGTGTGGCAGTGACGTGGCAGTGGCGCGGTGGTCAAATGGCAAGCGAAAAAATGTATTCCCGTAAAAAAGCGCACATTGAGGTGGAAGGGCGAGGGTGGGGCCTCTGGCAAGTGGCGTGGCATCACTTGATTGCCACTAGTCTCCGACAAATTAAATTTTTAAGTGGTAAGTAATAACATGATGTTGAATCACTTACGCGATACGCTGCTTGCCGTTTCGGGGCGATACGCTGCTTGCAGTTTCGGGGGCGACCATTCGACTACCGCACCATTTTGTTTTCACATAGCAGGCCAAAACCACGGCATTGCCACACCACATCACTGGGCGCCAGGCCTTAGACGCGTCAAAATACGGTAAGGGAAGGAACGAATGCTGGCGTGGGCACCTACCATTCGATGTGTTTCATCCAAGTCCGATCGACAATGGCCCCCTCGACGAACTTCTTGCCAACCTGAATAGCCAGGGCTTTAAAGCACAGCCATATGCAAACGATAACAACCATCGGCGGTCATAATAGCACCACTTTAGACCTCACACAAGTCACTCTGTCATATGTGCTAGTGATGACTGATATCGTCTTGATCTTGCGAGCATGGCTAAGTCTTGGTCTTGTTCTTGCTAAATGTGCAAGACCAATACAAAATTGCAAGCCCAAAACCGTTTTTGCCCATCACTAATATGTGCATAGCTGGTGTCAGGCAAGAACTTGGCAAAAAAACTGTCATAGTACCACTTTTTTTATGTGAAAGACTAGAGTCTCATGAAAGGCCCTTTATACCTGTTGACAATCTATTTTCGTCTTATAGAGTGCAATGTCGAACAGCAGCTCTAGTCTGGGGAGGAAGGAACTGTCACCACCTTCCAACGATATTCTTAGTCCACCTACTCCCAACCATTACTATCGCGACTTTGACATCGGGGCATCGAGAAACAACTCTCTGGAGTGTTATGCCTACTGAAACGAGTTGAGTCTCATCAACCAACCGATGACTTGCGCTTTGGTGGAGCGGGGAAGTGCTAAGGAAGGCTATGACAGAAGGAACTAGGAAAGTAAAGAGAGAAAAAGAAAGAAGGAAAGTTATGCAGGTGGGAAAGTGGAAAAGGCGAAGGACCGTGGGGCTGCCTGGATTCGAACCCGGGACCTCTGGGATGGTAGCCAGACGCCTTACTCCCTAAGCTACCGAGGCCCCCTAATTACTAATAGAAGGACGCTAAATTTAAAAGCTCCCTCTTTGGATGCTAAAGAAATGGTTTTCTCAATGGAGGCTAAATATCTAGGCATAATCCTGGATCAAAAAATCTCCTGGAAACCCCAGATGGAGAGAGTAACCTGGGGCCTAAAACCGAGGTTAATGTTTTGTCTATATACGACGGTCATAAAACCCATGGTCACGTATGTATCCATTGCATGGTGGGTCAAGACCAAAAAAAATAGCCTGTCTAAGCATCACCGGAGCTAATAGCACCTGTCCGACTGCGGCTATGGAGGTCCTGAACTGAACGTTCCTCCGCCCGCTCCACGTAATGGTGAAGAAGGAGGCTCTGGTGAGGGCGCTGCGTCTACGGGCGTCTATTCTCCTTTCAGCCAGGAGATCTTTTGGATCATTTATCGATCCTCAAGGAGCTGCACCTAGAGCCAAAGATATCATTGTCGGATACCATTTCTGCCTTTCTTGACTTCAACACACCGTTTACGCCGATTATTTGAAATAGGTCAGAATGGAAATATGGCTAGCTCCTCTTTAGAGGAAACACGGCCTTTTGTTATACGGACGGTTCCAATAATGAGGCAGGACTGGGCATATATCGCCCAAGGAGCAAAATTTCCATAGCCCATAACCCCACTGTTTTTCAAGATGAGGTACTCGCTTTCTAGGTGAGTACTCAAATTTTTATTAATAGAGCTGCAAACAGCTCTCATATACATAATTCCTCGTTTCTTTAATCTCTCATGGGACATAGGGCGGAAACAGCTGCCCTCCAGCGGACTCGAGCTGACAGTTGTTGCAACCTTTGCTAATAGGGTTCTCCTCCACGTTGTTCTAGGTCTTCCGACTCAACGGGACCCTTGCAGATTCTAGTCAAAGGCCTATTTGGATAGATTTTCGTTTTCGCGTCGCAAGGTGTGGGCGATCCAATTCCATTTCCTTCGCCTGATTTGGTCGTCTATCCTTTCTTGGCCGGCACGGCGCCATAGCTCTTCTCATTTGAAATTCTATCTTGCCAGCGGATTTTTAGGATACGACTTAGGCATCTGTTCATGAAAACTTGAAGGCGCCTTGTGATGAATTGGGTGACTTTTCAAGTTTCGCAACCGTAAAAAAGAACTGTCCCGCAGAATTCGGGTTTATGACAGCGATTTGGACGTTTCTGATTGCGGCGATTTTGAGACGAATAGTTGCTGCTATAAAATGGTGGTCACTTTCAGTGTCTGCTCCCCTAAAGCTCCTGATGAATGAATTGGTGGGAGTTACAGAAGTCAATGAAAAGCTCACAGTTGCTGTTAGTGACTTAGCCTAAGCCTTGATTTCCAATTGTGCGTTCAATACCGGTGTTGATGGGGCCGATCTGTGCCATTCATTAAAACAATGATGTCTCCCTTTGGAATAGGGCGAAACCCCTCATTCAGTCGCATATAGAACTCGTCCTTGATGTTGTCGTAGCAGTTAGAGCGTAGCATTGGACTAGCGAAGTACTTCTTAGTCTGGTACACAAGCGCACGGTAATACTCCTCTCAGAATCTGGTGACCAACTAATGAGGCTGGACCATTTGGGCAGATATGTTCGCCCACATGGGGCCATCTGGTCTGGCTAAGTCCCATGATCTTGATTTTATATTGATTCATCTCGTTAAGAACTTCATCCAACCATCCATCAGCAAGCAATGTTATCAGATTCCATGGTCCGATTAGTGTCCTGGTACGAACAGCAGAGGTCGTCGTCGTGTTGTCCATCCGATTCCGAGGCATTGTTTGCCGATTCGTAGCAATGGTGTTTTTATGCGAGCAGGTTGCCAACCCTCAGCCCAACCGACTTAAAGCCCAAGGGCCACCATGGAGAGATGGGATTAGGGCTTGCTAACTGAACTGATAGGTGTTCATCTGCAGTGACCCTTCTGGTGTTTTGATAGAAATGATAAATCAGGTGCCACCACCTTCAGAGGTCTTTGTTAGCCGTTCGCCCCGTGCGAAGAGATTCAAGGCGAAAGTTAAAATCGTTAGGTGTTGCTTCACTTTTGACGCTGACTGTACATACGTCTTTCGCTTGTACTTCTCCTTCAAAAAAAAGCTCAAAGCTCAGCGTAAAGCTTACTCCAGCATTGTGAACGCTACTATACAATTACAAAATAATCAAAAGCATTTCCATATTTTGAGTAGTCTAGTCTGCTGTAAAAATGCTGTATTGCCTGTGTGGTAGACCTTTGTTGGTCGATGGGCAGACCCAGGATTGCTGCACAAAAACTATTCCCAGTGTAAAAAATTTCGAGTGATGCTCAGTGGAGTTTACTTTGAACGCTGTTAAATATGCTCCTGAGGGAGCATTTCTGTTGTTTTCATAAATTTTATAGGACGAAGAAAGCGAGCGATTAACTTTGTGATCATAAAGGGTGATATTAGCACACGCAATGGACCGGCTCTCGTTCGATGCGGAGGACAAGCAGCTTTAGAAGTTGTTAGAATTTAGCTGGGGGACTGCTTTGGTAAGACCACGCTCGCGCTTTAAAAGCAAAAAGGCAATTGCAAAAAAAAAAAAAAGCTTTTCGATACCGGATCACATACCCACAGGCGACCATGAATACTTCTTTTTTAAAAAGCTTTTTTATAATGCTCCTAGATCGCTTTTGAAGGAGCATAAAAAGGTATGCTCCCTTGAAATGACATGCAATGTATAAAAGAATATGGAACTGGTATAAGAACGGGAGTGCTGCAAGGTTTCTAAGGAGTGCTCAAACATGGCTAGTGGAGCATTCCATTTTCCGCTGGGTGTCTAATTCTTACTTACGGCGAAATACCTGCCCGATATCCGATACACAGTGGCTGGGTTTAAAATTGATCTGCTGACACTTGAGCAATTTCTTATCGGTTACAGTGACTGCTGTCTACCTTTAAAATAAACACGCCAATCAACTGCCACTATAACATCAACCCAAGAATAAGGATCGCCCCTCATCTGCAAAACGTTGAAACAAAAACATGGAATTACGTCTTTCAATAACCCTGCTATGGACGTAATATTGAAAGCACTCCTCTCTTGGCTCTACCCCCACCCATCAACGATATATTGTTTCTTAGAATAAAATTTTCAAGGATGGGCTCGAGGCATTCTTTATTGATTGCACATATTGACTGCATTTTATCCCTTTTCTTTGGAATTGAATTCCATTAGAAAATGGAACGTCCGCCCTGCAACCATCCCTTAGATAGAGCAGGAGACGTTGTGTTGAGCACATTCCTTTATTGCCGCTATTCATGAGAGTAATCTGGTGTATTTGAAGTAAATCGGAATATTGTATCTTGATTGAGTCCTTTCTCCGAGTTTCAATGAAATCTGGTTACATCACCATTGGTATGCAGTGCCATCCAGCCTGGGTGCATTTCCCTTAAAAATTCATCACCAATGCCTCCCAATCGTTGTCCCCTTCAATCGAAAAACAATTGCCCAATATTTAGTATGGCCGCATCAATATTTAACAGGTTTCAGAGTGTTTAATTAAAATTGCAAAACGAACTCGTTTTTATGCAGTTTTTAAAACAGCATTTCGCATTCCACCCCCACCAAAATTACCAACAATTAACCGATATGGCACGATAATTCGATTCAAATTTAATTGGAATCGGTTCATACCACTGCCCCTCGCCCAGCTGACGTCGTCCTGCCCAATAATTATTGGCTGTCCTGTTTTGGACGGTCTGGCATGAAAAAAGAATTGACGAACCGAAAAATTCATTCCTTTTGATTTGATTACAGCGCGTAAACAATGGGGGCGGAGGGGAGTCCAATTAATCGAAAACTGGCGAAGTGATGACTTCATATTAATTAAAGCCCGAGAGTGGGGGTGGCTTAAGTACCCTTTTAATAACATAGATCCCATGAATTTATGAAGTGGAGGGGCGTGAGTAGGCCGAATGGTCGTTCGGGGTTTTTAATAAATTAAATTTTTGGTTTAATTTAAAAAAATATTAAATTTAGCACTTTTTCAGGAACACGGGCCACTTTACGCTTTTGCAAGCGGTTTGGACATGTTTGCCGAATGGATGATATCTGCTTGCCATGTAGGAACTTCTCTGGCGAGATCGTCCCGCAGACTGGAGAATTTAGCGATCGACACCGAAGAACACCTGGCTGGCTAAAGAATATTAATGGCGACTGTAACGTCAGGGGCGGCGGGTCAGCTCTCAGATGTCCAAGGTTTAAATAAAAAAAACTCCTGTTACGTTTATGTCCTTTTTATTGGCTATATTACACAAGCGTGTTACACAACTATCGAGGGGAGGGTAAGAGATGGAAATAAAGAGTATCAGTCGGTCGGCGCCACTGGATCAACGCTCTGTGGCCAGTAAATGTATCAATCCTCCGGCACCACTGGATCAGCTCTCCGTGGCGTGTCTGTTTTGTCTGTCTGTAAACCATACGAACAACTCTCCTATGGCTCTGTTCAGTTATCAAGCAGAGGAATCATCTCTTTGACTGACTCTCGCAGGCATGAATCGGCCTTTTATATTGATGGCTAGCTGCAAGTCGCTGTTCTGTTTCGTAATATCAGCAGCAACGGTTTTGTCTTTTTGTTACCAGCGGTGGTTCTGTTGTGTTTGTTTACAGTGGCTACCTAATGAATCAACGATTATCAGCCACAGAGGCCACAGAGGCTCGAGACGTCGCCAAAAACCGGCACGAATGGAAACGAATCGTGAATAGAGTTCGAGACCCGACACGGCACCGACAGCGGCGTATCCAGATCAAAGAAGAAGAAGCTTGATTCGGAGTTTCAGGCGAAGCAATAATGGTTTCACAAGAGCCCCCCCCCAGGATATCCTACTAGTCTCGAGGAGGAAGGTTTTTTTTTGGCGAGGGATGGTGAGAATCATCCTACATCAGTCGATCAATGCTCGAGCGCCTGTTACGCATGATAGCAGACACCGCTAGGAATCCGCATTCAGACGGTAGTGTCAGATTCTTACTAACTAAACTCACCACTCTCGTTTAGCCCACCCGGCATCACCGCGAGGCATTACTTCGGGCGGGCGTCAACAATATGACCCTTTCGGGTCCCTCCAGCTTGGGCAAAAAGATGCCAGGGCTTCGTGGAGACAGACCAGCGACCCTCCTTCTCCACCTTCTTCGTTTTCAGGATGGCCTGGAAAAACCGCACCACCCTTTTTTTTTATGTGACACACTAGAGACTTAGGGAAGGCCCCTTTGTACTGTCGACCATGTATTTTTTTTTTTTTTTTTTTTTTGAAATGTCGAACAGCAGCTCTAGTCGGAAGATAGAGAGTGAAGTGAAGGAAAGAACTGTCACAACCTAGCTGCGGTATTTTTATTTCACCTACTCCCAACCATTTCGCGACTCTGACATCGGGGCATCGAGAACAACTCGCTGGAGTGTTATGCCTCCTGGAACGAGTTGAATCTCATCAACCAACCGATGACATGCGCTTGGTGGAGCGGGGAAGAGAACTAGTGAAGGCTATGACAGGAGGAATCAGGAATGCAAAGAGGGAAGAAGAAAGAAGGAAAGTTATGTAGGCGGGAAATTGGGAAAGGCTAGGACCGTGGCACCGCCGGGAATCGAACCCGGGACCTCTGGGGATAGTAGTCAGGCGCCTTACCCCTAGACTACCGAGGCCCCTTGCGTGACCATTCCTCAGGGCCCAATAATTGTGTCGGGGTTCTCCCATGCAACGCATTCGAAGAATGTATGACGGAGTCTGGAGCGGAGTCCCCGTAGGGACATGACAACAGACACCGCAGGCATCCGCCACCTTACCCATTTTCTCCAGGTACGCCGGGAAAAGACCGTGCCGTGACAAAAATTGGGTAAGGTAGTAATCAACCTCGCCGAACTCACGGTCCACCCAGCTGGACGATTAGGCGGCTGTGTACCTGCTCCTGGAATCACTCTCCCAGTGTGTTTGCCAGACCTACATCGTGTTGGTCCTAGCAGCCCTCGCCATCTCCCCATCCTGCTCCTCCTCTACGGTCGGACTGTCTCTCCTGTGCTAGCAGGTCGATCGGAATGACTCCGGCGACCATCAGCACTGCGGGCTCGGAGACCGTGCAGCAGGAACACACGACACGGAGAGCTCCCCGTCTTTGTACTGCGACCATGCGCTTGCGGTATTTTTCATACCACAGCGCGTCGGCCTACACCTCTGCTCCATATAGCAAGATTGACTCGGGCGTGCGCATGCGCAGAAATCGCATGCAGAGTCTAGGACCGTGAACGTTGGCCATGATCCTGATAAGCCACGCTAAGACCGCCGTCGTAGGAAATGTTCCAATCGTCAGGTCCCAGAATGGAGCCCTGGGCGGCTCCAGATCTTACCTCCCTTCTTGACAAGTCATCGTTGGTTTCGTATTCTACGAAGCGCTCATTCAGGCAGTCCGCCAGTATCCTTTACATTTACTGTCCGAAGTCGCGCTCTAACACCCTCTGTCCCACACACGGAGTTGAAGGCGTTCTTTACGTCTAGAGTGGCCAACAGGTACAAAGTGGTTTCCTCGCTCGGCCGACCTGGCAGCCTCAATCACCTGTTGGACCACGTCAATAGTAGAGCGGCCCGGTCGGAAGTCGAACTGTCTTGCGGCCTCTTGAAGGCGTGGCCACAGTAGCCTCTCCAGTAGCTTCCTCGTCGTACCCAACATACACAAGGGTCTTACAGACCGCCGTGTCCGCCAGATGGGTCTCTTGCCGATCAGTACAAGTCTTGCAATTTTCTAAGCAAATTAAAGAAAGAATCAAAATACTATCAAATAGAATCAATACTACTATGCATTAAACTGCCTCAGATTAAGTAAGAAACCTCCCAGTAGGACTTTTGGCAACCGCTGAAATTTCAATCAATTATTTCTTTGGTGAAAATCGGAAGTTAATACAAAGTAATGCAAAATGTAATGACCTGTATGTAAAAACCTGTATGATGTAAAAAGAAAGGCCTTACGAGGGCGGACATTGCAATGTAAATGTAATGCAGTTGGTATTGCGTGCGGTAAGGTCTAGAGTTTGTGAATTGTGATTACCAAATCGTTTCCATAGCCATTACAAGTCCTGCTGGGCTATGCCTCCTCAATGTATATTTATAGGTTACAATCTCATCACACCTAAGTGGTGCGACAAAAGAAGAAATGCCTCTCTCCAGTTCGTATTAACAATCTCATCACGCCTCAGCTCAAATTGCATATTTTACTTCTGCTATCCTCGACTTGGCGAAATCGAAACCCCGTTACAAAAATTTTTGTTTTGATTTTTGTAACAGTGGGCTTCGTTCAAATTTGTTCTCTTTGATGTGGGTGAACTCGTATAACATCCAGGGGTTCAAATGCAAGGTTCGTCGCTCGCTCTTGTTGTGGTCTAATTGCCAAAATTAATTTGGATCAATTCAACGTTTCTGGTTGATCATAATTGGTCCAATCAATACACGCTCCATGGCTCATTTCTTGAAAGTTAATTCGATCATAATTCGATAGCCGAGTCGATTTCCTTCTACCACGTCGATAATTCGATTCCACCTGAGTGTTTGGCTTCACTGACCACAAAACTCCCGCTTGACTGCATACGAAATATTAACTCAATTACACAAACCAAAAGACTTCGGATGCTTTTAATGAAATTTCAAGAGAAATCATTTTCTTTCATTAAAGGCGATATGAGACGAACTATTCCGCATCTGGACCGGGGGAGGAAGACGCTCCACCGAAAAGACATGTAATCATATTTCCTGGAAGATGGAACTGCCGAACTGAGTTTCCGATATACATGTATACGAGGAGTACAAGACCCTCCTCAATTGAGTTTTGCGGAAACCGAAAGGGAAACGTGGATGCTACTTCTTATGCTGATTAACCACCAACCAGCCTCTCTACAATTCATCGTCTAGGAGGTTTTGTTTTTCGTTTATATACAGCAACGCACAGTCACGTCACGCTCTCGGCCCCCTCACCCTGGGCATCCTTGGGTAATGGAAAAACCACTCGACCTTGTCCTGGGCAATCTTTTCCCATGTTTAACATTTCAGAAACAAAATGACGAATATCCTGGAACGCAAACTTAAAAATCCTCGCACGTTCGGGTTTTTGTATTTTCTTTCTGTTTTCCCAATGCTTATCATTCATATTTCAACCGGCAGCCAACATCACCATAAATATCCTCGGAAAAAGGGTTCCGATGGAGCGTGCACAAAAGCTTTCTTCGATACTACGCTGTATTTATGCTGGGGATCGGGCTGTCGTCCCTTCCGGGGGGACTGGGCGCCCGACCACTGGCGTCCTTGAGAGCGAATCACACAAAAATTGGTCGAAGGTCTCGTAAATTTTCGGGGGAATGTGCGGCTGCCACTTAAAACCATTTAATTCTGTTGTCGGGGATCCCCCCACAAAAGGAATGTGCTAAAAGCCCCACCATCACCGTAATTACTCAATCATCGGGCATTGGACACAATTCGATTTCAACAGAGCACAGAACAGGAACAAATTGGAGGCCCACCCCCGACCGAGTCCAGTGAGACCAGCTCCGAGTCCTTAATCCACTTTGCTCTAAGAATAAAGTCTGATTTGTTTACATCGCCGGAGCATTAAGGACACAAGCATCCTGCGACAACGGCTGTGGGCACCCGGGGGCAGCCCCCCGCCCCAGGGCTTTGCTTAGCCCGAAATTAATAGCGTGCCAGAAATTTCAGGAGATCCGGGTTCCAGCGGAGATAATTAATAGAGTCGAAGGGATTTGCTGGTGGACGAGTTGTTACACCGAAAATGTTCGTCACTTTAGCGCTGTCCATCAAGGACACCGTGTTATTAATGAGCACTAGCTGAGTAGACACAAGTTTCAAGTTTAATATGCGAACACGAAATTTGTCGGTTCATATTTTAGCGCCGCTTTAACACTGTGGGAATTGTGAAATCTTCTCAACTCAACACCACCAATTCAAAAATTTCGATGGTTGCGTGGGGGTTTGTGCGTGTATTGGTGGTGGTGGGGGTGACGAATTTATATGCGATATGGCGCCATGGGTGATTTTGTGCGAGCCATATTAATATTCATTTTAGTGTTTAACAATTGGAAATGGTGAGATGAAATGTTAAAAGTCGGAACACATCTGAAGGAGATTAAATTTTTCGGGTGTATGTCGAAGTGGTAATTCGAGAGTTGGTTTGGAAAGTCCTAGTAAGGATGTACTTCCTCTAGAAGTGGTCCTTTAAGAAACTCAACAACCGCACAGAAACCCAAGATCTCTGGAAACTCGGAAAATTAACAAAGGAAATCCTCAATAGTTCCTACAAACAAGGCCTTTGGGAGCTATTCCTAACGCTGTGCAAAAAAGCCACTGCCTCAGCCAAGAGGGTAAGGATATTGCCAATCTATCGCGAGTTTTGGAGACTCTGCCAGACTATGCAGGCAGGATCTTCTCTTAACAAAATTCCATTCCGTTCTTTATAAAAAAAAAGGAGAATGGAGCTTGGACAGAATCTCAGGCGGAGTCCCTTGAGTTACCGGATTCTGGATGAAAAGCACCGAGGCCAACCGGAAAGCCCGGAATCCACACCGGAATTAGTCAATGGATCTTTCACATGCTGGAAACTCGAATCATCCATAGCACAGCTCCACAAAAAAAATCGGAAAATTTTGATCTGACGTCTGACCATACCTACTATATGGTTTTGAGGTCACTGAATCCGAATCCGAGGTCTATTTAACTCCATCACGTCAGGATTTTTCATAACCTCAAAATTTTAGCTTAAAAACGAGAATAATCCACAAAAACAAATCGAAAAAATTTGATCTAACGTCTGACCATACTGACTATATATTTTCGAGGTCGCTGAATCTGAATTCCAGGTTTATCAACCCCTATTACTTTAAGGTTTTACATAACCTACAAATTTTAGTCCAAACACCAAAATAATCCCTTCAATTTTTAATCCCTTTATTGCCTTTCCATTGTTTTAAAAAAAAGAGGTTAAGCTGATAGGTCTGTACGATTTAGGCAGCTCGAGGGGTCTGTTGCCCTGTTTCGGGATAAAAACCACCACGACTTTCCTCCAGATGGTTGGAATGTATCCCCAGTTGAAGCTGGCTCTAAAGAGGCAGACCAGGTTGTCGAGGATCAGATCAAGGCCCTTCTGAAGAAGTGCCGGAAAAATTCCGTCTCCTCCCGGGGACTTATAGGGTTGAAAAGAGGCCACTGCCCATTTAACCTTGTCACGGTCGAAGATATTCCCTGAAAGACTGCGGGAATAACGGTCTGGGATGGTCCTATGACTACACCCAGGATCCAATGGATAAGCGGTCTGGAGGATTGACCCTGGAAAATGCTCTCTGAGCAGGTACCTTAAGGTTTCCTCATGGTTAGAGGTGTAGGAGCCATCCTCCTTTTTGAGAAGGCCCACTCCGTTGAAGGAGTCTTCCTAAAGACATTAGAAAGCTATGGAATAAAGACAGTTGCCTATATATTAGTATCTGGAAAATTCATCCCGACATTCAGTGAAATTATGGAGTTGGCACTTGGAAAAGCAAGCGCTTGGTCTAACCGCTGCGGGATATCCGTCAAACCGGAAAAGACAGTTCTGCTGCTTTTCACCAACAGGACAAAAATACTCACCTTAGTCCACCTTCACCCAACGGTCAAATACTCAGCTTATCCCAGTCGGCTAAGTACTTGGGTCTTATTCTGGACCCAAAGCTAAAGTGAAGGTTGAATATCGAAAAAAGAGAAAGGAGGCCAGTACAGCTTCTTATGCCTGTAAGCAGACTTTCGGGAAGAGAAAGGGTTTGAAGCTGCACATGGTTGCCCGCTCTTTCCAAGGAATATAACAGATCCAGACTGAGTCAAGTCCAAAGAATGACCTGTCTAAGGATAACGGGCGGTGCACAACTAAGACGGAAGCGCTAATCGTAATTCTCGGTCTGCTGCCACCAGATTTATACATCCTATACCGCCCTCCGGTTACGTGAATCGGGTGGTTGGGTCGAGAAGACCTATGGGCACAGTAATATACTGCGCACAGGAAATGGTATCAGTGACAGTTGGCAGTGACCTTAACATCCGGAGAGGAATGGGAAGATTTATAACCTGACAAAGACCAGAGTCGGGTGTAGGGGCTGGAGTGTTTTCCCCATTAATTAATTTGAAAGAAAACCTTCCGCCTGCCTAATTTCGCCAGCGTTTTCCAGGCAGAGCTTCTGGTAATTTTTCATGCCTGCCTAGCAATGCGGTTAAACCCAAGGACGGGAGCCAGGGTAATCCTGTTATCAGATAGTCAAGCGGCCATCAAGGCATTAGGCCCGGCCCGTATAACTTCTAAGCTGGTCGACAACTGCCGGGAGCTCTACTCCCTGGACGGGAGACACAGGGTCACTCTACAGTCGGTACCGGGTCACAGGATCATCGAGGGCAACGAGAAGGCAGATGAATTGGCCAGACTGGGGACAACTCTCGCAGACCTCCCAGTGCGCCTCTGTGCGTGCTAAAGAGAGATCATCATGCGACTCTAGGAAGATTTGGCTTCGTTATAACAAACAAAGATCGCGAGACCTTTTGGTGATGCAACGCAAGGATATTGCCAGAATCGTATCAATAACATTGGGCATTGGCCAATTGGGCAGCATGCAGCCAGATTGAGAATTCCGCAAACACCCACTGCCGCAGCTGCGAAAAGGAACAAGCCAAAGAGACAACCGAACTCTTTCTCTGCGAATGTCCATATCTGGCCAATATCAGACACCGTGTATTTGGAAGCCTCTTCTTAAACGATTTGGGGGATGTTTCGAAACCTAAAATAGGAGATTCGATCCGGTACCTAAATTTGACTGGATGGATCTAAATCCCTAGCTTACTGCTCCATTTCGCGCAAAACGCTTTCACGAGTGCAGCTATAAAACGGCGCATCTTAGCGCCAATGGAACCTACGTTCCCTCATAACCTACCTACATACTCTACTCAAAAATAAATAAATCAACTCTTATTAATACTTTCCGCAATATGACCAACAAATAAAAATGCTAACCCCCCAACTAACTCTGCCAACTGAGTTATATTGATTCCTCTCAACACATCCTAAATTAAATGATTCAATTGAACAACTTCAACCCAACTAAGATCCCATCAATCAATCCATCAACAAAAAGAAAGTGAACACTGCAAAAAAACTTGATCGCGCTGCCACAGTAATTAAAAAATGTCCAACACGATCTCTACCAACGCACCCCGGCACAAACGCCACGATAAGAATTAGAAAGATAGTAGCCGACAAGTGCGTCAATATGTCTTAATCGATCGAGAGGCGGAAAAAACAAGACCAATTCCTCGCCGCAGTATCGATCGCACAACATACGACATCTAGCGTGGAGTAGCCATTAGCCTTAATTGGTGTTGCGCCGCCAAATGATCACCGTCGATCGCTAATCAAGCCTGATTGGGTGGTTAAACACTTAATGACAGCGCCGTTGCAGCTTAAACGGTTTATCGGCGATAATTAATCCGAGAACAAGAAATTGAAAATAAAAAAAAAACCTGAGATAATATGGGAGATGTTCACGTGTTTACATAGAGATAGAGAAGCGGCGTTCCCACGAGTCTGGTGACATCACGAGATAATCCGAAATTTATCGGTGAATTGAAGAAAAAATTCATTGATTTTATGTCGTCGTTAGTGACGGCGGTTGGCAGCCGATTTACGTAGAATCTCCTACGACTTGTGGTTAGACACTTCGCGCTAAGTTGTAGTTCAAACAAGAACGCGTTTGCGAGCTAATTTACTTGATACGAAGTTGTTTACCTACGCCCAATCAGGTAAACACTTGAACATAGACGTTCCTTTTGATGGATTCGATTGATCTAATTATTTCATGTTTGTAGACAGCAAAGACTTTTTTTTATTGTTCAATGATAGTTGGTCGGTAGATATTTATAGAAGAAAACAAGAAAAATATGATTGCCATTGAAATATGTCAAGGATTTTATTGTTTATATACTTGAAATGACGAACCCTTAAGGCTCAAACAGAACCCATCCGTTCCGCTCGTTTTTTCTTTATTTTTCTTTGACGTTTCGTTCGCTTGATTTGGGGCTACC
Source organism: Thereva unica (assembly GCA_949987705.1). Classification (NCBI taxonomy): domain Eukaryota; kingdom Metazoa; phylum Arthropoda; class Insecta; order Diptera; family Therevidae; genus Thereva; species Thereva unica. The sequence continues at coordinate 22,669,090 of OX465285.1, read as the reverse complement.
GATTCGTTCGTCTCTCATTTCTGCCCAGGTTTTACCCGAAAAGATTTTACTCAAAAACTGAAGAAAGAGAATCAATAGTAAAAATTCGGAAGAAAAATCCACCAAGTGAGAGAAAAAACTCTCATTCAATTGATGTTCTCTAAATTGAACCCAATGTGAACTCAACTGGACATCATATACGTTGTTCGAAATTTCGACGTAACCTCGACTCAACTTTTCAACCCAGTCATAAACGGGGTATATACATATGCATAATTTCAACACATCCCAGGTACCAGAGCTGATACGAGTTCAGTCGACACTAGCTCAACTCGACTCGCTTCTACGGCCGTGTTTTTTTAATGAACTGGGTTTTGAGAGATTTTCAGTTCATTAAAAAACGGCAAGGGAAATTTTGCAAAACTTCAACTGAATCTAACTTTAGCGTATAGCTGAAACGTCAACTGTCGCCGTCACATTTGATTCAATGCAAAGTTTGGTTTTGTAAATATCCACTCCCGATACGCATAAGGATATTGTCTAGGGCTTAGAGATAGAGAATACGTTTCATACGTCTTTCATGAAATCTCTTTGAATAGCGACTTCTTTCCGCTCTAAAGTTAAAATGTTATTGATGAAATTGTGTACGATCGTATATATGTATGTACTTTATATCAAAAGGCCAGTTTCTGTGAAAACATTTCGTTAATGTACTCCCTTAAAATTGGCAGATAACAAAATCCTCAATCTAATTCTACATGTATAGCCGTAGGAGCAATATGAATTTTAAAAATTTCTAGCCTATAGCAAGCTTTTTTTTTATTTAAAACATGCACAGTTTGTTTATTTGGTAGAAGCATTTCAATTTTCCTGTCAAGTATGAGAGCAGGATCCATTATGCCTGGGTGGTTTGATTGGATTAAGGGCATTTTCCTTCCTTCCTACCTGCCATTTTGACTTATTGACTAGTCATCCTAATATTTACAAAATTTGAATGACATTTCTCCTCCTACTTGAAGTTAGCCGCGTTCTGGAAAGCAGGGAAATTTTAAAATTTCCCAGTAACCTCGATAGAGACCCAAATAGACCTCGATAGAACCTGGGTTTTCGGTTTTGTATGGCGAAGAACCAGCCAGTTCATTAAAAAAACACGGCCTACATGTAGTTGGACTCGGGTTCCGTTTTTGGCTAATATCTCTTAAACGGTAATAGCCAAGCAGGGCATACAAGGCGTAAGATGCTAGTCGGGATGAAGCGACATACCAAGACAGTCGATTACTACTCGCACTAGGAAAATACAGGGTGATATCTAAATCTCTAACAAAAAAAAATTCAAAACGCCCTAGCGGCTAAACCGTTACGATTTCCATTCCACCACCCATGCGATTTTTTGTTCGTCTATCCAAGACCTATCCAAAGCCAGGCGTTTCGACATTTTAACTGATACACCCTGTATAGTGCAGTGTTGAGATGAATTTAAAGGAACCAGATTTTAGTTACCCGGTTGGGAGCCACCTTTGAGGACCCAGGTGATCAGGGTGATAAATTAACTCACCCAATAAGAAGGAGGGAGAGAAGTTATTGCCAGGAGTACACGCTTCGGCCGTTTGGCAGGAACTGCACCATTCAGGGAGGTATCACAAGGGAGAGGACTACCTGCTCGAAAGCCAGGTATCGTGCTATTCTTAAAAATAGTAAGTGCGGGGGGGCAGTCTCTCATAGAGGTCCCGGAAGGAGAGTATTGGCATTTAGTTTTCCCGTAGCCCCATTGGACTGAACTACAGCGAAGAAGGCCTAGGGTAGCGGATCCCTAATGTGGTATCCATAGTATCGTGTTAAGGTTACTCAGATCCTTTGTGAGTCGTACTGCACACCAAACGATACCGTTGACACATTTGCCCCATATAAGCCCCGTTATTAGTGTTGAGTTTTGGCTAGTGTCAACAAGGCATATTCCTTTCGCGAGAATCACCGATATACGCTGGTACCAGGGTAGGTTACGTGAGTTTGTTTGTATTCGCTGGGGGTTGGTAGGACGAACAGGGGCGGCGGAGCATAATCATTGTGGGTGGGGAGCACGGGAACAGGTAACCGTTAAAATGTAAAAAGTAAATCGGTCAATTAAATTCTTTGGTTATGGGGTAATGCGCGACTAGCATTTTAAAAGAGGGTGCAGATAGGGCCCCTATAAGCCTAGCCCGACTGCCCCCTATGGACGTGGATTACCCTATAAGGCCCACAAAAAGAATCTAACACCTTTCCTCACTCGCGCCTCGTCAAAAGGAATGCTCCTTTGGGCCCCTTGAGGAAGAATCATTGCTCCCCAATTCCAAGTGGAAACCGACAAATTTGAAAAATACGGCGTGGATATGTGAGTAATAACTGCGACGGTGTCGAAAACTTTTTATTTATAAACGCGAGTGTCGATTTACCAATGTGATCTCCCAACTGAGTACTAATTCCGCCCAAGGCTGCTTAACCTTTGTAATCGAACCAGAACCGGTCTATTGAGTATGCTAAATGATATATGTACTGGCTAAAATCCAGTTCATTTTCAGTTCGTGCTTGAAATTGTTGTTATTTTTTCGACAGAAGCCAGAACTGCAAATGGCATTATACTATTTCAGTTGATTACTCTCTTTTGAGCGAGCTTTCACGTTCAACTTCAGTTGAAAGCCAGTTGGACGAACTGAGGTTTGTTTATCCTCAGTTGAATATATGAAAATTGTATGCGAACTGAGGTTATTTTAAAGTTCATCTAGCCAATTTGCTCGAACTTGCGCAGTTCGGGCGGTGAAGCCGGGGCATTAGGGTATTTCTTTAAAGCTTTTCAAAACGCTTTCCGCATACGTTGTTAAGCAGATAAGTGCTTGCATTTCATTTGAAATAAGGTTTGCCTAGTAGGATCATTATGAAAAACTGACAAGGAATCCCTCACTTCAGTACCGCTGATTTTTTCTGAGCAATGTTCATGAAGAAAATCTTTCGGCATGCACTTCATTTGCTACATGAGGTTCTCATGAGGAACCTACGGAGAAACCCTTCTTTCAGTATGCCACTGAAGCAATCCCCTTTTTAAATGCTAGTCTGTTGGGGTTTAAAAGGCTTAGGGTACCTATACAACTGTATAAGGTCTTAATAGCTCTAATATAACGAAGATAGCCCTCCAACGTTTTGGGTTATCAGGTGTACTTGAAACATTTAGGGTGTGGATTTCCCCACCCAAAGCGTGCACTTTTCCTTCCATCCTCACGCGCTCGGTCGCCCTTGAAGACGAAAGTATTTTAAGTCACTAGTATCGTGACTAAGACGTATCATGGCATCGAAACTCCTCTTTCAGGTATTCTTCAATGCCATCTAAGTGCTATGCGCCCGCCCGGTTGGAGGCGTTGGTCTGCAGGTAAGTGGTGGTGCACAACTCCAAGGCAGTACCACCCATGACCCTCCAGCGAGCCAATCCTACTCTTAAGGCCCGGGGTACTCCCCAAGGTTTAGGTTGTGTGGATTCGTTTATCCAAAGTTTAAGTTTTTTTGTAGGGGATCAAAGGTGGGCCATTTCAATCAACCCCACCCGAGGTTCACAGCTACAACTAGGATACAAGATCTTTGGAGATCTTGATCCGAGCGGTAGTATATGATGTTGTAGAGTTCTTTTACGTTCCCTCCTTGTACCCAGAGCTTTTGTATTAAGGCATCCATTAGGAGGATCCGAAGGTTATTCGTGGCCGTCTTTGAAGAAATGTTGATTCACGGGAGCACGATCTGTAATCGCTGAATGTAGATTTGCCACATCGGAAATTCTAGGATACCAACAAATCCATTTAAAACTCTCCTTGTAGTCCATTTGTTAGGGCTTTTGACCTCTAACAAAATGTTAACTCTCTAATTTTTTTTGTAATTAATAGTTTTTAGTGAGTAGAATATGTTAAAAAAAAGTTTCGGAAAATTGGTTGTACGCTACCCCCAAAAATAACCCCCTAAAAACAGGAAAATCAGTTTTTTACTAATATCTCTTATACAGTAAGTCTTATCATAAAACAGTGTTTACGAAGTTTGTAGATTAAGCGATTATCTACAAAAAATGATATTATACATTTTCCCTTACGAATTGCCTTTCATGAGATATCGCCATTTTAAAGATTTAAAATATTCACATCCCCTAATTCGCAACTTGTATAGGTCATCAGACGTTCCATAAATTCTCTGTTGGACTACTTGGCTAATATTTTCAGGGGTGATTCCTGGATGTATTTGGAATAAAAATTTGTTCTAGAGAGGGGGCTATCCCCACTATCCCCTAAGATACAGGGTGTTTACGAAAGAAGAAAATGTTTTTTTTTTAAATTTACTCAAATTTGAATAACTTCTATACTAATTATCGTATAGCAACCTAATTAGGCTCATCTTTTAGCTAAATGTGGGCTCTTTTATTTGAGAAGGTGAATTTTATTATTTTTTTAAGGTTGACATGGGCTATAGACTAATTAGTGTAAAGCAACCTAATTAGGCTCATCTTTCCGGTAAATGTATATTCTTTTATTTCGTGTAAAGATGAAAAGGTTAAGTGACATCATTTAGAAGATATGTGGGTACAAAGTGTGAGCAAATTCCCAATATTCTTCGTTTTCACATTTTGCTCATACTTTGAACCAACATATCTTCTAAACGGAGTCACTCAAGTTTTTGTTCTTTATATCAAATAAAAGAGCACACATTTAGCTAAAAGATGAGCCTAATTAGGTTGCTATACGATAATTAGTATAGAAGTTATTCAAATTTGAGTAAATTTAAAAAAAAAAAACATTTTCTTCTTTCGTAAACACCCTGTATCTTAGGGGATAGTGGGGATAGCCCCCTCTCTAGAACAAATTTTTATTCCAAATACATCCAGGAATCACCCCTGAAAATATTAGCCAAGTAGTCCAACAGAGAATTTATGGAACGTCTGATGACCTATACAAGTTGCGAATTAGGGGATGTGAATATTTTAAATCTTTAAAATGGCGATATCTCATGAAAGGCAATTCGTAAGGGAAAATGTATAATATCATTTTTTGTAGATAATCGCTTAATCTACAAACTTCGTAAACACTGTTTTATGATAAGACTTACTGTATAAGAGATATTAGTAAAAAACTGATTTTCCTGTTTTTAGGGGGTTATTTTTGGGGGTAGCGTACAACCAATTTTCCGAAACTTTTTTTTAACATATTCTACTCACTAAAAACTATTATTTACAAAAAAAAAATTGGAGAGTTAACATTTTGTTGGAGGGTTTCATTAACATTTTTCCCTCACGACTGGACTATTGATAAAACCTCAATCTACGAACTTGACTATTCGAAATTGCAATCTCAAAATTTGGCATGCAATAACTCACTAAGTCTTACCAAGCAAAACCGTACAGTGTGTAGATACTTGAATTTGAATTGGCACTTGAAACATAAAAATCCTTCTGTAGACTCCATCTTAAGATAACATCGATTTCCATAGAAAACAAGCAAATAAAACTTTAATGCTGCCCCGGAGTATTGAAGATGTAAACCCACCCACTCCAGATGTAATTAAGGGAATCCTTAGGCAAGCAGTTGAATAACCCAATCCTCCCTCCGAAACCATTTCATTAGGGATCCTTCGAGAGTCGTCGTCGTCATCCTGCGATTCGCCCGTAAAACACACAAGAACCAAAAAAAAACATTAAAGCAATCTCGAGATTGTGTGAACGCGCACCACATTCAAAACAGCATAAGATTTTTAATTGCATAAGTTGAAGAAAATATAAAAACGGGGGTGGTGGGGGGTGTAAATCCTAGAAAGGAATCATTTCATAGAATCCCTTAATAAAAACAACAATCAAGTCATAAAACGTGCCCCTATGGCCATATAGCACCCGCTTACGGTATGGCTTTTGTGTGCGTTCATATAATCCACAGCAAAAAAATTCTTTTGCTTGCGTTATATAGGCCCAGCTTCCCTGGCAGATGTATGCATGTATGTGTCCTATACGAAAAAAGGAACATTCAAGAGAAATGCTTTCACTCATAAATATGCGACATATCCTCGTAATATCCTTCGCCGCCTACCGGGGGTGACTGAGTGCAGATTTCGTCAACCGAGATGATAATACACGCGTTCACAACTCTTTAAGGATATCTCGAGTCCTGTTTCCGTTCTAAATGGCTGTTGTTGTACGAGTGTAGTGGATATCCGGATGAGGGGAGGGGGTTGTTGGATACCCCAACGCTAAACAGACGCCCGACAATACCTACTAGACTCATATATACCTACATGTACCACCAGATTACGTTATTCTATAGAATCACCACAAATTCCTGCCAGAGGCTTTGTACCTTTGCGTATTATTATAGCGAGCCCCTGTGCCAAGCTCCCCCTCTCCTCTACCTACTCCCCACCGCCCTGTGTATAACGTAATACCAACAACAAGGGGGGTGGAGAAATAACGAGAATTATTCATACGTTTGCAAAAGCCTGTATTGATTTCGTTGACAAAGCAATAAAAAATGGAAATGTATGTCTTCAGTTTGGGAAAAGGATTCTTGAGACGATTGTAGGAGCTGCAGGAGCCGACTTACCATTTCTATCATTTCTGTAAAATCACGATTCACATCACTGATTAGGAACTGGAAGCCGTGCGTGGATACGTTCTGGATGTCGTCAGCGGTGATCTGGAATAATTTTGAAACAAAAAAAAAATTTTTTTAGTACAAAAATTTGATAAAAATCGGGTTTATTTGCATTTAAATTGAGAGATAAGGATAAGAGGGGAATTTTTAGTACATGGGGATCGAATTTATGAAATAAAAATGAAAAAAACTGGGAGACAGACAAAATTTCTGAATTTATGCCAAGTATTTTCTACCACTTTTGTGTGATTAAAGCTAAAAATTCTTGGAATTCGGAAGATCTAAGAAACAAATTTAACTCTATCTTTGACTGTGGTGCTTTTGTACAGACAGAACTATCAGGGATATTTAAGAAAACTGCAGGTACAGTCCAAAAATGATCAACCCCCACAATTATGAACAGAAATTCTGACATTATAAGAAGATCTGGAGTTTACTCATTATTTCCGATCCGCTGACTGGGACTGGTGTTTCCGAAGCAGACGCCTTAACTCTGTCCCTATACGTATCATCAACCTGTTCGATCACCGAAGTTAGAGCTCTGTCGCGATTGCATTGGATGGGGTCCGCGAGCCGCGTGTTGGCAATGTCAGTTCCTTCCCTCTGCTCTCCTCTATTTTTCTGAATAGAACTTTCGGTCCGACTAGTCTTACACATAAAAATAAAACTAAGAAACTTCTGTAAACTCACGGTAAAGAAGCCAAATCACCACTTGACAACAAATTCAGACGTAAGCTCCTTAGTGCAAACTCTAGATAGAAAACACTTTTGATTCTAGGTAACCTCCGTCTAGAAGAATTTTACTACATACACAATCCCACAAGGCGGAGGTGATTACAGCCCGACTAAAAATAAGCCTCGTCTGTTCTTAATCTAGTCTTAGCTATGTGGCACGAAAAACAGGCACGGTAAGACTGAGCAAAAAGTCTACTTTTTCAATTGCTGCCCGATGCAGGCAGGTATTAAAAAACACATCGAAGAGTTCATACGAAGCACGGCACGCACGCACATTTTCTAGACCAAAGGGAGCAAAACTGCAGCTTTAAGAAGTTGTATGAGAGAAAGAAAACGCGCAATTATCTTGGTGGCCATAAATTAGCATACTCAGAAGACCGATCCCTGTTCAATTGCGAAGGTCAAGCAGCATTGAACGTGGTTAGTACTTAGTTGGGGTACCGCTTGAGAAAATAGCACTCGCGTTTGGAATGGCGGGGGCATTTTTAGACTTATGCCTGTTGGGGGAGTGTGCGACAGAGGCATTTGTTCGCTATGCGTGCTAGTTGTGGGCCACCAAATTATTTTTACTGGGGGGCCCAAGGCAGGGTTATTTTGCTCGCCCCAGCTACCACCTTGGTGTGCCATACACTCAATGGACAGGGTATTCTTCAGGATTTTCGAATTATAGGTGTCTGAAGGAATTCGATACCAACAAATCCACTGAACCAGAAAATATATGAAGAAGAAGAGATCTATGTAGGATCTATGTCTAACAGAACACCAAACCAAAGCTTACATCGATTTGGTGCATCTTCAGAACTGGATTGAGTGTTTCCCTTCCGGTCATTCAATCAAGGTAACACTGGATGGCGTCAAATTCAAAACCCAGCAAATCTCTCGGGGTCCCGCAGGGGTCAATTCTGTCACCTGCTCTATTTCTATTCTTCATAAAGAATCTACTCTCAAGCCCTTTCAATCTAAGCCTGACACCTTCGAAAGCGCAATACCACTTCTTCTTCTTCTTTAATGCTTCTACAACCGAGGTCCGGTCCTGGCCTCTCACATCTGTTACTGGCCGCGTTACTGAGCCAATGTCATCCAGTTTGACATCCCTAAGCAGTTTGACATAATAAGCTCTGAGCGTCCTGGTCTACGTAAGCCTTTCAGCGGAGGTTGGGCCTACCTCGCTGTCGTACCCCATTGGTCTTACTGCAGAGCACTTTCTGAGCAGGCTCAACTTCCCACCAGAGCCAACCGAGCATTATTTTCTTCACAGCATCTAGGTCGCGATAGCGCTCGTAGATTTCATCATTGTAGAATCTCCGGAATCTTCCCTCCTCACATAAGAGACCAACAATACTCCGAAGTACTTTCCTCTCGAACACGGCTAAGAGGTTTGAGTGCTTTTTGCTAAGCACCAACGTTTCAAGCAGGCAGACCAGACTGTCACCTTTTCGGAGTCCTTTACTTGGCTTGTCACATTGGTCATGGAAAACTTACATACTCTTGTCGGCTTGTTGGAGATGCCGAATTCTCTCATGGCTTTGTAGAGTTCTACTCTGGCTATGCTATCATAGGCGGCTTTAAAGTCTATGAAGAGGTGTTGAATTGAGTTTTGAAACTCTAGGCATTTTTCCATAGCCTGCCTCAAGGTGAAAATCTGATCGTCGTTGATTTACCTGGGCTGAAGCCACACTGGTAATGGCCTTTTATGTTTCTGGCGTATGGGGTCATCCTGTTTTGTAGGATAGCGGAGAATATCTTATACACGGTACTCAACAACGTGATACCGCGATAATTAGTGCACGTTGTGATAACTCCTTTTCTATATACCGGGCATAGGATGCCTTTTCTCCACTCTTCTGGCATCACTTCCTGCTCCCATACTTGCACAGTTAATTCATGAATCGCTTGGTGTAATGTAGGCCCTCCATATTTAACCAGCTCTTTTCGTCTGTGAATTCTCTTTTCTTCTTTTCTGAGCTCTTTATAGTTCTCTTCGCGTGCCCGTGTTCTCTGAGACTGCTGCATGGCTCGGTACGCAGCATTCTTACGTTCAGTTGCCAGCTTGCATTCATTATCGAACCAGTCGTTCCGATCTTTACGACTTCTGCCTAAGATGGAATCACCAGTACTAATGACAGTATTTTTAAGGCGGGTCCAGTTCTCGCCGACGCCCGGCATCTCATCCCCAGGACTTAGGGCGAGTTCTAATGCATGACCGTATCTGTTTCTGGCCATTTCATTGCGTAGGTGGCGGCGGTCTATCAACCATACATAATCAACCCCCACAATTATGAAAAGGAATGTCTAAAAATAAAAGAAGACTTGGAGTTTGGAGCTGACTGGGACTGGTGTTTCCGAAGCAGACACCTTAACTCTAGCCCTATACGTGTCACCAACATCAACTCGGCCAACTCCTGTTCGATCACCGAAGTCAGAGCTCTGTCGCAGTTGTATTGGATGGGGTCCGAGTGTTGGTGTCGTCAATTCTTTCCCTCTTCTCTCCTCTATTTTTCCGAATAGAGCTTCCGATCCGACTAGTCCAACACATACAAATAAAACTAAAAAACTTCTGTAAACTGACGATAAAGAAAGCCATAAGACCACTGGGCAACAAGTTGAGAGGTAAGCTCCTTAGTGCAAACGCTGGATCGAATACACTTTTAATTTTTGGTAACCTCCGTCAAGAAGAATTTTACTGCATCCACAACCCCACAAGGCAGAGGTGATAACAGCCCAACTAAAAATAAGACTCGTCCGTTCTTAGTCTAGTCTTAGCTATGTATGTGGCACCCAAAACAGGCACGATACGCCTGAGTAAAACTTCTACTTTCCAATTGCATCCCGATGCAAGCACGTAACAATAAAAGACACATCGAATAGTCTACACGAAGCACGATACGCACACACATATTCTCGACCAAATGAAGCAAAACTGCAGTTTTAAGAGGAAAAGTAGGAAGAAAACGCACAATTATCTTCTTGATTATAAAGGGTACCATTAGCATACTCAGAAGACTGGTGTTCATTCGATTGCAGAGGTCAAGCAGCATTGGACATGGTTAGTACTAAGTAGGGGGACCATTTGGGAAAATGATACCCGCGTTTGGAATAGTCGATTACGAATACATTCATATATCTGTAAGAGACACGTGCATACCTCTGGCAGGCGTATTTTTAGGTTTTCTTGCCTGTTGCAGGAGCGAGCGTCTTCGACGTCATTCCCAGGATCTTACCGATATCGTCATAAACATGTCGACCGCCAGCCAACAGATACACAGGAGGACTAACACGATGCTTTGTGCTCCGTGCCGGAACTGAGCTACACGGCTGGAAGCTCGAATACCCTCCTTGTGGGGCGACTGGAAACAGACTCCTGGCATGGTCATGTCCCTACCAAGGGTGCTGGCTAATGGTAGTCGGGCGGAAAGAAGAACACTCTCGAAAAAACCACCCCAATCTAAGGTGAAACAGGATATGCCGATAGACGCATGGCCACGGGGTTGCGTGGTCTTTTATATCCTAACTCTGGACACCTGGCGTCTTCCAGCTTTAATTAGCCTTCCTACAGTATACGGGCTCGCTGTGAGTGACTTACTTTCCCGAATACTTGTGGGCTTATTTATGGGAATAAATAAAAACAAAGGAGCTTGATGCAGTTCCGACAGTATCAACCTCGTCAATTGCGACCATGGCCACATCTCCAGTGCCCATAGGCCCACAAGAGATAGCAATTGCTTCAGCGAGCGGAGCCATTGGGCACGTAAGTTTAAAATCAACTGCCTAGACCAGTGGAGCCCTTGGGCATTCTGCAGACGAGTCGTCAGACGCTGAAGTTGAGTCTTTAGACGCAGCATACGTACGCAGATTCTTCCATAGCAGGCTAATTCTTAAAGCCTGAACTACATTGAAGAGCAGTGCAGTGCAGCACTGCGAAATGAAATTTAGACTTCTTGTAACTGAACGTGGCAACTCACATTAACTTCACTGCCTTGCACTGCACTGCACTGCGCTGCCTTGTCTTAGGCTAATTTCTAAAAAACTGCTTCGCACTGCATGCCAATTTCTAAAAAAACATCATATGAAGTTGTCATTGCCATTGTTGTCAAAATGGATGACTAAAAATTGATAGAATTAGTGAGAAATAAGGACTTTCTAGACAACAAAAGTCACAGGGACTACAAAAAAAATTACAAAAGGCTATATTCAATGTGTCTTACCACGCGTTCTCTAATAAACTGCTGCAACATACTGCGCAGTGCTGCACTGCACTGCTTTTCAATGTAGTTCAGGCTTAAGGATAAAGATCCTTCAAATAAGCAGCCACAAAAGCAGCGATCGTCGTGTGCCGCTCAGATCATAAGGTCTGAAATGGGACCCCCCAATGATTGTGGTGTCACCGAGGCCTGCAGCAATGCCATCACCTAGGTCATAGGGCCATCTGACGGCGGAGCTGCGCTCGCAACGACTTCGGGACCATCTGGTGTTGTACCAGACCCGGCCCCCGCATCTGTAGGAAGGACCAGAGAGCCTGCAGCAGAGCTAACATCGGGGCGGAGAAAGACCACTCCTGCCGAATCTAAAGTCGTAGCGCGGCAAATCAGCACCCCCAAGAGTAAAGACGGTAGGTCCTAGACAAGCCAAGAAAACTGAGCTTGTCAAACGCTCCTTGGAGAAAAAATGAGCGCCATAAGGACACTCCAAGTAAACTTGCACCATACGAAAGGGGCGTCCTTCACCTAGTGCAAGACTCGCGGAGAGGCAACTTACCCTTGTTTTTATTCAGGAGCCTTGGGTAACCGATGGCAAAGTCAGAGCACTTACCACCGCCTCAAGTAAACTAGTATATAATCGGAGATACGGAGCGCGTCGCGCTGCTTGTTTAATTGACAATCGTGCAACTCATCTCTCCATTACCAACCTTAGGCCTCATTATCGGATCATCTGCACATTGTGGGGCTCCTTCCTAAGAAAACCAACTGGTCTAAGGGGCTTGTGGCCTCGAAATCAGACCTGATTGCCGCTTCTATCAGCTCATTGTATGAACTGGAGAATGCGGCCACACAAATTTCTGAGGTTTTGTTCTCTTCCTCTTTAGTCGTCGTGTAAAGTGCCCTGGTGATTACCTCCAAGGCGTAGAGATGTTGGGAGATTATTCAATAGGGCAAAACATACCGGGCATTGGGATGAATATAAGTTCACCCTAACAGCCTACAACAAGGAGTTAAGACGTTTCAAAAGGATTGCCTGGAGGAAACACTGTGAGGGAATTCAGACTCTACCAGAGACTCCAAAAGCTACTTTCTAAAGACTCCTTCAACAGAGTGGACCTTCTCAAAAAGGAGGACGGCTCTACACCTTTAAACATGAAGAAACCTTGAGGTACCTGCTCAGCGAGCACTTTCCAGGATCAACCCACCAGACCGCTTATACATTGGATGCTGGGTATAGTCATAAGACCATCCCAGACCGTTATTCCCGGAGTCATTCAGGGTACATCTTAAACCGTGACAAGGTTAAATGGGCAATGGTCTCTTTTCAACCCTATAAGTCCCCCGGGAGGAGATGGAATTTTCTGCCTGGCCAAGTATTACCTCCACAGCGTAGGACTGTCTCAAGGCTGATAGTCTGTTCCGCTTGAGGGGTGCGTAAAATGATTACTCTCGATGCGAAAAATGCGTTCAACTCGACGAGGTGGAGCAAGATCATTGAGGCGCTGATCAGACTGGTAAAGCCCAAATACCTCGTGCACTTAATGATAGATTTCTTAGCGGGAAAGACGCTGCACTGTGACACGGATAACACAGAGATTCTTCTGTAGAAGAGGACGCAAATCTAGCAATAGCTGCAGATCTTTTTGATCCTCAGCTCACGACAAAAATGGCGGTCATAAAACGAGTGGTACCGGAAAATTCTCACAACGTACATTGGAACAGGGGGTATAAGACTGAGTTTGATGACCATAGGCGCGCCCAGTAGACAACTACCAGCCAGCCCCTTTCTCCTTGCCCCCTTGGGTCTGACAAAAGGTTTTGTTTTGAAATTTTTCAAACCAAATTATTTTATTTTAAAATGTAGTTTCCAATTTTGCAACAGATGTCACTCAACCGAAATGATAGCAAAATTCGTTCAATTTTCTCACGGTATCACACGTCATATTAGGTTCAGGTTAGTGCCATTCACCTCTCACCAGGTGTGGTCTGTAACAAGTACTGCCATACCAGGACCTAAATATCAGTCTCTTCGCTCAATCTACGATTCAATTCTAAACACATTTTGTTGTACACTGATATTCCCGCCACACGACGACCCTTCGTTATAAAATACCTCTGGCAATAAGTGATCTCGTTCTTGTCTCAATTGTCAATAATCGAATCAAAGTTGTGAGACACCCGATGTTCCCTCAATCTGTATGTGGCAACTCTTTACAGCTAAATCGATAACTTTAGGCGTGCCACTATTACCCCGTTTATGATTAGGTTCATCCCAGTTTAACCTAGATTCAACCCAGGTTTAAGCTATGTTCAACCCAGGTTTAACCTAGGTACAACCCAGCATTAACCTAAGTTCAACCCAGTCGTAAACTGGGTTGAAGTGACATTTGTTTTGTTTATTTACCATCCGTGAAGTCCGTGAAATGGAAATACAAAATTATATAGTTCTGAGTTTTTACGTATCTATAAACGAGAATTTCACACAAAAATTCGAGGTTATGGGTGAATTCAAAAACTCAACACTGCAGACTTACAGTAGGGAGCAGAAATGAGTACATAGTATGCATGTTTCTATAATTGTCGCGTTTTTGACCCCCACTTCGAGGAGGGCTGGGATTTTAGGGGATGATAGAAAAAAGTGTCCTGAGCAAGAATTTGAAGAAATTAGCCGGCTATGTGACCCCTAAACAAAGTTATGAAGTTTTGAAATATTAAAAATTTGTCATTTCTTTGGCTGGGGGAGGGGAAGATTTGCGGAGGGGTGGGGGGTTGGAATTGCAGGGGATGCATTATTGGGAGTCCTCTTTACATAACTCCATTTGATTTAGCTGGCGGTCGTTTTAAAAAATATAAAAAAGATGTTTAATTATTTCCTATTTTTCATTCATATTTCCAAAATTCTATATAAAAAATTCGCAAATACAAAATTTCAATAAATTCATAAACTTCATAATTTTTTTTTGAGAGGTGACCGCCAGCTAAATCAAATGGAGTTATGCAAGGAGGACTCCCAATAATGCATCCCCTGCAATTCCAACCCCCCACCCCTCCGCAAATCTTCCCCTCCCCCAGCCAAAGAAATGACAAATTTTTAATATTTCAAAACTTCATAACTTTGTTTAGGGGTCACATAGCCGGCTAATTTCTTCAAATTCTTGCTCAGGACACTTTTTTCTATCATCCCCTAAAATCCCAGCCCTCCTCGAAGTGGGGGTCAAAAACGCGACAATTATAGAAACATGCATACTATGTACTCATTTCTGCTCCCTACTGTAGCTACAGACTGCTAATTATTGCGGCAGAGTTTTTAAATTCACCCTATATTTTGATATCAGTTCAACTCTAGTTCAACCCAAAGTGAACTCATCTCTATTTCGACCCAAAGTGAACTCAACTCGATATCATATACAGTGGTCGAAATTTCACTCAACCTCGACTCAACTTTTAAACCTAGTCACATAAACTGGGGTATGTAAAGAAACTCCCACGATCAGAAGTCCATCCACCTAAAATCCCCGATCGGTATATGATCAGCTTCGATCCCCGGCATTCTACAGCTAGTTTCTAGGCAAACCCAACAACTTAAAGAAGGGGCACGCACACAGAGCTCTTTCCAACACTGCTCTAATTTAATATGACTTTGAAATCCCCTTCAAAGAAAATAATTTTTTTCTGCAAATCCCCCCATAACTCCTCTGCAGCAGCCACTGCACACTTCTCAGAACTCATATGAAAGTCCTGAATTCATTATAATTATTTATTCAAGACACCTGAAAAGAGCCATATTTCAAGGCAACCACCTATATTCCTGGATTTACCACGCAGGTAATCCTTATTAATTTTCCCTGTCAGTCAGAGCAGAAGGAGCCGCCGGTCCAAGGACACCCTTCCACAAGGCAACAATTTTTCCTATGTTGCCAAATTGAACGGCATTTTTTGTCTTGCCTAATCCAGATTGGATTACTGCCAGGATCCGGTTCTGTTCATTATTTTATTAATTTAGACTCGCAGATGTCCTTTCGTCCTAGTTTCGGTTTAGCATTTACAGCGGGAAATTGCTGCAGAGCAGATAGCGTTTTCCCATTTTTCACGGGGATAGGACAGATACCCCGACACTGGATTTGTCGGCATCATCTGTCATGCCTACCACGATTCAGGATCAGTTCACATCATTTCACATCTCGAACGGCCACGAACCTAATATGATTTGGTGCCTCCTCAGGCGGCAACACAATCATGTTAGGCTCTGTGTAAATTAGGTGACGATACTGGAGCGCAAGGAGCAGCTTCCTAGCAATATCCTGCATCTGTGCTTGACGGCGCGTATTCAAATTTTTGATTTTAGCCTGAAATACATCCTTCGTCCTTGTGCGGGTTCAAATACAAGGACGCGAGAAAATTCGATACCGTCAATCGATTCGCGATGAACTTCCGGTGGAATACGTCCGCCCTGTCGGTGATGATAATTACGGATAGACGACGTCACGTCCAGGACTTCCAGGCCTGGTCCTTATTACAGAACTTCCTGTGGCATGAATACAGCATAATTTTTCACAGAATCCTTCTCGTGGCTTCGGGTGTAATATTTCCCAGCACGAAACGCTTCTTCCGCTGGGAAAAACAAAAGTAATTTACAGGCGCCCGCAAGGTGTTCTCCCTGCGCCCCAGGCACGCCTCCCATGGCAACGCGGGACAATTTTTAAGGGAAATCTTATTCCGTAGAATTTCGTCGGTTATTTTTATTTCAAAACAAATCCTCTATTGGGAGCGTGAACGTAGAAAAGCATATTTCAATCCCTCAAATACAAATAGACCCGGGCCCGCGTCGCCACCCAGGATTAACTGCGGAAGAGTCCTAATGAAATCTAGCGGGCGGCCCACTTTTATTTATAGCGCTCCGTAAGCGCATTTCGGGGGCTCTGTTACGACTAAGTAAATCCTTTATTCTAATGCGAGGGTTGATTTTTTTTTACTCGGGGGGTAGCGAGTAAATTGTGTTGACGAGCAGAGAGGAGTCTTAATACTCGGATCAATTTATACCATCGTCTACAAGGAAGGAGGGGGCGGGCTAATATGCGGAGCTTGTGGCAGATGGTTGCCCGAATTGATTGGAAAGTAATTTTCTTGGAAAACATACATGAAGGCAGCTATTTGAATATTTTATTGGCTTGCCGCATAAGTAATATTGAATGAAGGGGCGGGGGTGGGTTGGCAAAAGCAAACAATGTTTTATGAAATCGATTCGAAGTTTTCAATTGGTGTTTCAATTTGCCATGTGCTGCTACTGGTACATCTTTGGCATCCTGGGTTCTCGTTTCTATAAGAGATTCTTAGTTCAATTCGATTTTGTTTCCTTAAGGGTGAGTTTTGTAATAAATAAAATAAAATTTTGTAGAAGGTTATCGATTCTATTCAAAGTTTGTTTTTATGTAGAAAAACCAAGCTTAGAAATCAACAATTTTATCAAGGATGCTCAATACGTCGATAGAGGTGCAATAGGTGTTGTTTTGTTACCGTTGAATTTTATGGTGCGATTTTGCACCTTGTAGATTGCAGCTCGAGCTGCAGGAGGACGACTCAGTTCGCATCAGTTAAAAAAATCCAGGCAATTTGATGCTTGTTTAGCGATTTCCAATGTCATTCAAATCCCAGATCCTCAGTTACAGTTATACCTAAGATATTAAGAGACTAGGTAGAACCCGGTGCGCCTCGCTGCACCCAAAGTATGGCGTGCGCCAAAACAATTGGGAATTTTAAAATCGCTTTTCCATAGGCAGTGAGAGTCTCAAACCCCTTCACGAAAGTAATTCGAAAATAAAAGTGTCCCCATTCAACGGTCTCACTGCCACTGTTGTCGTGATCAAATGCTATGGGGCAGTGTTGAGCGTGATTTATTCAAAACTGTCCCATAGATATGATGCTTTCAAGCAAGCTCTAAGTTCATTTGCAGGCCTTGATCGAGGCAAAATTCAGTGAAATCCCTTGCAAGTAGTGTCAAAGCACCTCCCATCGGTTGGCTTTTCCTTGAAAATCTCGCAAAGCCCTGTCAAGCACTTCCAGCAATTTTTTTATGGGCCATGGTGCATTCGTCCCAAATTATAAGTTTGCACGTTTTAAAGACTGTAGTAGTGCGGGAGTTTTTGCTGATGTTACTTGCTTTAGCTCTCAGCTCTGACCAGGATCTCCCGCCATAGTGCTTCATTTGAAATTCTATCTTGCCAGCGGATTATTACGATACGACGTGGGAATCTGTTGATAAAAACTTGAAGGCTCCTTGTTTCGAAACCCTACAAAAGAACTGCCTTAACCTTGGAGTTGAACAGCCGCAATGTGGTGTTAGTGGAGATCTCCGTTGATCTCCATATGCAGAGCAGGCATGCATATGCGCTTAGTGCTTTATTTATTCCGGAACTGACGTCTTCTTCTGCCCCGCCGTTTTCGGGTTATTCCCGTTCAAGTCCATGGCGTTTGTCTGGGTCGCGTTCACTGACGTTTCTCCGGGTAGAGTTCACGTTATTTTTGAGGATCCTTCTGCGTTCTATTTTTATCCAGGTTGTGTTCGAGATCCAGTGTTACGGGTTTCTTTGGACATAGCCGATGCTCGTTTCAGCAGCCGTCAATATAGCGCCCTTTGTAGTACTCCACAGCTCTTCAATATCTATGTCGTCAGAAACGATTTGCTGGTTTAATATTTGTTGCAGGTTTCCAGCAAATTCTCGCCTTTTATTGCTGTCCCACAGAAGGTCTACGTTAAACCGTCTACGGTTTATGGCATTGCGTTGAACGTTTCTGATTGCGGCGATTTTGAGGCGAAGTTTTTACTAACAAATGGTGGTCACTTCCAATGTCTGCTCCCCTAAAGCTCCCGACATTCTGTAGACGGTACTCTCGTACTACCATCGGGCGTTACCCAGGTCTCCTTGCGTATCTTCTTGTAACAAAAGTAAATTCCACCTGCCATGAGTTGGAGGGAACTACAAAAGTCAACGAAAAGCTCACCATTGTAGTTAGTGACCTAGCCTATGCCTTGATTTCCTATTGTGTGTTAAAGGCCAGTGTTGTTTGGGCCGATCTATGCTTTTAAGTCACCCATTAAAACAATGATGTCTCCCCTTGGGATAGAGCGAAACCCCTCATTCAGTCGCATATAGAATTCTTCCTTGATGTCGTCGTCTACGTCTTCAGTTGGGGCGTAGCATTCGACTAACGTAGTACTTCTTAGTCTGGTACGCAGGCGCACGGTAATAATCCTCTCAGAAACTGGTGACCAGCTAATGAGGCTGGGCCTGGCTTCTTTGGAGAGGATTACGCCAACGCCATTCTTACGTTTTTCAGTTTCGTTTCTGCCAGAATATGAGGAGAACTCACCGTTTAGGCAGATATGTTCCCCGCGTCAGGCCACCTGGTCTTGCTGATCTTGATTTTATATCGATTCATCACGTTAAGGACTTCATCCAGCCGTCCATCAGCAAGCAATGTTCTCACATTCCATGATCCTTGTTCGAAAAGCAAAGGTCGTCGTCGCATTGTCCTTCCGGCTCCGAGGCATTGTTTGCCGATTCGTAGCAATGGTGTTTTTTAAGGGAGCCCAACCTCCTTAAAACTCTGTTTTGTGGCGCAGAGAGCTCCTTGCGAAGAAGTACCCCAGGAGGCACCGCGGGAAGGTGGGATTAGGACTTGCTAACAGGGCTGCTCTCCTCTTCTCGGGTTTTAACAGAAGTGACAAATCGGGTGCCACTATTTTCCGAGGCCTTTGTTAGCCATTCTCTGGCTTTTTCATCATCATTGTGCTCCTTTAATCCCTTATGGGACATAGGGCGGAAACAGTTGCCCTCCAGCGTACTCTGTTTTGCGCGACAGCTCTCAGCTTCGACCAGGATCTCCCAGGTGTTGCGGCTTCTTCTAGTAGGGTTCTCCTCCACGTTGTTCTAGGTCTTCCTACTCGACGGGAACCTTGCGGATACCAGTCAAGGGCCTGTTTGGCTAGATTTTCGTTTTCGCGTCGCAAGGTGTGGCCAACCCAATTCCATTTCCTTCGTCTGATTTGGTCGTCTATCCTTTCTTGGCCGGCACGGCGCCATAGTTCTTCGTTTGAAATTCTATCCTGCCAGCGGATTTTTAGGATACGACGCAGGCATCTGTTGACGAAGACTTGTAGGCGCCCTGTGATGAATTGGGTGACTTTCCATGTTTCGCAACCGTACAAAAGTACTGCCTTCACGTTGGAGTTGAACAGCCGCAATTTGGTGTTAGTTGAGATCTCCGTTGATCTCCATATGCGGAACAGGCATGCATATGCGCCTCGTGCTTTATTTATTCTGGAACTTACGTCTTCTTCTGCCCCACCATTTTCGGTAATAATGCTACCGAGGTAGCAGAATTTATTTACCAGTTCCACGTCACGGTTATTCAGCGCAGTCCGTTCAATGGTGTTTGCATTTATCCGCATTTCTTTAGTTTTAGTTGGATTTAGCCTTAAGCCTGCTGGACTACTTTCTGTTGCCAAATTGTTAATCATGTTTTTGAGGTCCTGGTGTCTGTGGGCCAGCAAACAGATATCATCGGCGTAGTCGAGGTCCTTAAGGCGGTCTAACACACCCCATTGTATGCCGCCTGTTCTATTATCTAGAGCGCCGACAAGGATGTCATTTATTACTATAAGAAATAGTAAAGGCGAGAGTAGGCATCCTTGTCGTACTCCTGAGCTCACCTCGTCGGATAATTTTCCATTATGGAGAACTCTGCATTTGGAATTGTTATATAGGGCTTTTATCAATTCTATTATTTTATCAGGCAGTCCACGTCGCCGTAGTGCCTGCCATATAAAGCTCCTATTGACCGAGTCGAACGCTTTCTCATAATCTACGAAAGCAAGGTAAAGGGGGGATCGGAATTCAGTAGACTGCTCCACTATTATTCTCAAGGTGTTAATATGATCAATACAGGCCCTTCCTGAATCCGGCCTGCTGCCTCCTAAGCGTTCGGTCTACTGCCTCACTTATCCTAGATAGTAATATATGGGACAAAATTTTGCCCACTGTAGATAGTAAACAGATGCTTCTCCAGTTGTCGCATATTGTTAGGTCCCCCTTTTTTGGTATTTTGACTATGATACCTTCCGTCCAATCCTCCGGAAAGGTACAGGTGTTCCATGCTATTTCCAGGATTGGCTGAAGCGCATCTGCTATGAGGCTTGAGTCGGCTTTCAACAATTCTGGCGGGATGCCATCTTTTAAAGCTGCTTTACCATTGGCCATCGCATGAATTGCGGTTACTATTTCCGTCTTGGATGGGGCCCGGGTGGTGATTCTTATTGGCTGTGCATTGTTGCTGTTTTCCTGAGGTTCCTTTATAAGTGTACTATTCAGGGCGGCGAAGAAGTAATCTCTCCATCTTTGGAGCTGCTCCTCGTCGCTGCACAGCAGCCTTCCATCCGCACTCTTAACGGCATGCTTTTTAGAAGAGTGCTTTCCCGAGAGCTGTTTAGTAATTTGGTACAGCACCTTACTGTTGCCTGTGTTTGCCGCGTTTTCCGCTTTTTCTGCGAGCTCATTTATCTGCTGCCTTTTATCACGCCGGACACTTCTCTTTACCTCCCGGTGTAATTGGGAGTACTCCCGTTCCAGTTGGTAACGTCTTTCAGGGTCGCTTGTAAAGTTTACGTTATTTTTTAGGGCTCTCCTGCGTACTATTTTTTGCCAGGTTGTGTCCGAGATCCAGTGTTGCTGGTTTCTTTGGACATAACCGATGCTCGTTTCAGCAGCCGTCAATATTGCGCCCTTTGTCCTACTCCACAGCTCTTCAATATTTGTGTCGTCAGAAACGTTGTGCTGGTTTAATATTTGTTGTAGGTTTCGCTTTTTAACGCTCTCCCGCAGAAGATCTACGTTGAACCGTTTACGGTTTATAGCATCGCGTTGTACGTTTCTGATTGCGGCGATTTTAAGGCGAATAGTTGCTACTACCAAGTGGTGGTCGCTTCCAGTGTCTGCTCCCCTGAAACTCCTGACATCCTCAAGGATAGTTCTGGCTTTTAGGCTAGCAATATTATATTTTACTGTCTTTCGTGTTTTCTATTTCAAGACATTTAATAAAATATCTTTTGCCACATTTTGAATTTCATCGGATAATGGTCGCTTTTATAGTTTATTCCGCGTTACATTCACGTTCACGCCAGCAGTTATAATTTATATAATTTTCTTTATGCATAATTTTAAACCTAGAGAGGAAGAGAGAGTAGAATCGATTATAATAAAATTCCTCATTAAAATTTCCCTGCACCATCCGCAGCTTTACCTCTAGGCCCTTTCGGAGCTGACACTTAAACTGGTTATCTAATTTGGCATTCTGTCTGAAGCCAGTCGTTGCTTCCTTTCTGTCTTTTAAATTTACTTAATGATATTTAATGGACGTAACTGATTTATGAAAGAAAGTCTAGGCCTCAATGCCGCTTTCCTCTTTAAGGATTCAGCGGGAGCCAGTAGAGCAGCATTCTGCATCCGTTCTTGATGCTGGTTCTTCTTTCCAGGATGCTCTGTGGGGGGAGGGGGTTGCTCCAGGATCTACTATATCGTCGGTGCATGAGATTTGTGAAAGAGGCAGAAGTAGGGTAATGCAATGTTGATTAATATGGAGCTTATCCCTAGCCAGTAGTGGGTGCTGTTGTGCGGCTGCTCTTGCTTTGGAGATATTTTTTATTACTTTAAAAATGGGAGAAGGAAGTATATAATGCAGATAATGGTGAGGTTATTATGGTATGTATGTATATGCTATTGTACATATAAGTAGGTCATATACATTCCATTTGTTCGTCGTACTTATACTTTCGTACCCATTCCACAATATTAATCATCAACTTATCTACATTTAATTCAAAACGACAATCCCGGAGTTGCTTCATCAACAAGTAAACTCATCTCAAGCTTTAGGGTATTATCACCGCCCAAAAGGCACGCCAAGCAAAAAGACAACGCTTCTCTGCTCCTACAACGTTGCAAATAAACTTCTGAACTCTTCTCGAAAACATAACTAAGTTTAAAACACAATTTGTGGCTTTAGTGCGGCTGAAACAATTTCAAATTAAATAATAAATGGTTTAATGTGGGAAATTTACGAACTTGAACAGAAATCGCAGTGCAGAACTGGAAGCAAAACTCATTACGTCCGAATCCTGGGCGAAAGGTTTTTGCGAGTACAATAGTGGTCTGCTCTGGTCCTTTTGAAACGCCCGCAGTTCCAATAGTGCACACTAGCCTCAGACCAAAGTTGCAGAGTTTTCATAAATTTTAACAGGAAGCCAACAAAAGTGCGCTCCTTCTCCAAAAAAGCGATGCCCGGAGATTTTCTCTCAGAACTTAACTTTTCGCTTAGGTAAAGTAATCTCGGTTTCTGGTGCAGCTGGACTTTGAAAGTGAGGGTGGGATTTCATAAAGGGATAACCGGAATTTTGTTCTGCCACCATTGTCAAAATTTAATAGTTTTGTTATGATTAAAATTGCCATTTTCATTAAGCGTGCAGCAATGGGAAATAAGAGAGTGTTTTTACTCCATTTCAAATCAACTAAAAAACGAATTCCAAGCTTTGCAGTATGTACACTGCACGATAAAAGTTTAACCTGCAGCACAGTACCAGAGAAAATAGCGAAAAGAAATAATATACAAAACTAAGTATAGGGCAGCGAGAGGGGACTAGCTAGCCAATCGATTTTATTAGTCGCCTACACCTTACAGAGAAGACAACAAGTAAGCGATTCCTCATTGACACCAGAGCTGAGGTTTCAGTGGTTTCAACAACAGCAGAGGAAAACAAAAGACAACCCTCCGCGAGTAAAAATAAAAAAAATGCTTTACAACGGGCGAACACTGGCCGCTTAGGGTTTAAAGAGGCATATGAAGGCCGTAGAGTTTTTAATCTTTTTTAACAGAAGCACATACGGCCCCGGACGCCCAAACTTGACCAAGAGATTTATATGGCCGAGCGCTGAGCTTTACACACGGGCATACGACGGGTATGTAAAGGCCAATGGCATAACATTTTCGTTATGTACAATCGGCCTTCTTTGGATTATCATACTTAAAGACTACCGATGCACAATAGAAACAAGCTAGCCAGTCGTCGTTTTGTTGTACGTGAAGTGTGTGATGCGTAGTTTAGTGTAAAATTTGGTTATTTAACAGATTGCAGAAAAGAGAACAATCGCAAAACAATAAAAAAAATTAAAAAAAGAATAGAAATATAAATAAATTGATGAAAATTTTGAAATGTTCAAATGCTGACCTCCGGATTTCATAATGTTTTTTTTTTCCTGAATAAATACGCGCTGAGTATTGAGTTTTGTTTGGGTGATTTTCGCTCACTTAGTCTAGAGGTAGTCTAGGGATAAGGCGCTTGACTGCCATCCCAAATGTACCGGGTTAAATTCCCGGCAGCACTACGATCCTTCGCCTTTCCCACTTTCCCACCTACATAACTTTCCATCTTTCTTCTTCCGCCTTTACATTCCTGATTCCCCTGTCATAGCCTTTCCTAGTCCTTCCCCGCCCCACCAAGTTGGTTGGTTGGTTAATGAGATTCAACTCGTTTCAGGAGGAATAACATGTTTGATGTCAGAGTCGCGAAATGGTTGGAAGTAGGTGCAATAAAATATCACGGCTAGGTTGTGGCAGTTCCTTCCTCCACTTCTCTGTCTCTCCTCCCTCTATCTTCCGACTAGAGCTGCTGTTCGACATTTGCTTTCTATACTAAAAAATAGATTGTCGACAGTACAAAGGGGCTTTCCCAAAGCCTCTAGTCTATCACATAAAAAATATATAAAAATATCTGAGAAGTAACCCATTGGTGAGTGTGTGTTATACGGCCGTACAGTGCTGCAAGTAACCTTCTGATGCATGGCATATAGCCGAGGACTATGTTTCAGTCACGGCCAGTGTTTGCCCGTTGTAAGGCCATTTTCTATTTTTACTCGGGTCAGCATGATTGTTGTTTGCAATCAATTCCAACGTGTGGACAGCGTCTGATCCAACTTTACTTGGAGCTCCGTAGGACTTTCACCTGTCCTTTTATTGTTGCTCATGTAACAAAGCCCATAATTGGATCAGATTTCCTCGCAAATTTCGACTTGCTGGTCGATATAAAAAAAGAAAATTAATAGATAAAAATACAAAACTTCATACAATGGGTTTAGTAACGGCTCATCTATATAAAAGTGAATGTTTGTCTGTGTGTGTGTAAGTCCTTTATAGACTCCGAAACCGCTCATCCGATTGGCATAATTTTTTGGATATAGGGGTTTTCGGGTACGGGGAGTGTTTCTAGCTGGTCTAATTTGCTCTATCTCGAACACTTCGGGTAGCTGTAGTGTACCGATATGGTAAAATCTCGAACTTTTGTATGGGAGGTACTCTTCGAATCACTGCTAAAGAGCTCAAATCCATTTTATTTTCGTTTTTTTTTTCCGAAAAAATACGATTCCCAAAGTTTCAGATCGATCGGAGTTGATTTACTGGTAGTTGCGGTACAATTTTGTTGGATTTTTCGCGAACGACGCGGTTCCCTGAACTTGGATTGAAGTAGCTTCGACTGTATGAGCCGAGTTTAGAAATCTATGGCTTAAATAAAAGGTCTCGAAGCCAAAAAGACAACAAATTCAATAATCGTATGTTTATCACTTTTACTTTTTGAGATGTGGTACTTGGAAATTTTCATAGATTTCAAGTTCCTTCATTTTTCAAAATACAACAATTCGTATTAGAACACACCTGTTTTCATTTCTATTTGGAAAAATCATTAATTTACCTTTCGAACGGTATGTATTTTTCCCACAACATTATTATTTTCATCTCAATAGGAATAATTGGTTTTTCGTTGTTGGTTGTTTTAACGTTCTCGGATTTTACGGAATACAGAGTTTAATTTTGAAGATCATATAAACGGCAAGCCTTATTTTCTAGCACCATTTTCCAGAAATTAAACTCTCCAAATGTAACGAAAACTGTTTCACCATGAGCTCAAAGAAATGCAGAATCGCAATTTTATTTATACACGGCACAAAAGAACGCTAAACATTAGAAAATAATTGTACAATTAATTCCCCTATGAAACGTATGGCATCTGTTACATTTAATTCCCATGACCACAATTTTGCATTATGTGACATTAAGAGATAATAAAAGTTGGTTTTTTGGCATTGCTTTTTCCAACTATAAAAAATTTGTTTCATTTTTCAATTTAGTTTTATTGTTCTCGAAAAATTTTGTTATTGCAGACTTCCAAAAAAGCTATAGAAAATGGCCCTCGAATTTCGAGTGCTGGATGCTGCTTTTGCATTAATTTTAAATCTTTTAATGTTCATGGTTTCAACAGAATACACAGGCAATTTTGGTCATAGTTCAAATAAATTTATTTCGAATCTAATGACTCCAACTTTTATAGGAATAGTTGGTTTTTCGTTAATGGTTAAGAAGAGTAGAATTCTGAAGGTTTGGATTGATTTTAAATGTATAAACGTTGGGTGCAGCGAGGCGCACCGGGTCCCAGCTATCCAAAATACAGAAAATAAACGGTTCATTGAGACACTTCATCTGTGTATGAAAATTCATATCTCGAAAAATGCCATGTCAATGGATGGTTTTTATTGTCTCGATCAAAATGTCAGATCCCTAATAGTTTCACATTTTGTTATTTGAAATCAAAAATACCAAAAAATTGACTTTTTCAAACTCTCCTACTGTATATTAAAATTCATATCACCTGATTACTACTATTGGCTTATGGGTGCAGCATAGGCGCACCGGGTCCCAGCTAGTAGGAATATGTAGCTGAGTGCACTTAACGCAGCCTCAAATCACATGCTGAGGGAATTTGAAGACATCACAAAGCCCAACGCAGTCACACAGGTTAATCATCCTAGTAGGAGAGCTGACGCTTAAAAACCGTCTGGTCCTAACTTTATAATATGCCATTTTTGCGGGAATTGGACCCACCTCGAGAGCACTTAACTGATACATATGTCCTCCTATTGCTCGAACTATCCGAAGCCATTGCCCACACTTTTCCAAGTGGAGCCCGCTACAGGCATGTATCAGTAAAAGACGCACAGAATAGTTCAAACGAAGCACGGTACGCTCACACTTTTTTAAGACTAAAAGGAGCAAAATTGGAGCTTTAAAAAATTGTATAGGACGAAGAAAAAGGGCAATTATCTTGGTGATTATAAAGAGTGCCATTGGCATTCTCAGAAGATCGGTTCATCGTTTGATTACATAGGTCAAGCAGCATTGGACGTGGTTAATAGTTAATACTTAGTTGGGGGACCGCTAGGTAAAACGACACATCGGTTGGTGTCACTGGTCCGCAGAGCCAAATATCAACCTCTGTATATGTCCAAACAATCTCAACATACATACCTTTCTAAATTCATGAAAGTACATCTTCGTTCACTACACAACGCTTCACTTTATAACTTTAGAAGACATTACCACAAGCAGCAAAAGCGATGCGGTTGGCAACGCGACTTTTTAGTCAAGGTGTAAAGGTATCGTGCAGAAGGCTGAATGGCCAACCAGTGGGTATAAACAGGCTGGTCAGCTGAAATGAATAATAATGAAAAGAAGCCAAAACAAACAGATGCACAGGCGACGCGATACAGCAACGTTCAAAGACTAGGACCAATAACCTTTCCCCCTCGGGGCAGTCTCAGCTTTTTCCAAGTGGGGCAATCGCCCGCCTGACGTTGCGGGTACCAACCACAGTACTTCAAAGTTCAGCAAAATAACCACAAACGTGCCAGGAGTCACCAGCCACAGTGACAATGGCACATCTGAGAAACAGATCACGAGCGTCCATCCGCAAGAGAAGGTACAATTGCGCTCTCTTCGTTCTCGGCGGAATTGCAGTGAATGAGGCCGCCGGTAACATCTAAAGCATCACGAGACTGAGACATGACGAGATTTTTAATATTAGACTCTCGGCAGTTCTTGCCCATATTAATCTCGTCTCGTCTCGTCTTCTCTCTTTTGAGTCGATAGTCTCGACCGAAATTCTAAAGGCAATTGAAGTATCTCTCAGCCGTTCACTTTAGTTGATGCACTTCTTTTCGATCATTATTAGACCGGCGCCTGAGAAGAGATGCTCTACTGGGACAGATTTCGCCAGTATCTCGTTGGCTCCATCGGGGTGCGTTTTGCTTCGACAATTTCTCCACAAGAGGGCGAGAGGAAAACTCACAGAGCGAATATAAATGTATGAGCCTATCACGGCTCTTAATTTATAGACTCAACCTATACGTAACTGGCGAGAGAAAACAATAGGCAAAACTGTGTTTATACGTGCATGAGAATCACATCCCAGGATTGAAAATAACCGGGTGTAAGCGCTTCATCATATATACTTCATTTTACTGACTCCAACTTCTACTGGAATAGAGCCGGGATTTCGGGTTTTCGGTGTTCGGGATCTCGGGATCGAATCCTCTATATACCGAGAATTACAACAGCAGTAAGAGCATCAACAGTTTAATCATACAATCTTCTTCTTCTTCTTTAACGGCTCTACAACCAGGATCCGGTCATGGCCTCGCGCAACTGTTCTCTCCACCGGTCCCGATTCTGAGCCGATGTCATCCAGTTTGGCATCCCTAAACTCTGAGCGTCCTGGTCCACGCCATCCTTCCAGCGAAGGTTGGGCCTCCTTCGCTGTCGCACCCCATAGGTCTTACCGCAGAGAACTTTCCGAGCAGGCTCATCTTCACTCATACGAGCTAGATGCCCTGCCCACCGGAGCCTACCGAGCTTTATTTTCTTCACAACATCTATGTCGCGATAGCGCTCGTAGATCTCGTCATTGTAGTCTCCGGAATCGTCCTTCCTCACATACGGGGCCAACAATCCTCCGAAGTATTTTCCTCTCAAACACGCCCAAGAGGTTTGAGTGCTTTTTGCTAAGCACCCACGTTTCGGATGCATATGTGAGAACGACCATCGTCTTATATAGTAAAAGTTTAGACGTTATGGTTAGGTATTTGGATTTGAAGAGCCTTGACAGACTATAGTAGGCTTTGTTGGCTTTTAGCAGTCGTGCGCGTATTTCTGGTTCCATGCTATTGTCGGCTGCTACTATTGACCCAAGGTAGCTAAATGATTTTACCACGTCAAACTCGTGTTCCGCTACCTTGATTGTGGGACCAATGTTAGGTGTTCTTCCAGACGAGGCCACCATGTACTTTGTTTTGCTTTCGTTAATGTGCAGTCCCAGATTTCCTGCCGCTTGCTCAATCTGAGTGAAAGCTTCTTGTACAGCTGTTTAATCATACAATCACCTTCACCAAAAGATCTCAATTTTGCGCCTGTCTGATGCGCCTTGCGTTGTTCCCAAGGTGCGTTACACAAGTATCCTATCTGACCTTGCTCAGGATCTCCTCGTCTGAGGTAAGTCTCTAGAGCTGGAGTGCACGACGCGACAAAAGCCGTTCAATTGGAGATTTCATCGTTGCGTCGCGGGCTGGCCATTGTTTGAAGTGGAAGAACATAAGACGATTAAGAGATATCCTATTACGCAAATACAGAACAACGTACATTTGCACGGCAGGACGGACTTTTACAATCTTTATTTGATACAAACGTACTATCATTTTCCAATCTTCTGATTTTCTAAGTGGAAATGAGCAGTGGAAAATTATTTTACATACAACAACAAGGAGCACCTTTCAAGGCGATTAATAGTCTCGACACATAAGTAATTATGACGAAAATTCATCATTTATTACGAATATGAACCTCATAATTAAAAAATCGATTAGGCAAAATTTTGATTAATCGACTACGAAAACTCAAAGGAGGCCATCTGTCGGTCAATAGCTGATGCAAAAACTCGCTCTTAGGCGTTTTCCCACTGTCTCAAGAAGACATCAGCTGATTTTGATTTTTATTTTACTTGAAAATTAATAAAAATTTTACTAGTTTCCAAATTAGCCGATTGAGAGAAGTGACTAGGTATTAACGTACCAAGGGCATAAATGTTTTGTTCACTGACATTTTTCACTACATTACGACTTGTTACACCTGTCAACGATCATAATGACGTATTTTAATGGATGTCACCCCTTAAAGGCGTTCGTCATAAATGACGAATTTTCGTCATAATTATATTTCCGTGTATCGAGGTGATAAATAAGTTAATTTTTTTGTAGACTAGAGCTTAGAAGTAAGCACCTTTGTACTGTCAACTGTACTATCTAGAGTCGAACTAAATATAGAACAGCAAGCTCCAAATAGAAAGATAGTAGTATACAAATAGATTTGCCAGGTAACACATGGTTTTATCTACCCATTCCCATACAATACTACTACATACAACGGATGATAGTATTTATGGCAGCGAATTGGTGTAAAGAGGAAAGACAAGAAAGTTGTGTGGAATCGTACTACGAACATCCAGGGTAGTAGTCAGGCGCCTATAGACCACCGTGGCCTAGATAAACTACCAAAACGCTTGAAAATAGTTTAAGCTAATGAAGAAAATTATACAAAGTGGCACGAAATTGTTGGAGAACCCCAATTCAAGGAAAAATTTATTAAAGGAACCCTCGAGAGTAGAGATAAATAATGAAGTCTAGTTCCCCGAAACCCTTGATTGGAGCACCTGAAAAATACTTAATTCCTTGAAATTTTTCACGTCCATAAATTTTTCATCTCCATTTGCTGACTTAAAGCACCTGCAGCATAAAATTCTCCTTAGTTGCACGGTTACCACCTCTCACACACACACACGCCCAAAAGACTCTCGCTGCTTTTAAATTACCCAATTTAGTTTTGGAGTGTTTATCCTTTTTTATCCTCCCGTTCGGTCATAAGGATTATTGTATGTAGAACCCTAGAATTCCAAGATATTCCGCCATTTGCATTATTTTGCTTGCATCATCCCGGAATATTGCAATCCTTCAAGTGTGCTTAAGCGAAAATTCCACCTTAAAGTTGGACTCGAAGAGCTGCTGAAGGATATATAAGCACCATACACACACACATGCACACTATGGCCAAAATTTATCTTTTCGGGAGTTATAAGAAGAGGATAAACTTTCCACTTTGGTTTATGGTATTGAGTCACGTCCTTATCTATTTCGGTGGTTATTTTGTTGGTAAACTTTCCGAGTGGTAGTCACAAGCCGAAGCCGAAGGAAAAAAAGGAGAACGCTCACGATACACATTTCGTCCTTGTTGACATGAGCCAAGAAAATGGAAAATTTCATGTACAAGTCCTTATCACAGCCAGGGTGCCCCGGCAATGTTTTTATACATTATTAATCCTTACTTAATACAGGCTTCCCCGATACACGTTCGACCGGCAGAGTGTTCGGGCCGTGATAAAGAACCGTTTTCGGTTTATAGTGTGATGATGTACACCAAAATGGAGCCAATATCTCAGGACTCTCTCTCTCGTCCTTTTTGTCGTCGTAAAGCCACAAATGGCGGGCAATTTGCGGTTATTTATTTGATTAATTCTTATCAATCCACCTGCTTTCGTGTAATTGATGTTCGTTATTTTTCATAAAGATGGCGCTCGCATATTTTTCGTTTATTGAAACATTACCGCGTGCCGCGCGTCGCAATGTCGTTACTGCCGGGCGAATGGTGTTCCCCGGGCTTATTTATGCTCCAAATTCAAATGATAGCGCGAGTAATTATTGATCGATATTTCGGGCATGAGCAATTATGGTAATTACCTTGTAGCTGGTATTTTGATTGTTATTGCCGCCTGGAGGATTCACGTGGGGCTGTATGACAAAATATCATTAAGCGGGTGATTACACTGGGAGAATGTACTGGCGTTTCAATTTATTTTTCCGGGTTGTGGTTAATTCCGAGTGTTTTATGGTAATTGAGTGTAATAAAATAACGAACGCGGTTCGTAAAACAAAATACATTGGGCTTTGGCATGTCTTACTGAGTTCTCTAAATTGTAGTTAGAAATGAATCTCAACTACTGCATACAATCAAATGAACATCGTTTCATTACACGATTACTGAAAAATTAATCTTCCGCAAACAATACTGATGCAGTCATGCAGTTTAATATTTGGCCTGCAAGAGGACTGCAGTTTAGGATTTGGCTTATCTGGGTCTGCAAAATTTGTCGAAGATTTTTTTCTGTATATGGAAATGCTTCCTTCAAATCCTTCTGATTGATATATAGATTAAGTTAAACTCATTTTGCTTTCACTTGACGTCAGGTATAGTTTTGAAAGAACATATTCGCCTTGTAGATCATCCGCAAGATCAATCGGGTATAACTTTTGGAGTTTTAAGATCGATTCACACATATCCGTGACGTGACGACGTCTTCAGTGAAAAAAAAAAATCGGAACGATGTTATTCCAGGCGAACAAATTGGGAAAAGAGCGCGACCATTGACAAAAAAATTCATCACAGAAGCCACTGATACGGTTAGCATCGGTGCCGTGCCGTCACTTATACAGTGGCGTAGGTAGCTTTCTGCGATGGGGGGGGGTATATGACTTAGTATAAAATTCCATAAGTTTTTCTTCTAAAGTTTTATTTTTCATGAGAAAAATAATAGTCCACAGTCCCTAGGCCGTTTTTGTTAATGATTAGAAACAAGCTGAAATTTTGTGAGTAGCTTCCTTTTAACCC
Source organism: Thereva unica (assembly GCA_949987705.1). Lineage (NCBI taxonomy): Eukaryota > Metazoa > Arthropoda > Insecta > Diptera > Therevidae > Thereva > Thereva unica. The sequence continues at coordinate 22,636,887 of OX465285.1, read as the reverse complement.
AACTTGTCTATTTGCGAAAATTCTCGAATTACATATATTTCTTTGTTAGTTAAATTAAGAGATGATGTAATAAAGAATTAAAAAAAATGTTTATCCCACAAAATTGATGGTCCAACCGAAGGGTCGCCCACGCTCAACATGTGCTCCCTGGTAGCGGTCATTGAGAAATCTCTTAAATTGAAGTTCACTTGGCTGCTTTCTTAGATATTGAAGGAGCTTTCAACAATGTTGAATCTTTTGCGGTCACGGGGGCACTCCAGCATCTGGGTGTTGACGGATGCTCTAGGTCCCCTATTGATCAGCTGCTGAGGTGCAGGGTCATAACGTCTAGCTTGAGGCTTTCGGAAGAAATCAGACGGGTTGGAAGAGGCACACCACAAAGTGGGGTTCTATCACCGCTCCTTTGGAATTTAACAGTCAGTTGACAGTTGATAACCCTTCTTCTTCTTCTTTTTCTTTGATCCGTTAGCGACCGAGCGGAACGTCCCCGCAACGGATACGCTGCTGTCGGTGCCGCTTTGAAAAATGCGGTTTCTTGTCTAGTTTCTTCGGTTTCTCGATTCTGGTCAATTTGGCAGGTCGACCACCCTCCTCCTTTCACACCCCGGACTTGGAGCCAGACGACGGCACAGTTGTTGATAACCCTAAGGACGCCTGCGTACACCACTGTGGCTTATGCTGATGATATTGTGCTGGTGGTGACCGGCAAAGGGCCTAGGCGTTAACCCAGCCAAGACTGAAGTAGTTGTTCTCTTTACAAAGAAGCATAGACTTCCTAAATTTCCTTCTTTAAGACTCTGCAAAGAAACACTGCAACTTAAGAAGGATGCGAAATTTCTAGGTCTCATACTCGATACGAAACTAACGTGGAGGCCGAATCTTCTAGAGAGACTAGACTTCTTATGCCAAAAAACGATCGGAGTGAATTGGAGCCTTAAACCGCGCATCGTTCAATGGTTGTATACAGCCGTAATCTGTGTAATCTTATGCCTGTCATATCGGTATGGTGGACTGCATTGCAGAAGGTTACGTTTTTTTTTTTTTTTATGTGATAGTCTAAGCTCAGGTGTCACCCTTTGTACTACTAGTACGTCATGTCGGTTAAGTCATGGTGCAATGTCCAGTAGTAAGCTTAGCTCGAAAGATAGAGAGAAGGACATAATAGGTTAGGGGGAGTCAAGGGGGTGTTGCAGAAAGTGGCGATGAACATTGCGTTTGAACTCTTGGATGTTGTATGAGTTCGGGAATACTGTCATTGGAAGGTTGTTCCACAGACGAGTGGTTCTTGTTATAAACGAATTTCTAGATCGGAGTGTGCGCGAAGATAAGGGCTGTAAACTGCGGGGGTGAGCCGAGCGGGCAAGTCTTGTGTTGCGGGAAAAATGTTGCCGTGGAGGCATGAGATTACTTATTTCAATGGAGCAGTCATTATGAAAAAAACGATAAAATTTTGCCAGAGCTGCTACATTCCTACGGTGGCTTAATGAGTCAATTGAAGAGCAAATGGCGCTGTCACCAATAAGTTTGAGGGCGCGGTTTTGCACCTTGTCCAGCCAAGCTAAGATGGTTCTTGGGGCCCCAGCCCAGATATACGAGTTGTATTCAAGACGGGGACGAATGTAGGACTTGTAAATTATAGCCCTGGCAGACGGCTGAAGGAGAAATTTGCACCTTTTGAGGAATCCTAGACACTGGGATGCTTGTTTAGCATTTTGGAATATGTGGTTATTCCAGCGCAGAACTTCAGCTAAAGTTACGCCTAGGATGTTTAGAGAGGGTTCTGCCGTTACGGTCTTGTTGTCCACTGAAATAGGTTCGGTGCAAGTTTTATTGGAGATGAGACAGTACTTGGTTTTTAATGCATTAAATTCGACACGGTTCTTGTGGCCCCAATCAAGAATTCGTTCGATGTCCCTGTTGATTGAATTGGTCAACAGTTGGCGATGATGTAGGCAAGGTCTGGCACGCGCTTGTGTTACATTATCAAAACCATAGGAGTAACGTAGTGTACCGTCATCAGCAAAGCTGTGGAGTGAGTTGGAGGGGACTGAGAGCAGGTCATTTATAAAAACTAGGAAGAGAGCTGATGATAGAATTGAGCCCTGGGGAACACCTGCGGAGATGTGGTGGGGGTCGGATTCGACGCCATCCAATACTACCTTGATTGAACGGCCTGAAAGGAAGCTCTCAATCCAGTTCTTCAGAACAGAGTCAATACCAATAGCTTGGAGTTTAGCCAACAGAGCGGGATGCCATACTCTGTCAAAAGCCTTGGAGATATCTAGAGCAACCAGACCAGATTCACCAAATCGGTGTATACTTCGGCTGAGGTGCTCCGTTAGGCAAACAAGGAGGTCGCCAGTAGATCTTTTCGATCTAAAGCCGTATTGTTTGTCGTTCAATATTTGGTTGTATTCAAGATATTCCATAAGCTTTCTTTTTATTATTGTCTCCATAACTTTGGAGAGAATAGAAGTAATTGCTATTGGGCGGTAGTTAGTAGGGTCACTAGCTTCCCTTTTTTCGGTATGGGCTGAACATGAGCCAGTTTCCAGGAGTCAGGATAAACTCCGGAGAAGTATGAAAGTGCAAAAAGTTTGCGCAGAGGTTTAGCCAAAGGTGAGGCACATTTTTTAAGAACTATAGGGGGAATTTTATCGGGGCCAGTGGCTTTGTTGGAGTCCAGCTCTTTGAGACATTTATACACTTCACTCGTCCTGAAGAAAACTCTATCCATTGAGTGAGCGGAACATTCGATGGTGGGGGGTTGCATGTCAGCATCGGGTAAGGAAGAATTCTCGGCGAACAGAAGTGCAAGTAGATCGGCCTTGGGTTTGCTTTCTGTTATCACCTGTTTGTTATAAATGAATGGGGGCGTTGTATGTGAAGTGAAATTCTTCCTGATGGAGGTTACCAAGGACCAGAAGTTTTTACTGCCAGCAGTGGAGTTTATGAGTTTACCTCTCAGTCTGTCATCGAATAATTCTTTGACTTTCTTGATGGTGGATTTACAAGAGTTTCTCAACCTGATGTACTCACGTCGGGATGTTTCGCTCGGAGAATTTTTGTACTGTCTGTAGGCGGCTTCTTTGGTTTTGATTGCGTTCATACACTCTCGATTGAACCATCCATATTGCCTAGGCTTTATGGATTTGGAAGAATGGGGAACGAATAAACGCATTCCGGCCAGTATAATTTTGGTAATACAGATGGCCGCAAAATTAACATCGCGGTTCTGAAAACACAAATCCCAATCAGTAGCTCGGAAAAAGCGAGTCAGCCCCCACCAGTTGGCTTTTCCATAATGCGAAACAGTTCTCCTAGGAGCTGGCGTGGTTGGGGTTGAAGATGGATAGGAGAAGTAAGCGCTGACTAGACAGTGATCCGAGTTGCCAATAGGCGAATCGACCTCAACGGAGTAACGTGTAGGGTGGGAGGTAAGAAAAAGATCAAGGAGGTGTGCTCCTTGTCCCGCAGTGTCAGGAACACGCGTACGCTGTTTCATTATTTGGTGCAGGTTATTGGTCTCAGCAAAGAGCTCGGCACCCCTGCCAGAAACACTGGTGCCATTCGAGTAATTCAGCCAATTTACATTGTGAACGTTGAAATCACCCGCATGATTTCGCAATCCGGATGGGAGGATAAAAATTCGGAGATACGTTCGGAGATAGCGTCGAATGCTAATAAGGAGGCTTCATTACTAATATTAGGACTCCTGTATAGAAAACAGAAGAAAATGACGTGATTACGAAGTGGAATTTTAATACCGAGATGGTTAAAATCAGTTGATGTACTGCTGTACACCTTCTGGAAGGCAACGTCTTTCCTAATATAGATGGCAATTCCCCTATGTGGGGAGAGATTATGCACTAAAGTGTACCCGGAAACCTAATAACAATCTAAACAATCGTTAGGTAAAATCTGGGTTTCACTTAGTGCGAAGATTGGGGGAGAATAAGTGTTGAGATGGCACAACACGGAATAGAAATTCATTTTTACGTTTCTTACGTATCGTAAGATACTGGAAAGGGTCCAAAGAACAGCTGAGCTGTGTATTACTGGAGCAATGATCAGCACCCAAACAGCTGCGCTAGTTGTCTTATTGCATCTTATTCCTTTGGACCTACATGCCGAGCAAATCGCAGCCTGGACGGCCGCCAGGAGAAAGACTTCGCTTGGATGGACTCCATATCCACATGGTCACTCATCCATTCTTAGAAAGTTCACCATGGCTGCGGACAATCTAGATTACACTACACCTACGTGGACCTTTGAGAAAGATTCAATACCATCATTCCGCCCAGAGATGACTGGTCAGAAGGTGTTATCCCGACGTGGTCATTATGTATCTACACAGATGACTCAAAAATTTGGAACAGCGTAGGTTGTGGTACATTTTCCGAGGCATTGAATATAGATACCTCTCTTCGTCTACCCGATCATTGCAGCGTCTTCCAGGTGGAAGTCCCTATGATCTGGGAGGCTCTAGAGAGGCCGAAGAAAATAATAATATCTCGTAAGAATATATGTATTCTATCGGAAAGCCAAGCGTCCCTCAAGGCTCTTAATTCTGTCGTTGCAGCATCCACGACTGCTCTGAACTGCCGCAGGTCTCTGTGTGACACTGCCATTCAGTTTGTTTGATATAACTCTCCGTTGGGTTCCTGGACACAGGGGCTGTGAGAAATATCAGCTTAGCTCGAGCCGGGCTGAGTTGGACCACAGCAGCAGTGTGTCGCACTCTTCACACAATATGGCCGACTTTGGACGTGAAGTGTTCGAAATCTGTTGTTCAGTGGAACAAAAAAAAGATAAGCCATGTAAAGAAGGTGCTGACCGGACAGCGGACACTGTCCCGAAAGATTGGAACTCCCCTACAATGACTTATACAGAAGTTGTAGTAATGAAGATGAGCTCCCATCTTCTCTGTACATATCCGTCCCTCGCGAGAAAAAGATGAACCTTCCTCGGCTCACCTTTCCTCGATGAATTGAGTGAGCTGCAAAACACTGGTTCCTGACCTCTGTCGCTTTATTAAAAGCACCAATTGGCCTGAAATGGCCTGAGTTTTGTTCCGACACTGGAATGGCATCACTAGGGGCTCGATGTGAGGTGAGGTGTGCCTAAGTGGGCTCCAAACATTAAATCGATTCGATGTATCGTATTGTAAGCATCGAGTGAATTCGATGCATCGGTGAATATCCCTAGTGTAGATGCCTATATTGTCTCCAATTTATATATAGCAGTAAACGGGGCAATAGCACCTCTTGGGAGCCACACAAGCTTCCCAGGAAGTTCCAGAGCCCTCTAATCCTACTTGTGAGTTCGAGCGAGAGAGGTGTAGGACCTTCTATTGTTCTATCTTCTCTTTTTTGGGGCTTAAAGAAAAAAGAGAACTACAGAGGGAATTTGCTCAGTCAATCTTATAAGTTACATGGAAGCGGTCCATGGTACTGAAACAAAGCCTTTGCTAGTGATCTGAAAAGGTGAACTATTGCCCGGCTCAGCATTAAACGGAACTTCATCGGAACTTGAAATTTGTATGACCCGATTTGTTGCCCCAATTGCAGATGTACATTACAAGCTTGCACGTCCATAAACGTGTGTTTAGTGCATATATATATATATATATATATATATATATATATATATATATATATATATAGATTTTCGAGGGATACCGAATCAGACCACTATTTGCGGGTCCCTTTTCTTCCCTCTGCCTAGAGTCATCCTATTGGGGTTGCAGTGGGTTGTCCCATTGCTCCCTTGCTTTGACTCCCCTAGTTATCGCAAGCAGCTGATTGAAGGGAGTCTGCCTCATGTCCTCCATCCAATGGAGTCCAGTTATGGCAGCCCTTTTTCTCGCCACCGCCGGACAGTGACACACTATGTGTGTGGCCGTCTCAGGTTCCTCCAGGCACATCCGACAGGTGTCATCCTCCAGAATTCCCATTCTTTTTAGGTGATACCTGAAACATCCGTGTCCTGTAATCAGTGCCACCAACCATCTGAGGGTTCTCCTTTGCATATGCAGGATCCTTCTTCTGGCTGCGGTAATCGACAACGTAAGCACCATCTTAGCCTGCCTACACGTGGTCATAGCGTCCCACCGTCTCCGGTGTTCCTCAGCGACCCATTTCTCGATGTAGTTCCTTACCAACCCTCTGCCAATGGCAGAGTATGGCTCCGGTCCCCAGAATTCCGAGGTTGACCCCTGTTTTGCCAGGTTGTCAGCCTTTTCGTTCCCATCGATGCCTGTATGTCCTCTAACCCAAGCTAGCGTCACGTTGTTTTGTTTCGCACACCTGTTCAGTTTTTGGACACATTCCAACGCCAGAGACGCATTAATCTCTGTCTGGTTCATGCGCTTAATCACAGCCTGATTGTCCAGTGCTATAAGGATACTTCTTCCCTGCACCTGACCCTCATTTATGTGATCCAGCGCGTGCAGCAGAGCAAGCATTTCCGCCTGGTAGACTGAGGTGTAATTCCCCAAAGCCAGAGAGCAGGTCAGATTTAAGTCCTCTGAGAAGACTCCCGCACCTGCTCTGCCGTCAATCATGGATCCATCCGTGAAGATATATATGTCTTCCGGCCTCCCTTCCGGGAGCGTTCCGTTCCCTATGAGGGTTTTATGATACCTTTCGGTCACCCTCATTTTTGTGATCCCTTCCATGGGCATCATGAGCTCCCTAATCCCTTTAATGCGATCCAGGATCTTCATGTGCCCATATAAGGCTCCTGACGCCTGCCATGCGGCATCCCGTCTCATCCGAATCGCTGAGGCTGCCGCAGTCTTCATCACCTGGAGATCTAACGGCAGCAGACCTAACAGCGCCTCCAATGCCGCGGCGGGTGTGGTGCGGAAAGCACCGCTCACACCTACGCTGGCCATTCTTTGCACCTTGTCCAAATGCCTCTTGACGGTTTTCTGTGTGACTTTAGTCCACCAGACCACCGAGGCATAAGTTATGATGGGTCTCACCATCATGGTATATGTCCAGTATGCTAACCTTGGTGAGATACCCCACCTTAGTCCACATACTCTTCTGCACTGGTGAAGCACCCTTGTTGCCTTCTTAATCTTCTCTTCAACGTGGTATTTCCAGGTTAGTCGCGAGTCCAAGTATACACCCAGATACTTGACCATCCCAGACACCTTGATCCTCGATCCAAAAAGCATGAGGGGCTGAAAATCCAGATCTTTAATCTTCCTAGTGAGGATTATCGCGTCTGTCTTATTGGCATTTATGGTGAGGCCCTGTTCCGTACACCACTGCTCAACCACTTGGAGTGCATTCCTCATGATATCTGCGTAGTGCTCATAAACTTGCCACGTGCCACAATCGCTACATCATCTGCATACCCAACGGTATGCACGCCCATTACCTCTAGCCGCCTGAGCAGAGTGTCCACAGTGATGTTCCACAGGAGGGGCGATAGGACCCCGCCTTGTGGGCATCCCTTGCTGACCCTCCCTCGAAGCCGCGAGTCTCCTGTCTGAATCCTTACAGCTCTGTTTTTCAGCATGCTGTCCACCCACCTTACAATCATGGGGCTGACCTCGCGCCTCACCAGAGCGTCTTTGAGTTTGTTGAACTGTATCTTGTCGAAGGCGCCTTCGATGTCCATAATTACGGCCATCGCTATGCCTCCGGTATACAGTTCCCCCTCGGCTACTCGCACCAATTGGTGAAGTGCCGTTTCTGTAGATCTGCCAGCCTGGTAAGCGTGCTGGCTTCTACTTAAAGGGTGCCTCCTTAGCATAGTACTCTCCAGGTGGTCTGCCACCACTCTTTCCATTGTTTTCAACAGAAAGGATGTTAGGCTGACCGGCCTGGAGGACTTCGCCTCGGTGTAGTCCTTCTTGCCTGGCTTAGGGAGAAATACCACTTTGGTTTCCCTCCACACCGCCGGAATGTATCCTGTTGCTAGACAGGTAACGAATATTCCCCTAAGCCTGGGTGCAATGATTTCTTTGCCCCATTGGAGCAGCGCAGGGAATATTCCGTCACGCCCCGATGTCTTGAAGGGAGAGAATGTGTCTATTGCACGTCTCACCCCTTCCTCTGTCACCACCCCGTTAGCCTCCTCTCGGTTCATCCTTGTAGCCATTCTGTTACGAATAGCCCAAGATTTATCCGAGATATAGCTGTCAGGAAAGTGAACCTCCATCAGGATCTTGTTGGTTTCCTCCAGCGTCTCCGTCATCCTCCCCGACGAGTCACGAACGAGTCCGACTTTGGAGACCGGGTCCCTGGAGATCATTTTCTGAAGTCTGCTGGCCTCAGATATGCTCTCCATGCGTGTTTAGTGCATAATAATAACATAGGTAATCTGCTTTATCTTATCTCGCATAAAAATATTTCGCCCGGGGCGCCAAAATACCTGAAGCCGTATGTTGTATCAGTTGAGGAATACTGACAGTAGACGATTTTTCCCAGGGCCGGCGGCGCTTGATGTTGTTGTGCCCGGTGAAATATGCCATATTGCGCCCCATCAGCTGTTCATTTTTTGATCACAGGGAAGGACAATGGAAAGTCACAAACACTCTGTCTTTTTCTTCAGCAAGTTAATTGGCAGAAATTGAGTAAATTTGTATAACTTCTTACGCCCGAGGTATCCACATGAGTTGGACAGGTTTGTAGAATATTTTATCCAGCAAATAAATTGTGGTAATACAAATGAATTTCTTTAATATATTAAAATTAATTTCTGAAATTTCTGCAGTTCAATTGCGCCCGGTGGTAGTGTACCATTTGCATTTATGAAAGTGCGGCCCCTGGTCGCTCCAGTTGACTTGTTCTGCTTATAAACGAATTCGAAGTAGAACGGGCTAGTCTTATATTTCCGTAAAAGCACAGGCGTGGAGGCTATGTTAATGGGGGAATATTTTGCCAGGGCTGCATGTGGCAGTCTCAAAGCTCAAAACATACCCCGTAACATTCTGGATCCATACATAACAAGAAAAATCAGCCAGCCACCTAATCACCTTGTTGAGCAGAGTTCTGTTGAGCAGAGTCCTTGACGAGGAATAATTTAATCAAGTTTAAATGTTTAAATATTTTAATATACATAATATAACAAGATGTTATAATTATGAAAACTTAATGACAACTAATTATTATATTGTTTTTTCTCTAATGCGGGTTTTACCCCGCCTACCTCTGTTTACATTTATATTATTGTATAAATATGGATAGGAAGTATTTGTTCCCAATGCTAAATTCCAACACCTTCCCTGAACGAATATTCCTCCTTCTTAATACCTCTAATGTTTACTCAATCAATCCTTCAGGCCAAATCTAGCTGAAAAGATTTCTTGTTTCGCACTGACAACTCCTTTAGTTAATATGTCGGCTAACATCTCGTTTGTTGGTAAATACTTTAATTTGATTTGACCACAATCAACCTTTTCGCGGATAAATTCTGTCTTCACCTCAACGTGCTTCGTACGGGCTGAATATGAATTGTTTGTGGCTATTTGTATTGCGCTTTTGTTGTCACAGTGCAGAGTCAAACATTTTGATGCATTTGGTAGCAACTCGGATTCCAGGCGCTTTAACCAAAACGATTCTTGAATTGCAGAGGTCATGGACATGAACTCGGCTTCTGTAGATGAGAGCGCTATTGTTGGCTGACGCTTAGTTGTCCATGAGATTGCTCCGCCTTGCATGATGAAGACGTATCCAGTTGTAGATCTTCGTTGATCTGGATCACTGGCCCAGTCTGCATCACAATAACCTTCTAGCTCCTGCAGTTCGCTGGTGTAGACTAGCCTTTTGAATTTTGTCCCCTTCAGGTATCGTAGAATCCGTTTAACAGCAGCCCAATGTGCCTTTCCTGGGTTGTTACAATAACGACTAAGCAAATTTACAGCGTAGCATATATCTGGCCGGGTGACTTGCGCCAAGAAAAGTAAGCTTCCGATGGCTTGCATGTATGGCATTTTTGACATGCGCTGCTGTTCAGTTGGGTCCGTGGGACACATTTTTTCTGATATCTTTTGGTTAAGGTCAATTGGTGTAGATATAGGATTACAATCATCCATTTCAAACCTATTTAGAATTTCATTGATGTATTGAGTTTGGTCCATTTCGATTGTACCTTTGGAGTGGTCATGAGTAACTCGAATCCCTAGGATAGATGAAGCATTCCCCATATCCTTCATTCGAAAATTTTTTGACAGCTCATTTTTCACCTGTTTTTCGAGAGATTCGTCATTGCAGAAAATCAATACATCATCCACATAAATCGCAACGAATAACATTAGTTTACCATCTGTGAGATAGTAAACGCACTGGTCGACATTACTTCGTTTTAACCCAAAATCAAGTAAAACTTTATTTAGCTTCTCATTCCATACTCGGCTGGATTGCTTTACACCATAAAGTGATTTTCGTAATTTGCAAACTCTTCCAGATCCGTCATCAAATGCCTCCGGTTGAGACATGTAAATTTCTTCCTTCAGTTCTCCATTTAAAAAAGCGGTAACAGCGTCCATTTGACGAATGTTTAATTTTAATCTTGCTGCTATGGCGATGAGAAATCGTATTGACGTGTATCTTACCACAGGTGCAAAGGTTTCTTGGTAGTCAATACCTTGTACTTGTGTGTAGCCTTTAACGACTAAACGAGCTTTATGTCGAAAAACTTTACCGTTTGTATCACGCTTGGTTTTAAATACCCATTTGCATGGAATAGGCTTCTTATTTTTGGGTGGTTCAACCAACTCCCATGTTTTATTCTCTATTAATGCGTTGAATTCTTCTTGCATTGCGAAATGCCACAATTTCGCTTCCTTGCTTGAGAGGGCTTCCTTTAAACTTATTGGATCCACCGAAATCATGTTGGCAGTACAAAGGTTGTAATTTGGTTTTGTCTGCTGTGCAGCGATACGACTTGACCGTCGTAGCTCAATTGGAGCTTCAATTACTTCACCTTCATGATATACTTCATTCTCTGAACTTGAGCTTTCACGATTCTGAACATGGCTGGGTTGATAACTACTTTCAGGATTCTGAACAGAGCCAGGTCTTTCAGAATTCTGAACAGAGCTGGGTCTTTCAGGATTCTGAACACTGATGAGTTGATGACCAATGGTTTCTAACTCTTCTTCAGTAACCTTCCCTGAGTTGGAAATGTTGGCGCCTTCTTTAAATTTGATCGACTCGTGATTGTTGAAGACATCTTCATTGAAAATGACATCTCTCCTTTCAACCACTTTTCTCTCTTCAGAATCGAAAAGACGATAAGCTTTTGCGGTCAAGGAGTAACCTACAAAAATATATTTTTTTCCTCTCGGACGAAATTTACGAGTCTCTGTTTTAATTAAAGCATAAGCTTGACACCCGAAAATGCGGAAATGATGGACTTGTGGTTTTCTGCCACACCATATCTCATAAGGTGTCTTGTTTTCTAAGATTTTTGTGGTTGAGCGATTGCGAATATGGACCGCAGTATTCACCGCTTCAGCCCACAGGGCTTCTTCAGCACCAGCATGTATAATCATGCTCCGCGCCATTTCAATCAGTGTGTGATTGATGCGTTCCGCCACGCCGTTTTGTTGTGGAGTATAAGGTACGGATAATTGTCTCTTAATTCCACTTTCTTCTAAATATTTATTAAAATTATTATTTATATATTCGGTACCATTGTCGCTCCGAATAGCCTTAATTTTCCTTCCTGTCTGACATTCTACAAGATTTTTAAATATAATGAATTTATTAAATACCTCATCTTTAGATTTTATAAAATATACAAAAATTCTTCTAGACTTGTCATCAATAAACGTTACCATGTAGCGTGCACCTCCAATTGTTGGTATATTCATAGGGCCGCATACGTCCGTATGAATTAAATCCAACAAATTTTTCGCACGATTCTCACTTTTTTTCGGAAAGGGCTTAGCACAGATTTTACTTTTCATGCATGTTGTGCATCTGACATTTTCCGGAATGTTTTTCAAGTCTAATCCATTCACTATATGTTTGCTAGCTAGCTCCTTGAGGTTTTTGAAATTTAAATAGCCATATCTGTTATGCCACTTCATTACATTATCAGTCGATAAGTAACAGCAAGAGTTATTTGGTGTAGTGTAAAAAAATAAATTGTTAACTCTTTGCCCAACTAATATTTCCTTGCCAGAGCGACCTTTTATAACGGCAGTGTTCTTTTTAAACTTGACCTCAAGTCCGCTTCTAGTGGCCTTGCTCGCAGAAATAAAATTGCCAATTATTGAGGGGACATATAGTACATTTTTCAATTTGATAGGGACCTTACCTTGAATTATTACTTCTCCAGTCCCAAAAGCTTCAATGAATTTATCGCTTGCAAGAATGATCTTCTCTTTATGTTCACGGAACGTACTAAACATTTTTCGATCACAACACATGTGAGACGTAGCTCCGCTATCAATACACCAAGTGTTTTTGTTTGAATTATAACGGCCAAACGCAGCGAGTGTGGCAAACGAGCACTGTTGTTGGGGTTGATCTCTTGACTGCCAAGTTTTCTTTGACCTGCAGTCTGAAGAGTAATGTCCTCTTTTACCACACTTATAGCACTTGACTTTTGCAAGCACAGATTTTTTGTTCCTATTGTTTGAGCTGGAACTTGCTCCAAATGCATGTTGAGATGTTGTCGCTTCTTCTGCTGACACCGAATGCTGTCTTCGATCTCCTTCTTCAAGCAATTTGATTTTTAAATTATCAAATTTTGGTAATTCATCCCTTGTTTCCATTGCAATTACAAAGTTTTCGAACTCCTTTGGTAGACCTGATAGCATCATTATTGTCAAAAGTTCGTCATTTATTTCTATGTCAACTTCCGCTAATTTTTCCGCAACACTGGTAAAATCATTAATGTGCTGTTGCATAATAGTTGACTCAGACATGCGAAGATTTAATAATTTTTTGTATAGGGCCACCTTTCTAATAGGGCCACTTGATTGATGTATGGCTTTCAATTTATTCCACGCATCCGACGCTGTTTCACATTTTTTAATGTAGTTTAGTTGTGAGGACTTTAAACAAAGCATTATGGTTGCTAGCGCTTTCTCATTGTCCACGCCCCATTTTGCTATTTTATCAGCATCGCCGACTGGCATATCCTCGTTTCCATTTGCAATGGACCAAAGCTCGGAGTGTATGAGGACGCATTTCATCTGGACACTCCAGGTATCATAATTACTCTCGCCAAGTTTCTCTATTTGATATAGAGAAGAACTCATTTTTAATTTTTTTTTTCTTTTCAATTTATTAGCACGGACACACACGTGAATGCTGGGCCCATAACCTGTTGAGCAGAGTTCTGTTGAGCAGAGTCCTTGACGAGGAATAATTTAATCAAGTTTAAATGTTTAAATATTTTAATATACATAATATAACAAGATGTTATAATTATGAAAACTTAATGACAACTAATTATTATATTGTTTTTTCTCTAATGCGGGTTTTACCCCGCCTACCTCTGTTTACATTTATATTATTGTATAAATATGGATAGGAAGTATTTGTTCCCAATGCTAAATTCCAACACATCTTTAACACGATTACCAACCACAATTTTGTAGACGAAATTTTTCTTAAATTCCGTAAAACTTAAATCGAGTTCCCCCCCCCCCCCCCCCCCCATAAACCACGCTCCATCCCCTCCCTTTGATTTATTACACTTATTATCCTTGAATCCCCAAAAGTTCCACTCTTAAAAAATTCATTTAATTGTAGATTTTCTTAAAAAAAAACAATTCCCCAAAGTATCCCCAACTTCCAAGGGTAGTCGGTCCCAACTCCCAACCAGACTCCGACTCAACCCGCTTCGGGAATAAACTGCCATTAACCGGGTCGGGTCGAAGCCATTTCTTTTTATTTTCTGCTGGCCACATCAAAATGTGGTTCGCTTTGTTTCGCCGGGTTTCCTCTATGGCTTAATAATAAACGTAGTACATATCCTCCTACGGAATCGCATTATGACAAGAGAACAACGCAATTCCCAGTCCATTCCGTCTGGACGCGGCGTGGGTGCGGGGCGGACTTCTTTTCAGATCGGAGCGGAAGAAGAAATACTTAAACCACTTGAAAACTCTTCGTTAAAGAAGCGCGCGTTGTGGTATTATTTAATCGCGGCTTTGATTTAGGGAGTGGTAGTGGTGGTGGTTATCTCGCAACGTTTATTACCTTCAATTATGTAAGCCCCCAGAAAAAGATGTTTGGAGCCACTTAAGGCGCACTTTTCTGTCAGGTGTGGGAGTAATAAAGTCAAGATTAAGAAGAATTCGGAGTAATCAGAAATGTCACAGCGTATCTGAATGGAGATTGTTGAAAGTGTGTTTATTTTTGGGAATTTGTTAAACAAGAATTCTCGAAATTTTGTAAATAAAAATGACAATAAACTATATTGTGATTGTTAAAAGGAATGGAGTGCTATTGAAGAGACTTTAAGTAGACACGTGATGAGGAAGTTTGTTTCAATAATTGCATAATCTACTTGCGAGGATTGAATTGAATTGAAGTGAAACAACAAACAAAAGAAATGCAAGTACAGGACATGATAACTGATGAAAATCCAGAAGAAAGCTCCTATCTAGTCCCTGTAATTTTTAATAGAAATACCCAGAAACTTGCTTCGTTTTCAAAAATTCCATCGACCATAATAAATCCTTAATAAACCCTTTCATGGCGAAATAGGTGAGGTATTAAAGGACTCAAAGCCCTCCCTGCTCTGATGAGGGGACGAAGAATAGGAAAACTCCACGGTAGAAGGGTAGAACTCCAACTTAAGATCTGCCCCAAGGAAGCTCTTAAACGATGGCATAACGAGCAACAACTGGGGAGCTACAGAAGCTCAATAACCACCAATAACAACAAAGTAAAAACATTCAGGCATCTTTATTTTCAGAAATGATTGTCTCGATTTAATTGATAGGGAATTTAAAAGGTACTTTAAATATTTTACTGTGTTTCCGTAATCCTTCTTTTCTTCGAGCAATGTGGTGGAATCTGCACTTAACTGCTGCTGTAACTGCTTATGTATTAGCGCAGCCTAACGCAAATTAACGGTACATTTTACTTTTTCAGTTGAAGTTCAACTACGACATTTGGCTGCAGTCCAGATCGACAGGAACTTTATAAAAACATCAATAGCTTACAAATCGTTAGCTCCCAACGAGCTTAGTTTAATTCTTAGTGCCGCCTCAAAACCAACTCCCACGGATGCAATTCTCGGAACCCCGACCAGATTCCCACAATATCCCAAGGCACAGCGAAGTGACAGCCCTACAATATCCCATCCAAGACGCAGCACAGTTCAACCACAGATTCGAACCCCAGCGCGAAAACTGATCCAAGACACAACCCCGCTGCAGCAAAGTTCAACTAATTTCACACAGGCGGCGCTCACTCACATCCCAGACCACATGCACAGCCGAGGCGACAACCGATGACATCAGTAACCGCCATAGCTATTCTACTTCAATGATAGAACCAGCGAAAGTACAAAGTGGCATTACAAAAGCCCAAGCCCATCTTTAACCTATCTGACAGCCAAGCGATAACTTTGGTCACGCAGAAACGTCCAAAGTTAGAGCTACATGCCAATATAGCGGACACCTCTTTTTGAAAGACAGTCGCTAGACGCTCAACTGAATCTGGGGCTTTCACTCTGAAGGTCCCGCTAGGGTTCGTTTTCCGGTGAACGGATTTTGAATCGTTTTTTTAGGGTTGACATTTAGTCCTACGCCAACGTAACAGCTGGAGACCAAATCGAGTGCCTGCTGCTTCACCTTTTACTACAATAACAACATCGTCTGCGTAACCTTGCGTGACAAAGTGTAGGAGTTCATCTACAACAGCGCACCACACAAGTGGAGATAAAATGCATCTCCGTATCACCGTTCCTACAACAGGGCACCACACAAGTGGAGATAAAATGCATCCCCGTATCACCGTATAGATCCTATCGCTATAGTACTATCCAGTGATCCCTCTTTGAGAGGAGAATGATAGTTATCCATTAAATAGCAAAAGTGAGAGAGTTTTATAAGAATACAAGCAAATTGAGATGGTATTTGCATTCGAAGACGTTCTGCCCGTGAGGTAGTCAAAAAAGCGCCTTTTGAAAACACAGATTGATTCGATAAATTGAAGATTACATGGGAGAGAATACCAAAGCAAAGTATGAAGGTTGGCCTAACAAAGAACGAGCCCCTTTAGAAACACGATTTTATCATCAAAGTCGATTAATGTGAAAATTTTTTCCCAGGTTAAACGCTCAAACCTTTCAACTAGACTACGACAATCAGTGCTAGTAAAGTCACGATAAGAAAGGGTCTTAGCAGGTTGAGATCCAACTGAGATCTTTGCCGTAAATCCCGACTGTTGCGAGGATAACTTCTCGATTCCATAACAAGAATTGTTGGAAGGCCGAACCGGGGTATGATACGCCTTTAGGCGTGAAACACTCGCCGCTCACCCTCCTCCGTCTGTTACTCTTTTATAGAAAAGAACATCCAGGGGTCACCCGACGTAATATCTTCGAGGAAGTGGAGGTAGAATTCGGTAGCATAGCTATGGAACTTAGATCGTCCTGACCATTGGCGTTTCTCAGGACTTATATCTTTGGTGTACCGGCACTTTCACTTTTCTCCACATTTCCTTGGACCTCATTATGTGGCCTAGGATGTTTTACGGCGTTAGTGGCGCCTCGGCCATTGCTTCTAATTCCGCCCTTTCATAGGCGAATCTTGAGCAGGTAAAGAAGACGTGCTGTGCGTCTGGGCATTACGGTCACAACGGCGAATCATCGTGCCCAAAACGGTGGATTTATTTTCTATACCGCCAAGTCCAATCAGTAACTGGTGAGGTCGTAACTCACTTTCTCACACTCCCTCGTAACCTATATTTCCGTTAGGGATAAGTCTGTGGGTCCAAAGATCATGACACGCATGCCCTCTCTAGCCAGAATCACTATCGCCGCATATCACGTACGCCGCATCGTCGGATGTGGTCTTGTACACGCAGCAAGCGCGAAGTGCCGTGCCCTGCAAGCGCGTTTGAGGTCTACCCTCTAGCGATCATCACTCCCAGGTACCTCAGAGCGGGCTGTACGTGGATGATCTGTTCCCTTATCTTTATTCTTATGTACAATAGTTTATACGTTGGCTGATCAGCACCGCTTCAGTTTTATGCTTGGAAAGCTTCAGTCCTGCGCTTTCTAGCCACGCTTTTATTTCCCAGATCGGTTCGTTCGCATACAATTCGATGTCATCTGAGCGTTTTCCTACGACCACTAACCCGATCGCGACTGCGTACTTTGGAAGACGAAGCCTCAACACATCATTGTACATTACGATCCACAGTAAAGGGCCCAAAGCGGAACCCTGCGGAACACCGCATGTTGTCCAGAACACATTCGGACCATCTTCCGAATCACACTGAAGCGACCTACCCTGAAGGTAGTCGGCTACTACTCGCTCTAAGTACTTTCCGTGTGCCTAGCTTGATCAACGCCTCAACTAGTTTGCTCCACCTGAGTTGAAAGCATTTTTTACGGCAAGGGTTATCAGTGCGGAGCAGTGATTTTTCTCTATGGCGGCTCTTGCTATGCCCACCATAATGTTGACGTCTTCTGCCCTTCTGAAGGCGAATTGCTTATCTGACAGGCCATCTACCTTTTCCACGCTAGGAAGTATTCTGTTACAAATCACTCGCTGGAAAAGTTTGCCTATGCAACTAAAGGGAGGGGGGGGGGGGTGTAGGGCGATCAACCCCTTGTTTGGCTTCTGTAGAAGCACGAGTTTCTGCCGTTTCCATCGCTCTGGGAATATCCCTCTCTTTAAGACACGCGGTGAAGGCCCCAGCGAACCTGTTTGGCGCTATGGTAACTGCTAGCTTCGACGCATTGTTTGGTATGCCATCCATGCGGGGGTCTTATTGCTGCCTCCAGAATCTCCTCTGCGGTTACCGCAGGTACCTCTTCTGGGCCCACCTGGAAACAGGACATAAGGCCGTATCAGATCAAATTTTTGAGCAGCGACAGCAGCAGCGGAAGAGGCAGCATGCTGCTTCTTGTATCAGGTTCGTTGTAGCAGCAGCAGGCAGCAAACGCTTTAAGCGTGGTAAGCGTCTTAAATAAAAAACTCAAATGTCAAAAAAGCTGCCTTGATGGGCAGCAAAATTAGGATTAGGAATGAAAATGCAGCGGCAGCATTCAGTGCTGCTTCTGTGGTCATATGTGACCCGCTTTGACCAATAGAAACAGTTTGCTGCTGATATTTTTGTTGCGCTGCTTTGGATCTGATACAGCCTATACACTATACTCTGGAGCAGCGCGGGGCAGGTGATCGGCAGAGAGTGCTTGCCCTTGACCGCTGACATAACGATTTTATAGGCACTGCCCCAGAGCTCAGAATCTGCCTCTCTGCACAACCTTTTGAAGAGCTCGGATTTACTGCTAGAGATGGTCCTGTTGAGCCTTTTCCTCGCTACCTTATATCTTTTAAGGAGTTCATCGGACCCTTCCGAATTCGTCAATCTCGCCGTTCCACCAGAAGTTTGGTGAATGTCAACGGTTGCCTGCGCGCCGCGGCACTCACGCGTCACATGCTTTCTTCACTGAATCTTCGTTTCGTTCTGCCCATTCTCTGGCACCTCGTGCCGACCTCGCATCATGTAGGAATACTTCCTCGAAGGAGCTTAGTGGTTGACGCTGGGTATAACTGGTAGGTATGGTGACGTTCTTCGAGACAGATGATATGCATATAACCATGTGCGAAGAAGGCCCATATTTTGCATAGTAAGGAAGTGACTAGGTCGTAGCCTCCCTGTAGCAGAATGGGGTCAATCCATTACTACTATTCTTTTCATAGCGCCGTAGAAAAGAGCATAAACAAATTTTCATCCTTCGCAAATAGGTGGAAACGAGATGAAAGTCTCTCTGATATATCTTTGCGTTTCGCAGTAATGTTGTTTGTTTTCTGAAGAATAGGGCGAGTTTCGAAATGCATCACTGCGGTATCACTGCAATATTCAGCTACAGACTTCCAATTGAAGTCCGTAAAACCGTAGTGATGCATTTCGAAACTCGCCCATAATATTATCTTCACAGAGTGGAGCTTGACTTTAATGGTTAAAGTTTGCAATTCGTGTTTAACTTTGTAATTAGCTGAAGATCTGCGCTGGAATAACCACATATTCCAAAGTGCTAAACAAGCATCCCAGTGTCTAGGATTCCTCAAAAGGTGCAAATTTCTCCTTCAGCCGTCTGCCAGGGCTATAATTTACAAGTCCTACATTCGTCCCCGTCTTGAATATAACTCGTATATCTGGGCCGGGGCCCCAAGAACCATCTTAGCTTGGCTGGACAAGGTGCAAAACCGCGCTCTCAAACTTATTGGTGACAGCGCCATTTGCTCTTCAATTGACTCATTAAGCCACCGTAGGAATGTTGCAGCTCTAGCAAAATTTTATCGTTTTTTTCATAATGATTGCTCCACTGAAATAAGTAACCTTATGCCTCCACGGCAACATTTTACCCGCAACACAAGACTTGCCCGCTCGGCTCACCCCCTCAGTTTACAGCCATTATCTTCGCGCACACTCCGATCTAGAAATTCGTTTATAACAAGAACCACTCGTCTGTGGAACAACCTTCCAAAGACGGTATTCCCGAACTCATACAACATCCAAGAGTTCAAACGCAAGGTTCATCGCCACTTTCTGCAACACCCCCTTGACTCCCCCTAACCTATTATGTCCTTCTCTCTATCTTTCGAGCTAAGCTTACTACTGGACATTGCACCATGACCTAAACGACATGACGTACTAGTAGTACAAAGGGTGACACCTGAGCTTAGACTATCACATAAAAAAAAAAAAAAATTAGCCATGGCCCTTGTCGCACGGGGCATCATTACCCACCAATATTTACTCTAGCATCAGATCTGCCGTGCAAAGGGCAAAAGACCTATATGCAAAAAGCTCGATTCGAGTAAAACGCGTTCAAAGTTTTTTATGCTTCTTTCCGTAAAATAAGAAAATGTAAATGAATTTTATACAAATTATCTAAACAATATGACTTAAAACGTTTTTCTAATGCTATAATATAATATTTTATCCTCCAACACTTTTAAATAAAAAGTTATGAAAGGAGAAATACTTTTGCATTACAATTCCTGTACCAGAGTCTTGTTGCAACCAACGGAGAAAACAGTTATATTCTCATAAATCGTTTCTCCCATGCTCCCTCGTTCCATTTGTTCCAAACAAAAAACATAAATATGCTCTTGAATCATTTGACCATTACGCAGAGCGTGCATTCTTATCTCAAGAAAAAGCTCTATAGTCTTATAGAGAGTTTGCCACTTGTAAATTGTCTTTGCAAGACAACGGCCAAAAACCTGGAAATCTCTTGTCGTTTTCTATCCATCAAATATATTTTCAATTTACAAGTGGCAAACACTCTATAAGACTATAGAGCTTTTTTTTGAAATAAGAGTCCACAATTTGTGCAATAGTCAAAAGATTTAAGAGATCATGGCTGCTTTGTGCGGTTTTTTCGGTTTGAAAATAATTCAAACCGACGCATATAAAGTAAATGTCCAAAAAGAAAACTTTTTATTAAAAAGTGCTATCAGTCTGAAATTTTTTTTAGGGATAAATATGAATATTTTAAATCAAAAAATCCATACAAAGCCATTTTGACCTATAATGCATATAGGTCTTTTCCCCTTTGCACGGCAGAGATGTCGAAATTATGAATTATTATTGCACGAATTCGGTTTAAACTGAAGCGCAAGTTTCCATAGAGAAAAATCCGCATCACCCGGAACAGTTGAACCAGCTGCGACCTTAACAAGAAGAATTAAGCTTCGCTACTAAAACGCTTACAGCCATAATCGCATACGGGAGAAAGATAGAACGACGAAATTAATTACATGTCAGCAACAACAAATTCCCATATAATGACACCGAAATTAATTACGAAATCTTCCCGAGACTTCGCCCTGACTTCCAGCCCCGCCGGAGCATCTCTTCGTATTTAGCTAAGTGGCATAAGCCCACCTCTCCCCGTTCGGGGCCCATTATCGTTTATCGGAACACCCCCGAAAATTATATTTTAATTTTTTTTGTTTTTTTTTTTGGAGAAGTGAATTGCGTATTTCAAATCAAATCTGATTGAATTCGTCTGGCAATTTTCAAAGTGGATCTCGACTGGAATTTATCAACGATGATTCAGAAATTGTATCCGAATGCGCGAGAGTGGCGCAAAAACTGGATATCTTCGCAGTAACGCTGCTGCTGCTGGGCGGTATCGCGGCGAATTCCATAAAGATAAAAATAAACAGAAGCATTGAGAAAAGCTGGCGATCTGCGGAAAGCGTAACTAGGGAACTCGGGGAATTCTTTAATATCGAAAACTCCTGTGTTTACCCGAGGAGCCGGAATGGAGGTCTGCGAGAGGTCACAGCTCCGGGGGCTTCCAAGTTGATGAAACAATCGAAACTGATGAAATGTTTCGTTTTGAATTAAAAGTTTTTAATGGCTTCTGTGTCTGGTGAACATGGCTGGTGCAGGGGACGAGGCTCCTCCACCTTAAATCAAGCACAAAAAGGCAGAGCCAGCAAAAGTAAAGCGAGATAATCTACTCCAGCACTCGCGCTATCCAATTACATCATTACATTGGAGCAGTTAATCGGCAGAATGGAGCAGAACAGAGGCGCGCCATTTCAACTATAAAAGTGTATACAGCACTAGCTAGACTCGATCTAGTATACAAACCCCCCTGCCCCAGCTCCGCCACGGGGTGTTGGAGTGACGGTAGCTGGTGGAGCCCTGAGTTCGGAAGCTCCGCATTCCGCTGTGTAGATATATTAACCCCAATGGATTATTCCGTGTGGCGTCGCAAGTTCTGGGTTACACATCTTCTCTAGGACGTCGTCGTCGTCTATGTATGTAGTCAGCTCCTTCAGGCTTCTCGGAGTCCCATTTTTACGACATGGCCGTAAAACGATGGAACTGATTCAGGCTGAAATTGGAGGAGCATACTTCTTGCCAGCATTAAGATTTTAATATCGACAGCAAATGCCGCAATTAAAGCTCGCTGGGTCATGCATAATCACCCAATGAGGGAGGCTGCGCCCCCGATCCAATTAATCCGAGTTTATTAAACCCCAATTTCAACTCTCCTCCGAATTAATTAATACACAAGCCCCAGCAGCAATTTCGTAGTCGAGGTCGTGGCCATGGCGACCTTAAAATCTCTAAAAAAAAGTTTAAGTGCAAGGTGATATTTATTCTATTTACCTGCGAGCACACAATCCAGCTCCGGCTGTAGTCCAATTTAGATAGCATTAAACCCGAATGAAACCGGTTCGGGTTGAGTATAGTTTTTGAATACCGGTCGGCGGCTTCGTTACGTATACGAAATCCGGCGACGGACATAAGGTTGGTTGCACTCGTTCGTCTTCTGCGTCTGATCTTTCCACGGTTATGCAATGATTATTGCGGATTGTGCAATGGGTAAACAGATCGTCGCGTTATTAATCGCGGTTTCTGTTCGGCGAGGCTGAGTTATAGCATCATTAGACAATAAGTGAGCCGGATTAGAATGATGGAGTGTTTGTTTGGTGGATGATGATGTTGTTGTCATTAGGCTTGTGTTTATGTTTCTTTTGCACAATCGTAATGACCTTCGCACAGAGTGGAAAATTTATTTTGTTGGAGTATAATAAAACGTTGATGAGCACAATTAGATCACAAATTTTAATGATAAGCAACAAGCTGTAAAGTGCTTTATGATGTTGTGAGGTTTTCTTTTCTAGTTTCTATGACATGAGCTTCTGCTGGAGATTGTCTTTCACGATAATGGTTATACCTTAAGAAAGAAAATCGCTACAATATAATATACTGGGCTGTTTAGAAAGCACATAATCATGCAAGCATGCCTGAACAGAGTTAGTAGCTAGGTATAGCAACCCACCCAGGTAAAGCTGAGCTATTGCTATTCACTGAGGAATAGTGTTGAGTAGGACACAATTATAAAATGAGTTTGTAAGAGGTGCCTCTTTATTTCTTTTGAGCCAGTACAACGTCATACTACAAATGAGGCGAGGTGCTATTGTAATGCCGAAATGACAAAATCAAGCAAATTAGGAAAGAAGATCTTAAGAAGAATATTTGGTCCTATAAGGGTTAACCAAATCGGATGGCGCATTAGAACAAACGAAGAGCTTCAAGAAATGTATGACGAAATAAATATAGCTACATACATAAGATTGAATAGACTGCGATGGCTCCGACTCGTTGTAAGAGCTTCAGAAGATAGAATGCTAGCCAGAATTTTTAATGGTAGACCATAGAACTTACCAGGTTTTATTCCGCGGGGCTAAATCTAGAAACATCGAAGCGTTATCTGGAGTCCCGCAAGGTAGTCACCTCGGCCCTCTTCTTTTTATTCTTTCAATTGATGACGTTGTTGCCTTGTTAAAGAACTGTCAAATCCTTATTTACGCTGATGACATTAAACTCTACCGTTATGTAAGAAGTAGGTATTGAGGATTGCAAACTTTTACAAGTTGACCTGAACACATTCTATTCTTGGTGTTCCAACAACAACCTGGTACTCAATATTAGTAAGTGTGAGGTCATGACTTTTTGCAGGAAACGTGGTCCACTGACTTATGACATATCCTTAGTGAGGCCTTTACTCGAATACGCCTCCCAGGTATGGTCTCCTCAATACTCCTCCCAAGTTGGAAGAGTCAAATCGGTTCAAAGAAAATTCGTACGTTTCGTACTCAGTCATCTCCCTTGAGATGACCCACGCATCCTTCCGTCTTATGAAAACAGGCTTAAACTACTCAACTTAAGCTCCCTACATAAACGTCGTGAAGTTGCTGACGTCATATTTGTTCATCGACTACTAAATGACAAGGTAGACTCAGGTTTCTTACGAAGCCAAGTGGCATTCAGAGTGAGTAATTATAGCTTGAGGGGTGTACCTCTCCTGCATACTAACTCCTCTAATACCAATTATGGCAAATACGAACCTGTTAATCGCATGCTTATTAACGTTAATAGAAATATTAGGGTTTTTAGCATGCTTGCAAGTGAAGAGGCTCTCAAAAAGAGTCTTCTTAATGTGACGTGAGTTCTTGGTGCATCCACTCCCTCTTTGTTGTAGCACGCTTCCTTGTTAGAGTGTTTTAGTACTTATATTTATTTCTATATGTTTGCATGTCTCAGCCGAGCCCACGTGGTCGTGGTAAATGTTTCTCAGCCCAGCTGAGAAGTGCGCCTTCTGCATAAGAAGGGAAACTCTATCATAAGGACGGAGAAGAGTAGGACCGACCAAGAAATAGGTGGATGAATGACGTGCTAGAAGGTATACGGAAACTTCGTATAAAAAATTTGAGATATTTAGTTAGCACAAGACTTAGAGGCAACTGGAAGAGGAGACTTCGAGAGGACCGAGTCCTGTACGGACTTTAGCGCCATTTAAGAAGAAGAAGAAGCAAATTAAGAAAAATAAAACAAATACCAATGTAGAGATGTAGAGAAAACAAATACCAAGCTAGGTCACCACACTGTATATTTATATTTTACAATCTCACCTCGTTTGCAGCAAAAGAAATAAGAAATGTCTCTACAGTTCGTATTTACAATCTTACTACGGCTCAGTTCGAATTTGATATATTACTTCCGCAAAAGAAGTAAGAATTAAGGTGCTGATAGACAAAGAGAATATTCTCAAAGTAAATTTTGTTATTCTCATGAGAATATTCTCATGGCTGTTTACACGAGGCATAGTATTTGTTCCCGAGACAGCAAATATTGTTCTCATGAAAGCCGCTCTCATGAGAATAGTTTCATGAGTTTTCATATGTGTGTACACGATGAGAAGAAAAGATTTGGCTGATAGAATCCGAGCCAAAAGAGATGAGGCTCTGAAAAGTCGCGTTTTCCATGTGCAGAATGACAACAGATTTCGAAGGGGAAATTTGAAAATACATAAGCACATGTCTTATCCCGACGTGCGCAATATTTATTATGTGTAATTTTCATTTCCCCACATGCGTGAAGAGACCTCAACTGATTTGATTCGGACTTTAATAATTTTTCATCCTCAAGGATCCTATGCTCCGCCTTCGTCTGGTCCCAAGCCCAGAGTGTGAAAGGAGGAGGGTTGTCGACCTGCCGAGTCGATCGTAAAAACTAGGCAAGAAACCGCATGGATACACGAACTAACCATTCACGAAATAATGCTACTGCATCCGGGGCAGCCGATGCGCCAGCGCTGGGGACCAGGGATGCTGGTGAGAAGTGCTGGCGCTGCGTGGAATGTACGAACAGGACATCACGTTGGTCAAAAGGAAATCATAGCAATGGAATTGTTGAAATGCAAAATATCAATTGCTGCGCTATCGGAACTACGGCTTACCGGATCCGGGATATTGACAATCGTCCCGCCAACAATCGACGAAACGATGATGCTTTACTATTCCGGTGGTGAGAAAAGAGAGGCCGGCGTCGTCGGCTTTATGGTCGACCGACGGGCTGCCAGCAGCGTTATCGCATTCCAACCGATATCCGAGCGTTTGGCGGTTATAACCATCAGTGGAACGATCAAGCCCCATATCATATCCGTTTATGCGCCAACCGAGACCAGCACGGACACGAACAAGGACGAATTTTACGATCAGCTTCAACAGACGCTGGATATGATACCTCAAACCGAATTAATAATTCTCGCGGGGGATTTCAATGCACATTCAGGAGTAGATCGAACCGGCTGGGAAGAAACCATGGGCAAATTCGGACACGGAGTAATTAATGACAACGGCTTACGCCTGCTTTCATTCGCATCGTCAAACAACTTGATCGTTGGCAACAGCATTTTCCGCCATCCACTCAAACACCAACTCACCTGGCGAAATCCATCCGGCAAAGACTCGGCGATGTTAGACTACGTTTTGATCAACACAAGATTCCGATCGACGCTTAAAGACGTACGTGCAATGCGTGGACCCGATTGCGGATCGGACCATTATCTTGTTCGAGCGAAATTGCAGATGCGATTGCAAAAAGCGAAGAAAACGGAGCCACCACCAGCCAAGAAAAATTGGGCGTGCCTACGGGACCCGGCCATCGGGCGAGAGTTTCAAATGGCATTATCCAACAAATTCGCGGCGCTCGCAATACCGGACGATATCGATGTAGAAGAAAGGCAATTGTCGGAGTCTATTGTGGAGTGTGCAATGGAGTTGTGTCCAACTATCCGTAAACGGACGCAGCCATGGATCTCGGACAGCTGTCTGGACCTCGTCGATCAGCGGAAGCGCATGGAACACGTCGACTATGAGGAATACCGAAAATTGAACAAAGAAGTTCGGCAGAAAATGAAATTGGAACGAGAAGCGTACTGGAATAACGTTGCGGCCAACATGGAAAAAGCGGCGTCGAGGCACGAGTACCGGACGCTGTACCAGACAATCCGCCGGTTAGGCGGCAAAACAACATCAACAAACGACAACATCAAAAAATCGGATGGAACTTTTGTGACTTCTGCCCACGAACGCCTGGAGCGGTGGAGAGCATTCTTCCACCAGCTGTATAACCACGATCCGCCGCAAGGTCCAGCACCCGAACCACCGATTATCGAACAGCCGATGAATCAGTCTCTCGATACCGAACCGACAATTATCGAGGTGAAGACAGCAATAAAATCGCTGAAAAATGGAAAAGCGCCGGGAATAGACCAAGTAACCGCCGAGATGACCAAAGCTGGAGGTGATGTCTTATCACAACGACTTCATGTCCTCATAACACACATATGGCATTCGGGTCGTGTCCCTTCGGTATGGAAGAAAGCGATCGTTGTCCCAATTTTGAAGAAAGGCGACAGTCGGGAATGCAAGAATTATCGCGGTATTAGCCTTCTTTCGATCGTCGGTAAAGTATTTACGAAAATAATACAATCGAGGCTACAGAAACATCGAGAGCAAACGAGCCGGGAGGAACAAGCGGGATTTAGACCACATCGAGGATGCATTGATCAAATATTCGCCCTCCGTCAGTTAATGGAAGAAAGAATTCGTTGCGGCAACCCAACCCAACTGATACAGAGCTAAAAAGGAAATACAATGAATATAAAAACAAATTAAAAACAACGATTCAGTTAGCAAAAACAAACTTTTACGGCAATATCATTACTAAAATAAAAACAAACGGCAGAAAACTATGGCAATTCATTAACTCAAAAATAAAGAGTGGCACGCAAAAAAAAGATAGCATAAATGAAATTTTTTCGAATAGTAAAAACACGGTCATTTTTAATAAACAAGAAATTGCTAATGAATTTAATGACTTTTTTATAAACATCGGGCCGACTATGGCTAGTAAATTCGTACATGATATACCCGAACAAACCGAGCGTACTAAAATTCAAAACTCGATCTATTTAGCACCGACGAACGAATTGGAAATTTTGGATCTTATTACAAAACTTAAAGATAAGGCATCAGGAGTTGATAACATTTCTACAAAAATTATTAAAGTCATATCAAAATCTATAGCTAAACCATTAGCTTTCATCTTAAATCTATGTATTGAAACGTCAACCTTCCCTGATTATTTAAAAAAAGCAGAAATAATTCCTATTTACAAATCGGGTGATGCTAGTAAAACGACTAATTATAGACCAATTTCCTTGATTTCGAATTTTGAAAAAATTTTTGAAAAGGTTTTGAAAGCGCGAATAACAAATTTCATTGAAAGGAATAACATAATAAGTCCCAAGCAGTTTGGTTTTCAATCAGGAAAGAGTACGGATGACGCGTTGATAAATGTAATTGATGAGATCCACGATGCGATAAGTACAACTACACCATGTATAACCGTATTCCTCGATCTCGCGAAGGCCTTCGATACCGTCGATCACTCGATCCTCTTAGCCAAATTGCATGATTTAGGATTTAGAGGTCACGCGTTCAAACTTTTGAGTAGCTACCTTAACGACAGGAAACAAGTTGTAAAAATAGATGATTCTTGTAGCACGGAGTTAACTGTAAAATGTGGAGTACCGCAGGGCACTGTCCTCGGACCGATCTTGTTTTTATTGTATATAAATGATATACTTAAGATGAATTTGAGTAGCAACATTGTGTCATTTGCGGACGACACCGTCTTAATTGTGAAAGAAAAAACTTGGGAACAAACTTTTGAAACTTGTAATGTAGAAATTAACAAATTATACCGCGAACTCTATAAAAACCATCTTTCTCTAAACGCAGAAAAAACCGTTTACATGACTTTTGGTAGCTACAAGAATAGTCTTCCTGCAGATGCTCCTGTAATGATACATGAAATTGATTGTATTGGTTATGATTGCGATTGCGTGAATATTGGAAGAGTATGTGAAACCAAATACCTCGGACTTGTCGTAGACCAAAATTTAAATTGGAAGAAACATGTAGAAAAGATAGTCAATAAATGTAGATATCTCATCTACTTATTTTATAAGTTGAAAACATATTTGCAGAAGGAACAACTTCTAATGATATATTATGCACTTTTCTGGTCAGTTGTAACCTACGGAATTACTGTTTGGGGAGGCACTCATGGAAAAACCATCAACCCGTTACTTAGCGTACAAAAAAGGATAATAAAGTTGTTATTCAATAAACCCCTTCATTATGAATCAGAAAAACTATTTTTGGAAAACAATATTATTAGCATAAAAAAGTATTTCGTTGAAAAGTCCATTTATACAAATTTTAACCTGAACCAAAGAATTTATTCTGAACTAAAACTTAAATCGCATAGAACAGTAATAATACCGATGAAAAAAATTAACAAAGAAATTGATCGGAGAAACTATCGATATATTAGCTGTAAAGCTTTTAACGCCCTGCCCATACCATATAAGGAAAGCTCGCTACTCACTTTAAAGAATACCAGAACAATAAGAAAATGGTTGATAGCTCTCTCATCAACGGAGCTTAAAAGCCTCCTCCAACCAATAATATAATTTTCCATTATATATTTTTAATTATACTTTACATTATTATTATATGTTTACTTGAGCGGAATCAAATTGTGTAAAATTTCCTTTTATTAGTTTTAAATATATGTACTTATAGATAGAATAAGCAGGTTCGCGCACAGGCTTCGGCCTTCAGCGAAATATTGTTCTTGTATATACTGTGTAAATATTGTAAACTAAGGCTTAGCTCCATTACTGTATGCATAGAAAAGTAATTTGCTATTTATTCTCATGCCTTCAGTAAGGTGAGCATCGAAAAATTATGTACCAAAAATTCTTGATAAGCTGTAACAATATTGTATATATACGCCTGTATAATAAATAAATAAATAAATAAATAAAAGAATTGTCGTCGTTTTCATCGATTTCAAATCCGCTTTCGATTGCATCGATTGGAACAGCTTGTGGAGAGTCTTGGTAACCGAACACGTGCCATTGAGAATCATCCAACTTCTCCAAGCGTCGTACGATGGCTCAACCAGCAGCGTTCGTATTCGAAACGACTTATCCGAGGAGTTCCCGATTCAGACGGGTGTCCGACAGGGAGACGTAGCTTCGCCACTTCTCTTCAACGTTGTGATCGACGCGATTATGCGTGAAGCATTCGATGGACGACTCGGAGTTCAATACGACGACAACAACTTCGTAACAGACTTAATGTTCGCCGACGATAGCGCTGTTTTCGCCGACACGGATGCCGAAGCAACGGACATCTTATACGATATTTCCCGCATCGCCCAATCATACGGGTTAAAAATCAATGCGGAAAAGACCAAAGTGCTCACAACGGATGGATCAAGAGCCAGTGTTCACCTCGATGGAACCCAAATCGAACAGGTTCCAAGGTTCAAATATTTGGGATCATTGGTTGAGGAAACGAAAGTAGCATCGACGGCCGACGTTCACAGCCGTATCGGCCAGGCAACAGCAACATTTGCCTCGCTCAAGTGGTGCATATGGAAACGAGCAAATATCTCCATCAAAACAAAACTACGTCTTTACCGAACGTTGATTCTTCCGATTCTTCTTTATGGATCTGAAACGTGGACACTGCTCAAACCGGACGTTAAGAAGCTCGAGGTCTTCCAAATGCGATGTTTGAGGCAGATCCTCCGTGTCTCACTCCGTGATCGCCTTCGAAACGAGGTTGTCAGACAAAGATGCGATCAGCAAACACTGATCGAAGAAGAAATGCAAAAACGTCGACTACGGTGGTTTGGACATGTTTGCCGAATGGATGATAACCGCTTGCCACGTAAACTTCTCTGGCGAGACCGTCCTGCAGACTGGAGAATACAGCGATCGGCACCGAAGAAAACCTGGTTGAAGAATATCGAGGGTGACTTAAAGAATCAACGATTATCAGTTACCGAGGCTCGAGACACCGCCAAAAACCGAGAAGAATGGAAGCGAATCGTGAATAGAGTTCGGGACCCAGCGGCACCGACAGCAGCGTATCCGTTGCGGGGACGTCCCGCTCGGACCGCCAGCTAACGGATCAAAGAAGAAGAAGAAGATGCTGAAAGTAAGCTAGCCCTTACATCACTAGAGAAGTATCCTATGCATCAGTTGCTTATACTCAATGAGTAAACGGCCTAGTTCTCAGCCCCCTATTGGTGTGAAGTGGTTTCCGATACCCCAAGGACGTAGGTTTTATTTCTTAAAATTGTCTTATATCTAGTAGGTGCGTTTTCATAGAAAATTGCCGAGGTCCATCTTAATTTTGGAGATATGTAACAAGTAATTTTACTTTAGGGCTGGCAGGGGTTGGGTTACGATTCAAAGAAAGGGTTGATTTTGGTCTAAAAAAATAGTTTATAGAAGGACTATTTCTATTCCAAAATTGGCAGAGTGTTTTCATAAGAAAGTGTGAAATGCTCAATTTCAGTAATAAGGGCTGTCCTGGGGGTAGTTTCCGATCAAGTTAAAGGATTGATTTTATTTTTATGGAGTTCGCCATACCCAAATTAGTAATCTATAAAAATATAATTGGAGTGTCTGTCTGTGATTTCAAAATAATTGTGTTTTTTTAATTTTATATGGTTATTTACATGATTTTAAAACGAAATCACGCATTTTTAAAATTTTTGTCTGTCTGTATGTCTGTATGTCTGTGCGTCTGTATGTCTGTATGTCTGTCTGTCTGTTTGTTCGAGCTAATCTCGGAAACGGCTAATCCGATTGGGATGGGACTTTAACTGGAAGATTCAGTAT
Organism: Thereva unica; assembly: GCA_949987705.1. NCBI lineage: Eukaryota > Metazoa > Arthropoda > Insecta > Diptera > Therevidae > Thereva > Thereva unica. The sequence goes on along the minus strand of OX465285.1, from coordinate 22,605,630 downwards.
TTTGGCGACCATGTTTTAGGCTATTTATATGCACTATATATTAGCTCTACCTATATGTATGTATTGATGTATGTATGTAGACAAATCTTGAAAATTGTTTTTGACCCACTTCCATATAACGGCTTCAAATTTTGCACACATGTACAGTTCAAGTGAAAATGCAATCTGACCATTTTATAAAAAAATCAAGATGGCCGTTTCAAGATGACGGCCGAATTTCGCAATTGTGCTCGCTGACTGCCGACATGGGTATCAAATGAAAGGGAATGATAAGTATAATATAATTACCTATTTGGTGTCATTCCAAATTCAAAATGGGCCGGAACAAAATGGCGGCCAAAACAGATGGCGGATTACTTTTTTATTTACATCACGATCGGTATGGGTATCAAATGAAAGGATATGACAAGTAGAATACAGGAATACCTCGCATAGTACTGCTTCGATCAGTACGGTTTCTCTATAGTACGGATTTGAAATTTTCAAAAAAAAAATTGTTCTTGGAAAAAATTGTTCAAAAAAAAATAATAAAATTAAATTTTCAAAATAATTTTTTTTTTTAAATAAAATTTTTGGTATTTTCACTTTATTATGAAAACATACAATTTTCGGTATTTTCCCTTTATAATGAAAACGTTAAATTTTCGGTACATACATATATGTATTTTTCCTTTATTATGAAAACATACGGCACGCGCTCGCCAATGTATAGGCGGCGACAAATCCAAGTTGGCGCTGTGTTGGCGAGTGTGGCGCACGAAGCGGTGAGATTACCTGGCATACGACAAGGGCCCGACGTTGTCATACGACAAGGGCCCGAAGTTGGCATACGACAAGGGCCCGACGTTGGCATACGACAAGGGCCCGACGTTGGCATACGACGTTGGCATACGACAAGGGCCCGACGTTGGCATACGACAAGGGTCCAAGGCCCAACGTTGTTATGATGTTGGCATTTATTATCAGGGTAACGCTGGTATACAATACAGGATCAATGTTGGCATGCAATAAAGAACCAACGTTGGCATACGATAAGGGTTCAACGTTGGCATACGATAAGGGTTCGACGTTGGCATACGATAACGGTTTAACGTTGGCATACGTCATACGATAACGGTTCAACGTTGCCAAAAGATGTTGGCGTTGCGTCACATCCCACAGTTGGCGCGACGTTGTCGCCCAACGTTGTTATGATGTTGGCATTTATTCGCCCATGTTCTGCATTTCGATCGAAATGTATTTGAAATCCACATTCAATTTCACTCGATTTAAAACTTGGGGTTCTATATTTCGATCGTTTTCAATTTTTTCGAATTCACTTTCGAAATGTCAAACACAGCTGCTTTTAACTGAAAAAGTGGAAGTATAGTAAAGTGTGCTTTAAATATATATTTTTGTGCTTAAAATGGATGCAATAATTTTTGGAATTAATGAAAAACGAGAGGCAAATAGAATAGAAAAAATTAAAAGAAGAGATTTGCGAGAAAAAGCAAATATTTTGGATATCCCAGAACATTTGTAAGTGCATTATTTTTTCAACTGTCGAACTTTTGTTGACATTTTTGTGCAGTTTTAAACAAAGTTTTAGATTAAATAAGGTAGCCTTTCTCTATATATTGAGAGGAATCGAATCATCTGTAAGTCTGTCTTCGATTCCTTTAACACAGAAACTAGCAGCAACTCATACATACGATAAGCATACGATAAGGGTTCGACGTTGGCATACGATAACGGTTCAACGTTGCCAAAAGATGTTGGCGTTGCGTCACATCCCACAGTTGGCGCGACGTTGTCATACGACAAGGGCCCGACGTTGGCATACGACAAGGGCCCGACGTTGTCATACGACAAGGGCCCGACGTTGGCATACGACAAGGGCCCGACGTTGGCATACGACATGGGCCAGACGTTGGCATACGACAAGGGCCCGACGTTGGCATACGACAAGGGCCCGACGTTGGCATACGACAAGGGCCCGACGTTGGCATACGACATGGGCCCGACGTTGGCATACGACAAGGGCCCGACGTTGGCATACGACAAGGGCCCGACGTTGTCATACGACAAGGGCCCGACGTTGGCATACGACAAGGGCCCGACGTTGGCATACGACAAGGGCCCGACGTTGGCATACGACAAGGGCCCGACGTTGGCATACGACAAGGGCCCGACGTTGGCATACGACAAGGGCCCGACGTTGGCATACGACAAGGGCCCGACGTTGGCATACGACAAGGGCCCGACGTTGGCATACGACAAGGGCCCGACGTTGGCATACGAAAAGGGCCCGACGTTGTCATACGACAAGGGCCCGACGTTGGCATACGACAAGGGCCCGACGTTGGCATACGACAAGGGCCCGACGTTGGCATACGACAAGGGCCCGACGTTGGCATACGACATGGGCCCGACGTTGGCATACGACAAGGGCCCGACGTTGGCATACGACAAGGGCCCGACGTTGTCATACGACAAGGGCCCGACGTTGGCATACGACAAGGGCCCGACGTTGGCTTACGACAAGGGCCCGACGTTGGCATACGACAAGGGCCCGACGTTGGCATACGACAAGGGCCCGACGTTGGCATACGACATGGGCCCGACGTTGGCATACGAAAAGGGCCCGACGTTGGCATACGACAAGGGCCCGACGTTGTCATACGACAAGGGCCCGACGTTGGCATACGACAAGGGCCCGACGTTGGCATACGACAAGGGCCCGACGTTGGCATACGACAAGGGCCCGACGTTGTCATACGACAAGGGCCCGACGTTGGCATACGACAAGGGCCCGACGTTGGCATACGACAAGGGTCCGACGTTGGCATACGACAAGGGCCCGACGTTGGCATACGACAAGGGCCCGACGTTGTCATACGACAAGGGCCCGACGTTGGCATACGACAAGGGCCCGACGTTGGCATACGACAAGGGCCCGACGTTGGCATACGACAAGGGCCCGACGTTGGCATACGACGTTGGCATACGACAAGGGCTCGACGTTGGCATACGACAAGGGCCCGACGTTGGCATACGACAAGGGCCCGACGTTGTCATACGACAAGGGCCCGACGTTGGCATACGACAAGGGCCCGACGTTGTCATACGACAAGGGCCCGTCGTTGGCATACGACATGGGCCAGACGTTGGCATACGACAAGGGCCCGACGTTGGCATACGACAAGGGCCCGACGTTGGCATACGACAAGGGCCCGACGTTGGCATACGACATGGGCCCGACGTTGGCATACGACAAGGGCCCGACGTTGGCATACGACAAGGGCCCGACGTTGTCATACGACAAGGGCCCGACGTTGGCATTCGACAAGGGCCCGACGTTGGCATACGACAAGGGCCCGACGTTGGCATACGACAAGGGCCCGACGTTGGCATACGACAAGGGCCCGACGTTGTCATACGACAAGGGCCCGACGTTGGCATACGACAAGGGCCCGACGTTGGCATACGACAAGGGCCCGACGTTGGCATACGACAAGAGCCCGACGTTGGCATACGACAAGGGCCCGACGTTGGCATACGACAAGGGCCCGACGTTGGCATACGACAAGGGCCCGACGTTGTCATACGACAAAGGCCCGACGTTGGCATACGACAAGGGCCCGACGTTGGCATACGACAAGGGCCCGACGTTGGCATACGACAAGGGCCCGACGTTGGCATACGACAAGGGCCCGACGTTGGCATACGACAAGGGCCCGACGTTGTCATACGACAAGGGCCCGACGTTGGCATTCGACAAGGGCCCGACGTTGGCATACGACAAGGGCCCGACGTTGGCATACGACAAGGGCCCGACGTTGGCATACGACAAGGGCCCGACGTTGGCATACGACAAGGGCCCGACGTTGTCATACGACAAGGGCCCGACGTTGGCATACGACAAGGGCCCGACGTTGTCATACGACAAGGGCCCGACGTTGGCATACGACAAGGGCCCGACGTTGTCATACGACAAGGGCCCGACGTTGGCATACGACAAGGGCCCGACGTTGGCATACGACATGGGCCAGACGTTGGCATACGACAAGGGCCCGACGTTGGCATACGACAAGGGCCCGACGTTGGCATACGACAAGGGCCCGACGTTGGCATACGACATGGGCCCGACGTTGGCATACGACAAGGGCCCGACGTTGGCATACGACAAGGGCCCGACGTTGGCATACAACAAGGGCCCGACGTTGGCATACGACAAGGGCCCGACGTTGGCATACGACAAGGGCCCGACGTTGGCATACGACAAGGGCCCGACGTTGGCATACGACAAGGGCCCGACGTTGTCATACGACAAGGGCCCGACGTTGGCATACGACAAGGGCCCGACGTTGGCATACGACAAGGGCCCGACGTTGGCATACGACAAGGGCCCGACGTTGGCATACGACAAGGGCCCGACGTTGGCATATGACAAGGGTCCGACGTTGGCATACGACAAGGGTCCAAGGCCCAACGTTGTTATGATGTTGGCATTTATTATCAGGGTAACGCTGGTATACAATACAGGATCAATGTTGGCATGCAATAAAGAACCAACGTTGGCATACGATAAGGGTTCAACGTTGGCATACGATAAGGGTTCGACGTTGGCATACGATAACGGTTTAACGTTGGCATACGATAACGGTTCAACGTTGCCAAAAGATGTTGGCGTTGCGTCACATCCCACAGTTGGCGCGACGTTGTCGCCCAACGTTGTTATGATGTTGGCATTTATTCGCCCATGTTCTGCATTTCGATCGAAATGTATTTGAAATCCACATTCAATTTCACTCGATTTAAAACTTGGGGTTCTATATTTCGATCGTTTTCAATTTTTTCGAATTCACTTTCGAAATGTCAAACACAGCTGCTTTTAACTGAAAAAGTGGAAGTATAGTAAAGTGTGCTTTAAATATATATTTTTGTGCTTAAAATGGATGCAATAATTTTTGGAATTAATGAACAACGAGAGGCAAATAGAATAGAAAAAATTAAAAGAAGAGATTTGCGAGAAAAAGCAAATATTTTGGATATCCCAGAACATTTGTAAGTGCATTATTTTTTCAACTGTTGAACTTTTGTTGACATTTTTGTGCAGTTTTAAACAAAGTTTTAGATTAAATAAGATAGCCTTTCTCTATATATTGAGAGGAATCGAATCATCTGTAAGTCTGTCTTCGATTCCTTTAACACAGAAACTAACAGCAACTCATACATACGATAAGCATACGATAAGGGTTCGACGTTGGCATACGATAACGGTTCAACGTTGCCAAAAGATGTTGGCGTTGCGTCACATCCCACAGTTGGCGCGACGTTGTCATACGACAAGGGCCCGACGTTGGCATACGACAAGGGCCCGACGTTGGCATACGACAAGGGCCCGACGTTGGCATACGACAAGGGCCCGACGTTGGCATACGACATGGGCCAGACGTTGTCATACGACAAGGGCCCGACGTTGGCATACGACAAGGGCCCGACGTTGGCATACGACGTTGGCATACGACAAGGGCCCGACGTTGGCATACGACAAGGGCCCGACGTTGGCATACGACAAGGGTCCAAGGCCCAACGTTGTTATGATGTTGGCATTTATTATCAGGGTAACGCTGGTATACAATACAGGATCAATGTTGGCATGCAATAAAGAACCAACGTTGGCATACGATAAGGGTTCAACGTTGGCATACGATAAGGGTTCGACGTTGGCATACGATAACGGTTTAACGTTGGCATACGTCATACGATAACGGTTCAACGTTGCCAAAAGATGTTGGCGTTGCGTCACATCCCACAGTTGGCGCGACGTTGTCGCCCAACGTTGTTATGATGTTGGCATTTATTCGCCCATGTTCTGCATTTCGATCGAAATGTATTTGAAATCCACATTCAATTTCACTCGATTTAAAACTTGGGGTTCTATATTTCGATCGTTTTCAATTTTTTCGAATTCACTTTCGTAATGTCAAACACAGCTGCTTTTAACTGAAAAAGTGGAAGTATAGTAAAGTGGCATACGATAACGGTTCAACGTTGCCAAAAGATGTTGGCGTTGCGTCACATCCCACAGTTGGCGCGACGTTGTCATACGACAAGGGCCCGACGTTGGCATACGACAAGGGCCCGACGTTGGCATACGACAAGGGCCCGACGTTGGCATACGACAAGGGCCCGACGTTGGCATACGACATGGGCCAGACGTTGTCATACGACAAGGGCCCGACGTTGGCATACGACAAGGGCCCGACGTTGGCATACGACAAGGGCCCGACGTTGGCATACGACAAGGGCCCGACGTTGGCATACGACAAGGGCCCGACGTTGGCATACGACAAGGGCCCGACGTTGGCATACGACAAGGGCCCGACGTTGGCATACGACAAGGGCCCGACGTTGGCATACGACAAGGGCCCGACGTTGGCATACGACAAGGGCCCGACGTTGGCATACGACAAGGGCCCGACGTTGGCATACGACAAGGGCCCGACGTTGGCATACTACAAGGGCCCGGCGTTGGCATACGACAAGGGCCCGGCGTTGGCATACGACAAGGGACCGACGTTGGTATATATATATATATATATATATATATATATATATATATATATATATATATATATATATATATACACATATATATATACATACTATTAGCTGGATGGCGTAATTCCAAATTCAAAATGGCAGCCAACACAAAATGGCATTTTTTTACAACGCTCTCGGTATGGCTACCAATATGATGAGTAGAGTACAGTAAGTTGGGTGACCTCATTTTAAATATTGGTCACCACAAAATAACCGAAGACATATAATAAATTAAAAGGTAGAAAACTAAAAATTTAGTTTAAAAAACTTAAAAATATGCTTTTGTTTAAAAATGCACTAAAAAGTAAAAACTTATGTTGAATGAAACCTTTTTTGCTAAAGCCAGTATATATGGGGCGCTAGCGAAAAGTTGCAGTAATAATAAAATAAGAATATAGGTAAAGTCCCACGCTTTTTAACATTTCGAAAGGTAGGTTATTTGGCAAATATGAGATCAGGACAGTAGCAGAGATTTCGGCAACTTTACTCACATCAGGAAGAACAGCTCATTCTATGCTTAAGATACCGATCGAAGAAGATCATTTATGGAAAATCCTGCGTGGAAAAAATCTAAAGTTTTACAAAACTGCATGATGGCTGTCTGGGAATGCGATGAGTAGGTATACTATGGCAAATAAAGTATCTATTAACAGAACACCGCGAGATTTAAGATGTAAAAACCGATTATTTTGGGGAGTAACTGTTTTATTGACATAGATTCCGGGCAAATGTTGCCGGGTGTCCGGACAAATATATGGGCCGATGATATTGATGCATATGGGTCATTCTTTTACAAACCGAACAGATTTTGATAAAAAATCATTGGCATCTCTTCGATTTGGCTGAAACTTTTTATACGGATTCTATATCGAAAAATAAAAGATACGTGTCCGAGGATTTTATTTTTTTCCTCATTGTTTCGATAATACAAGTGATCGAAAATTTGCGAAAGGCGAGTTTTTTGGCTTGGAGGCTTAATTTCAAAAATTTGTAATTCCGAATCTGCAAGAGCTACGAAATTTTCACCAATTGCACTTTTGTAGCTGAAAAACTGAACTTCAAGAAAAAAAATTGTTTCATGGAAATTTTCAACAAATTCATATTGTTATTAACAATTTAATTGTTTAAATCGTTTTTTAACAATGGCCCCCAGAACAAATCAAGTTTTTGATATTTCCATCGAATTCCCCGTCAAATTTTACGTCAAAAACATGTTTTCAAAATATGGTACCTTTTCGGTTATTATTGTTAAAATAATAAGTTATGTAGCGCGTGACGGCAAAAAAACCGTTTTTTGCTGATAAAACGAAATCTGTGGCTCGTATCGAAAAAAGTTAAATGTAAAAGTTGTAGATAATTGAAAGATCTACTACTTTTGTTCAAACTGTTTTTTGACTTAACCTCAATATTTTGAATTAAACTGCAAAACACGTTGAAAATCGTCTTTTTAATATTTTTTTATTGCAAATGTGCATAAATAAAAAAATTATGGGTAGTTTGTTCACAAACCGAATCTTCTACGTGTTAGAAAACTAATCTTGATTGTAAAAAATTATTATCTAGCATTTTTCAATTTTTGACATTCTTGAAATTTCGCGGGGAATTCTGCCTAAAATGATCCAAGGTGTTCCACACACCATACGCGTTCTTAGCTGACCGCTGCTACGCGCCAGCGCCAGAGTCTAAAGAAACAATCTGATTAGTTCTTTAGAACTGGCGGAGCTCTTTCATTGGTCGATGTAGCGCTACCGCGTAGCGCCTAGCAGTCGCCAGCTAATATAGAATACAACCCGTGTTGGAGCAGCTGTGCGCGTCTTTTAGTCCGTTACGTGTTTAAAGCATTTCGTGTGTTATTGTAATAATGTCACGGAAAGAGGCGCAATCTTTGCGAGGTACTAATATTCGGTCTGATCGATGTTTCAATCCTTTCAATTTGACACATCCTGCTACAAATGCTTTTGAACTGAGAAAAATGAATGAAAACCAACTTTTTAATTTTTCTTTATTTGCTAATATATTGTTTCATCATTTGTTATTATTTATCTAAGTTGGTGATAATATTTTTCACAATCAAGATTAGTTTTCTAAAGCCCGGTACCCACTTGTTGCAAACCAGCGTATACTATCTTTGTACCGTTTCAATTATTGATTGATACGAAAAAAAAACAGGAACTGAAATTTTTCAAGTGTCATCACTGCGTTCCGAATCATCCAGCTTGTACTATGATTGATGCGCGAGCGCGATACGATTATCTGGTCAGTATCGGATTTCAAGGAACATTATTATGGAAGATCACTAAACAATGGAGGAGGATGCAATGGCAACTAAGCAACGGATGTGCGCATGGCCGTCCACACTACCTCCTTAAGCGTATAGTATCATTATTTTGATGTGACGGAGAAAACCTGCTAAATGAGAGATCGGGTTCGTATTGTATCTTTTCGCACATTTTGAAACGGAGCATTGCAATTATTTTAGAAAAAATTTTAAAGAACGGGGATACGAGACGCCGGTTTTCAACAAGTGGGTACCGGGCTTAACACGTAGAAGATTCGGTTTGGGACCAAACTACCCATAATTTTTTTATTTATGCACATTTGCAATAAAAAAAATATTAAAAAGACGATTTTCAACGTGTTTTGCATTTTAATTCGAAATATTGAGGTTAAGTCAAAAAACAGTTTGAACAAAAGTTGTAGATCTTTCAATTATCTACAACTTTTACATTTAACTTTTTTCGATACGAGCCACAGATTTCGTTTTATCAGCAAAAAACTTTTTTTTTGCCGTCACGCGCTACATAACTTATTATTTTAACAATAATAATCGAAAAGGTACCATATTTTGAAAACATGTTTTTGACGTAAAATTTGACGGGAAATTCGATGGAAATTTCAAAAACTTGATTTGTTCTGGGGGCCATTGTTAAAAAACGATTTAAACAATTAAATTGTTAATAACAATATGAATTTGTTGAAAATTTCCATGAAACAATTTTTTTTCTTGAAGTTCAGTTTTTCAGCTACAAAAGTGCAATTGGTGAAAATTTCGTAGCTCTTGCAGATTCGGAATTACAAATTTTTGAAATTAAGCCTCCAAGCCAAAAAACTCGCCTTTCGCAAATTTTCGATCACTTGTATTATCGAAACAATGAGGAAAAAAATAAAATCCTCGGACACGTATCTTTTATTTTTCGATATAGAATCCGTAAAAAAAGTTTCAGCCAAATCGAAGAGGTGTCGATCAGACAGGTGTTCGATTTGTAAAAGAATGACCCATATCTGAAATGATCACTCATTTAGGGACATATTGGAAAACGTCATTTAAAGCAAAAGATGGGAACGCAATAGGAAAACTCAGAATTCAGTACTATTCGTCTCAACATAGCATAAACAATAGAAAATGTTCTGAGATTAATGAGAATGATGAAAAAATAAAATCTACGCGCTCAAGATATATTCTGAATAAAATTGGCTAGGCATCTGTTGTGCACGTAGTATAAAAGTTGTCCGATGATTAACCTCGAATTTTAAAAAAAGTTGTAGGTAACATATTTTTATAGTCAACTCTAAAGTTTTTTATATATCCAAAATCATGTCTTCTTCTTCTTCTTCTTTGATCCGTTAGCTGGCGGTCCGAGCGGGACGGCCCCGCAACGGATACGCTGCTGTCGGTGCCGCTTTGAAAAATGCGGTTTCTTGCCTAGTTTTTACGATCAATTCGGCAGGTCGACAACCCTCCTCCTTTCACACCCTGGACTTGGGACCAGGCGACGGCGGAGTTAAAATCATGTCTTGGGACTCCGGACTATGCACACATAATTTTTTTTATTAGAAGGCGTTGCGACGCACGCGGGTTTTTGCTAGTGGTAAATAAAATACTAAAATTAAACACAACCTGCAAATGCAATTTCATAAAACAATAATAAAAGAACGCATGAGAACAATCGTTCTTTCCAACATGTTAAAAAGAATGTATTCTCACGTATTCTGATTGAAATATTCCTACGACACCATTTACACGTATGAGAGAGCAGTTCTCGTGAGAAAGGTTCAGACTACTTCCATGAGAACGAGAACGTATTCTTATGAGTGTTTACATGGCTGCGAGAAAAGTAAAGTAAATAAGAATATTCTCAGCCTCTAGAAGCACCTCAGAATAAAGCCCCCCCCCCCTTGCCGCGGAGTTAAGCCCCCATAAATGAATATTTTACACGCCGTCACTCCGAATTTTTATCAGCTGATCACTTGAATTTTTCGTTGGGTCAGTTAATGTAAACAAGGAAACAAAATTGTTATTATTTGGAGTATTTAGCGCAGTGATTTACATATTTAAGTGTAGTAGTAGATTATTTTTGTACCGCGACATTTCAAAAACTTGAGGCCTCAGTACAATTTGCCATCGTGTAAGGGACTAATGTATTGGCTCGTGTAAGTACGACTCAACTCTACTGAGAAATAAGGAAAATTCCCGCTTTCAACCTTCCTAGATTGGATGGACACATTCTATCCTTCAAATGTGAAATTTCTGGGTCTAATCTTAGACCCAAAACTCAAGTTGAAGTCAAACATCGTGGAAAGCATAAAGAAAGCCTGCATAGCTTTCTACGCCTGTAAAAACATCTTCGACAAAAGAAGGGGTCTGAAGCCAAAAATGATCCTTTGCATGTATTCATCCGTTGCACGTCTAATACTAATGTAGTTTTCGCTAGTTGGGTTCCAATACGCGTTGCAGGACCTATAATAGCATAAATTGTGAAGGGTCTAGAGGACGGCAACAATGGGAGTAACCGAAGCTGGAAATGTGCCCCAGGAACGACCTTGCGTTCTCTCGCGCCTACTCCCTCCAGATCGTCACATCAAACCCCTAGGCTCTTGCAGTGTCGTTAAATTGGGAAATCTGGTCCCAGAGGCCTAAAATCCTGCGAACATAGCGACATCTTGGATTTGCTACCCGAGAGTGTAGTCCCACAAACAACCTTCCCCTAGTTTTGCCTTCAGGAAGGACTTCTCCGTCGAAATACCCTTAAGAAGAAAGTTGAGAAACGGATATGTCCTGAAAAAGTTTGATCTACAGATATTCACCGACTGCACTAACACATTAGAGCGCATCGGAGCGAGTGCCTACCTAAAGACCATTAACAATTCATTGTATTGGCACCTTCCAGTGCACGCTAGTATCATCCAAGTGAAGATGCTGGCAATGCTGAAGGCCAACCAGACAATGAACCTCGAACCTACACAAGGTTATAGCATTGGAATTTTCAGATAGCCAAGCCTCTACAATAGCTTTGGATTCAGTAGTGATGCGCTCCTAGCTCGTAAAGGTATGCAGAGTTTATCTAGATAGGTTCGGTAAAAAGCATAACGGGGCTCTCGTCTGCGGTCCCTGCACTGACATATATAAGTTCCCTGAGATAAGAACATAGATCAGAACGAGAAAATCGAATACCAGTCGCACCAGAGTCAACCCTGCATCTAACCTAATATAATAGCTTTAAAGAAATACATTTATGTGGAAGAAAAAAATTGGAGCACGATATGAATTCATAAGTGTGCAAATCGTCAGCTGTATTTGTAGTCCGTCGAGACAATTTAATAGATTGAATTAATTATAAAGAGGGAAGTAACAAAATAACTAGTTAAATGAAAACCTATAAATGACCAAAAAAAAATAAACTTATCACTAACAATTTTATTTCCAAATCACCACTACAGAACCCCCACCACAAACGTTTTAACTTAATAGACCAAAACCGATAATAAATGTCCCCAAAAAGGGCAGCGATAACAGTCATAATTCACACTAAACTTGATCTTTCCTGGTTAGAGCAGAAGAATGTCCTCGTGGCTAATAAATGACAAAGTTCCGGCTACAAATGGAGTTTCCAGTAGCCACCGCACAACGTCCACTCGAGGCGACAATGTTCCTCGGGGCGGAGAACATTAGGGCACGCACTTAGAGCAAGTCAACTCTGTGGCAAATAAATACACACCCTATGGCCCCCGAGTTGTCCCTCCCGGGGATTAAATAATATCTCTATTAGCTCACGCCGAGATAACGACTGTAGCTGGAAGTGATTGCCGCCTTCGATAGGAATCAGGGTGTCAGAGTGGTTAGAATCGTGTAATTTGACATTTATTAACCCCCGAGGGCTAATCGCCGCCGCCAGCGACAACTGGGTCAGCGTTTGAGTTTGAGTGTGCTGAAATTATTTCGCTGCTGTGCGTACACGATTTTGCATCGGCGATATGTTGGCCACTTTAAATTCCTGCATCCACCCGTCCTGTGCTAAAGTGCCCGCCAGTGAAATGTGGGTGAGGATATTTCGGAATTAAGTTTATAATCTGGTGGAATTGGGGATGTAATAAAGTAAATAGTTGGGTTTATTTCGGTGTGGGAGGAATGCTTGGGTGTAATTTGTTTATTTGGCACGGCGGAAGAGCTACTAAATCGCAGAGTAAATCGTTTTCGTGTTTCTGACACCTAGAAATCTGGGATCGAGTTTTTCAACGTTTTGGACTATCTGAAATTCGATATTTAAAGTTTTAGCGATCTTTAAACAGTTTAGCAGAACTCTGCAAAACTTCTAAAAAAATCACCTGTGGGGATTCTTATGACCTAATAATAGTTGGTAACAGGAAAACGTTTTTATGCGGCAGTTTTAAGCTCAGGAATCACCCTCCTCCGGTGGCACCACATTGGTATTGACGTCATGGTATAGATACTATAAATGAGGAGTGTCTTTTCAAAAGGGGATATTTACATGTGATTGCTTTTTTCAGAAAATTAAGAAAAGTGATTGTGGTACTTCCATAGGTCTGCAGAAAAGTAGATTATCTGTGTAGGTATTATGTAATCACATTGTTATAATAGCATATTTAGATAAAATATCTGACCATGTAGTTTAGAGCTACTGAATTTAAAAAAAATGAAATATCCCCTTTTGGTCAGGAATTTTTATAATGCCCCCTTTTGTTCTGTACTACATGTAAATATCCCCTTTTGTGTTGTACATCTCCACAGAAATCCTCTTTTGTTTGGTACATTATAAATTTAAAAAAACAAATGGACATTATTTATTTAGAAAACAACTTTTTTATTATCAAATATCTGCAATGATTTGGTAATTAAGTAAATATTAATTAAACTCTAGTCTCACCGATATCATCCGTTAGACATCCAGAATCAATATGTTGGATTTCTACGTCTTCTGAAGTGCCACAGTTTGGAGGATCTATTAATAGCTCTTTGTACCATTTCAGTTCGTCCAAAGTAAACCACTCCTCGCCAAACTGTTTTGTCAAAAAATTATTGACATCTTTCTTTTTTTTTCATTTAGTGGACGTTGTGCCAATTCTAAATCATCCAAAGATATGGGATGCCTCTTGCCTCTTTTTAGGAGGGGGATATGTTTTTCTGTAGCCTTATGTTTCATGGACCTTTAAGTCAACAGTGTATGTTCTTCGGACCCATTCTTTTTAAAGACTGGATACCTTCTAATTTGTGGTAATAAGCTTCCAAGCTTTTTAAATCTTTGAGCATCCAGTCTTTTCCCAGTATTTTTAAATTACCAAATTTTTTGAAAATGTCATAATATTCATCTTTGGTGGCTATAAAACTTTTTTTTCTAATTTCTTTCTCCAGCCGACCAAATACCCGGTCAGCTGGGAGGAAACTATGTCCTCTTATGGTGCGTCCACACTACGCGGACTTAGGTTATACGCGCTTTTGCCTATTTTTTTCATATAGAGTTTAATGGCTTTTTTTGTGATATTTTAAATGGCAAAGGCAGCACGACCAAACTGCACGGACAAAAGGCTGTGCTTAAAAAGGTACATTTTACGTCCACACAATACGGGCTTTTCAGAAGCGCGTACGGCCTTTTCATATGGAAATTGATTTGTTTTCTCAATTTGCTCACGATTTAAAGCTCATGCGCGCTTTTTACTGAGGCCGTACGGCAAAAAGCGCGTGGGATCTAAGTCCGCGTAGTGTGGATGGCCCATTACAGGAAAGAACAATGTAACATCTTTGAGGTGTGGTGGGGATAGTGTTAATATGGTTGCATTGTTGCCTAATTATTTTTCTATGCCTTTTGGAGTTTTGTTTTAAATTACGTCATTTTCAATTTTCTTTAAATATTAATTCTTGTTAATATTTATCTATGAATGTTGTCAAACAATGAATTTGGTCGACAAAATAAGGTTTTTTTTTGTAAATATCCCCTTTTGAAACGTACACGCTATTTTAGGTGCTATTAACTGGAAATTAATCACCTTTTCTGTCAGATTAAGTTAACGAGATTGTGTATTTTAGCATAGAGAACAAGACCCCATACTCAGTTCAAAAAAAATAAAAATTGTAAATATCCCCTTTTGAAAAGACACTCCTCAAATGCATCCCACCCATACAATTTTTTGTTCGTCTATCCAAAATCTATCCACTGACAGCTTTGTTACTTTCAGCAATACACTGGTAAATGTACCATATTCCGGCCTAGTACATAATTACGGTATATTATGTTGTAAAGCTATGAAATAAGAAACCGTTGAATATTTTGGAATAAAAAATAGCCACCAATAATGTATGATATTCTATGAGCAAAATAATTCACCTTAGTGAATCGTCTTTTTCATTTGGAGTACATAAACTCCTTTTTAACCGACTTCAAAAAAAGAGCAGGTTACTCAATTCGACGTGTAGGTATTTTGTGGTCCTGTTCACGCATAACTTTGTAACCCAATAACTTTTTTGCTTTTTTTTTGGTTCATTTGAAGGGGGAGCTTCCCACGGTGGTCCCGTTAAATTTTTTCTAAATTCTGATAACGGAGTTCGAAGTTAGGCATAAAAAACTGTTAAAATTGGTTCAACCTAAACATTTCATAGGCACCGAACAAATTACTTTATTGTTGTAAATCTGGTAGCAGGCTGATGGGGGAGTGGGCAGAGCGTCGGATCCTCGATTCAGCGTAGTGTGGCGTTTGCAGGTTCGATCCCTGGTCGGGGCAGGCCGGTTGTTTTCTTTTTCTCTTTTTCTTCTTTCTGAAATGATTTATTAACATATTGGTCAGCGGCCGATAGTACTTGACATAGCGCAAAGGGCTAGAGAGAAGTATTCTTGTCTGTGGGATCTGTGGGGTGCGAGTTCGATCCTTGGGCTCGCGGTGCTTTTTTTTCTATATATCGACAAAATAATTATTTTTTAATTTCCTTCGGGGAATTTCGTTCCATATTATTAAACAAGTTTTCGACGTGAATACGTCTGTTGTGCTTTCAGAACAAAAGCCGATGAGAACGAAATTATGGCATATAGTTTTGATTTGCAGCTCAAAAACTATTGTTTATATTGAATAAAGAAATATACCATGAAGTGGGTGAAGAATCAAAGAATTTTATTGTTTACATTTGGTTTCCCCGCTATTAATGGCAATTAAACTTATATTTCCTTGATTTGTATGTGTGTGTACTGTAAACAAACGTTGAACTTGATTTTGACCCACTTCCATATAACCGATCAACTGCAAATTTTACATATACGTATAGTTTGCATGACAATACAATCTGATCATTTTGTAAAAAAATCAAGATGGCGGTTCCAAGATGGCAGTCGAATTTTGCAATTGGGCTCCCCGACCTCCGAAATGGGTATCAAATGGAAGGGTGTGACAACTTCGCTATGTGGCGTCATTCAAAACCCAAAATGGCGGCCAACACAAAATGGCGGCTTACTTTTTCTTTACAACGTCCTTGTTATGGCTATCAAATGAAAGTGTATGACGAGTATAGTACAGTAAGCTATCGACTTCACAATAAATATTTCTTTTAATTTCCCCCGGAGAAGTTTGTTTCATATTAAATAAATTTTTTTCTTAAATTCGTCGGAAAATATGCAAATACATTACTGCAAAAACTATTTAGCTACTGCTTAGATTTTTTTCGATGGCACGGCGGCGTGTTATACATCTCAAAATGGATTTTAAAAGAAGAATTAGGCTTGCAATACGTACGCTGCATCGTCGGTTAAACAATACTACGGCAGCGTGTCATACTTATCGTAAAGGTAGGTTCATACGCATCGATTTAGTTTTTTAAATTGTCTGGCGCAAGTCGAATTGTGTAAATAAACTGAGTGCAAATGACAAGTGAAAATTACCTCCATTAGTTATTGCGCATTATATTTATACTTATCTACGCGTTATATTATGTTACATTGATTGTGATAAGGTCGGAGGAGCAAGTGGTCTAACATCACCGAGACATATTTGGTACAATCCAAACCTTTTAGATTGTGCAAGCCGAACAGTTGAGTTCACACGCAACGATTTATTTGTGCCGTGTAGGCCTACGGCCTAAGTCGGTATTCATATGGTGGAAGAATTAAAGGGTCTTCCCAAGGAAGGTGATTCAATGCGAATCGAACGAACCTACGTTGAACCGACTCAATTTTTCCAATATGCGAAGAATAGTGAGGAGACCAAACCTGGGACGCATATTCAAGTAAAGGTCTGACAAGCGAAATGTAGAGGTGTTTAGTGATCAGGGTGCTGTTAAATTCTTTGGACCACCTTTTTATAAAGCCCAAGACTAAGCTGCTCTTGGAAGAAATATAGTTGATATGAATAGAAAAGTTCAGCTTGGTGTCAAATCTAATCCCGAGATCTTTGACAAAATTAACACGGGGGACACCCTCATTAAAAAATGATTAGTTATAAATTATAGGATCACTTCGCCCACAAAAAGTCATGACTTCGCATTTACTAATATTAAGAGCCAGGTTGTTGTTAGCACACCAGGAGTAAAAGGTGTCGAGGTCGACTTGCAAAAGTTTGCAGTCCTCCATACTCTTTACGTGACGGTACAATTTGATGTCATCAGCATAAATCAGGATTCTGCAGTGCCTTAGCAAGGTAACAATATCATCAATAGAAAGAATAAAGAGGATAGGGCCAAGATGACTGCTTTGAGGGACACCGGATGACGCCTCAATGGCCGCGGATTTGGATCCACGGAAAAGGACTTGGTAGGTCCTGTCAGCTAAGTAGGACTGGAACCATAATAGAAGGGCTTCAGGGAAACCTAACCTTTTTAGTTTATTTATTTTTATTTTTATTTATTTATTTAAAGAAAGTTTGAAAGTATAATGGAGTGGGAAAGCTTGTCAAATGCCTTACTGAAATCAGTGTAAACACAATCAGTTTGGCAACCGGAAACGAAGCCTTCAACAGCATGGGAAGTGAATTCAAGGAGATGGGTGGTAGTGGAACGAGCTGGAAGAAGTTCTTAGAACGGAATTAAGAACCTAGTGTGTGGTGATGTGAGAGCTAATTACGTGCTATGGAATTTAAACAAGTTTTAAACAATTATAATATTTTCAAGCGCACCTTGCACCAAATTAATTAATAATTCCAATTCTTTTGTGAAAAATTTAATGTTAGGAATAACCAATCTGTACTAGGATCACCAATACTACCCTGGCATGCATTAAAATACTTTTTTGGCGATGACATGAGATTATTCTATCGCAGATCCTCAATTAAAGTTATGCCAAAGATTATAAGAAATGGATCAGTCATTAAATTCGCATCGTCCACAGAATGAAGGTTGGTACAGGTTTTACTTGAGATGAGAGAGCACTTTATTTTTAGGGCCCGGGGAACACTCGGTAGAAATGGTGTGGTATCAGATCTGAGGCCATCCAATATCACCTTGACTGATTGGCCAGAGAGGAAATTCTCAGTCCAGTTCCTAAGTCGATACTTATAGCTTGAGGTTTACTCAGCAGAATGGAGTGCCATACTTTGTCGAAAGCCTTGGAGATGTCTAGAGCAACCAGACCAAACTCAATAAAACGATGAATTTTCTGGTTGAGATGCTCTGACAGAACGACGAAAACGCTTGATTCAATATATTCCATAAGCATTTTATTGACTATTGCCCCCATCATTTTGAGGATAATAGAAGAAATTGCTATTGGCGGTAATGTCGTTAGATTCACCTTCTTTCTGTAAGGGCTAAACTTGAGTTAGTTTCCGGCGGTCTGGATCGATTCCGGAGAAATATTACAGGATAAAAGGTTTGCGCAGAGGTTACGCACATTTCCTTTGAGACATAGAGAGTATATTGTCCGAGTCAGTTCATTTACTGACATCAAGTTCGTTGAGACACCTGTTTCCCATGTAAAAACCAAAAAAATACACTGAACAACAGTTCCCAAAGGTTTGGAGTCTCCAGCGTGGAACTATGATAATATACGGAAGTGTCTTATCGGACGCAGAATCGACGACAGAGTTGACGAGAGTCGACCGAGTTGACGAGAGTCGACCGAGTTGACGAAAGAGTCAGCCAACTCTCTATCTCTCTCTCTGACTATTTCGTCAACTCGGTCGACTCTATCGTCAACTCGGTCGACTCTGTCGTCAACTCGGTTGACTCTGTCGTCGACTCTGCGTCCGATAAGACACTTCCATAATATACAGAGCGTCTATATTTAAATAAAAAGAACCTAATTGGTTAATGGGCGAAGCAATTGGCAGGAATTGGGTTTCCAATAACCAAAGATCAGCTGCTCATTCTTTTTTTTTAAATTAGCTGAAAAGTCCAGGCAGGCACTAGAATGAGAGATTTTTAAAAAGAAATCCTAGTATTAGTCGGATGGTATTACAGACTTTGACAATAGCTGCGTTCCTTTTCTACTAATTTTTACTATTTTTCACACTTGCGTACTAGCAACTACACTTGCTCTTATAAACGAGTAGATAGCACTTGCAATTACACAATTGAAATCCGCTAGGGGGAAAGCGGCCATTTCGAGTCTATTGTGAATTATTTTCATTTACGCCATTACCCGCTAGATGGCTTTTATTTGTGTCGAGCTGATTTACTCATATAAAAACGTCCATAAATAAAACTTCAGTCGTATAATTATCAAAAATTATTATCTTTCGTTTTACTTTAGAAATTATCGCATTAATTTCTCCATTGTGTCACAAATTCTTCTTTTAAGAATTCTTTATTTGTAAAGTTTAAAGTAACGTCAAAAATTTCAAGTGAGATTTTACTCAAATCAGAAAATTTTGCGTTCCTTTTCTACTAAATAGTAGAAAAGGAACGCAGCTAATGTCACTTAATTGTTAGTACAGTCAATCCGTTAGTTAGCCTCCGAAAAATGACATACCGAAATTTGGCTTAATGAATCGTTAGGGGGCATGTAATGAAGTTAATGTCAAATTTCCGAAGTCCCCCCTCCCCCTGTTTTTGAGAAAATCCAAAAAGTGGGTCCAAATTTTGAAATGCGTTTTACTCAGAATCTATGGGTTTTGGTGAAAAGTTTATTTAACAAAAAATGTAGAGGACATTGTTAACTACATTTTATGTCATTGAAGTGACGTCATCCGACTTGAAATACAAAAAGTAGGTGGCGCTGAAGCATCAAAAAAGTGTTTGTTATTTTCGTTAAAAAAAATAGTTTTTTTGCAATGATGTAAATGAATTATTATCTTCAGGGGGATGTTTAGGTCCAGCATTGTTGCATACATTTGCTCCCTGTCGATGCTGTCGTATGTACATATGTCGTAAATGCTTTTTGCCACTTTTTCAATTGTGTAAATACTTTTTGCCACCTCCATCCACTTGGAAAAACCGTTACAATCAAAAGACAAAAAGAAGTTGGCGAGAAATTTTTTCTACGTGTTTGTTCTTCAACAACGCAGCGAACAAACTATAGGCACAAATTTCCGAAAATCACGACGCAATAAGCAGAAAAACATCATTGATTTCAAAGTTCTTGGAAAAAAGTCTTTGAGTAAATACTTTTTGCCACCATTGTATTTCTATACAGATCTCAAAATGTCTATTAATGGCAAAGGAGTGAAGTGTTTTTTTTTTGTGATATCTTTTCAAACGAGCGCGAACTTGCTGCACTAGTAAGCAAGAAAGAAATCGATGCTCTTCTTGTGTCTGCTAACCAAAATAATGATGGTATTTCAAGAAAGTTATTTGCTGCCCCGTGATAGCAACTCTTTGAATCAAATCAAATTTCATAATGATTGTAGAAGTAGGTATGTATGTATATACAATAAAAAGGCGCGGTCTCGGCAAAGTTCAGAATTTGATACTGATGGTAACTCACAGAAACGTATACAAAGCACGGGATCTTTTGACTGGGAGAATTTGTGTTTTATATGTAACCATGGTAAAAACTTATCAGCAGTAACATCGACGCCATTCCAAATATATGTGAAAATATTTTACGAAGCAACAAGGTGACTAAAAATGTCTGCGATTTATTTACAAAAACATCGAATTTATTAGAGGTCAATGCCAAGTATCACAGGCCGTGTTACGCGACATTTTGTAACGAAGCGAAGAATGCTGAAATCTCAAACAAAAGTGAGACAAAAAAAAACGTTATTTGTGGAAAATGGCTGCCACCGAGATATGGAAAAAGAATGAAAGCTCCTTGCAGAACGGAGAAATATTTTTTTTACCTGACTTTCATGCTGAATTTATAACAAATTTACAAAAGCAAGGCACTCCAAAGAATGAAGCG
Organism: Thereva unica; assembly: GCA_949987705.1. Classification (NCBI taxonomy): domain Eukaryota; kingdom Metazoa; phylum Arthropoda; class Insecta; order Diptera; family Therevidae; genus Thereva; species Thereva unica. Next base: position 22,584,490 of record OX465285.1, on the reverse strand, counting down.
CAAGCAATATTCCCCCATGAAGTGAAATTAATTCTTTTGGAAACTGCTTCAGATGGTGTTTATATTTCACTCAAAAAAGGGTGTCCTGACATTATTTGTTCGACAAATTGGACCATCTACGAATTACGGAAAAGAGAAAAAACCGCCAAATGCAATCACAGCATATAAGTGATATTAAAATTGATGCTACAAACGATTCAGTAATTTTACACCACGCTGTCGAAAAAATCAGGGTAGATATCGATAAAATACCTAAAACTTGCGAATATCCGAACCCATCCGATTTGCAGATCAATTACGCACGATAAAAAATTATATATGTAGTTTTGCTACTCGTGTAATTTGCAACGGCTACAATGTCGAGTGTCAACAAATGTTAATGTAACTTTTGAACCGGAGAACATTTTGATCTGAAAATTTACAGAAAACTGCCTTAAGTATTTGGCTCTACATTGCAGCCAAAAAAGCGAATTTCAAAAATCTATAACACAACTTTTTGATTAGAAAAAAAAAATCTCACGAATCAGTTGGAAATTTTTTAAACATTCGCCATTTTGTTTTTAAATGATGTAACCAGTTCGGTTAAAGTTTTATAATTAGGAAATTAGTCAAACTAGACTATGTTAAAATTTGAAATTGATATCTGCAATATCAACTGAGATATGGCGAGATAAAGTGAACATTTCGTTCAAACCGCCCTTACGAAAAAAAGGAGATTGAATTATGCTCCAACGAAGTTATCCTGAGATATTAAGGCGTGACCTGAAAGCGCTGGCCTGTCGTTGGCCGAACGCAAACCTTTAACTGCGCTGATCAGCAAACTGCTAAAACAAGTATCCGTAAAATTGAAGGTATGGGAACGGAACATTTAAGCTTAAGGTACCTGGGAGTAATCATCGATCAGAGGCTTGTTTTGGAGAGCATGGTGGATCAAGCTTCCGCTATTTGTGCAGCCTTTCCCAGAATACTGCCAAACCTGGAGGCTCAAACCGATCGTCGTTTCCTGATGGCGAGGGTGGCTAGCTCAGTCTACCTTTACGTAGTACAGTTTGGGCAGCAGCGTTAAACAAAGCTGAAGACAGAAACATGCGTACGTGCGTTGCGTGGCCGCAATAGATTTGTAGAAGGGCATGAATTCAAATGCAATATGAGATAAATTTTCGGGAACAGAATGCCTGTAACGCAATCAACATAAGCTTCAAGTGCTCAGACACAAGCACACACACACACACTACAAATATATGCACTCATCGTTTAGATTTTTTGGATATCTATAAAAGACATGACAAAACGCAAGCACACAATTATCTGTTAGCGAAAACTTACCGCAAATTGCACATTGGCACACTGCACACATTCATGTATCTGTTTTCAGCGGTAATAGCAGAAAATAGAGGGCTGCATACAGACTAAAGTTGGAAATAGATACGGGCTTGCGTATAGTGTGTACGGTGTATGCAGCGAACTTTCGCTGACAGACAGATGCTTGCTTGGGTTCCGTCTAGTCTTTAACAAATATCCAAAAAATCAAAGCAACTAAGGCGCATGCTCTGCCTGTTGAGTGTGTTTGTATTTGGATATTTGAAAACTATGGCGAATGCGGCAATGCGGTAAAGTTGGAAGTAGGTTTTTGCGTTGCGTGTGCTCCGTTTACGTAACGGTATGTTATTTTGAATTTGAATGCACACATTTCTATTATACCAGAGGGGTGGGATGTAAGTTACCATCACATCACCCGCAGTTCTCGAATGGAAATGGAGGATATAGAAAATGCCTCCACCGTTTCGAGCAGTTTCAAAAGTTGTGAAAGATCCGATTATGTTTTATATTCGTGGATAGAGCGGTTCAAATGGGCACTTTTTGCCTGTGCAGAGCTTGTTGGTGCTTCAATCGTGGGTTTTTTCTATTGGTGCCCAATATCTGCAAATTGGTTTGCTGGCAAACCTATTTAAAAGGAAATGCAATGCTCACTGGAACACTGCCATATCGTGAAGTATATCCCTTTTCCGTTCATCTTCTTAACGAGTTTACAAATATCCGAATTTCCAATTGTAAATCTGCCACGAGACACCGTAGGTACGATAATGATTATTTTCGACATAAGAGTACGAGGTCAAAATAGTTTGGAGACCACTGCCTTACACGATGGCAAATTGTTCTGAAAGTTCAAGTTTTTGAAATGTCGTGGTTCAAAGTTAATGTACTACATACAGACCTATTTTGATTAGATTAACATTTCAAACTAAGCACACAGCCTACAAATAAAACAATTGGGTAGAATTTTTTTAAGATTTTTTTTTTTCGTTAAAAATAGAGACAATTGCAGGAGCTGTCAAAGTGTTCGATTAAAAATCTGTTAAAAATATCGTTCAAATTTGTGTGCTCTCTCCATCATCCTTTCTCACCCTCTTCTCCAAAAACCACTTTACAGCCGACTTTTGTCGTGTCGTTTGTACGCTCGTGTGGAATCGGCCAATCATTCCATTTAATGACAATTTCAAATCTACGCAGCTGTCAAACGATAGGTAGGCCATGACCGGGTGAATTCAAAAACTCAACACTGCAGAATTCAGCAATTAGAAGTCTGTAGCTGAATTCTACAGTGTTGCAACAGTGTTGAGTTTTTGAATTCACCCACCTTATTGAAACTGAGCTGAAATACAATAAGCAATATAGCATACTCCATATACCGTTAGATCCATGGCGGCCGTCTCAAGATGGCGGATTACCACTTTTTTCACAACTCCCTCGACATGGGTATCAAATGAAAGGGTATGATAAGTAGAACACAATAAGGAATGTAGTATACTCAATATACCGTTAGATCCATGGCGGCCGTCTCAAGACCCATATACCTGTTCTTTGAGGCAGTTCAACGGTGTAAAATTTCTATCTCGAAAAAAACCAAGTCAATGGATAGATTTTTTTTGCTACTATTGGCTTATGGGTGCAGCGAGGCGTACCGGGTCCCAGCTGGTATTTATATATAACGCAGTAGCCAGACTTCACACCAATGGTAAACAAACAAAACAAATGTCACTTCAACCCAATTACAGCAAAAAACTCAAGGCGAAATATCCAGGTAAGAAAAAAGACAGGTAAGCTGAGTTCAGTTGAGTGGACCCAGTTTCAACTATACCTCCGTTTATGGCTGGGTTTAACCTGGGTTGAACCTAGTCATAAACGGGGTTTATAATAGACGTAGATCGACGTACGTTTTTAACGAACGTACGTATCTGTCACCGTAAACCTTGAAGTGCAAGCGCCCATAATAATCGCAGTATACGTTGTTTGAATTTGAGTCAACAAATATGCGATTTTGACATTACCTCTGGACGGCAGGAAATGACGTATACATACTTTCTTCCACGTCTATTATAGTTCCATCTTAAAGGGTGGCACCTACCTGAGCTTAGACTTTCGTATAAAAAGAAATCCTTTCTTTATAGAAGTTTTTGCGATATCAGAATATTATGTTATCAAAGAAACTCTTGAGCCGATTTATAGGAAAATTGCTTCCAAATAGCGCTCTAATAGCGATTACTTTTCCCATGTAGCAATCAATTATTTTCTTCATCGATTCGAAGGGCAAAAGATGTTAAGCTTATTAGCCTGAAGGTTTTCGCCTGGGTACTAGGAATTTTGGCGGCGTTTAGAAAGGGAATCACCCGAACTTCTCTCAAATACAGGAGAATACATCCTCATAGAGAGCTTCGTTTTAATGTGGCTGTTACCATGGTGAGGAGTATTTCCAAGACATGCTGAATTTAAGCGCTGGAAAGATATCATCCCCTACTGCAAATTTTAAAGGGCTTAAAGCTATTAATAGCCTACTTTATCTTGCCTGAGGTGAATGTGCGACCCAGGTTGGCTTCTATTTCTTTTTATTGCTCGTGAAATGGAAGTTTGATTGATCTAAAGAATTTAAATGGTGAAGGGGTAGAAAACACATGAAATGTCTTCTTCCTAACTCACAGTATAGACGGTATAACATTTTTTCAGTGAACTTAAACTCAATTTCGTTATCAAAACGATCTTCCCAACAAAAATTTTAAACTTTCGTGTTTTAACTATTATATTTTACTGGCACTAGTTTTACAGGTCGCAAATGTTGGAAAATTAAAATTTTACACCTTTTTCGAAAAGCACTAATAAAATTAATTACAAGTTCATGAAGTCTGATAGGTAATAGCCATTTGTAGCTCTAAATCAAATCCGTTACACCTGAGTAATTGATTAATTGAACACGGCAAATGGCAAATAAATACTGCTCGAGTCTACACCTCAATTTGTTATCTCTCTCTCGGCGGGCATTTCACATAACAAATGTTACCACTTTAACCCCTAATCGTGTTGCGAACTCCTCTGCTGCTGGCCCATCTGTGGTAATGTATAGTGGTGCAGGCCTTTGTGCCCGGACACATTTGCACGGGATTTACCTTTTGATTGCGATAAGTACATAAATTCATGACTAAGTATGTTAATTTCGTTGGCCATTTCGCTGCAAAAACATGCATAGTTCCGGGGCGTGTGTGCAGTTCAAATTGGTAAAGAATGTCGTTTTAAACTGAACTTTAAGCGTGACCCACAGAGAAAATTAAAAAAAAATCGATTTTCCAACAGGTAAAACCAAAGTGCAAATGTTTCCTGTGAATTGTCGCTATTGTTCCAACTTTCTGGCAGGCTCCATTGCCTTTTTAGCTGCGCCACATTTTGGCGTAATGCTTGGCATAAAATTTGATACTTCCGGCCATGTTTCCTTAATTCGTTCGGAAGGTGCCCGGCAGAGTTACGGAGCGAGTGTGTTCCGGAGTAACGAGAACATCTTGTGTAGTGGCATGCCTCTGGGCAATCAAATGAGGAGCAGCAAAAAGGATCCTTATTGATTTTCGTATCCGAGGCTTAACTTGCTGCTTTTAAGCTTTTTCCAATTTACCTGGTTAATGGCGCAACCGTTTTATTGTGATCAAGGTGAGATTTTTTTCCCCTTTTCGGTTGTTGTCATTTAACTAATTCGATGAAGATTTGTTACGTAAAGGATGCGAGCAGGTGGAGCTATATGCGGGATTTTTATAGTCGGGGTGAATTATTTGGGATTTTATAGATTTAATCGGAAGGTGTTCGAGAAATAATGGCCTTAGGTGTACGAATCACATCCTAAGCATATCGAAAATCTATATACTTATGGTAGAATCTAAATGGATAAGGTTTTTCCAATTAAGCTCTGTGATATAAGGTGAGAGTGCCGCGATGCATGATTTTAGGTTTAGAGTACCAAAACTAAAGTTTTATACAGTTCTCAATTCAACTCTTATGTATGTTACTACCAGAATACACGTGTACACGAATGGGTAGGGACTGAGGCTGGAGGACTGATACAGCATATGGCGTCCAGGGGGCATCTGTAGACGTTTAAGATCCTGTGGATCATCCTCCAACACTTCAAGACAGCCATAGATAACCTCCGGATTTTTCTAAAGGAAGAAAATCTGCACTTTGCTTTATACAACAGCCCTAGGGGTAAAAGGACGGAGCATAAAAGTTCTCTTGGACACGGAGTATAACATTTGTGAACCAATATTAATGATAGAGCTCCCTGATCAAGAAATTGATGAGACCGATTTAAGTAGAATTAGTAGATAAATTGTTCCCATGCTAATAATGAGAAGGAAAACTCAGTCCAGACTTTGAATACCCCAGACCAACGTTTTAGTTTAGAATATATTTTAAGGTTTTTAAGTTCAAATTTTTTTCAAATCGAATTCAATTTTGTCAAGTTCAAATTCAATTTGTTAAAGTTTAAATTGTATACAACTGAGGTTATTTTAAAGTTCATTTCGCCAATTTGCACGCTGAATGTTAAGATTACGGTTAAGAGACAAGTTCACTGCAGCTCTTAGTAGAGTTGCTTACCGCTTTCTCTTTTCATCGCGATCGAATAACCTTCATCCTTCCTCGTCATTTTGCGCAACTGTACTGAGCAGAATTACGCCTTAAAGTGGATACCACTCCATGATTCGATAAATTTTGCGCGAGATACCAATTATTTCAGATTTCAAACTAATAATCTGACCTTTATGAAATTCACTAAGACCACGGCTTCACCAACTGTGCAAGTTCGAGCAAATTGGCGAGCTGAAATTTAAAATAGCCTTATGCAATTTCCACATATTCAACTGAGTATAAAACCAACCAACTGGACTCGAACTGAAGTTGAACGCAAAGGATCTCTCAGAAAAAAGTAATCATAAGCCGGTAAAAACACTAGACTCCCAGTCTTACAACTTGTGTTAACTCGACAAAACCTTCACATAGACTGGTGGAATTATAATTATGCAACAGTACAAAATTTGAAATTCTCACAAATCGTTAAATCGTTGAATTCTCATCCTGACATACGTTCTTTATTGGCAGCAGCTAGAAATTTTCATAGAAAAGGGTTCTCAGAAATCCATTCATAAATAGGAAAAATCTCCATTTATTGAGTGGATTTATAAATTTGCAGTGTATTAAAACTCATGTAATAAGAAACATAATTAACACATAATTTAGTTTATGCGAAAACTTTTTCAATTGGTAAACAAACAAAACAAATGTAATGCAATAGCAGCATAATATTTTCTTTGTATTCTTCTTAATCGTTCTATTGGCTTGGTGTTTTCACTAGCTTCGTAAGGGAAGCTATTGAAAATGACAACGGTATTGAATTTGTAGTTTGGCATAATGATGCATACATAACTGCTGCAAATTTCTGCATAAGTCTGGCCGTGGTGCTATTTGACCCGTTACAAGACAAACTCACTCTTGGATCAACATGAAGAAGGACATAGTGAGCACACATTAGATAATGCTGAAGCAATCCCAGAACCTACCTACCGATCACATATTCGCCATTACGACAGGCAATTGAGAAGACGAGATATTTCTATATAGAGACCCACCTCTTTTTCAAACCGGCCTATGATCTTGCGCTACGACCAAAAATCTACGAAGCAACGGTAGAACTGAACTTTCAGACCAATTAATTCAACTCGCTAAAACCTCATTAAATCATTAAAGCGATAAACAGAGTAAGAATACAGAGCAATGTATCGGTGCCTTTCGAAACAAACAGAGGCCTCACAATTCTGTGGTGCAGGAAGCACGCATTGAAACCAGAAGGACAATTCTAAACTAGTCTGTTCAGGGGCCCTATTCTCTATTACAATATTCTCAGATCCGATCCGAATACGAAACAGCGTTCGAGTAAAAATTTGACAATAAGTATTGTTAGATTTTCAAGATATCACGCTTTCGCTGGATAGAGTATATAATGTGAATGCCTGAAGAAGCGCCCCCAAAAATTCTGTACCTCCAAACGTCAGAGAGAAGAAGATCACATGGAAGACCTAGGAACAGATATAAAGACGACATTGCATAGTATAGCTATATGCTGTCGAAGTAAGACGTGTCTTTCGCTCGGTGCCTGAATTTTATAAATTTAATTAAATATTGCAACAATTTATAGCAAAAATTAAATATCTTAAGTGAGTGACATGATCACAGTGTAGATGTGACTTTTTTGAGGCTCCGAGTCATTTATGTCTTGATTTTTTCCGCTAATCCTGAGTGTTCTTCGACATCTCGATATTTCTACTTGCCTCCGTGCGTGCTGTTTATTCCAGTGACAAAGCTGCGCTTGACTTAATTTGAGTTTTTTTTTCTCTTTACGTGGCGCTTTTACTGTGATATTGGAACCTGCTGTTAAAACCTTCAAAATGTCGAAGCTTCGATCTGCCGCAAAGGGACTTACTGAGTGTAATTCCGCTAGGAGCAATGCCCCTGAAGCTAAATTTGCTGCGTTTGAAGACAGATTTAAGCAGCTTGAGGCCCGTCTGAAAATGCAAACTGAGGAGGTCTGCAGCACCTTTAACTGCCAAATTGGCAAACTAAGGGAAGAGGTCGAAGCTGTACAGCACGACCTTGCTACAGTGTCCAATGAATTCGAGGACCTGCGGCGCCAGTCTAGGCTCAAAGACATAGTAATTCGAGGCATTCCTTCCACAAATGATGAAAACCCGAGTGAAGTTTTAAATGCTATTGCCTCTACTATTGGGCATGAATTGTCTCGTTATGTCTATGTTTTTAGGCCTATCTTGGGATCCTGTCTACTCAAGTGATAATATAAATGAAAAACTTCAAGCGTTTTATGACTCTATTAGACCCTTATATGAAATGTTTGTTCCTCTTAGGTTAATCAGGGTTTATCCACGACGGTGTCCTTGGCTTACTCGTGAAGTGCATATCTCAATAGCTGAAAGAGACTTCCTGTATCATCGGTATAAAAAGACGCGTAATGATGAGCCTGAAGTTCCAAACGTTCGATTGAACGATTTTAGAAAAAAAAATTAAATTTTGAAACTGACTATCGGGCCTTAAAAAACAAGTAAATAATTGTTTTTTGATACCAGACAGACAGTGGGGGTCTCGAAAAATATCATACCTAAATTATTAACCCCGAATTATAAACCTACCCCTAACTCACCCCCTAAAAATGATTATTTTTGAAAAAAATATTTAGAGGCTTTAGACCCCGCTGAAATTTTTACCACGCGTTAAGAGGGATGTTAATAGATTCCAGAAAAAATCCCAAGTCTATATCATCGTCGGAAGCCACCCTTATGCCACCCTGAAGCCACCCCTAGGGGTGATTATTTTAAAAACTATGGTTAGAGGCTTTAGACCCCGCTGAAATTTTTACCACGCGTTAAGAGGGATGTTAGTAGATTCCTGAAGAAATCTCAAGTCCATAACATCGTCGGAAGCCACCCTTATGCCACCCTGAAGCCACCCCTAGGGGTGATTATTTTAAAAACTATGGTTAGAGGCTTTAGACCCCGCTGAAATTTTTACCACGCGTTAAGAGGGATGTTAGTAGATTCCTGAAGAAATCTCAAGTCCATAACATCGTCGGAAGCCACCCTTATGCCACCCTGAAGCCACCCCTAGAGGTGATTATTTTAAAAACTATAGTTACAGGCTTTAGACCCCGCTGAAATTTTTACCACGCGTTAAGAGGGATGTTAGTAGATTCCTGAAGAAATCCCAAGTCTATATCATCGTCGGAAGCCACCCTTATGCCACCCTGAAGCCACCCCTAGGGGTGATTATTTTAAAAACTATAGTTAGAGGCTTTAGACCCCGCTGAAATTTTTACCACGCGTTAAGAGGGATGTTAGTAGATTCCTGAAGAAATCCCAAGTCTATATCATCGTCGGAAGCCACCCTTATGCCACCCTGAAGCCACCCCTAGGGGTGATTATTTTAAAAACTATAGTTAGAGGCTTTAGACCCCGCTGAAATTTTTACCACGCGTTAAGAGGGATGTTAGTAGATTCCTGAAGAAATCCCAAGTCTATATCATCGTCGGAAGCCACCCTTATGCCACCCTGAAGCCACCCCTAGAGGTGATTGTTTTAAAAACTATAGTTAGAGGCTTTAGACCCCGCTGAAATTTGTACCACGCGTTAAGAGGGATGTTAGTAGATTCCAGAAAAAATCCCAAGTCTATATCATCGTCGGAAGCCACCCTTATGCCACCCTGAAGCCACCCCTAGGGGAGATTATTTTAAAAACTATAGTTAGAGGCTTTAGACCCCGCTGAAATTTGTACCACGCGTTAAGAGGGATGTTAATAGATTCCAGAAAAAATCCCAAGTCTATATCATCGTCGGAAGCCACCCTTATGCCACCCTGAAGCCACCCCTAGGGGTGATTATTTTAAAAACTATGGTTAGAGGCTTTAGACCCCGCTGAAATTTTTACCACGCGTTAAGAGGGATGTTAGTAGATTCCTGAAGAAATCTCAAGTCCATAACATCGTCGGAAGCCACCCTTATGCCACCCTGAAGCCACCCTGAAGCCACCCCTAGGGATGATTATTTTAAAAACTATAGTTAGAGGCTTTAGACCCCGCTGAAATTTTTACCACGCGTTAAGAGGGATGTTAGTAGATTCCTGAAGAAATCCCAAGTCTATATCATCGTCGGAAGCCACCCTTATACCACCCTGAAGCCTCCCCTAGGGGTGATTATTTTAAAAACTATAGTTAGAGGCTTTAGACCCCGCTGAAATTTTTACCACGCGTTAAGAGGGATGTTAGTAGATTCCTGAAGAAATCCCAAGTCTATATCATCGTCGGAAGCCACCCTTATGCCACCCTGAAGCCACCCCTAGGGGTGATTATTTTAAAAACTATGGTTAGAGGCTTTAGACCCCGCTGAAATTTTTACCACGCGTTAAGAGGCATGTTAGTAGATTCCTGAAGAAATCTCAAGTCCATAACATCGTCGGAAGCCACCCTTATGCCACCCTGAAGCCACCCTGAAGCCACCCCTAGAGGTGATTGTTTTAAAAACTATAGTTAGAGGCTTTAGACCCCGCTGAAATTTTTACCACGCGTTAAGAGGGATGTTAATAGATTCCAGAAAAAATCCCAAGTCTATATCATCGTCGGAAGCCACCCTTATGCCACCCTGAAGCCACCCCTAGAGGTGATTATTTTAAAAACTATAGTTAGAGGCTTTAGACCCCGCTGAAATTTTTACCACGCGTTAAGAGGGATGTTAGTAGATTCCAGAAAAAATCCCAAGTCTATATCATCGTCGGTAGCCACCCTTATGCCACCCTGAAGCCACCCCTAGAGGTGATTATTTTAAAAACTACAGTTAGATGAGGAAGTGCGAAAGTTGTACAAACGAGCACGCAATAGGACAGTATCGTTAATTCGTTCAGCTAAACGCTCCTATTTTAGTAACCTGCTCGATACAAGTTTACCTCCGAAGAAGCTATGGAGTAATCTCCGTAATCTTGGAGCATTTGGTCAAGATTACCTAAAAGCAGAGTTAGATCCTGATGTCCTGAATACATTCTTTTCTTCCACCTCCGATGCAGTCTGTAATTTACCTTCTTTCGACTTAAATTTTTCTTCTGATGGCTTTGTATTTCGCTGCATTGGCGAGGATGAACTTCTTTCTACACTATACTCAATAAAATCGGAGGCGGTTGGCTCTGATGATTTTCCACCTAAATTTTTAAAAATCATCGCACCGTTTGTATCAAATGTGCTCACGCATATATTCAACTACTGTCTTACGTGTTCCCAATTTCCAACACAATGGAAGCTAGCGTTGGTGGTACCTATTCCAAAAACAATTTCCCCTTTGCAACCCTCTGATTTCCGTCCAATTAGTCTTCTATGTTTTTTGTCGAAAGTATTTGAAAAAGTAATTTTTAAGCAACTTATTTCGCATATTGAAGAAAACTGTTTTCTTTCTGAATGGCAATCTGGCTTTAGATCTGGACATAGCTGTGAAACTGCACTACTAAAAGTCTCTTCTGATATCTATGATGCCTTGGATAACCGTAAAGTAACTTTCTTGACTTTACTCGACTTCTCTTCGGTTGATCATGCAAAGCTCTTACAAAAATTAGGTAGTAATTTCGGTCTTGGTTCTACTGCTATAAAACTGATTCTAAGCTACTTGTCTGGTCGTTCTCAAATAGTTAAAATCCAGAATAAATTTTCTGAGCCCATACTTCTACGCTGCGGAGTGCCACAAGGCTCTATTCTAGGTGCCTTGCTGTTTAGCATTTATATTAATGACCTTCCTCTTGTAATTAAAAACACATCTATACACTTATATGCTGATGATGTGCAAATCTACATAAGTATGCCCATCGATTCAACCGCTGAGTGTATTCGTAAACTTAACGATGATTTGAGGAGTATTTCTGATTGGACTGTTACCAATAAATTGCCCCTAAATCCTAGGAAGTCTTCATGTCTGGTGGTTAGTAAGACTCCCATTGTATTAAGCACACTTGCGCCAATTATAATAAATGATGTCATGTTGCCTTATGTCGAATCAGTCAGAAACCTAGGTGTTGTGTTTAACTCTAAATTTAGTTGTTGTAGTCACACGAGCAGAGTTCTTCAAAAAGTCTATGGATGCTTACGTCAACTATGGGTAAGTGCTAGCCTTCTCACACCTGGTTTGCTTGTGATTGCTCTAATTATGCCCCACTTGAGGTATGGTAGTCTAATTTTCCCCAAACTTGATTCGGTATGTATGAGAAAAATGGAAGTTGCATTTAACGATTGCCTTCGTTTTGTCTACAGGCTAAGACGTCATGATCATATTACACCATACGCCTCCAGCTTATTGGGTCTTACTTTTGTAAACTATCGCTCGTACCACGAATTAAAATTTATCTTTAAGCTTATGAATAAAATGTGTCCACGTTATTTGTTTGAGAAACTACGCTTCTTACAATCCAATAGGCAGGTACAATTATTGATCCCTAGGTGTAACTCGTCATGTGGTGATCGTTCTTACTTTGTCCAAGTCGCGCGTAAATGGAATGCTTTGCCCTGTGGTATTCGGAGTGCGACATCTAGCCGAACTTTCAGCAAGCTTTTAAAAGACCACTATAGTTAATTCTTTCTTTCTTTCCTGTCACTCTTTCTCTTTCTTCTTCTTTCTTTCTTGTCTTCTCCTCTCATTTTTTTTCTCTCTTTTATCAATTAATCAAATATTTGTTATTTCCTTTGCTTTTATGTACAATTAAGATGATTAATCTTTGTGCTAAACCAATAAATATATATTATTATTATTATTGCAGAACCGAAAACCTTCGAAGGAAATTCCTAAGGAGGCCAAGACTCTGAGAGGACTGTAGCGCGAAGGATGATGAACAAAAACTCACCACCAACAATCAATATACCTTTCAAGTCCAACGCCTTGGTCAGTGATTTCGGGAAAGCAATTCAGCAGCTGCTTATGTGTTAGTGTTGTTTCACTTTTGCATAACATCTAAGCTGTTAACGTGTTATTCTGACGTTCATTGCGAGCTCCACTTCAGTAGTTTTCAATCTCATGGCACACATTATGCAACTTTGTCATTCATTGTGGTGTGAATCTTTTTTATTTATTTTTTTTTATATGAAAAAACCAAGCTTAGGTGTAACCCTTTGTACTACCAGTCCGTCATGTCGTTCAGTTCATGGTGCAATGTCTAGTAGTAAGCTTGGTTTGAAGAATAGAGGAGAATAGGAAAGGTTAAAGGGGTTTTGGAGGGTGTAAAAGAAAATGACGATGAACCTCACGTTTGAACTCTAAAGCCCGGTACCCACTTGTTGCAAACTGGCGTTTCGTATCACCGTTCTTTAAATTTTTTTCTAAAAAAATTGCAACGCTTCGTTTCAAAATGTGCGAAATGATACAATCCAAACCCGATCTCTCATTTAGCGGTTTTTCTCCGTCACATCAAAGGAATGATACGATACGCTTTAGGAGGAAGTGTGGACAGGCATGCGCGTATCCTGTTCATCGTCACTTCAAATCACACACTGACCAGATAACCGTATCGCGCTCCCGCATCAAACATGATACAGGCTGGATGATTCGAAACGCAGTGATGATACACGAAAAATTTGGGTTCCTGTTTTGTTCGTATCAATCAACAATTGAAACGATACAGGGATACGAAACGCCGGTATGCAACAAGTGGGTACCGGGCTTAAGGTGTTGTACGGGTTCGGAAATACTGACTGCGGGAGATTATTCCACAGTCGAGTTGTTCTATTCATAAACGAACTTCTAAACGGTATTGTGCGTGAACGGGGTGCGTGCTGTAGGGTATGGGGGTGAGCCGAGCGGGCAAGTCTTGTGTTGCGGGAAAAGTATTGCCATTCAGGCAGGAGGTCCTGAATTTCAATGGAACAGTCGCCATGGTAATAGCGATAAAGTATGGAGAGGGCTGCTACATTCCTACGGTGTCTATGGAGGCGCGAAAGGGGCCATCACCAATGAGTTTGAGGGCACGATTTTGCACCTTGTCGAGACAAGCCAAGGTGGTTTTTGGGGCGCCTGCCCAGATATACGAGTTGTATTCAAGGCGCGGCCGAATGTAGGATTTGTATATTGTAGCCAATGCGGCTGGCTGGAGGAGGAACTTGCATCTCTTGAGAAATCCAAGGCATTGGGAGGCTTGTTTGGCGATTTGGAATATGTGTAATCATTCCATCGCAGATGCTCCGTTAAAGTTACCCCTACTTATATTCCGGTTGCGCCCGCCAACTTCATGAGACTTTTTAATTGCGCCCCTACTTTCAAAAAGTAGAAGAACAACACAATCTAAATAATCAAAAAAGATAAATAAATAAATACTATTATATACTAAAGTACCCCCACAATAACATACTTTTACTGCAATGCATTAACCTTTTTTTCCTTCCATTTATCGCACAAAATTTTATCTTAAATATGTTTTATCAATATTCCCCGGCTCAGATTTTTGCACTGACATATTCTCTGGAAATTGATTAACTAAATAAATTGTAAACAGACCAATTAGCCATAAGAACAACTGTGCCGGGGGAGGGCAGGGGAGCCCCAGAACACAAGTTGCTAATTAACATTAATTTATGAATGTAAAGTTCACCCCGAATGGCACTTCCATGCATAAATAACAATAATAGTAACAACAACAACAGTTTGAACACACAAAAATGTGCAGCCGGCAAATTTGCGTTGATTAAAAATATATACAAATAGAAAAAATGGAGTAAATTGAATGAATGGAATTTTTAGGGAATTCTCAAGATGTTTTATTAATTAGGCCAAATTGCTGAAAGCATAGAGAGTGGGGCTGCGTGGGGGCCCAGCAGAGAGTTTGAATGTGCAGATGCCAAAAAGTTAAATTAAATATTAGCCAAGATAATTAGGAAATCGCCGAAACTCTTGTAGCCAGAAGAAACTACACGACCCCCAGACGGGAAATGCTCCCACCAAATGAGCCCCAAAGGAGTGAAGTTTCCCGCTGAAGATGGCGCTGCCAAGTGCCGGTGGAGGAGACTCTCTCCCCGGAAAAGTGAAAACTAATCGGAATTTTAATTTAAACAAGGCTAGGTAAAATATTTACTTACGGAAAAACGTAATTCCTTGTCTAGGATCTGCTCCCCGATGACCTGTATCAAGCCCTCCTCGCTGCTGGCCAGTAGAGGGATCAGGAACACGTAGGGCGAGTCGGTGATCTCCTGCAACTGGATAGGAATATCCCATTTTTATATGTAGAGAGCGCAGCTCCGCTTGGTATTGATAAGCTTAGGATACTTACGAACTTATTGATAAGAATTTGCACTTGAATCGAATTCGTAACACCTGACAGATTTTCGCACAATTTTAAAATTTTTATGGGCTCGATTGCATCGAACTCGTCACTGGTGGTGAATTCACCGCTGCCACCGCCGTTTTCGCCCTTATCTTCGCGGGCAACTGATAAGAGGTATTCAGCATTCTCTGACATCGTTTCGCCGTTTCTAGAGAAGCGCACCGACGGTTGCGTGCACACACTGCCTTTTGAATAGAACTGTTTCAACCTGGTTCACACACGATAATCACTTTTTTTTGGCTTGATTTAAACAATTTAAATTATTTAATAAAGTAACACAAGAAGCGAGCCCCCGTCTCCTCGAGAATCTCTGGCGGCGCCTCAGGCACAATCCGCAATCATTTCGACGTGAATTCCGACAAAAAATTCCGTCTTCTGACGTAAACCGCACTTGATTAAAAAAGACACGGGCTTCTGCTGGCGGGGATTTGTTTTCGACCAATTTTTTTTTGGCGAATTAAATCGCGATGAAACACCTGCGAACGAACCTCCCGCGACGACGACTTTTTGACATCTGTTGGTGGTGGCTCGGAAGTGGCAATCCGTAGAGGAATCGGGTTCGCAACGCAACGGTCTACGCTTCTACGGAGCTTTTGGGGCCGCGAGAGATGAAACTTGGAGCACTGCCGAAGCCGAACGAAAAGGAAACCGCCGAAAGCTCCGCGATTTGTTTGTCTGCGGGGCCGGCGAGACGCACGGGCAGCAGACGAACACATGGCGGTCACGTTGGCATGGTGATGGGGCTGGAATGGGGTGGGCGCATGTGCTTTTGTTTACGATGAACGAATGTCAATAGACGTGAAGTTGAGTGCACTTGGCAATGAATTATGGGTTCGGGATAAATTTCGACCGTTCAACTTTCGTTAATTTTAAACTTGAATCAATAAAGACGAAACATAAGCCTCAATCAGAACCAATCCGCTCCGCCCGTTTTTTCTTTGCTTTTCTTTGATGTTCCTCCGCTTGATTGTGACTACCGCTCCGTTTGTCTCATGGAAAGTTTATAGAAATGTCAAATTTCCAACTTTTAAAAACGGGCGGAACTGATTGATTCTGAGCCTTTCGTTAATTTCTTTAGGTTTTCAAAATCCACACTTCCCTGCGACCACTTTTTTATAATGCCTACCGGTGATAAAATAAATGATGGAAAGCTTAAATTTACAAGATAATATCTCAATAGAACCACCAACTCTGGATGAGGTACGGAAAGCTGTAAAAAGGCAGAACAGCAACAAATCGCCTGGCGCCGATGGAATAGAAGCTGAGCTGCTAAAGGAAGGAAGACCCCAACTATTACAAACCTAACACGAACTCATATGCACCATCTGGGAGGAAGAAGTTATACCAGAGGACTGGAAGAAAGCGATTATATGTCCAATATACAAGAAAGGAGATAAATTAAACTGCAAAAACTACAGAGGCATCTCACTCCTCAGCACCAGCTACAAAATCTTCACAATCCTTGTGAAACAAAAACTGGAACCTATAGCGGAAGGCCTTTATAGGAGAATATCAAGCTGGTTTTAGGACAAACAGGTCAACATCGGACCAATTGCTGACCTTAAGGCAAATTCTGGAGAAAACCTGGGAAAGGAATGTAGATGTATACCAGTTCGTGTATGTCGTGTATGGGCCGGTTCGTGTATGTCGAAAACGAAAATTTTTTTTCGTCTCGGGTTCGCGTAAGTCGAAAAAATTGAAAATTTTCGTCTGAAGCCGACGAAAGGCACTCGAAAGCTCTTGGGTTATCGAGTTTTTGCATTAGGACACGAACAATTTTCTTTCGACCTACGCGAACGCTAAAATTTTCGTCGCCAAAATTTTTCGACTTCAATTTTTTTCGTTCGACTATCGTCGTTCGCCATACACGAACCCGCCCCAGATATTTGTCGACTTTCAACAGGCATATGACTCAATAACCAGAGAGAGGCTATACGAGATCTTATCGGAATTAGGAGTCCCCTCAAAGTTAGTACAACCAGACTAAGAACCAGAAGAAATGAACAGACGAATAATGCTGGCTAATGACTCACTGTACAAAACAGTAATATGACCAATACTGTGTTATGGTAGCGAAACTTGGACTATGCCCCAGGACATAGAGGAACGAGTCAACAGGTTTGAGAGACAAATTCTCAGATGCATAATAGGCCCAACCAGAGAGGTTGGAATATGGCGAAGAAGGTACAACAACGAGTTGTATGAAATTTTTGACGACCCACAACTCTAATAAAAATCAACAGACTGAGACTAGCCGGCCACGTAATCAGAATGGAGGACAATCGTATCCCAAAACGGCTTATAGCCTCAGAAATTTCGAGAAGTAGGCCAGTAGGTAGACCCAGGAGGAGATGGATAGACTCTCTGTGACGGCTGATGCAGAGGCAATCCTCAACATCAACTGGAGACATGCTGCAAAGGACCGTCAAACTTGGAGAAATGCTCTAGAGGAGGCCAAGCCTCGATTTGGGTTGTAGCGCCATTGGATGGATACTAGTTTGTAGAGTGCTTGAAAGGAGGAATTGCAGGTTAAGGGAATACGACGAGCGGGCTAACAGGTGTTGCGGCTATAATTTTGCCGTAGAGGCAGGAAAGCGTTTATTTCGGTGGAACAGTTTGCTATTATAGGTAAGTAGATAGGAGAAGGGGTGCCTCCAGTGCAGTCGTAGACCCAATTCTGTTACTACAACCAGGGGCGGATTGCCCTTCCTTAGAAGCCCTAACATTTAGGTAGTGACCGGTCCAAAATTTGCTATGCACAATAGGCGCGCGGAACGCACCGTGCTAATTTCTCCTCTACCATTTCGCTCGATTTAGGGACAGCTCTGAGAAATACTTCTCTTAGGCGGTGAGGACGGTCAGCCGAAGATGGGGAAGAGAGGCGAGGAATAGGAGAGGCAAAATTCGAGCCGATCTTCGTGAGCATAGGCACAATTATAACGAAACTTCCTTCACAAAAAAAAATCCTCAACACTCAACCTCCGGCCCTCACCTCGTCAGCAGCCCGAGCATTTACTCGAATGGGCCATAGGCCAATCCAGCCCTGACCACAACCCTACACGGATTGTATGAGCCATTGTCCCGTGATGATTGCCGTAATTCTGGCAGTGGCCCCTGTGCTGAATGTCGAGTCGTGATTTGTGACAAGTTTTTTGAGTTGAAGAAAGTGACGTTTTAATCGAATTTCGATTTTCAGCATAGTGGCCTAGAGTGGAAGTGCTAAGTGCAAGTTTAGCCCCGTATGCTGAAAGTCGCAATTCCTCTGCAACGCCACTTTCTTCAACTCAAAAAACTTGTCACAAATCACGACTCGACATTCAGCACAGGCGCCAGTATCTCGTCCAGAGGCCCATTGTTTTTTTCTTTGTTATAAATCGGCCAGTCGTCCTGTGCAGGTCTCCAGTGCTCTCCACTGTTGGCTGGCTAGCAGCAGGTAGTAGTCAAAAAAAGCTAGACAGTGAACTATTAGTGGTCTCTTGTTAATCCCCTGCTCCGACGCCCTATCACGTTTTGAAGTCGTCGGGGAATATTCGTACATCGAACTTTCGCAAGACATCTCCTTTTTTCCACTATCTTCTTGAGGGTAGTTCGGCGGAGAAGTCCTTCCTAAAAATTAATCTAAGGGAAGGTAGTCGGTGGTTGTAGCACATACCCTCAGTTAGCAAATTCCTCACGGTCCCTGTTGCTCCTACTGCTGCCGTTCTTTGGACCCCTCCAACATCCAGATTTTCCTTCTTTTGAAAAATCTGGAGGTTGTGTGTGGCCATTTTGGAGTGTTGGAGGTTGATCTGAACGATCTCAAGCATTTTCCAATGCCCCCTGAGCTCCGCCCTCTGCGCCCTCCTCCAAACCAGAACCCTCTATCAGTTCATCCACATCCAGAGATTCCTCCTCTGGGGAAGGTCTTTAAAAATTTTCACTTTGGCATACAGGATGAAAAGCCTTAGTCGGTTTTCATTCTTTTACAATACCTCGAGGGGCTCCTCGTTGATAAGGAGAAAGAATGAATTTCCATTTTTCAGCGGTTCCTCTGCTTTGATGACCACCCAGTCATCCATAGGAACCGTTGGATAAACTGTCCAGGTTCCAGGGGCCGGTTCGTGTATGTCGAAAGCGAAAATTTTTTTTCGTCTCGGGTTCGCGTAAGTCGAAAAAATTGAAAATTTTCGCCTGAAGCCAACGAAAGGACACGAACAATTTTCTTTCGACTTACGCGAACGCTAAAATTTTCGTCGCCAAAATTTTTCGACTTCAATTTTTTTTCGTTCGACTATCGTCGTTCGCCATACACGAACCCGCCCCAGATTTACTTTTGGCAACCAGATGAGAGCTGTAGGTCTCCTCGGGATATCCGCAGCTGGGATTAGCTTGAGCCTCACAGATCTCAGAGACGCATTCTCTTGTCCAGTCCCTTGAGACACTTGATTACCCGTTTTCTCCCTTGCCTGAAAAGATGTGGTCCAACACCATCTCCTATAGTTTGGTTTCCACCACCTTGGAGTTCAGTTGCCAGAGCTTAAGAATGTTGCGTAGCGAACAATTCAGCAGTCTCAAAGAAAACGGGCACCTATTTGTATGCTGAAGTTTCAACTAGATGAGACGTGGAATTGAAGTCAGTTTGGCGACCTGTTTCAGCTGAACTGGGGAAAACGATGTCAAAGAGACGAGATTTGTTCGACCCTTTAAACCCATTCAACAATATGCAGCCTCTAAAAAGAGATTAAGAACAATATAATTGCGACTATTAAATGCTTTATTATTTTTCTTTGTGCTCAAAATAAGCATTTCTTTCAGTTATCTTAAAATTAAATTTTAATCCAGTGAGATTGTGCATCACTACTTTATTATTGTAGATAGTCACACATAGATGTTGGCATTCTTCACGCACGTTCAATCGGGTATTTATTTTTATTCTTTTTTGTTTTACTGAAAAAATTAACAAAACTCAAAACCTAAAACTTAAATTTTCTAAATCTACGGAAACCTTAACTAGAAGATAACCTTACACTACATACATTATATATAGTCAAGTGAAATCGAAATGATATATAGCTGTGTATAGACTCTTAATTAAGTTCATTTACGAATACTTAGGAATCTCGATAAAGAGACAAAGATTAAAGTTTTATTTTCTTCTTTTTTGTTTGTTGTAAAGGATTAATAGTCTCCATTACTTAATTTACTCAGCCCCGTTCTGACCCTTTGAATGGGAACGTGAATGCGATCGGGAACGTGTTGATCGACGTCTAGAATCTGAACGGCTTCGACGTGGCGACGATTTGCTGTTGCCACGGCTTGCCGAACGACGCGGTGATCTGGATGAGTTATAGCGACGTTTTGGTGATCTGGATCCGCCATTACGTTCATCGCCACTGTGGTGATCTTCAGTTCCATGGCCATTTTCTCTGGAACGACGATTGTCCCGTGAACGACGATCGGCACGGGAATCTCGTGAATGTGACCTAGATCTGGATCTACTGTGGGATCGTGAACGGGATCCTGTACGTGATCTAGTTCGATGGTCCCTGGAATAGCTGCGCGAACGGCTACGTGAGCGGCTTCTGTGGATTAAAAATAAAGCGATATTTTAAAAATTGTTGACAATAATACTATGATAATATGTTTATATTGCTTAGTTGGGCATATTACATTCAAGATTCATATTATTTAAGTTTTTCTAATTGAAACGAATTCTTAATGTTAGTATACTTCTTTAAGCTGAAACCAACTACTAGGCGAGAATGAAATGTGAATAATTTCAGTCTAACTAACTTCTTTCAACTCCATTTAATTAAACGCAAATTTTTGGAAAGGGGAAAGGAGGCCTCGATGTTGATCAACACGACTTGGGTATAAGTACATA
Source organism: Thereva unica (assembly GCA_949987705.1). Classification (NCBI taxonomy): domain Eukaryota; kingdom Metazoa; phylum Arthropoda; class Insecta; order Diptera; family Therevidae; genus Thereva; species Thereva unica. The sequence continues at coordinate 22,563,414 of OX465285.1, read as the reverse complement.
TGGGTGCTCTGCATAGCAGGGATAATCTTATAGTCCCAATCCCTTGAAAACGGGGTGCCTTATAGGAGAATATCAAGCTGGTTTTAGGACATATAGGTCAACATCGGACCAGCTGCTGTCCTTAAAGCAAATCTTGGAGAAAACCAGTAAAATAAATGTGGATATATAACCAAATATTTGTCGACTTTAAACAGGAGTATGACCCCTGTGCTGAAAGTCGAGTTGTATGACGCGACAAGTCGAAGAAAGTAACGTTTCAGTCCCCTGTGCTGAGAGTCGACTCGTGTTTCGTCAATCGCTATACAAGATCAGCCTTATTCTCGTTATCGAGTGACAGATGTGTCACTTCGACCTTAAATTGGTATTCTCATCGTCAATCTAACAGACTTCTGGCGAGTAAATCGACAAAATTCGTATTTAATTGTCGCAACATGTCGTGTGAAGTGACATTTTCCTCGATACGTTTTGAGGTATCGACAGTTTCATTCCACCACGTCACTCGCCAACGAGAAAACTACCTTTTATCGTAATTAAGAATCCTCTAAAAGCTAACTATGTCTGATCAAATGTGATACGAATAGTATCCTGGCGAAAGTAAAGATCGAAAATGCAGTAAGAGAAAAGTTCGAAGTACGACAAGGGGATGGACTGACCCCAAATGTTTTTTAATCTCACCCAAGAATATGTGATAAGTAAAAGCCCAGGCCCCTGTGCTGAAAGTCGAGTTGTCCCGAAACTACAAGTCGTTTAGAGTTGAAGAAACTGGCGTTTCAGTCAAATCACGACTTCCAGTGCAGGGCTTAAACCCAACTTAGCATTTTCAATCTACAGAGGCCTCTATGTTGAAACTCATAATTCGACCAAAATGTCACTTTCTTCACTCAACGACTAGTCACTAAACACGACTCGACTTCCAGCACCGAGGCCCCAGAGAAGCGCGTCAATAGGCAACATACTCTTTACATTTACTTGCATATGCAGAAGACGTGAATATCGCAGAAGCTTATGTCGAACTAAAAGAGGCGACAAAGGACATAGGGCCGAACGTCAAAGAAGTAACAAAGGTGATACAACAGGCCAGAGCTGGAAAATTTAGAATGGAAACAAATACAACTATCGACGAATATAACCTAGAAGTAGCCGATAAAACGGCCTTCCTTGAGGTCTACAATTAAAAAAAGAAGTGAAGAAAAAGAAGACACTAAACTAGACAATACTACTGGGCTATATTGACTGTAAGATCTGTGCTCAGTAACAATAATACGAGTATGGTAGCGAGACTTGAACTATGACTCAGGAAATAGAGAAACTAGTCAACACGTTTGAGAGAAAAGTTCTCAGGTACATAAAGGTCACCCCACACATATCCGTGACGGCACGGCACCGATGCTTTCCGTGGCAGTGCCTGCCGTGATGAATTTTAATGGCATCTGTGATAACTTTTTAGTTTTGATATTTGGACAGTGGTATCAAGTTCATCATTGAATTTACCGTGGAATATTTGCTGCAATAGCATTGCTCTTAGACGAGGAAGAACAGAATTAAAAATAGGAAGTGGGTCCGATTCAAATCTTTAAATGGATCAACGTATGTATTATAGTAGTATAATATAATTGGTTGTTGCACTATTTACGAGTACATATTAAGACTCCAATTCCAAAACTGCTTGCTCTTATTTTGAAAAACCAGAAATGTAGTGGCGGTTTTGGTCTCTGATCCGACTCTTTTAACGAATTTGTTGTCCATTTGATGGCTAAACTTACTAAATGTGTGTTCACCAATCTGTGAAACTCAAAAAAGTCGACCAGATTTGTTAGTGGAGTTTGTTTAGAGGATGAGGCCATCATTGCCTTACTGATTTTTCAAAATGGATGGAAGCAGTTTTGGAATTCGAAGGAAGGAAGCAGTTTTGATTGGATTCTAGATATTTCATCAGTATTCTATTGCGTCCATGATTTTGGATAGAACAGAAGTAATTGCTATTGGGCGGTTGTTTGAAAGTCACTGGTTCAGAGAAGTATGACAAGGCAAAAAGTTTGCGCAGAGGTTATGCCAAAGGTGAGCCACAAGAGGAGGAAATATTATCTGGGGCAGTGAATTTATTGACATCGAGCTCTTTGAGACATTTATACACCTCGCGAATCCCGAAGAAATTGCATCCATTGAATGGGAGTTGCGCTCGATAACCGAGGATGACGTGTCAGTTTCCGGTAAAGAAGAAGATTTGGTAGAATGAGGAATGAACAAACACATTCCTGCCCGCATTATTGTAAAAATACAGAGAGCGGCATAGTGCGCACTGGCACAATGGCTTGGAGAAAGCGTATAAGTCCCAACCAATTGGCTTTCCCATAGTGCCAGACAGCTCTTTCGGGAACTGTGCCGATTAGAGTAGAAGATGGATATGGGAAATTAGCGCTGACTAGTTTGTGGTCCGAGTTGTCAAAGGGTGAGCTTGTCTCGACGAAGTATCGAGTTGGATGAGTTGTAAGAAATATGTCAATGGCATGGGCTCCGTGACCTTCAACATCCGGAACTCGTGTTGGACAGTTCACGATTTGGTACAATTTATTTAAGTCTGCAAAGATCTCGGCGTCTTAACCAGAAACATTGGTGCCATTCAAGTAATTGAACCAATTGACATTGTGAACGTTGAAATCACCCTAAACCAGTGGTCTCCAAAGTGTGGTACGCGTACCCCGAGGGGTACGCAGAAAATTCCGGGGGGTACGCCACATTCCTTTTCAAAATACTACTTTATTTTCTCTAGCGGGCATACAATTTTTAACTGAAAAACTAATTTTTGTCGAAATTTTTCAACCGGCGACTCTGCATTATACAAGCCTACTCTGTATTTCGCTGGAATCGATTCCGTTGAAATATTCTTAGAATTTATGCTACCGATATGCCCCCTTTTAGACGGGCGGACACCGAACAGACAAAACGAACGAGCGAACTGGGTGTATAGGGAAGAGGGTGAGAGAGGACGATGGGGAGGGCAGACAATTTTCATGGACACTTTCAGCGAACTGTGAACGGACATTTTGACAGTTCCTGCATTGTTGTTGTTGCTAGGATGAGAAGACAATAGAAAATTTCAAAAAGCAAGAACAGCAAGCCATGAAGTTTTTATAAAAGCAACAAAAAAACAATGATTTTTGACATTTTTCGTTCGTTTGTCCGTTCGTTGGTGTCCGCCCGTATAAATGCACAGCCGACACTCCACCGGGCTTCAAAAGAGAATTAACGATTACAGTTAAGTTTTGTCTGTTCGGTGTCCGCTCGTCTAAAAAGGGCCTATAAGAAAATTTGAGTGAACAATCCTAGCGAAATTCAGAATACGCTTGAATAAAACCCAGCAGCTCTGTTTTCAAGTCTAGTGGTCATCAGTGAGCAAAGCTTTCGTTTTATTTTGGCGATTTTGTTTCTCATCGTAATAGTGAATTTAATTGGAATTGTGGAAAGATAACGGTGTGTATTAGAAAAAGTTATAATTACGAGCACTATTGAGTTTAGACCCTTCATAATGGATAAATGGTTAAAACCATTGCCCGCAAAGCCGCGCGCAACCACCAAACTGTAATAGCCCTGCAACATGTAAAACAACGTTAAGCCATATAATTCGAAACTATCAACCATCTTTCTTAAAATTTGGTTTTACAGTTAAGGCAGTCAACCATGAACCTCGTCCTACCTGTGTTTTATGTTCTGAAATGCTTTCCAGTGGTTGTATGAAGCCGTCAATGTTAACAAGGCATTTAAAAACAAAACATCCAGAACATGGAGACAAACCCCTGCAATTTTTTGAACAACGCAACGTTTAAAAACATGTAACACTCAAGCTATATACTTCGTATATTTTTGGAGGTTTATTCTGTATTCTTGTTTCTAAAATATTCAATACTCCTGCGAATTTTTAAGGAAAACAAAAAATAAATAATTTTTATATCCATACTAAACCAAAACATATGTATAAACATTAAGAGAAACCAAAACCCCAAATAATCGTTAACACCCGTATTTAAAACGCGAGGCCATCTTAGTTTCCTATAGATTTAGTGAGGGGGTACAATTTATGATTATGTTCGTCAAAAGGGTACGTGGCCAAAAAAGTTTGGAGACCACTGCCCTAAACTATGACAACATTTGTCTAACGTCCGGAATAAATTAAAAAATATCGGTGGCAACGTATTTTTGGTGATTCTCACGGATGTCTGAAATATACTGACATGAACATGTCGCGCGTCGACTCGAACATGTCGCGCGTCTCCCAAATTGTGATTGATCTTAACAGAGCCAACGAGATAGCATGGAATAGAGATACAGCAGCGAATTATATGAAATTTTTGACAAACCCAGAACTTTCTACCTTAAAAACATAAACAATCTAAGACTAACTGGCCGAATAAACAGGATAAGGTCGGCTGATGCAGAGGCAATGCTCAACATTCAAAACTGGAGATATGTTGCAATGGACGATCATTGAGAAATGCCATAGAGGAGGCAGAGGCTCTATTTGAGATTTGGGCGTTATTCGATGGATAGTAAATCTAGTATCAAACTGTAAAATTATAAGTAATTTAACATAAAGTATTATCATTTAGATTAAACAATGCCTAATTTGCAGCTTGAATACGGTATCGTAGTTCAGTGCATATCGATATTAACCAAATTGAAAAATAAACAACGGTGTCTTTATTTTCTTCTTTCTTTAGCCATTGTCTTTTAACCTCTCGAAAATACCGTGTGTGACGTGCAATATTGGTGTGCAAGATTAAATAGATTATCGATATAAAGTGTTAGGTCTCATACATTTGCTGCAAAATTATAGGCATGGCATATTAATACTAAAAAGCTCTAGAAAATTGTGAGATTATGTAACCAGTGCGATTATATGAAACCCCTCTTTTCCCCATTCTTCTCTTCCATGAATAAATATTTTAAACTTTACCTGCAAAATTTAACAAATCATGATAAAATGAACAGAAATGTAACTTATGGAATGTAAATATTTATATAAAACTTGAATGTAATATGCCCATTATATAAATGATCATATTTTCTTTTTTTTAGCTATTTTTTATATTAAAATTAAATTCACTGTTGGCAGGTTACCTAAAGCTTATGAAACAACTAAATAAAAAACAAAAAAACAATAAAACTCACAAGTATGACAACGTTGTCGTTTTCAAAACACAATCTATGATTTCTATATCTGTTTTAACAAACATTGCATGTTGAAGAAGTAATATTAACCAAAAAAGTTCACAATCCGATGTTCACACTGTGTAGACCAACATACAATATTTGTGTAGAATTATAACCCGATGATACAAGACCGAAGATCGAGGATCTAAGACTGTAGATATAGGTAGATTCGTTTTTCAAGATGATCTCAAGGTGCATCTTAAATGGCTGTTTACAACACACGCAATAGCCTAGCTATTGGCCGACTGACTGAAGACTCTGAATGAATTTGAATTTTGTTTGAAGTTCATTTGTTGTTTTATTTCATTTTATATTTTTATTTTTTGTGATGTGTGTCTTTTTTTTTATATATATACCCCCTCGGTGTCTGCAGGGATTATACCTTTTTATATTTATAGTATATGATTTTGTTCAGTGATGAATTCAACTGTTCAGATGTTCAGCAGAATCATGCTTAATTAGGCTATTCATGTTTTTGAGTCTAGATGATCAAACAATCACGAAACGGGGACTGATATTACGATGACTCAGTATAGAAGTATCTTTTTGATCTATCGAGAAGTAACTATAATTTTAAACAAAAATTTATGGTTTAGTAATGTTTTGCTTTTTTCTTTGTTTTTTTTTTTTTTTGTTATAGAAATATTGACAGTGGGTTTATTTCTGATGATAAATGAATATATTTCTTATTTATTTATGAAAAATGATAATAAACGAAGGGAAAGCTTAACTTAAAGATAATTCAAATAATGCTATGAAGGGAATACAAGTCTAATATATAGCCAATATAAGTTTTAACGAGCCGAGTTTGATAAAGACTACAAATACATGTTCATGGTTATAATTTCATTACGTAGGGACGATTATAAAAAAAAAGACAATGATACATCGGCCGAAATTGGAAGACGAATAATACTGGCTAACTAATCCTCCTTTGGTCTACGCAAACAATCGACGCTGAGAAATATATCAAGAAAAACAAAATTAAACTGTACAACACTAATAAGTTCTGTCTTACTATATGGTTTGGAACATTAAAGAACGCCGATGGTACATAGAAAGGAAAACGCGTACAATTTGCAAAGGAGTACAGGTGAATGATGATATTTGGAGGAAAAGATACTTCGAGTTGTATGAAAGTAGTCAAATTTCAAACATTGTCAAGTTAAAATAAATAGACTAAGATGGATCATGTCGAACATGGTGCAAAACAGAGCCCGAGAAAAAGAGTGCTGAGAAGATTACCGACAAGAAAACCGCGGGCAGAACGTGTTAAGAAAATATACATACATATACAAGATACATAGGAGGTAGCCCTAATAAGGCATCCTGCCAGCTTAATCGGTTAATAATAGGGTACAAAATTTCCGCTTAGTTCGGGTCTTCATGTAGCGGTCGATGCACCTCCTTGTTCACCTAGTCTGGTACTGTTGGCGCCACAACCTTTGACGGCTGGTTAGTGGGATTCATTTATTTCAGGAGGCATAACACCACAACAAGACTGTCTCCCGCTAGCCCTGACGGTTGTGACTCACCCGAATGCTAAAAAATATTAATGAACTCATAACATCCAGTAGTTCAAACGCGGAGCTCACTTCCTCCTCCTTATGCATCCACCAGATTACTCTTAACCTTTCCTATTCTTCTTTTATTTTCAGGTCAAGCTTACTACTAGACATTGCACCATGAGCTGAACGACATGACGGTCTAGTGGATAAAACTGATGTAAAGCCAGGCAAATACAGATGGAGTTACACGTCCTTTTATATATTTAATCATATTATAGGAATACCTGTATATGTATTAGGGGGGTCCTTAAAATCAAACGTTCAACATTTACCCGTGCACCCTCTAATTTTGTTCTATGTAAAGTATCCTATAAAAAATGCAGATATCTTTAAAAATGTTTAGGGTTCGCTACTACTTTTTAAATTTTCAAAATTTTTGAAAATTTTGCTTGTTTCTATCAAACAATCAACGCTAAAATACCTATTGGATTTAAAAAAACATTTAGTTGATAAAATTGAAGATCTGAATGGCAAAAGCTGAAAAAGAATAAAGAAAACAAAGCTAAGCGCTCAAAGAGTTTGAAGGAGAAAGAAGAAGACTGGGAAATGGCTTTAGATGACCTTTTTGATATTGCGCACGCTAACAGAAATACAAACATCTCCTGCTTACTCACAGACACAAAGGACGACCTGATAAAATGGGAAGTGTTGATTAAAACATTTTAAAGAAAGAAACCAAGTCTACAGAGAAAAATCACGCGTGGAAAAAATGAAAGAGCACGAACATGAGAATTGATCCTGGAAGGGATGATGCATAGATGCGGAGCTTCCACCATCATAAGGATGCACGGATTTCATTTGCGAGGGAGCACATTGACTGGACGCGGGAATGGGGGACCTTTATCTGTTCTGATGAAAACAAATTTAATTTAGATGGTCTCACTCATTATTGGCATGATCTTAGAAAAGAGAACCCACCCAGAAGTTGTCGACATTCGGGAGGTGAAAACGTGATGATATGGGGGATTAAATTGAAGACCAAGCATTCGTCTTTCAAAAAAATAATGCGCAAATCCATGTCTCTCTTCATTCGCGGCAGTGATTTAGTGATCGGGAAGTGCCTTTGATGCGGTGGTCAGCATTTAGTCCTGATCTAAATACTATGGAGATCTGGGAGATCATGGCGAAGCGTGTTTATGCAGACGGACATCAGTTCAATGACATCACCACATTAAAAAGAGTTACTTTGGACACGTAGGCGAACATTGACCAGGAACTTATCGGTAGCCTGATGAGATCAACGCCCAACCGCATTACGTTACGTTGGGCCGGACATGTCCAAAGAATTGATGACTCAAGAATACAAAAAAAAACTGTATCAACTACCAGATGGCAAACCACGGTCAAGATGGGAAGGAAATGTTAGGCCAATGCAGCAAAACTGATGCTCAATACAAGAAACTGGAAGCAAGCTGCGGAGCAGGGAGGCGTTTGGAGGAAGAAGCTTATGGATGCCAAGGCTCGAATTAGAATGCCGAGCCATCGAAAAAGAATCGGGCCTTCCTTTAAAAAAAAGGACACTACAGAACATGTTCTACTGGTTTTTTATCAAGAAATCAGGGAAAATCACCACACTAATTTTCTTGACGTAGAATGGTCCACCAATTTACATCCCAAATACAAAATGGAAACGTAGCTCTGAAGATTTTTTATCGAGCCGGCTCTCCTTCGATACGAAGGACAATGGTTAGAATTTAGTGGAGTGCTCATACATGACTATTGGAGCATTTCATTTCCCGCTGGATAACTAATGCAAGAATGGTAGGCTCAGTCGGCAGGGCATCTAGATCGTATGAGTGGGGATAAGCCTGCTCGGAAAGTTCTCTGCGGTAAGATCAATCGGGTACGACAGCGAGGGGGACCCAACCTCCACTGGAAGGCTGACGTAGACCCGGACGGCCAGACGTGTGTGATGCCCAGCTGGATGATATCGGTTCAGAATCGCGACCGGTGGAGAAAGCAGTTGCGAGAGGCAGGGGCTGAACCCGGTTGTAAAGCCGTCAAAGAAGAAAAATGTAAGATAACTATACACCCAAAATTTGGTACAAAGAGATGGAAACTAATCAAGTTAAAGAGTCTTCAACTAACTAAGATCAATTAAAACATCTCCACAAGGAACCCGTCGAGTTGGAAGACCTAGAACTAAGTTTAGGAGAACCCTATTAGCAGAGCCCGCAACAACTGGCTGATACTGGACGGAGAGCTATCGCGCAAAACAGTCCGCTGGAGGGCAATTGTTTCAGTCCTATGACCCATGAGGGATTAAAGGAGCATCAGCAAGTAATTTTACATATTTTAACTACACCAAAAAGTAAAGACAATTTTTTCTCGAGGTGCGAGTCGTTTCCTCAGGGTCCTAGGCTACTAAATTGTATATAACCATCCTACTTAAGGTTTTAATTGCAAAAGTTATTTAGTAGCATTATTTTTATTAGACCGTAAGATAGATTTATCAGAAAATAAGATGCTCTTACAAAAATAAAGAAATTTACTGTTGGAGGAGACTACAATAGACTGTTTTGGGTAAGTACAATGTAAAACTCGATAAATAATTAAAAAAAAAAAAAAAAAACATTTTTTTAAAGAAAGGGCTCTCGAAGCGCTTCATTAAGTTTGTATTAAAATGAATAGTAAAAAAGTTGATGAGTAGTACGAAACAAAAAAGAAATCCCGCGATAAAATTATTGAAAAGAAAAAGTTATTGCGAACGAAAAGGACTATTTGATTACTTCGTTTCCGAATAAATACTTAAATCTAACTATTTATCAAAGTTTCTGTTAAATTGGGTAACATGGTAGTCATAGTGTTAATTTCTTTGAACCAATAATGAACATGAATACCCTAATGAATGTTAACTAGATTTACGAGGTCATTCTACACAAGCTACTAAAAATACCTTACTTTGCTACGGCTTTCTTTATTTCCTTTTTATGTGAAAGACTAGAGGCTTAGGGAAAGTCCCTTTGTACTGTTTGTTCGGTGAACTACTACAGCTCAACCTGTAGCCAAAGGGTCAAAAGCACGATGCATCGACTCAATCCCTTTATTCTGAACCCTTCATTGGGGAATGCCACACAGGAGACTAAGACGCACTGGTGAAACCGGTTTTATGGGAGAGAAACGAAGAAAAGGAAGGGGAAAATGGCCTATTTTCCCCTTTCTTCTCTTCGTTTCTCTCCCATAAAACCGGTTTCACCAGTGCGTCTTAGTCTCCTGTGTGGCATTCCCCATTGACCTATCAATGGGGCAGGAATTGAGTCAGCTCATTGAGCCGTGTTTTATCCGCCTCATGCACTTGGTTGATCTATAGTAGCTCGACGATCAGACCTTCTATTTCATAGGGTACCTTTTGTTTGAAATAAAAATAATAGCGAAGTGGAAATTTTAAGCCCTAGAAGTTCCTGCTATAATTTTAACTCTGCTTCGTCAATTGTTGGTATGAAGTGTTTAGAGACAGTCTAGACAACAATTACTTTATTCAACACTTCTGAAATATCTAATTATCTCCTAAACGAGTCTCGTGTTTCAGATTCCGCGCTAATTATATAAAGTCCCTGTACAAGCTACGTTTACCTTAGCGTAAAAATTAATATATATATTTAAATATCAGAAAAAGGCAATGATAACAAAATTGAAATCAGAAAATAAACCCATGTCAAAGTATTACTAATATTTAGTGACATAGCCATACCAAATAAGTAGGAATCGATTTAAGACTTTTCACTGTCATTGGTCAAGTGTGCAGATGGTCACTGTTGCTTCAAGCGATAAATTTCTTTGGTTAAAATTTATCTGAGAAGCCGCCGAACACTATCGAGGTGTACTGCAAATTGTGTATTGGTCGTTTCAAAATGGAGACGGTACCACAACCCATTATCGATATTTGCCTGCTGTCTCAATTGTAGATGAAGCTTCAGAGCATTTCAAATTGCAAAGTTACCACCCGTGTGAAGTTCTTTCTCATGAATTGCAAAGTACTGAACAGCAATAGAAAAAACCTACAACATGCATTGAAGTTTACCGCTTTTTTATAAAAATGTAAACATTTCCATCAACGTCTTATCTATTTTTTTTAAGTATAACAAAATAAATTTTAATAAGAAAAAATTACCTTCGGCGTCGTCCATAGCGTCGGCAATCGCGTGCATAATGGCCCCGGCCGCCGCATTCGTAGCACTTGTCATCAGGGTGGAACGGCCTTCCGCGGCTACGGGATCCTCGACGTTCACTACGTCCACCACCACTTCCATATTTACCGGTTGATAGCTCTACACGAGCGCGACGCCCACAAATAGTTCGTCCATCAAGGCCGCGGACAGCATCTGCCGCATCTCGGGCATCCTCAAACTCGACAAACGCAAATCCTGGCGGATTCCTGGCTATCCAGACGCTTCTCAATGTGCCATACGCACTGAAAGAATATTCAAGTTCGTTTTTCTTTGCTCGATTCCCTAAATCTCCGACATAGACCTTGCGGTCACTAGGATATCTCGACATCCGCTTGGACTGGGACGAAAAAAATCAATAATTACAAATTTTGTACTCCGGCATTTTTTTCGTTCAATTTTTCGAAACTAGCGCTTTAGTTATTGCAAGCGATATTATCAATATTTGCGAGAATATACACTTACCATTATATGTAACGTCGAGCTGAAATAATGTCCACACAACTTTCCCAATAAATAATTGTTAAAAAGCGACTTTTCCACAAACTTTGACTAAAGCGGACCGGCCAGCTTGATTGCTGGCTTCTCCTTTACAAAAACCAAACCAAGCCCAACACAATGCCACCCCACCAATGTGGACACGAAAATCACACCAACACTACGACAAAATTATCTTCGCGTGAATGAAACAGGCTAGCATTTAAATTAACTTTGGTTAAGTTCAGTCTTACAGGAATGCATGGAAAAGAGACGGGTAAAGTGACTGGGATATTTGAAACTTGGTGGGATATTTTGTATTTGGATTTCGAAAATGTACTGCCGTATGTGAAAAAGAATGCGATATGTGTATACACGGAAGTGTAATAATGACATTAGGACCGTTTATCATATATATAAATATTTATCAAATATATTGCTCCGTTTTTAATTATCCACACAAAAACTTATTTATTAAAAAAACAAAACACAATTTAATAACAAATTATAGAGTTCACTACTAAAACCTTTCGCCCATTTTCTAGTTCGTGGTGGAATATTCTTTCCTTTTTAATAGATCTAGAGTCTAATAGATGGCGCCATGTTAGAATAGTGGATAAATCGCAAATTCAAACAGTAACGAAGTCGATATCAATAACCGTTGACTCAGCTTCTAACAGATGGGGCATAAATCATCACACTGCCCTCTCTTAGGACTGTTCGTCCCGAACAGTTCTCAATCCTGGGTCCGGCTTCTTTGTTTCGGGTCTATGTTGAATCCTGTAGACAACATGGTTGATCCGTGTTAGGATTTTACAGGGCCCCTCCAATTGGCGCTGAAGTTTAGGAGATTTCCCTCTTTGTCATCGGGGGTTGAACAACCAAACGTGGTGCTCTTCCTTGTATCCACTACTGTTCGCCCGAAGGCCGTACGTTGGTTTTATGCTATCACTGGCCGTCTTAAGGTTCTCCATTGCGATTCTCTCAACTGAGACTCCTATGTTGTATCGTCACGTTTCTTCTCTCGTTCTTACTCAAGGACCTCACTTCTGGTACAAACGGTGCATTTACGACACCAGTTCGTAACATCCTCCCGCATGTGAAGCCAGTAGAATTAGAAAATCGGATGGAACTTTCGTGACATCTCCCCATGCGTGAGTGCAGCGGTGGAGAGAATTCTTCCACCAACTGTACAACCACAAAGTCCAGCGCCCGAACCGCTGATTATCGAACAGCCTACGAATCAGTTTCTCGATACCGAACCGACCATAAAATGCTCGGAGCCACAGCATGCTCCCCGGTCGGATTTGACATCTAATACATAAGCTGCGTTCCATTGGATGATATTTTCTACTCCTGAGTACTCCGGAGTACTTGCAACTTTTACGTTTTATTCGTATTTACTTCTTAAACCATAATTTAAGCTAATGTATGCGTCTTTTCTCTCTACGAGACGTACTGTACTCTCTTTGCAAAACCGTTCTGTAATATATTTATATCTCAATATTTACTTATATTGAAAAAATGTCCCAAAATTTTATATAAAATCCCCATTTCCGTTTTCAAATTTTTGATTTAAAAACTTAATTTTTCTCTATATACTATAATTTTTATTTAATTTCCGCATTACTAAACAAAAAACGAACTTCTATTATTCAACAACTTGAATAAAATCCCTCAAATTAACACAATTTAAAAACATTTAAAATAAAAATTTTAAAATGGCGATAGTAAAAAATTTTTTGTCTAGCCCACAAAATTTCAGTGGCACTACTACAAAGTAAATTAAATTTCGAAAATCAACTTCATTTTGTAATACCAACAACATGGCACTTGGGAAATTTTTGAAACGTGGCATCCATTTCGCGATAGAACGAAGAGGTTGAAGCACGGCAAAAAAAATCCTACGCTAAGTAGATATTTTTGTTTTAAGTTATTATTAAGAAATTCACACGAAAGTTTATAATGGAAGAAGATGAAAGGGGTAAATTATTTGTTGGCGGATTATCATGGGAAACAACGCAAGAAAATTTGTCGCGATATTTTGGCCGCTTTGGTGAAATAATCGATTGTGTTGTTATGAAAAACAACGAAACTGGACGATCGCGTGGTTTTGGATTTGTCACGTTTTCAGATCCAACTAACGTTAATCATGTGCTACAAAGTGGTCCACATACATTGGATGGACGCACAATTGATCCCAAGCCATGCAATCCAAGAACATTGCAAAAACCGAAGAAAGGTGGCGGCTATAAGGTATTCCTTGGTGGATTGCCATCAAATGTCACTGAAACGGATTTGAGAACATTCTTTGGACGCTATGGTAAGGTAACCGAAGTTGTTATCATGTATGACCAGGAAAAGAAGAAATCTCGTGGATTTGGATTTTTATCATTTGAGGACGAATCATCTGTTGAATCTGTAACCAATGAACGCTATATTAACCTCAATGGGAAACAGGTTAGTACACAGGGAGAGAGAAGGAAATTTTTTTCTTTTCGTTTTTTTTTATATAACCTCACTTTCTTTTTTTCATTTAAAATATTTTTGCCGCCGTGTATTTGTGTGGTGTCATCGTCACAAGTCAAGCCAATTCGCTTCATTTCTTTTTATACACGTTTTGTGCTTAAGTCGGCGTTATTTGCGCATTTAGGTTTTTCCTCTTTTGTGATTATTTTTAAAATTCTTGCGCTCACTTGGTGAAGTGGCCAAAATAATTTTCATATTATATGTATATTTTTACAATATTTTTTCCAAGCTCGCCCAAAAATTCATTGCCTCCTACTTTTCAGCTAGAGCTGCAAACTACATTTAATATGGCAATGAGCGCCGTCGAAAATGATTCATTAATTAGGGCAAATATACAGATCTTTCTTTTTTTCTTCCTATAATAGAGAAAGGCCATTTTGTTGTGATTATCGCCTATCTGCAAAATGCTGCTCTCCGTCTAGCTGCGAGAGTGAAAGATATTTTTATAATTTTCCGATTTTTATCTGAATTTTGCACAGCATATATTAAATAAAGTGCGATGGGCTCACTCGATACGAAGGTGCGAAATTATGTCATGCGTGGGAAATTATTTTTAAAAGATTTATCAATGTTTACGACACACCACGGCAGCAAGTTGTTTTTTTTTTTGTTGACATTGGGTATATTGCAATTATTTTAATATTTATGGTTATTTCCCGTTGAGCTATTTACGAAATTCTTCTTTTTTATATTTATAATGACAAAAAAACCCCAAGATACACGCAATTTCACTATACATTTCCGCGCGGTGCTCTGTGTGTATTTTGTATTTGTTTTGTTGACTTCTTACTTTGAATCTATATACATGTTCTCATACCACCTTCCTGCTTCTCTGCTTAGCCTGATAAAAATTGCGCGAAATTATAAAATGATTTTTGGACTTCAGCACTTCATAATTTTCCGATTCGCGCAGCTATTGTGTTCATTTTGTTCACAAAGGAAGTTGTGCGTACATCCTAAAATTGAGGATCTATTTTTATACTTTTTTAGGAAATCACTACCAAAATTTGTTAGATATATATAAAAGCCAAAATCAACGCGCTTGCACACTTCAAAAACCACCATCAGTCAACATTATCTTAGCTAAAAAAAATATATACAAGAAAAATAGAAACTTGCTAGTCATATGCAAATGTCTTGGGCCATCATTCCAAGCGGATATTCAGCGGTAAAAGAAAGAATGACCGGCATTCTTTAATTATTACCACTTCTAGCTGCATGTGTTTGTAAATATCACTTTATTTTGAGAATAAAAACAATAAAATTGAATTAGTAATATATATTTTTACACTTCCTATATGCTTTTGCGTTTAACCTACATATATTTAAATGAGAACTTTTCCAGATGATAATGTGGCACGCAAGTTTCTTATTGTATTCATCAAAATTTTCTTAAGAATTCCTTTGTAATGTTGTTCACACACATGTCTTCAAGCAGCTATAAACAATAAAAAATAGATAACATATCTTGATGATTATTCCTAGTTTAAAAAAGGGGTCTTAAGGTTTTTAATATGTACTAATAAACAATTCATTATGCGTGCTAGTTTTTTTTTTCATTACGTTATAATTAATGGCAGAAATTTTAAATTATAAGATTAATGCCGGCTTTTGCATATATATAGTGAAGCATCTCGATAAGGGACACTCCACGGTGCAAATAATTGTGACCATAGTGAAGAGATGTCCCTTTGGTAGAGCTAATTGTAATGAAAAGATTAAATCTCATGTAAAATACATTTATAGAACAATAAATATAAAAAATACGTTTTTCGTACGATCATATAGCACAAACTGCAAAAACCCGCGTGTGTTGCAACGCCTTTTAATAAAAAAAATTAGCTTTGTTCCAGTACTTTTCCTGCAAAAACTTGTTGGGCAAAAACTTACTTCAATGGTGGGGATAATTTTGTCAAAAATTCAGAAAGTAAAGAAACACTTTTTGGGCAGTTTCCTGCAAATCAAGAAAAAGATAACATAAATGTCGATTGTCTATGTGTATGCCGCTTGTTAAGATACCTACATACATACAAAAAATTGTCAATTGACAACTTGCAAGAAATCACAGGACCGAAAACCTCTGGCTAATTCCTGTACGAGGGGAAGTGAAAATTTGCCCTCTTTTTCTTGCATGAGAAAGTAAAGAAACACAAATTGGGAAAATTTTTGTCCCGCGGGATCCCACATTCGAGTTCTGGAACAAAGCTATTATGTGTGCATAGTCCGGGATAAGAAACATATACTACGTTTATAAGCGGAGTTTCACTCCCGGATCTTCAATCCAAAGTAAAACTCCCGATGCGTTTATAAGCAATGGGAGTGTAAATCCAAAATACTTTCTGGTTTGAGATGACAGCTCCAAGCTCAAATTCAAAATCATAGCAAAGACATAATATAAACCCAATGTTTAATTTAATTTATTTAAAAATATCAATAAACAAAGAAAAAAACTATTGTAGCAAAATAAAACACCCAGCTTCTTCTTTACAAAGTTTTTCCCCTTCGGAAAAAATTCTCACTCCCAGTCAGCGTTTATAAGCACAACATAAACCGGGATCGAAGTTTCACTCCAGCTTTTTCTTCGGGAGCGAAAATCCAAGTTCTGGATTTTCACTCCCGGTTTATAAGCGGTGTTTCACTCCGGATCGAAACTTCCATCCGGAGGGAAACTCCGCTTATAAACGTAGTAATACATGGTTTTGGTTACATAAAAAAATTTATAGAGTTACCTATTAAAAAATCAGCTACCACCATTTTTTTTTTTGAAATTCGAGGTTGAATACCACTTATCAGGTAATTGGCACCCTGTGCAGAACTTGAAAACATCAAAAGGCGACACTAAGCCTGTTCGCTTACTTAAAATGGGATCTCTCGGGATCCCATTTGCGCCCATTTCGTGTTCGCTTACTTTTTCGGGCTCGAAAAAGAGGGGAAATTTTCGCTTCCCCTCTTGCCAATTTGTGCCAGAGGTTTTGAGTCCCGGCGATTGTGGATTGGTGTTTGTAGTGTATTTGAATTGTCAAATGGAACTGTCAATTATCATGTTAAACCAAAACGATTACGACTTGATGAAAATAAGTTCTTTATTTGGTGCCTAGTAACAAGATTTTAAATAATTTCATGCATAAATTATTAGTTTCAATAGCTTTATGTCATTAATTTGAAGACCCAAGTGATTTCTAGGTTAGATTTGCCAAAAACAGCCCAGAAGGTGTTCGCTTACTTTCATATTTTTATCCCCACTCTTCAACTTTATTGTCGAAAATCTCGGGATCCCGAGGGATCCCATTTTAAGTAAGCGAACAGGCTTACTACTGATTTGATACTGATCCGTATTGACACTGTTGATGACGCGTTTGTAGACTTCTTTTAGTTCATTGTTTAAGTTTGGTTTATTGTGTTGTATATATTCTCAGTTTAAATTATCTTAAGACCCATCGATTATTTATGGAAATGCAAACCATAATGATCCCTTGTATTTCCATTAATTGAAAGAATAATATATGGCAGTGACAGCATTTCATTCGCATAGACTGTATAACTATATCATTTTTGCCAATATTATCAAATATTAAGGGATATTACATTGTAATAACAGAAACCTTAGTAACTCCGTTTAGAAGATAGGTGGCGTGGAAACGTGTGCATGTTATAGGGTTTCACTGCAGACTTCCAGATTTTCCTCACACTTTGAACCTACATATCTTTCAAATAAAAGAATACACATTTACCTAAAAGATGAGCCTAATTACGTTGCTCTACTATAATCGGTCTAGAAGTTATTAAAGTTTAAGTAAATGGCAATTCGGCTATACAAGTTGCAAGTAGGGGATATGAGTGCTTTAAATCTTTAAAACGGCGATATCTCATGAATGACAATTCGTACGGGAAAATGTATAAGATCCTTTTTTGTAGGTAATCGCATAATCTACAAACTTTGTAAACACTATTTTATGATAAAAGTTACCGTTTTGCTGAAAATCGCGAAAACCCCGTTTTTGTGACCTTTGACCCCGAGTAAATCCAGGTTCCAGGTGCCGGATCGATGAGGACTTTTTAGATTTCATTTATAACGGTGCTTTGAACAATCCTACCAATTTTCAGCTTGGTGTGAATTTCTGTACCCTCATACCTATTTTTTGGTTTAATTTGACCGGACTATAACTGGTAATTTTCATATTTTATTTTTAGTTCTACGAAGAATTATCGAGGTCAGTATTTTACCTATCCAATTTCTGCATTCTTCAGTTTTGGCAAGCTACTAATTACTGCCACCTTACATTTATTTGGCTATCTTATTTCTTTCTAGATATGCTCTAATATAAGACGTGATATCTCTTCAATGTTTGCTTTGACCAATTCAGCCGGAACTCGATCTGCGCCTCTTGTTTCCTTACTTTTCAGTTTAACCATTGTCAAAGAGACCTTCCTTAGCCTTACCATATTTTTATTAAATTATACCCTGGTCTGTCTTGTTTTTTCCGCCCATATTGATTGAGCCAGCTCACACGATACCATAAGTGTAGTGTGCTCTGTAAAATCGGTTTTACTTACCATGAATATAAGGAGGAAGCCCATTGCTATTGAATGATCTCTCTTTGTTGATTTCGTTGTATATAGTATTGACATCATCTGATCTTCTGTAGATGTAAGCAAGCGTTCTTCGACGAAATAAAATAGGTCGCTGTGTCCTGAAGCTCCCTAAACAAGAATAGAAGCGTCATCCTTAATAATTTCTTGTTTTTTATTCAGGAATTTTAATCCTTCTTCTTTAACGGCTCTACAACCGGAATCCGGCCCTGGCATCTCGCAACTGTTCTCTCCACCGGTCCCGATTCTGAGCCGATGTCATCCAGTTTGTCATCCCTAAGCTCTGAGCGTCCTGGTCTACGCCATCATTCCTCGCTGTCGCACTCCATATGTCTTACCGCAGAGAACTTTCTGAGCAGGCTCATCTTCGCTCATACCAGCTTTATTTTCTGCACAATATCTATGTCGCGATAGCGCTCGTAGATCTCGTCATTATAGAGTCTCCGAAATCGTTTTAATTACTGTTCCCAATATTTGACATTGAGTTCGTAAAGATTTATTGATGAAAACTTATTTTATAGTGTCACTACCATAAGTAGTAACGCTGGAGTTGAAAATATTGGTAATGAAGCTTCCACATTAGCATTTGACGCTATCTCCGAACGTATTTCCAAATGTTTGCCCTTCCATCCGGAGTGTGTAATCATCGATACGGGTGCTTTCAAAGTCCAAAGTCAAAGTGCAGTTCAAAGAGAACACCTTCTTGATCTTTTCCTTGCCTTGCACCCAACGCGGTACTCAGACAATGGACACGGCTAACTGGCTTGAGCCTATTTGAATCATCTAAGGGAGCTGTGTTTCGAAAACTGTGATGTCTACTTTGCCGTTCTTTGCATTATCGAAATTATATTGCATTTATCCATTCATCAATCCTCCAAGGCCATGAAGCCGATTTGTATTATTTTGAAAAAATACCTGACAATTCTCGACCCATTTTCTATTTTCTTCTTAACAATAAACACGCTACACAATCAATTCCTCAATTCATCTATTTTTGTTTGTTTATGATCCCATCAAACTTGTAGAGCCGTTTTCGACAAGCCAACCAGAGTTACATATTTTCTTTTCTAACAAACCGGACATCCATTTGTATCACGGATAGTACCGATAGTTAAGTTTTTGTAGCTGTCGTCAGATAAATTCGTCCTTGATCTCAAATTAGCTTCCCGTTGACAAAGTTGCGATTAATTCCTTTCCTTCTGTCAGGGCTGAAAATGGTAACGATAGTAGTTGTGCAAGTCATGCCATTTTTAAGATGCATCAACTAAAAAACTAAACTAAAATGTTGCCAAATTGAAAATTAAGCGTTTGACTAGCGGAATTCAGATCATATAAGTATGGATTTCAGTTTGTTAGTGTTATCGAGAAGCTTTCTATCTAGTATAAACTAGCTACAGGAAGAAACTGAGATTATAAATATACCTACTTAATATGATGTAATAAAAGTCTTTAGATTTCATTAAAATTAATCGCAAAATATCCCCGCTTGGAGTAGAACATGTTATTCAGCTCGAATTGCTGGATTTATCGGGTATGTCTCTCTAGATCAGTCTCATTCAGTCTGTCCATGGCCAGTGCAATAGTACCTCGGGCTGGATATGGCCACGTACGGTCGATCTTGGAGTGAAGATTCTCTGGTTTTGTCGAGTTCGGGCCACGTTCGGACTCAGCACCACCAAGTCCGCAATCCCCTGAAAATAATCAGGCCTATTCTGAACTCCGCTGGAATTTTCTTACAATCGTATGCTGCCAATGTATGAAAATTCCAGTGTAGTGCAGAATAGGCCTGAATACTTCGACCCATGCTACCTTCACTACGTTTTATCGTTTTAAAATGAAATTGGTATAACTTCTCCTACTCAAAAGGGTAAAAGCTGTAAGCTGAACTCCTGTAAGAATTTACAAATGTTGTACGACCATGATTTATTGTGATCAACATATGTTCAGTTCTAGTAATAAGATAAATAGCACTAATTGATGATTATGGTCTTAAAATTGTGTTGAGTGCCTTGAAAACGCAATACTGTTGAATCTCGATGAAAACCTGCACATTAATGGCTCGCCTATCTTTAAATATCATAACCGCAATATTGATCAAGGAACTTGGATGGATCAATCATATATTGGCCTCGATTCCCAGATCCGACGGGAGGGAAGTGAATTCGGATTTGACACTTTGCGATTCTCAAATCCGCAGTCCCGGATTGGTTTAAATCGAAAATTCGGAGTGAAGACTCACGCGATAATGAAATATATGATGTCGGATTATCTTAGGCGCATTTGTCGTTCAAATCCGCAGAAAATTTGTTGCGGATCACACTTTTACAGCGCGGAAAATGTCAAAAAGAAATTCGGGGTTGCGGATTTGAGAATCGCAAAGTGTCAAATCCGCAACTCACTTCCCTCCCGCGCGCCGGATCTGGGAATCGAGGCCATTACAAATCTAAACAAGCAGTCTTAAAGACTGGCAAATTTCTTTAGCAGCTTTTGGCTTAGAGCATCGATTCTCAACCTTTTCAGTGTTGCGACCCCCTAAAAGCCAAAAATAGATTAAAAGTCTTGCGATTGGTTGATAGGCAAAAATCCAAGTATTTGGAGCGATTTCATCTTCTTCAGTCTAAATCGGTCATAAAATTGACTTATTACCGGTAATATCGTGGTCAAATTATTGGATTTTAAGCGGTTGCTATTTCTCCTAATATTGGCAATTGACTCTTAAAACAGGGTAATTTTACTTCATATTGGCCGTTGCTGAGGCGCTTATGAGAGGCTTGAAAACATCATTCGCACTGTTCCTCTTCCTTGGTGAGCATATAACTTGATGGACTTCTTCACTTCCATACAATTTTGAAATTTTATTACTTAAGCTTTCGGTTGTTACTGTCAGAGCAATTGAATTGTCTTGCGGTGCACTTGTTGTTGGTCCTAACAAGGTCCGATCAAATATTTTGGGATGTCTTTGTTGCCTTTACTATTCCTTCTATGCATTATTAGTCCGGGCTTCCAAATGTTGAATCGGGCTGTGGTTGTCCGTAAGCCGGTGATAGATATTGATGTAGGTGAACAGCTAGCACCTTGTCTTTGTCACTCAGCGTGGGTTATAAACGACGATTGTGATCGTGGATCTATAAGACACTGTAAGATATGTCGGCTGTTAAAAAGACAATTATGAACGACGACCTGCTGACTTGATGGTGTTAAGCTTTGTTTACAGACTCATCTGCTTGTAGACAGGGCAACTTTGAAAATTATGCTTCATTTCGCAGGCAGGACATCTGTCTTACCTCAATGTCCACACTTTCGAATCATATAATAAGACAGAGGCCTTATTAGTGGTGTGTAAAGTTTCAATTTTGTTTGCCTTGATATATTTCTTGAAGTCACATCCTTGCGTAGATCAAAGTAGCATTTATAAGCCAGTGCTATTCGACTTCTGATTTCTGCTGGTCGTTTTCTGTATATTTTCTTTTCGTTATCATCGTTATAGTTTTTCCTCGAAATATTCTGCCCATCTTGCCAATACTTCATCTTTTTTTACTAAGTATATGCCCACATTTATGTTTGCACATTGTCACTCTAGACTTAAATCCTTTACGTTGTTGATTTACCTTTTTGTAGAATTTTCTTGTGTCATTTAAGCTTAGTGATTCTCCTATTTTTCTAATTTGGTCTTATCAATATAGTCTTGTTGTGTTTTGAGTATTTTCTTCTCAGTTCTTCTATTTACTCTATACTCTACCTAGCATGACTTGGTATGCCAGTATCTTTCCATTGTCGCATAGGGCGCATTCTTTATCAAACCATTCTACTCTTCGACCATGTTGCTAGAACATTTTCAGTTTCTTTTATTGTTGTTTTTTATCGATAGTTCAAGTCTTCGTGTGTGTTTTGACCAATTTCATCTATTCTTACGTTCAGTGGGTTGTCATATTCAGCCCTAGTTTGCTCTTCTGTCAATCCTGCCACGTTATATCTGTTCCCTCTTCTTCTCTTTATTGTAGATCTTTTATTAATGTAGAAAACTTGGCCCTAAATTTCGTTTCCATTAAGAAGTGGTCAGAGTATCTATTTGCGCCTCGTTATGGTTTCACGTCAATCAATCATATTGGATTGGTGGTGTGCGTCTATAAGGACATGATCAATTGCGTTGTTGGTTACTCCATCTGGCGACTTCTAGGTTGCTTCTCGAATATCGTCATGCTGGACCATATTTTACGCCATTTCGGAGTTGATCAGACCCCCTTAAACGTATTTGGCATATTCTTCCTTGTTATGGCTTCGAACACAATGACGAGGTGCTTTCCTCTTTCCTTGCAGCTATTAAAGATGCTATGTGTTCTTTTTTTTTTCAAATATATCCTGCCCAGTCCATCTCATCGCCAGAATGGTCGCTATGTCCACTCGGCATTTGTTATAGTATTCCTACATTCCATGAAAATAATTTTTTGGTCGGATTGCAACCCCCAAGTTGAGAAATAATGGCTTCGAGCATCGTTTCTCAACGATTTAGTGTCGTGACCCCCTGAAGAGCCAAAAAATGGAAGAAAACATCTTGCGACCCCTCACTATAATATTGGTTGGAAGTAGAATTGAGCCGATCTTACATAAGGCAATACAATAGTCCTTTTCACGATGGTTAATTGTACTGAGGCCTTCATTTTTTTAAATGTCCCGCTTCAAAAATATGTTGTACTGGTATAGATGTGAGAGATGTGATTGTTAATAATACGAAATAGGGGGACATTTTTGACTTCTTTTGAGGCATTTTCCAACTTGAAATGAGGCGGGGTGATATTGTAAAATATAAATATACATCGTGGAGGCATAGATTTGTTACTTTCTTACTCTTACTCTGAGGCAGTTTTTTTTTTTTTTTTTTTTTATGAAAAACCCAAGCTTACATAGGTGTAACCCTTTATACTACCAGTCCGTCATGTCGTTCAGTTCATGGTGTAATGTCTAGTAGTAAGCTTGGTTTGAAGAATAGAGGAGAATAGGAAAGTTTAATGCATATTGGAATCAGACTGGTAAAAAAAAGTTTTTCATTGGTATTTATTTGCTTTCTTTCTTTAATTTGCTTGTTTTTGTCATTTTGGCATTACAATGGCACCACGGCTCTTTTGAAGTATGTATAACATTGTACTGGCTCAAAAGAAATAATAGGCACTCATTTTATAATCGTGTTCTACCCAACAGTAGTTGAAAAATAAAGAATCAAGCATTTGAAGCAGTTTTCTCGGTAAGAAACCAAAAAATGAGTTTGTTGGAAAGAATAGGAAAAACAAACAAGTATGATCGGTCTCCGTTTTTTCCCGTCAACATCGGTCGAGAAATTAAGTTATTACGACGAAAACGTTGTTAAATTTTTCAATTTTATACGGTTGTTATTAAATGCTTAAAGTATAATATAAATTTGTTTGGAGAGACTGCGATCACCTTTATATCTAATGGGGATCCCCTTGAAGGTCGCGTCTCCCAGGTTGAGAAACAATGGCTTAGAGTATTATCTTCAAGTTATATATTCGTCCTGTCCTTAAAGATAATTTGCTTAGTTAGTAACATTAGTTTAATCGAATTTTCTTAACACTCCATAGGATATTTGCTTCTCTAGTTAAGTTTACTGTTAATAGAGACACCACCATGATATCGACATGTCGAACTAATGGAGGGTGATTGCTAAGCTTAAGACTTTTACATAAAAAGGCTAGATTTGTAGAGCCTGCAATTTTATGCAAACTAGTATGAATCTCGATTAGTTGTACCATCAATTTATGGGAAAAAAATTGTGGATTACGCACTAAATACTTTCTAAATTGTCCCGAAAAAAATCACGATGACACCGCCAATGATCGACTTGACGAATTTTACAAATATATATTTCTATTTCAGGTTGAAATTAAGAAAGCTGAACCCAGAGATGGCTCTGTTTCGAACAATGCGTCGGGCGGAGGAATGGGAGGATCCTACGGGAAGATGGGCAATGACACCAGTCAATGGGGTCCTCATCATGGTGCCCCAATGAATATGATGCAAGGTCCTAATGGTCAAATGGGTGGACCTCCAATTAACATGCCTCTTGGAGCTCCAAACATGATGCCGGGCTATCAAGGATGGGGTACATCTCCTCAGCAACAAGGTTACGGATACGGAAGCAGTGGACCTGGCTCCTATCAGGCCTGGGGTGCCCCGCCCGGACCCCAAGGCCCTCCACCACACCAATGGAGCAACTATGGTGGGCCGCAACAGACCCAAGGATATGGTGGTGGATACGATATGTACAATTCAACATCAACTCCCGGTCCAAACGGCCCATCGGGCGGTGGCAGCTGGAACTCCTGGAATATGCCGCCAAATTCAGCTGGCCCTGCTGCGGCAGCTGGCGGTGGCGGCTCTGCCAGTGACATGTACTCACGCGCTCAAACATGGGGTGTTGGTGGCCCGTCAACGGCCGGCCCAGTCGGTGGTATACCACGCACTGGCCCCGGCAATTCAGCATCAAAATCGGGTTCTGAGTATGATTATGGTGGCTATGGTTCTGGCTATGATTATGACTATAGCAACTACGGCAAGGATCAGCCACCGTCAACTTATGGTGGTGGGCCAAGATCAGCATATGGTAATGATAGCTCATCACAGCCACCGTATCCAGCCTCACAAGCTGTTTAAAATTGAATTTATTATTATTATTATTTAAATTTAACACAACAACAACAAAAAAAAGCAAAATTTTAAAACAAAAAAAAAATAAGAAAATTTTATCAACAGAAACAAATTATTTAGCTAATTAATATAAAACGTAAAAGAAGTGTATAAGTTATATAGAACAACCCAGAATATGTAGAAGGAGCATGTAAGAAAATAACTAGATTATATATAATAGAGCACGCTCTGAACGAATTGTATTAAACAATTTTTGTTTTTTTTTTTTGCATTATCTATTAATTTTTTTTTAATAAATTTAAAAAAACATTTAAAGAGAATTATATTCAATAATAACTATATATAAATATATATATACAAAATAAATAAAAAAAAAGAAAAAAATAAAAAACGAGAGGATTATATAAATTTAAAAATTTAAATAAGAAATAGGTAATTAAAAAAAAAAAACTATTTTTACGGAATAAGTTCAAAATCACCTGACGTTATTATTTAAAAAAATATATATAGAAAGAGAAAATAAAATAAAAAAAATAAAAATAAACAATATTTAAAGTAAATTTATATATGGTAATGAAAAAAACTGACTGTTAACAATTCGTTTAATATAAAAATTCAATTAAATTTAAATTTCATCGGTTAAATAGCTTTTAAAGCCCTTATTTTTACTCCATACTTTAATGATTAAAAAAAACTAAATAATAAAAAACAAAAAATATAAATATTTTTATGTGGGGGAATGGTCAAGTTATCACGATGGTTAGATTTTTTTGTGTGTGTATATGGTTATTTTTTTTCATCATATTTTGATTATTTTTTTCTTTATTAGTTTTTTTTTTAATAATAATAACACCTACAAACAATATTGGCCCCTGTGCTGGAAGTCGAGTCGGGTGACAAAACGCATGTAGATATCGGTGTGGTCTCGTTTTTCAGTTAGTTGGTGTGCTGAAAGTCGTGGCATGAAAGAATTTGACATACATATTAGTCAAATTATGGGGACTGTGCTGGAAGTCGAGTCGTGTGACAGTCGCATGAAGTTGTCGGTGTCGTCTCGTTTTTAGTTGGTGTGCTGAAAGTCGTGGTGTGGCATGACATGACTTTGGAGTTGAAGAAAGTGACGTTTCAATCAAGTTACGACTTTCAGTACAATTTCTGGGTAAATTCAAAAACTCATCACGACCGCATCACTGCGGAATTCAGCTACAGACTTCAATTTGAAGTCTGTAGCTGAATTCTGCATTGATGCGGCAGTGATGAGTTTTTGAATTTACCCTCTTTCTCACTAAAGCACTGCACGCCGACTAAACATTAAAATAAAACGACAATAAAAACGACGCCAAAAAGCTGTCATTTATGCCAGCTGATTTTAAACGGCACAGACCCTTTAGGAATCGACTATCAGCACGCCGCTCTATTAGCTTCACTTCATATTACAGAAAATACGACATTCAACACAGTGGCCTATGACTTTCAGTACAGATAATCTTTCTCACTAAAGCACAACACACCAAACCAAAAGTTAAAATAAAACTACAGTACATACGACTGCCAGCTTACCATAAAAAGATCAGCTGATTTTAAACGACACAGAAACTGCAAAAATCGACTATCAGCACACCGGCTCTTTAAGCTTCATTTCGTATGACATATGACAGAAAATACGACTTTCAGCACAGGGTCCATTGGGAATATAAATTCAAAATTATTATTTCTATTTATTTTTAATATTTCTTTTTTCTTTTCATATTATTTTTCTTCTTGAAGAAAAAATTCATTCAGAGATCAAAAAATTTATTATAATTAAATAAATAAAAAAACGCTGCTAAAATTATAATAAGACAAACCAAAATTCAAATTAAATATTCCGGCCATTTGCAACAAAAAAAAAACAAACAACAACAACAAAAAACGTAAGAAAATTTGTTTAACCCTTGTAAAAAAGTGAATTAACATTAATTTTTTGAGAATCATTATTTTTATAAAAATGATAAACAGTGCCTACAATTACTTTAAGGAAATGCGCATTGTCTATTATAGTTTTTCTCTAATTTTTTCTCATTTTTTTTTAAATATTTAACACTATTATTTTTCTTTCTTTTATTTTTTTTTTTGTAAAAAACTAAAAATCATCAACTTTGTTTTGCATTCAAAAAAAAAGTAAGCAATAAATTAAGTTTTATACAGAATAAGTTTAAATAAAAAAAAATATAATTTAGAACGATTTCTTTTTTAAAAAAAATAAAATAAAACGGTGTATTTGTTAATAATGTTGCTTTGCATGTTATGAAGATGGAAAAACGAACAATTACATTTTTTTATTTACATTTTCTTTTTTATTATAATCAGCATTGATTCTCGTTGTCGAGTGACGTGATAGATGTGTCACTTCGATCTTAAATTGATATTCTAATTGTCAATCTAACGAGATTGCTATCAAGCAAATCGGTAAAATTCGTATTTAATTGTCGGAAAATGTCGTGTGAAGTGACATTTTCCTCGTGAAGTGACATTTGTTTCCTCGTCGATTTTCCTCGACGGAGTCACGTCACTCGCCAACGAAAATATCACCAAAATTATTAAATCAATATCTAGAGTTTTGGAATTAAATAAATTAAATTTTTTTGAAAAATTATAAATAAAAATTAAAATTATTTATAAAGATCGAAAATTCACACATAAAAAAAGGAAAAAAATTTAATTCTTAAGTAGAGTTTTAATATGCGATGAAGTTAAAAAAAATGAAATTTATGATTACTGTTAAGATTATTCTTATATAGATTATTAATTAAATAATTACATTTGATGGAAAAAAGAAAAGCATAAAAAGAAATTTTGGTTAAAATATTATTGGAACGATTTTGTATGAATTTTGTAGTCTTTAAAAATTAGTCTTATTTACTTCGCCAAAGTAATGAGATCTAACTTAACTCTCGGCATCATATTATAATCCATTTGTTGCATTAGAGCTCTCAATGCGCGGATTTAATTGTTATTATTATAAATCAGTGAAGCAATCAAGCTTCAATGTATCAATTCAAAATGCTTGCAAATTCTTAAAATTACAGTACAAATTATACTCAATTTTATATTCGGCATTTTGTAATATCTAAAATTAACTGTTCATTTTTCACCCTTTCGGAATAAACAATAATATTTTTACCAACTACAGCAGAGCCTCGATAGTCCGAAGACCCCAAATGTATACCCTTTTCGGGCGTACGAAGGGTTCGGATTATAGATATTTTCAAAGGCATTTTGCAAAATAAAACAAAATTTTTTGTATTTGAAAAAAAAAAAGCCAATATATTGCTTTGGCGATTGGTCTTTAGTGACATAGAAAATGCTTTGTCCGTTATTTTATGCAAAAGCTTTTTACATAATATCGACTGCAACCGCCATTATTGCTTACCAAGAAGTTATTATTATCCACTTCTGAAAAATCTCGATTTCGAAAAATCCTTGATGGTTGATAAGAGTCATCTTCCGGATCGAAATCTTCCACATGTTCGCTAGAAAGTTCTTCTGATTCGAATAATAAGGGCCACACCCTTCCCGGACTTTTTAATCAAATTTGAAGGCAATTGTTGCCAGCTTTGGGCCAGTGAAAATACTACATCTTTCTTGTGGACTTTAGATACTGTGCCTTCTACATCAACTTCTTTCTGGCCAAAACTTTCATTGGCCAAAAGATTCATTGGTTGAATTAAGGTGGTACAATTAGGTAGCATGTACAGACCAGTAAAATTTTCACCACTCGATATTAGGTCATCATTATTCTTTACTTCGGGAATGAAATGTCCTTTTAGCCAATCTAAAATATTGGTCTTGCAGCCCAAACATTTTGTTGATCTACGTAATCAACTGGCATTTTTTGACTGTTGCAAATGCACGTGGCTTTTGTGCTTTTCCAATAACCAGCAATTGCAGCTTGTGCGTTCCATTGCCTCGGCGCATGGCATAAATGTAATCTTATCCTTCGATACTTTGGAGCCTAGGGCCCTACTCTCTAACCCAGAAGCTAACGTTTTATCTGGTATCATACTCCAGTACAAGCCTGATTAATCAGCATTATAGATTTGGTCTGCAGTCAGATCCTTATTACAAATGGTCTTATTTTTGCCTTCTTGTTTTAATATCAAAAATAGTGGACTTTCCAACATTGTACTGTTATAAACGACATGCCTTATTTAATCTTGTCCAAAATCTCGCCCTTTTGTGAAATTATCAATGTCATGTGATTCCCTTTCTTCGGTAATGAAGCCTTGATTAAAAACCCCGAAAAATATTCAAATTTGAGACGCGGATGACAATAAATACGCGTAGCACTTAAAACAGTGGTGAGAAACTAAGAACTCTTGGGAGCTTTAAGGCACAAACAGATTGAGGAGGCGCGGATAACGGCGGCGGCCTGCCGCAGATTCCACATATGTATGTGACCCTTATATTTCAAATGTTTTCCCCGTCATCGTCGCCGCCACCCGCCAATCTGCGTTTTTAGATATGGAATACGAACTCCAAACGTTTTTCCACTGCAGGTACCTTACCAAGAAGGAGTCCCCTCACCTGACTAAAATGTATGACACGGTAATTGATGACGGCAGTTACAGAGGTCGTTCGGATTCGAGAGGTATTGTAATTAGCTGGGTTTGGATAATTGAGGTCCTGCTGTATATTAATAAAATTCAACAATGCATTTATCCTTATCTACGGTATAATCAAACTCGTGCATGATACAATTATTACAATTAAGGCACGTCACAATTAAAGAATAAAAAATGCATTTAATCATTTGTGGATAAAATTTGATTACTCTCGACTAAAATTTAATTATTCTCACTAATTAACAAAAAAAATTACAATCTCCAAAAAAAAAGAAACTAAAATTTCTTTTTCTTAATGTAAAATCAGCGGTATTAATTTTTAAGAAGAAATTGTTGCTTTCTTTTTTCTTTGTTATATTTTACAACTAAAAGAAGAAAGTGACTGTGCTTTATTTTTAATTAAATAAATAAATAAAAGTAAAAACATCAACTAGTTAATTTTGCTTAAGAAAAACACTAATTACCGTTAATTAATTAATAATACTATCATTGTTTTAATTAATGTAGGAATTTTTGTGCCGTGCTTTTGTCCTTAAGAAAAAAAAACCTCTTTTTAAATTTTAAGGATATTTTTTTTACGTACGTACTAAGATTATTAATTATTATAATAAGCTTTGAATTAAATTTATAAAAAATATTTTTTGGATCATAATATTTCAATTTTTTTGACTTCATCACTTTTTTTTAAACTTAACAAAAAATAAAAATAAAATCAATTTCAGTTTTAAATAAAAATTTCATGAAAAATGTTTCATTATAAAAAAAAATTGTATTTGTATAATGGAGAGACATAGATGTATATGTAATTGACGATATCGTCTTAATTTCTTATCGGTAGCGTGTTTATTATTATTGTTTGGCGTTTAATCATTACATTATTTCATTTTGTTATTTTCTCGATAGGCTTAACGCGATATCAGTTGTGATTTTGTGCCTTTATACTATTATATAACGCCTGAAACAAATTTCTAATGTAATTTTGTTATTTTGAATCGGTTTAAACTTGTTTTGACTAAATTCTTTTTATTTTCAACAACAAAATATCCCTCCGAAAAATACAATTAAAGTAGTAGTTTATGTAATTGTAGATTGATGCAAAATTAGCGATAGTTTTTTTTTTTTGTTGAATTTAATGTATAATTTAATAGTATATCGACTTTTATTATCAAAATCATTAAAATTATCTTTCGGAATGCAAAATTAGTCATAACAAGTTTCATTTGCCTGGTTAACAATCGATTTTTAAAAATATAGTTCACGATAGATATGGGCAAAACGGATCTTTTATGACAGCCGACACACCGGCATCTGCATCTTTCAAAAGATCCGACTCTCAGAGCCGGTTCTGCCGTATCCGGATCCCTACATAAACTTGCGTTTCGGTTCTCTCAGCTTAACTATTACCTAGTTTATAGCTACTCCAAAAATAATTCGAATTATGGATCATCCAAAACTTTTTACCCTAGAAACGAGGTAATTCGGATTATGGCTTAAACCGAAATGTTTCGGCTTAAGCCACAGTTATAAGAATGTATTTAATACCCGTTTATACGCTAAATCGAAATTTTGACGTAACTTTGAGTTAAATCGATTTAATTTTTCTGCTATAAACTAGGTATATATTCAGAGTGGATTTCGAATTGAAAGCTCGCTAACTGGTGTGATATGCTATTACCTAGTAGAAAACGATTTTTAAAATCCTGAAACTATTTCAAAGCTTTTTTAATAATTTATAGAAGTAATACAGTAATGTTTCAAAGTAATTTCAAAATAAATCCTCAAAGTTTCCTGAAATTCAAAAGCACAAGTTTAGCTGAGAGAGAGAGAGAGCTTAAAGAGTACAAAGATTCGTTGGATCCGAGTAGTATAAGAGTCGAGAAGAAATATAAGCTCCGATCGTTCATGAAAGACCCGTGACTCTTTAAGAACCGACTCAGCTCAGAATCGCGCACCTCATTGACTCATTTTAAAGATGCGGATCTTTGAGCAAAATCAGACCTGAGTTACCCAAGTGCCACGCTAGCTCACAACTAGCACAAAACAACAACAACAACATCTCTAGTTCACGACCTTAGGATGAAATTCACATGTTAGCGACAATATCTTCAAAATTAGTTTTGTTATTGCTTTTGCATGCGGATAAAATTGCATTAAAATTAATTTAGTACAAATATTTTTTAGGGAATCCTGCAGTAGAAGCACAGAAGTCGTTTCAACTCATCTGTTTCCAGTTTTCCATTGAATTTATCCATTTAAAACTCGTAACAAATGTGTTGAAACGACTTCGGTGCTGCCACACCTGTTTATAAAAGGGCCGTCCTCACTACGCGGACTTAAATCCTACGCTCTTTTGACCGTAAGGCCTTTGATAAAAGCACGCGTTCGATTTTAATTTTCTAAATCGTGAGTTTTCATTGAGAAAAACAAAATCTATTTTCATTTGAAGGGCCGTACACGCGGACATACGAGGGCAGTCCGATAGGTACTTACCCTAAAAAATAACAACGAAAATTTTGTAAAAGTGGCGATTTATTTCTCAACATAGTCGTCCTTTTAGCTCGATACACTTGACCCAGCGATGCTCCAACTTCTTTAACCCGGCCGAAAAATACGTTTTCTGGACATCTGCAAAGTAGGCCTCCGTGACGGCGATAAGCTCCTCATTCGACTCAAATTTCTGTCGGGCTAGTGACTTTTTTAAGTTTGGAAACAAACGGAGAAGTCGCACGGGGCCAAATCTGCAGAATACCATAAATAGTTCAGCAGTTCGTAGCCTAATTCGATCAATTTGATTGTGGTTGTCCGGAGTGAGCAAACGCAGCTTTCTCATGCCCAATATTTCATGCAGGATATGACCCACGCGATCTTCAATCGGTACTATCTCGCGCATTTTCAATCAGCGGTCTACCAATATGAGATTGTCGACTTTTGTCAGGTTATTCTTCGTGGTAGTAGCCGTTTTCGAAGCACCTGGGCGTGGCTCATCAAAAGCCGACGTGTAACCACGTTGAAACTTGTTAAACCAATTTTTGAGGATTGCCATTTTGTTGCGCGATTTCCCTTCCAAAAACAAAAATCGGAACACTTTTTTCCATTTATCTAAAATTCGAATACACGCCCGCTTCCATACGCGGTCAAAACAAAACTACAAGTCTGATTTGGCTGAGTAGCGGTCTACGGGAATGTACTACACGATAGGTAATTTCTCTTGCGATTGTGGCACGATCGGGCGGTGAGGCTAAATACTTATTGGACTGCCATCATATATTGTCCGTATTGTATTGCACCTTTTTAAGCACTGACTTTTCACGATCCCATTTGAACAAATTTCGTGTTTTCTTACTTTCCTGGGATCGAAAAAGACGGAAAATTTTCGCTTCCCCTTTTGCAAATTAGTTCGCGAGGTTTTGAGTCCCAGCGACTGTGTCTGACTGTCAAAGCAATTCTATGTCGTCTTCGCCTGTGTGTCGGTAGGGAATCAAAGACTTCAACTGCATGCCACGGCCTGTCCCTCAGTCGCATGCCTGAAATATCATCCCTCAGTCAGACTAAGTAATATGTGGCCTTCATCGAGCCGTGTCGGCCCATCTGGTCTGAAAGGCCACTTTGCCTACCTTAATTTCACCTAGTTTGCTCGCAATTTTACACTGTTAAAAAAATTACATGATATTTGCCGAGGCCCCCCTTTCCACCACGTGAGATTCGGCTCGACTCCCTTCCCTAAAGGCCTCACGCAATTAATGGACGACTCCTTAACTATATAATGAATGATTTGGAAAAATATGAGCAATCCAAATTTTTAAAATAAAATTGTTTTAAATCAAAATTAAAATAAGAAGTGGAGTAGAATTTTAAAAGTGGCCACACTTAATTCGCAAAACAAATTACAATTGGAGTAAAGTGATAGAACTGATCGAGAGTTTCATCATTCCACCGCGTACGTCCCTCGTAGTCACGTCACTCGCCAACCAGAATATCACCTAAAGTACCCGGAGATATAAGCCAGATCGCCATTTTGAATATCGTTGTTAGTTTTGCATCAATCTAATAATATCATTACTATATAACCTTTATCACTTTTTGCATATCACTTGATTAAATTGTTATTATTGTTGAAATCAACATCACATTTGTTCTCTTCACACAAATTAAATTCACTGTTTGACTATGGGTAAATTCAAAAACTCATCACGACCGCATCACTGCGGAATTCAGCTACAGACTTCAATTTGAAGTCTGTAGCTGAATTCTGCATTGATGCGGCAGTGATGGGTTTTTGAATTTACCCTATGTTTGGTCACCCGCCATTTTACCTCTTGTAAAAAATCGGCCAACAATCGTCTTTACTTACTAAAAACATGCATTGCAGCAATATATTAACAAAGAAATGATTTATATATTATATATTTTTTCTTATTTACTAAAAAAAAAACAAATAAAACTAATTTAAGCCATACCTTCTAAGAAAAATTAATAAAAAATTGAACATAAGCAGAAACAAAAATACTTGTAGCCTAATCAAACCGACGGAAACACCAACATACATAAGTTAAAAATAAAACATAAAATAAAAGTAAAAAATAAAAACAAAACAAACTTTATTAAGGAAAAGATTAGAAATATTTTTTAACAACGTACAAATTTTTTGCGAGTTAGAATAGTAAAGTAAAAGTAATTTGATGATAAGATGATAGAGCGAGAGAGAAAGTTGAAAATAAAACATAAAAACAAAATAAGTAAAAGTTAAAAACAAAAAAAAAATCATATCTCCTGATTCTTTTTTTTTATAAAGAATCGTTCCTTTTTCTACGAAGAATTAATATTTAAAAAAAATAAAAATAAAAGAGAATAAATATAAAAATAAAACAAATTTCAAAAGTATAAAAAAAATCTTGACTCGTAATTTTTTTAAAGTAAAAGTATAAAAACAAAAAAAATAGTGTTTAGTACATTGTTAGTTTTCTTTGTTGACTCTTATATAAGGCGAATATGACTTAATATAATGCAGCTAACAAAACCATAATAAGATAAAAACTTAAGGAAAATTTAAACTTAAAATTTAGTAAATTTTTTAGGAATGTACATATTAAATAAAAAACAAAAAAAAATATTGCCAATATAATAGAAGATGAAGAAAAATATAATAATAATTATAAATTGCAGAAAAATAATAATAATGCAAAACAAAAGGTTGAACCGATTTTTTTATAATTTTATTTTTTGTGTTTCAAGTCAAGTTTTTTTTATTAGCATAAGGGATATTTAATTGTTTGTTTTTTAATTAATTTTTTTTTCTATATTTCATTTTTTTAATTTCATAATTTTTAACTTTCTTTGAAGCTTGTAAACAAAAAAAATGGAGAAAATTATAATATTTGATAAGGCATTTGACGACTGTGAATATAATATATAATATTATATAATAAGCAAACTTGTACACCATAATTTTTCTTGTTAAAAAATAATTATATCAGGCTAATTTTTTTCATTTTAATTTTTTACTCTTGTTTTTTAATTAACTACTTTTAACTAAAAAAAACATATTTAGAACGTAATTAGATAATTCCTAGAATCTTAAAATATACGAGTAAAGGTTGGCTATATTATTATTATTATTATCCATGTTGCATTTTTTTTTTCGTTTTTAAAAAAAATATCCATAAGATATTGTTTTTAATTAAAAATAAATACATAGTAATAATAATAACTTTTCCATTTTTTTAAACGACTTTATAATAAAATAATTAATTCATAGGCTTAGTACTTTTTTCAAGTTTAAATTTTAAGAGAAATTTACTTTTTTAGTAATTGTTTTTTGCATATGGAAAAAATGGAAATGAAAAATTAATTTTGTTCCCTATTTCTAAAAAAAAAACAAACAAAAACAAAGAAGAAACAAATTTAGTGGATCTACACGTTTGTCAAGGCTTGACAAGCGTTTGTAAATTGATGCAAACGTTTGTTTAGATTTGGGGAGTATTTACACGCTTGCGAGTGTGCGCTTGTTTCTTCTAGACAGATTGTGTGAGACGAAAATGAAAAAAAAATTAAAATAAAAGCAGTAGATAGATGTTAAAAATTCATAAAAACCCGTATCAGAGCATGTGAAACGAAATTACGTGACGAGAATATCCTCTTACGACTTGTAGCTTGGGGCCTCGACTGGAAGTGCTTAGTTGAGTTTAGGCCGCTAAGCTGAAAGTCGCAATTCGACTGAAAAATGACTTTCTTCAGCTCAAATGACTTGTTACGATACACGACTCGACTTTCAGCACAGGTGCCCTATATATCCTAGGCTCTTGTGCTGAAAGTCGAGTTGTCACGATTTCGTGCTGCCTTGCGTTTGTAATTTTTGGCCAATTATGCAAAATAGATTAAAACTATCAAAATATGGATATCGTCAATTTGAGTTGATTACATAATTGAAGTCGACTTGATTTATGTTTTTATCGGCCAATTTCTGCAAAAATCGACTTACGCAGTGAGAAATTTTAATATCGACTCAAAGTCGTCAAATTGATGATATCCACAATAGGCCCCTTACATTTTAACCTCAAAACCACTGACACACAACAAGCGCTAACATTGAGCGAAGACGATTGCAAATATGTCGTATGTTTAGATGAAAACTGAGACGATATCGTCTTCCCAGGTAGCATTTTGATCAAATTTTTCCGGTTTTGTTTCGTCTTCGGGAGTACAGGCCCAAGTTTATTGTTAATTTATTCTTATCTAACTTCATATTCATTCATTCCATTCACAACTAAAAGCAATCATGTTTAAGCGCTTCGCAAACACTTGCTGCAAACTTTCATTGATTTGTGCAAAAAAAAACCTACACTCGACCGGATCGCAGCCACAAGCGCTTCCAAGATTATCCAGGGTCTCTAGCTGGACATTTTTACTGTTAAGACAGATGTTATGTCTATAAAATAATGTCCCATGGAAACCCATTCTGTCTTAATATTTTAAGTTGTAGTCATATGTCTTATCGATAAGTTTTGCCATTTCTGTCTAGACATGTTTGGATATTTTTCAAATTGAAAATGGGGGATTTTAAATTATGAAGGTTGTTAAATTTACAAATATTAAAAGCTATGAGTATTTGTGTGGAATTTTAAAAGGCCACATTATAAAAGCATAGCGCATCTGTCACTTCTAAAGCTTGTAATAATCTCAAAACGTTACTACTTTTTTTCATTTTGCGCTTTTCCTATGTCTATGTATAAAAAAGGAAAAAACATTACATTTTTGGAACCCACACACCCAGACTCCGTTAGCAACTTCTGTTATAACATTTCTGTCTTAACAGGAAAAAGTCTAGTAGAGACTCGACAGATTTTCCGTTTTAACAGAAACGTTATAATGTCCACTTGTCATTTCAAGCGAATCCAAGATGGCGACGGTTAATTTTTCAAGAGAAGATATAAAAATGATAAGTTTTTGGCTACTAAAGCACAAAACTCTTTTATTTGTTAAGCTTCCAGCACTTTTAACTTCGACAACTTTATCAATGCACGCAGTTTATCCGTCAACGATATCCTTGCAAATGAAATGTCTTGACAGAATCTGCCCAGCCATAATTTCATGGCGCTGTCAGGCCAGATCTTAAGACAGAACTATTATAAAAGAAATGGCCAATGGAGACTGGAGACAATCTGGCAAGCAGACATAAATTTGATGTCTTAACAGAAAATATGTTCTGTGGAAACACAGCCTTTGTCGGGATGTATACCAAAGTGTCTTATGAAGCTCTTCGTCAATTTTGTATAGAGATAAATGTAGCAAAGCGGCATGTGACGATTTCTTCCATATAGAAAAAGTGCCAAATGTCGCTAATAAGCATTTGAAGCTTTGGTATTTGGCCCGGCTTGCACAAGCTCAAGCCAAATCTCTTATTCAAACATTTAAATCTGCAAACGCTTACCAAGTCTTGACAAAAGTGTAGATCCAGCAAATAACTCAAGTCAATTTCTCATTTTAAGATTATTTTTTTTTTATTAATTATTTCAAATAAGTTTGCTTTTAAACATTTTTTTTTTAAACATATTCAACTCGTACGTCAATTTGTTTTGTTGTTATTAAATTTATATTAATCACAACTATGTTGTTATTAGGCCCTGTCGAATTTAAATGATACATCTATTTAATAAATAAATAAAAAAAGAGTAATAAGTAAGTCATTTACATAATAATAAATAAAATAAAAACAAATCCTTTTTAAGTAAACGAATAAATAAATAAATGCAGTTCTCTTGAACTTGGGGGGGCGCGCTGCAACAAAAAATAAATAAAACTAAAAAAATAAAAGTTTAACCAAAAAAAGTGATATCGCCAATTAATTTCTTATAACAATTAAAATTCTCTTCACAATTGCATGTTAATTCACTTTTTTCTTAATTATTTTATAAATAAATAAATAAAAAATAAATACGTAACAACTTAGCCATTACCCTAACATACATATATTATATATATAAATAAATATATACTTGTCACCTGGATCGTTCTTCAGATCGCATATTTGTATAAATTTTTTTAGGAAAAAGTGGTAAAATACAGCATATAAGGTTTAAATTAAAGAAAATATAAAAATAAAAATATAATAAAATAAATAAAAAAAAAACAAATGGAAATTCAAAGTCTGTTAGAAAATAATTAATCCGTAAGTACATTAAAAAAAATATGTCTTTAATTGTTTTTTAAATAAAAAAAAATTAATCTATTTTCTTAGTTTCAAAAAAATAAATAATATAATAAAAACAAAAAAAAAGAAATAAAAAACTTTTTTATCCGTTATTTATATTTGTAATGAATTTTAACGATAATTTTTTTTAACTTATAAATATATAGAAGAAAAAAAAAGTAAAATTAAAAAACAAAATAAAAAAAATAGTTAAAGAAAACAAAACAAAAAATCAACAAGTCAAATCAACAACTAAACTACCTTCTTTTTTTTAGTAAGCTTCAACAACCAACCAACAACAACTACACAGGAATGAGAATAAAAACACAAAAAATTTAAAAAATTAAAAAAATTAAATTAAAAAAAAACACTCCACTAATAATGGCCCCTGTGCTGAAAGTCGTATTTGCTCTCATATGCAGTGATGCTAATATAGCGGTTTGCTGATAGTCGATTCTTGTCGTGTAAAATCTGCTGACATAAACGACAGCTTATTCGGTGTGCTGACAGTCGTTTTTATTGTAGTTTTTTTTTGTCACTTTTGGTCGGGCTGTTTGCGTTAGTCACAAAGTAGGAAAATTTGAAAAAAAAAACGCATATTTGTTATTTTGTTTGTGTTCCTAAAGGGCAGAGATATGCTGACAAATTACACAACAAATATTTGGGAAGAAATAATAACAGAAAATTTTTAATTCTTCGCGTTTGCTATTAACATTCATCTGCCGAACTACAAACCACAACTCAGCAGAATTTAACATCTTTAATCTCAAATTGTTTATAATTTATTAAAATTTTCACGAAATACAAACTCTAAAATGTTTCATTCTTCAAACTAAAAAATTGTTTATTCCTCACTAAACACAAAAACTTAGCACATGCGCACTCTGTGACCCCTGTGCTGACAGTCGTAATTTTACTGAAGCGACAATTTCTTCAACTCAAGCGACTTGTCACGCCACCCGACTCCCAGCACACCAACTAAAAAACGATACGACAACGACATATATCCATGCGCGACTGTCATATGACTCGACTTTCAGCACAGGGACCATACTTTTTTTTTAAAGTCCAGAAATCCTTTCATGTTTGAGAATTTTATACGTTACTTCGTCATGCTCTTTATATATATTATTTATTATTGAAAAGAAAAACAAAAATATATAAAAAAAAATAATGAAATTTATAAATAAAAAAAAAATAATAATAAAACAAACGTTTGTAAACCAACAAAAAAAAGAACACCTCCACATTGAAAACCTTTTTTTTATTAAATTTAATTTAAAACCACAAAAATTTGAAGAAACGAAAACAAAAAATATTTAAGAAAAATAAAAAAACAAAAAAATTATACAAAATTATATTAAAAACAAAAACAAAAAAATTAACAATCGAAATAATAATAATAATAAATTTATATATATGAGAAGAAATATGAGAAAAAAAATGATAATACGAAATAAATAAAAAAAAAGAAAAAATAGAAAAAAAAATGATTTAATTAACAACATTTAACAAAACAACAACAACAATAATTATTATTAGTTATGAGCAAAAACACATTTATACTTACATACATACAATTATTATATATATATAAAAAAAACATACTTTAATTGAACTTTTTTTTGGGTAAAAGAATTATAAAAAATAAATATAAAAAATAAAAAAAATATGTAAAAAACAAACAAAAAAAAATACAAAAAATATAATAAATATA
Organism: Thereva unica; assembly: GCA_949987705.1. Taxonomy (NCBI): domain Eukaryota; kingdom Metazoa; phylum Arthropoda; class Insecta; order Diptera; family Therevidae; genus Thereva; species Thereva unica. Next base: position 22,523,209 of record OX465285.1, on the reverse strand, counting down.
AGTTTTATATTAACAATTTTTATGATTAATTATATAAACCCAATAACTAAGGTAAAATTTATATAGAAAAAAAAGGAACAATATTGTAAATGAGATGACCTTCGTTAATATTAATAAAAAAAAATGAAAAAAAGAAAAGTAATATTGAAAAATGATATTGTTTTGGATTTATATAACAAACAAACAAAAAAATATTATTAAAAACAAACAGCAAGCTCTTTCTTTATATAACACACACACACATGCATACATATTTTTATTAAATCCATCTTTTTACTGATGAAAAAGGTCAAATTATGAAATAAGAAAATTGTTAATAGAAGTTTATTATTGTTTGCTATTTTAAAATGTAAATTAATATGAACTTAATTTAATTTTTCATAACTTTTTATTCCCAAACAAAAATCAAACATCTGAATATCCTTGTTATTTTTTTTTAAAGTTATGTACGGTACTCGAAGGACTAGCTAACTTCACAGATAGGAATAATCGGCGTGTTTCAAGTTCCACCACAATCAGAAATCGGTGATGGAAATTATACTCTAATAGGCTAATCATTGATTGTCAATTATTCGAATCCGATCAAAATTGATGGAATATGAGACATATGTATGTATGTGATGTTGACAAGATGTTGTAATAATTTATGCAACTTGAAACACACCCATTCTATTCAGATTTCTTAATTCGGCCCTTTCTTTTTTCATTATTATTTACTTTTTTACATTTGATTATACCTCTCTCAACTAAGCCTGAAATTTATAACAGTTATTACTAGTCCTATCAAAATAGAGCTTGTACTTTAAAAAAGTCGGCGATAAGGATAAAAGAACAGTCTGGATTATTCCATTCGCGAACATACCGTCCTAAACGGAAACTTGCAAGAGTTGTTGGTACTTCAATCGCCCGGATTTTGCCCCTTTGGTGTTAACTATAGGCAGTTTTGCTTGTTTGACAAATCCATGTAAATGGAAATGTACTTTGTCACGTCGTGCTTACAGTTCGAAATCGGCTTGTTTAAACAATCCGTATGTATGAGTATTTATTTATTTATTTATTTATTTATTTATTATACATGTATTGGGGCAGTACACAAGAACTACATCTTTTAAAGTACAGAACAAACGGCAAGAAAAAATATTTAAATCTTAAAAAAAAAAAAATGACTTAAACTAGCCTTAAATAAATAATGTATAAGTGAAAAGAAAAATATAGGGGATAGATAAGAGGGTTAGATAGGGGGAAAAATAGAAAGGAAATAAAAAGAACTAAAGAAAAGATGAGGAAGAGGAAGAGAGAAAACTAGATGCTTGCTTTCTGAAAGCTGCTGTTGTGCCTATCCTTTTTATTGTGTTAGGAAGGCAATTCCAAAGTCTAATTGTATACACAAAGAAGGAGCGACTACCAATTAGGGACAAATGAGCAGGTATAAGGAATTTGATTGATCTCAAGGACTGTAAAGGAGTTAGGAAGTCGGAGAGGTATACAGGACTTTTAGCATAAAATGCTTTATGTAGGAGGACCAGTGCCATGAAGTCAAGAAGACGAAAAATGTCGTGACCTAATAAAGAATGTTGTATGCCTGACACATGATCCGAGCGTCTCAAGTGGAAAATATACCGTAGACAATCATTAAATGCTACCTTAAGACGTTGACGACAAGATGAGTCAAAAGAAATGTAAACAAGGGCACCATAAAGAAAATGTGGCACCACGAGAGTTTTAACTAGCTTGGCACGAATAGATTGTGGTAAGAGATTACCATAGAGCCAAAGTTTACGCAATGTGCCATAGATCTTGGAGAGTATAAGTGAGACATGATCGCAGCAGGATAGTCTGTCATTAATAATAATACCGAGATTATTGACACATTCAACAAAGGGAAGAGGAATATTATCAAGGACGATATTTGGAATATTGTCCAGGGACCTATTGGGACGTTTAAGGATGAGTGCTTTGGACTTATTAGGATTTAATTTAAGAAAATTGGAAGAACTCCACTCATTTATTTGGGACAGAATATCATTAAGATTTGAGATGCAAGATCTGATTTTACTAGGAGGACACGAGGTGTACAACTGAAGATCATCAGCATATAGATGAAATGAGCAGCGTTGAATAACGGAGGTAACATCGTTGACATACAGGGAGAAAAGGAGAGGACCGAGAATTGAGCCTTGTGGAACCCCTACAAGTACTGGTAGGAATGAAGACGCAACCCCGTTATGACGAACACACTGTGACCTATTAGACAGAAGGGAGGAGAAAAGTCTGATGGCAGAAGAAGAAAAATTATAGAGTATGCCACGACAAACTATATCCCTCGACTGCCCCTCCACGCAACGGTTTTATTATGGCCCCTGTGCAGACGGTCGAGTCGACAAGTCGTTCAAGTTGAACAAAGGGAGGTTTCAGGCGAATTACTACTTTCAGCACAGAAGCCTAGAGCTTCGTTTTAATTATCGCTTTTCTTGAATTCTTCTAGATGTGTACATTAAAAGTTTTTTTTTGCGTAGAGCTAGAGAAAACTCTCGCATAGAGAAGTAGATACACCCTCTAGAGCAGTGGTTTCCAAACTTTGATACTGCGGCCCTTCCCTGTTACAAAAAAAAATCCTTGGGCCTCCCAATAAAATATATAAATTTTCATACTAGATGGAGTGCGCCATTTAGACCTTCGGTATTTCAACATTGAATAACTGTGATATTTTTAGCCGATTTTGATTGAATACAATGTTGATTAAAATGATCACCTTTATTCGATACGATTCGCTCTTTTCGGGGCGTTATAACATCTATATCTGTTGTTATGTTAGCTTTGAATTCGTCAATAGTCTTTAGCTTGTTGGCATAAACTCTACTTTTGCAAGAATTTCATTGTTGTGGTTGCGATGTGACAAGGTGCACCGTGTCGTTGAAAATAAGTTCATCAGACCAACATCCAACGATAGCATACGCCGTCGAGTATTTCTCGAACTTTGAAGAGATCGCACTCTGCCCCAAACAATGACTTTCTCGTCCTGCAGTGAAGGCGCCGAATTTCTCCCATATTTTTTACGAGAAGCTGCATCACAATTGAATGATTATTTTCAATGTAAAGCGCTACAATTTCAGCGCATTTTTTCGATGTGAGTAGACTCATAGCTAAAATGGTTCAGAGTTCAGGGGCCCCATTCTCTATTACAATACTCAAATGCTTTTTACTCGAAACTACTATCCGAAACTAAAATGCTTCCGTATTCCCTATTACAATATTGCTTCCTCTAGTAGTAATATACCCGAACGAAAAGAAAATGAGTACAAGAGGCATCAATTGTATCGCCCATACCTAAAATTTTATAAATTGCTCGATTACCCTTGAGCTTTCGAGCAAAAATCTAACAATGTTGTTACAGTTTCGAGTAAAAATTAGTCAGTTTTGTAATAGAGAATACCATTTTGTCAGTTTCGAGAGAAATTCTCACAATATTGTAATAGAGAATAAGGCCCCAGGAATGACGTTCAGTCATGTTCGTGTGAGTTATTCAATGTTGAAATACCAGTGGTCTAGGTGGTGATGAGATTACTAATCCTATCATAATAGGATAAAATCATTCACGCCCGCCCCCCTTGCAATAAAGCAGCGCAAACTTTTCGCATAGGTATGCGTTACATAAATCCGTTCCTAAACGCAAAGTTTCTAATAGGAGTGAAAACGAGAAATACTAAAAAATAAACATTGTATTTAGTAAGGAAAACTTTTATCCACTACTCAAAATCATACATTCGAAAATGGCTGCGCTGTTGCTTTGACTGTTGCGCAACAAACTTGAATCTTGTACGTTTGCCGAACGAATGACTTTGGATCATCTGCGTTCACGAACTCGTTGCATCGTTGCAAGGCATACATATTCGTTAACGAAAAGGCCCGTTCATTCTCACTTGCGTATTAAATAACAAATAAAACAAATTTTCGTATGCAAATGCATCTTCCGTGAGTTCATTCAATAATTCTCGGTACATTTTAGCGTTTTGTTTTTATTTCACGATCGAATGTCGCTCCCAGCATTTCCTTTCCTTCTTTTTCTCTTCGAGCAAAAATAAAACGGCAGCAGCTTGTTTTTGGCGAGAACTCATTTTTTTATTATTTCTATTAATTTCCTTTAAACTGTTTTCCGTAATATGTGAACGCACGCACCTCGGAATAACTGAGAAATGACATGACATGCAAAAATTGATGCCACAGTTGGGCGCTCTACCATGCGACTCTACAGTGAAGAAAAACGCCTCTGCAGTGAAGGTAGAGCTCTATTCAAAATTTCTCTAAGCAGATATTCTTCAGGCCTCGGTAGTCTGGGAGTAAAGTGCCTGGCTACCATCCCAGAGGTCCCGGCTTCGAATTCCAGCAACACCACGGTCCTTCGCCTTTCCCACTTCCCCACCTCCTTAACTTTCTCTTCTTTCTTCTTCCCTCTTTACATTTCTGCTGTCATAGCCTTCCCTAGGCCTTCCCCGCTCCACCAAGCTCATGTCATCAGTTGGTTGATGAGTTTCAACTCGGAGGCATAACACACCAGCCAATTGTAGATCGATGTCGCGATAGTAATGGTTGGGAGTGGGTGGAATAAAATATCGCGGCTTGGTTGTGGCAGTTCCCTCCCTCACTTCTCTCTCTTAACTATCTTCCGACTAGAGTTGCTGTTCCACATTGCACCCTATACGAAAAAGGGGGCTTTCCCTGAGCCTCTTGTCTTCCAGACAAAAAAAAAATACCTTCGTTTATAAAAATTCCCTGCCATCGTCTTCAATCATAATAAGCTACTCTTTCTCATTTCGCTTAACGTGTCGAATGCCGTCTATATTCTTCCTAATCTTTTTTGAAAAATGCTTATAAAAGAGCATTCTTATCAAATTAGTGCCAGATAGGATGAGGTTTAACTTCGGCTTAGGAAGTCGATTGTTTCAGCTTTGTTTTTGAAGAGATACCTGGGACCCAAACAAGGATAACTTCATTAAGAACGCCCAACTTGAGTTGGTCTTACGCGAACTTAACGCTCAGGGGCCATATTTGAAACGACTCGCCAAAAGAAAAGCTTGTCGATTTTCTCTAAGTTTTATATTTGGCATTACGACCGAATCGACAATAAACCAATTTTATTTAATAAAAAGTTTATTGAATGCATAATTTCATTCTTTTAGTAAACGCCAAACTTCTTTGTTGACACGTAAAGAGACGATAAGGCGATATCATGTTGCCAAATTCCATTTTTTATAGATTCGGTCACAATAATACGGTCCCTGGTTGCCTTTTGGCTTATATGAAGGCGTTTATAAGTTTTCGTTAGTGCATACCAATGTAGTGGACATGGCCCCTATTCCCCTAGTCAGATCTGAGTGATGAATGTCACAAAAATGATATTTTGGCATTCCCGAAGTCATTTATAGTTGCATTTCTTACGGATAATTATAGTCACTGAAAATTATTAGTTGATGCGACGAAAGGTAGGAAAAATGGCTTTTAATTTTTAAGTCTTAAAATAAGAAACAGGAGATAGTTTGATTGTACATGACTTGATGGAGAAACCCCCAGTAGGGAATTTACGAACTCATGAAAATGCAGTATTTCTTTGTAGAAATTGGAAGCAATGCGAATTAGAATGATCGGTAATGCAAAAGTAGCTCATATGCCTTCATATTGGAATGAATTATAATGCAAAATGTAGCCGCTATACCTTCGACCCTAGGACCTGGCAATGTTAATCGAAGGGATGTTTTGATCTAGAAAGTAGACATTACGCATTCAAAGGATAATGTAAGGAATTGACTTGGGAAGGTTTCCTGCCTACTGGGCAGGAGATATCGAAGGGCGTAAAATGTCGCCAAAGTAAAGCAGAATTTACAAGAAAATGGACGGAATGTTGGCTGTGATAGACCCACATTGAAATCATTACCACTACCTTTTTGGTATGGTCCTCTCGCAAAGAAGCGCAGCACAGTGGCCTATTATGGGTGAATTAAAAAATTCAACACTGCAGAATTCAGCTAATTGCCAAATTGAACCGATGTTGAGCATGAAATCTCAAGACGAAATACGTACTTTCTTCAAAATTCTGTAATATTGTCGAAATCTGAAGGGAATCTATTAAATTGTTAAGAAAAAATTAAATGTTTACCTCTCAAGCAGGGCAGCTCGAAAAGATCTAATTTATCCTTTACTGTCACCATCTCACTTTTTGTTTTGTCATTCGACTATGAAAATACCACCTTTAAAGTGAGGTGACTATGGTCCCTGTGCTGAAGGTCGACTCGTCACGACACGACAAGTCATTTGAGATGAAGAAAGTGACGTTTTAGTCGAATCGCGAGTTTTAGTGCATGAACCTGGATTCAACTTATCATTTCCAATCTATTCCCCTGTGCTGAGAGTCACAATTCCACTGAAACGTCACTTTCTTCAGCTCAAACGACGTGTCACAAATCACTCGACTATGGGAATAGGGGCCCACCTCTACTTGAAAGATAGTCGTCAGACTGCCTGGGCTTATCGCTCTATTCGATTACGTCAACAAGCGTAATAAGCAAAATTTCCCTGACATTCTTTCTACTGGGTGCAAACAATTCCTTGGCCGCGTTGAGAAGGAACCCCTTAGAGTTGGCCAATTCAGGCGGTGACCTGCAGTGTAGCTCGGCTCGCCAGAGGCCCTCTTCAAACTAGCTGGCTCTGGATCGATTAATACGATTCCAGAGCCCTATTCAAACAAGCTATCTGTCTTTAACTACAAGCCCACTAGCATGGTAGAAAAGAGAAGAATCCTCCATATCATAAGGCATTGTACGACGGGATGCGCCCGGTGCCCTACCCACTGCCATGCAGCCCTCGCCACGTGCTGTTCCGTGTGCAGTGAGACTTAAGGTTCCATGATAAGATATTGTCGTCTGCTGTTTATATAGCGGGTTATAAATACTTGTGGGCATAATATGCTGAAATGAAATCATTTTTATTTACTACGTTTCCATGACAGCTTGAGTACTCGAAGGCTTGAAAATCTCAAGAACTCGAGCGCGTATATGCTCTGCCTACTTGAAGCGGCATATTAGCTTAAACTGAGCTTGAGTTCTTTAGCTGTCATTTGAAGCTACTATTATATTTCTTTTATTTCTTCCTTTTATCGTGCTTTTATTTCTTCATTAATATTTTTGTCTCCTCATACTCCCACCCATTACCTTTAGACACATTTACAGGCCTAACTTTCGCAATTTCGAGCACTCAAGCTTTCAAGCTCGGTTTACATGACAAGCACTCGAGCCGATCACAAAAATCTTTTTGATCGACTCCTGTCGAGCTGCTTGCGTTTACATTTGTACTTGAAGTACGCTTCAAGTAAGCTTCAAGCTGTCATGGAAACGCACTAATTGTTTCTTTAGCCGAGAAATGTAAAAAAACGATGGATAAATTTAGTGATAGTAGCTAGCGACATCGCATTGATTGTGTTCACACTACTACTTTCGTCGTGAGGGCCCCCGATGACATGGTTGTCGCCCCAATTGCTGTTAAGCAGTACAGCGAAACGAGGTAAGGTGTCGCTAGTGAACCTTTTTGGTTTGAATCTATAATGAATTGTGTGAAGCAAATAAGACACAAACCAGCGGAGAGTTTAGCTATAAAATTTATCCATTTCTGGCCACAAAAAATTAATTTATGATGTCCCTTTATTAATTTGCATATATTAATAACTTTATAAGATTTAACCGACTTGTGTTTTTCAAATATTCTGCATAATTAATTTTTTTTCGCATTTAAGTGTTTGAAATGGATAAATTTTATAGCAAAAATTCTCCGCTGGTTCGAGCCTTAGAGTCGTCATTGTCAAATCAGCTATTCATTTGCTCCAAGTTAAAGTAATGTCAAAATTCAGCAGACTGAAAAATAACTGAGTTTATTAATAAGCGAAATTACATGTAAATGCATTTGAATTAATTTGTAATAAATAAAGTAAAGTAGCTGTGAACCTAAATAACAAGGGGAATTATATAATCTTGAGATTTCCTAGGTTATGTACTTTTCAATGCAGGCTAAACCACTAGTGTCATGAAAATATACAGTAGCACTTTTAAGCGAATTTTGGACAACTGGCCAGGGAAGAAAACATTTGGAATATACAGGTTTCTTCCCCTATTTTTTCTATTGGGCGCTGGCTTGGAATTTTCAATGATCAACTGGACTGTTGGCGAGACAAATTTCTGTAACTTATTACTTCTTTTATACTCAGGCCAGAAACATTTATTAATCCAAATTAATTTCCACAGATCGTACATTTAAAAGAAGACGTGCACAAAATATAATTGAATCAAAAGCTTTCGAAACTAATTCTCAGTAAAATGCCGGCAGGAGTCTCGTGGGGACAGTATTTAAAATTTTTAACTTGTGCCATGCTTACAATGATGGCTGGGGCTCAAGTTGTTCATATGTACTATAGGCCGCTGGATGATATTAATATTTATGTAGAAAAGGAATTACAGAAAAAGTCGGGGAATAAAGGTAGTGAGAAAAATTCTGAAGTGAAATAAATATAAATAAATTTTTAATTATAAAGAATATACAAACTTGTTTTGATGGTAATAACAAATTCACTCTTATCAAAGATTCTAGTGGCCATTCAGAGGGGTTTGGAAGAGGGTCTATCAATCCTGAAGGATCCGACCGGCTGGATTAGCTTTGTTCCTAAAGCGAGGAGAGAATCATTAAGGGAATCAAAATCCTAACGACCCATCAGCCTCACTTCTTGAAAACGATGGATGAGGTTGCTTACAATTTGCCTACGGCCAGGGCAGATCTAAAGACACTGCCACCCACATGCTAGTGAGAGATATCGAGAGGTGCCTCCATGCCAAAGAAGTTACTGTCCGTTTTCATTTCTCAGGAGAATATTGATAAACTGCAGAGATGAAAGGCGAATCGGTTACGATGATGGGCTATATAAACAAATAGCGTTCTTCACTATGTGCCCTAGGAAGTTTTTCGGTATTAGTCGTGCTTCGGTCATTGCCTCGTTTCTCCCTAGATTCGCTGAATCTCACACCATTAAAAAGACATTGTCTGCGTTATTCATAACTCACTTCCTTCACTCGTTTGTAAACCACCGCTCCACGCTTGGATAAGTCTGACCAGACTTAGCAGACCCTTCCGTCTGCCCTTACCAATCTGTTATGAACTCGCAGTCCATTATCTGCCACCGCACTGTATTTGGCTCACCTCCAACATAATGCTTAGTTATAGAGAAGCATTCCTCTTCTCGTCCAGTATGTCTCTGCAGATGATCCCTGCACACGTCGCATCGTTGTACATGGTCCTGTAACCACAGCACGCACGGAGAACGCTTAATCTATATGCGGTCCTCGATTTTCTGCCGTTAATCATCCTCTTCAACGTAGCTGCCTATGGCACGAATGAGATAATCAACTTCTCCATCAGGAGGCGACAACTTGGTATGGTATGTGCTCCGATTTTGATGCGTGTGGCCTTGTTGGGCTTGCCCTGCTGAATTTAGAAATGTCATTTTTCCGGATTTTCCAGCGTTTTCTTGCTTTCAACCAACTTTTGGAGCCCCTTTGCTGATTTTGATGAATAACGCCTCGTTTGAAAGGGTTCGCTGCCTTGGCATTTTTTGACCGTTTTTACGCACTTTTCCTATGGAGCCTCGTTGGAAAGGGCTCGCGCTCATGAATTCAGACCAGTTGAGCTTGCTAAAAAATACCGACGGATTGGGAGTTATCTCCTCTTTTGTGATTTCTCCAAGGAGGGCTGCAAAATGCCCATTATCTCGGGAAATACTGTTCAGGCCTGGGTGGAACTGAATTCACAGACATCCTGGGAGGTCCCTTTATTTATTTATTTATTTACGCCAAAAAGGCACACTTAAACTATATTACACAGGGAAATTGGCAGGCATAGGCATCACTCCCTAATATTCATTATGATTATATTAAAGTATTTTTGTTGGAAATAAATTTTGAAATCCTGTTTGGCTGTTTAAATTCAGTATGCTTCAATGCATATTCCCAGAACAAAAAAAAAATACTACTAAATTATATAAAATACATAAATTGACTTAAATAAACCTTAAATAAGTTAAATTAACTACTTAAAATAAAGTAATTCTGAAAAAAATGAAAATTTTCAATTCCTGAAATCTAAAAAAATGCATAAGAATCACACTGATAAAAACTCAGTTTTTAGGCCGTTTTTGCGTTATCATCAATAATCGTATATTCTATTTATTATTATTTGTATATTCTATTATATTTTTAATTACTTAAAAACAGAATTTCATAATTTTTATTAAAATCAATAAAATAAACTTTTAAAATTATCAAATATGTAGCACTATCAAATGAAATTGCATAGTTGTAGGAGTCTAGTGCTTATCGAAATAACGAGCGTTTTTTGGTAACCGCACGGATCCTGTATGATATGTCAGAAATTACAATGCGAAGTGTCAAAGTTTTCTCATACAAAGTTGCGAAACTTGGCATTGTAAATTTATCCATTAGATAGAGGATCCCTGCGCTTATCAAAAAAGGTGAATTTTAAACGATGGTTAGACATTAAACTCTGAAAAATATGCAATTTTCCACACTTAATAATTTCAGAAGTTTATTTAATTGATTTTGATTAAATTAAACAATAAAAAAATTGTGAAATTATGTTTTTAAGTAATTAAAAATATAATAGAATATGTAAATAATACATATTTAATAATAATTAACTTAATAACGATTATTGACGATAACACAAAAACGGCCTAAAAACTGAGTTTTTATCAATATGATTGTTATGCATTTTTTTGAGATTTAAGGATTTGAAAATTTTCATTTTTTTAAAATTTCTTTAATTTAAGTAGTTAATTTGACTTATTTAAGGTTTATTTAAGTGAATTAATGTAATTTATATAATTTGGCAGTATTATTTTGTTTTGGGAATAGGTTTTTATTGTATAAAATTGAATATAAACGGCCAAACAACAAGATTTGAAAATGGAATTGCTAAAAAAATACCTAATATATAGAATAATTAATTTTAAGCAATGATGCCTTGTTGGAAAGGGCTCGTTCCCCTGAAAAAAAAAGAATACCAAGGGGTTCGGGAGTTATCGAACTCCTCAGAGGAAATTCTATTCACCTCCAGCCAAGAGGCGATAACTGAGACAACCCCTGTGCGAACCGAATTCAGAAAAACAGAGGTCGGTCGGTATGCGCATACAGATGCAGTACCAGAGAGAAAGAATGCCATGAATGAGAAAGCCATGTGACAAAATGTAGTCTCAAGCTAATCCCAGCTGCGGATATCCTGAGGAGAGCTCTAAGTCTGGTTAAAATAAATTTGGAGCCTGGAAAGCTTCTCCTGTGTCTCCAGGCTTAAAATCTTGCGGTTCCTATGGATGTCATTAAAGCCAAGGAACCGCTGAAGAAGAGCATTACATTCTTTCTCCTAAATCAAACGAGAAGTTCCTCGAGATATTGGAAAAGAATGAGAGCCGTCAAAGATGCAGCTAAACTGAATAGTTTTAAATGCCTTTCCAGAGAGAAGGAGTTTCGTAATCTGAACTGAACTAGTGGAGGGTTTCAGTTTGAGAGAGTGGAGGCACCGGCAGTGGCTTGAAATCAAGCAAACCAACTTCCAACATTCCAAAATAGCCACATGAAGGGGCTCTTTTGGGCAGGCAATATAACAAAGACCTTTTACAAGCGTTCTGATTAAGGTAAGCCAAGATCCTGTATCCTAGTTAAAAGGCATACCAAAGCCTACCTTGGCCGAACTTCAGTTCAGCGGACTTAATTGTGTGTAGTTAGATTGTAGTCATTCTTCAAGGTCTCTTCTGGTGAAGGCAGACAGCAGCAGATTCTCCTTATGCATCCTCCGAGCTTTGCGTAAAATAATTTTGGTGGGGCTTCGAGAGCCTCTCGAAAGCATGTACTCTGTTATCCCACGAGAAACCTAGGGAGATCTGATTTAATTTCAGTTTTTCTATTTCTTATTAAGGAGCACCTTGGCGGATACTGTTACCTATTTTATTTGGTCTATTGTGCCATCCACCACCACCTAAGTTAAGGCTCTTAATATAGCTTCCTATATTCTCCCTTGGAGTAGGGAAGTCGCGACGAATGACGCTCAATCTCTTCCTCGCTGTAGCCTCACAGTCGCACAGCAAGTGATCCGCAGCCCCCAGAATCGACAGCTGCGATCGGCTCTCAGTCCTATTTTGTTTAGATGGTAGTTAAGCGAACAGTGGCTCCCATATCCTGAGATTTAAAAGTTTGCCTGCTTTAGCTTTATCGATTTGGATAAATCTTTTAGCTTGACGATCACCGTGTGTCATTGTCCAGCTATGAAGAAACAGCTGGTCAACCCAATTTTTGATGGCCATTCTTACGCGGCAGCTTGCTAAGCCGCAGAAAGGTTCCGAACCGATAAGTGATGAGCTTGCCCTTACTCTAGCTAAGCTGTCAGCAATTTCATTATCAATACGACCTTCGCAGCCCGGAATCCGCGTGACGTTGCTGTTCCTGCTGAGGGATTTCAAAGATAGGATGCTTTTTCAGTCTCAGCTTCTCTGATGACATGTCTGTGTTAAAAGGAAAGCAATTGGGATATGAAAAAGAAGCGCGTTGTCATTTCTTTTCAGCGCTTCATAAGCTGTTCAAAAGCGCTTCAATTCTTTGCTGGGTTGGAACATGATTGAACGCACGAAACCTTGTAATATGTGGCGGGCTTATGTAAGACTTGGTCTTGCAAAAGGGGCCCATTGTGGATATACTAGCTCCTAGCAAAAAAAAACAACAAGATCAGAATAGATGAACAGGATATAAAAATATTACTTTCAATAAATTTCAAATAGCGTAAAATAGATAAAAAAAACTTATAACGCATTTAATAAAATAGGAAGATTTGGTTTACTACGGTGCACCTAAATCTAATTTGTTGTAGTGTTGTAAAACAAACGCGCCATAATAATTTTAAAACGTGCATTGTATTTGATAAATATTGTACAAACGTGAAACTCACCTTAAAGTGGGACTTCTCTTTGTATTCACTTGTTATATATGTCTTCATTCATTACTTCGAATATTCCATAAGAAAATTTATAACTTAGCTCCTAATCTGTAGCAAACCAACTACTTGTTAGCCAAATATAAATACATACAGTATGGATTCCAAAGGATAGTAGACCTCTACACCTTTTGTTGTTGTTCCACCAAACTTTTTTGTTGAAGTTGGAGAAAGGCAAATGTTTTGTAGATTATTTTTGCCCTGTGCCCAAAAAGAGATTATGCATCTATCCAATAATTATTTACAGAGAATGAAAACTCATGAAATAATTAAAAAAATCATAATAAATATAATATAAAAGAAAAATATCACAAAAAATTAATTTTATTTAAAAGACCGTGCATCACTTTTACTTCGAAAAATTTACAAATTTCATACATAACTTAAATCACTCGATCTCTGCTCTCATATAATATATATGTACAAACATTAATATTTTTTTAACATAATTCTCATACAATTGCATTACTTACGTGAGTTTTGAACTTCCGAAATTTTAAAATTATATTTATTAATGATATTGAAATAGTTTTTGTGTATATTTCTTGTGTTCATTTATTTTTGTTTTTATTTTTTTATTTTTATTTTTTTTTTATTTTTTTGTTTAAAGAGTAATTTTTGAAAACCGTTTTTTTGCGTTTTTGCTTTCATTTTTTTTTACAGATATATAAGTTCTGTAATTATGCTTAAATAATTGAACAAAAATAAAAGAAAGAAACTAAAAAGAGAAAAATTATAAACAATTTTTTTTAAATTTAATTTTAAAATTTTAAATCAACTTCATTTTGTTTTTTTATCTTGGACTAAAATTATTTGAATTATTTCTCTAATATTCGACAACTAAACAATTCCAATCATTTGTATCAATAATCAATGATTGCTGTCAGTCAGTATCGCTGAGGGCTTTTTTACGTCTTTTTGTTTGTTTAGGTTTTGACCAATCATCCTTGAGTAAAAAGAAAAAAATTAGATATATTAGTTATTTTACTTAAAATGTAGGTTATGCACACTCACATCACTAGATTCCTCATCGCTAGAATATACGTTGTTAACTGGTTCTGAATTTTTTTTATTATTACTATTAGAACTATTTGTGTCTTTCTTACTATTTGGTTGTTTTCGTCCTCTTGCACTACCGCCTCTTCGACCGACTCCACTTGTTTCATCTTCAGCTGCCAGAGCAAATAAATCACTATATTGTTTCTAAGGGGTAGAAAAGTTTTTTGTTAATCGGGAGGCATTGATTTACATCGAAAATATCTATGGAAGCAAATTTATTTTGAATATACAAGTTGTCACATGGCAGGTTTGGGATTTAAAACTCGAAGCCCGTTATTGTCGGATCAAGGTCTAATACGAACCGCGCCGATGGTCAGCATGGCTGGGAACCCAGATTAAAACATAGCTCTGCCATGAGCGGCATGCTCCGGATACCTGGCGATCTCCGGTTCTAGCTTGTCTTCAAGTCCATTTATATCTACAGACATCGAGTGTGCCAGACACGCGCCGCGCCCAAGACCGACAGACATCGTTTATTCACATCTAGTTATATTTTTGTTGCAGTGTGCAATTCAAGGTCTGTACGGTTCCTATGCTCGATTCATACTTCACGGCAGACACCTACAGACACGAGCCGCGCAGACAAAATATTCTTTCGCTGAAAACTGGCCAAGTACGACCCGTCTTTGTCCACGTCTGTGCGGTCGTTACACGGTAGATGTAAATACTAGAGATGTGTAACTCGCGAGCGAGTCATTCAAAGTGAGTTGCACAATTTGGTGTGCGCACTGAGCCAACTCACTTGAAAGGAAATGAACGACACACCGCACGCAGCACACAGAACACAGTTTTCACATCTTTTCGCTCTTCCCTTTCTCTCTATCTTTTATTTCAGCGTCCTGGTGACGCTCATTGCCTAAGCACGACACCATGAAAATTGTAAGCTCTTTTATATTTTTGTCTGCTATGTTCTGTGCCTTGTGTCGAGTATGTCAACTATGCAGTGTGCATCATCGGGTTGATAATCGTGTCGTTGCGAATTATGGAAAAAAAAGATATTTGTGAGGGAGCGCATTTGCATGCGCTGGAGACTAGACAGAAGATGTCAGTTATTGGGTAGTGCCGGTAGCACCTTTCGCTAGAACATTTTTTTGCTCCAAATACATCCAGGAATAATCTCCTAACCGTTAGGACCTAACGGATTAGCCACTTAGTGTAAAACCCTGCATTTTGTTCTAGCTCATTGTGATGGCCCAGTGCGTTGACTCACACAAGTGAGTGAGCGAGAGTGTGCTGGCTCAGCAAAAGGTGTCATTTTGCCCATGTCTAGTAAATACGTGCATGCACACTGTAAAGAAGAATATTATTTTTTCTGGCGCGGCGCAAGTCTGGCACGCTAGATGTCTACAGATATGAACGGACCTTTACCCAGGTACTGCCGTTCTTTTCCCGGGTTGACCTCGTTTCTCCGCTACTCGTGGGAGTAATTATGGATAAATAATAAAAACAAACAAAAAAGGATCCGGTTCCCTTAAACGAAAATCGGAAGGTACTACAAATCCCGTTGTAAAAAAGGCTACGGCACCCCGAGCCAACCCAAACCAAGAATATCCACAAACTCCATTCTTCCAAAAAAGGCCTCCCAAGCGACCATCAAGAAGTCCGTCTGGTCAGCAGAATCTTTCGCTGCTTGGCCACTAACCCGATCAGGGAAGACTATGTCGTTGGCTCACTATTACAAGGCTCTATGTTAATTTAAATTCAATGGTTCTATGTTTAACATAGAACTTCGTAATTTCTTTTTGTAACGAAAAACAACATAGAACTATGTAAAATTGAATACGTGCTGCCATGAAGTGCTGCCATATAATGGTAGTTTTTGAAAAAAGATAGATTATCACACGTAGAACCTTGTAGAATTCTTAACTCAATAAGTACAAAAATTGTAACATAGAACTTTGTTATAGTGAGCCAACGATGTGTCGAAGGAGGACTACACCAAAGTCCAGGATGACATTGCTTGGTCAAAGCAAGTCATCCCAAACTTTACGCCAACGATCAGTTCAAGGAAGCACCCACAGTTCAGTTCTAAAAAAATCCAAGACGAACGGATTCAGCGAAGGATCGCAGAATATGCGGCGTCCTGGACGGGAACGACGAAAATTGGAAGATTCCCAAACACAAATGGCAATTGCAAGTCGCCCTCGCTAAAGTGGCTATGGAGGTGCTGAGAGATAACCCTGGATCTCCCCCTCCCCCCTTAAGCCTTGATGCCGGATTGCATCAAGACAGCATAAAATTGACGGCCTGGGACAGCACAAGATCCGCATAGCTGTACAAAGTTGCGTTAGCTAGAGTCAGAGATGTTTGCTCCGGCACCCGACTCAAAGCAGTTAATACCAGTGATATACCATCAAGTTCGAGGCCCAGAGCATGGTTTCCAGTGGCTTCAACGCCTTCAAGCCTTCAACCCTCACATTAAAACCGATAACTGGAAAGTTATCAAAACGGAGCAGGCTAACAGGGCCACAATTCAAGTTCTTCTGCTCTGCAATGAAGAAAGCAGGGTCGTAGCAACCCAGGGCCCAGCATTTCCACGCCAAAATTTTCTGGTGAACATGTCACTACACTACCCTCTTGTCGTTTTTATAACTCTCTCGTAAAAAACCTGTTCTACTGCTGCTGAAAGAATCGTAGTGTAGATTGGCCCATTCGGTAGTGTGGCCCCATTCATCCAAATCGGAGCACTTTCGAAAACTCGGCCAAAATTATCCCAAGGGATACCCCTCTGCATATTTTGCGGTTTTGGGAAATTTCTGGAGCGGCCCTGTTTTGAATGGGAAATTGTTAGGGACCTTCCAGGGAGTCTGTGAGTTCAATCCTACCCCGGGCTGACCAGTATTTCCCGCTATAATGGGCATTTCGCGGCCCCTCCTTGGGAATTCACAAAAAAGGGCATAACTCCCGAACCCCTTGGTATTTTTGGCAAATTCAACTGGTCTGAATTCGGGGGAGCGAGCGCTTTCCAACGATGCCCCATTCATCCAAATCGGAGCACTTTCGAAAAATCGGCCAAAATTATCCCGAGTGATGATCAGCGGAGACTAAGTGATGATCAGCGGAGGCTAAACTTCAAAGCGCACTTGGAGAGCACAGCACACAAAGTGTTTGCGATTTGTGTATTACTCGCGCAAGAATGCCGCCCAATGTTGGGGGCCCTAGACCGAGTCAACGCCTTCTTTTGGGGAGGGTGGGCGCGCGTACAGGACCACGTCCGACGATGATGGTGCGTGGTAGTGGGGATGATCCCCATTAATAATCTTGCAAGAGAGAGCATGCGTCTCTATGACCCAGAATATAGTAGAGGGGAACCAAGAAAGGTACGGCGGCAGATTGCGCGCTGCGAGTCCATAAGGGAATGGCAAGGGAAGTAGGGCGAGTCTGTTGAAGGTCGTTGGACCCACAACCTTATCCAAAACGTGGACATATGGGTTACGAGGGAGCGTTGGGAAGTGAATTACGACCTCGCGCAGTTCCTGAGTGGACATGGGGGCATAGCAAATACCTCCACCCTCTAAAATCTAAAATACTCAAAACATAATTAATATAAATTAAATCTTTTACCTTTGTGCTATCACTACTATGCGCGTAAGACTGCTGTAATGCTCGTTGCATAGCGTCTTGCACATAGAGACCAGTACCTGTGCCGTTGCCATGCCTACAGCTTCTTCTAAAATGTTCTAAATGACTAAGAAGCTGAAAAAATACAGTATATTAAATCGACACGTAAAGCAAAAACAATTGATATAAATATATTACTTGATCTGCTGACGGCAGGCTATTAATTGCTGAATTACTTTTAAGCGGCCTTTTCCGTTTATTTGGTGAACTATTTGGGTATTTCGATGTTAATAAATTTGCAATAATTTCTGATAACACTTCCTCGAATTCTTGACACCAATATCTGTATAAATGAGATAAGATTTGTATTTTATACGTAACAAATATAGTATAAGTTATGCAAGAGTTCTACCTTAATGCAGACGTAACAAAAGGATCACCTCGATTTTTTGTTTCTCGACTTAACAGTAACCTAATTAGTTCAGTTGTTGGTTTTTCATTTTTTAACAATAATAACATATAAGTTAAAGCTTCTGCATGATTTGCTGATTCCAATTCTGGCAGTATATCCTATAAAATTTTGGGATATTATTTTAATCAAAAAAATTTCTTTAGAATAGTAACAGATTAAAGAATAAAAGTAATTAAATGTTTTGTGAAATATTTTAAATTGATTTTAGTTAAGAAAACAGAAGTGAATGCCCGGAATGGATGGGAAAAACGACAACGTCTACGACAACACCTGAACATGACTTTCGGAACATGAAACACGCAAAGTTTGTACAGAACTGCAGCAGTTGAATTACGCATAAATGAGATCCAAATCAAAATACTCGTGATACAAGAATTTACATGTATTGGAGACGAGACAATCTTCCTTGGTACCTACAGGATATTCTATAGCTAAGAGAGCATAATTAAGGAGTAGGGTTCATAATAAACAAGTCCAGTATAAACAATATTCTAGAATTCAGAGCCCAAAAATAATCTGCACCAAACATATCATTGTATTTGTTTTATGGGAAGTTTATCATTTTCTTTATATACAGTGAATGGTCCTTTCCATGATTATCGATGCGCAAGAGGAACGAGTTCGACAGTCATCGGTTTATTGTACATGAAGTGTGATTTCTTTGTTGAATAGTTAAATTGCGCCTAAACTATAAGTTAAAGTTTTGCCGGGTGTCGTCCTTGAATACTATTGTTCGTTTGTGTAATGGTCCGATTTATTATGAGGAACTCAATTGCATTAGAGTGTGTGAAAATATCTTTATATAGATGTATGTATATAAAAAAGAATTTGTTTTAATCGCATTAAATACAAACGTATAACCCGTCAGTATGTGAGTGGTGTACCGCCTTAGGCCTGAATTCCTCTGTCGCTGACGTCGGTCGCGTACGTCGGTCGCGCGTACGAATATACGTTGTGTTCTATAAAGCACCACACTGTGACGCTGACATCAGCGACGCGCGAGTTGCTACGCGCCGCGTATGGCGCGCGTCGGTCTCGCTCGTCAGCGCCGCGTACGTCGGTCGACTGACGCGCTATAGAACTATCTAGAATTGGGTGAATGTGATATCTTTTTCTACATTGACGCCGTCTCCCCTTGCGTAAGTATGCTGCAGCAACTAAACAATTTATAAACGGGTTCATAATTATCCCAAATCCACTTGCAGACGCCTGTACCGTGGAGCGGTCGGTATCGCACTACGGATGTTTTCATTGGTGCTGATGGCCAGCGCGCTACGCGACTGACGGTGCGCGACCGACGTCAGCGACAGAGGAATTCAGGCCTTAATGTCCCGCAACCAGCCTTCTGATGCTCCTCACATGGCCGAGTACTATGTTTTAATCACGTTTTTTTTTATGTGACACACTAGAGACTTAGGGAAGGCCCCTTTGTACTGTCGACCATGTATTTACGTATGGTGTTCGCCCGTTGAAAGGCCATATTTTATTTTACTCGGGATTGGAAATAAAAGTGACCATGAATCATTTGGGTATTCATTCTAAAAAATAAGTCACCGCGGCTTCAACTTTCATTGTGTAGACCCTTGTTCACTGCAGACAGGAGCAAGAACTGAGATACGAGGAAACAAAAAAGGAGCAAAAAACACCATTATCAGGAGCTCCATAGCAACATTGGATCTCGGACATAACCCGGCAAAAAATAAAAAGCAGGAGCGCCTTCAAAAATAACGTGAACTCTACAAGCGACTCGGACAAACGCCATCAGCTTGAACGGGAATACACCATAATTACACCGGGAGGTAAAGTCGGTGATTAAACTGGACGTTCCTACATACGTTCCTCAGGAGCTTTTAGATGAAAGGGGAAGTGGAGATGAAGCCCTTCATCATCTCCACTTCCCCGTTCATCTAAAAAGTTCGTGAGGAACGTACGTAGGAACGTACAGTGTAATCACCGACAAAGAGAAGCGTCCGGCAGATAAATGAACTTGCAGAAAAATTTAAAAACGGAAAACACAGTTAACAGTAAGGTGCTGTACCAATTTACTAAACAGCTCTTGGGAAAGCACTCTACTAAAAAGCATGTCGTAAACAGTGGGGATGGAAGGCTGAGATGATGGAGATGGATTCCTCTTTTTAGAGGAACCTGAAGAAAACAACAACAATGTACCGCCAATAAGAGTCACTAGTCGACCCCATCCAAGACAGAAATAGTAATAGCAATTCATGCTGCAAAGACCAATTTAAAGCAGCTGGTAAAGATGTCACCGCACCATCGATGTCACGATGAAAAAACTCCTTCGCGAGGTGAGATATGCAGACAACCTAACCGGAGATTCAGACGACAGATTTAAGCTCGTGAGTAATGAAAGAGGTAAATGAAAGAATAATGCGAAGTTTTAACAAAAATATTTCAATAGAATAGTTGCCGAATGTTTTTTTTTGAGTTCAAAATCGCTGAATCGTTGTGAGCTACTTCGATGAACCTCTTTACAGCTTTTAGGTGAGTTCAGGAGTAATACAAGAGTGCCTACTTTCGCCATTACTATTTCTTGTAGTGCTTATGCGATATGCTTGTCGGCGCTCTAGATAGCACAATAGGCAATATATTATGAGGATCGCTAGACTGTCTTAAGGATCTCCACTACGCAATTCTCAGGTTTGGGTCACAAATATCGTGACCGCCGCTAAGCAGAACCGATAACGTAAAAAAGTTGGGAAGGGTCCAGAGAATGGCAACAGGGGGCTCATGAGAACATGCCCCACGAAAGCCCTTGACGTTCTCTTTCACCTACCACCTGCTAAAGCTATAGCAATAGCCAAGCTTCTATAAAAGCTCTCGATTCAGTAATGAAGCGCTCGAAGCTGGAGGAGCTATGTAGAGTTGAGCTAGATAGGATAGGTAGAAAGCATCGTCTGGGTCATAGGAACATAAATGAGAACGAGAAAGTCGATTACCTAGCCAAACAGGGAGGGCTCCGAGACCAAGATGGACGGCAGCCCAATAGGCGTGGTCAAAAACGCTATTTTAGACTGCCATCTGCTGCTAGCCAGCCAAAGTTGGAGAGCACTGGAGACCTGCAACTTCGACGACTTGTAACAAACAAAAAACAATGGGTCTTTTAAACAGATCCCGACGTGATTATCACGGGACATTGGCCCATAGCAGATCACGCTGCCAAGTTGGGCATCCCGTTCAACGTCTATTGCCGTAATTGGCGGGGAGACGAGAGGAGACACTTGTTTATGTCCTGTGCAAATGCCCGGCTTTAGCTAAAGCTAGACAGCGCACACTAGGCAGACTTAAGACTTAAAAGACTAAAGATCAGATCACTGTTAAGCTTCCTATATTCCACAGAATGATCCTCACACCCTACCAAACAACCACTAAACATATGTAAAGTACACGAGTTGTGTCAACAAAACGCTTGGGTGATGGTGACGACAGAACATAAGTTTCAAAGAATAGGAAAGCTGTGCTTTTCTTTTCCTTATCTACCGAGAGCTCGTGTGACTCCCAAGAGCTGCCCAAATCTTATGAAGGAACGACACATAAAAGACGGCTATAATAAAATGATTGTATTTATATATTGAATAAAAATGAAATGTTTCGTTAAATATATGTTAAAAAAAGTGGAGGCATGTAATATAGGAAAAGTGCTTAAAAATAGAATCAAAAAAGAAAAACTCACCTGTAAAAATTCAATAGGCACGTCGTGAGCTTGTACTAATTGCCATAAACAGAATTGTTCAAATGTTTCATAACAAAGACTTTCACGGACACAATCAATTAAACCATCATTTTTAAATAATGTTAATTTACCCTGTGTTACACTATAGATAAGATCACGTAAATTTTTTGCATCTATACAACTTAAAATTGTTCTTATAATTTCACTATTATTAACAACATTGGCTTTAAATTCACGATAAATATCAGGCAATAACCACAAAAATATTTGTGAATTCTCATTTTCTAATGCATTCAAATCACGTGCTAAACACTTCTCAATTTTATCATCAATAGCATCACATAATTGTTTATAAATAGTTGTTTTATATTGAAAATTTTGACTTGAATTTTTGCGCGACTGAAGTTTTGTATAAACTTTTAAAAAGTATAATAACAAATAACCGACAGATTTAATACGTTGGTATAGTGCCGATAGCAATGGTTGATACGATTTTTTACATTTATCATCGTGCTGATACATAGTCCGAAATAGACTAAATATTGGATAACTAATACTTTCTCCTAAAAGTTTCTCATCGCTTTTACTTTCTGGGAATATTGTTTGTGGTAATGTTGCTTTTAATGTTGTTGTTAAATTATTAAATAAGTAATTTTGTTGATCTTGATCTAACGATGAACTACTTAATGTTCGATAATCATTTAAAAATGATTCAAAACTGGAAGATGTTTTACTTAATAAAAATTTGTCAAATGATTCTGAAATTGTGGCGGGTAGTTCGGTTTTATCTGGAATTGGTTTTTCTTTTAATCGCACCTGAAATATAAATGAAGAAATAAATAAACAATACGTTTCCAATCACTTAGTTTTGTTTTACCTTTGAAAGTGGTAAATCATCATCATCATCTGTAAGATCTTCAACTTTGGAATCTGTATTGTTCTCTTCCTCATCATCACTAAAAACTGCTTCGGTATCACCCTCTGTAATATCATTATTTGTTTCGGGAATGGTAGAATTAAATCCTAACACTCCGACACCTCCTATCCCTAATCCTATTCCTCCTCCTCCTCCGCCAGCATCACATTCTAATCGAGTGTGATCTTGTTCAATACCTAAAGCATTTAAGTTATTGTGATGTATCCGGTTGTCGTCTGGTATTATATTTAGAAAATTATTACGATCATCTGTAAATAATTTTTTGTATATTATTAATAATTTATTCTAACTAATTTGAAGTACCTGTGATAGCCGTTGTTGTACAAAATTCTCTAAAGTTTTCCCTTATCAGAGTTCGTAGCTCTCTATCCAATTTTGGTGATTCAAAAAGTGGATGCAAATTTGGAATTACCTAAAAGAAGGACAATTTTATTATATATTATCAAAATATGTAGATGTATATATTTTAATTCTATTTCATTTAAATCAGTAATTAATATCAGTTTGTAGTTGTTTGTAGGTGACGCTCCTGAGCAATACGATTGAACAAAGACGTTCTAATCGAAAACAGACAATTATATCGGAACGACAAGCGTACTGGCACATCGTTGCGGCCGTCAAGGAAGAAACGACGTCGAGGCACGAGTACCGGACGCTGTACCAGACAATCCGGCGCTTAGGCGCAAAACAACATCAGCAAACAACATTAAAACTCTCGATGACTCCACAAGCGTTCGTATTCGAAGCAAGTTATCCGAGGAATTCCCGGTTCAAACAGGTGTCCGACAAGGAGACGTCGCTTTGCCAATTCTCATTCGATGAACGACGTGGAGTTCGATTAGTTACCGACTTGATGTTCACCAAAGATAGCGCCGTTTTCGCCGACACGGATGCCGAAGCGACGGACATCTTATCCGACATTTCCCGCATCGCTCGATTATACGGGTTAAAAATCAATGCGGAGAAGACCCAAATGCTCACAACGGATGGATCTAAAGCCAGTATTCACCTCGACGCAACCCAAATCGAACAGGTTCCGACGTTTAAATATTTGGAATCATTGGTTGAGGAAAAGAAAGTGGCATCGACAGCCGACGCCGCATCGGCCAGGAAATAGCAAGATTCGCCTCATATGGAAACAAACAAATATTACCATCAAAACGAAAGTACGGCTTTATCGCACGTTGATCCTTCCGATTCTTCTTTATGGATTAGAAACGTGGACATTGCTCGAGGTCTTCCAAATGCGATGCTTGAGACAGTTTCTCGGTGTCACTCCGCGATCGCCTTCGAAACGAGACAGTTAGGCAAAGATGCGATTTACAGACACTGATCGAAGAAGAAATACAAAAACGTCGACTGCGGTCGTTTGGTCATGTTTTCCGAATGGATGATAACCGCTTGCCAAGTAAATTTCTTTGGCGAGACTGTCCCGCAGACTGGATAACTCAGCGATCGGCACCGAAGAACACCTAGCTAAAGAATAACGAGGGCGACTTAAAGAATCAACGTTTATCAGTAACGAGGCTCAAGACGGCGTCAAAAATCGTCGAGAATGGAAACGAATAGTGAATGGAGTTCGAGATCCAGCGGCAATGGAGCAATGGCAGAAATGATAGATGAGCTTAGACGATATAGAATTGTCAGTGACCGGATCACGACCCTAAAAATCAAATGCAGATTTCATAATATAACATTCATCACGGTGCACGCGCCTATACAAGAAAAACAAGAACAAGAAAAGAATGACTCCTATGAAACTCTTAGAGTGACTTATGACCACGACATGAAAATCGTATTGAGCGACTTGAACACTAAAATGGGTAAGGAACCATATTATTACTCCTACGCTGGCAAGTTCTCGTTGCACGAAGAATCAAACGATAACTGGAACTGAATGGCTGAATTCGTTATCGCAAGAAGTTTGACAATAGCTAACAATTGGTTTAACAACAAGTATGTATACAAAAGGACATGGACATCACGAAATGGCAGGCACCATAACAAAATCAACCATGTTCTAATTATCACTAGGCATAGAACCAGCATCCTAGATGTAAGGAGATTCCGAGGAGCGAATGTAAGCACCGATCGCTAGAAAATGACAGCAAAAAAACTAGCGACAAGACATAGAAGAAACATTGACAAACAAACAAAGTGGATCCTACACAAGTTAAGAAACATAACAAGGGTACGAAAGAATGTTAATAGGAAAGCTGGAGGAAATAACAAGGAGTCTGGAAATGGAAACTGATCTGAACCTGATGTGGAACTCGATAAAAGAAAAATTACAGAAACAGTGTATTAGCAACACAAAACCACGAAAGAAGGAGGTACTACTTTGATGATCAATGCAATAGAAGCCATTGAAATAAAAAACCAAGCAAGACAGGCGTACTTAGCAAGAATGACCAGAGGAAATCACGAAAAATATGTAGCAGGACGAAGAGATACCTATGGAAAACGATACGCCAGATCCTACAATAGAAGAAGTTGCAAATGCCATACCGAAACTGAGAAATCATAAGGCTCCAGATTCAGATGGCAAATGGTGGGGAGAAGTTATGCCAGGCCCTACATAGTCTTATCGTAAAACTATGGAGAAGCAGCAAGATGCCAAAAGAATGGCTTTTAGGCACAATAGTCCCAGTCCATAAAAAGGGCACGCAATCTCACCAATTCTTTTTAACATTGCTCTGGAAGCAATCTACGAGTAATTGATCTTTGCTGAACATTCTACAATTTTGGAAAAGGTTTCCTTTACATCTTGCGCTCATTATTGCTTCCAGAGGAATGTTAAAAAGTATTGGTGAGATCGAATCTCCTTGTCGCAGACCCGATTCTTGACACAAAAACAAAATATATGATCGTATCAAAACGAGGACAACGATTAGGGAGAAATATCAGTCTTATCAGTCTGGACGATCATAGTGTGGAAATTATAGAAAATGTTATCTATTTAGGGACAATGCTTACTGCAGAAAACAAGATAAAAGACGAAAAGCTACGCAAAGTAGCCGCAAATAAACACTATTTTGCACTTGCCCCGGTCCTAAAAAACAAAGAAATTTCAAGTCAACTCAAAGTCAGACTATAAAACATTAATCCTTCCAGTTCTATGCTACGGGTCTAAGGCTTGGACAGCAAATCAGCTTAAAATCTTCGAAAGGAAGATCTTAAGAAGAATATTAGGTCCCCGAAGGGTTAACTGGCGAATGGCGACAAACGAAGAACTTCAAGAAATGTATGACGAAGGAAATATAGCCACATACATAAGATTTAACAGATTGCGATTGGCCGGATATACGTTGTACGAGTTTCAGAAAATAGAATGCTTGCCAGGCTTTTTAATGGTAGACCATCAGGAAGGAGAAGAGTAGAATGACCAAGATATAGGTAGATGAATGACGCTCTAAAATATATTCGGAAACCTCGTATAACAAATTGGAGAGAGCTAGCAAGACGTAGAGGCGACTGGAAGAGAAGACTTCGAGAGGCCCGAGTCCTGCAAGGACTGAAGCGCCATTTAAGAAGAAGATTATAGCAATTAAAATATTATACATACTTAAGTATTTGTAATTCTGTCAAAGTATAATTTAAATTTATTAAAAAATAAAATATACTCACTTGTTTTTCTAAAATTTTTCGCAGTGAATTATAGACGCCAGTTCTAATTTTATCTTCACTCTTTGGATAAAAATTTTTCATAATTCGGCACAAAAAATCTAGTAAAGTACTGCTGACTAAGGGATGATTCCTAATTGAATGATACATAACCAGTATACCCGGTTCAACATTCATAATATTATCTTTGTTTGGATCAAAAAATAACCAATCATAGAATAATGCTAATTTAGCATTAGCGAGTGCAATCGGATTTGTACATGATGTTAACAGCCATCCAATTATTGCCCATCGTGGAATGATGTCCGAACATAGCATATCATTTGTTGGATGAATTGCATTTATTATAAAACGTATTAAGTCGGATCGTAAGCTATGTGATTCTGGTGTTGAAAAATATTTATCCTGAAACCAATCTTGATATCGTTTATGATTGCCAAATTTAACTGTTGACGTTAGAAAATGTAATTTTCTTTCAACATCTGGTGTAAGGCGACACTGTAAGAATCTGCGACTAGTCCTAATTTGTAGAAGATGCCATACGCCATTAAATGTTGGACATAATGTTTTTGGATTTAATAATATATCTCTCCATAATTGTTCAAATTCAGTAATTCGAGCAACGTTCTGTAGTAATCTGGAAGAAGATGAAACTTGAATTAATAATGAAATATTAAATAAACACTGCTTACCTAACAAAATCTCTTCCTAAAGGAATAACATCTTGAAAACGATCTCTTATAAGTGCGATTACAAATTTGACTTCTTTAGTTCTTAAATTATTTAACACTGGACTAGTGTGGTCCTCTATAAGCCTAACGTAAGTATAAACAACTGCGCCGACCAAGAATGGATACTTTTCCAGCCATTGTCGGTGTTCAATAAATATATCAAGTAAACCTTCCACTAGAAATAGATTTCTCGTCGATGTATCACCTCCGCTTGCCTGCCGTAGACAGTTCCATACTATATTATCAACATTTAATACTTGATTTTTAACTAATTCCCGCAGCAGCCATAAAAGTTGACGTCGGGCTACTTCTGTGAATTTGATATATTTATCCGCAACTAAAATGGTAAGATTTGTTGTAACTAAATTGAAGCCATCACGTGTAATCAATGTTAAATCTCGATATGTTTTTGAAGCTGATGAAGCATCCGTTAAAATTGTATATAGTAATCCTATGGATATCTCCTCATGATGTTTATCCTTGCATACTAATTGCGACAAGAGATCATGTAGTTCCTTGTCATTCAAGCCACTTATTTGTTGCTGTAAATTTTGATACGCGCGCTCGTACTTCTAGAAAGTAAGAAAAGGAATATTGAAGATTATAAAACCATAGATGATTGAAAATAAATAGAAATAAATTTGCGGCTCAGTCGTGACGCTTTGCACCTAAATGTATGTTTCTGCTACAGTTGGTAAAAGTTTAGGGCCGTTTACATCCCAGACGCAAAGTGCAAACGGAAATTGGAAATCTTAGTATCATAGAAGTTCGTATGCGTCTCTCTATTCACCCACTTGGAATCTACGTTCTGTGCGATAAAAGAGCTTCAATTTGCGGCTCCACTTTACGTTTGGAATGTAAACAGGCCTTAATAGGTTTCAATTACCATCCAATGTAAGCTCTAGTCTATCACATAAAAAAAAACATAGCTATTTGTAATCGGTCCCAATCGGGAATCGAATAATGCATACGCTAAGGCAGAAAGAGAACCATTTGTTGAAAGATAGCAAGTAGTACAATAGGTGAAGAAAGTGGCCGCAGTACCTTTGGACAAACCAACTAAGTACCTCAACAAAGAAGACTTGCTACTAAGCGAGTAGTTAGAGAAGAATACTAAGCAAGAGATGGCATTTTTTTCCTTTTTGCTCCATGTATTTCTTCTTCTTTTTCCAACGGCTCTATAGCTTAACCTGTCGGTTTCTTGCCGAAGATTCTAGTTCCATATGTGAAGTGTCTCTGCAATGGCTACAACCGCATCCGTCCATCTTTTTCTTGGCTGCCCCGCAGGCCTTTCTCCTTCGACGATGACAGTGAAGACCTTCTTTGCTGCTCTTTCTTCTGTTTACAATGTCCAGCTCAGAGAAGTTTATTGAGTTTTACCAACGTCACTAAGTCTATCTCGTCATAGATTTGATACAACACGTTGTTATAGCTGATTCTTCATGTCCCTTCGTGACAAAATGAACCTAAAATGCCTCTCAAAATTATCCTTTAAAAGGAATTTAGCATGTCCTTTATCCTTTGTGTGAGCGTCCATGCTTCACTCACAGGGAAAATTTGTGTCTTATATAGAGTATACTTCGTCTTGCCTAAGATTCCAGCAATTTGCGATATGCGAAAAAGGTTATGTTTCTGCTGATTTCTTCTAGTTTGTACATATGGATCAGTCATGGATCTTGGTCATTTTATGGATGGACGATTCATTTGTTATTAGCGAGGTCTATATGTCTGCCACCATTATCGTTCGTGGTTGTGTGAAGGCTATGGCCACCTATTGTTCCCATATATTGAACCCCCTTCCGGATTTTAGCGTTGAAGTTACCTAACATCATTTTTATATCATTCTAAACACTAAACAAAGGAGTTGTGCTGACTGCCTTCTTCGCTATCGAGGAACGCTTCGACAGTACATTCTTTGATACTACATCTAGGGCTCTAAGTAGACGTAGTCTACGTAGCACTTTCTGCAACTGTATCGCCTCTTTGCTGAAAACTCGCAATCTAATGGTCTCTCATGTTGAGGGGTCTCTCGAAGGCAATATAGCAAACACAGGGGGGAGCTATATCTCCACTTCTGTGGTGCCTTGTTGTAGTTGAACTCCTAGAGCTGCGTAATGACCGAAACTTTTACGCCCAAGGTTACGCTGACGATGTCGTCATAGTAGTTACAGGTGAAGCTGAAGGAGCCATCAAGTCGTTTACAGCAGGCACTTAAGGCTCGGGCACACAGAAAGCGGTCTGTCGCGGCGGGCAGCGATCTACGACCGAGGCGGTCTGGCGGTCTAGTTGTATTACACAACTTAGCATCAGCTCGGTCAAACAGCAGGCGGTCTGTCGCCGCCTGCTGGACTTTGTAGCGACGACAAGCGATCCGGTTGTACAAAATTACAAATTTTAGCATGACCGCCTTGCCGCTTTCAGACAAGATGAGTGGAAAAATCGAAATATTAATAGAAAATGTCCGCAAATACAGATTGATACTTCCCACGAAAATTATAAAAATGTTTTGAAAAAGGCTGAAGCATGGGATGTTTCAATTGGTTTTCTCCAGTTCGTAGTACACTTTTCAATCCTGCATTTTATCAAATCATGCAATTCCTCGAAACATTCTCGAGACATACGAAAATACTTGAAAAATCTATCTTCATGTGACTCCAATTCTATACATAAGCGGTGGTATTCCCCTAATTGTTCTCTCTTCTTATTAATTTCATGGACCCAACATCGTCTTTTCTTCTTTTGCCTTGCAAAGCTAATAACAGAAGGAGGAGTTCTTCGTCCGAGGTCATACTCAATATATGTAAATAAATAAGAAAATTCACCACTATTTCCCTAGAAGAACGCGACCAGACTGGACCGCTCACACAAAAATATCGCGTTCTATGTGTAGCCCCATATCGCAGACCGCCGCGATGACCGCTGGATCGCTGCCCGCCGCGACAGACCGCTTTCTGTGTGCCCGAGCCTTTAGATCTGATTTTTAGCTGGTGCCCAGCGTAGGACTAAAAGTCAATCCCGACGAAACGATTCTGGTGTCTTTCGCCTGAAAACGATCACTACCGGAACTTTCGGAATCTACACTCGCAGGCAAAACTATAGGCTTCTTTCTCACAACAAGCCAAATATTTAGGAATGGCACTAGAAGCCAAGCTCAACTGGAACCAGGACATGGGCACTCTGATGAGCAGGGCGCGCAGATCCCTGTAGGTTTGCGGCAGAGCTTGTGGCTCCACATATGGTTTGCAACCGAAAACCATGTACATATACAAACCCTACTAGTGGTTTGCAGTATGTCGCCTTGTTCGGAATCGTACCGTAAAGTGCAAGGATCAGGATAGTCAATTGCATTATCTGTTTTATGGCGAATTGTACCACAACCATTTTTCGGGGTTACCAGTAACTCTGAGACCCTGTACTAAAAGTCGAATCGTGTGGCGTGAGAAGTCGTTTGAATTGAAGAAAGAGACGTTTCAGTCGAATTACAACTTTCAGCAAGGTAGCCTGAGACCTACACTATCGAACCAGACTAAATCAAATGATTTCTGTATACTGCTTGGCGTAGTGCTGTTTTTTGCCAGTAACCACAATGGCAAGAGCAACTGCGTGAAGAAGTTTTGAACACTAAGTAGCCCTAGGAGTTCAACTACGACAAGGCACCACAGGGGAGGTGCCCTACAGAGATTTTAAAAGGTGTTTATCAGTTGCGAAAAGATCGCCTTGATCTCCATTTTTTGAGCCATTGCTCCAGAGTCAAATGACGTGTTGTCGAGGAGTACATTGATATCGAGAAACGTCGTCATAGGAATTGTTTAAAACTGCTTGTTCAATGGGACAGCTAAGACGCAGTTTTATTGCACCGGCTGCCATTCAAAACTACCTCGACAAAACTCTCAGTTCAGAGAGAGGTGCTATATCTCAGTGATCGAGCGTTCAAAAGACTTGCTTCATTGCTGATAATTTGGTCAAGTCACTGATCAAATATACGAGGCATTACCGCACTCGAGGAAGTATTGAAATTAACGGCTCACATTTCCTATGAGAAATTGTCAAACTTCAACAATGTCGAACAAAAAAAACCCGCGAAATTATCCATTGTTGGTCATCGTCACCCCACATGGCATTTATCCGCAGAAAGTCTTTTATTTTGTTTTCACTAAATTTGGAAAAGAATTCTGCATTAAAAACTTCTGCTAAACAATAAGAGTCGATAATGTCGAAAGTGAGTACTTCTGCAACAGGGAAATGTCTGGCATAAACTATAAGAAGGGCACCGTGTCCTCCATAACAAAAATACTAGTCTTGATGTCTTCTGGAACTTCGCGCCAATAACTGTTGAACCCACTGGGATGTCCTGCCCCCTCTGCCCATCATATTCCATTCATTGCACCTTCAGACTTTCACTTATTCCAGGTTGACTTTGCAGAACTCACTTAATGGCAAGAACTTCAATTGTTGGCGGTAGAATCACCTCCTGCGGTTCTTCCTCAAGAAATCTCAAAAGTTCTGGGAACATGGAAACTTTGAATTACGTGAAAGATAGTGAAAAAGGCTGTGAAATATGGGATGTACACGAGAGCGTTTCAACAGATGAGATAACTCGCACTTTGTCTTGGGTTTAAATAAACAGAACTATAATTTTTGTGATAAATGAAATTGCGTCATCAGTTGAGTTGATCATGAGTTTTTTATCTATTGAATACTGAATATAGTGAATCTCGAAGTACGAGTAATTACAACCCGAGAGTATTAACTATTAAGGAAATCTTAATATTTAATTTATAAACGGATCATAATCTACGATCCAATTACGTTATAGCTTGTAACTCTTGCAAAAATCAATAATTAATTATTCTATAAATTAGTATTCTTTGAAATTCTGCGTGGGCGTTATACATTGATTGTCATCAACTTACAATCCCGTCTTATGTTCTACGTGGAAACATTAATTAAACCAACGGAAAACAATTTCATAGTTTATTTTTTTGTTGTTGTACTGATACTTTGGTTGTTGGTTGGTTTACGTGATTTTAGTCGCTTTCTTTAATGATAAATACGTGACTAGGTAATGACGTGAAAAAATATTAAATTTTAAAGTTTATTCACAATTTTACACAGCAATAACCGTATCGTGACGTTACGAATTAGACGTTGTTTTTATGAAAGAAATTGTTAATCAAGTTTAGGAAATGGTGAACATTTGCCTTCATGGCCTTATAAATTGTCAGCGTACCATCATGGTTGGGATTTTTCTAAAGGTGGAATTTCCTCCTTCAGCTGTCGTCTAATCTATCTATAATCTATAAATTCTCTCTCTAATCTATAAATCCTCCCCATTCGTCCTCGTTTTAATTTCAACTCGTATATCTTGGCCGGGTCAGCGAGAACCGCCGGGTGGCTGGACAAGGTGCAAAACCGCGCTCTCCAACTTATTGGTGATGGCGTCATTTGCTCCTTATTTGATTCATTAAGCTACCGCAGGAATGTAGCGGCTCTGTCGAAATCGACCGCATCGACCATAACAACTGTTCCACTGCAATATAATAATCATCTGTATCCACGTGTTTTTCCTTCTACACAAAACTAGCCCACTCGGCTCACTCTTACAGACTACAGCCCTTATTTTCGCGCATACCAGTCTAGAGATTTTAGTTCATTACTCGACTGTGAAACAGCCTCTCACAGTCAGTATTCCCAAGCTCATAGAGCATCCAGGAGTTCAACCGCAAGGTTCATCGCCTTCTCCTCTTAAAACTCTAGACTCCGCTTAATCTATCTTATCCTTTCTCTATCCTGCGAGCTAAGCTGACTACTAGGCATTGGAAAATGTCATAAACGATATGACGGACAGATATTACAAAGCTTAAACTTCCACATAAAAAATCGTCTCATTTCAATCACCAAAGCATCCATTGTTCGTTTTGCAAGCTTAGGGCAATTCCCTTTTATTACTTTAGTATACTATTAGTTTCAACTATTTGTAGGCCAAGACCGCTTGAACGAGTTCAGCAGTTTGCCTAGTGGCTTGTCGCTTAGCCTTGACATGGCTCCTTCAGTTTCAACTGTAATTACTATGAAGACATCGTCAACATAACCTTAGGCGGAAAAGTTGAGCAGGTCTAGGAGTTCACCTACAACAAGGCACCATAGAAGGGGAGATATAACTTCTCCCTGTGTTTGCCAGATACCCCTCAACATGAGAGACCATTAGTTTGCGTTCTCAGCATAGAATCGAACCAGGTGCAGAAAGTGCTACTTAGATTACGGCTACTTAGAGCCCTAGGTGTAGTATCAAAGGAGGTTTTGTCGGAGGCTCCCTCGATATCGAGGAAGGCCGTCAGCGCAACTCCTTTGTTTAGTGCTGCGCATTCCAGCCTGAGCACCATATTGTGCAGTGCTGTCTCAGTGGACTTGCCTTGCTCGCCTGGTACGCATCCTGATAGGAGCCTAGTGGTTGGCGTTGAAGATAAGTTTCCTTTAGCGACAATTTTCTCCATTGTCCTCAAGGCAAAAGACGAGAGACTTATCGGCCTGAAAGATTTAGCCGAGGTGTAATCCGAACTCCCTGGCTTTGGTATAAATGTTAAGTTGACCTTCCTCCAGATAGAAATAGGATATAATCATTCGCGAATATTTTGAACAATAAGGGAGTGACTAGTTTAATGATCTAATCGCCTCCCTAATCGCTTCGTGATTAAACACGGTGATTGCTTCTATCCTGGAAGCATTAGACACTTTATAAAGTGGGCCCGTTAGCTGCCCAGCAGAAGTTGTGATCCCATTTGAATAAATGGTTGTGCCTGGAGCAATATTATCAAGCTGTGTAGAGATATAGAGTAGTTTGTTTTCGAGACTTTGCCCTTGACAGGATTATAACTGTTCAGATTACATAGTTCAAATTTCCTGTTTTCCTAAAAGCCAGACGACCTTGTGGATAACCTACACCAACCTAAGGATCACTCTACAGTGGGTACCGGGTCACAGGAACATTAAGAGCAACGAAACGGCAGATAATTTGGCCAAACTACTGGCAACTCTCGCAGACACACCATTGGAGAATGCTAAAGAGAGACATCTTCATGTAATTTCTCTGAGTAGCTGGCTCCAGATGGAGGTTGTTATCACAAACAAAGATCGCGAGACCTGATGCAACGCATGGATGAGACAACCGAACATTTTCTCTGCGAATGTCCAACTCTGGCTAATATCAGACACCGTGTATTTGGAAGCCTTTTCTTAAACGATTTGGGGGATGTTTCGAAACTTAAAATAGGAGATTTTATCCGGTACCTAAATTTGGTGGGATGGATCTGAATCCCTAGCTTACTGCTCATTTTCACGAATGCGACTATAAAACCAGCGCACTTTAGCATTAGCACCAATTGCCGCTCCTACCTACCTACCTACCTACCTAGATCGGCCATAAGGAATTGGATCGACCGGCTATGTCTTCACCCAGGGTGCTATCAAGCTAAAAGATTCATTCAAATCAACAAAGCTAAAGCGAGTTCTAAATTTCAACAGGTGGGGGTTAAAAAGTAAAAGAGCTCCGGGCGGAGCCACTGTTCGCTTAGTTATTACAGACTGGCAGTTAAGTGTAGCTATCGGTTCCACGGAGCAGCTCCGGAAACAGGGAAGCTGTGCGTGCTTCTCTGTTCCAAAAGGAGATTCGGGATATGAATCCTCAATATTTTTTTATGTGAAAGAGTCTAAGCTTAGGTGTGAATACTACCAATCCGTCATGTCGTTTACGTCATGGTGCAATGTCTAGTAGTAAACTTAGCTCAAAGATAGATAAAGGATATGATAGGTTAAGGGTAGGCTGGAGGATGAAGCGGTGAGCTTTGCGTTTGAATTCTTGGATGTTGTATGAGTTCATTTTTTAAAGCATTCGGCTGAGCTACAATCGTCGGGGTTAACGGGAGACAGCCTCGTCGGAGTGTTTTGCCTCCTGAAACAAGTGGATCCCGCTAATCAACGAAGAAAACAAAGGCTGTGACCAGTACCAGAATACTGGGTGAACAAAGAGGTCCGCTAGGTAAAGGCACGACACAACCTAAGCGGAACTTTATGCTCTATTATTAATCTGTTAAGTCAGCGGGATGCCCTAATTTTAGGCTATATCAAAAGCTTGTACCTCGAAGGTTTTAAACGACGGGGTTAGCACAGTAGACCAAATAGATCGCACTGCCTGCAAAGACCTCCCCTCAAAGAATGTTAAAAATCGATTCCACCTCGAAAACTCCACCAACCATAATTCACACTTTGTTTATTCTAATATCTTTCTTGTTATGCCCTTGTATTTCTAACACAGCACGTCACGAGTTTAATAATAATCTCCAACATAATTTTAAACATCGAAATTTTTCAAGCAAGCCATTATTATTCACTTGCATAAAAACACTACGTGCCGCGCAACCAACGCCAACAAAATCAGACTTTGGGCACAACTTCTACATCGCATCCAGTATATTCTGTGCTGCCGGAGTCTCCGAAACTAGCAGAACTTTATTCCGATCCATGGAGTACTTTCTAAGCGGAAAATCTTTTAACAATGTTAGTGTTGCAAAATCAACACTTTCAGATTGTTCTACCAGGAGACTTTTAAATTTTACTTGGGAAGTTGGAACGAGAGTACATTAGTGGATGAGGAGTGCAGTGGAGACTAACACTATTTGGGTATAGCAAGAAGAATGGGGAATTAGTTTTTAGAACATCACTTTCAAGTTATTTTTTTTTGGTTATTATTGCGACATTGTGTGAACCACCACAGACCAACTAAATAAATACAACAGCCAAGGTGCAGTGCAGTTTTAGCGCAGTAATAAATATTTTCCAAACCACAGAATAAACACGCACTTAAAAAGTTTCCTTGGTTAGTGCTTCGCACGGAGCTAGCCACAACGTCTTTAACTTTTCCAACTAAAATTTTTCCTCCTAAACTCGACTCTCATCAATGCAACCACGTGTCCCAATAAACATGCTAGAGCAGAGCTTTATGGGCGAAGCATGCTGAAGCATCGCATACCTGTGCGTTGTTGAATGACAAGCACCTGTGTGATAAGAGCGATTCCACAATCGCTCACTTTCGGGGAAGAAGTAAAAATCATGAGCGAGATTAAAATTATTTAGTTCAAGAGGAGATGACTAGTGACTAGCAAGGGAAGCAGCTTGAGGGAGTTTAGAGCGCTCTTAAACTGCAGTTCTGGGAAACGAGCAATCGTAAACGAATTCACATGATTAATAACGATTTGGTGCTCCAACTGTGCGCTGTCGAGTCGTTTATGAAATGTTTTTTATGAATCACCATTTATTAGCAGCTTTTATGCTAACACCTTATCGTTGAGGGCAGGTGAGAAGACGTTGCTTTTAGTAGTTATATTCAGAATGGGTAAAACTATGGATATCGCGGGGTTAGAATAGAAGTGTGAGCTAGTGTTGAAGCAAAGTTGGGCACGAAATGTAATTTCAATTAGTATGCAATGAGTTTAAACTCTAGGTTTACAAATATTTATGCGAGGACAACTCAACAAAGATGTGATAAGCAAATGTTTGAAGGAAAAAGTCGACAGAAATCTGATCAAATAAGGAATTATCCCTTACTAATATCAGTTGTATTTCATAAGACTTCAAGAGAATCTATTTTTTTGTGATGAACGTACTGGGTCCAAAGGTACTGCGGCTATTCATTTGGCCCATTGTACAACACCCCTCTACATCATGTTTTTAGGCCAGACCGCTTGAACAAGTTCAGCAGTTATTCAAGCCAACAAGTGTCCTGACATCATTTCTACTGCACCCTAACAATTCCATGAACCTCTTTTTGTGCAGCGGTCGGCAACCCAAATGCATTGGCGTGGCACAATACAGACAATTAAAACTAATGCACATTATGCGTGCCACCAAAAAAAAATAAAAAAACCGTTGTATATGAAGATCATTTTATTTGTGTAATAAAAACTCCCCAATTCACATACCGGCTCTTTCAGACCAGGTCGGCAGGTTCGGCCCGATCAAGGCCACACATTACTCAGTCTGACCGAGGAATGAGGACTTGAGACATCCGTCTGACAGGTCTTCGTCTGCAGGTGACCCCATCATTCCTTTCATACACACAAGTGAAGACGACAGTTTAGCGTGTCAGATTTTTAATTCAAGTGAAAAAAATCTTCATGGCACAACGAAAACTTCAGACTGAAAAGAAGTTCAAACCTTCAAGCCCGGGCTGACGACAAAAATCCACAGATATAAAGTTTTTTGTCAGTTTTCCTGGACTGCAGGCGCAATCCAGTTGGCGGCCGGTGAGTGTGTGGCAATACTTCGACTCAAAGCGAGAACCCTTCAAGCCACGGCCTGCCGGCGGCCTGTATGTGAATGACTGAATTGGGGCATTTCTTTATGGACTCAACGAAAACTTCAGACTGACTTAGAAGTTCAGATCTTCAAGCCCGGAATTTTTCATTAAAGTCAGATCGACCAGGGCTCTTTGCAGCATGCTGGTAAGTGCTCTCGTAGGCGACTCTGGACCGATGAATGCAATATCAGAGTCCTTATTTAGTTTAGTCCTTTTTTAGACAGGGCATCCGCACTGTCATTGCCTTGGAAGCCCCGGTGACCAAGGATGCAGACATGGCAACTTGATTGAGAATGCTCAGACAGTTGCTAGGGTGCTTAGGCTTATCACCCTGCTAAATCTGGGGCTTTCACTCCAGACTCCGGCGCCCACACCTGTCTCTGTTTTGGAACCTTCCGTGTACTATTCCACACGGCAATGCTTTAGGAAAAGTCCAGGTAGTATACTCCTAACCCACCAGGAATACCACTTCCAGTCTCCTATTTCAAGGTTGGCGCTCCAATTATGCTGTTGCGAAATTTAAATCCCTCGAAACTGTGCAATGGTGACACCAGGCGTTAGGTGGCGGAATCTGTACAAACACGTAATTGAAACCAAAAGAATTCCACAGGCGGCAATCAAGGAGAAACCGTCATCATCCTTCGAATTCCTCTGATCCCATCAAACTATCAAATATCTGCAATCTCCCGTTAAGGTTTTCTACACCATGGCCATCAATAACGCACAGCAACAGTTTGAAAGTTAGTAGTGTGGATCTGAGGAGTGACCTTGGCCGGTTGTAGGTGGGGTGTTCTCAAGAGTCAGTTAATCTGAGAGCCTGGTCATTTTTCAACCAGAAAAAATACTAGAAATGTTATTTACAGGGACGTTTTGAAAAATTAATATGAGCGCAGAGCAGGGTAGCACGAAAAAAACTGTCGTTAGACAGTTGGACGAAAGTAGTTTTGTAATGGAGGAATATCTAAATTTATTAAGCGCGTACGGACTTTTTTAAATAAAAGAAAAATTAATCGAATTAGGTTGATAACCCAGAAATATCCGAATCTTTTATTTAAAAAAAATCGGACGCGGCACGTGTCACACAGTTTCTGTGTCCCATCTACAAATGTCGTGAAGCCTGTGTTTGGCGCAGTTTTCGTGTCACTTGCTCTACGTTGCAATTCGCGGTTTTTCCTTAAACCGTGCTGCTCTGCTTGCTTGTGTCGCCTGCGTTTCAATGCGCGCCCGGCCTTACTCGCGAATACAACATGAACAAAAATAATAATGAAAAGAAACCAAAGTGAACAGATGCACAGACGATCCGACTCAGCAACGTGCAGGGACTAGGGACTAGGAACGTCTCAGCTGGGTCCAAGTGGGGGCAATGACCAGCTCTTGCTTGGCGAGTACCAACCACAGTATTTAAAAGTCAGGCAACATAACCACAGGCGTGCCAGGAGTCACCAATCACAGTGACAATGGCACATCTGAGAAACAGAGATCACGAGCGTCCATCCGCAAGAGAAAGTACAACCAGGACAAAACCAACAAAGCAAAAATTCAAGCAGTCTCTATGGAGTAGACAGCTCTCCAGAACGCAAGGAGCAGGAGGTAACCTTCCACACTAAAAGGTGGTGATCTCGGGAAGATAGCTCAGCGCCTACAAAAAATGACCAAAAAGGAAAAAGCTCTCAAGACCAAAGATGGTCGGGGAAGCTTCTACTTCAGGAGCCCAACAATCAGGCTCGACAGGTAACAGGCCAACCAGGACCACCTTCTGGTGGCACTAACCGATGCCAATTTTAGTACCGGCAGACTTTCGGACCTTCTCTGGGCCGACATCGAAGCCAAAATACAGAAATGGTCATGGAGTTCTTGATGAGGCAAATTGCTGAGTATCTTCGAAGGGACATCCCTATGGCCAACTGGAAGGCGCTCCAAATTTTAGCAAAGTTTTCCAAATTTGGGCAAATTGTCATCCCTGCCTGTCAAAGCCAAAGCCAGGAGCCAGGATATGCTATGGCCAGCTCTCTACTAAAAGATGGAAAATAATATCATCACGCATGTCATATTCTTGCAATGCCCGACTCGCGCAATTAGTTCAATTCACGTTTTAGCGTTCACCACCCTTAAAATTCGTTTCAGACGAACAATCAACCCCTGGAATAATCTCTTACAATTTGTATTGTCGAACTAATTTTTTATATATGAGTAGAGCTCAGAGGTATGCTAACTGACCGAACAAGAACCGGTTTGCGCCCTATGCTTATAGGAGAAAACAAAAAATAAAACCAAAAAAAATTCTTTGAAAAAAAAAAGAAAATTGCGAGGAAGTGATAACTAGATAAGAAAAGTGGAAAGGTGAAGGCCATGTTTCTAGGTAGAAATCAAATCCCTAAGCTACCAAACCCGATGAATCCGATGGTTCAAGTACTTAAATCGCTGTTGAAAAAGAACACTCTATGGACTCCATTTAATTTATGTTGTTCCTAAATGTCTCAAATCCTAGATTTTTTCACATACTAAAAAAGTTTCTCCCCTTGATTGTAAATAATGAATTCATAATTATGCCCATTGTTCACTTCACAAAATCACTCGAGATTGGGCCGCCTTTATTATACAAGACTGGATCTCTCGGGCAGCTACTAGAACTAAGCAATTTTTCTTGGGACGACGACTTCAGGAGAAATATTTTTCCAACATAGCTTAATTATAATTGCTTAATGGACAGTGCTTTAATTTTTATATTAGGTACGTGCATAATCTCTCGGATGCCACATTCTACGTGGACTTGTTATGAAAAATAAATAAATAAATAAATGGAGTTTGGGCAAATGGTAACTTAATTATTTCCGGAAACAATATTTCTGTTTTATGATCACAAAAATGTCTAGACGGAAATCATTTTAAAAGTTGCTAAAGTGCACATTATGTTTTTTGTTTGTTATTTCAGTTCGGTTAGAAGAAGATGGAGCTGCAGAAGCCCACACAAAGTTCTACAATTTATTCTACAATGGAAAAATTGCATGAATTGCACTTCGAATTGATTCCCCATGTACTGTTTTCTCCAGATTAAGCCTCAGCGACTGTTACCAAATCTCAAAAAAAACGCACTGGAAAGAAATAGAGGTGCCTGCTGCGCCCTAGCGGCTAAAACATTACGATTTACCGCCCAACACTCGCCCATACGACTTGTTGTTCGTCTATCCAAAACCTATACACAGTCGGCCGCTTTGTAAACTTAACGTCTTCCGCCAAACTCTTGACTTTGTCTATTTCCATGACGTATAACTCAGGTTGAACTCTCATGGAAACCAGAGACGTGCGTGAGTATATGCCCGCCTGCGTGCCAGTGCACCAGTGCCTCCAAGGTGACATCATACAAAAAGGTATTTTTAATTAGAAAATGAAATTTATGTATCATGTTACGATCACATGATTGAACTAATAAAACCTTTCAATGTATGCTGGGCTTTTGTAAGACTTGGTCTTGCAGGCGAATATATGACCTTGGTCTTGCGCAAGAACAAGACCAAGAATGCGAGAGCAAAATCATTTTAGATCCTCACAAAACCTAAATTTTATTTACTTAAGTTCGATCCACATATATCCGTGCCGTGACGGCGACTTCAGTGCAGTACTAGAAGCATCAGTGGAAAAACTTATCTGGACGAATAATTCCATGCAAACAAATTGAGAAAGGCGCGGCATGTTCCCAGACTTCCGAGGCAGTGGGGTACCGACGTTCTCAGTGTCCTTCAGGCGTCGGTGAAAAACATAAAAAATACGTTGCCATCGGTATTTTTCAATTTATCCCGGACGTGAAACAAGTTTATGTAAAGGTGTTTTTTAAATACACTCAAACTTATTTATGCGCAACAACTTCCCTAAACGTGCACCTGGTACGAACCCACTCTCTCCACGGTAAATTCCATGAAGAATTGAGATTACTGGCCAAATTTCAAAACTAAAATGTCAGATGCCGTTGAATATTGAGCACTGTAACGGAAAAAGGTGGTGCTGTGTGAATGTGTCAATGAAAAATGCATCACGGAAGCCACTGACACGGAAACAATCGGACCCGTGCTCTTACGGATATGTGTGGATCGACTACGACCCGTATTCGATGCACTTTCCAAGCCCCTAAGCCGCCTGAACGCTGGCCAGACATGGCCCTGATGGAAACTAAGTATTTGTTTGACTGCCTCATTAGTTGGTTACGTTATTTTTTTTATATAATACTTCATAAATTCATGAACATAATTACTTAGAACAAAATCTATGATTTTTTTGCAGTCCCGCAAATCCCGCGGATCACGATCCTGCAGAATTGAGTTTTTGATGCGAGATTGGAGTCCCTAGTTAAGAATCAAAACACCCAGACTAGCCGGCTACGTAATCCGGATGGAGGACAGCCAGAGCAGTAATAGTCCACTAAGTAGACTCAGGAGGATATGGATAAACCACATGACGGCTGACGCACAGACAATGCTCAACATTTGGAACTGGAGGCATGCTGCCGTCAAACTTGGAGATATGCCCTTGAGGCTGGAGGCCAAGGTTTGATTTGGGCTGTAGCACTATATTGAATGGATGGAATCAGGAGTATCGCGTGGTTTCAAGTATTAATACGGAAACAATTTTTAAATCGCACAAACTCCTTACCCTTACAAACATTTATAGAGTTATTATAAAAATTATCTCCAAAAAAATTAAATGTTCATCATCATTTAAAATTTCGAGTACGCATCACAAGCAAGCAATTAACCGAATCTAGAACTCCACAGTGAAAACTGATTATAAATGCAAAAAAAACACCGGGGAATGACTAATTACAATCTTCAGTCAATTAATCAAGATTCTGAAGTCACTAAAGTTGATAATCTTCGATTTCTCATTTCATACGTATTTAAGACTTTTCCTCCGCGCTTCCGCCTCCTCTAGCTTCTACTAAGTACGATCTGCTTTTACACCTACTCCACGAAAAGCTCGCAACTCCGCCGAGAATGATTCGATGAAAAATATCTTCATTCGCAGCAGCAATTCGATCTCCCAGCAAAAAGCGAACGAAACAAAATGAGCCAAAGTAAAAACACAGCCCCGTATTCGGATAAACGCAATAATTGCGTAAACAACAAATCACAAAGCGATATTGTGGCGAAGTGAAAAAAGAGGGCTTCAAATGCGAAACCAGAATAGCGAAAAAAAGACACGCCAAAGCCGAGTTGATAAGTGGAGGAAAGGCGCGACCGGTTCGAGTTAGATCGTTGTTGTTAATGCTCTGTGGATTGTGGAAGAGCTTGGTCGATGCTCGATGAGCCGAATGACACAATTCGAGCAAGACTCATTCTGGGCTTATTAAGGTTTTAATGTTTCTTTTTACCGGGGGGAACGGGGGCTGCAAATGGCAGTAAGTACGTGGTAAATACACGGTGTAAGTTTTCATTTTGAAAAGAGGATGATTTCGGATAAAACGAGGGGAGTGCCGAAGAAGACTTCTTAGATTTTTACTATCGCGGGTAATTTGTTCACTTTGAATATCATCTGTATAAATTAGAAACTTTCACGTACATACAAGTATTTTTGTTTATTTTTTTATTTAAAAGAAAAAGGGAAGACTTCATTTCAGGAAAAAGCCGAAAGAGCTTCCTCTCACGAAATTTCCATGTGCACTACTATTCTCCACGTTCTCCATGAAAGCAAGCAAGCACATGGATGGTGATAACACATATCATACCGTGCGCAGTTACAGTGTCTGGTAAAATAAATGGTTTCCTTTATTTAAAACACACGAGAAATATAAAAATTATCTTTTGATACAATTTAAGTGGTATTTGTGGTAATTATATCGTTAGTTTATTAAGAACTTCACATGGGGTGGTTCCTTGTCCTCCAGACCAAATTACCCTGGCTTTTCCCGGTTTACAATTTTTTTCTAATTTTACATTGTGCGATGAAACTATGTAATAGATATCTATTTATTTATTTAGCCAAACAAAATACACTTACTCCTCTATTATATAATTGTGACTAGTCATAAGTCACAAGGTTTGGCGACTAGCGCTTACTTCTTATGAATGAATTTATTATTTTTGTTTCTATATCGATGTTGACAGACGTTATATCTACTTCACTTATACCTTACTTTTTATTTAGTGTAAGCCTTCAAGTTGAGTTTGATCACATGCTTGAGATTGCTTAGTGACTTATGACTGTTTTTAGAATGCGAGGGTTAAACTAAAATGAAGATCAGTAAAACAGTTCTTATAGTAT
This sequence comes from Thereva unica, assembly GCA_949987705.1. Lineage (NCBI taxonomy): Eukaryota > Metazoa > Arthropoda > Insecta > Diptera > Therevidae > Thereva > Thereva unica. Next base: position 22,479,445 of record OX465285.1, on the reverse strand, counting down.
AAATTATAGAATAAACAATAAAAACTTGGCGATATTCAGATTGAACCCGAGTTCAACTACATATAGGAGTTGAGTTAGGGTCGACTGTACTCGACTCATCTCTTCTATCTGGGTTGAGTTGAAATTATTCATACAATCACGAGTTTAGTAGTTGAATTTAGTTGACACCAGCATCTCTTGGTTTTGGTGTGTGATTTCTGACGCGAGTCGAAAATTCAACTAAAACTCAACTCAACTATTCAACTCGTCATGTATACGTAGTAATTGAAATCTACGGAAAACTTAAGCTTATTCCTTTGACCAGTGGTTTCAAAACTTAATGATATTGCGGCCCCCCTGTTGCGTAAAAAAACCTTGGGCCCTGCAATAAATTACGTAAATGGATGCGATGCGCCATCTAGACCTTCGGTATTTTAATATTAAATAACTGACAGATTTGTCTAGGATAGTCTTTACCGCATTTGTTTCAAATCAGTTTTTGAATACAATGTCGATTAAGACCCCACGCACACTAGAGACTTACCATCAGCCGATAGTTTGGTTGGGCTCTTAATCAGTATGAAGACGTATACAAGTGCGCACATTACAACGATTCGATATCGGCCGATGGAGAATCTGTGGTCTAAATGAACACCTCCATTCGATGTGTAAAATGCAGCTTTTTTTCGTGCATAACATTGGCCAGCATTTCCAGCTACTTCTTCTCGTGTGTTAGCTTTGAGTTCGGCAATGGTTTTCGGCTTGCTGGCATAAACTTTACTTTTGCAAAACATCATCGTGTTGTAGCAAGATGTGCTGCCGGTCGTTTTATTGTTTTCACGCCTTTCGAACACGTAAAGTGCACCACTATCCAACCATAACGTGCACCGTCTAGGGCAGCGATCGGCAACCTAAATGGCACAAAACATATATTGGCGCAACACCAAAAGAACCATTGTTATGAAGATAATTTTATTTGTGTAGTAAAATCCTTTCACAAAGCAACTTAATTTACGGGCGAGTTTCATTTTTACGCGGGGCCCTTGCCGCTCAGACCAGGTAGGCAGGTACGGCCATACATTATGGTGTGTCCACACTACGCGGACTTAGGTCATACGCGCTTTTGCCTCTTTTTTTCATATAGAGTTTAAGGGGTTGCTCTGATTTTTGAGGCAAAAAATTGACTATTTTTGGATTTTTTTTTTACAGAAAACCCTTATTATTTTTATATACAAAATTTTTTCATAGTATTAGATAACTTTTAGAGATCACAAAAAAAATTTTAATTTTTTTTTTGCCGTCATAAATAAATATGTAGCACGCGCTGAAGTTGACACCTCAAAAATAACATGGAAAACGGTTCCATCGATAGCTCCGTCCCCATTGGTCAGAACCAGAAAAGTGAAAAACGGTTTTGTTAAAAATTATGTCCTTTAGTTCGCTTATGTCAACATTAGTAAAAATTGCATCAAAAAAAAAATTTAAGGACATTTTAGTGAAAAAACGTAAAAATGCAACTTTTCTGGCCCAAAATGGGAGGATAAAATACTAATAGTAAGATTTTGAAAAAAAATTTTACACAGGCGAACTCGACAACATCATTTTCGATAAATTGACATAAGTGGTAAGTCAATATATTAAATAGTTTCTTTTGAATCGCTGGAACCGTTTTGAAAAATGGCATTTTGAGAAAAACGCGTTTAAAGTTTTTTTACGTTTCACTGTAGCCGAACTAACCGAAATAATGTAAGTAAATTCAAACGTATGTTTGCGTTACTATATACATATAGTGGCTGATGTTGTTATTTGCACGAATGCGTATGTATATTTTACATTCGTGTAAATAACAATAACATCAGGTACTATGTATATAAACTATAACAGTAGCACTACCACGCGCTGAACGTCCGACAGAAAATCAGTTTTTTTGCACTTACAATACTGCATATAACTTTTTAACGAAAAAAAATTTCGTACTAATATTTTAGGAACGTATTCTACACATATTAATAAATATAAAAAGGCAAAAAAAAAATTTCGTTTTTTTTTTAAACCAAAAATCAGAGCAACCCCTTAATGGCTTTTTTGTGATATTTTTAATGGCAAAGGCAGCACGACCAAACTGCACGGGCAAAAGGCTGTGCTTAAAAAGGTACATTTTACGTCCACACAATACGGGCTTTTCAGAAGCGCGTACGGCCTTTCATATGAAAATTGATTTGTTTTCTCAATTTGCTCGCGATTTAAAGCTCATGCGCGCTTTTGTCTGAGGCCGTACAGCGAAAAGCGCGTGGGATCCAAGTCTGCGTAGTGTGGACGGCCCATTATTCACTCTGACTGAGAGATGAGGATTTGAGGCATCCGCATGAAAGGCCATAGACTGCAGGTGGCCTCATGATTTCCTACATTCACACAGGCGAAGACGTCAGTTTAGCGTGGTAGGTTGTTAATTCAAGTGAAAAAAATGTTCATGTTCATGGCCTCCAGGAAAACTTCAGACTGAATAGATCTATCTTCAGACCCGGATTGACGATAAATCGATTTTTGTCAGTTTTCCTGGACTGCAGGCATTATCTAGTAGGCGACTATAGTGAGTGTTTGGAGATACTCGCCCTCGAGGCGAGAAACCTTCAGGTCAAGGCCTGCCAGCGGCCTGTATGTAAATAACTGAATGGGGGCCATAACATCAACGTTCGAGTGAACTGTGTCCGCGGCGGCTGCGTAGTATATAATATATACAATAATGGTATTCTTTCTTCTCGTATTTTATGATCAAAGTTCAAGAGAGGAATATTATATTTGAACAAAGCAATTTTGCCGATTTTTCGCCCATGAGGCGATTTCTAAGGGGCTTATATAGGGCCAGCTGCACTGAACAATTGCTCACTCAGAACGCTGAGATATTTGCGAGCCAGATCTGCCAATTTGTCGTAGAGTCCAGATGGTTTTCATCGGGAGAAGATTCCTTTTCTATAAGGTAGGACCTTTAGATTGCTTATAAGAGTTTTAGCACTTGTTGAAGGCTCATCAAAGCTATTTGTTAAATTCTTCAATCTTTTATCGTCTGAAGCTTAACGCCAATTCTTTCACATTATAACTAAATGTTATTGTCGTTAGCATACAAGCACAAAGTATCTTTTGGTTTCAAACACCTTTTGAATAAATGAAACGTTAGTGGAAATTGATCTGGGCTCAGTCGCTATTGGATTTTGACTAGCTGACCTTGAACGATAGTCGAATGATTAAAATGAGTGGAGATCTTTTTACATTTCTGAATCATATTCACAAGAAACTCTTGAGAATTCAATCCATTCTTAATATTTGTCTGTAACTAATAAGCAGTACAGTTTACATATTTAAACCCGGCCAATGTCATAGCACGGAGACCTCATCTCTGACCATGCAGTGTACTTGCTCCTTAGCTATATTCCATTCTTCCAGCATTAATCCTCGCACTTTAAAACAAGCGGTTGAAGTACTCGTATTTCTCTAGCGTGTGGGCTTGTTAGCTAGTAAACTAGCTGTGTGTCATCATAGTTGCTTGTGAACTAGCTGCGAGTATCAAGAAAAGTTTAACAAAGGAAAAACAAAACAAGACGGGAACTCGTTAGCTAGTTGGCTACTGAGCGAGTAGAAAGTTTTGTTTGTGATCGTCACTATCGCACTAGCTGACTAGCCAGCTGCTAAAACCGCCGGCTAGTAGCTTGTAAACTCGCTCAATGTAATCGAGCCTTAAAGTAGTTCGGCTTTTATCTCTCCCGGCAGATTGTTTACAATCTGCTAGTTAGTTAGTCAACATGATGACACTCGGCTAGTTTATTAGCACCTAGTGAATTTGCCGGCTTGTAAACTCGCTCAATGTAATCGAGCTTTAAGACATCATCTAGATCTACGATTTGCTCAACCTAGTTCAATACCAGTTCAATACCATCTACGAGAACGTAGTTGCATGACATTTTCAGGTGTTAAGTTGCAATTTGTTGATTTTGCAGCATTGTTAGGTATTGAGTTTTGATTGAAAGAAGCACACATGAATTTAAGACTAAGGCCTAGTACACATTGGGCGTTTTGAAATGAGCGTTTTAAGAAGCAAAAACACAAGCAAACGCGTCCTTTTTACCAACAAATACAATACCAAATGCCGCTAAACGCAACGCCGAGCGCTCAATGTGTGCCAGTCCTTAATGACTTAATGTTTAGAGGTCATTCATGTAAAAGGTATGTGTATATTTTATTAATATTTCAGATTTATCCAAACCGAAACTAAAGACGTTTTTGAAGGCTTGGGCAAATCGTTCTAAAAGACATAGAAATGTTAGAGAAGCGTTGGAATGAATTTATCACTCTTTAGCACCTGTGCTGTAAGTCGAGTCGTGTGTCGTGACAAGTCGTTTGATGAAAGTGGCGTTTCACTCGAATTATGGCTTTCAGCACAGGGGCCTAAACTGAACTTAGCACTTCCATTCCAGGCCGCTGTGCTGAAAGTCCTATTTTGAATGAAATATAACTTTGGCTGCTTTCGGTAACGTCATTTGCAGCGCAGTAGACGCAACTCATTCGTTCGGTATTGCAGTAAGGTGTTCGGAATCGTCATTTGCAGCGCTTGCTTTTGTAAAACTAGTCACTTTTGCAAACTATCAGTCAATTTTGCAGGCGACGCAGTTGATTGACCGTCATTTGACGATACCGAATGCAGCCTTTGTTTGTCTCAAACGACTTGTCACGAAACACGACTTGACTTTAAGCACAGGAGCCTTTAAAGGTGACTATGTTGATGAATCAAGTCAAATTATTGTTTTATTAACCTCCTACGAACTTTTTGAGTGATAATTACATATATGGCATGTTTCAGCCGTTTTCTTACGATGAAATAGATATTACGATCTTTCACAGTAACTGGGGCATGTGCTTCTGCTTTAGATTTTACATTTGCGACATTTTTTCAACTTGGGCGACTTGTTCCTCGTTTTGAACCAATTACACAGCACAGTTGGCAAGCAGGAGAAGAAAAAACACCCCGAACAAAAGATTGTAATTTGGTAGCCTGGAGTTCAAACAAAGATTCAATAATTAACAAATGAGCAGAAATGGGATCTTTCTCAACAGGATCGTACCATGACTTGTATTTGGCCTTCAGAAAATAATTTGAATGAACAAATTCCAGATTTGAACGAAATATGCGATATTTTGCTGACTTTCCCCGGTTGTCCATGTTATCCGAAAATTGGCTACCCTGTCTCCACAACACACAATTTATTTAAAAAAAAATAATATAAAAGAATAATATATATATTTATAAATATATAAAATGAAAAGCATTTTTAAGCCTACAATATTTTTCAAGGTGAACATGTTGATTAACATTTTTCTTTATCGTCCCATCTTCATTGCAGAATACACAACAGCGTCCAAATAAAACAGGTCATTTTAGCAGGTAAACCAAATAAAAACTTTTTTGAAGGTAGATAACCTTTCTTTTCTTTTTTGTTTTAAAAAAAATTATTAATATTAGAAATTAAAATTTAATATTCTATGTTGTGCACCAAAAAAAATAAATTATTTACAATCACTTTAAAAAAAATACTGGACGTTAATTTGTTTACACAATAAATAACAAAAAGCGATATCACTGAAAAAAAAATAAAATTTTATATCCCGGATAGTTTTTAATTTTAATAATAATAATAAATATAATATTTAAATAAATTATAAAAATATAAACCGTTCGCATTCTACTGTTGACAAGTTTCATATGTACACAAATTTTTGACATTCTCATGTCAATCACATTTGCACATGTACTTTTTCGATAGATAGAAACAACATTATTATTAATATATATACACATATCTCTCTCTAACCATCTGCACTTGAATTGGAAACTTTCGGGCGATGGCACTACATTATTTTCAATACGGTTTAAAACACTATTTACATGTATCGTAATACATGTGTTTTTATATATATACGTATAAGACCGAAATATATAAAAATTTCATTTCTCGAACACACTTGCACTTGATTCTCTCTCAAATAAATACCGAAAAGGCGAAAAATGGTAATATATATGAAAGAGAAAAAAAAGGCACACAACAAAGATGGCGACCATTAAAAATTCCTTGGACCAGCGACACGACACCCCGGACTTTACATTGCAAATTAAAAATTTAAACATGTTCTAATTATTTTTACTAGCGCCTACCTCCTCGAATTCATCCCTTATATCGACAGCAGTGTACACGAAAAGTTTTGATATATAATTTTTGTTCGTTTCCATTATTTTAGGCGATTTCCGTCAAATTTTAAAAGCAATCGATTCAGCAAGCAGCGAAATTTCTTTGCATCCAAAAATACGGAGACGTCACTAGCACGATGCGAACACTTTGAAAGCATTTCGGCAAAAGCCCGTTCCGAAGTAATCGAGTTTTTTGCTACCTTCTTGGCAGAGCCACCGCCAGCGCCAGCACACAAAAGATTCGTTCTTTACGCCACAGCTATATCTGTCCCCCTCAATCCGTCCCTGTCACACCACCGCTATATCATATGTCATTATCTCGCCTTATGTGCGTCGTGTGTTGTGTTCCCCCATTTTCTTTACATTATTTTCATATGGAACAATTCAGGCTACGTGTTTACGCATACACGCTCAATCCACGTAATCTCTTTCCAAATACAGTAAATTTCTTTTATCACCACACACATACACATTCATTTCGTGCATGCATAGAGAGGAGAAGGAAAGCAGGGCCGCGCGCTCTTGTGCATGTTTATGCATTTTTTTGAATTGTGTGCTCGTTGCTGTTGAAATATGGTGTGTATTTTATTTTGATAAGTTATTTAGATATAAAGTTTCGTAGCGGTTTAGATAGTGACTAAAAAAATAAACAAATAAAACGAGATTTGATAACATAAAGCGCTTCTTAACGTTTAAAATTTAACGAACAGTCCGAGAAAGCTCAGAGCTTTAAGCTTTATGCATAGTACACTCCATCACAAAAATTTGTAGGCAGAAACGTTTTTAGTCTGCAAACATCGTAGTAAAAATAAAGCTGCAGATCACAATCGAGTTTTTACTTTTTAACAATTTGTTTACTTTTTAGATTTAGGTAAAACCGGTCATTTACGCAGAAAGCGAAGTGCTTTCTCTTGTTCGTCTTTACGTAGCTATGGCAAAAGACGTGCGGATAGCTTGCTTGGCAGTATAGTCTCCTATGAGCCAATGTCCTGTGATGATTGCCGTAATCCTGGGAATATCTTGTCGGGGTTTGTTTAGGAGCTCCTTTTTTCTTTCTTTGTTGTAAGTATGTAGGCTAAGTAGTTCTAGAGATATTACAACTCTCCAGTGCTCTGCATCTTTGGATGGCTATCAGTAGGTGATAGTCAAAGACGGTACATAATAGGCGTCGCTGATCCGAATGCCCTACTGTTCTGGCTCTGGTGAGAATCTTCGAGAGAACCTTTTAGGGGTCACGTTTATGGCTCCGAAGTAATGCTCCTGTTCGCATCGGTCTGTCGAGACTCAAGCATCATGCAAGAGGGTTCGTGAATTTAGTTAGTAGGAATCTGACACTTTCGTCTAGGTACGGGCGGCCAGCGGTGCCTCCTGCCTTAGACATGGGTCTTGCAGGCAACCACACCTTCTCTGCTGCTCGTCTGATGATGGATTCATACCACTCCCTCTTGTGGGCTGCCGACTATTTCGTCTCTGAGCCCCGGAGAGAATCCCTGTTTGATTATTTTATTTATTTTATTTTATTTTATTTATATATTTGGTAGAGTACACAAGATTACAATCTTTTAGAGTACATTTAACAAATGGTAAATAATCCTAAATTCTTACAACTAGCTTAAGATAGAAGAGCGAAGAATTTGAAAGAAGTAAAAGAGAAGAAAGAAGAAACGAAAGAAATAGGTAAGGACAGTAGAGTAGTAGTACTACTGTGGAGCTGGAAGAGAAGCTAAAAAAATAGATGCCTGCTTTTTGAACATCGTGGCTGTGCTGATTTTTTGGATGGATAGAGGAAGTCTATTCCAAAGTCTAATCGCATGCACAAAGAAGGAACGACTACCAACCAAGGAACGATGGAAAGGGATAAGCAGCTTGAATGACCTCAAGGACTGCATGGGGATAAGGAAGTCAGCGAGGTAGCAAGGACATTTAGAATACAAAATTTTATGGAGAAGAGTTAGTGCCATGACATTGAGAAAATGAAAGATCCCACACCCCAATAGTGAATTTTGCACGTCCGACACATGATCAGATCTACGGAGGTGAAAAACAAATCTCAGACAATCATTGAATGCGATCCTGAGTCGATGATGACAGGACGAATCAAGGGACAAATAAACAAGGGCGCCGTAGAGAAAATGCGGCAGAATAAGTGATTTCACTAGCTTGGCACGGATAGAAGGTGAAAGCAGATCCGCGAACAGCCACAGTTTTCGCAAGGTACCATATATCTTGGACAGCATGAAGGAAACATGATTACAACAGGAAAGCTTACAGTTAATAAATATCCCAAGGCTCTTGACACAATCAACAACAGGAATAGGAACATCATCTACTAATAGATTAGGACTATATTCAGAGGATATAGGACGATGACTTATAAGCAGTACTTGGGATTTAATTGGATTAAGTTTTAGGAAATTATTGAAGCTCCATTCACTGATTCGAGATAAAATATTATTCATATCGGCAGTACAGGGAACAATGTCACTAGGAGGAAATGATTTGTACAGCTGTAGATCATCAGCATACATATGAAAAGAACAGCCGTCAATGACAGACGGAAGATCATTGATGTATAGGGAAAAAAGAAGAGGACCCAGTATCGAGCCTTGAGGCACACCCAGACGCACCGGCAGAAGAGAGGATGTTCTGCCATTGTGACGAACACATTGAAATCTATCAGAAAGAAGAGAGGAGAAAAGACGCGTGGCGGAGGAAGAGAAATGATAGAGTTGATTAAGTTTGGACAACAGGAGCGGATGCACCACCGAATCAAAAGCCTTAGAGAAGTCAAGCAGAACCAATAATGCAATTTTACCCTGATCAATCGCAGCCCTAAGATCAGTTGTAACCCTCAACATAGCAGTCTCACAACTGTGCGATTTTCGAAATTTTCGATTAGGTAGTATGCTTTCTGGAAGGAGGCATAGGAAAGACACATTCTTCTTTCTACCAAGCCTATCTAACTCAGCTCTGCGTCATTTCACTAGCTTGGAGCGCATCAGTACCGAATCCAGAGTCTGGCAGGCATTCAAGATCACCAGCATCTTTCCTTGAAAGGTGCTAACGTGCACAGAGAGGGTCCGGGACATATTTAGTTGCTTCTACATAGATCGTTTCAAAATGCTTAAGCTTCTGGTGGATGGTATTTGATTTAACACCAGCTTCTGGCGGATGGTATTTGATTTAACACCACTCTCCATATATCCTCCCTTTATCATATGGTTCAGGATGTTCTCAGATGCTACCTGCACCTCAGCGACTGCTTCCAACACAGCTCTGTGCTCCGCAAACCTCGGACATTTAAAGAGGACATGCTCTGCCTGCTCTTTATCGTGTGGGCAGAACGGTGAATCGTCCAACCTGAAGCGGCGAAGGTATACCCTGTAACCTCCATGCCCACTCAAGAACTGTGTGAGGGGGTTGCTCACCTCCCCATGTTCCCCTACAACCCACCTTTCCACAATTCGTACGAGTCTATGTGTCCTTCGGCCCTTAGTAGATTCGTCTCACCTCCGCTGCCATGCTGTGAAGAACAGGTTGCGCGCCACAGACCGTCGCATTTCCTTTGGCACACATGCTTAGTCCAGGTCGTACAACCTCCTGCCCTCCAATGCAAGAATAACAATGGGGATCATAGATAACAGATGCTGCTTCATCGGACGAAATATGGTATGCACAGCTTGCTCGAAGAGCACTTAGCCGATAGACGGAGTTTATTTTTCTCTTGTAGACGTTCTGTCTAAAGCCGCTGCCCACACTGCATTCAACAGGATAGAACTAACCATTTTCGTGATAAGGAGGTGTCAGCTTGGCCTGGGGCCCCTATGTTGGGCAGCATCCTCACGAATACTGCACTGCTGGTGTAACCTTTTGCCGCCGCTCCGCCAATTGCACCCCGAAATTAAGTCTTCGATCAACCATCATCTCCAAATACCTGAGTGCGGTCTGCGAACGGATACTTAAGTGCGGGTCAGCTACTTTCACCGTTATGCTTTCCACCTTTATCCGCTTGTTGATTAGCACTACTACCGCTCCCGAGCCACGTCTTTATCTCCCATATCGATTCGTTCGTGAATATCTTGATTTCGCCGTCGCTTTCCTACTACAGCGACCCCGATATCATTGGCGAACCCAATAACGACCGCTTCTGGCCGGAGGCGCAGAGCCAGTATTTCATCATACATGATGATCCACAGCCGAGGCTCTAGAACGGAGCCTTAGGAGACTCTGCAAGTTGTTCTGTACTCCCTTACTCCCTCGCCTGGCTCGCAGTGTAGTGTCCCGCCTACAAGGAAGTATATCAAAATGTGCACTAGATACTTCGGTGTATCAACGCCTCGACGATCGTGCTCCACCTCGCGGTGTTGCAAGCAATTTTCACGTCAAGTGTTATCAATGCGCAATTCTTATTCCCATCCATTGCGGCCCTTGCTAGGTTAGTCACCATATTGGCAACATCCGTTGTCGATCTAGCTTTCCTGAAACTGAATTGCCTTTCCGATAAGTCGCCTTCACTCTCGGCGCTTGGGAGTAATCTGTTATATATCACGCTTTCGAAAAACGTATTTAGGAGGCATATCGGTCTGTAGGCCGACGGGTTCCCTGGGGGCTCACCCGGCTGCGGGATGTTCACAAGCTTTTGACACTTCCATTGCTCAGGGAACGACCCTCCCTCCCTCAAGCACGCTGTGAATACTTAGGCGAACCCACCTGGTGCCAAACTGCCTGCCGATATACCGTCCATCACCGCTCTGTTCGATATACCGTCCATCCCAGAAGTTTTACCAGCGGCAATCCTCGTTTTCTACAATTTCTTCCTCCTTTACCTCTGGGATGTTTGCGTTATACATGTTCACTGCGGGCAGGCTGTCCATGTTGCCGTTCTCTGGGACAAGGTCTGTACGTTTTTTTGCAGCTTAACAGAGCAGGTAATCATTACCCTTAATCGACGACTTCACTATCATGTACGTACCTCCCAATAAATAAATAAATAGGTCCTGCTCAGCCCTGGCGATCATACCAGCGAACCGTAGACACACAAGTTTCTCAATTGCACATGGCCCTGTGACGTTTCGATGTCCCTCCACGGCAGCATCAGGAGGTTAGGTGATCTGGCTTGCTGTAGTCGAGTCCAGTCTTTTTAGTCTAGGCGCATGATTTTAAATATAGCCAGCGAAGACCTGAAGTAGATAGACCACCTAAGGGCGGACGCCTGAAAAAAAGTCGACTACGAGCCAGGAGTCGAGATCTGGAAAAGAAGATTACATTACTAGTTCGAAGCAGCGATGAAAACAGCTCGAAATAAAATTCAAGTCAAAATTAGCACTTTTTAATAATTTTGTATAAATCCGAACACTACTAAAAGTATACTAAAAACGAATTGTGCGAAACCTGTGCGCTCCTTGTAGAAACATAAGTACTTATGGCTCATTTTTCTGCTTCTCGTCGTCGCTTTCCTCATCATCAGACACATGCACTAACGGATCTTTGCTCACCTCTTCCTCTTGTCCAGTCAGTCCCAAAATCTTGTACAGGTTTAATTCATCGAGCTCATCGGACGACATACCCAGCACGTCAACGCAGAAATTTATTATGTTGAAGGTCTTCGGCAACGTCTCGAAAACCTCCTCATCAGTATTGTCGAGTCTGTTCAAGTGCAACTTATCAGTCAGTAGCTCAACAACGCATGTTATAGCTTGTTCCCTGGGCATTGCTTCAGCCTTGTCGCATAGAATCTCCATTATTTGATCCAAGGTGATTTCGGCATTGTCTGGAAATTCGTTGGGTAATTTTGCGGCATGCATTAGGGCGTTAAGAGTGTCCGTTTTCTTGTATATATTGACTGGCCGGTGGTTGACGTATAGCTTCACTAGGTCACTAAAGGATATACGAGTTGGTGATGTTATCCAGGGTGTTGTTGTTCTTGTTACTTCGCTGAGCATATTTTTTATCTGTAGGTGATTTGTTATCAGTTAAGATGTGTTTTTTTAGTATTTAATACTTTACCTCCCATTCAGATGGGAAAAATCCAACAGCTCGCATGAAATTAGATACGTCAAGCAAACTTATGTCTTCTACCACCTGAAATAGAATAATAAACTTTCTTACAGACTCCTTCAGACAGATTCTTCAAGGTGGGTGATGAATGTAAATGGATGATGTCTATCATGGGTTTAGGTGTGAAATGATGACGACCTCCACGTATGCATGACGAGACCATCACGCTGGTGCACCCTGGGCAATGCGTTTTCGAAGGTAGCAAACAGTCGTCATCCCAACCTTGCGGTCTTCTCCCTGCTGCCCATCCCCAATCCTCTGGGCCGGGTCAAGGTGTAATACGAATCATGTCGATGATCAGCTTGGTTGGCGACCCAGGTTAATAGCTCAGTCGTGAACGGTGCGCTTCGGACACATGGCGACCTCCGGTTTTAACTAGACTTACCCCCGGAGCTGCGGATCTCTGCCCGAGTGGACCTAGTAATTATGAAATCACATTCAAAAACTGAAAAGGGGCCCGGTTCCTCTAATCGAAAACCGGAAGGGACCACAAATGCCGCTAAAAACAGGACTGCTACACCCCGAGCCAACCCAAACCAAGTGGAGCCACAAGTCTCCTTGAAACCCCCCCCCAAGCGACCATTAACTAATTTGCTCCTCCTTGCGGCACCGTCGCTGCCTAGCGTACACTTGCGGGCATCAAGGGAGCGAATGGCCTGCGGAAAGACCGGGCCCGGCTAAGGCAGATTATCAAGACCTCCGCCTGGCAAGCAGAAACCTTCGCCGCTTGGCTACCAACCCGATCAGGGATGGCCAAGTGTCGAAGAATGATTACACTAAAGTCCAGAATGACATTGCTTGCGCAAAACAAGTCTTCCCCGCTGGAGTGGTGTAGTGGTGCACCATCCTCTAAACGCCAACGATCCGTGGAGGAACCAAGCACCCATAGTCCTGTTCTAAAAAAGTTAAGTCCAAGACGCATGAACTAAAGCAGGAATTGCGAAGAATCGCAAAATAATCCACATCCTGGGCGAGAACAATGAAAATGAGAAGATCCCCAAACACCAATGGTGGTGGGTGCAAGTCGCCCTCGCTAAAGTGGCTATGGAGATCCTGAGGGATAACCCGAGACCTCATGCGCTGATACCGGATGGTATCAAGGCAGCATAAAACTAACGGCCTACGACGGCACAAGATCCGCATAGCTGTACAAAGTCGGAGAAGTTTACCCTGCGTCCGGCTCAAAGCAGATAATGCTAGTGATAATATACCATCACGTCCGAGGGTCTGAGCATGGTTTTCAGGAGCTCCATCGGAGCCTGAGAAATCCTCACGATGCTCAAAACCTTCAACCCTCACATTAAAGCTACTAACTGGAAGGTTATCAAAACGGAACAGACTAACAGGGCCACAATGAAAGTTATTCTGCCTGGCCACCTGGCAAAAGACAAATACGCCGTGAGCTACGGCTTCCAAAAGATCGAACTAAAGATCCATAAAACAGACAGTGAACTAGGCGGCTTTCACCAAAGCCTCAGGTGAAGAAGATGTTTTAAAAACTGACGGTGAAAGCACAACCCCAGAGCGAAGTTGACGCATCGACAGACTCCGAGATGAGCAGAGCCATCGGTAACATATGAACGGAGCACCAGCTCCTCAGCTTGGACATCGACGAAGTCACCTCCAACGATGAAGAAGCGGAAGTGACTGTCGTCGAAGCAAACCACCCGGGAAATGGTGCAGGTGATACAGATAAACCTACACCATTGTAAAGCAGCGCTTTTGCTTCACCTGGCATCAGGCGAAATCGTTGTTGCCCTAGTCCAAGAGCCATTACTCGCTGGTGACAGGATATGTAGCTTGAAGACGCTCAAATTTAATCTCTTTTATATCTACCAAAGGTAAGGGAAAACCCAGAACAGGTATTGTGGTCGAAAATAATATAAGCACCTTTCTTCTCCCTCAATTTAGTGACAGAGACCTTGGTTGACCTAGAGTTAAAACAGAAGAAACTCAGGATGGCCTATCTCTATCTAGCCCTCTACCTCCTATGGCCTTTCAGGACCTGGTAAGATACACAGATGCTACCACGGTCCTGGTTATGGGAGGCGATGCAAATGCACACCATTCGCAACGGGGCAACACGGACACCAATATCGAGGTGAGGTTATTTTAAACTACCTACTAAGCACCATACTTGTACTACACCCCTACACCTCATATTTATAGGCCAGACCGCTTGAACCAATTCAGGAGGATGGTGGCCTAGTGGTTTGTCGCTTAGACTAGAATGTTCGAACAGAGATTCCTCGAACAAGGAAACCCTGCTCCTCGCTATTGTGGGGCACTCGCAGAGAACATGGAGGGCAGATTCATCCTCCTACAGGCAAAGCCTGATTCGGTTATCAAGCTAACAAGTGTCCTGACATCATTCCTACTGAGCTCTAACAATTCCTTGGTCGTCTTTGGGGCGGCACAGGAAGGAACCGCTTAGGGTTAGCCAGTCCAGGCGCGGACCTCCAGCGTTCAGTATGTTTCATCAAAGTCCGATAGGCCAGGGCCCTTTGTAGCAAGCTGGTGGTACCCCGAAAGTCGGCTCTGGATCGATGTGTGCAATGTCAGACCTTTGTTTAGACAGGGCATCCGCTTTTTCGTTGCCTTTGAAGCCCCGGTGAACCTGGACCCAGACAAGGGTATCTTGATTGAGAACGTCCGGCTCACCAAGAGCACGTTGGCAGTCCCAAACTAATTTTGACTTGGTCCTACGGAACCTTATTGCCCTAATTGTAGCTTGGCTACCAGAGAAGATAAAGATCCGTTTGTTATGGTGGGCCCTTCTTAAGTTCTCATGAGTGCATGCCAGCATAAAGTTAACCTTTGCTTCAAAGACAGTTGCTAGGGTGCTTGGGCTTCTCGCCCTGTTGAATTTGGGGCCTATCTTTCTTGTGGAGCTATCCGTGTACCATACATTCTAGTCCACCCAGCGGTACTTTAGGAAAAGTCCAGATTAGCCACGTCTACTTAGAGCCCTGGCTATAGTATCAAAGGATATATGTATTGTCGCAGGCTTCCTCGATATCAAAGAAGGCCGTCAGCGCAACTCTTTTGTTTAATGCTGCGCATTCCAACATGAGCATCAGATTGTGCAGTCAGTGTTGTCTCAGTGGATTTGCTCGCCTCGTACGCATGCTGATAGGAGCTTAGAAGTTGGCGTTGAAGATAAGAAGCCCTTATCGCCCTGACGACAATTTACTCCATGGTCTTCAAGGCGGTAGCTTAGGGATCAAGGCGTCTGGCTACCATCCCAGAGATCTCGGGTTCGAGTCCACTTTTAACCTACATAACTTCTTTCTTCTTCCCTCTTTACATTCCTGATTTCTCCTGTCATAGCCTTCGCTAGCCCTTCCCAAAGAAGCATTGGAGGGGTTATAAATGCACCTTGGCCAAGACAACCTAACTCTATTATGATCTTAGGCGGATCACTTCACTATCGAGCCTCGGGAGACAAGACCTCTCAGCTTTAATCTCGAAACCAACGATTTTTGCAGAAGCTGTAAGAATCTCGACAAGAAGGAAAGTGTACAACACCTTCTCTGACACTGCCCAGCCCTAAGCCGAAGGAGAGGAGTCTAACCACATTTGGCGAACCCTTTCTAAGCACGCTTGCGGAAATCTCGAAGATTGGGATCCCGCAACTTAGAAGATTCATTACGTCCTCAAGATGATTTAGCGAAGAAATGACACTTTAACATCAGGTTTAAAGTGGCATCACTATGGGCCTATCCTTCTGGCCCAAGTGTATGAGCTTAACACCAGCAATTCGGTCATACCTAACCTAACCCAATCACAGTTTTACCTGATATTCCTGTGGAGCATCAGTGACATTCTTCAATAGCTGAAAACAGAAAAAGTATTCTTGAATTTCATCAAACAATTTCCCACTATGTCCTCCAGGAATTAAGGTACAAAATGGCAGCAATCCTGTTCCACCAGACTGGAAATAACGAAGAACGTCGCTGAAAACAAAACGTTAAACTACAAGTCTTCAATCACAAAATCAAGTGCTCCCGCTTACGGTTTATTCAGCTTCCATATCGTCATTCCCAAATCACCAATTCCATGAACGACAATCTCTTGGCCCAATCTCGATGTGCAAATGTGATGAATCTTAAACAATTACTATTAATAGTCTAAATCATGCTAAGGTTTCGCTATAACACACACATATCCTGGATGCACAAGGATTCCTTCATACCGAAAAGGGTTTCCATCGATAGGATTAACTGCCACTCCCAGCATTCTTTTACTAGTCAGAAGAATGAACGACTCCTTGCAGTCATCAGTCGGAGGCTTGTGCTGAAAAATAATCCTGAGAATGGTCTGCTTCTTTTTAGGTACCTACTAAAGTCCTACTTGAATTCTACGAATGGGCGACTCAAACAGCGGCCCCAGAAACGTAAACAGATTGTCCAAATTGTAGGCATCGTAAATTTTTATCTTCCATTCAGAATTCGCGGTTATGATAATTTGTCCCTTCTGCGAAGTATCCTTCTCTAAAATGGACGAGTCCCCATGATTCGCTGCTGTTATCTTGGCTGTTTGCTCCAAACGCAAATCCCTGACTGGCTTCAATGCCTGCACTTCGATAGATTTGTTAACGTTGTATTCGGCATAGAAGCGATCTTCGGCGATGGAAATTAAGCGGGTTCCGGTTTCGAATTTCAAGAAGAACAAACCAACAATGTTCGCACAATGAAAGCAATATTTCCCAATCATTTGCCATTCTCCGTTTTCGTCTATTTGCAGCAGGACAATTGTGAAGTTATCGTCCTGTGATGGTATAAACATATATATAAAACAATGAAATCGTGGTAGATTGAAGAAATAAGAAGAGCTTACACTATACGCAAGGACACTTTCGTCCATACCGAATGAGATTCTTCTTACATGGTGCTTGGCGTATCTGTAGGGCTCATCACATGTTGATTGTCCTGTCAGTGGACTAAGCATTAAGAGGTAGCCATATTCAAATCCAAGTGCAACACAGTTTGCTGTAAATAAAACAAAGTAATTAAACATAGGCAAGATTTAACGAGTACTATTAGTTGAAGATATATTTGCAGTATGAGAGTGCTTTCAGTGTTGGTGACCCATCTCTTAACAACTTGGGTATAATTTTATCCGAGGACCTTCCATAGAATGATCACATATTCCAAATCACTCACAAGCTGGATCTTTGAAAAGTGGTTAAACGTGGACAAGAGGCAAAACCGCGCCATCAAATTATTCATCGGTGATGGCACCTTTTGCGTCTCCATAGACCATACTACAGGAATGCAGCAGCCACTGAAATTATGAGGTATTGGGTCCAAAAGTACCGCGGCCACATACTTGGCTTGTCGCTTAGATTTGACTGTTTAAGCTATCGCCGACACTCAGTGAACATTGTTACGTATTTTTCTTTTGCACAATTTGTTTTCCTTTTAATAATTCATGGGGAATCAGGCTGTGATTTTGATTCTTTATTAAAAACACTTTTTTTTATAGATTTATATATGTAGGACAAATAAAACGTGTTTTGTTGTTATGGTTGGCTAAGTATTGTTTAATTTATTTAATAATAATACTTTGTTTATAATTGAATGTTAGATATAGAAATATAACTTACGATAGCCCTTCATTGCTTGATATTTGTATTGTTATTATTATTTTTCCTTTTCGCATTATACTACTGTACTTCACTTTCGACTTTCATCCTTTATTTTTAGTTATTAATACACGTTCGCTTATCAAACTCATAAATTCTAAACACTACAAACCGTGTTCTTATATTATATATTTATATATTTTTTTTAATTTCTCATCCTTATAACGGAACTCTTCTGAGTTTTCAATATTTCACAATAACTGAAGCAAATTATATATCCTTTTTATTTTATAACGGAACTCTTCTGAGTTATCAATATTTCACAATATCTGAAGCAAATTATATATCTGTAATCATAGTAAATATATTCCTAACTAAACGTTTTCATTTTAAATCACTAATTCTTATTATTTTTTATTTTATAACGGAACTCTTCTGAGTTAATTACGCGCCCGCCGCCGCTTGTGGATCGAACAACACTCAATTACTTAAAATTTTCACCCGCCGGTGGTGGCATGGAAAAATTGTCCACCGGCTGGGAAAAACTCGCCCTTGAATTTGTTCCCACCTGCGCAACTTGCTTACCGCGCGTTTCTCACGCGGCGCATTGCAAGTTGCGCTTGATTATTGTTGGGTGGGTCAAATTACGTTCAAGAAAGTCAAAGTCAAGATCACTGTTTGCCAGAAAAGCTTGGGAAGGGTGCAAAGGTAATTGCGCACCTTGCAAATCTCACAAAATGCGCGCGGATTAGGTTACGTCTGGAACATTTGTTGAAGTGGAATTTTGTACGTTGAAGATTTGTCCGTTAAGGAATTTTGTACATTTGAAAATGGAAACAAGATCATAATTTTCCGTTTAGGATTTGTTGTTCGCAGGGAGCTCATATTGCATCAAACTCATTAACTGCGAATTTGATGTAAAAGGCTCCCTGTATGAAAGTATATGGGAATTTGTCTAAGGGCTCCGTTTTTCACCGAGAGAGACCCTTACAAATTCTGTATGTAACATTCCTTCCCCCCTGGAATAAGAGAATCGCTACGAAACGTAGTAAGTAGAGCGATTCTCTGTTTGGGTAGTTTGTGGTGAAGGTTTTGGGCTCGTCTCGCGAACTAGGGGGAGTTTATGGGATTGACGTAGCGCAGGTGAGATTTTTCTGGCGATCTCTTCAACCCTTTTGTATGAAGGTGGGTTGGTAGAGTGAGGCGTAGTGACGCATTATAAGGAGGCGTGGTGAATGGCGGTATGGCGGCCCGATTTACCCTATGGTTATTGGGGTCCCAGGCCCTGGTTGTACTAATTGTATGGAAGAGGCCCTTGGTAATGTGTGGGATCTACTTAGAGGCCGCACCGCGTATCGTTACCTGTGAATAACTTTATGGTATTATCGGAGGTTATCGATGGTACTCCAAGGTTGATGGTGCTAAAGTTAGTTTCTTTTATTACCGGAAAGTAGGGTAGGACTTAAATGGTGGCGTAGAGTTACGTTTTATTTTCGTAAAACGGTTTCAAGCGATTATTATGGACGGTGACCAATCTCCTATTTATTTTGATGGTAGTGTTTACAGCGCTTGGGACTGACACTACTGTATAGGGCCCGACCCAGATTTGGGATAATTTATGCTTCCGAGCTTCGTTACGTAGGAGGACTTTGTCCCCTACGTGGAGTGTGAGTGGGCGTACGTTCCCATCATAATATGCCTTGGAGCGGTTTTTGCTAGCAAGAAGGTTCTTGCGGGCTAGGGCATAAGATTTTTGCAACTTATACCGGAGTTGGTGGTAGTAACTCTCGTGGTTGTAAAGTGGCTCCGGGTTGCGTTTAAGGTTGGACGGGACGTCGGCAATGAAACCATATAGGCAGTCCATGGGGGTTAGTTTGGTCCCCTCGTGTACGCTATTATTGTACACGAACGCTGCCGTGCGCAGAAACTGGTCCCAATTGTTTGGGCTCTCATCTACTATGGTACGTAGGTACTCGATCAGAGGTCTATGAGCTCGTTCTAGCGCGCCATTGGATTGTGGGTGGTAGGCTGAGGTCTGAAGTTTTTTAACTTTTAAGAGCCTACACACGCCCTTGAAGAGTTCACTCAGGAAATTTGATCCCTGGTCGGTGACTATTTGTTTGGGTATGCGATAGCGCGTGACGATTTCGTCGAAGAAAATTTGTGCTATCGTTTGGGCTTCCCCATTGGGAATGGCATACCAGTCGACGAATTTTGTCAGGTTATCCTGGAAGGTTAGGATGTATTTATTTCCGGAATGGGTTTCTTCCAGGGGACCTACTACGTCTAAATAGACTTTTTCGAAGGGCTTTTCTGCTATGTCTGTAATAACCATGGGCATTCGGAATTGTCTAGAGGCCTTCATGGTTTGACATTTCTTGCACCTTCTTATGTAGCGAGTGATATCGCGGAACATGTGTCTCCACCAATATTTACGACGTACGCGATTATATGTCTTAACGACTCCCTGGTGTCCGCCGAAAGGGGAGTCGTGGTAGTCT
Source organism: Thereva unica (assembly GCA_949987705.1). NCBI lineage: Eukaryota > Metazoa > Arthropoda > Insecta > Diptera > Therevidae > Thereva > Thereva unica. The sequence goes on along the minus strand of OX465285.1, from coordinate 22,459,086 downwards.
TTTAGTATTGTAGTGATTTCTTCGGGACTTGTAATCACTTCAACTTTCCTTCGTAGCTCGCTGGAGCTATCTTTGGAGGCTTCGACGGGTTGGGGAATTTCCGTTTCCAAGTCTATTTCTTTAGGCCCTTCGTCGATATTGGGGGCTTCTGCAGTTGGAACGAGTTCGTCTTTTTCCTCATCCTGCATTTTTTGTGCCTGAGCCCTAGTGACCGCGTTGCATTGTTTCGGTCGTTCACTAGGAGGCAATGTATTTCCGTGTCTCTCGGGCGATATAATTAGGGGTTCATCGGGTTGGTGAATTAGAGCTTCCACCGTGAAGGTATTGGGCTCTTCTGCTCTTTGGGGAATCCGGCTGAGAGCATCAGCATTCGTATTGTATTTACCCGGTTTATACTCAATTTGGTAATCGTATTCGGACAATTTATGGTGAAACCTAACGAGTCGAGTTGTGGGGTCCTTGACGTTGAAGACTCCCTTAAGAGGTTTATGGTCTGTATAGACCGTAAACTTTCGACCCATCAAATAACACCTGAAGTTTTTAACAGCCCATACTATGGCTAGCAGCTCCTTTTCGACGGTGGAGTAATTGCGCTCCGCCTTGTTTAGAGTGCGACTTGCATAAGCTATGGGTTGGTCTTGGCCTACGATTCCTTGAGAGAGCACTGCTCCGAGTGCCTCACTGCTGGCGTCCGTTGTTAGATTGAACGGTTTTTCGAAATCAGGGTATATCAGCAGTGGTGGGGAGACTAAAGAACGCTTCACCGTTTGAAATGCTTCCTCGCATTTTGGCGTCCATGAAAATTTCACGCCCTTTCTTAGCAAATTGGTTAGGGGGCGTACTATCTTAGAAAATTCTGGGATGAATTTTCTATAGTAGTTGGCGAGGCCCAAGAAGGACTGGACTTGTCTGACGGTTCGTGGCGCCGGGAAGTTTTGGACACACTCCGTTTTTCTGGGGTCTGGTAGGGCTCCCTTTTCAGAGCATACATGACCCAGGTAGACTACTTCCTTTTTCAAAAATTGGCATTTCTCCGGTTGCAATTTGAGGTTGTTTTCCCTCAACCGGCCGAATATGTGTCGTAGCTTGGAATTATGGTCCTCAAGGTTCTTACCATAGATGACTATGTCATCTAGGTAGACGAAGCATTCGAGGCCTTGTAGACCAGTAAGGACATAATTCATTAGTCGCTGAAACGTAGCCGGGGCACCTTTTAACCCGAACGGCATACGTTTGAACTCATAGTGGCCATAGTTCGTGCTAAAGGCCGTCTTGGGGCGATCCTGTGGTTCCACTAGTACCTGGTGGTAACCACTGGCCAAGTCGAGGGTAGAGAAGTATCTCGAGTGACCGAGCTGGTCCAGGATGTCCTCGATCCTTGGTAAGGGATACGCATCACCTATTGTCTTTTCATTAATTTTGCGGAAATCCACTACTACGCGCCATTTTTTCTCACCGTCGGGGCCCGGTTTTTTCGGTACCACTAGGAGGGGTGAGTTCCACGGACTTTTACTGGGTTGGACAATATCGTTGTCCAACATTTCTTCTAATTGGTCATTGATGACTTGTCTCTGAGTTTCCGGTAGTCTATACATTTTTTGATTAATGTATTGGTCGTAGACCATGGGGATTTCGTGTCTTAGAGCTTCCGTGTAGGTTAGCTTGTCCCCTTTTAAGTGGAATATATCGGCATATTCGTAACAAAGATCCCGTATGGACCGCTTCTCGTCGGCCGTTAGAGGGTGGTCGAGGCTGAGTTCCTCGTCTAGCTGTTTGAAGCGCGTTTCACGCTCAAGGTCCGGATCCTCATGGTCCGGGAATATGTATCGTAGATGACGGATGGAATCGATTTCCTTTTCATTCGTTCCCAACTTCACTTTTGCCCTTTTTCCCTGGGGTATACCTTGCGGGATTGCACCATTATTGGGTATACTTTGGAGTCTTGCGTTAGATGACGATGGGGTACTGGCGTTCCTGAGACCGTCTGGTTCAGAGCCTGTAAGATACTCACATACGTCATTAGCATTCGTTGGAGACTTAGGGTTGTTGTTAGAGGTTAGGTGAATAGTCGTGTAGTCTTTGATTGGGACGAGCGTAAGTGATAGGTTCGTCAGGACTACTGGTTGGGTGTTAACGTTGATGAGACCAACATACACTGTTTTTGTTCCAGTTGGCAAGAGGGAATTGGCGAGGAATACTCCTTCGCTCGGCTCGTAAGATTCGCAGAGCATTTCCTCCTCTAACCTTAGGGGAATGGGGACCACCATTTGAGACCGGCTTGGTAGGCGAATGGATTTCTCCAATGCCACTTTATATTTGCCTGAATTGGTCTCATAGTCGTTGGAGTTGTTTTCCAACCTTGAACCATCTAGAGATAGGCAGCTGGTATTCCTCTCTGAGGCTACCTGGGAGACACCACCGGGGTTTATCTCGGCTACTACGAGTTGAGATTCCCTAGTTTGGGTTTGCTCCTGCTGCTCTCTAGTGTTTGACTTGGCGGATCCATTGCGTAATGGAATTGCAATTTCTACTGGGTTGATTTCCGTGCGAGGAAATCGCAGTGTTTGGTTTGGGCCTTCGACGTTACAGTTTTTGGAAAGAAAGTCGTTTCCTAACAGACCATCGTTAGGGATTTCTTGTGTATTTTGCACAATTTGGAAGGTGCATGGGAGGGGGGTGTTTAGAATGATGTTCCCCTGACAGCTCCCTAAGGTTTTTCCTTGACCGTATGGCGTTTGTAGTGTGCATTTTTTAGTGGGATCTGGTAAGTTGGGATCCTTTAGTTTTTTATGTTTTAATATACTGACCTCAGCGCCGGTGTCCACTGCCAGGTCGGCTTTGCCGTTAAGGCTTATGTCTAGAGGAAGAGTGACGAGTGGAACACTTGGTTCGGGATCCTTTAGTTTTTTATGTTTTAATATACTGACCTCAGCGCCGGTGTCCACTGCCAGGTCGGCTTTGCCGTTAAGGCTTATGTCTAGAGGAAGAGTGACGAGTGGAACACTTGGTTCGGGTGCATGAGGCCCCCCTTTGGTAATATTTTGAGGATTTATTGTCGGGCCGGGGTTTCTTGGTCCGACTGCGGGGAGTTTCCCGCTTGTTGTGATTCCCAGCGCTGTCTTTGATGACAGTCGTCTACTTGGTGACCACGTCTGTGGCAGAAATCACATCTATATCTAATATTAAACACTGACCTTGTGTTATTGGCTACTTGTTGACGGCCATCGGGTTGGTTGGATCCATTATTCATGGGTCGGTTGGTTGGTTGTCGGTTAGCACCCTGGTTGGAGGGTTGTTGGTTGGGGTAGCGGTAATTACCCATTTGTTGTGACCGCGGGTCTGAGTAACGGTTGTTACCTTGGTACTGAGACCGCTGGTTGGGGTAACGATTGTTATTGTTATTATTATATGTAGGGCCCTGGTTCTGGTAGCGATTATTACCATTATTGTATGAAGTCCCCTGGTTTTGGTAACGATTAGTATTGTTATTATATGAGGACCTTGGAGGCTCAACTGGTTGGGGGCAGTCCCTCGCGTCGTGCGAGTTGGACCGGCAGATTATGCAGAAGGGCGTGTTTTTGCGTTTCAAACAGTCCGCATAAGTATGCCCTCTGTTTCTGCAATAGCTACAGGTGATGTTTAAGGGTTTATTTTCATTTTTTGGAACGGGGCTTATAGTTGTTACTTGGTTGGCGCTTTGTAGTGGCGCCGGCGGTATTGTTTGTATTGTGTTTGCTGGGTTTGTGGGTGGGGCGTATGTTGTGTACATTACCTGTGGGCTTATCGGGCTTTGGAGTGTTGTTTGCGGCATGGTTGGTGCGGGCGGGGCGGTGTACTGAGTGTGTTGGTTTGGCGTATTTGTTAGGGTCATTTGGTAAATGTTTTCCGACTTAGGGATAGGGACTGTTTGTCCATAAGGGTTGTATGCCGGTTGAGGCACTGTCATTTGATAGGAGGCATAAATAGAATTTTGTTGTAGCTTCTCCATATCTAGTGCCTTTTGGGTTAGGCTGTCAAGTGTATCCTCTCCCAGAGTTAGTAGGTACTGGCAGAGGTGGGGGTTGGTAACCCCACTCCGCAGGGCATTTTTTGCGAAATCTTGTAGTTGGACCTTTACGGCCGGTGCTGCCATCGCACCATATTTAGTGGTGGCCGCCTCTTCACATAGTGACAACTGCTGTTTGATTCTAGTGGTATAGGCCGTGAGCGGCTCTAAGGGGAACTGGCGTAATTGAATTAATTTATTGACCAGTTCTTGATATGTTTCCCTGGGAAGATAAGTCCTGTTTAGGAGGTTTTCTGCCTCCTCAAAAGTGGCAGGTTGGGAGGAGGCAATTAATTGGTAGGCCTCTCCCCGAAGCCTAGTTGGATAAATTTGAATGAAGGCGGCCTTTTCTTGTTCTGTCAGGCACTGTAGTACCCGACGGCAACAGCCTAGGAACATTTGTAGTTCAGTTGCCATCGTTGGGTTTTGGCCGCCAGAGAATAAAGGGACTAGTTGGGCCGTTAATTTGGCGACTTTAATATATTCGTCGGCCATGGCTGTAGGAAATTCTTTTTGTAGTAAAGATTTGACAAGACGACTGTCTTGAAAGGTCGCCTCCTCCTCCTCTAGGAGGGACAAGGATCGGGTTGAGAGATCGACCCAATCCGCGAGTAGATCTATGGGCGCGTAATCGGGCTCAGGCGGTTCTGTGTTATCTTTACTTTCACAATGGTCCCTATCCTCTATGCTAACCTTATCTACTACCTCAAGGGGGCGTCGGAGACTATTTTTGAAATTGAGGAGGTCCTGTTTAAATTTTAGGGCCTCTTCTTTGAATGCTTCTACTTTAGCCTTTCTTTCTAGGCTGGCCCTTTGGATTTGTTTATCCACGGCCTCAAAATGTACTATATTAAATTTTCCTGTCTCCTGCGCTCGCTTAAGTATGTATTCTAATCTTGAAGTTAAACCTACTTGTTTCTCTCCTTCTCCTAAGATGGTTCCACTTCGGAGACGTCTGGGGGATGTTTGGGGTGTTTCTGATGGGGTGGTTGTTGATTGCTGTGTTGATATTGGTGTCGAGGTGATCCCTCGTTGGGTCCCCTGGCAGGACGATGGGGTGTCGTTGGCTTCTGATGAAGTAGAGGGGCCTGGTGTGGTTAAGTCCCTGGCTGGTGTTTGGTGGTCCCCCGGTGGGGGAGTCTTGGTGTTGTTGTTTTCCCCTTGTTGGCCCTCTGACATAGGGCGTCTCCTGGGCAGGGATGAAGCCCACTAAAAGTCCCGCGATGTAGAAACTTTAGGGGGGTGAGCGCGTGCTCGCCTGGAGCAGAGGCACCGTGGTTGTACACCCCCGAGCGAGGATTCGTGGAGGATCTGGGATATTTTATGCGCTGTAGTGGCAGACGCTAACACTGCCCCCAAGTCAGGCTCAGCCTTGGGTTGGAGGTCAAGGAGCCTAGACCAGCAGTACTAACGTTTTTACTATTTGCGCACCCAGATCCTACCGGCTGCGCCAATTGTTACGTATTTTTCTTTTGCACAATTTGTTTTCCTTTTAATAATTCATGGGGAATCAGGCTGTGATTTTGATTCTTTATTAAAAACACTTTTTTTTATAGATTTATATATGTAGGACAAATAAAACGTGTTTTGTTGTTATGGTTGGCTAAGTATTGTTTAATTTATTTAATAATAATACTTTGTTTATAATTGAATGTTAGATATAGAAATATAACTTACGATAGCCCTTCATTGCTTGATATTTGTATTGTTATTATTATTTTTCCTTTTCGCATTATACTACTGTACTTCACTTTCGACTTTCATCCTTTATTTTTAGTTATTAATACACGTTCGCTTATCAAACTCATAAATTCTAAACACTACAAACCGTGTTCTTATATTATATATTTATATATTTTTTTTAATTTCTCATCCTTATAACGGAACTCTTCTGAGTTTTCAATATTTCACAATAACTGAAGCAAATTATATATCCTTTTTATTTTATAACGGAACTCTTCTGAGTTATCAATATTTCACAATATCTGAAGCAAATTATATATCTGTAATCATAGTAAATATATTCCTAACTAAACGTTTTCATTTTAAATCACTAATTCTTATTATTTTTTATTTTATAACGGAACTCTTCTGAGTTTTCAATATTTCACAATAACTGAAGCAAATTATATATCCTTTTTATTTTATAACGGAACTCTTCTGAGTTATCAATATTTCACAATATCTGAAGCAAATTATATATCTGTAATCATAGTAAATATATTCCCAACTAAACGTTTTCATTTTAAATCACTAATTCTTATTATTTTTTATTTTATAACGGAACTCTTCTGAGTTTTCAATATTTCACAATAACTGAAGCAAATTATATATCTGTAATCATAGTAAATATATTCCTAACTAAACGTTTTCATTTTAAATCACTAATTCTTATTATTTTTTATTTTATAACGGAACTCTTCTGAGTTTTCAATATTTCACAATAACTGAAGCAAATTATATATCCTTTTTATTTTATAACGGAACTCTTCTGAGTTATCAATATTTCACAATATCTGAAGCAAATTATATATCTGTAATCATAGTAAATATATTCCTAACTAAACGTTTTCATTTTAAATCACTAATTCTTATTATTTTTTATTTTATAACGGAACTCTTCTGAGTTTTCAATATTTCACAATAACTGAAGCAAATTATATATCTGTAATCATAGTAAATATATTCCTAACTAAACGTTTTCATTTTAAATCACTAATTCTTATTATTTTTTATTTTATAACGGAACTCTTCTGAGTTATCAATATTTCACAATATCTGAAGCAAATTATATATCTGTAATCATAGTAAATATATTCCTAACTAAACGTTTTCATTTTAAATCACTAATTCTTATTATTTTTTATTTTATAACGGAACTCTTCTGAGTTATCAATATTTCACAATATCTGAAGCAAATTATATATCTGTAATCATAGTAAATATATTCCTAACTAAACGTTTTCATTTTAAATCACTAATTCTTATTATTTTTTATTTTATAACGGAACTCTTCTGAGTTAATTACGCGCCCGCCGCCGCTTGTGGATCGAACAACACTCAATTACTTAAAATTTTCACCCGCCGGTGGTGGCATGGAAAAATTGTCCACCGGCTGGGAAAAACTCGCCCTTGAATTTGTTCCCACCTGCGCAACTTGCTTACCGCGCGTTTCTCACGCGGCGCATTGCAAGTTGCGCTTGATTATTGTTGGGTGGGTCAAATTACGTTCAAGAAAGTCAAAGTCAAGATCACTGTTTGCCAGAAAAGCTTGGGAAGGGTGCAAAGGTAATTGCGCACCTTGCAAATCTCACAAAATGCGCGCGGATTAGGTTACGTCTGGAACATTTGTTGAAGTGGAATTTTGTACGTTGAAGATTTGTCCGTTAAGGAATTTTGTACATTTGAAAATGGAAACAAGATCATAATTTTCCGTTTAGGATTTGTTGTTCGCAGGGAGCTCATATTGCATCAAACTCATTAACTGCGAATTTGATGTAAAAGGCTCCCTGTATGAAAGTATATGGGAATTTGTCTAAGGGCTCCGTTTTTCACCGAGAGAGACCCTTACAAATTCTGTATGTAACAACATGAAGGCAAACTGAACTTTCACAAATGAGGAAGCACCATTTCAACGAGTAGAGCCATTGGACACATAAGTGGGAAATCAACTGTTTCCACCAGTGGAGCCATTGGGCACACTGGTTTTGCGTTCGTCAGTCGCTGAAGATGAGTATTTAGACGCAGAATCCGTCGGTCAGAGTGTGTTCGGTAATTTCCGGAGCTACAACCATTGCCCGAGGCTTCAAGAAGATGGACCTTGACAAACCTGGGTTTGCAAACTCCTCAACTGCCAGAGTAAATGCTTTCAAGAAGCACTGCCAAAAGGTCTCTTTGCAGGGATATGGCCCTGGAAAAAGCTTTAATAACGCCCTCCAAAAAAACTGAGCTGAAGGGGGTTCGTTCATAGGAGGAAATTTCGGAACGTCCAGAACAGAAGAGAAGCAAGACGGCAAAAGGATCCACTCGCCCCCCCTTTACACTCAGTTACGCTCAGACCATAGGGTCTGAAATGGCACCTCCCATTGCTTCTGGTGTTAGTCATCTTGGCCATAGGGCCATCCGACCAGGGAGCTGTGCTCACACCGACTCCGGGACCCTCTGGGGTTGTTCTAGATCCGGCCCCCACATCTTTAGCAAGCACCAGAGAGCCTGTAGCAGAGCCAATAGCGGGGTGGAGAAAGAACACTCTTTGTTTGCTATGAATAACATAGAATTTGCCAACCCACTTTTATCTACTAGCAGTGATATTAGGTGTTGGATCTCAGGCTTCTCTCCGACAGGATTGAAAACTGGCGTGCTCTGGACGAGGCCTCACTGTCGATCATCTGCACAATAGATTCGACATTGTGCGCCACACACATATCCGCACCTATTCTTTGGTTCCTAAGAAAACCAACTGGTCTAAGTTTCAGGGGCTTGTGACCTCGAAAGGCCTGCTTCCCGCTTCTATCAGCTCAAATGGAGAATGCGGTCACGCAGCTTACTGATGTGCTGATCTCTTCCTATCATGATAGCAACACTGTCTCTCCCTTTCAGTCGTCACGTAAAGTGCCCTGGTGGAACGACAGGTTAGCTGTAATACGTAAAGATGTTAGGAGATTGTTCAATAGGGCCAAACATATCGGGCATTGGGATGAATATAGGTTCACCCAACAGCCTACAGCAAGAAGTTGAGCCGTTCCAAAAGGGATTGCCTGGAGGAAACACTGTGAGAGCCTTCAAACTCTACCAAAGGCGACTAAACCCCAAAAGCTACTTTCCAACGACTCCTTCAAGGAAGTGGACCTTCTCAAAAGGGAGAAACTTTGAGGTACCTGCTCAACGAGCACTTTCCAGGGTGAATCCTCCAGACCGCTTATCCATTGGATGCTGGGTGTAATCATAGGACCATCCCAGACCGTTATTCCTAAAGTCTTTCTGGGAACGCAACAAAGTTAAATGGGCAGTGACCTCTTTTCAACCCTATAACTCCCCTCCTTCAGAAGTGCCTCGATCTGATTCTCGACAACCTGGTCTGTCTCTTTAGAGTCAGCTTCAGCTGGGGATACATTTCAACTATCTGGAGGAAAGTCGTGGTGGTTTTTATCCCCAAAAAGGCCAACAGACCCCTGGAGCTGCCTAAATTGTACAGATCTATCAGTTTAACAACTTTTCGTTTTAAAACGAATTATTAGGTGCAGGCTGGAGCTCCCCTTTCCTCTACATAGCTCCCAGTTCGCTTACTCGAATGGTACATCAACAGAGACCGCTTTACACCACCTAGTCAGCAAAATCGAAAAAGCCTTCCTCTCTAAAGACTTCTTTATGTGTTAACACTGGCTCTCAGAAATCTGGATTCTCACACGATTGAGTGGATAAATGCCATGCTTGTAGGTCATGACATTTCTTCTACCCTAGGTGTCTCCACTATTAGTGTTAAGGCTATTAAGGGCTGCCTTCATGGTGGTCAATAGTTGTGGATGAACTTTTGACCAAAGTATCTGAATCTCATTTCGATGTCATCGGCTATGCAGATGATCTTACCATCATTGTCCCTGGGAAGTTTGACTTGACCATTCAGAGGTCATGAGAACAGCACTTCGAGAAGTTCAAAGATGGTGTACCCCTGAGGGTCTGTCAATCAACCCAAATAAGGCTCTAGTAACAATTACGTCTGTCATGGCCCATGAATAGCCAGGTTGGTGAACCAGTACTACGCGCATGTTAACTTCTTTGGAGGATCCCTGTCTTCGTTTTCAGCGAGTGTTTTAAAAGTTGGTGGAGTTGGGGATCGGTGTTGGTGGAGACCTGTTGCGAGAATTCAAATTCTAATCGTGGTTGTAGAGCTGAATAAATCAGTTTGGCTAGATGTATTGTCGTTCCGTTTTAAGATAGCATAACTCCAGATGATGAATTCATCGATCCCAATGTTTTTTTGCCACGAAGTTAAGACTGTGAGATCGCATCTTTACATTGATAAACTGTGTACTGGCATTTTACTACATACATTCATAATTCAATTTCTAATTTATACAAAACCTTATTTACCATTTGGAAACAATCGAACAGCAGTACATTTTGGAGCCAACTTAAGATCATCAAGATTGAATCGATCGAGAAAACTGAATTCAGACAATGCTTTCATATGTTCATAATCCAACAGTGTAAACGTTCCCAGCTTACTGCAAAGAGCAACTAGATTCTCAGAATGATGATGGTCCATGGCGACGATAACATTCTCGCAGAAATTGAACGGATACTCGAAAGTATCTTTAACAGCATCACAATACATCGCTTGGCCATTGGAAGTAGCTGAAATTGGTTCAATAAAGGCATGTTTTAATTGTTTTGAGAATTTGTTTACCTATAATAAAATTTCGAATTATAAAAGGCTTCGATTGTGATGTGTAGTCCTTGGGGCAATTGTTCACATTGATCAGTTCCACTCCGGCATCTTCTGGTTGTTCTAAAATAAAATTCAATTCAGGATTATTATTTGAACAATTGTGTTTAAAATACACATGTTTTTACCAACATATCCGTGATTTACTAGCTTATAGTTGCGCGGCTTTGTAACCGGTGAAATGAACTTGATCGGAGGGAACTTCCATGATGAACAGAAGTAGATCAACAAGCCCTCATTATCATAAAATCTCACTTCGCCATCATCATCGACTGTTGAAATGTAATCGTCAATCATCATTACATCATTTATCGGGCAATTTTTGATGAGAATTGATTTTAGAAAGTTCTTCTCGTTCGATGGTGGCTGGTTGCATATCTGCAGCAGCAAGTCACCCCAGAGAACTAGTCGGCCGTTGTTGGTTACACTAACTACTAGCCTGGTGTTGGTGACATAGCAGCTTGCATTGATTTCACTAAACCGCTTATCATCCGGAATGAAACTTTTCAATTTACCCTGCTCTGGCAGCCAGTGGAGGAAGACCACAATGTGAGACATTGTTACTGCAATGAATTCTTCTTCGCCTTCGTTTGGGCTAAAGCCGATCGTTTTCATTTCGCCGTAGTCTCTACTGATTTCAATTATAGCTAGAAAAAAAAACAAAATTAATAATGAAACTAAATAAAATTTAATTATAGGTTTTACCATCGCACTCCTCTCTGCCGAAGCTCCATTCCCAGAGCTGAAGGACATAGTTAGTTGAAAAATCCATGCTTTTACTTGCTATCAGCAGATATTTCCCACAAGGACTCAGGCAGATTTTTCCAATTTCTGTGAATTTGCCGAATGGCTGGTAGAAAATTCGTAGTATTTCTGTTTGTTTGGAGAGTTTGCTGTGCAGATCCCACACAATGACACAAGTCTTGTCGGCTGTTGCCAAAAACCGTTCAGACTTATCAAGCTCAATTGCGTCGACGAACTCCTTCTGCAGGGATTTGAAACAATGAGAGTTAATAATGTATACAATAGGTCCCCATACACTACAAGGTTTTATGCGTACAAACATGTCCCATAATCTTTCTGACAAACTTGTTTGAACGTCGAGCTTACCCATACACTATTATGGTTTTCATTTTCCTTTAAAGATTTCAAATCGAAATAAGTTCTTTAACTAGGAATAAGTTGTAATCAATAGCCTTTGAAATTTTATGTTATGCACAGAACTGTCAGATAAAACCACGAAAAAATCAAACCATTTTGATATTTGGGACAAACTTGTGACAAACATAAAACCAAAAACCAAATTCACCACACACTGTCAATCTTTGTTTGAACGCCTTGTTTGTACGCATAAAACCTTGTAGTGTATGGGCCCCTAATAGGCATGAAAAGGATTAAAGCAGCAGCGCCTGCCCTAGGGTAGAGCGAATGGAGCGGTCGATCTAGGCGCCAGGTGGCAAGGGGCGCCAAAATGAATGCGAAAAACCTTTTTCAAAAAACCTTAGCCCCTCTCAAAGTTCCAAACACTTCTTGGGCTTTCATATCCCCTAACTGCACGACCTGGAAGGTCAGTTGGATATTTCTGAACCCATGGAGTAGGGTGCCGAATGTGGATCCAATGAAGGGAAATTTTCCGGATACCTCTTCAAGGAGGGCAGACTGAGTCCATGAATCACGGTGGAGTGCGCTTAGAGCACTCCTTCATTGGAAGAAGATCTCCTTAGAGGCCTACCTGCGGAAGTACGGGCACCTATTCCTCCATCGGAGAGGCGAACCAAAAAAGCGACCGCTTTTAGACGACGGAATGGTGCAGCCAGAAAACGTTTTAGACGATTTCTGGAAGCTGGCTACTCTCGTGTAGAAGCTCCAGAGAAGAATGCCGATTTACTTAATAAGGAGATAGATTCTCTGGATCTCCTCTAGACCACAATCACTCGGCGAAAAGGTGAAGGCTCCGGGCATACGGTTTGAGAATCCGACTGAAAACCCTTCAGAAAGTCCGAAGTCCGATCAAATGGCAGAAAGTGTCAGTATGAACGTTCTTGCGATGTGTATATCTCCTGACCACAGAACAGCTAGTTGCCGTCCAAGCGAGGTTTCTGGAGGAGATTGCCGAGTTGGGTAGGAGTCAGAGCACCCCAGATTCATTGGGGTTACTGCGCGCCCCTGTGATGGGCCGCCTTAAGTCCGGAAGGAGCAAGCCTTGTCGCTGTAGACGAGGACATTTTGTTGAAAACGTTAGAGATCCAAAAAACGACCCTAAAGGTGTAGGAGTGGAGAGTTCTCTGTGGATCAAAGGTCTATTGACGAGCTGAGGCGGACGGGTGGTCATATTGGCGGCAAGTTTGGTCGGGTACAACTTAGGATCAGGAAAATGCCATACCCAAAAGTGCCCCCAGCCAAACTAGCAATGTCCCCTCATCGCCCGGCAGTATCTGGCGAGCAACCACGATCATTTCCGCTCCGGTCACCAAGGAAGCAAAACCCCGAGGTAACCAACTGAAGGCTTGCAGGAGATTGCACAACACAAATAACCACATTCCCGCTAGAGAGGCTAGCGTGGCTGGCGAAACACCATGGAAGCAAATTTGGGAAGAAATACTTGCTCTAATGCACTGTTACGCTTTGACTCTAAATTATTATTTATTAAAAGGCTCTATAACCGGGATCCGGTCGTGCCCTCTCGCAACAAAAAGCGGTGTAGCTCCACACTAGAGGTTAAGTCGTTTTGGAGTCTCATTCCGTCACATCGCTCGCTACAAAACCAAAGCCACTCCAATATTGCACTTCTGAAGCCGCTTCACCCTCACAGCGAAAAATATGGCAAAATGCGAAAGATATGGCAAAATGAAAGCAAAATCAACCTCCAATAACCTAAAATTCGAAGCCACACAACTCCTACACAAAAAACGACAACAAAAGTTTCCGATCATATTATCCTATCCTCTCTCATACGATAGTTAACAGTGGCCACCGCTAGGTTATGATCTAACTTCCATCAGTCCGAAATAGTTGCGGCACGTGCATGTTATGCAACATGTTATTCCCTTTCCGCTGTTTAGTGACCACCATTGACCCTAAAACCACCGCTTAAATCCTTACGGGGACAGCCCCAGTCGGAAAAGCCTCGCAGAGAGGGTTTACAATCCCTTAAGGAAATGAAGACTGCTTCCAATATTAAGCTTGTCCAGATACGCTTGACGCCACAGTTGCCTCGGCAGGCCTCGAAAAAAGATTTATCTAGGACAACCCGAAATACAATTTATGTGAAAGCGTCAACCAAAAGGCGCCAAAAGACTGCCCCGCTCCACCTTGAACAAAGGCTAGTGCCGGCGCTGTTTGTAGCTTCATACCACAACATTCCTCACTGCACTACGAAAAACTTTCAACTTTCCTTTTTTTAATACTAAATCTCAAACCAGAGATGTACTCACATGACCAAATATAACTTGATTGTGTTGTCCTGTTTTCAAATCCAGCAATGATATTAGGTGCACCATGCTGTGCATTATGATAGTAGACCCTCCTCTTTCGAGACATCTTATAGGCACTTGTCGATTGAATCCAATGATTGTTTGAAGCTTCTGCAAATTGAAATTGATAATATATTTAGTAAATGCGTATACAGTAAACTATCTTCCATCACTCCTTACAAATGGCTCAAATGGTTTTGGGCTTAACTCTTCGCTGGGCAGACTTGTGGGTGGGGGTGCATAATCTTCAGCATCGAATTCTTTATAACTAACTGCTTCAACGATTTCATCCATTTCTCCCGCTTAATAGTGAGATTTAAATGACAACACGCTATGACAGAAGGAGAAGCTTTTATATATTGATCAAATAGGAAAATAGGACAAAGTGTTTTTTTTTGTTGCTAGGTAAATAGGAAAAATCAAAAGTGTGGAGATGTGGTAGACTTCCATCTAAATCAGGTATGAAGCTTTACATCTGTACCCTAATTACTTGATTTGAATCTTCGTATATAAATTCTCTTCCTTTTCTTCCAACTCGAGCCTTGGCCTCCTGTAATCTTTTCCTCCAGGCTTCTAGAGCCGAAGTTCTCCAGTTCGATGTGTGGAGTAATGTCTTCGCATCTCCTACAACCGCATCCTTCCACCTTTTACTCGGCCTTTTATGAACGTCACTAAGTGTATGCCGTCATACAGATTTGATATAACCCTTCCTCACAAATTGGACCTATAATGTTTTTCAAAATCTTTCTTTCAAAGGAATTTGGCATGCCCTCTATCCTTTGTGAGTGTCCATGCATCACTCCCGTAGCATATAATAGGGCGAATTAGGGTCTTATATAGTGTAAACTTCGTCTTTCGAAGTATTGCTCGAGATTACAGCAATTTATGGTGTGCGAAAAAAAGTTTAATTCCGGGTAGAATTCTCCTTCTGATTTCTTCTACTTCTTCATTTTCATTCGTCACAATTGAGCCTAAGTATGCGAAATGGTCCACTTATTGAACTTATGTTCATCAGTCAGAGTCATATACCTGCTTCAAGTCTACAATGATCTGGTATACGCTAACATTCCGCTCTCGATCTCTAGCCCGACTTTTTTCTAGTTGTTTAATTGTGAAGAGTTGGTCGATGGTTAACACTCCTCTCCGGAAGTCGGCTTTGTATTCGCCTAGTAAACTCTCTGAGATAGATTCCAGCTCCGCCATTATTATTAATCCGTGGTTTCAAGTAACTACTGATTGTTTTGACTTCGTGGTAGGCCTGCCCGATGTTATTGGTCTGAAAGGCGTCATGAATATCTTGAATTTGTCTGTTAGATATTTCTTAACTCAATTTTACACTTCAACTCTAGACCTCTGTGCTAAAAGTCGTAATTCGACTGAAGCGTCACTTTCATCTGCTTATATGAATTGTCACGACATACGATTCGACCTTCGGCACAGGGATCTTGGGCAGCTAAAATAATCTGATTCTACTTTATCGTAAAATTCGCCTTTCTCTGTCTCTGGGGCCGGTTCGTGTATGTCGAAAACGAAAAATTTTTTTCGTCTCGGGTTCGCGTAAGTCGAAAAAATTGAAAATTTTCGACTGAAGCCGACGAAAGGCACTCGAAAGCTTTTGGGTTATCGAGTTTTTGCATTAGGACACGAACAATTTTCTTTCGACCTATGCGAACGCTAAAATTTTTGTCGACAAAATTTTTCGACTTCAATTTCTTTTCGTTCGGTTATCGTCGTTCGCCATACACGAACCCGCCCCTGATTTCTTCTCAGTAGGGTAGTGTACATTGATAATGCTATAATTTAACAGATTTTATTCGTAGATACCAGCTCCTTGGATTCATAGCTTTAAAGTCTATTACGAAGGCTTGCACTTACTTCCAACTATAGTAAATCCTGTTGCTATTATATGTTCTCTAGGGTGGCAACTATAATTGTGTTTCCTTTTGTCCATTATTCCTTGCCCGTTCCATCGCATCTCCTGTATAACCCAAATGTCCATTTTGTAATTATTAAATATTTTCAGGAGTGACCTAAGTGCTCTTGCCTTATATAGAGATCTTAGGTTCCAGGTACATAATATCAAATCATGAGCCTTTTTTCGTCATTTCCGAGTTATCCGTCCGGTTTCTTCCTCTTGAGTTTTCATAACAAAGAAATCTTTGTGGTTGTGGGTTATTAGCCCACACCCCTAGTACAAAACTCGGTTCACCCGTCAATCGAAAGCCAATTCGATTGTAAATTGTGTTTGGTAGTCCGTAATGCAGTCGGATAGAACAAAAATGCAGCCATTGTAACTGGAAATTTTCTGTCGTTTTGTTGAATTTTTCGAAGGAAATTGAATGGCAATAGTTTTACGAAAGTTGTTTGTGTTTGAATAAACTAAATACAACACAAGCATTCGATCATCTAAATGGAATCGTGAACTTTCACTACTCGGTTCACTACAATCGAGAATCGGACTATTACTATTTTATTTGGCATTCGTTCGACTGTTTGACGAGAATCGGACTAGGAGCCTCTTATTCTAGTGGAGGGACTTCCTCCTATTCCACCCATAGACTGGCCATTGAGTCTACTCATCCGCAGGGATTAGTACTATGAGGTCATCCCTGTTATTCAGGGCGCCTATAGATACTTCTCCCAAGTTGTGGTGTTGATCCACATTCAGGTCTACGACTTCTTGCACCCTCCTTCTTTCTCAACCGGGCTTGGATTGGAACCGGCTATGTCAGAGTCAGATGGCTGTTATAAAGCGCGATGCATTGCTATATCTTCTCGATATATGAAGCAAATTGATTCATGCAGCCTGTCTGATGTATAGATCAGTTCTTAGTTCTTACAGATCGAGAATTACTTTCAGAGCTTGTTTTTTATGTGACAGACTAGAGGCTTAGGGAAAGTCCCTTTGTACTGTCGAAAATCTATTTTTTCCGTATACACTGTCGAACAGCAGCTCTAGCCGGAAGATAGAGAAAGAGAGAGAGAATAGAGGAAGGAACTGTCTGTCACAACCTAGCCGCGACATTTTTATTCCACCTACTCGCAACCATTTCGCGACTTTGACATCGGGGCATCGAGAACAACTCGCTGGAGTGTTATGCCTCCTGAAGCGAGTTGAAACTCATCAACCAACCGATGGCGTGCGCTTGGTGGAGCGGGGAGGACTAGGGAAGGCTATGATAGAAGGAATGTAAAGAGGGAAGAAGAGAGAAGGAAAGTTATGTAGGTGGGAGGTTACGATGTTTTATTAAAAAAATAACAAAATTTTAAGCAGAATAGAAAAAAACACAATTTTTTTACGAAATCACTTCTTTTTAATATTTCGAATGTTTACAGGACAATTTTAAATAATTCATGAAACAATTCTAAAAATTAAATCAATTGACTTAAATGACAATTTTTCAAATTATAATTTGGTATCCCTGGATTAATGATTAGAAGTTAGTCTTATTAAAAAAAAAACAAAAGGAACTTATTATCTAATTGTTTTATTTAATTATATTTATTTTGTTTTTCCTTGTAGTGTTAATTAATTAATAAACATAACAAAAATTAACACAATTTCTTTTTTATTATTATTTTCAAACAATCTACAAAAACATTAAAAATGTAGATTAGTACACAGCACGGTTCGTTTTGTTTTTATTAGTTGAAATAATTAAATATAACATCAATTTATTGTATACACAATATATATATAATACGAGATAAGTCTGGTTAAAAATATAATTCATTGGGAATATTGTTTGTAATAAATAATTACCATGCAAGCAATGTATTTTATTTCATATCACAAACAGTGTTTTTTAAGGAAAAAACATAACCAATGAAATTTTTGCCATGATCATATCCTGTATACAGGATGTTAGTTATTTTTGTACAAGTGATGGATATTAAATTATATGAATAGACATAAGGACTCACTTTATATAAAAACAATTATTTAAATCAGCATTGTCTTATCTGCTAACCTTTAATATATATTGTACATCAATAACTTCTCATCTTGAATCTAGAAAACTTACTTTAAAAATATAGACATATTTATTTTCTTATTTCTTTTTTATATAAAAAATATTTACCAATTTTAAAATTCTTAGATAAAATCACATTTTTTTTCTTAACGGCTTATAGTATCCATGTTCATAGTATATAAATAATTTTATTTATGAGTAAAATAATATAAAAAGGTTCTATACTATACAATTTATTCAAATATACATCTAGTGTTTTGATGGACGTTTCTCTTTTAAGAAAGCATCTCTTGACGTTATTTAAATACAGTTTTGTCAATTTGTTTTAGTAATCTTTAAATGTTATTTATTAATCTTCGTTAGATGCACAGAAAATTAGGGTTTAAATAATTTAAAAAAAAGGAATGAAATCATTTCATTATAATATTTCAGTCCGAAGGTGGATGTTGTTAATTGCGCGATGTTTGGCTTATCTTTAAACATTTCATATTAAATGTAATTTCATTGCTACATTTGTGCCCAGTTTTAAACATTTATTTTCTTGGTGGTAGTAAAATCAAATGCTACAAGTTCAATCAGCTACTAAGCTTACGTTACGGTAAGTTATAATTGGAAGAAGTTGAAAGAACGAGGGAAAGGCATAAAAGGGCTAGGAACATTACCAGGTAGATAATATCTAATATCTGGAACGCATTACTACCTGCCCGGAACATCTTGCTGTGTGTTTAGAAGGTTGGAGTCCTAGATAACCAAGTTGTGGTGCTAGCTTTTCACTACCAAATGCAATTAAATGTATGAGAAACATGCAAAAGTGAGCCCCGAGGAGGACGAGCCTACCCTGTCACTGTACCACGATTGCGAGGACCAGGGTGATATTAGTCGACTCGGCCTTGCTCGAACAAATAAGTCTAAGTGACAAATATTCAGGCATACTAGTAGATATTGGGACGTAGTAACAGGTAGAAAATAGGTAATGGGGCGGTTTAGCCAGGAACAAATGTCACAACCGTGAACGGTGAAGGAGCTTAGAAGTAACGGACTGGCAGTACGTCATGCCGTTCAGGTCATGGTGCAATGTATAGTAGTAAGCTTGGCTTGAAGAATGGAGGAGAATAGGAGAAAGGTTAACGGGCGGGGGGAGGGGGGTTGTGTAGAATAAAATGTTGATGAACCTTACGATTAAACTCTAATACCGGAGACACACTTGTGGTATAGTAATTACAATATGAGCAATATTGCAATATACTTCAGGTGTGTCTCTATATACTGAGAAAAATTCGCGGTATACACTCAGTATACTCAACATTGAAACTCAATATCCCAATTGAGAAAAACTTCGTGGTATAGCTCAGTATACCCTAGATTTAAACCGAAGAATAGTCTGGGCATAACCCAAAATGATAATTTCGAACAGAATTTTAATTCTTCAATTTTGGCAGCACTACCTATCAAAGATTTTTATGTCAGTTGAAGGAGTTAAGTTGTTTATCCTTTTCTTTTTCACTTTTATCTTTAATATAAATAAATAATAATTTCACAATATTTCTATTCATATTTAACTTCAATTTAACTGCAGCACAATAATTTTTTTCGATTTGCAAATCTGACATATAAATGACAACCAAATAACTCAGTATACTAATGCAAGTGTGTCTTCACATTTTTATATTGCAATATGGCAATATTGCAATATCCCGATCTCAATTGCTATACCACAAGTCTGTCTCCGGTATAAGGTGTTGTACAAGTTCGGAAATACTGACTGTGAGAGATTATTCACCACTCCTAGATCATATTGTGCACGAACGGGGGGACTGTAGGGTATGAGGGTGAGCCGAACGGACTAGTCTCGTATTGCGGGAAAAATATTGCCGTTCAGGCAGGAAGTCCTGAATTTCAATGGAACAGTCGCTATGGTAATAGTGATAAAGTAAAGAGAGGGCTACTACATCCCTACGGTGGCTTAAGGTGTCTATGGAGGCGCAATCGCCAATGAGTTGAATGGCACGATTTTGCACCTTGTCGAGGCAAGCTAAGATGGTTTTTGGGGCGACTGCCCAGATATACGAGTTGTATTCAAGGCGGGCCGATTGTTAGATTTGTAGATTGTAGTCGGTGCAATTTTTTTTGGAGATCAGACAGTACTTCGTTTTGGTGGAATCGATCCGATATCCCGGTTGATCGAAGTGGACATTAGTTCACAGTGGTAAAGACAAGGTCTAGCAGGTGCTTGTCTTATATTATCGAAGGAGTAAAAGAAATGCAAAGAACCGTCATCAACAAGGCAGCGAAGAGGGTTTGAGGGGATTGAGAGCAGATCATTAATGAAGATTAGGAAAAGTGCGGGTGATGGAATCGACCCCTGGGGAACTCCGGCCGAAATGGCGTGGGGGTTGAATTCGATTGAACGGCCTGAAAGAAAGCATTTAATTCAGTTCTTTAGAACTAAGTTTATACCAATAGCTTGGAGTTTGATCAACAAAGCAGGATGCCATACTCTGTCAAAAGCCTTTGAAATATCTAGAGCAACCAGACCAGACTCACCAAGTGAATGCTTTGGTTGATACGCTCGGTTAAACACACAAGCAGATCACCAGTAGACCGTATAATGGAGATTACTACACAGATCTGTTTGTTGGCCAGTCATCAGGACCCCAAAAATGTGTTAACCAATTTAGCAACAGGAAATATTTGGGTAGGCCTTATTCTAACTCAGATAAAAACTAAAGCTTTGAGGTGGAATTGGTAGATAAATTCTGTTACCTCGGTAGCATTATAAACGGGGCGTAAGAAAACGTCAGTTCCAGAATAAATAAAACACGTGCATGTTCAAAAAGAAAAAATTTGGTGTCAAAACTAACACGTACACAAATGTTTCGTCTTGATATCCCGTGTAAGGGTAATAAGTTGTTACCTCGGTGAAGCAATACCCCTGTAAGCCGAAGAGTAAGGACGAAGCAATCGATAATTATTTTGGTGACCATAAAGGGTGCCATTAGCACACTCAATAGATCGGTTCTCGTTCGATTTCACGCATTGCAAACAGAATTGGACGTGGTTAGAACTTAGTTGGAGGACCGCTTCATAAAACGATGTCGCGTATGGAAAGCGTAAAGGCATTTGCAAAAATTAAACAAAAGCTTTTCGGCAGCGGATCTTATTCATATATCCACAGACCGCCATGAATTCTTTTCTAAAAACTTCTTATAACCTGCTTCAATAACGCTTCTAAAGCAGTACTCCCCTCTGCGGACATGCAATGGTAAAAAATATATAAAACTGGTATGGGAAGAGAAGCGATGCAACCTTTTTGCGAACGTTCTGAAGGCCTCCAATACATGGTCAAATTGGATTTACATCAAAGTACGGATGTACAACCAAAACTATCCATTGTGAGCCAGTCGGCCGATCAAAACTCACTGCGGGCATGGTTTTAAAGCAAAGCTGGATGTTCATCCAATTGACCGTGAATGTGGGGCTTTAAGATACATATTTCGGCGCTCCATTTCCCGCTGGGCATATTCGCCAGCCCACTGAGAAAACCGCAAAGGAATGCAGAGGAGAAACGTAGATAAAATGGGGAGAGAGGTAAGGAAAAAGAGAAGAAGGCACCGAACACTCCTCTCAGAGGAAGAAAGAGTCTGCCCTTTTATCAGACGACAAATACGCACATAGGTATTCGAGACTTCAACAAGAAACCGTTTGGTCTCGTAGCCATATTTTAGAGCAGGCCCCGTATCCCAGACAGACGACTCTGGAATTTTCTTTTACGAGATTTAAAAACGCTATGGCAATTGTAGATTTCGCTCGACGAGAAAATATGTCGGTATGTTCCGGTGGGTAGGATATCTGAACGTTTATTCATACGACAACCCATTGCGAGTTTCTTGGGACAGCATTTATTGGATGTGTTAAACAAGGCAGTTAAAACCTTTGATGGAAGGATGGCGTAGACTAACACTGGACATACTAGACTACACAGGCCCGTAATTGAGACCGGTTGAAGGAACAGTTGCAGCAAACCAGATCTTGTTTGTAGAGACGAATAATACCAAAAAATCCGAACGAAATCGATTGGAACATGTAGAGAGATGTGTTTAGAAGAACAAAAAGAGCACTCTATACATTTGAATACATTAGGAACTCTGTATCGCAAAAAATACTGTAAACCCTACTATTTGTATTGCTTTAATGTTGATAAGTTTCAGCAATTTTTCGCGAAATAATTTGAATATATTCTAAACTTTATCCAAATTTTCCTTTTCATGCATTAATTTTGCCGGAAATATTTTTTTTACACTTTAAATTAATATCTTAAACCAACATAAAGATATTTCGTCAATATTCAATTTTATCAGAATTTCCAAAAATTCAATCGTTTTTAATTGTTTTTATTTTTTATATATTTTTTTAAAGAAAAACTTATTATTCTGAATTAGTTAGTCTTTCACCTATTTATGTACATAATTGAAACTTTGGTCCTAAAAGAAAACAAATTAAAGTTCTCACTCCCCCATGAGAAAAAAAACAATATAAAAATGTAAGGAGAGCAACAATTAAAATGAATAATTATGAAATATCACTGTACAGAAAAAAATTATATCATTCAAATCCTTCTTCTTTCTTTTTTAAAAAAACAAAATAACATTTTGATCAATTGATTTCATCACATTCAATACGTTGTATTAATTTTAAAACAAAAAAAAATTATGTACCTTCTATAAATACTCTTTCGATAGTAATGGACGATATATAATTAAAAAATGCCTTCTTTCGGAGAGGAATACAATTATCGATTTCAAAATCTTTTCAACATTGCTCGCATAATTATATAATATACAAGGAGAAAATAATAAATATGCATAGCGTATAATAATAATAAAAAAAAATTAAACACAGCAATAATAATTTATAATAATAAAAAATTAATAATAAATTCTATTCCTTTATGAAAGAGGACATGGAAGAATGCTTTATATATTTATGCTTACAACTTAACTATGAAATTCTTTTCATTACTAATTATATCTCGGACTTAAAAAATATTAATAATAAAAATAATTAAAAGAAACCTTGTTGATAGTTTTTTTTTGTTTTTCCTAAAAATCAATTTCTTCGATCACATTTTTATTCTTATCCCGGAGCCCTCGCCTGCTGTTGGCGATCGATGATCGTTGTGATTTCCTGGCATAGGATCGTAGGCGACGATCCGAGACGATAGGAGAGTGTTTCTGTCGCTGTTTGTTTACTGTAGAAGTTGTTTACATTAAATTCATGTACTTAATTATTAGTTAATTAATTAATAAGTACTTACATGGTGTTTTTGACTGCTCGTACGATTTTAGCAATTTCTTAGTTTCCCTTAATTTTCGAATCAATAATTCATTCTTTTGTTTTTCTATTGCTAATTCTTGACTTAATTGGGCTTTGGACTTTAATTCGGGCGGATTTAATAACCTGGAAAAAACAAGAAAAGGTTAATTTAATAAAAGATGTAATAGAGTTACTTTGGGTAGACAATTGCAATCTGTTTTCATATATACGCATTGGATAGTATTTACAGAGCTGGAGAGAATTCTTGCAGCAGCAGTACACCCACGATCCGTCACAAGGTCTAGCACCCGAACCGCCGATTATCGAACAGCCGAAACCTTGATACCGAACCAACAAATATCGAGGTAAAGATGGCAATAAAATCGCTGAAAAATGGAAAAGCGCCGGGAATAGATCAAGTAACCAGCCGAAGGTGATGTCTTATCACAACAAATCTACGTCCTCATAACACACATGGCATTCGGAGTATGACCCGTCGGTTTGGAAGAAAGCGATCGTTGTATCAATTTTAAAGAAAGGCGGCATTAACCTACATATAATCGAGGCTACAGAGTTCGTGTAGTTCGATACGACGACAACTTCTTAATGAAATTGATGTTCGCCGGTCTTCGCCGACACGGATATCTTATACGACATTACTCGCCTCGCCCGGTCATACGGGTTAAAAATCAACTCGGAAAAGACCAAAGTGCTTACAGTGGACGGATTGAAAGCCAGTGTTCACCTGAATGCAACTCAAATCGAACAGTTCTCGCGCTATTATCCTTTAAGCCAGGAGATCTGTTGGATCATTTATCGATCCTCAAGGAGGTAAACCTGGAGCCTGCATTTATTGACTTTGACACGATTAATCGAAGTAGGTCAGAGTGGCAACATGGCAGGCATCTTTTTAGAGGAAGCACGGCACGGATTCCAAAACCGATAAAGGGGTAGGGCTGGGTGTATATGGCTCTGGGCACTACCCCTAGGTACTCGCTATCCAGGTGTAGAAATTGGAATGAAATTGCCGACAGCCTAGCTAGAGTAGGGCCATCTCCTATCGACCCGAAACCTCTGTAGCTTAGCAAGCTGCCTCGTAAGAACGGCCATCAAAAATTGGGTCGAGCATTTGTGTCTTCATAGCTGTACAAGGACCCAGGAAGCTCGTCAAGCTAAAAGATACATCCAAATCGACAAAGCTAAAGTGGACAGAATTTTAAATTTCAGGAGGTGGGAGCTACAAATAATAACAGAGCTCCTGACAAGCCGCTGTTCGTTTAACTACCATCTAAACAAAATAGAACTAGTAGCCGATTGTAGCTTTCGGTTCTGCGGGGCAGCTCCCGAAACTGCGGAGCACTTGCTGTGCTACTGTGAGGCACATGAATGAATCTCCGGTGGTTGCTGCTAGAGCCCTACAGTTTCAGGTGAAGCACATACCTTGCTATTATCGAGATTGGAACATTGATAAAATAAGTGTAAGCTAATATGCATCAGAAATCCAGCTGGCAAGGTCCCCAGATGTGCCCCTAGTGAATCAAAGCAAATATCCATTTGCATAAATGGGCATCACATTGTGATGGAAGTGGAACCCACACGTAAGGATGACAATAGAAAAAAAGTCAGGGCAGTTGTTGCGGCGTTAAAACCGCTCATCAACTCGAGAGCTCTCTACAGTAAAATCAAACTCATGCTATATAAAACTATGCTCAGACCCATCATTGCATATGCCTTCCCAATTTGATGCGCACAAAGGGCGGCAAAGGAAATACAGATTCTCGAAAGGGAAAATAAATATATTTAAATATGAATAATCCTACTTACGGATGATTAAATATCGATGTTGAAGATGGCCTCTTTTCCGGATTAGGATGAGTCATTATCTGTAAAAATAAATAAAGAAAATAAAAATCAATTTTCTTTTGAAAACAATTATAAAATTTAAACTTACCTTAATTAAATCATTGAATTCTCTACTTAGACTTGGTAAGTCTGGTACTTGTGCATTTCTTAACTTATGCCATTCAGGGCCATTTTTAGGTAATGGCCCACCACCAGCTGCCTCATACAATGTAATACCTAGCGAGAAAATATCAGCCTTGAATAAATGACTGAAATCTTCTTGTAAAATTTCATTCGGCAGGTATCTACAATCCCCTTCTTCAACTTGCGGATCCTTAACTGAGGTAACATGTCCTAAATCACCAATCTTATATGTAATTATAAATTCTGCATGCTCAATTTCATCATATATCTCTTCAAACCCGTCATCATGACTTTCCATTGATGAAGCAGGTCGTGCAGGAACTTTTGTTAGAAATATATTACCAGCCTTAAGATCCATATGTACTAATCCATTTGAATGGATATATTTTAAGCCTTCTGCTATGTGCAGTAGCAGCGTTTTTAGCTCTGTTTCTACTAAAAATCTTGATTGGATTACAGTTTGTAAGCTGCCACCATTGCAATATTCATTTTGTATAAGCATATGATTATCTTCTGCCCAAGCAGAATAATAACGAACCACATTATCGTGTTTACCAAGAACAGCGTGTGCCCAGACTTCGTTCAAAGCAGTTTTTCTGTAATAGATTCATTTGAATTTGTTAATAACTAATTTACCGATTTAATTCTGTGTTAAAACTTACTCAAAGGAACTTCCTGCTACAGGTTTAATGCTCTTCTTAATTGCATATATACATCCATCCAGGCGATTTAAACATTGATAAACAAGACCAAATTCACCCACACCTGAAACGGATTGATTTTTTTATGATTAATATACTTTTAGACATTGCCGATATTAATTTCATTACCTATTAGAGAAATTTCAACGAATTCCTTCTTATATCGACTAATATTGGTTTCTTGTAGTGCTAATCGTTTAGGCGCTTGCCTAACATCATAGTAATCTTCATCATCTGAATCTTTCCTTCTTGTCTCACGTCGTAGAAGAGGCAGAGAATTGTTATGGTAGTTTTCTCTTCCTAATTGTGTTCGAGATCTCTTCTTTGCTTGCATCATAAGACCTATAAATATGTTTTCGATTTAATACAATAGAAATGATGGAGAAAAAGTAATTATATGGTGTTTTTAGAAATTTCAGCAGTTCGCACTTATTAAATTCTTAATTCTCCGCCGACAGGATTAATTTTTAGTCCTTAATAACTATCAAAAAGAATTTGATGAAGATGCTATAACCAAAAGCAAAACGATCGCAGGCTTGCCACAAATACTACTTTTTAAAATATTCTAAATCTGGGTTTACAATCGGTTTCAACAACTGAATGTCCCAGCTTATTATTTTATGAGAGAGTCAAGCTCTCAGGGGATAAGTTTGTGTGGTATCTCCGTTCATCAGTGTGATCCGATGACTTGCATTCCTGCAATTTGGACTTCGACAAGTCGTTTATGACCATTATTAGAAGTGGTTTAAATTGGCAGGCCTCTTCTTTAAAGGAAACACGACCTATTGGCATACGAACTGTTCCAAAACCGTTACTGGGGTAAGGTCGGGCTTATATGGCCCAAAGTTCAAAATATCCATAGCCCTTCACACCACCCCACGATTTTCCAAGCTTGTACTTGTCATTTAGTCGGGAATATGCCCAGACTTGTATTAATAGAGCATCAAATCGCTTGTTGTTGGCTCTTAATCCCACTGGGTATCATCAAAAGATTTTCCTGGATTATCTCTTATCTCTAAAATCCCTCAGCAGAAGCAATGATACGCGGATGTGGATTCCAGGCCAAGAAGGCCAATTCGGTAATGAAATCGGTAAAACTGACATTGCATTAAGGCGTTGGAGATTACAGACGTGTAGCGTAGTAGCAAAAGTAACTATCTACTTCCTCTTGCTACTAAAACCGATAGCCAAGGGCTAAAAGGTCAGATCGTGATCGCCGTTATCGATAACAGCAATCCAGACTCCATTTTGCCTGATAAATGGGAGGTCAGGCTCGCGGCGATTTTCCTCCCAATTCTTCAGAAGCATCCTGGCACTGCTCCTTACGGTCGCGATGGCACATGGCATCAGGGCCGCGTGAAGCTCATTGCATGTGCCGAACCGAGATCTGTCGAACTCTATGAAAGAGCCATGCTTAGTATCGGGGAATCATAGCCAGGCGATGGTCTCAAGGTTGTTATGAAGAAGTCGAGTCGACCGAGAGCGCGTTTCTCAATACCAGCGAAACCAGCCGAGCCTCAGATTATTCTGGATATTATTCGGTTGAGTAACCCACAGCTACAGGCGTCATCGTGGAAGATTTAGATGTCGTCGTCTGTAGATGGTACAAGAGCTAGATCCTATCGACAGGCTGATAAACAGGAATATACTCCTATGCTTTTAGCCTTATAAAACAACTGGAACGCACGGAATTTATCCTATTGAAATTCAGGAAATCAGCGACCTAATTATGGGCTGACTTGCACCCATCTGCAGGAGTTTTTTTCGCCTTAGCTGCATTCCAACGTCTGGAGAGTAGCGAAGGTGGCTTTCATTCCGAAAGCGGGTAAAATCTCCTGGCACAATCCAAAGGACTTGAAACCTATATGTCTGACATGCTTTCTCCTCAAGATCCGCGAAAAACTTGTGGAGATTGATATTAAGCAAAGAACTGATAGAAAATTGCTTTCCCCTTGCAGCATACCTACACGAAAGCTAAATCGCTAGTCCCTGGTAGCGAACATTGAAAAATCCCTTGAATTCAAGGAGTTCAATCTGGCTGCTTTCTTAGATATCGAAGGTGCTTTCAACAATGTTGAATCTTCTGCGATCACGGGAGCACTCCAGCGTCTGGGTGTTAGCGGGTGTTCCAGGTCTTTTATTGATCAGTTGCTAAGATGCAGGTTCACAAAGTCTATCCTGGGGCTTTAGGAAGAAGGCAGACGGATTGGAAGAGGCACACCACAAGTTGGGGTCTTATCGCCGCTCCTTTGGAATATAACAGTCAACAGTCCAGTGAAGTAGCGCTCTTTACAAAGGAGGATCCGAAATTTCTAGGTCTCGTACTTCATAGGAAACTAACGTGGAGGCTGAATCTTTTTCAGTGAGCCAACAAGGCCAAACCGCTCTCTGCTTATACCCAAAAACGATCAGAGTCAATTGGGGCCTTAAACCCCGCATCGTCCACTGGTTGTATACAGCGGTAATCAAACCTATACATGAGCATGGCATATCGGTATCGTGGACTGCATTACAGAAGGTTACGTATCGTAAGATACTGGAAAGGATCCAAAGAACAGCTGAGCTATGAATTAGTGTGCAATGAGAAGCACCCCAACAGCTGCACTGGGTGTCTTATTGCATCTTATTCCTTTGGACATACATGCTGAGCAAATGGCAGCCTGGACGGCCGCCAGGGCAAAGGCTTCTCAAAGGTAGATTACACTACACCTACGTGGACATTGAGGACTGGTTTCAATATCATTACCCCGGGCAGAGATAACTGGATAGATGGTGTTATTCCGACGGGATCATTATGTATCCTTAGATGGCTTCAAAATTGGGAACAGCGTTGGTTGTGGTATCTTCTTCGAGGCATTGAATATACATAGATGGCTCTCATCGTTTACCCGACCATATTCCGTAATCTATCGGACCGCCAGACGGCCCTTAAGGCTCTTATTTCTGTTGTTGCAGCATCCACGACTGTTCTGAACTGCCGCAGATCTCGGGGTGAGACTGTCGCTCAGTTTGATATAACTCTGTTAGATTCCTGGACATAGGGATATAAGGGGAAAAAACTGCAGGGTAGTGAGGGAAGAGCAGGGAATCCGAATCCGGATTAGGCTGCTCGCACACTGCATCAGAATTTGTACGATTTTGTGCGAATTCCGATGAAATAGCATACAATTTCATCGGAATTTGCACAAATTCGTACAAATTCTGATCCAGTGTGCGAGCAGCCTTAAGGATGCTAGTGTGTCTGCGGTATTAGCCATCTATAAACTGGCTTTGAGAAAGATCAGCCTAGCTCGAGCGTTCAATGTTCAGCTGAACAAAAAAAGAGATAAGCTATGTAGGGAAGGTCCTGACTGGTCACTCTCCCTTTGTCCTGCACGCCGAAAGATTGAGACTTCGCCACAACGACTTATGCAGAAGTTGTGGTAATGAAGATGACGAAGAAACTGTCTCCCATCTTCTCTGTACACGTCCCGCCCTTGCAAGGAAAAGAGGGAATTTCCTCTGCTCACCTCTCCTTGTAGGAATGAATGAGCAGCAAAACACTCATTTTCTTGATCTCTGTCGCTTAATCTATTAAAATCACCAAATGGCTTGAAATGGCCTGAATTTTGTCCCAATACTAGAATGATATCACAATGGGCCCAATGGTGTTCGTAAGTGAGCTCTTTAGTAGGGGAGCTGCCATTTCAACCTAATCTAACCTAAAAATGCCTTAACCTCGAGAGTTTTTAATGACGAAATTGGCACAATAGACCAAATAGTCCGCAGTGTCTATAAAGACACCCCCTTAAAGAATATATTGGGGTCCTGGGATCCGTGATTGTTTGTTAGGGTGTCGGCGGATAAATTATAATAAAGTAAATCAAATGAATCTTATATTAAATGCGAGCCATTATTTTTACCCAGCAAATGTGCGTTTTATAGAAAAATATTATATTAAAACCAAAGTTAATAAAAGTACTTACTGTTTGGTGTAAATGGATTTACATTTGCAGAATGTATCACATTATCGAGAGCTTTATTATGAAGGGGCAAAGCTCTGGGACGCTCCATCACTAAAGGTGTAGAACCGTCAATTGGTTTTGCCAGAATATCTATCGAATCATTCATGTTCCCTGGCATAAATTTCATGAACTTTGAGGCAGATGATTTTTGGATAATAGTCTTTGGTGTTGCCGGTGTGTCAAATAAACTAAATTACAAAAAAAAAAACAATGAATATACAAAAATTATGAAATCACAAAGCATCTACCTAAGCGCTCGAACTTTCCGGTACGGTGGTGATATTGATGGCTGTTTCCTTGGACTTGTTGCCAGGCTCGCCTGCATATACTCCTTCTGTATTGGATTATTTAGCTGATTATATTCTGGTGACAAGCCAAATGTTAATTTTCTTGGCTGTACAATCATTTTCCTATCCGGGGAATTTATTTCTACGCTTGAATTCATGTCGGGCGATGTATCGACGCCGCTACTTTCAGTATAACAATCCATTCCTTTAGAATAGGATTTACACAACACAAAAAAGTATTGAAAACTATACGTTTAATGGTTAGAAATACACACTTTCTTTATAAAATAATAAAAATCCTTAATATTTGTTTAAAATAATCTTCCATAACCGAAATTCAAACATTCGAAATGTCAAAAGGCTTTGTTGACTTGTTGATTTATTCGAGAAAAAGCCTTTTATTAGTAACTATTAAGCAATATTTAACGATATCAATTGATATTAACGCTCTTATTTATTTATTAGAAATATTTATTCAACAAATTTCACTAACAACAAAAACTTTAGTTAATTTTTCGGCACTTTACTCACAGTTAAATTTTCAATTTTCTTAATATGGCGATAGATGCTGTTTTCCTTTTTCAACTCAAGTAGCGTCTGTTCTTGCAAATTCGAAATTCGAATTAATTACGATTGGTGCTGGTCAGTTTTTTTTATTGGTAATGCCATATGAGCAAATTTATTGAGCAAAAAAATGGTAAGGCCGTGTGCCAAATCCAATATTATTTTTAGTTTTAACTTTTTCATAAAAAAAAGGAATATTTAAATTAGATTATTATTTTCAAAATTAATTTTTTTTTGCTTTTATACATTATTTTTTTCATCGTTACCGTCGTCATATCAATGTGCTAATTTTAAATAACTTTTGTTAAAATAAAAGCCATGATAATTGCTCATTTTTCTAAACTTGGAAGGTTCGAGAATTAGATGTAGCTAAAAACAGAATATATTTTAAATACAGCGGAGATAGAGACAGCTTAAATAAAAAGCGGCAAATACGGTTGTGAATACAAAATGCAGAAATTAACCCGTAAATAAAAGTAAAAGCGTTTATTAAGTGTATTGAGGAAACAGATAAATGAAGTGAAATATATATTTGCAGTGAAAATCATGTAACAACTTGAAATCCCGGCTAGGGCTTGCTGGTTATGAGGCTGGAAACTTTACTGGTCCCCAAGATGGGAAAATGATCTTCGATCGTAACTTGCGGGATACTGGCAGTTCGACAAGCCATAATCTTCCGTATTCTTTCTCTGGCATAATTGACTGCTGACCAACGAGAAAGGCGGTTTTACTGTACCCAGTTGCGAAGATACTTCCATCAAAAAGGTGTCTACAGGCGACCTTCTTGTTTGTCGGACAGAACACCTCAACAAAAGCTTCCGTCGTTTGGGTAAGTCTTGCCTTGTTTCTCTAGATATTTCAAAAGATGTTGACAAAGTATTACACCCTGCTCCCTTGACAAAACTTACACTAGCTGCGTAGCTCGATTCAAGCCTCAAGCAGATACTATCCGTTCCGTCAATTTTCCATGAGACGAGCGGTGTTGTAGCGACAATTTAGCGAACGAAATGGCAGAGAGGAAACGAACGCCTTAGTTTCTAGCCTTTCAATCAAGATAGTATTAGACGCCGTAGAATCAAACCTCACACCATATCTACCAATGTTCTGCAGATCAATCTTATCACCCGCCGTTTGCCAAATCATTGTTAATGATCTGCTAACAAGCTTCTCTAATCCCCTCTACTGCTTCGCTTAGGGCGTAGCTCTGCGTTAAGGTCCATTTTACATCCCAAAACGCAAAGTTGAAACTAAGCTCGTCGCTCGATACGCTGTTGTCGGTGCCGCTAAGTCTCGAACTCTATTCAGGAATCGTTCCCATTCTTGACGATTTTTGGCGAGCCTCGATAACTGATAATCGTTGATTATTTAATTCGCGTTCGATATTCTTTAGCCAGGTTTTCTTCGGTGCCGCTCGTTGAATTCTCCAGTTTGCCGGACGGTCTTGCCAGAGAAGTAACCGTTTCAGCAAACCTGTCCACACCACCGCAGTCGACGTTTTCGTATTTCTTCTTCGATCAGTGTCTGTTGATCGCATCTTTGTCAAACTCTCGTTTCAAAGGCGATCGCGTAGTGAGACACCGAGGATCAGCCTCAAGCATCGTATCGAGCTTGTTGACGTTCGGGTTGAGCAGTGTCCATGTTTCTGATCCATAAAGCAGAATCGGAGGAATCAACGTTCGATAAAGGCGTACTTTTGTTTTGATGGAAATACATATTTGTTTGTTTCTATATGCGCCACTTCAGCGAGGCGAATGTTGCTGTTGCCTGGCCGACGCAGCTGTGATCTCGGCCGTCGATGCCATTTTCTTTTCCTCTTCCAATGATTTCAAATATTTGAATATCGGAACCTGGGGTGGTAGCACGTAAGTTGTTTCAATCGACCTCTTCATACAAAAATTTTTGTAATACTTGAATTTTTGTATGAAGAAGTCGATTGAAACAACTTACGTGCTACCACCACTGTTCGAGTTGGGTTCCATCGAGGTGAACACTGGCTTTCGATCCGTCCGTTGTTGTGAGCACTTTGGTCTTTTCCGCATTGATATTTAACCCGTATGACCGAGCGATGCGGGAAATGTCGTATGAGATGTCTGTTGCTTTGTCATCCGTGTCGGCAAAGATGGCGCTATCGTCGGTAAATATCAAGTCGGTTACGAAGTTGTCGTTGAATCGAACTCCGCTTCGTCCTTCGGTAGTAATACTCTCAGAAACTGGTGACCAGCTAATGAGGTTGGACTTAGTTTCTTTGGTGGGTATTTCGCCAACGCCATTCCTACGGCTTTCAGTTTCATTTCTGCCAGGATATAAGAACTCACCGTTTGGGCAGATATGTTCCTCGCATCGTGCCATCTGGTCCCGCTAAGTCCTATGATCTTGATTTTATATTTATTCTTCTCGTTGAGGACTTCATCCAGCCATACATTAGCGAGCAGTGTTCTCACAATCCATGTTCCAATTCGTGTCCTTGTACGATAAGCAAAGGCCGTCGTCACGTTTTCCATCCGTTTCCGAGGCATTGTTTGTCGATTAGTAGCAATGGTGCTTTTTATATTCAAAATTAATTTTTACTTTTTAGTTCATTTAATCTAAAAGCGTATTTTTTACTTTATGGTACTTGTTTTTAGTCTATTATATGTTTTCCGCCATTTTGTGATGACCGTCATATTATATTTAATATGACGTCTTATAGGTTATTGTCTCATACTCGTCATACACTTTCATTTGATACCCAAACCGAGGACATTGTAAATATAAAGATAAACCGACATTTTGTGTTGGCCGCCATTTTGAATTTGGTATGACGCCACACAGCTAATAGTATTCTATTTGTCTTATCCTTTCATTTTATATCCATACCGCTTGGGCTGTAAAGAAACAGGTAACTACCATTTTGTAATGGCCGCCATCTTGAATTTTGAAAGACGCCACATACAGCCAGCGAAATTGATACAAAAACACGATTATTGCGGTACTTTGGCATAATGTAGCTCTGGTATTTGTTGCTGGAGCCCGAAGTGGCGTACCATATTTTGAAGCTGACGTCGTCTACTTTATATTTGTCAAGTTTCATATTTTCTTCTTTTCTTTGTTTACTTCAACTTTGTTTGGCAGAGCGGCGCTCATTTGAACCGTTATAGTTCCATTTTGAAGGATTTTCAGTGCAAAATTGATCAGTTAGTAAGTTTGTGTGCCAGTAATAGGTCTCTTTACAGTTTTTGTTTATAAAATTGGTAAATTTGTTATTAATAATGAATTTATCTTGACTTTGATTTTGCATTGTATTGATTAAATTTTGTAAAATGTGAATGCCAATGCTATCCCAAGCAACCTTCATAACTTCCTTTAGTTGCTGAGCGTTGATAATTGCTTGCTGTTGGCGAAAACCCTTCGGACTTCCCCAAATATTTGGTTCAGATCTGTGCTTCGGGCAGGCCAGAAATAACCGGTGTTTCGGTGTTCCGGAACCATTCTTCAAAGATCCTTGCCCGATGAACAGCAGCATTGTTTTACATCATCGTCAACACAAAACCGTCAGAACATATACTACGTTTATAAGCGGAGTTTCCCTCCGGATGGAAGTTTCGATCCGGAGTGAAACACCGCTTATAAACCGGGAGTGAAAATCCAGAACTTGGATTTTCGCTCCCGAAGAAAAAGCTGGAGTGAAACTTCGATCCCGGTTTATGTTGTGCTTATAAACGCTGACTGGGAGTGAGAATTTTTTCCGAAGGGGGAAAACTTTGTAAAGTAGAAGCTGGGTGTTTTATTTTGCTACAATAGTTTTTTTTCTTTGTTTATTGATATTTTTAAATACATTAAATGAAACATTGGGTTTATATTTTTCTTTGCTATGATTTTGAATTTGAGCTTGGAGCTGTCATCTCAAACCAGAAAATATTTTGGACTTACACTCCCATTGCTTATAAACGCATCGGGAGTTTTACTTTGGATTGAAGATCCGGGAGTGAAACTCCGCTTATAAACGTAGTAATAGAGAGTTGGAAGAAGTGGAAAACAGTGGGAAACTCGGAGGAGATTGAATGAAAGATGCATTGAGTGAGTTTACATCAACAACAAATGAATTGAGCTCAGAGGTATAAATGTCTAGAGAACGAAGGTTAGACCAAAGTTGCCTAGGGGACAGAGCAGGATCAAGTTTACGGGGGTAAAATTCACGCTTGGGTGATTTCAATTTGCTATTGATAAAATTACTAGGATTTTTGTACCCACTGAGGTAGATCGGGATCCTAGTTCTACGATAGCGTCTGTACACTCACACTCAATAATCGATTTGCGGATTTCATAAGAAAACCAGGGACAAGTTGGAGATTTACAACGTCTTCTTGTAACTAAAGGGACCCATTGATTAATTAAGGATTGGATGAAAGAATTCAAGAGATCAACCTTAGTAACAACACAGGTTGTATTATAGATATCACCCCAAGGTAAAAGCGTAGTAATTTCAGGAAGGCAGGCAAAATTGAAATTATTATGGTCCCAGTACGAGGAAAAGTTAGGCCGGGATGGAGGATGAAAAGTAAAATGAAAGGAGAGGAAGAGAATGTCATGGCGAAGATAGCTGGAAGGAGAGATTTGGCTATATTTTAACACTAAATTGGTGGTTAGCAGTGAGAACAGCAAAGGGCGATGGATTATGGCAGTTCAAAAATGTGCGCATCTGATTTAGAATACACAGATCCAATGACTCCAAGAAGTATTTGAGTGTGTTCGCACGTTCATTGGCCTTCAGCAGATCAACATTTAAATCACCAGCAGCAATTATGTTATCATAATGCCGGGAGAGATTACATACGAGATTGAAGAAGTTACTAGCAACATCAGGGGATTTTATTTCCACTCTAAAAAATCCAAATGGACTGGCCTTCTTCTTTTGAGGAAAGAGGAGGTGACATATTGGAACACCACCCCCAGTACGACCCACACGATCATTCCGATGCATGCAAAAAGTAAGCAAGGAAGCAAAGGAAGATTTCTGGTTTCAGACTACAATAACACGCAATTTTGTGTTACCAAACAAGTTAGTTCATCCATTTTATTTCTCAGGCTTCTTGCATTCATGTTATTAAATTATTTGAAGTTATTAAATTAAAGTTTTAGTAAATTGTTGCTTAAATACCAAACATACCTCATGCAACCTTGCCTAGTTACCTCATTAATTTCCTAGAAGACGGCGCATTTCACACGCATCAACAACGAGCACATCACAAAATAATTGCTTCTATTAAGCTCACTGGAAGTACCAAACAAATGAAGCGATTTTCATTTAGTTTGAGCATTGATTTCGTCCCCTTGCTAAAATATGAAAGGCCTTTCATAAATTCTACCGGTGACCCCTGCTGGCTTTTTATTGAACTCGTAAAGTTCGATGGCGGCATTTGTAGAACAACACAATATGCCAAGGAAACTCAAATACAAATAGGAAATCACCTCCCAGGGAAATAGTTCTGTAAGGAAGTCGAGATCCAATATCAAAACTACATATGTAGATGAAATATATTTCAATTCACCGCAATATTTATTGGGAGATTGGCTTTAAATTTACCGCACTTTGTTCGTTATCAGCTTAGGGTGCACTGAAAAATATCGCATGAAAAGGATATTTCAAGGAGATAATTGATTTAATAATAAACTGATTATTGCCAGTTTTGTGTGTTCACATAACATTTGTACATTGATGTGCAGTGCTGAACTAACGAGTGTGTGCACCACACTGCTGGAGCCGAAAAGAGATTCTACCTTGTGCACTGCGCTTCGACAGGGCATTCCTTTTCATCTGTCTGCTTGATTCCAGAAGCTCTCATCTGATTTATTGGATTTTATCATAATGCCATTCTGAAGAATCGTGAATACCCTCGTTCCTTACTCGCGCATCTCCTGCACTGTACGTTGCTACTTCCATTCTATTTACTCGGCAAAGGAAAGAATGGATAAAAAACAAGCCATTGGCTCGATGATAGTAAACTACTGAAATCTCTTTGCAAACAGCCCTTTAAGCAAAGGTGAGTAAAAAATGAAGACACGTTAAATTCGCTGTTGCCTTCCATTTGCTTTATATTTGGGGAATGCAGTAGAGACTCCATCTGAAAAATAGGTTTGCTTTAAGTAAACTTACAGGGGCTCATAGAAGTTTTCTTGTGCCTTCTAGCTCCAAGTTCAAAGGATTCAATTGTACCGTTATTACATATTAGAAATCTTAAATACCGTAAAAATTAATTAAGTTAAGGCTACTGATCCCCTTTTTATGCGCACTACAAACAAAGAATTCGTTCACAATTAGAACAACTAGACTGTGGAACAGTTCTACTCAGTTAGCATTTCTGAACGCCTACGATATCCAACAGTGCAGTCTTTGCTCCCGTTTCTCTGGCTCTATTTTTTTTATGTGGCAGTGCTAAGCTTAGGAATCACCCTTTGTACTACTAGTCCGTTATGTCGTTTGTCACGCCATGGTGCAATGTCTAGCAGTAAGTTTAGTACGAGGGGAATAGGTAATGGTTATGAGGGTTCGGGGGTGTTGAAAAAGGTGGGGTGAACCCTGCATTTGAACTCTTGGATGTTGTAGGAGCTCGGAAATACCGACTGCGAGAGATTGTTCCACAGTCGTGTAGCTCTATTGATAAACGAATTGCTATCTTGTTGAGTGCGTGAGAGGACGGGCTGCAGGTGGTGAGAATGAGACGAGTGGGATAATCTGGTGTTGCTGGTATAAGATTGCCGTGCAGGCAGGAGAGCGTTTATTTCGCTGAAACAGCGATAAATTGTATGATAGTAGCGATAATTTTTTTCAGTTCTGCTACATTCTTACGATGGCTCACGGGCCAATGGTCGATTAATTTTACAGCTCTATTTTGTACTTCATCTAGCCACGACAAGGTGGTTATCGAAGTGCCTCCCCAAATGAGAGTTGAAGCAGCCGAATGTAGGACTTGCTGGAGGAGAAACTTGCACCTTTTAAGGAATCGATCGGCGATTTGGAATATGTGGCAATTCCATCGTAGGGCTTTGGGTAATGAAACGTCTATGATGTGTAGGGATGGGTCGGCCATTAGTTCAACTTCACGTAATATCACGGATGCAGAGGTGCTGCATTTTTTATTGAAGATGAGCCAGTACTTAGTTTTGGTTGGGTTGAATTCGACACGATTCTTGCTTCCCCAATCTGACGCCATCCAATACCTCTTTTGATTGAACGGCCGAAAATCTCAATCTGTAGAAGTGAGTCGACTCCAATAGCTTTGAGTTTAGCTAACAGGGCTGAGTGCCAAACTGTATCGAAAGCCTTGGAGATATCTAGAGCAACCAGACTAGATTCACCAAATCCATGTAAACTTCGGTTGCGGTGTTCTGTAAGGCAAACTAAAAGATCCCCAGTGGATCTTTTTTGTCGGTAGCCATACTGACATTTAGGTTGGATTACCATATGCTTTTTGTTTATTATCGTCTGCTTGATTGCAAACAGGTTGTGAGCGTGTTTATTGTTAAACCAGTTTGAAATCTGTTGACTCGTGTGCGGAGGGCCTTACACTTCACAAAATATTTAACTTCGTTAGTTGAAGACATCTGCCTACTTAGCAATAAAGCAATAACACAAAATCGTCTAAGTATATTTATGTGCATGTATTCGAACGTGATCAATTACTAAGTTTCCATTCAGTGTTTACTCTGGGTTAACTTAGAGTAAGCACCCAGGTTGAGTAAGGTTTCGTTAAATCCAAGAAAACTCCACGAAACACTCCAGATTAAGATGGGGTTTGCATATGTGTTTGTTTAAGTGTGTTTACAGCACACATACCAACGGAGACACGACGTAAAATTATTTATCTGTCATTTCAACCCAGAACTGTCATGGAAACAGTATCGGGTTAGCTTGAGGGAAACAGCTTTCTGTAAAATCAACGAATACTCTACCTCGGTTCATGAATACAAAGTCAAGTTAACCTACGGCTACGTCAGGGGATTACCTACGTGCATATGAGCGTATGGGAATTACCCTAGCGGCTAATTGTAAGAAAATTCCAGCGGAATCGATTCCAGCGTAGTTCAGAATTGGCCTGAAATCTTTGTTTGTACTGATCCACGAATTTTATGATGTTTTTTGCAGTCCCGCGATCCCGCGAATCCGCGGGATTGTTGACATCAATCCCGCAAGCTTGTGGGGTTTAGATTTTGATGCGGGATTGGATTCCCTATTTCCAAGAGTCAGGGTAAACCCCGGAGGAGTATGATAGGGCAAAAAGTTTTCCCAGAAGCTCAGTCAAAGGTGAGGCGCATTGTTTTAAGACGATAGGGGGTATATTACCGGGTCCAGCCAGTGGTTTTGTTATCATCGAGCTCCTTGAGGCACATGTACACCTCGCGATTACTGAAAAATACCTTGCCCATTGAATGGGCGTTGTGCTCGAGGGCCGGGGGTAGCAAATCAGTTACTAGCAATGAAGAATTTGAGCCGAACAGAGATGCTAGTAAATCGGCCTTGGATTTGCTATAATGTTATCACCTCCCCATCGTAGATGAAGAAAGAGGTTGTCGATGTAGTGAAATTCTTCTTGATGGAACTTACTAAGGACCAGAAGTTTTTGCTACCAGAGGTGTTGTTGTTGTTGTTGTTGTTGTTTTTGGCTAGTTTTAAACTAGCGTGGCACTGGGTGCCTTTAATGGTCCTGGCCTTTCAGCCATATAACCAAGAAACTAAGTTTATGAAATTAGTTAATTTAACTTTCGATAATACAAGGCTGAATGACACGTCCTGGTTTAAGCCAGAAAAACGTGGCAGGAGTCTCTGTTAGTAGATGTGAGAAAAGTCACATCTGGTCGACCAAGCTGGACTGATGAATAGAGCTGTCAACTTAAGTGTCACATTGGGTACGTCCGGTAATGTAGAATTCAAACTCCGCAAGGAAAGTCCAATCAAATTCTCTTGATGTAAGATCAGTCTGTCAAATGTCCATGAGAGCATGTTGGTAAGACCTGGCATAAGCCTCTGTACAGCATCATGTCTACCCTCACGTGCTACAGAAGGTTGCTGGACCTCTAGTTGACTCGTAGTAGAGCTACCAAATACAAACTTGTCAAACTATGATCGCTGAATGAGTGTTGCCCCAGCTGCTGTGGTTAGGTTCCCTCAACTAGCCACGAGTCATCGGTATTCATATTCTAGACCTCTATCATTGAACAAAATTTACCAATTTAAGATACCAATTACTCAAGCGATGTAACACTGAATGCACACAAATTCAGTACTTTTAAAATCTCCAGGTGTGGTGATATTCTTCCAACATGCATAAAGGGCATGAGGCACGCAAATTCCTCTCGTCAAAAACCCGCGCACCAGATGCTCGAAATAAAAAAGTCATTAGATATAGAGGCACTGATCTGGAAATTATGTATATAAAAAACAATGCTCTAGGAAGGTCCTAATTTAATTTTATAAAATTATGCACAGATTACTAGTGCAGTCGTCGATTTTATCCATTGTTAAGAAGCTGTAACGGTTAATATGCTCCATTCTGAATTATAGCGGATTGCTGTTTGAAACCATGCTGCTTTGTACATTCTTAAGATTCATTCTGGTCGATGTATTAAAGTTCAAGGAATTATCATGAAATTCCATCATTCGTCACATGTTTAAACTTATGAAGCCTTGTAATTATCCTGTTTGTGGTTTGGAACACTCCACGTGTACTGATTTATGCTGAGAAATATCGGTCACATTATAAAGCTCAGGCCGGTTGGGGTTAAATTGAAACGTCTCAATGATCCATGTGTTTTAGGTGTGCTCTTCCATGATGGAGATAGGTATCGCTTTTTTAATCCTGTTTGTTTTGGCCTGAAAATAGAAAAACATGAAAATAAAACAATACTCCAAAACAGACGTAAACAAACCTGTCAGACGCCGACCCGATATAAACTAATAGATTTCAAGCTAAAAAGAAAAAATAATAAATAAAAAATGATTATAAAAAATTACCTGCACATAGTCCTGAAACCCAGTCCGCTTCCTTCTTAAAAATAAATAAAAAATTCAAAAATAATATTTTAAAACAAAAATAGTAAACACTTACCTAAACTTAATGTCACCCAGTTAATAATAAAAAAAGCTTTAGAGAAAGCTTTAATCATAAAATTGGTCGAAACTCCAACCACTGTAAAATGATCGTGCCGTGGTGAAAAAGCTCCACCAAGCGCCATCTTTCATTTCGACAGAGGAAGAGAAATAAAAGTTCTTGCACCGAAGGAAACTGGTCAGTCGATCAGACGAAGTCGTCAGAGAGGCTATCAACGCGTATACGTATATTAGGGATTTAGATATTGTCTGG
Organism: Thereva unica; assembly: GCA_949987705.1. Lineage (NCBI taxonomy): Eukaryota > Metazoa > Arthropoda > Insecta > Diptera > Therevidae > Thereva > Thereva unica. The sequence goes on along the minus strand of OX465285.1, from coordinate 22,417,957 downwards.
GTTTTTACCGGCAATCTTAAAAGGTTAGACAGGCGTAACAAAAAAAAAACTTTTATTAATTTTTTAATTGTACTTTTGGTGATGGATGTCGTATCCCGACAAATTTTTCACAATTAAATATTAGGGCGTAAATAATTGTCGGGTTTTCACCGACAATTCCTGTGTCAGGTTTAGAAAAAATATACTGAATATACGTCATAACCACTGGTGGCGGATATCACGGTTTATAAAAAAACTAACATAAAACATTGATTAGGGCGTAGATAATTGTCGGGTTTTCACCGACAATTACTTTGTTAGGTTTAACATATAAAAAGTACTAACAACATAGTTGTGTGGACGCCAAAGTTGGTGGAGGTTTTTTTTGCTATAAGTCGAATATCGACTATAATATTTTATCCTCTATCAGAGATTTGCTGTTTAGGAATCTCTGTTGAGGAATTTAAATTAAATAAATCAGCACAAATTCGTGTGTTCTGGTTGTCCATAGTGACTATAACCATTTTATCCTCTATCAGAGATTTTCTGTTTAGGAATCTCTGTTAAGGAATTAAATTCAAACAAATCCCTTATATATCGTATGATCGGGATTTTAAATGATTTTTGATAACTCACAGCTAGTGATTAGCAGAAATCATAAGCTTTCTATTTAGTCAAGTTCTAAACCGTAAGAACTTTCAAGTCGAATCTCGACTAAAAACAAAATTTTTGTTAAAAACAAAACTTAGCTAACCAGGTTGAGCAAAATTCGCTCTATTTTAATTATCTAAATTTCCAATATTGAATCGTAACAAAGTTGCGTATACATAGATCCATAGCGTATGAAAGGCTTTGACCCTGTTTTAAGAAGTCCAAACCAGTGGCAGGTAAAAAAAACATTATAGGCTGTAAATTAAAAAAGGACAGCAAAAAGGGGAGAAGACTGCGAATAAATCGCCATTTCATCCTGTGTGCACTGAATCCCGCAAGGTCATACAGATCTAAGTCGGGTTACAGTGGAAGCACAAGCAATTTACAAAAACAATTATTGGTCAGCTACAGCAGCTGGGATACAACCGGGACACTGTGGTGACCTAATTATACTCTGAATAGAGAAATAAGGAACAAAAGTAAAGAACATTGAATTTGAAATATAGATTGAATGATTTACTAATAATTACATTTTCAGATAAATAAAGGCAGCAGTAATAATATAAGTAGTTATAAGCAATTTGAAATTTAAAACTTAAAAATTGAATATTAAAGTAAAGTAGAGTTTAGAGGAATTTAGAATTAATTAGAAGTGTAATTTGTAGGAGATAATATAAGTATTTTAAACCATTTTTATCTTTGATTCCGCAACCTTTAACCATTACAGAAAGCTAAAGTAAAAGAAAGGTAAATATTGTGGGTTCTTCAATTTGGAAGAACTTAAAGTTTATAATAAAAAGAATTTTCTTATTATTACGGCTTGCGCCGTAACATTGGTCCTTCGAGCCGGATAAAAATGGTCAAATAGTTATATCCTATAAATTCACAATTAGATAAAAATTAGTAAATCATTCAAACGTTTAAGTATTTTCGGGATTATTTTGGTTTAGTAGTTGTAGTTCAATTAACGACAAAATGAAAACTACATTAAAAATGCAAGGCACGTTGGAGACACAGCTAAGGCAGACAATCTCCAACTATAATAAGACTTCCAAGCATAGAAGAACGGCAGGTTATATAAAAGGGAAGATCGAAACTATTAAAATAATATGGGAGAGGTTTGAGAGTAATTACCTAGAATTAGGTGCAGCCGATGTTACTAGCATCAAAGACGAAAGTGTCCGGGATGAAGTAATTCGGTACGTACAAGGCACTCAGTTTCAGGAATTTGAGGAATCATACTCAGAATTCATGGGTGACTTGCAAGATGCGCTAGAGGCATGCATTGCTCAGAAAGCTGAAGAATCGAAACAAAAGGTTCAAGTTAGTGAGCAAACAAGCGCACCCAAGGCCATTGTAAAACTTCCGACCATTGAAATTCCAAAGTTCGATGGCCAATATACTTCATGGAGGACTTTCCATGATCGTTTCGTATCATTGATACACAGTGAAGAACGATTGACAGCAGTCGATAAACTTCATTATTTAAAAAACAGTCTCACAGGGGAAGCTCGAAGAGACTTAGACGCGTTTGATATGACGTCAGAAAATTATGCGCCAGCATGGGAATTATTATGCAAACGCTACAACAAGCGGAGGCTATTAATATACGCCCAATTTAAATTATTATTTAATCAATCGAAGATTAAAAATGAGTCTTATAAAGACATAAGAGCAGTGTTAGATGAACTGCATCGCGTTAAGCATGGCTTACAAGTCCTTAAGGTCGATATTACCAACTGGGATCCCATATTTGTTTATGCAACGGCACAAAGATTGCCGGATAAAACACGAAATCTTTGGGAACAGTTGATTGCTAAATCGGACGATTTGCCGTCGTTAGCAGATTTAAGCAAATTTATGGAAGAAAGGTATCGCAGTTTAGAAGCCACCAAAGATATTAATCAAAATATATCAAATCGAGAAGTTAGAAAGGGTGGCAAGGATCGGAATCGAACTGCGAGTTATCATATAAGCCAACACAATGTTGACAAACAAGGCAGAGATAATTGTTGGCGAGAAAATAAAGAAAGGTATCAACAAGGAGGGTTTGTAAATAATAACAAGGGGGATTATAGAAAGTTGAAAGCCAGGAACGTTCACTGTCTAATGTGCAGACAACAACATTTCCTATCTCAATGCCAAACATTCAAGAGTTTGGACATGAACGCGAGACGGAGATGGCTGACAGAAAATAGGGTGTGTGATAACTGCCTGAGGTCACATCCAAATGCAACATGCACCAGCAGCAATAGGTGTCCCCAATGTGGAAAAAAGCATCATGTGTTGTTGCATGATGGATCCACACAAGAGGGAAGTTGTCAGGGAAAAGTAGATAAGAAAGAGGAGAATCCCAAGAATCAAACTGTTACCAACTGCAATTATAGCAGGAATAACACGCAATCAATGCTAGCGACAGCATTGGTAAAAATTAAGGATGATAAAGGAACTCATCTGACTCTGCGAGCGCTAATCGATCCTGGATCGCAGAGCTCGTTCATAACCGAAACGGCATATCAATCCTTACAAGCGGATACCATACCAGCTGCGTTAGAGGTGACCGGTATAGCATCCGTTCCAGTGGCAACATCAACTAAGATAGCGTGCGTTTCATTGCTGTCCACCATAGACCCTAAGTTTGAGCGCACGTTGCAGGCCTATGTCATCAAAAACATCACTAATGTATTCCCACCGAAAAGAATTGCATGGCAAAACTGGTCACACATTGACGGCCTAGAGTTGGCTGACCCAAATTACACCGAACCAGGTCGAATCGATGTATTATTAGGTGTGGACGTGTACGCAGATATCATACAAAATGGTCTACGCAAGGGAGTTAACCAGTCGCCCGTCGCCCAGAACACCAGCTTAGGTTGGATAATATTTGGCAAAGCAGCTACAAGTGTACATAAGCGAAGTCAATCGAACTCATCCGCATTTACCCTTCAGCAGATGGATACTTTGCAAGAGTTAAATAGTCAAATGAAGAAGTTTTGGGAATGGGAAGAGTTGGACACCGGACGACGTCTAACAGTTGAGGAAGAAATGTGTGAGAAGCACTATGAGGACCACACAAAACGCCATCCAAATGGTCACTATGAAGTTAGCATACCGTTCGTGGGCGGTAGCCCACCCGATCTAGGTGAATCTAGAGGACAAGCAATGTCTAGGCTAGTCCAAATGGAAAGAAAATTGTCTCAGAATGTAGAGCTACGCGAAGCCTACACACAATGTTTGAGGGAGTACATTGATTTAGGGCACATGAAAGTAACCACAGGGCAAACACCCCACAGGTATTACATGCCGCATCATGCCGTAGTCAAGGAGAGCACTACGACAAAGGTGAGGGTGGTATTTGATGCTTCAGCTAAAACCTCGAATAAAAAAAGCTTAAATGAGCAGATGTTGAACGGACCAACATTACAACCTAAATTATTTGCTACTTTATTAAATTGGAGACAGTACAAATACGCGGTAACGGCTGATATCGAAAAAATGTACAGAATGATATCTGTAAGTCCTTCAGACAGAAAATATCAAACGATTTTATGGAGAGAAAATCCTAAAGAACCAGTACAAGAATATGAGTTACAAACCGTCACCTTCGGCACGACAGCGGCACCATACTTAGCCATAAAAACCTTACAAAGGCTAGCCACTGACGAAATAAAACAATGGCCAAAGGCAGCCGGAAAGGTTTTTACGGACTTTTATGTGGATGACCTACTTACTGGGGCAGACACATTGCCAGAGGCATTAGAAATTCAAAGGGAATTAATTGATCTATTGAGATCTGGGGGGTTTCATCTAAGAAAATGGGTGGCTAACCACGAATCGCTACTAGAGACAATCCCAGCGGCAGATCGCGAATTACAACTGCCGCTCCAAGTAAAGGAAGATAATCAAATCAAAGCACTGGGTATCTATTGGCACCCAGTCAAAGATTACTTCTCATACGCGATAAGGGATTCTGAGTTCGCGCAACTAGCCCAGACAAAAAGAAGAATTTTGTCTGAGGTGGCTAAACTATACGATCCGCTAGGCTGGATCGCCCCATGTATAGTTATTGCCAAGTTAATCATGCAGAAATTATGGATGAACGGGTACCAATGGGATGACCCAGTGGATCAAGAAATCCAACAAGAATGGACCCAGTTCAAGGAACAACTTCCCCACATTCAAAACTTTAGGATACCGAGATGGTTGAAAACAAGTACAGGAAATAAGAGGTGTCAATTAATGGGATTTTGCGACGCATCCGTACGAGCGTACGCAGCCGTGGTGTACATCAGAACCGTTTTAGAGGATGAAAGTATTGAAACGACATTGCTGATGGCAAGAACGAGAGTTGCTCCCATCAAACCAATGTCTTTACCGCGATTAGAATTATGTGGAGCAGTGCTTCTCAGCAAATTAATCCGGCAAATCAAGATAGACATGCATCTCCAAGACATCCAAAGCAAATGCTGGACTGATTCCAAAGTAGTTCTAGCGTGGTTAAAAGGCATGCCAAATAAATGGAAGACATTTGTAGCCAATCGAATAGTGGAGATCAGTGAAAATGCTGATAGAACATCCTGGCATTATGTCTCCACCAAGGAAAATCCAGCGGACTTACCGTCAAGAGGAGTAATGCCAGCAAAACTTCAAGAAGCATCAATTTGGTGGCAGGGTCCTACGTGGTTGCGGAAACCAGAGGACAAATGGCCAAAAGAAATTCTGGTAGATCTTAAAACAGAACTTGAAGCCAAGACAACCACCAAAACCCTGATGACAAACCAACCAATCATCACTGAATGGTGGATGAAGTTTTCCTCGCTAACAAAAACACTGCGAGTCATGGCGTACTGCCATCGGTTTATTCATAATAGTCGAAGTAAGAAAGAGCGGCGCAACTCGCAGCTATTAGCGAAAGAAATCGAATGGGCAAGGACGAAACTAGTTCAACTAGCCCAGAAACAGATGTTTCCCAAGGAATGCGAGCAATTAAGTAGCATCAAAGCAATCAACAAGTCTAGTCAATTGACCAAATTATGCCCATTTAGGGCAGAAGATGGTACAATAAGAGTAGGAGGCAGACTAAAAAATGCAAATCTAAGCTATGACACTAAGCACCCTATCATCTTGCAACGACAACATCACGTCACTAATCTTATTATTGATCATTTCCATAAAACAACGCTCCATGGGGGAGCACAATTAGTATTGAATACGATTAGGAACCAATATTGGATTACGAACGGGATGTTAGCCGTCAAGGAAAGAATTTCTAAATGTGTGACATGCATTCGATATAGAGCCACAGCACCGTCACAAATAATGGGAAGCTTACCAAGCGCAAGGATCACGCCAGCCAACCCATTCGAAAACGTAGGGGTAGACTACGCAGGGCCCATAGAACTAAAAATGTCCAAACATAAGGGCTCAAAAGTATATAAAGGATACTTCTGTATCTTTATATGCATGTGTACGAAAGCAATTCATATAGAGGTAGCATCAGACATGACTACTGAAGCTTTCATAGCAGCATTGAGAAGGTTTATAGGGCGGCGAGGATTATGTCGGAATATTTATTCAGACAACGGGACAAACTTCGTAGGAGCTAATAAACAATTACAGTCTCAGATGAAGCAGGTCCTAAATGATGCCACCGCGCAGGCCGCTGATGAACTTGCCAATCTGAACATACAATGGCACTTTAACCCACCAATAACTCCACACTTCGGAGGCTTATGGGAAGCCGGTGTTAAAAGCATTAAACATCACCTGAGACGCATTAATAATGACAGAATACTTACCTTCGAAGAACTAACCACATTACTCGTTCAAATAGAAGCTTGCCTGAATTCCCGACCGCTATGCCAGCTGTCGGCCGACCCATCATACCTAGAGATACTTACTCCTGGGCATTTTTTGGTAGGAAGAAATCTCAAGGCAGTACCAGAAGCAACATCCAAGGACAACATGCCATATTTAGATCGTTGGAAACATGTACAGCAACTCGTACAACGATTTTGGACTCAATGGTCACAGGAATATTTATTGGAGCTCCAAAAACGAAACAAATGGTTGCTACAACAACCAAACCTTAAAATAGGCCAGGTAGTTATCATTATGGACGACAATCGCCCACCAGCACAATGGCCACTAGGGGTGGTACACGAAATACACCCAGGATCCGATAACCAGGTGAGGGTGGTAACAGTAAGGACCTCCAGCGCAATCATTAAAAGGCCGATACAGAAATTGTGTCCATTGTCCGCATGATGGTGCAGTATTTATTGGTAAACTTAAGTAAATATAATATATAATAAAATATATAATCGGAAAATAAAGAAATATATATAATATGAAGTAAAATTACATTAAGCACATACATGAATTTTATAAATAGATTACTTAGATTTAGCATACAAATTGAATTTTATAAATAGATTAGTTAGATTAAGTGTTATATTTTGTATATAGCGAAATATAAATATAACATAAAAAGCAATTAAAATTTTTTGATGAGACGCATCAACGGGGGGGGGAGAATGTTTTGGCCTGAAAATAGAAAAACATGAAAATAAAACAATACTCCAAAACAGACGTAAACAAACCTGTCAGACGCCGACCCGATATAAACTAATAGATTTCAAGCTAAAAAGAAAAAATAATAAATAAAAAATGATTATAAAAAATTACCTGCACATAGTCCTGAAACCCAGTCCGCTTCCTTCTTAAAAATAAATAAAAAATTCAAAAATAATATTTTAAAACAAAAATAGTAAACACTTACCTAAACTTAATGTCACCCAGTTAATAATAAAAAAAGCTTTAGAGAAAGCTTTAATCATAAAATTGGTCGAAACTCCAACCACTGTAAAATGATCGTGCCGTGGTGAAAAAGCTCCACCAAGCGCCATCTTTCATTTCGACAGAGGAAGAGAAATAAAAGTTCTTGCACCGAAGGAAACTGGTCAGTCGATCAGACGAAGTCGTCAGAGAGGCTATCAACGCGTATACGTATATTAGGGATTTAGATATTGTCTGGGTTTTTACCGGCAATCTTAAAAGGTTAGACAGGCGTAACAAAAAAAAAACTTTTATTAATTTTTTAATTGTACTTTTGGTGATGGATGTCGTATCCCGACAAATTTTTCACAATTAAATATTAGGGCGTAAATAATTGTCGGGTTTTCACCGACAATTCCTGTGTCAGGTTTAGAAAAAATATACTGAATATACGTCATAACCACTGGTGGCGGATATCACGGTTTATAAAAAAACTAACATAAAACATTGATTAGGGCGTAGATAATTGTCGGGTTTTCACCGACAATTACTTTGTTAGGTTTAACATATAAAAAGTACTAACAACGTAGTTGTGTGGACGCCAAAGTTGGTGGAGGTTTTTTTTGCTATAAGTCGAATATCGACTATAATATTTTATCCTCTATCAGAGATTTGCTGTTTAGGAATCTCTGTTGAGGAATTTAAATTAAATAAATCAGCACAAATTCGTGTGTTCTGGTTGTCCATAGTGACTATAACCATTTTATCCTCTATCAGAGATTTTCTGTTTAGGAATCTCTGTTAAGGAATTAAATTCAAACAAATCCCTTATATATCGTATGATCGGGATTTTAAATGATTTTTGATAACTCACAGCTAGTGATTAGCAGAAATCATAAGCTTTCTATTTAGTCAAGTTCTAAACCGTAAGAACTTTCAAGTCGAATCTCGACTAAAAACAAAATTTTTGTTAAAAACAAAACTTAGCTAACCAGGTTGAGCAAAATTCGCTCTATTTTAATTATCTAAATTTCCAATATTGAATCGTAACAAAGTTGCGTATACATAGATCCATAGCGTATGAAAGGCTTTGACCCTGTTTTAAGAAGTCCAAACCAGTGGCAGGTAAAAAAAACATTATAGGCTGTAAATTAAAAAAGGACAGCAAAAAGGGGAGAAGACTGCGAATAAATCGCCATTTCATCCTGTGTGCACTGAATCCCGCAAGGTCATACAGATCTAAGTCGGGTTACAGTGGAAGCACAAGCAATTTACAAAAACAATTATTGGTCAGCTACAGCAGCTGGGATACAACCGGGACACTGTGGTGACCTAATTATACTCTGAATAGAGAAATAAGGAACAAAAGTAAAGAACATTGAATTTGAAATATAGATTGAATGATTTACTAATAATTACATTTTCAGATAAATAAAGGCAGCAGTAATAATATAAGTAGTTATAAGCAATTTGAAATTTAAAACTTAAAAATTGAATATTAAAGTAAAGTAGAGTTTAGAGGAATTTAGAATTAATTAGAAGTGTAATTTGTAGGAGATAATATAAGTATTTTAAACCATTTTTATCTTTGATTCCGCAACCTTTAACCATTACAGAAAGCTAAAGTAAAAGAAAGGTAAATATTGTGGGTTCTTCAATTTGGAAGAACTTAAAGTTTATAATAAAAAGAATTTTCTTATTATTACGGCTTGCGCCGTAACACTGTTGTCTTTTTATTATCTTCAAAAATCTCAATGATCAGTTAATTTTCTTCTGATTAAATTATCATATAATGTTGGGATGTCATTAATGATAGTGATGATCGCAGTATGATTAATTAATCTGCTTCCTTTTGATTGCAAGTCTGACTAGATTTAATGTGAGAACACATATTATGGAACACGTTGTTCATTCTATGAACATGACTACACCAATCACAAGATTTTAATAAAAACTAATTTTTTAGTTTATAAAGTTTCGCGTAATTCTGTACGAAGACAGAATGAGACAAGATTATTTTTAATTTTTGACACTAATATGATTTAGTTAGAAAACCACGATTGATTACTTTCAGAACTGTGAATTACAGTAAAATTAAACACCGTTAACTGATCGCTGAGAATTTGAAGTTCGGGGCCAGCCGCAAGACGATGCGACCGACCCGGTCGGAAGCGAAGACCGAACTGGCTACCAGAGGTGGCTAAGGAGTTTACTTCTCAACTTGCTGTCAAATGAATTTTTGACATTCCTGATGGTGACTTTCAGGAATTTCTTAGTTTTATATACTCTTCACGGAATGATTCACACGGAAAGCTCTTGTAAGCTTAAAAGGTGGCTTCTTTATTTCTGATTGCATTCATACACTTCCGATTAAAATATGACCTAGCTTTCACAGATCTAGTTAAATGGGGAATGAATAAATGCATTCCTGCCTGTATGATACTGGTGATACGGATAGCGGCATAGTTGATGTTTTTGTTTCGGAAGCACAAATCCCAGTCAGGGGACTGGAAAAAATAATAAGCCCCAAACAATTGGCCTTGCCATTATGCCATACAGTTCTTCTAACTGGTTTGGGAGGGGTGAGAAATTTGAACGGGAAGCTGGCGCTAACTGGTGCAGTGGTTCGAATTGCCGAGAGGTGAACCAACTTCGACGGAGTACCGCACTGGATGAGAAGTAAGGAAAAGATCAAAGAGATAGGTTCCTTGATCAGCAACATCAGGGACTCTTGTGGGATGATCCACAATTTGATGCAAATTATTGGCGTCTGCAAAGAGCTCAACGTCCTTGCCAGAAACAGTGGTGCTATTTGAGTAAGTCAGCCAGTTTGCGTTATAAACATTGAAATCACCCGCAACGATGATTTTACACTCAGGATTGGATGAAAAAAAAACCCGAGAGGTGCTTCTATATACTCAGGCACGACCCTGGTTATTGCGCCAATTGAGTTAGGTCTATTGTCTGTAAATTTATAATCCAATAGCCAATGGGTCATGTTCAGAAATTATCCTTTGAACTACTGGTCCATCATGTCGTTAGCACCATGATGTTGTAATGTTTAGTAAAAAGATTAGTTCGAGGACCATGGAACAGTTTTGAGATTATGAGGAGTCAGGAGGATAATGAAGCAGATCGGGGGAGTGCGTTTTGACTCTTGGATTTTGTAGTTCGAAATTACTGACTACGAAAGACTGTTCCGCAATCGAGTAGTTTTATTTAGAAGTTTTGTAGGGTGAATTGGAACTTATGAGTTGTTAAAAATGATTTCCTTGGGCACCACCAAAATTAAACCATCTCTATTAGTTTTGAATAATGCTCTGTCATCACTATTTGCTACAATTTATGGATGTTTTTGTCAGGGAGTTGATTTGTTGGAAGTTGATTTGATTTGTTTTACATGTTCAACTACCTCTCAGCTCTCTGGAATACGGGTGATAATCACACTATCAATCGGATATCAATCTAACTCATCGTAGCCCTTCTAGACTGATTCAGGACAACGCTGTACGATATTTCGTCTATCAAAAAGAGTTGGACGGGATTCATGATTTTCTGATACATATGTACATATGTAGGTCCTTACAGAGAAGCGACTGACTCTAAATGCCTCCATTATAGTAATGACCGCTGACGATGCTCTAAAATTTGTTAAGCACAACCATTTTTAATAATTCTTATAGTTTCGAAAGCTGCCACAATGTGTAATTTCACCATTTGGCACTGATTATTATCGTAGCTGTGTTATTAATTACTTAATTGAATGAAAGCGATTTTTGAGTGCTTCTCTGAATATACGGATTTTATGGAAATTAATGAAATGATATATTTTTTATACAATATAATACTTCTCAATATGTATAAGTAGAAATGAAATGAAAATCCGAACTCGGTGGACGCTTCTGATTCATATTTTGGCAACTTCCCTTGCTGCTATTATTCCATTTAACCAGATTACAATTCTGGTGATGCAAATGGAGAACTCGTTAACTAATTAATTAAACCTAAGAGGAATGATGTTCAGATACTTATATATATTTAAAAGGAATCACTCTGAAAATGATGCAAATGATTAACAAAATGACGAATAATTGAAAATTGCATATAGTATGTGCCTGAATCCAAAGCCCTCACAACAAAGCGTATAAAAATATGATTTATGAAAATTTCACAGTGGAAGTTTTGAATTCAAAAAATTTATTAAATACAAACATTTAAAAATTATATTTAAATCCGTTTTGCAAGGACGTGCATGCAATCTCAATAAAAATTATATCCCCCCCCCAGCGTGGAAAATAGTCCTCTGGAAAATATGATCCGATTAACAATCGATTGCAGTTAATTAATAAGCTCCGTCGATTGAATGGTCTCTCGGTGGGGGTGGTTTTTTGTTTGTTGTCGTCGTTGTTGCTATAAATGTAGCATGCAATTAAATGAAGCACTCAACTGAAAGTTTAGCATATGTATTATTGAAAATGAAATTCGCGATCGATATTAATTTCCTTTAATTTGAGTATTTCTGATTAAATGTGCAAAAGAAATCAGGTGAAAGCTGGTGCTTTTTTTTGCATTTGGGATTTTCTGATTTATTTTAAAAATAGTTGCTTCCCTCACGAATTGCAATGGAATATTTAACTCAGTTTAATTAAAAGTGAAAATCAAAGTATAGAAATCGATGCATATAGAACTCATACATATGCTTTCATATAGGCAGTGTGCATGTAGAGTTTCGCTGGGGCTTGTACTCTGGCGGTTTGAACTAATACACTTTGTGGAATTTAGTGGGTCATGCATTCGGTTTCGGGATAATATTTTTGCTTAATTATAGATTTGGTTTTATATTTCTGATTCATATCATTTTCATTTTTTACCTGGTAAAACTGGAAAAGTATATTTATGTCCTAGAGCATTCTTGTGTTTGGAACTATATTATTAGGTAATGGTTTTGTACAAGGGCATGAAGGTTGGCATCGACTTTGATCTCAAGAACTGGATTAAAGTGTTCTTTCCTGCCGTTCTATCAAGGTAGTATTGGATGGCGTTTAATCTGAGCGTAACCCCATATCTGCCAGTGTTCCACAGGGGTCAATTCTATTATCTGTTCTTTTTCTTATTTGCACTAAATTATTTCTGACCTTTACTGCTTTTCTGATAACTCAGAATTATAATTCTGTGTTACTCCTATTATTTCGATAATGTAAATCAGCACGCTCCAGACCCTTGTCTTTGAACTTCCATATCTTCTACGAAAATGGAACGGCCGTACACCACAAACACACCGTTTGTATATAATGTAATTAAAAAAAATTATTTTTAATATAAATCTATAAAGAGATATTTTTATACACCCTAATGTAATTGGGTTCCCCTATAATAAATCAGACGCATACACAAACGGGCAATCGTAATCTCCTTATTCTCTTTACATTCAAGGCCGACACCCGGCAAAGCTATAAGTTAAATTGGCGAGCTCATTCCTTTTCCGTATCGATAAACTTGTAGGATAAATCGAAAGGACCATTCATTGTACATAACGAAAATGTTCAAGTCCCCATAAAACAAATTCAACAATACATTTGGGGCACATTTTTTTTTTGGCTCAAATTTGCCGTGGAACAGCCACGTGTACAGTTTAGTTCTTGGCCATTTAAATCTTTTGGTCAACTTTGGCTTTCGTGAAGCCGTATGCGTTCCCTTTAAAAATGTTTAACAATTCTACGGCCTTAATATCCCCCTTAAAAGCAAAGCGGCCGTGGTTCGCCCGCTGTAAGCCCATTTTTGATTTTTTCTCGGGGAGTTCGTGTTGTTTGAAAACTCTGTTTCTTTATCATATTGTATAAGCCGGTTTGAGTCAATCGGTAGATATGACGTCTTCTTTTCCTTTTTGTAAAATTGTGCGTCTTTGGTCCTCTTTTCATTACCTTCCCTCGTATGGCGACGTTGAGCGGTGCTCTAAACTTGTCATCCCACACAAATACATGTGTCGTCATTTGGAGATCCTTTGGAACGAATGGTTTTCTGCTGTCTTCATTGGAAGTTAATGATGGTTTAACCGCGTCGAAATGTAACTTGGTGCGTCACAAATTCATTCTCTTTGCTCGAAGACGAATTCCTTGACCAGAGACCATCTCTGCTATGGATGCGTTAAGGTCCTTTTTGAACGCTGCTCTAATGTCGAAGAGTATTTCGGCAATCTACATGCTGACCCTCTTGATCCTTAGCAATTCCTTTAAAATCAATTATTGGCGGAATCGATATTGTATTTGTAAGCGACAAACAACCTGCGACCGAGTTGTCCTTTCCGCTTATGTGAACTATATTTGTTGTTGTTGACTTAAAAATTGACAGTAAAATTTGTCCCTCTAGGACAGGGGTTCCCACCCGTTCTGTGGTGCGGGCGCATTCGAGATTGCAAAACAAACTGGCGGGCACAAGTCGGATTTAAACGCCGGGAAAGACATGATTGTAAGGCTCCTTTCATATTGGATGGCGGTTTGGCGGCGATTTTATTGCTTATTATACTGAGTAAGTCAGTTTTTCTCAAAGCTACTTAGCGAGAAAAACAATAAAAAGGCGACCAAATCGTGGAACCTAACCCACAGTCAGTGCCAAGGGTCTAATTGGCGTGGTGGAACCTAATGCTGTATCTGATGCGTCGGTAAACTAGCGCAATGCTTAGGAAATACTAACATTGTTGTTTACGACAGACTACCATTTTTTGGGCGCTTCATTCGCATCTGCGTCGCATCTACCAAAACGACTGTTCCACAGAAATATGTAACCTGCTGCCTCCACGGCAATGTTTTTCCAGCCACACAAGACTAGCCCTTTCGGCTCATCCTCATTATCTACAGTCCTTATACATCAGTTTAGAAATTCGAATTCACGCATACATCAGTTTAGAAATTTGTTCTTTTCGAGAACAACTCGACTGTGGAGCAACCTCTCACAGTTAGTATTGCCGAATTCATACAACATCCAAGAGTTCAAATGCAAGGTTCATCTACATCTCCTCATGCACCCCCAGACTCTTTTTAATCTATCTTATTCTTTCTCTATCCTTCGAGTCAAGCTTGCTACCAAACATCTGGCCTTGAAGTATACGACATGACGGACTGGTAGTACAAAAGGTGACACCTGAGCTTAGACTTATACATAAAAATAAAAATAAAGTGAATTTTTGAAATCGAACGTTTAACAAACTTGAGGCCTCAGTACAATATACCGTCGTGTAAGGGATAATGTACTAGTAAATGTACTGCCTCGCATAAGTCCTGCTCAAATCAAACCGTAGGGAATGTGTTAATCAAATTGCTCGCAGAGTTATTATAGCTAGACGTAGGTTCTAAAATTAGTTTTCTTTTAAGCTGCGTTTTTTGAAAATTTGAGATACAGACCTATTTTGATTAGAGATGATTTCAAACTAAGCAAACGGCTACAAGTTAAAAATTGGGTGGCATTTTTCCAAGATTTTTTTTTTCGACAGTATTTTTTATGATTATATTTAGATGTAAATTTCCTAGTTCAATTCTTTTCACTTGATTTTTTTTCAGAACTAAAGTAATCCATAAATCAAGCGAGCTATTGGCGGGGGGATGTTCCTGATTCCCCCCTTGGATCTGCCCCTGGAAGATTGGCCAAGCCAAGATGTTAAACAGAATGGGGTTGGTGAAACCGATTTGAATGAGAAAGAATGCCCGTGTATGCCAGCACAAGACTAAAGCCTTAGAAGAGCATCTTTGACAGTCCAGTTTCTCAAAACCCAAATCCAAGGCTCAACTTTGGACAGCAAATTTTCAAAATAAATTTAGGAAATCAGAGCGGGAAAAAAAGTTTATTCCTTCATAGTCTTCTATCGGCATTTCTAAAGCTGCTGATTTTCGAGTCACGATCGAAATTTTCAAGAAAATCTTTAAATCCAAACACGCGTCTCCTCCTAATCTTTTTTCCATCCAACAAACGATTGCTGCCAAGGAAGGGCGCTGCTATCACAGCCCAAGTTGTGTGCTACAGACATGATTAGTATGTATACAATATACCCTACCTCTAGGAATCTTTGAGTAGCATTACAAATGTCGCTCGAGGAAAGAATACACACCTTGCAGAGGAACACCTTGAATACACAGCTTTAGTCAGACTATACATTAAAGGCTCCTTTGACAGGTAATTCCTGGGCAATTTTATTTATCCACCTGCATTTTTATTACAGCTGCAGAACTTTAGATGCACACACATACACATACATTTTTTAGTCCGGTAAGCTAAGCATAAACGGACGCGCTTATGTAAATAATTTAATTAAACAGCTAGCTGATGGGGCAATTAAGGAAAGTCTGACATCAAAATTGGAAACTGCTAGATTGCTTAATTACGACATCCTGACCGGAGGTAGAGGTGAAACTGTAGCTAAATTACGCTTTCATTTAAAACAGAAATTTTCATAGACGCTCTACAGTTTCAGAGGAGTATAGTACTAGCAGCATTTTGTGGCTGTGATATTTACACCGAAAGTTCAGATAAGCTGCTTGCTGTGCATGTCGAGAAGCCAAGAATCATGAGATAAGCTTGAAGCTAGTTTCATCCAACAACAAACAGCATAAACCCGTCGCAGATGTAGTCTCATATAAACGGATTAAATATTATCCAATTTAATGCCGGGGACAGAGAGATGGTATAGGATCTGTAGAAGACGTCATGTAGATACGTCATTAAAGAGTTGATATGCAAAACAACTGCATGTCACTGGGACCTAACTGCAAATGAAGTAAATTCTTCTTATACACGGGCTGCAGACTTATGTAGGTGGCTTCCATTTATAAGCATGAATGATTCGACAACATATACATACACATATATCGGGATTTCCTGGACCTGAATATGTGCACAAAAGATAAAAACATTTGCTTTAAGTTTGCTTTTTATTGTAGGACTTTAAAACCATGTTTTTAAAAAAAAATTAAATAAAAGTGTCGACATAAAAAATTAAAAACTTCTAATGAAACGCGAATTGTAGAAGTAACTAGCGAACGTCCCTTAGCAGTGCGGTCGCCCCAGGTGAATACAACTTTAAATTTTATTTTATTTTTTTGAATGAAAAAGTTGACGCTCTCACAAGTAGTTTTCCATATAAAAAGAGCAAGCAAACTTCTCCACTGAATATTCGGGGTGTGTTTTGCAGGATTGCGGCTGTGCCTGTTTATATGTTAGGCTCCAAACTTTTCGAATGACCCTCCCAGCTTTTGAAACAGCAAACATAAAAATATTATAGCTCTTCACAAAACTATTTTTGAATCAAAACAAGCATTTTCTCAAAAATTAGATTTGTGAGCATTCAATTAATTTTATAAACTTTTATTATTTAACAGAAGCTATCTCGTTTTGTTATTGCATTTTGAAGGGGGGCTTCCGGTCATAGCCAGCGCATAATGTGGGTATTGTGGGTAGCAGGACGCACGTGGTAAATTCCGGGTGGGTAAAATATCCACCCGTTTTTATTCAATGTTGTTGTTATGTTGTTTTCAATAATTTTTTTTTATTTTTATTCGTTAGAAGGTGGAAAGCTACATGCCGGTTGAGTGGGACTCGAATCCACTAAAACACCTCCTGGTCTTCCACTCTCTCCGCATTACTGGCTTTTTTAGCATAGCGTTTTGATGCTTTTATCTTAGCTGTTAATACTCCTGGGGTTTCTTTGCTATTCTCTCTTTCCTTCAACTTCCCGGCTTTCAGCGTACCTTCCACTTTCCCCCACCCATTCTATTTTCTGATCATGTTCTCTACGATATTTTTCGGTGGTAGTGGCGCCTCAGCTATTAGCGGTAGTTCTGTCTCATATTCGCCGAATATCACATAGTTAAAGAAGACGTGCTCCTGATCCTGGATACCTGGACATGCCGGGCACAGCGGTGAATCTTCGTGCCCGAGAGAGGTATTTACTATATCCTCCATGTACCAATTTCCATTCAAGAGCAGCTTGAGATCGCAACTTGCTTCAAAATGCTCCCTCATAACCCATCTCCCCATGTTTGGAATAAGTTTGTGGTTCTACCGACCCTTAACAGACTCGTCCTTCTTCCCCTTCCCTTCTTCATTCCGTTATGCTACTCGCATCGCTGCCGCACTGCATTTGGCTCCCCTGTAATAAATTCTAGATCATAGAGAAGCGTACCTTCTCTCGCCAGTTCTATATGGGGATCATTCCTGCTATAACCCGTGCCAAAACAATTAGGAATCTCAAAACCTCTTTTTTCATGCGCAATCACAAATCCCCACCACGAAAATAGATACGAAAAGAAAAGTGCGCAAAGCCACTCCGTTCGTTTAAAAATCCCCAATCACTCGCTCATTTATATTCCCAATCACAACTCAATCAATGTCTCAATGCGACTTTTGTCGTAGTCAGAGTGGGGGAGTGTCGTTGCCCGTAAACGAATTTCAAAAGGGAAGTCACAATGCACAAGCGCTTGTATTTTATCCATATACGAAATGTTAATGTGTACGGAATTGTCTTTTCCCCGCCTGCGTGTAAAATTCCCAATTGTTTTGGCGCGTTCTATATCACTCACGCCGTATCGTTAGGTATAGCCCTGAACGCGCAGCACTCACGGAGGGAGCTTTGTCTGTACGTGGTCATCTACTTCCTGTTGTTAGCTGTCTTGTCAAACGCTGCCCACACTGGCGCTGCCCAAAGCAAATATGTGCTAAACACACTCGCCCGCTCGCTCTAGCGCCTCCACGTTGGAAAGCATATAGCGGAAGCCTTATCCGCAATGTCCTCCAAGTGTGCTTTAAAATGAAGCCTCCAGCCCATCATCACTTCTTGGTACCTGATCTATTCCCATACCTTGAACCTTACAAACACTTGTTTTCTCAGTTTGCTGATCAACAAAGCTTCAGTTTTCTGCACACCAATCGTGAGAACATCAGGGCACGTTTTTGTCGCTTTCAGGGCGCGTTTTAATTTCTTAAGCCGGCTTTCGTTCGAATGTTGACTTCCAGCGATTCAGGCAGCGTCGACAAAAGTCCGAACCTGTCCAAATACGAACATTGGACGCTTGACATTGGACACTCGTAGTTTCAGTATCGGCCACACGATGCGTCTTACCCCGCCAAGAATCCAACGTTGGAGAGCGTTCATAGAAGTGTGTAGGCTTTAAAAAGCTTCGTTCGCGCATAATTTGATCTCATGCTGTAAACATGCTAAGGGCGATCACCAAATCGCTTTATACAGCGACTGTCTAAAACTAAAAGAATACATGCCGACCGAATCAATCTTATTTCTATTTCATTGTCTGTCAAAGTTGCATGGTATTGTGTTGCTATGGCATGGGATTGTGTTGCTATTTCCGTGTGTTCCTGCAGCGTTCGTATTCGAAGCGACTTATCCGAGGAGTTCCCGATTCAAACGGGTGTCCGACAGGGAGACATCGCTTCGCCACTTCTCTTCAACGTTGGGATCGACACGATTATGCGTGAAGCATTCGATGGACGACTCGGAGTTCGATTCGACGACAACAACTTAACCGACTTAATATTCGCCGACACGGATGACGAAGCAACGGACATCTTATATGACATTTCCCGCATCGCCCAGTCATACGGGTCAAATCAATGCGGAAAAGACCAAAATGCTCACAACGGACAGATCGAGGGCCAGTGTTCACCTCGATAGAATCCAAATCGAACAGGTTTCGATGTTCAAATATTTGGGATCATTGGTTGAGGAAAGGAAAGTAGCAACAACGGCCGACGTGCACAGCCGCATCGGCCAGGCAACAGCAACATTCGCCCCGCTTAAGTGGTGCATATGGAAACGAACAAATATTACCATCAAAACGAAAGAACGTCTTTACCGAACGTTGATCCTTCCGATTCTTCTTTATGAATCTGAAACGTGGACACTGCTCAAACCGGACGTTAAGAAGCTCCAAATGCGATGTTTGAGGCAGATCCTCGGAGTCGGCGTTATAAACCCCTTCAAGCTGGTCTGCTACCCGCGGACTCAGCGTTAACCCAGTAAAAACGGAACTGCTCCTTTTCACGAGGAGGTATAAAACCCCACCAATATACAATTACGTGCTCATTTAGTATCGTATGGATACGTACAGAAAGGTTATGGATACGATTGGATAATCTTTCTGTGTTGTAATGGATACGACAAAACTCTGAGAGAGTGGCAACACTGGTGGTGGCAGATATTGTAGAAAGAAGTACGGTCATTCTGCTTGCATAAAACGCCAAACTCTATGCTCTCTTTTTGCGATGTAAGGCCGAGTTCATGTTTGCAGTTCTGACTGCGCAGTGTAAGTTGTTGCAGTTCTAAATTTAATTCTGACTTATAGTCCAGTGCAATTAGTCGAAAAAAGGGCATGAAATTGCATTTCATAATGTACGAATTTTTTTTTTGGAATTTGTTTGGGTACATCTGACAATGTTAAAACCAAGTTTGTGGGGTCGCAGTGTATTGGGAAAAGCCGCCAGCTTGAAAAAGAGGTAGAGGTCGTGTATACTAAATAACCAGTTTCCATGCAATGATAACTGAAATAACGATTCGACGATTCTTAGCTACTATTTCCCATTATTATAAGTTTCCAAAGTTGTTGAATAACCCAAAATATAGATAATTCAGGGCGTTACATAAAATTCTAATTCATCCGACACGCGAAACGGCCTGGAAGCGAGTTATTCGTCGAGAAGTGTCGTAACCTTCGCTGTTGACTTTTCACCCGTTATGTCTTCTTTCTCTTCTTCTTTGTGCCCCTTTAATCCCTCATGGGACATAGGGCGGAAACAGTTGCCCTCCAGCGGACTCTGTTTTGCGCGACAGCTCTCAGCTCTGACCAGGATCTCCCAGTTGTTGCGGCCTCTGCTAGTAGGGTCCTCCTCCACGTTGTTCTAGGTCTTCCAACTCGACGGGATCCTTGCGGGTTCCAGTCAAGGGCCTGTTTGGCTAGGTTTTCGTTATCGCGTCGCAAGGTGTGGCCAACCCAATTCCATTTCCTTCGCCTGATTTGGTCGTCTATCCTTTCTTGGCCGGCACGGCGCCATAGCTCTTCATTTGAAATTCTATCTGGCCAGCGGATTTTTAGGATACGACGAAGGCATCTGTTGACGAAGACTTGTAGGCGCCCTGTGATGAATTGGGTGACTTTCCATGTTTCGCAACCGTACAAAAGAACTGCCTTAACGTTGGAGTTGAACAGCCGCAATTTGGTGTTAGTTGAGATCTCCGTTGATCTCCATATGCGGAACAGGCATGCATATGCGCCTCGTGCTTTATTTATTCTGGAACTGACGTCTTCTTCTGTACCGCCATTTTCGGTAATAATGCTACCGAGGTAGCAGAATTTATCTACCAGTTCCACGTCACGGTTATTCAGCGCAGTTCGTTCAAGTGTGTTTGCATTTATTCGCATTTCTTTGGTTTTGTTCGGATTCAGCCTTAAGCCTGCTAGACTACTTTCTGTTGCCAAATTGTTTAACATGTTTTTTAGCTCCTGATGTCTGTGGGCCAGCAAACAGATATCATCCGCGTAGTCGAGGTCCTTAAGGCGGTCTAGCAAACCCCATTGTATGCCGCCTGTTCTATTATCTAGAGCGTCGACAAGGATGTCATTTATTACTATAAGAAATAGTAATGGCGAAAGTAGACATCCTTGTCGTACTCCTGAATTCACCTCGAAGCTGTCGGATAATTTTCCATTATGGAGAACTCTGCATTTGGAATTGTTGTAAAGGGCTTTTATCAATTCTATTATTTTATCAGGCAGTCCACGTCGCCGTAATGCCTGCCATATAAAGCTCCTATTAACCGAGTCGAACGCTTTCTCATAATCTACGAAAGCTAGGTAAAGGGGGGATCGGAATTCAGTAGACTGCTCCACTATGATTCTCAAGGTGTTAATATGGTCTATACATGAGCGGCCCTTCCTGAATCCGGCCTGCTGCCTTCTAAGCGTTCGGTCTACTGCCTCTCTTATCCTTGATAATATAACGTGGGACAAGATTTTACCCACAGTAGATAATAGACAGATGCCTCTCCAGTTGTCGCATATTGTTAGGTCCCCCTTTTTGGGTATTTTGACTATGATACCTTCCGTCCAATCCTCCGGAAAGGTACAGGTGTTCCATGCTATTTCCAGGATTGGCTGAAGCGCATCTGCTATGAGGCTTGAATCGGCTTTCAACAATTCTGCCGGGATGCCATCTTTTCCAGCTGCTTTACCATTGGCCATCGCATGAATTGCGGTTACTATTTCCGTCTTGGATGGGGCCCGGGTGTTGATTCTTATCGGCTGTGCATTGTTGCTGTTTTCCTGAGGTTCCTGTGCAAGTGAACCATTCAGGGCGGCGAAGAAGTAATCTCTCCATCTTTGGAGTTGCTCCTCGTCGCTGCACAGCAGCCTCCCATCCGCACTCTTTACGGCATGCTTTTTAGTAGAGTGCTTTCCCGAGAGCTGTTTAGTAATTTGGTACAGCACTTTACTGTTGCCTGTGTTTGCCGCGTTTTCCGCTTTTTCTGCGAGCTCATTTATCTGCTGCCTTTTATCACGCCGCACACTTCTCTTTACTTCCCGGTGTAATTGGGAATATTCCCGTTCAAGTTGGTGACGTCTTTCCGGGTCGCTTGTAGAGTTTACGTTATTTTTGAGGGCTCTCCTGCGTTCTATTTTTTGCCAGGTAGTGTCCGAGATCCAATGTTGCATGTTTCTCTGGACATAACCGACGCTCGTTTCCGCAGCCGTCAATATAGCGCCCTTTGTTCTACTCCACAGCTCTTCAATATTTGTGTCGTCAGAAACGGTTTGCTGGTTTAATATTTGCTGCAGGTTTCCAGCAAATTCTCGCTTTTTAGCGGTCTCCTGCAGAAGGTCAACGTTAAACCGTCTACGGTTTATAACATCGCGTTGAACGTTTCTGATTGCAGCGATTCTAAGGCGAATAGTTGCTACTACCAAATGGTGGTCGCTTCCAGTGTCCGCTCCCCTGAAGCTCCTGACATCCTCCAGAATGGTTCTCCATCTGCGGCTGACGGCCACGTGATCTATCTGATTTCTCGTTCTACCATCGGGTGATACCCAGGTCTCTTTGTGTATCTTCTTGTGGCAAAAGTAAGTTCCACCTACCATTAGTTGATGGGAACTACAAAAGTCAACGAAAAGCTCACCATTGTTATTGGTAACTTGGCTTAGGCCTTGTTTTCCAATTGTTTGTTCAAGACCGGTGTTGTCGCGGCCGATTTGTGCGTTTAAGTCACCCATTAATACAATGATGTCTCCCCTTGGAATAGAGCGAAAAACCTCATTCAGTCGCATATAGAACTCGTCTTTGATGTCATCTTCTGCGTCTTCAGTTGGAGCATAGCATTGGACTACCGTAGTACTTCTTAGCCTGGTACGCAGGCGCACGGTAATAATCCTCTCAGAAACTGGTGACCAGCTAATGAGGCTGGACCTGGCTTCTTTGGTGAGTATTACGCCAACGCCACTCCTACGGCTTTCAGTTTCATTTCTCCCAGAATATAAGAAGGACTCACCATTTGGGCAGATATGTTCCCCCGCATCGGGTCATCTGGTCTCACTAAGTCCCATGATCTTGATTTTATATCGATTCATCTCGTTGAGGACTTCATCCAGCCGTCCCTCAGCAAGCATTGTTCTCACATTCCATGATCCGATTCGTGTCCTTGTTCGAAAACCCGTTATGTCGCGGACATGAAACGACATAGAGTTTCGGTCAATAGCCCATTTGAAAGATATTTTAATACCCGTATTTCTGCTGCTTACTACATTATCATATGAGCAACCGTTAAGGATATATTCAAAAAAAATTGCGTTATCAGTTATTTCAGGCACGTGCAGTACGAACTTTGGCGTTGGATTACTCGCAAACTATACAAACGACCTAACTATAACCTACACAAATCAATATCTTACGAGTTAATCGCAAAAAACTGCATTCAACCCCAACCACATGATCAAGGTTGAACTTTGAGCGACCATAACTTTGAGCCAAATCAACTTACAGACCTCGTTAAGGGCTCATTTTGTAGATAATTTTATTCTCCAACACCTTGCCAGTGATCATTTTCAGCTATCATTGCATGGAAACTGGTTATTTAGTATACACGACCTCTACCTCTTTTTCAAGATGGCGGCTTTTCCCAACACACTGCGACCCCACAAACTTGGTTTTAACATTGTCAGATGTACCCAAAAAAATTCCAAAAAAAAAAATTTCGTACATCATGAAATGCAATTTCATTTACTAATTGCACTGGACTATTAGTAGACTTCGAAAATTTAACTGCGATGTTCATGAACGCTTTGTTGCTACTTAGATCTAAGTCAGTTCTGCAAACATGAACCCGGCCTAATGCTACTTTAGTGCAGATTCTGTAAAAAAAACTTGTTAACAACTTGAATTGATTTTTGTTTTCTGTTAGCTCAGTCAGTTCAAAAAGAAGATCTAGGTATCTCAGTTTTTCCAAGAACTTTTCGCTTTGTAAGATAAAAATGGTAAAGTAGTTTGCAGGATTTTTAATTTCATTTTAGAACGCAATCACTAAAGATTTTCTTTTTTAGATGTAAATCCGGAACGTCTTTCTACTTAAGGCTTATTAAGTTTTGTAGATTTTTAATGTCTGCTATCCTGCAAGTGGCTCTCCTTTGTCCTTAACTTTTTTTTGTGCATATTAATAATGCCTTGTCTATGCCTTTTCATGACAATATGCAAATATCATTGCGAATGCCATTATGCTGAGGAAGGATTTAAATAATCATTACCTTTGACGTAGCTTTGTTTTAATTTTACATAACTTTTTTAAAGATTCTTCCTTTACAGTGCTTATCAAAGTTGACTTCGTATTAATTTATGATAGTTTTAACATTATGCTTCTCATATATCTATCAAAGAAAATAAGACATTAGTCAGTACTTTGAGGTGTTAAACTAATGCAGCATATGCAACTTAAGTCTGAGTTATATTTTCGGTCTTTGGACTTTACTCTTCTACTCAGGTTTATTTGAATCGAATTTGACTTGTTCATGAAACAATTATTTGTAATCCCAGGGATTGCCTAAGAGGGTTCAATATAATCAATAATCAATGCCCCACCCACAGATTTGTAAAAGATGTGCAAAGTTTGTATCAATTATGAAAGATTACAGCATTGGACTTAATTTTTGTAGCATTAAAATTTCATAACCTTTTCAAATCCGAAGTTGCGATATCTTTAAGAGAAATTTACTTCGGCACTTTGCAAATCTTTTCATTATTAATTCGTTTTAGTATTAAGTTTATTCGTTTTTTCGTAATAGTCGTCCTTTTTGGCGCAAATTCAATACAAAGCTAAGATTATATAAGCGACATTACATATTTATATAAATGCGGTTTTTGGATTTGTACCGGAATTTTAATTTTTGATAGAATGTTTTCCTCATACACTGCGCGACAATTGTTTAACCTCACCCAAATTTTTTACAATTTTTTATTATATGTGTTGACCTGAACAATTGGTAAACTTTTGCCGAAATAAAAATAAAGTTACATTACACTCAGAAATTTCTAGAATTTTTTTTCTAAATTTGGCCCATATGCACTACGACAACTGTTTAACCTCACATGCAAATTCAGGTGTAAAATAATGAAGGAAGCAGGTAATTTTAAAAAACAAACGTGAGAATGGTTTCTAAGTGCTATAATATTTATTATTCAATAATCTGTATTTCCACCATTTCGGTTTATAACTTGAAACATTCTTCTTGGGAGAGAATCATTTAAATTGTGTAGTTAAGATGTCGGTACTTCGTTCCAGTCATTTTTAATGGCTGTTTTTAGCTCATCCGTGGAACTATACTGCTGACCATTTGAAAAAACCCTTCTTGATAGCCATCCCCACAAGTTTTCGATAATATTAAGGTCCGGTGACAAAGAAGACCAATCCAAAATTTCAATATTTTCGTCCCGAAACCAAGTTCTGACCACTCTGGCTGTGTGAATTGCTGCGTAATCATGTTGAAAAATCCATCTACCACCTTCTATTACTTCCTGTATTTTAGATTAAGTCACAGAAAGCAGGTCTTTGTACTTTTCTGCAGTTTGTCTACAGGACCATAGTAAGATGTAGCCCCAATATCATTACACCTCCTATTCGGCTGTGCCTCCTCGCTAAATCTCGGATCCTTCCGTAGATCGTGGAAATAATAGCAAAAACCATCTGGACCATCCAATGAAAAACGTTTTCCATCAGAAAAGACTGCAAATAGAAGCCGTATGGCGCTGAGTTAGCATGGGCTTCTTTTTCAATCGTCGACCTTGAAGCAGTGGAGAGGATTTTATTACTCTCTGTATAGTGCGTACAGATGCTGAACTGCCTGATTTTTCTCCTATTTCCCGAGCTGACTACGATCAATTAGAAGCTTCTCTTAAAAAACTGCGCCGTTCTCTTTCTGTAGTGCAGTGATTCCCAAAGTGGGTTCCGCGAAACCTTACGGTTCCACGAAAAAATTTTAGGGTTCCGTGTCACCAGCGCCGAAGCGCAAATACATTCGCAGACTCACTGGCGCTGCGCCGGCCGTTTAACGCGTTCTTGCTAATCAGAAAGTGGGAGTGGCCCTTCTTCCTTGAAATTTGGTCTACGTCACGAATATTTCAATCCGCCCTCCTGAGGCCATGGATCTAAAGGTATATTGAGTATACCATATTGCATTGTCATCAGAGCTAAAGCTGTATGCAAAATTTCAGCATGATAGGATATTCGGAAGTATTTGAAAAATTGATTGCAAAATTTGTTCCGTGAAGAAAACAGTAATCCGTCCTCTAGAGACGGCCGCCATGGATCTAACGGTATAATGAGTATACCATATTGCGTTGCCATCGGAGCTGAAGTTGTGTGCAAAATCAGGGTGATCGGGTAGCCGGAAGGAATCGTTTTAAAATATATTAAAGGATAAATATATATGTACATATATTATTTTATTTTTTCATCGTTGCGTTCCGCCAAATTTTATACATTGTAGAAAGGTTCCGTACGGAATAAAGTTTGGAAACCACTGCTGTAGTGGCTGTTTTCTTTCCTCCTTTTTGACGTCTTCCATAATTCTCGGAATCATTTACATAATTATTAACAAGACGAGGACTTCTACCAATTCTCCGTGCGATTTTCCTATTTGATAGGCCTTCCTCACTAAATGCTTTAATTTTGCCAAATTCTTCTGCGGTCAGTATTTTTCCTTTTCCCATTTTAAATAAAAAACACTGCTAAAATAAATTTAAACTAGTTGGGATGTGGGTTCGACCCTTTCGGTCCACACGATCAACTTCCCAGTATGATGGATGTTGAATATTATGATTGGATATTTTAATAATAAATGAACAATAGGCAATATAGAATATATGCATAATACCGAGAATTTGTCACAATTGTTTATCAATATTTTCGCTAAAATGTCAAACTAAATGTGCGCACTTACAAGATTAGGATGACGAAAATGTATATAAAATTGATGTATTAATGTTTTTCGGCACCTCAATGAAGTCGATATAGTTTTTAGTTCGCGCGGTATCGTGCAGGTACAAAAATCACTTAAGTCATTTAAACCAAAAACCCGCTGGACCGAATATTATAAAAATCTTTTCAGATTATATTGTCGCTAATACTCTTCGAACGGCACGTCAACTAAGTCGATATCTTTTATAGTTCGCGCGATATCGTGCAGGTACAAAAATCACTTAAGTCATTTAAACCAAAAACCCGCTGGACCGAATATTATAAAAATCTTTTCAGATTATATTGTCGCTAATACGCTTCGAACGGCACCTCAAGTAAGTCAATATCTTTCGTGGTTCGGGCGATATCGTGCAGGTACAAAAATCACGTCGCTTAAACAAAAAAACGGCTGGACCGAATTTCATGAAAATCTTTTCAGATCATATTTCGGTTAATACGCTTCGAACAACACCTCAACGAAGTCGATATCAGTTTTGGTTCGCGCGATATCGTGCAGGAAAAAATGACCACATCCGTACGCACATACACACACACACATACTTCCTCCCAATTTTTTGCTTAAAATGCTCCTGGGACCTTGAAATATGAAAATACGTTGAAATTTTCGATTTCGATTTTCGGACCGATTACAATAACTTCCTATACTGGGAAGTTAATTAAATCACTGGCACTAGATAGTCTTAACCCTCCGATACGTTAACACAAATTAGATGAGGTTAAACAATTGTCGCTGTGCATATGGGCAAAATTTAGAAAAAATAATTCTAAGAATTTCTCAGTGTAATTTAACTTTATTGTTATTTCGGAAAAAGTTTACCAATTGTTCAGGTCAACACATATAATAAAACCCAAATTTCTGGAATTAACCAATTTTATAAAACTGGAAAAAATTTGGGTGAGGCTAAACAGTTGTCGCGGAGTGTATAATTTCTTCAATTCATATTTACTTCAATAAGTTTGTAAATATACAACAATTAATAAATTTTTAATAAGATACTTTGTTCATACTGATGTTACTTCACAGGTCTTGTTTCGCCAAGCCCAATTTTGGGTCAATCCATAAATAATTGCAGCACTCTGTGCTGAATCGACTGCTGATCCTAGTATCCGGAAAGTTTCTCTCTAAAATCATTGAGTATTGAAGATGGATCTTAAAAAGGTCATCAAGTGGTCCCCGTTGCTGTGGGCTATCTGTTAACCCATAAACGGCAGAACTGACACCACCAATAGAACAGTCTACCTACAAACAATTGTCTTATCCTGTATCTAAAGCTGAACTGGAGGCTCCATATGAAAGAAAAGATATAGAAGGTCAGTATAGTTTTCTATGTCTATACCAATAAGGCAATGTTAATTTTTTTGCAGACTCAGTGGGACAAAGCTCAGTCAGTCTCAAAAGTCAGTATACACCGGTCATTTCCTATTTCTAAGGTGAATACTCCCTCCCAAATAATAACGGGAATTTGTTGAAGCAAAAGTAAACCTTGTATATCAGTGTTTACTTACTTATTGTAATAAAGTTAAAAAATTAGGGTGTTTAAGTATGATGCATTGGAAAATATATTTCTTCCCTACAAATTTCACTGTAATTCAGGAAGTAATTCATTGAAGACCTTTTTTCTGAACATTTTTAACATCTTCAAAGAGTTGCCCAAAAATTTCTTAGAACACTCTAAGACTCCAGCTGGCTTGGTTTCTTCGCTATTTGTCATTCAAAAATAGGTATGCCTCACTGATTTGGTTTTAGTATTTTGAAACCCTAAAAACAGATCAGTGAATGACACCTAATTCTGAATGGTAAATAGAACTAGTTGGGATGTGGGTTCGACCCTTTCGGTCCACACGATCAACTTCCCAGTATGATGGATGTTGAATATTATGATTGGATATTTTAATAATAAATGAACAATAGGCAATATAGAATATATGCATAATACCGAGAATTTGTCACAATTGTTTATCAATATTTTCGCTAAAATGTCAAACTAAATGTGCGCACTTACAAGATTAGGATGACGAAAATGTATATAAAATTGATGTATTAATGTTTTTCGGCACCTCAATGAAGTCGATATAGTTTTTAGTTCGCGCGGTATCGTGCAGGTACAAAAATCACTTAAGTCATTTAAACCAAAAACCCGCTGGACCGAATATTATAAAAATCTTTTCAGATAATATTGTCGCTAATACGCTTCGAACGGCACCTCAAGTAAGTCAATATCTTTCGTGGTTCGGGCGATATCGTGCAGGTACAAAATTCACTTACGTCGCTCAAACAAAAAAACGGCTGGACCGAATTTCATGAAATTCTTTTCAGATCATATTTCGGTTAATACGCTTCGAACAACACCTCAACGAAGTCGATATCAGTTTTGGTTCGCGCGATATCGTGCAGGAAAAAATGACCACATCCGTACGCACATACACACACACACATACTTCCTCCCAATTTTTTGCTTAAAATGCTCCTGGGACCTTGAAAGATGAAAATATGTTGAAATTTTCGATTTCGATTTTCGGACCTATTACAATAACGTCCTATACTGGGAAGTTAAAAAAACCAAGGCAGGATGTACTATGTTTGAACGACAAGCACATCGAATCACTCAAACGACTGTCAAATAACAACTGCACGTCCAAAACGGTTGAAACTTTGGTGAGTGACTGTAAAAATATGCACAACTAAATTCACTAGCTTTTATTGACGAGTGCTGCCATCGTCACGTTGAGGTCTTTCAGACCACCCTCGTAAAGATATTTTTATACAGAACGATTGGCTCTCGGGCTCTCAAGCAGACAAAATTAAAAGCAGCTCGATTATTCCAAAAACTATAGAATAAAATTGGTTTTGGTCTTTCACAAGGAAATGCGAGAAAGGGAGTGAGGGTTGTTAATAAACAAAGAACTGTTAATTGACAACCTATCCGATTTACTTCTCATCGCGAAGACAAGTATACGATGCAATTGTGTATCATGGTCGAATACAAAAAAAAAAAGGAATTACACATGATTTATATCAAGAATGTTTGAAAAAACAAAGGAAAAAGCTTGACCGCAGAAAAACCCAAAGATTCAAAGAAATCAAGGACCTACATATGTATGTACATCATCATCTCCATCCCAACAACCGGATTTTCGTAGACTAAGGGCCGTCCAGGGCCTGCCTGGTCACTATTGCCTGATGTACAGATAAGGTGCTATATCCAGTGGCGTAGCGTGGATTTCTGCCAATCCTAATGTGTGCCACTAGTTCTATAGCTAGATCTTTTATTCATCAAGGACACTTAATCAATGAGATCAATTAAATTTCAAGTCAAGAGAAAAAGACAACGTGGAACGTTCGGTAACCCTCCTTCAATTTTGCACTAAGTATTAAACTTTAAAACCCCACAGAGCCAGAATCAATAAGTTTTTTCTTGCAGTTTGTTGTATCTTTGAAAGCTTGTAGATCATGGAATCAATCTTAAATTCTTCTCTGTTAGTCGGAATGTAATCTTAACCAAACATTCCTCATCTTCAATAACAAATATTATTACAGGCCATTTTTTCCGTCAAGTTCGGATGCTGCTAGATCATTTCTTCAACTTCATCAGCTAGAACAGCTTTTCCCTTCTTTTATGGCGCTGGCTCTTATGGCTACCTAATGAAGCAATTATTTTTGTTAGGTATTGTCCAAACTAGTGCTTTGAACCATTTAGCCAAAGCGGGATACAAAAAGAAGCTCGTTTTATAGATTCCTCATAAGTTGAACACGAAAACATAATAGACCAAATTAAGATCTGCAATGGGCTGCTGCAATGTAATGAAATCATAAACGGTGATGTAAAAATTGGTCACGTTCGACTTATCAGAAGCCTGAAAAATCATAGACAAAGATTGCGGGTCTTAGCAAGCATTCGCGAAGTCAAGTTTGACGTCGAACAAGGTGACACCGTATCCGAGGTGGGATTGGAAGGAAAACCCCCACTTTGAGCGGCTTTCAGTCAAACAGACGATTCATTCTTAATTCTACTGTGAACTACTACTGAGTTCCAGGCAAATGAACGAAAATGGTACGAATTGAATAATAGGAAAGGTGTTGTCTTCCATCATGACAAGGCCCGGCCGTACTTCTTCCATGATCTGCCAAAAAGGAGTGTTTGGTTAGAAAGTTTTTATTTCTCTACCCCTACCGTATGGTCCACATATAGCAGCGGCAGCCAGGACCATCTGCTTATTGTGGATGTTCTCAAAAATCAATGGTTTAGTTTTTTTTTAGTTTTTAAAAAGCATTTTTATTTATTACCTTACTATCTATCTTAATATAAATTTAACTAATGCTTAAAGTTAATTATTCTAGCCTATTTTAATCTATCTAATTTACTGGCCCTCAACAGGCACTCTAAATTAATCTATATCTTAAAATTTAACTTATGCCTTTAAGCTAAGACTTATCTAATATTTATTTTTATTTTATAGAAAAAAGAAAAGATCGTTATAGTGTCTAAGAAAAATTTGAGAAAAAAAAACTTAGATACTATATTTATTTTATATAAAAAGAATCTTAAAACTATGTTAATCTACTTAATCTTATTCACTATCTTGGAGGGGGGCAGCGGAGATAAAATCCTCTCGGGTGACTCCCGCCCAGGCTACGGGTTTCCATCTACATCTATACCCGCACCCTTACCCTAAACTTACTTAAATCTAAATGTATTACTAGGTAAAAACTAGAACTAGATCCTATTTAAGCCCTAAGCTAATCACTAAGTCTAAATTTAAAACTAAACTAACTTATGTGTGGCGATTTTAAGGCGAATACGCAACAATTACTCTTCCTCCAACCACCAGAACCAAGTGCTGGCATTGGAGGCATCTTTTTTTATCTCTTTTTGAAATTTTTGTACTGAACCTCAAGAGATCCTGAACATTTATATCCTCTTCGCTAACAGTGTATCGTTTGTCACATGCCCTGCGAAACATGTGGTAGAAGAGAGGCACTCTCGATCTATCTTGGACCAATCTTTTAGAGTCCAGGTAGACAAATGCCTCTGGAGGAATAAAGCCGCGTTCACAGGCTGTTTTGTGGTATCTTGCGTTCGGGTAGAACGCTCCCCGAATGAGAGGATTGTCGCTCTCCATCGCTCTAGAAATATGTCTTCGAATCAACTTGATTATGAAGTTGTCGATCCTATTAACAAATGCCTTATCATAGAGAACATTGTTGGCGTGAAACTTAGTGAAGCCAGATTCGGGTGTTCGATACAAACTTAAGCACGCCCTTAAGCATTGTCTTTCGAAAACCCGAAGCTTTTCCATATAAAAAGGAGATATGTTGAACCATACTGGGCAACCATATGTTAAAATTGGTCTGACCAAGGCTTGGTAGCAGATCACTTTGACCCGTGGGCTTAGGTGTCTGCTATAAAAAAGCCTTTTCGTCATATGAAACGCCTTGTTTGCCTTGGCCAGAGCAGCACTCATGTTTCTATTGAAATATAAGTATTGATCCAGCCAAAGCCCAAGATATTTCACTTCCAATTTCTTTTCTAATGATTGTCCAGCATTATTCGAAATTTTGAGGGTTTTCCAGTTCCTTCGCACATCGCTAGAAGCTCTGTTTAAAGGAGTCCTGAAAAGGATCGTTTCGCATTTGCTAAAATTGATTTTCAACTTCCAATCATCACTATAACGTTCGATTGTCTCGAAGTCACGTTGCAGGAGCGTCTGAATCACTTCAATCTTCGGCCCCGTCCTGTACACAATAAGGTCATCCGCGTATGCTAATTCCGAGCGGAATGAACTTGTTAGGTCACTCGTAAAGATATTAAATAAGAGCGTTCACCGCAATGACCTTTATTGTGTCTTCCCTCGGTAAAGCCATTAAGGGGGTAGACTACAGTAAAATTTTCAAAAAATTCATTTTTTTTTTGGCTTTAAATTTGAAATTAGCAACCTCGAAAACCACCGAGTTAGAAATTTCATCACAAAATAATCAAGATTTCACGTTTTGGCCAGAAATTTGGGACTCTGTCCCACAGTGCAATGTTCAAACGCGTTTTTCTCGAAACGATGTTTTTCAAAACGGTGTACATGATATCTCAAGATCTAATTAACGAATTGACTTGAAATTTGACACACTTCTTTTATGGATGAGTGCCTCTGGCGTCACGTAGGATTTTGTCAATATCTTGTTTTGTTCAATAATTATTAACAATCATAACATGAAATTTGTGCCGAAAAAACGTATGTATAATTCAGGATTTTCTTTCTCGTTGCCAAAAAATGCTAAAAAAAAGGCTACGTGACGCGATAGCCAATACCATATAGATAATGAGAATATTTGGTTTTTTTGTCTCAGACGACTGGTTTTCGCAGAATCATGTACACCATCCAACAATGCGTGAAAATCATAGGGATGTGCGAAGCAACATATATCGAAATATAGCAACATACATATATCATAACAAAAAATTTATTAAACGTTTTTTAATATGTACGGAAGATAATAAAAAAAAAAATTATTACCCACAAACAATGCCCGTTACTGTGCTCTACCCCCAAGGGGAGCTTCTCATGTAAATTTTTCAAAAAATCGATTTTTTTTCCATCATGATTCGATCGTGTATACATTCAGAAATACTTATGAAAAATTTCAGGCTGAAATTCCAAAAATTGTGGAAGTTATTCATCTTTTTGTAGCGTCGTGTTCTGTGTGCTGTTTAGGGAACTAAAAACTTTAAGCGCGTTTTTCTCGAAACCATGTTTTTCAAACTGGTGTGCACGATAACTAAAGAACGGCTTAACCAATGTCTAAGATTTATATATCAAATTAAAGCGTATAAAATTTTGAAGGGAACACCGTCGAGAAAATTGTAAAAAAAAATTTTTATTTTGACTTTTTTTAAACAAATTTGACGAAAAAAAATGAAAATTTTGCAAATTTTGTTGTAGTTTTTGTAAAAATCATTTTTTTTTTTAAAAAAACGAGACGGCGTTCGATAGAGGACTCAAATGCGAATAAAAAAGTTATAATATTGTTTGTTCCAAAATCAACTCCTCAGGCTCTACAATGCACACCGTTTACCTCTGCAAACATAACATGACTCACTTTGAGCAACTGTATCTCAGGAACCACTCAATATTTTTACATGAAATTTACACTGAAGCAGTATCTAATAAAGACTAATAACTGTATAAAAATTCAAGATTGGGCAACGCATAGTTTTTTTTAATCCACGCTTGAAATCGAGGAGCGAAAAACCCCGTTTACATGAGAAGCTCCCCTTAAGGCAATTTACCCAAAGATAGTTTCTGTCGAAAAGAACGCAGAGTATACTAGATCTAAACGAGCTGTTTGCTCGCTTAGTTGTTTCTGGAGCTGCGCGATTTGCCCTTGTATGGACAAGAGAACCGCCTTCAGTTCATTGTCTCCAGAGCTCGCTGCAGGTGCAGCTTTTGGAGCTTGTTGTTGTGTTGGCTGGGCTCCTGTCGCCATTTGGGCGAAGGACATTCCAGGGACAACGAAATTTTTGAACATTTTGCGTTTTTCTGGCTTGTTCAGTCTCTAGCTGGTCTTTTCGCGCCTTGATGCGTTGCTTGAGCTCTGCATATTTAGGGCATCCTCTATAATTAGCAGGATGTCCATTAGATTTGCAGAGTTCACAATACAGTTTGCTTTTATCCGCGACTTTTTATTTTCCCAGGGGGCATTCATCTTGAATGTGGTTATTGTCACATTTCACGCATCTAAATGCCATTTGGCAGTTTGGAAAAAATTCAAATATTGTCTGGAAAACCTGGAAAAGTTAGGGAAATTTGGTCTTAAGAAAAAAATGGCCCCCCTGAAGGAGACTTTTGACGAGATAAGGGGGCCTGTCGTGTAGATTCATCTCCTTCACTACGATAGAAGGAATGTCGATGATGATTTTATTAGAGATGAAATGGTACTTGGTTTTGGAGGTGCTGAATTCGACGCGGTTCATGCGGCTCCATAAGCCGATGACCCTATTGATTGAATTGGACAAAAGTGCGATAATGAAGACAAAGCCTGGTGCGTAGTTGCCTTATATTGTCGAAGACGTAAAACCGTGCAGAATACAATCAGTCGAGAGTAAGGTGTTCTGCCAGATGTTTTTAATCTGAAGCCGTACCGTCTGTCAGACGAATTGGTTCTAATATAACCCTTCCTTTCAGATTTAGTTGTATCTCTCTCGTATTCAAATGTAAATGAACAATAATGTTCTATAATAAACAAGCAATCGCAAATGAACTAAGAATCCGACAAGCAAACATATCCTGGGAGTTAACTCATTTACCATTCAAAACCACTCAATTATGTAGTAAACGTGTGTTCATATAAAGCGATGAACTTTCGCTCATGCTGTGTTTACATAAATTTGTAAAATTTTACCTGAAACCTGAAACAGGCGCGGAATGCAAACATTCCAGAAATGATTCTCAAATGCTATTTACGAAAGATTTACATTTCGAACATCCTGGTTATTTCAAAAGGAGCAATTAAATTGCGGCCATTCTCTCGACACCTTCCATGCTTTTTGTTAGCATAAGTGTGCCGCTAATGAAGCCATTTTCTTTCGTTCAGAGCTTCTTATTTGCATGCAGATAGAGGTTACACCTCCGGGGGCTTCTATACGTACTTTTGTTTCTCATAAACCGACCGCATAAAGCTAAATCCGTTTTTATTGATCAATAAAAGTCGCGCACACCGGGGTGGTGGTGGTAAATGGTGGGTGGGTGGTTGGGCTGGGCGGCATGGCGGCATATATAGGGGATAAGCAGCGGGATCTCTATGGAGAATTTGCCTTGGAATTCACTTAGCGCGCTGGTGAAATTGCCGCTGTGCACGTACATATATACGTATATAGGATGTGCATGTGTACTGGCAGCTCAAGCACGGTGTGTAGACATTCTCTCTGGCAAGAGTAATTTCATAACAATATCCTTACAATGCAAACACATGCAGGAGTGCCGCTTGGCTGGTCCTAGCCTGGATTCTGTAACATTCTTGCGAGAGCTACTTCTATCCGCAGTAGATGTTTGCATTCCACTGCACATTATGATGATTCATCTTAAGAAGTCTCCTCCACGTCTTCTCAGCATCCAGAAGGAGGATCCAGAAGCGGGCAACTCAACAGCTCCGTAAAACCATAGGGCATGGATGGAGGCATGCATAGGGCATAATAAATTCAGTAAATGTTTACTCATGCTTGATGCGCCATTCCAGGATATTATTTCTTGTACTTCCTGCGGGAGTAGCATATGCATAATAATTGTGCTAATATATGCACCACTATTGAGGTGCATTTGCTGACTATAATTTGAGGCTGTGTGGGCATGACTTATTAAAGTGGCAAACTTCACTTTAAATTGGTCCAGATTCTCTCTCTCTCATTGGGGGAATTGCGGCGGCGGGAATTTTCAAATCATTTCAATATTTATTGATGTTAATTTTGCATTTATTATATGAAAATACGATCGGGAGCTGGTTAATTGCGGCAGTATGCATTTCAGCACTAATATCCCAACGTAACGAGCTGCTAATTGACAACAGGGATGAGCGGATACCGGGCCCAATGCAAAATCAATTATTGTCTAATGAGTTGTGTTATAGACGTGATAGAAAATTTCCGAATCCATCCTACCATGGTTGACCTAATCCTTTTTTGTCTACTATATAGCATAGGCATTATGTGAGAGCATATAGCATATACCAATCGAGCTTAAATTTAAATCGACTTAAAATCACTATGAATACCAAAATTCTCGGCCCTCTCCTCTCTCTGGCATGCTGAAGCAATGAAATGAATTTTTCCATTACATTTAGTCTGTGTGTGTCTGGCGGTGCCCACGGCCCTAACTCTTCTCCACAAGCGAAAATAAAGGCTTCATAGACTTTTCGGGGGATGAATAGAGTCAACAGGAAGTGATAGCCAGATGAGTGTGTTTTCATGAATGTCATTAAAAAAACGTGCACAAACATTGCCGCTTTTTATGTATCTCTCCGGAAACTCTTTCCTAGATGAGAAAGTACGGCTTGTAAATTAATGGGAAAAGTCGAATTGAATGTAAATAAAAAAAAATTGTTTACGCCATTTTAACTACACTGGTGATAATGCTAGTTCGATGGTAATGAATTTGGCTAGAAAACCTCTTTTAATATAAATTGAAGCCTATTAGAGCTTTTGCTACAAGATAGCTTCTTCTTCTTCTTTAAGCTCCTTTAATCCCTCATGGGACATAGGGCGGAAACAGTTGCCCTCCAGCGGACTCTGTTTTGCGCGACAGCTCTTAGCTCCGACCAGGATCTAGCAGTTGTTGCGGCTTCTTCTAGTAGGGTTCTCCTCCAAGTTGTTCTAGGTCTTCCTACTCGACGGGAACCTTGCGGATTCCAGTCAAGGGCCTGTTTGGCTAGATTTTCGTTTTCGCGTCGCAAGGTGTGGCCAACCCAATTCCATTCCTGATTTGGTCGTCTATCCTTTCTTGGCCGGCACGGCGCACACTGGGGCAGAAAGAACTTTTTTGGTTCAAAAGTTTCTAGAGACCACAATTTTTAACCAATTTGGATAATTTTTTTTTTATTTTGAAGGTAAGATGATTTGTAAGATATCTGTGGAAGCCGAATTTTGATTTTCCCTTCCAAATATGTTGCACCTAACCTCAAATGTAATTAATTTGTGCTAGATAACACTTTACTATCAATAATAAGCTTTGATCTATGCGATAAAATGAGACAATTTGATGTAATTAGAGCCCCAGGTGAGGTACAATGACTTTTTTTTGATTGATTATTAATTATTACAATCAAATTAAATAGTTTTATAATTTAGACATGGGTGGCGTGCATAGGGTGCATATGATGGGGGGCGCAAACTTTCAGGACCCTTTTTGACCCCCTTAGAGGCAAATGCGCATTTTTATATTATCTTATTATTGTTGTACGTTAAATTACGAAAATTTTAAGGGGTCTCCGAGCCTCCTACGATTTTTTTTGGGGCCGTGGGAGGTAATATTATAAAGTGCATAAGTGCATTTTACAATTCACAGCTCTTAAGGTTGCGCACTGGCCCCTTTAGAAGCAAGGGCGGATTTTTTTGTTATTTTTTAATTATAGTAGGGACTGTTACGAACATTTTAAGGGGTCATAGTGCCCCCTACGACTTGTTTTGGGGCCGTGGGAGGCAAAAAAATGGCTAAAAACCAAAAAAAAATTGTGGCATATTTGGAAGGGAAAATCAAAATTCGGCTTCCACAGATATCTTACAAATCATCTTACCTTCAAAATAAAAAAAAATTATCCAAATTGGTTAAAAATTGTGGTCTCTAGAAACTTTTGAACCAAAAAAGTTTTTCTGCCCCAGTGTGCCAGTGGCGCCATAGTTCTTCGTTTGAAATTCTATCTTGCCAGCGGATTTTTAGGATACGACGCAGGCATCTGTTGATGAAGACTTGTAGGCGCCCTGTGGTGTCTGTGGGCCAGCAAACAGATATCATCGGCGTAGTCGAGATCCTTAAGGCGGTCTACCAAACCCCATTGTATGCCGCCTGTTCGATTACTTAGCATTACTAGGTAATTTACTCCTATCTCTTAATCACTCCTATGTTATATTTAATACTGTCTAATTGGCTGCAGCATTCATTAGTAAAAGTGAATTTTTCCACGTGAAAGGCTATAGCACAGGCCAAATCTCCTTTGTACTATCAACGATTCTATCATCTAGTGCAATTCCACGGAGCAAGCTCCAGTCGGAAAGTAGGGAGAAGAGTGAAAAAACTACCAACGCCAATAAGCGAGGTTATTGCTATGGTTTCCAACCAATACTACCGAGACACAACGCTGATTTCGGTAATCAAACAGAAGATGATTTCCTCTCTTGTTACTAAAAAACAAAAAACGCAGCGGAATCGAACCACGAACCTCTGAAATAGCAGTCACTAGACTTCGACTTCGGTTCACTAGAACCCATATTTCCACTCTAAAAAGAATTTCGGAAAATCATGAGAATTCAATATCAATATTCACCTACTGTTTATAGACTTCAAGCTAGCATCAAGCGACAAAGACAGTGTCAAGCGTGGGGAGTTATTTAAAGCTATGGAGCGCTTCCGATTTCCAAAACACCTAATCGAGGCAACAAAAGGTACAATCGAGGTAGTACGATGCAGAGTAAGAGTTGATCGAGACCTCAGAATTCAGAACTCAGAATTTCACATCACAGAGAGGTCCGAGACAAGGTGAAGCGCTGACATGCCTCTTATTTAACATAGTGAAGAGAATCGCTGGGGTAGAAACGACGGGATCCATCTCTAACAAGACAACACAGACAATGGCTTATGCTTACGACGTCGCTCTAATAGGTAGGTCTTTTGCAAGTGTGAAAGAAGCCTTCATCAAACTGGAAACAGCTGCCAAAAGAATGGGAGTATCAGCCGGTACACCTAATTCGTGTAGGATCTGAAGTAGCTTCTTTCTCTGGATAGAGTCGTATGCCTGCTTGAAGTCAATACAAAAATCTGGTTCACGTTAACATTCCTCTTCATTTGGTCGGTGGTTGACCTTTCTCTCCTCCTCGGAAGCCGGCTTGGTATTTCCCTAGTAAACTTTCTAAGATGGGTGCAGCTTAGTTTTTATGGAGGTTGTGAATGTTTTATATCCTATAGAAAGTAATGAGATGCCTCTATAGCTCTCACAGCGTAGTTTACCCCTTTTCTTATGGATAGGACAAATTATGGCTTCCTTTCAGTCGTTCGGTAAGTATTTCTTCATTCATAATTTGATATCAGTTCATGTAACTATCTACTACTATTCTACTATCAGTATGCTTCACCTTTTAACGAGTTCCGCGGCTACACCATTGATTCCCGGGGCTTTTTTATTCTTCAAGCTTTTTATTATGTCTTTTGTTTCTTCAAGCGTCGGGGATTACAGCGATCTCTGCTATAATGGCACCATTATTATCTTTGCATAGGGTTGTCCGTGGTTTGAAGTCACTACTGATTATTGCCTGATGTTATTGCTCTGGAAGCTGTCATGAATATCTTGAATTTGCCTGTTAGATCATTCTCTTCTTTTTTTCTGCATACTTGTTCTGTATTTTTATTCTGTATGCTTCTAGTTTAACTCTTGTTGTTCTCGATAAGTATTCACAGAGGCTTGAATTTCCCTCTTCTATATCTGTCCTGAAATCTACTTCAAACCAATCATTTCTCATTCTTCTTGTTTCTACTCCTACTGTTCAGCAGCCACTTCCATGACACGCCTAATAGATGGCCACATGCAATCAATATCGTTAAACATTCTTTCAGAGAGCATTATTGGCATACACCTTATCCTTTAGGTAGCCCCAAAGAAACAAATCGGAACCCGCTAAATCGAGCGAACTCATTGGGCAGTTAAAATCAGAAAAACACGATATTATTACTGGAGAGAGCGGGTGAGCTGTGGCTCCAACTTCTAGGAACCACAATTCTGGATTGTTATCTACCTCTGGCCTTAAAATTTTTTCAATCATTGCCCGTAATTCAATGCCATTCACATTAACCGCAACTTATTCGTTAAAACAAATGATCCTATGATCCTTTCTGAAGTCATTCCATACCATACAGTGCATCTAAATGGGCCCCTTGATGCCGAAAACGTTGAACCAATCGAGAAATTGTAAAAATAGCCTAATCTTCTCCGGCATCAGCCGGGCCTCAGTCGCCGTTTTACTATACCTATAAAACATGAGTGTCGGTACTTTACAATTTACAACTTGACCAATAGACGCTGGTTCTTTTAAACTAAAATCACAATAATTTATTGCATTTTGTTTTGTTCAAAAGAAACATCATCTATGTATGTAATGCTCTAACAATCCGCGCAAAATTCAACACGTCGCCTCACGTTTGACAAACTCCTATTAATCTCGTACTGGAGGAACTATAAGAAACGGCAAACAATGCACGCTTGTGAATGGATGAAAGACAATAGACTAATGTGAAAAATTCCACAAGAAACCAGGAAATATTCCGCAATGAGGGCAGAAAATTTTTCGTTAAGAAAGCCCACTTGCAGTTTTTCGAAGACTACTTTAAAACTTTTCGCTATTAATGAAAACTTTGATAGTTGGATACGAGTTGCCTTGTGAAATAATATATGTACGTTGTTGAAATTGACACAATTTGCTTGAGGAAGTCTTGTATATGTGAACGGAGCACAAATTGAATGAACTCGTTCAGAACTAAGAATTTCTACATTAATATAAAAATGTGATAGCTTCATAGCTAGTTGATAGAAGGAATGTAAGGAGGTGAGGTACCGCTGGTTATTTAGCACCATCCATATTATTCTATTTGACTCGTTAAGAATACAAAGCGAAAATTCAAATGGAAAGAAGTTTTTAAAACGTTTTTTTAAATTTAATTTGGTCCTAGAGTAAATAGCAGTCCTTGTTGGCAGATTTGAATACAGCCAGAGGGCTTATATTGCAAAAAGATAGCTGTACCAAGCTTTCTTCTTCTTGAATGGCGCTTCAGTCCTCGGGCTTCTTGAACTCTCTTCTTCCAGTTGTCTCTATACGTCTTATTAGTTCTCTCTATTCTGTTATACGAAGTTTTCGAGTATCTTCTAGCACGTAATTCATCCACCTATCTCTTGAAAGTGGCTGCTGAGCAGACAGTAGGAGTAGAGGCATGCAGAGTAAGAAATGATTGGTTTGATGTAAATTACGGGACAGCTATAGATTCAATCCTCCGCGAATACTTATCGAGACCAACAAGACCGAAACTAGAAGCATACAGAATAAAAAGTCAAAGTATGCAGAAAAAAGAAAAGAGAAATATCTAACAGGCAAATTCAACATATTCAAGACAGCTTCCAGAGCAATAACATTAGGCAGGCCTACCGCGAAGCCAAAGCAATCAGTAGTGACTTCAAACCATGGACAACCATATGCAAAGATAATACTGGCGGCGTTATAACAGAGCTCGCTGTAATCCAAGCAAGAAGGAAAGAATATTTTGAACGATTCCTCAATGGTAGGTAATATTGACCCCACGTATCCAACCAACGAACATGCGGATATCCAGTTGATGGTATTGAGATGGAGCCCCCGGACGCTTGAAAAAATAAAAGACATAATAAACAGCTTGAAGAAACAAAGCATCAGGAATCGATAAAATACCCGCGGGACTCGTTAAAAAGGGAAGCATAGTGGTAGTAGTAAAATTGCATTAACTGATCAGCAAAATATGAATAGAGGAATACTTACCGACTGGAAGGAAGCCATAATTTGCCCTATCAATAAGAAAGGGGTTAAACTACACTGTGAGAACTATAGGAGGATTTCATTACTTTCTATAGCATTTAAAATATTCACAACCTTCATAAAAACCAAGCTAGAGCCTATCTTCCGAAGAGGAAGGTCAACCAACCAACACCAGCCACCTCTTCGCACTAAAACAACTCCTAGAAAAATGCTGGGAGGGAAAAATTAACGTGTACCAGATCTTTGTAGACTTCAAGTAGGCTTTATCGACGACGACTTCTTCCACAGAAAGAAGCTACTTCAGATCTTACTCGAATTAGGTGTACCAGCTAAACTAGTACGTCTGATACAACTAACTCACCTCGACACAAATGCCCGAGTAAGAGTTCAAAACACTCTTACAGATGCCTTCCAAGTTAATCAAGGGCTCAAACAGGGGGATTGACTGGTGCCTATGATATTTAATCTAGTCTTGGAAGCAGTCATCAGAAAGGTGTCAATATGGCGCAATTACATGCTCGTAAACAAATCCACCCAGGCGATCGGGTATGCCACATACGTGTGAATAAATAGAGCAACATTAGGTAGTAACCTAACGATATATGAACATACGAGGTGTGACAATTAAGTAATGAGACTGATTATATTGCCGCGATTGTGGTAACCCTGCGACCTTGAAATTCCCTTTCCCTTCTCTCGGCATCCTTCCCCTCTCCATTGATATATTTGCCATCGCTTTAGCTTGTTTAGTTCGCCGCCTGCTCTGTCGTGTTGAGTAAACGTGCAAAATTTTATCGCGACGCGTTGTTCTTGATTTCTTTTTTCCATTTCCGTGACGAGCACCACGAACACACGTTTACTCAACACGACAGAGCAGGCGAACTAAACAAGCTAGAGCGATAGCAAATATATCAATGGAGAGGGGAAGGATGCCGAGAGAAGGGAAAGGGAATTTCAAGGTCGCAGGGTTACCACAATCGCGGCAATATAATCAGTCTCATTACTTAATTGTCACACCTCGTAAGTTAGAAGTAGTGGACCAGGCTCAACCGTGACGAATACTAACGAAGAGCTAGAAGATATCAGTAGGAGAATTATTTTATACTTTTCACAAAACTTCACAAATACACATTTACTTGGGCTATATATGTGCGTTCTACTCATATTAAAATAATATGCAAACCTTCCCAGCGGGGAGATAATCGCCCGTTTTCTTCGTTCTATAAATTTATAAAAACTCCAGTAATGCTCCCTCGCATATTTAACAGCGCTTAAAATAAAATCCCCTGAGCAGCAGTCCCAATTTTTCCCACTGGGAACTCTCACCGATGTCGAGTTACTCTGAGAATAAGATATTTGGGCATTTTTCAGATGATGATCCGACGGGCGAATTTGAAAATGAATTCGCCCTGTTATGTGCTGCGGGAGTGACACATGGGCGCTCACACAAAGGATAAAGGACATGTTAAATTTTTTTGAAAGGAAGATTTTGAGAAGCATTATAGGCCCAATATTTGAGGAAGGGACATGGAGAATCCGAGTTATATAAAATCTATGACGACATAGACTTAGTGAGGTTATCCAAAAGTCAATAGACTTCGCTGGGCTGGACACGTCGAGCGCATACCAGAAGACAGAACAGCAAAGAAGGTCTTCCCTGACATAATCGGAGGAGAACGACCTGAAACAGGCCGAAGGAAAGATGGATGGATGCGGTTGTGGTAGATGCAGAGACACTACGCTATATATCGAATTGGAAAATTTCGGCCAGAAATCGAGAAGACTGGAGGACAAGGTTAGAGGAGGCCAAGG
The DNA here is from genome assembly GCA_949987705.1 of Thereva unica. Classification (NCBI taxonomy): domain Eukaryota; kingdom Metazoa; phylum Arthropoda; class Insecta; order Diptera; family Therevidae; genus Thereva; species Thereva unica. Next base: position 22,373,980 of record OX465285.1, on the reverse strand, counting down.
TTCGAGTTGGGCTGTAGAGCCATTGGACGAAAAACTACAGGTGCGTTTTATATCCTAGGTTTTATATCCTAGTATACTATTTGCATCATAGCACAAGCCAGAATCGTCCTGTTGGAACCACATGTGCTGTAGGCCCAACTGATTTAATTCGAGCACAAGAAAATGTTTCAACATATCGAGGTATGTAGCTATCACCAGTAACTGTTAAGCATTGCCTCTAGCATCCTCGAAGAAGGGCCTAAGTAGGCAGGGCGCTATACAGCCACTCTATCAATTGAGGATTTGAAATGTCCCAACAGCGGTCATGCTGTTGATTAATAAAGCGTTGAGGCAATAGATGTTCCATAATAAATTATTATGAATATTACATATAACTGTCAACTGTGTTTGGCCGCCATTTTGGTTTGTCTCATTTTTCAGTTTATAATTTCAAATTCTTCGTTAGTTCTAATGCGCCATTCGTTTTGGTCAGCCCGCACAGGGCCAAATAGTCTTAAGATTTCCCTTTCGTAGATTTTGAGCTTTTTTGGTCCATGTCTTTCAGACCCGTACGTAGGATAGAGTAGACCAGATTAATGTTTTATGTATTCTTTTGTTGCATTGCTTCAAGATTTCTTGATAGTTCAGAATTGGGACTGGTGCGAAATAGGTTTTATTTGCGTCTTCGAATGTCGCCCCTTATCTTATTTTCTACAGTAAGCGTGTAAAGTTATATAAAGTTGTCTATAATTTCCATTCTATAATCGTTAATCCTTATGCCTCGTCTTAATCGTTCTTTTGCGAGCTTTCTACAATGTGAAAAGATTGACTATTGGCTTTATTTATTATATTCCTCCAATTTTCCTATTAATATTCATCCTCAACAAGACAATTCACTTATATAAATCTTAACTAACCTAACTACTATGAATCAACATAAGATAAATTAAGCACTGTCAGCAATTTCATTAGCTTAAGACCCGCTCGTCCTTCATGGTACGATAAACTTCAATGTTTCCCGCATGCCTTTTGGATGTTCTCTAATTAAAGTAGCAAACTTCATATGCAATTTTGCATCAGAACATACTATAAAATTGCTAAATTAAATTATCAAATAATTTAAGGATTTTCATCAACAAGTTACTTTGAAACTTGGCAAACTTTCACCAACTAGCCAATTATTAGAGAGATGCAGGTAGGATAGGGCCATACGCCAGCTTACTAGTACACGATCTACAAAGTTTCCCGTCAAAAGCTAAGCTTCCAAAGTGGGTCTGTAACATTTATATAAAAGGCTATAGATAAATACAAAGGATACCTTTGTGTATACTCTTACGTATACATGCAATGCAACCTGCATGAAAAGGTGATACCGTCGTCGTACCTTAGATGCTGCGGCTCCAATGTACACACCAAATATAAACGGCCCCCGGCAAAGTTGAGAACTGTAAGCTTCTGTGTTACTTTAGAACAATTAACTAAAGTTTCTAATAAAAATAGACTCCTGCGGATATCCTGAATGTGGTTCCAGTTTGTTTACCCACAACAAAATATGTATTCTGTCCTGAAAGAGCGAACGAACGGGGGGAATAGGGGTGGGGGTGAACAAGTTAAATTTTGTGAAACATCTCAATGTACTACACGTACATATAGAGGAGAGAATGCGCCCGGGGAGGGGGTATTCGGAAAAAGTTTTTTCCTATAATTGATTCTCATTGGGGGAATAGAGTCTGTAGCAAAGTTTTTGATTGTGTTTGCTGTAATTTATCAATTGAAAAACGTCAACGCAACGAAAATTTCATTTAGTTTTTATTTTATTGAAAAGTATATGACATACTCGTTAAATTATGTGAAATTCTTTTGGGATTTTAATGATTTATCTTTATTTTTTAGCACTAGAATGGGAATGGTTCAATAGCAACACACTCTGTACAATTACTTGGATATGCTGATGATATGAACATCGTGGGACGAACCTTATTGACAAAAGAAGCTTATGTCGAACTAAAAGAGGCGGCAAGGGACATAGGCCTGAACAGCAACGTAAAAGCAGAGTGGATGCAACAGTCCAGAGCTGGAATATTTAACTATCGACGAACACTATCGAGAAGTAGGCGATAAAATAATCTACCTCGGGTCTACAATTGCAAAAAGAAACCAAGAAGGGAAGAGGTAACTAGACTAATACTACTACTGACTAATAGAGCTTTTTATTTTTTTTAAGGAAATACTCATTCAACATTTGTGTATAGAAACACGAAACTCTCACTCTAAAAAAGTAATACGATCAGTACTGTGCTATTGTAGCGAGACTTGGACTATGAGCAAGGACAAAGAGAAACAAGTCAACGGGTTTTCAGAGGCCCAAGCAGACAGGATGGAAAATGGCGAAGGAGGTAGGTAGATAGGTTAAGGGCTGTCTCCAGTGAGACCGGAGGCCCAATTAACGCTTAGCGCGCCATTTTGTGGCCACAACTCGTATACCTTCTGTTCAGTGGTTGTTGATCAGGTGTAACGGATGCCAAGCTGTGTCTTATGTTGGAGCTGTGATCAACGAGTAGAGAGCTGACACTGAAGCTGCAAAAGCTGTGAATAGTGTTCTGCAGATGGGGTGTTCATGTTGGAGCTGAGAATAAAGCAGTATTAACCAGTATCTGACAAAAGCGAAAAACATGACATTAACGAATTAACATCCATCTTGAATTTAACGATACCAACGGAGAAAATTGACCAAAGCTTTATCGTAGCTCCTAGCCTCTCGCAACAAATGTGCATGGCTCACTGCAAAAGCGGTGCAACTCCACACTTCGAAACACTAGAGGTTGACTCGCTTTAGACTCACATTCCGTCACATCCACCGCTACAAAACCAAAGCAACTACAGAAGCGCAGTATAATTGCACTTATAGTGCACTTCTGGAACCGCTCCATCCCTGGTGCTCGTACCGTAATAGTTCTTTTTTCCGAGTAAGGTTATTAGCCTCACGTCAACCTTACTTGGAAGGAACTAGCCCGATCATACATATTAGCTTATCCTCTCTCATAGGATAGATACCAGTGGCCACCGCTAGGAGGTAATGATCGCACTTCCATCAGGCCGAAATAGTACATACATGTTATTCCCCCTATTCCGACCACCATCGACGCTCTACTCGACCCTAAAGCCATGATGATTAAAAGTGATCAGCGCTGTCTAGCTTGAGCTAAAGCCGGGCATTTGCACAGGAAGTGAACAAGCGTTTCTTTCTCATTCGTCTCCCCGCAGCTACGGCAACAGACGTTGAACGGGATGTCTAGCTTGGCAGCGTGGTCTCCTATGGGCCAATGCCGCATGATGATTGCCGTGATTCTAGCAATATCTCGTCGAGGTCGGCCAAGTCATCCTAGAGATAATGCAACTCTGTAATGCTCTCCACCTTTGGCTGGATAGCTGCAGGTGATAGTCAAAAATAGCGTTTTTGTCTCCGCCTATTGGGTTGCCGATCATCTCGGTCTCCGAACTCCGGAGAGAGACTCCCTGCTTGGCTAGGTAGTCGGCTTTCTCGTCCCCCTCTATGTTCTTATGACCGCGAACCCAGACGAGCGTCTCGTTTTGCTTTCTACCAAGCCTAACTAGCTCAGCTCTGCATCGCTCCACTATCTTGGAGCGTATTCTTACTGAATCCAGAGCTTTAATAGAGGCTTGGCTGCCTATGAAAATTCCATGTTACATCTTTGTGTAAGTTTTAAATTCATTGCCTGGTACGCCTTCAGGATCACCAGCACTTCCGGTTGAAAGATTCTAGCGTACGTCTGGAGGTGCCTGGACAGTGAACCTAGATAAACCCCTACTAGATAAACCCCTACTCGAACGCCCTGTGAGATTCAAGATATTGGTATGGATTCCCTCAATCTGAGGGCACTACATGAGGCTAGATGTTTGATGTGAAAGTGGGGGAAGTAGATACAAGAGAACATCAAGGTTTTTCAAGGGGCATGTTCTCATTTACCGTTCTCTGGACCCTTCCCAACTTTAGGACGGTATAGGTCCTACCCAGCGCTAGCCACCACACTAGCGACCCATACGTGAGAATTGGGCGTGCCACAGCTGTTTACATCCACAGGACCAGCTTTCGCTTGAGACCTCATCTTTTGCCAAAAGTCCTTTTTCAACCGTAGAAGGCTATACAGGCTTTCTTTATCCTTTCCTCAATGTTCGACTTTCAGTATCGGAGCCAGTATTAGACCCAGAAAGATCACTCTGGAGGAAAAGGTGAGAGTATGCCCTTCCAACCTTGGGAGGTTGAAAGTGGGAATTTTAGTTCTCCTTGTGAACAGCATCAACTCAGTTTTTCCGGATTGACTGCCAGACCGCAGCCTGCTGCCCAGCTGCCAATTTTATTTAAGCATCCTTGTATGATTTCACTAATCACTGTTGGAAATATTCCGGACACTCACTAGGTCATCTGCGTATACTATTACTTTAGCTCCGTTTTTTCCTAGCTTTTGTAGTATGCTGTTCATCCTTACTAGTGCCTCTACATTTAGGTCAATGAGAGCTTCTCGAATCGATTCAGTACGTACGTTGTTAAAGGCACCAAGACTGTCTCGATCTAGCACTGAGATAGGCATGTTGAGCTGGTGACAGTAAAGTCTATCTAACGATTGGCGGATGTGGGAGTTAATGACTCCCTAATTTCTAGTGTCGAAAGGTGTCAGACTAATCGGCCTATAGTCCTTCGCGGATTCGTGACCTCTTCTCCCTATCTTTGGGATAAAGACGACCCTCGCCAGTCTCAAACTCCTGGGGGCGTAGCTAAAAACCACGCAACTCTTGAACATGACCACCAGCCTCAGGTATATTCTACCACCTCAGGTATATTCTGTAGCATGACTGGCAGTCGGGTGCCTTGAAGGGGGAGAAGCTATTCATCGCTCAGACGACCTTTTCCTTTGTAATAATAGTGGCAATCTTCTCCCAGGACTGTCTCTGTCCGTTCCCTTATGCTTCGACCTCATTTTTGTACTTGCAACCGAGAAAGTGTGTGTTCATTAATAGCTATATAGGCTCGGCCTGCGATTCTGTCCAAGATCCGTTCGCCTTTTTATAAAGGACGGACTGGAGTGTTCCTTGGAGAGGATCCTGAATAATGTAGCAGAATCTCCTATTCTCCTACTTTCGATATATATGTATCTCCCTTGGCTGAGGCAATGGCTTTCTTGTACTGTTTTAGGCAGTCTTTGTAAGGCTGATAAACGCCTTGTTTGTAACAACTATTGAAGATCTCTACTCTTAACTTCCTCACTTTCGAGAGATCTTCATTTCACCACGGCGGAAAGGTTTCTATGCTCCGCCTTAATAAACAGGATACCTTATACGTCGAGTGAATAGCGTTTTCAAAAGTATTGGCTCTCTATAAAGTCTATCCTGTGGGCACTCTCTAGAAAGTCTCATTCTCAGGACCTGGCCGAACTTCTTCCACTCAGCCTTTGTTGAGCAGCTTCAACCTGCAGGTTTACCTTGAAGCGTATCCAGCGGTTGTCTGAGAAGGACACTTGATCTGATACCCTCGAGTTTCCTAAGTTAAATGTTTCTGTGTCCATAGACAGCGTGATGTCCAACACTTCTTCCCAGGCGTGGAAGTTGTTGGAAATACGAAGGTTGGGGTGTGGCCCCGGTTACACACCGCTAGGTTTGAGTTAATGATATAGTCGAATAGTGTCTATCCCCACTCGTTATTCTCGTAGCTTCTCCGAAGCGTATGCCTCGCATTGGCGTTATTAGCGTTGCACTCCAATCTAACTACCGTTAATGCAGTTGAAATATAGTTCGGAGAGAGAGAGAGACTTTGATGTTCCTTTTAACCTTGATCCAAATGGTGGTAAAAGATTTATTGCCTGTCCGAGAGCCCTTTATGTTCCGTTCTCATACCCAGGGCTCTTGTATTAAGGCGACATCTAGGTTTTCCTCTTTGAGGAAAATCTGGAGGTTCATCAGGAGCTCCACAGCCTATTGTTGGCCTTGGCTTCCTCCAGCATTTGCCTCCATGATTCTCGATCCCTGGCCTGACTTCTCCAGTTTCTTATGCCCAACTGTCTCAAGTCATCCTCGACGTCATCTATGTATGGGCATTTTCATAAACGCAGAACTGCTGCAGCACTGCAGAATTCAGCTACAGACTACCAATTGCTGAATTTTGCAGTATTGCGGCAGTTCTGCGTTTATGAAAATGCCCTATCTTTTCTTAGGACTACCTGGTCTCCGTTTTCCTGGTGGAGCTTTCTCCAGCACTATCTTTGTCGGGTTTCGTTCTCCACCTCGTTGTACATGATCAATCCATCGCAGTCTGTTTATTTTGATCACTTTAACAACGTTTGGAATCTTGCTGATTTCATACAACTCTGAGTTGTATCTTTTTCTCCAAACGCCCTCAACCTGTATTCCTTTGTAGATCGAACAAAGGATTTTCCGTTCGAATCTTCCTACCAATGCTTCGTCTGCGTTTTTCAATGTCCACACTTCCGAACCATATAGTAGGACAGGCCTTATTAGTGTTGTGTAAAGTGCCAATTTTGTCTTCCTTGAAATATTTCTAGACGTCAGGTGCTTGCGTAGACCAAAGTAGCATTTATTAGCCAGTGCTATTCGTCTTCTGATTTCGGCCGATGTGTCATTTCCTTTCGTTATAATCGTGCCTAGATATACGAATTCATCCATTGCTTCGATGTTGTAGGTGTCGATCGTTATATTTTGTCTGCTACTTCTGGTGTTTTTTGTGCACATATACTTTGTTTTGTGCTCATTTATTTCCAACCCGATTTTTTTGCGGCTTGCTCAAGTGCTACAAAGGCCTCCTTCATGCTCTCAAATGATCAAAAATCTGGAGGTTGTTTGTGGCTATGTTGGAGTGTTGGAGGTTGTTCTGAACGATCTCAGGCATCTTCCGGTGCCGCCTGAGCGCCGTCCTCGTCGCTCTCCTCCAAACCCGAACCCTCTGCCAGTTCCTCTACATTCGGAGATTCGAAGGAGAGTTGTGTGAAATTTTTGACGACCCAGATCTCTCAAACTTAAAAGATGACCGGACCAGGACTAGCCGGCCATGCAATCATGAAAGGAGGCCATGGCTCGATTTAAACTGTAGCATAATCCAATGGATGGATGGCTGGTGTACAATAAGTCTTTGGCGATTTTGTGATAAAAGCATTTCGTCGTTCGTCTTTCTAGCGCAAGTGGTTAAACAAAAACTCTAGAAAAACTTTTCGTTTAAAGTTATAAGGCCCGCATCCAATCTGAAGGTATACATTCGTTTATCATTTCTACCTTCGTACCCAGCACAAGAGCATATTCCAATGCATACCTAAACCGAAACCATTACCGCATTCCATAAAAAAAGAATATTCATAATAATATTTCTTACACTAAAATGCTTATAAATCTTATAAATTTGTTTGCCACCATTACCACAAAAATCATCAACATTCCTCCGTACCGAAAGATAGAAATCTCCTCGGAACACTTGCAAATGCACTTTAAATGCGAGAAACATTTGCCGAGGAAGTAAATTCCCGACAACCATGAGCACCCACAGCGAAATTTAACGTAAAAAGTTAGAAATCTGTGTTAGAGCGGTCGGGCTACGACCGTGAATCCTAGGCAACTCACTGGATATAATATGCAGATGGAAACTTTCGGGTGCCTCAGCTTTTAGGGAACTGGATATGGATGGAGCGAGAGCAAAAAGGAAAAGGACTCGGGGGCTGAATGCAGCAAGAAAACGAAAAACGCATTAGCATAGATAATCTTTGTCGTTATCGTGCTCTTCCTACTGCCACTAGTATATGCTGCTGGGGGAATGCTGGAGCTGCTTCTGCTCTCATATATGTATGTATATAAATACTTATTTAAACGGTGAGAAACTTGAAAGCGCCTCAAGAAATTCATGCACTCACATGCAAAGACCACCTTGACAATAGAAAATCTTTTTCTTAAAATGTGCATATATATCACAAGGAATTCCAGAAGTTTGTACATAAGCTCCTACTGAAAGTTAAAAATCATAGATGAAATTTTGATTTGTGCGATAAACTTTTATCGCCTTATCGCATAATGTTTTGAGCCATGTACTGCACTGGGATTCGGATAGTTTCGCTATATGACCACGGTCGTATAAGTTCTGTTTCTATTCTGCTATTAGGAAGTTTAGTGGAGGAGGAACTATCAAACAATTCAAGCTGATATAAAATTCATGGCAGAATTTCATTTTGTTTGTTTTGCAGCGACATGGAAACGAGTTGTAAATGCCCGAACGTACATGACACGTTACACATGTTTCATTGTAAAAATATCACAGGGTTTTTGTTGGAATCACTGATTATGCATTTTTCCAGCTTTAAAATATGCACTTATCAAATGTTTTGGGGAGTTTTTTACCTAGGGAAGGCATAGTGAATGCAATAGACCGACCCGTAGCAGTTCATTTGCACTGGATGAATTTGGCTGCTTCTAAAGGGTGTTTCAACAAGAGGTGACATTTTAAATTTCGCGCCATTTTGGAACTGTATAGATTGTTACAGAAGCTGTGTGGTAGATGGCGCCGTCTCTCTGTAAATGAACATCGCCCAGATCCATTTTTTTAAAGAATGAGGGGTAACCCACACGGTGAAAACTGCGGCCAGACTATCAGCCTTCCGGACAAAGGCTGGAAACATGAGCAGGGCCCATAAATTCTCTGATAAACGTTCTTCTTCTAAGCCAACTCAGAGCGGGACATCCACCACCAATGGATTCCAAGAAATCGTTCATCCGCTATTTTCCCGGCGATGTAGCAATAGTGCCACCCCAGAAGAGAATGGAGAATGCGGCCACGCAGCTCATTGATATGCTGATCTCTTCCTACTATGACAGCAACACTGTCTCTTTCTGTTAGTCGTCGCGCAAAGTGTCCTGACAACATTCACAGTCTCGTTGCCTTCCACGCAGAGTCGGCATTCTGCCTCTTGAGACAGTTCTAGTTGTGGAGATAAATAACGCAGTCCTACATGGCCAGTCAGATAAGCCACCAGCAGCCTTAGGTCTGCTCTTGGCTTGGATGTGGACCAAGAGATGCCACCGAAGGGTTCTGGGCCCTGGACCAACGTCTCATTTCCCTCGATACCCCAGTGTCCGGGGACCCAACAGATCGAGACCTCATTTCTTCTGGTCAGGCTCTGGAGTACTTCAAAAAACCCTGCAAATATTTTGGAAGAAAACTTCCACGTTGAGAGGCAGCTTGGCTGTCAGAAAAGATTTTAATGTTTGGCCTTTCAAACATTTATCAAGGCTAATCCTAGCGCAGGTCGTAATGGCATCAATCGAGGTCTTGGAGTTGGATCCTTATAAGGTTGAAACGAGGCCACTGCCCATTTAAGATGTTCCCAGAAAGACTCCGGGAATAACAGTCTGGAATAGTCCTATGGCTATACCCTGCATCCAATGGATAAGCGGTCTGGATGAATGACCCTGTAAAGTGCTCGCTGAGCAGGTAACTCAAGGTTTCTTCATGGCTCCCAACATCTCTACGCATTGCACCTAACCTGTCATTCCGTCAGGGCACTTTGCGCGAAAGAGACAGTGTTGCTGTTATGGTAGGAAGAGATCAGCACATCAATAAGCTGCGTGGCTGCATTCTCCATTCTCTTCTGGGGTGGCACTATTGCTACATCCCCGGGAAAATAACGGTTAAACGATGTCTTGGAATCCATTCGCGGTGGAAACCACAACTGAAATCGTCACTAGATCTCTAGAAATAAAGTTGGTAATGGAGAGATGAGTGTCAATTAAAAGGACAGCGCGAGGCGCCCCGTGTCCTCTGACTTTACCATCGGTTACCTAAGGCTTCCGAATAAGAGCAAGGGTAAGATGCCTCTACGCGAAAGTCTTGCACAGGGCTGAGCATGCCCCTTCCGGATGGTTCAAGTTAACTTGGAATGTTCTTATGGCGCTCATTTTTTCTCCAAGGAGCGTTAAACAAGCCCGGTCTTCTTAGCTTGTCTACGACCCTACGAGCCCAACTATGTCGTCAGATGGCCCTATGGTCAACCTCGGTAACACCAGAAGCATTGGGTGGTACCATTTCAGATTTTGTGGTCTTCAGACTAATTAACTTAGCCATGGAAACGGTGCCCACTATCATGGCCAAGTGAAGGGTATTGTTACTAACCCGCCTCTGGACCACTTTTCACTTGCCAGCGGTTAAGGTAGCAATCTGGGAAAATAACCTCGTATGACGTGAGTCTGGGGGAAATTACCCTCTTCCACCAGAGTTATATCAAGAACACGTTTGCTCTTAGTGAAAGGGACGTTACTCCTCACCCATTCTGGTGTGTCAGAGTTTGAGCTGATTAGCAATAGCCCCCCTCTTCTTTGGAAGCTTCCCTCGAAAAATTAAGGCAACAATAATCGCCTCATGCAACTGTGCTTTTTGCTCAGGTGTCAGGGGGCAGTTGACCATGTCAGTCGAGATGAGGTCAAGCTTAACACTGCTTACCACCTGACTAAAGGTTGGGTGAGTGGGCCCTTTGGCCGTCTTGATCCTCTTCTGTTCCGGAGTTTTCTCCTCTGAGCGAACCATCTTCAACTCAGTTTTTTGGAGGGCATTATTAAAGCTTTTTCCAGTGTCAGCCTACGTTCGTTGAAACATTTTGGTTCACAGCTTGCGTGCCCAATGGCTCCGGTAGTTCAGGCGGTAGTTCCGACAATCATAATTCTCTTTATATTCAAGGCCGACATCCGGCAAAACTATAAGTTAAATTGGCGCAATTTAACTACTCTATAAAGAAGTCATTTTGGAGGCAAAGTGTAACCTTCGCTCCCCAGCAAAACTCTGCGATTTATTGAGTAAAGCGTGTGCTGTGGTGCTCATAACTTCGAATGCGAACATTTCAAAAATTCTATAAACGCACTGCAATTAAATGGTTTATTTTTTTCTACGGCCATCATATACCCCTTAAAAAGCCAAGCGGCCGGTGATCGCCCGCTGTAAGCGCTTTTTTTATTTTTACTCGGGGATGGACTCCAGATACTAGGTGACATTGTACCATAACTTATACGTCACACAAAGGTTGACTCCCAAGCGAATTGCATTAGCCTGCAATACCACTCCATGTGATCGCTGCAGACATCTTTCTTTGGTATTTTTAAAGCCACGTTTCTTCCCGGAAAAAGTGAGCATCCGACAAGGATTGTAGGTTCTATCCCCAGAATTTTTGAGAAAAGTAATGGAAAATGCTGTAAAAAGAGCCCAAATGAAAGAATTTAAACGTTTAAATAACCACCATGAACAAACAGAATTAATTCCTTTTGTTTATGTAAACAAAATTACAGCCGTGGGAGATCCACTGATGACTTTCACCACGCAGCCATGTACATCCTGCTCTAGTTCAGAACCAAAACAATTCCAACGAAATAAATCTAACGCAAAAAAAAAAATCCTATCTGTATTAAATGCCCCACATTTATCCACTCACTTTAATGACGCTTAGAATTTTTTTTACCAGTAATCAACAACGAAAAAATATCTTTCGCTTTTGACTGTTTGACATTTAATTCACATAAAAGTGTATCCCCCCTCCAGAGCAAAAAAAGCGGCATTTATTTGTTGTGTTCTAGGGAGGCTGATATCCCTGTACCGCTGCTCTCCCATGATAGAGCCATCCTGCTACCTTACAACTTTAGTCATATAACACCCTCCCCAAAAGTAGTCCTTATTGCACCCTTCAGAGGGAGATGGTATCTATCTATTTGTGACAGGCGCCGTATATGAATTACCATTGTTTTCGGGGTTTTCATCCTCCGTATAGTAAAAGCTCGTCCTTTGCGAATATTATTGCTATTCTACATTCCGGTTTTTTAGTGTTTTAAAAATATCCTGACATTTTCATAGTACGTGCTAATTCCCATGGGGTGTCGCTTTAGTATCGAAATAAACGTCAAAATTTATCAATAAACATGAAAACTTCCCCAAATTGTAATTCCACCAAATAAATAAATGATTTTTTTTTCACCACGCGCGCTGAAAGATTGTGTGGGAGAGAAATCATGCACAATTGAATCGAGCAATAAAGTGAATATTTGCAAAATTGCTCGTGTTTTATCCCCTCTCCTCTACTCGATAAACGTATTCCTCCCACTCTGTTCAATATTGCAAGCTCAAACGCAACTTTGTTATAAACTTTTGTGCTCAGCCAAACCAAATGCATTTTAGAAAACGTGAGTGGGGGGGGGGGGAATTGTCTCGACAACATATTTTGTAAGCTTTCAAATTCAGGGAAATTGTTTCCAAGGATAGAATTCCAATTGTTGCCCAGCTGCATGTTTACAAAATTCCCCGTTTACTTCCTGCGATGTTTCCCCTTAAAGGATGTTTCTCCTGCATCATCGCAAATGTCCCGAAAATCGAAAAATCCTTTCTGCTACTTTATTTATAAACAATGTTGTCTTAGAAACATTTTAAAAGTTCGGATACATGTATTTGTTTAAAAGCTTCCTGTTGCTGCTTGTTAAGCTACTTCCTGCTTCAACATGTTGATGAGTCATGTGTAAAGGGTTAATATTTGTTGCGGCATCTCTTGTTGAAAGAGTCTGTGTACAAGAAACATTGCTGCAAGTAAAAAGCTTGTTGCAGGATATTCTCTCAGGACCAAGATATAATGACGAGAAGCTTTTTGTTGCTAAAGAAAACGTTTAATCCCGTTGCGGAAGAAATAATATTGTTTACCAAAATCCTAGATTGTTGCATGTCAACAATATTTTGGGTGCTGTAAAAATGTTTATTATGTCATGTCCAGAAAGTTGAAGGATTAATTTTAACTTTCGTTCTAGACTGAAACCGTGGACTTCTGTTCGTCACAGTGAAAAAATACAGAAGATCCGAACCATTTTAGACCTTAGATTTGGGTGACATTTATTTCATTGAACTGCTTTCATATGCCATTCTCGTATTGCGTTAAACAATCGTAAGAAGATTCCGACATTTAGAGGCTATGGAGACTCTGTTACGGAATTGAATAGGCATATTAGACTAATTAAGGCCTGAATGGGGCCTGAATAAGCTTCTATCAAATTCTTGTTAGGGTTTATCTAGCACATTGAATATTGTCACTAATTACAATCAAAAGCAGTGTCGTCGTCCATTGTCTTGCTTCTATAGATATGTATACTTGCTCACCTTTAGAACATGTCTCATCAGGCAATCGAGATTTTATGTAGAAAGTAATACACAAATAATATTGGGTTTTTTTATTGCAGTTTAGACACAGATTAATACAAATAAAATATTCGACAATTATCACCAACTGTTGACCTTTTTTATGTAAAAGTCTAGGCTTAGGTGTTATCCTTTATACTATCAACTACCAGTCCGTCATTTAGTTCACGTAATCGGGTAATGTCTAGTAGTAAGCTTAGCTCGAAGGATAGAGAAAAGATAAAGGAAGTCTGGGGATGCATGAGTAGGAGGCGATGAACATTGCATTTGACCTCTTGGATGTTCTATGAGTTCATTCTTTTTTAAGCAATCGGCTAAGATCGGTTAGCGGGAGACAGCCTCGTCGGAGTGTTATATGCCTCCTGAAATAAATTATACCGGCTAACCAGCCGACAATGTGTGTGACGTCCGTAGTGCAAGACTACCACCTGAAGGAATATCGCCCACTAGGTGCAGACCTGACGTAAAAGCGGAACTTACTCTTTTATTAACCAGTTAAGCTGGCGAAATGGTAGGGATCCAGAATCGGTGAAGAGTACTCGATTAGTACTCAGGAGTGAGAATCGATGAGGACTTTTTTGACATTTGTGCGAGCTACCTTAGCGTATGCATTACTCGATTTTCGGCCACGCCAGATAACAAATACCTATGGAGCTTACATCCCGATTAAAAGCACGCATAGTGAACAGATGCGTCTGCCATACGAGTATGAACGCTTGCACTTTTTCTTTCTTCTTCTTAGATCCGTTAGCTGGCGGTCCGAGTGGGACGTTCCCGCAAGGGATACGCTGCTGTCGATGCCGCTTTAAAAAATGCGGTTTGTTGCCTAGTTTCTTCGGTTTCTCGATTCTGGTCAATTTGGCAGGTCGATCACCCTCCTCTTTTCACATCCTGGACTTGGGGCCAGACGACGGCGGAGTTGCACGCTTCCACTACAGGCATGAAATTCTAAAAATGCACACGCCTCTATTACAGATATGAATGTAATCGTAATCGACCATTCCAAACGCTAGTGTCATTTTACCAAGCGTTCCCCCAGTTCAGTTCAGTTCAATAGCACTACAGCCCAAATCGAGCTCTGGCCTCCTTCAGTTTTCTCCTCCAACCTTCTCACTCCCTGGCTAGAGTCCTCCAATTTCGTACGCCCAACAAGTGTGCAGCGTCTGTTTCTACAGCTTCGAACCGTACTTTCCTCTGTCATCCTGCTGGCCTGTCACCGATTATGATTTTCTTATATATCTTCTTCACTGCTATGTTTTTCGGCATTCGCTCTACATGTCCTGTCCATCGTAGCCTATTTATTTTGATATAGTTGAAGATGTCTATCTCTTTATAGATTTGGTACTGTTCGTTATTGGAACTGATTCTCCAGATACCGTTTACGTTTAATGGGACAATAATCTTAATGTGTCTTTAAGATTTTTTTCTCAAAAGCGACTAATAAGCTCCCGACTTTTTGGGTTATGGTTAGAGGATTCGATCCCGGCCCTAATCCAGTCTCGAATAATTCGAGATTACATTTCACAAAACGGGGATTTTTTAAATGTGTCGAAAAAATACTGAATGAAACGAAACGCTTTTATTTTAGCTGTCACCTAGTCAGGCAGCGTATTTGACAGCTGATTTTGTAGCTTGCACCGTATGTAGTCAACGAGATAATATCCATAGCGTAGGCAAGTCCAATTCAACATTGCAACCAAATAATACAATATCGCTCGAACTAAATATGATACCGACTTCGTTGAATTAAAAATATGATACCGCCTTCGTTGAAGTGTCGTTCGAACCGTATTAACAAAAATATGATCTAAAACGTTTTTCATAATATTCGGTATAACCGTTTATTAGTTTAAACAACGTCGTGATTTCTGTATCTGTACAATGTTGCGCGAATCAAACGCGATATCGACCTCTTTAAGGTGTCGATCTCATAATATTAACGAAAATGTGTTCTAAAAAAAAATTTCAAAGCATTCGGTCAAGCCCTTTTTTGTTTAAATGAAAAATCTTCTATTCAGCTAAGGTTCACAATTGATAGGTTTTGCTAATAATTAATAAACTCGTTGGGATGAAACCCGTTCTAAATGAAGTTATCTCTTCTGGATTCAGCAAAGCGATAGCTTTCCAACAAGGCATTACTTGTCATAATCCGAGCTTTCGAATTTCCAAATTAAGTCATTTGCTTCCCAGTTTATCAGCGGTGCTTCAACGTAAGGGGGCTACCTAAGATGTTAAAAATATTCATTGGTGCCAAGATCATGTTGCGTTACAATGTAGAGCCTCCAAGGGTCTAGTGAATGGTACAATTGTTTATATCGGATGGTATAATATTACACCATATCGCTTGTTTGAGTAATTTAGTAATTACCAGTAAGAATAGGCATTTGTACTATTGTACCATCTTTTTGTAGAGGAAATTTTAGTGTAGAATGTAGTGTTGATTCTCCCACTAAGTACACTGCTACCCTTGTTAGTGCACACATAACCCGTTTATGACTAGGTTTAATCCAGGTTCAACTTAGGTTCCACCCAGTTATAAACGGGGGTCGAGATGAAACTGCATCCACTTAGCTCTCTTACCTGAGTCGAGTTAATATTTCGCCTCATATACGCGGGTTGAGTTGTAATTGGGTTGAAGTGACATTTGTTTCGTTTGTTCACCATCCCTGAAGTCTTTTAGGGTTAACTTGCACAGGAATATAAATTCCTTCCGTGGTTTGATTATGTTTTGATGTTAGTTCAACTCTATTTCAACCCAAAGCGAACTCAACACGACATCATATACGGTGGTCGAAATCGAACTCAACCTCTACTCAACTTTGCTACCATTATTTAGCTGTTCCGAAATACTCCTTGTTATAAATAAAAATGCATCCTTTTGCCCAACATTCACTACTCTTGTAGCATGAAGAAACCTGTCACTGTTCATGTGCTTCTCTGGCATCTCCACCTCTTCTTCAAAGTTTTCCTATTGAGCTTCTTGATTCAAGACTTCGAAGGTATGGACATACATATTTAACGGTATTTGGTTGTGCATGTTTAGTGTATTTCAATTTCAACTTGATGAAAAAAGACACTATTAAAAACATCTTCATTTACAATTACAGCAGATTAACCAACTAAAAATGACAAAGTTATACACGCTATGTAAAAAAATTCAAGAATAACACTTTCCAACAAAAGATGGACGACGTCCTAGGCTGCGTACGGTTCTTTTGCTTCGACGATCCTGAATCAATCAAACAAAACCTCGCTACAGCATTAAATTGCTCCTGAAAGACCATTTGCAGCTATTTGAAAAGCTTTAAAAGTGGTTTCCACACGAACTGAACCAGGCCAGCCGTGATCGGGAGTAAACCACATACAATCCTCTCATGTCACATCAGGACTTTTCACCACTTTACGAACAAATTGTGACAGGAGGTGAAAAATGGGCGCTTTACGTGAACCCATATAGAGACGGCATTTTCAATGGCTTGATGATAAAGGTATCATCAAGCGATTATGTGCAGCTGAGAAAAGTCTGATAGAGAGAGCATTGAAAGAGCCGTCATTCATTTGGAGGTTCTGGAAACCAATAAAACGATCAGCAGTGATGTTTGTTATTAACACAATTGGAACGAGTTCATCAAGTTTAAAGCCAAAACGAACCTACTACAATGGTCAAGGAGTCGGGTGACGTCCATGCGGCACGTATCACTGGGAAAACGTTTGATAAAGTTCGGATTGAAAACTTTCTAGCCGTCTTACACCAGTGGAATTGCTTTAGATTATCATCTGCTCCGTTCCTTAAAAAACTTCTTTAAAATTAAAAGTTTTTTGTTTTTTAGTAGAAATGCTTTTCCACAACTATAAAAACCCTAAAAGTTTTTTTCATACTAGAGCAAAGAAATCCTTTCACAGTGCTGGACAGAAGCAGTTAAAAATAATGTAATTATATCGAGCTCTCGTTTTATGTGCTCTTTTATTAAGCGATTAAATTTAGTGCGGGTTCTTTTTGCAATTTTATTTACTGTTACATGGATTTAATACGTTTTGCTTAAGATGATAGAATAGCATGTATTTCTCATCAAGCTGCCTTGGCCGGAATGGATACTATGTTGTTAAAAGTCATCCGTTATTTGACAGATGCTTAAATGGAACTAATATGGATAAAATTGGAATTCGTTTTTATCTGATGCTGACAAACATTGAAGGGAATTAATTCATGAGATTATTGTCTATACCTGCATAGGGTCATTCTTTCTGTTTAATAGCAGGCCTAATAAGCGAATCGGTACTCGATTCTTTATTGATATGAATATTTGGCTTTCGATTCTACTCGATACTTTTAACCGAGTACTTTTACTACTTATAGGGTGGAATCGAGTACTGAGTACAATTTGTATTCAAAGCCGAATACAAGCTATAACTGCAAATTTATCTCAGTCGTGAATAATTTCCATATAAACGCTTTTCATATAATATGCATTTTTCTGCCTCAATGGATATTTAACGGCCTTAACTGTTCCTACATAAACTCTTTCTTAATTAAGACAGAAAAATACATCTCGAACGCAAATATCGTCTGCTTAGTAGCTTGTCGTGTGAAGGGCAGACTCATCATTCTGCAGGCAAAGCCTGCAGGGGGTATTTCGCCCTTTCTATCCTCCATAAGTGGCGCCCTAACAATTCCTTGGCCGTCTTAAAGGATGGCATAGGAAGGAACCGCTTCGAGTTGACCTATCCAGCCACGAACCTCCAGCGTTCAGTACGTTTCATCAAAGTCCGATCGGTCAGAGCCCTTTGCAGCAAGCTAGTGGGTGCTCCAATAGCAGGCTCTGGGCCTATGACTTTCATTGCCTTTAAAGGGTAACTTGATTGAAAACGCCCAACTTAGCAAGAGCACGTTGGCATTCCCAAACTAATTTCCACTTGCTCCTACGGGACCTTATCGCTCTAATTGCCGCTTGGCTATCAGAGGAGATAAAGATTCGTTTGTTATGGTAGGCCCTTCGTAAATTCTCATAAATACATGCCAGCATAGCGAATATCTCTGCTTGAAAGATAGTTTCTAGGGTGCCTAGGCTTAGGTCTACTTAGCCAGGGGGCTATACATAGTGTGATGATTATGCGCCATCTGTTTGTCGAGAGGATGAATCAACGATTTTCGGTTGTTGTCTGAACTAAGAATTTAAGTACTAAACTAAAATTGGAACGCGCGATAAGTGAAGACAACTTCAAGCTCCTGGACGAAAAGAATAGAACATACCACTAGGCTCGAGAAAAAGGACTCGGGAAGGTTCCAGAAAGTAGACAAAGGTAGAACTGCCTATATAAAAGCGCCTGGCAGCCGCTATCGAGTCAGTTTTGATTATAAAGGCGATACAAGTGTTTTAAAGAGAGAACAGTGAAAAGTAGTGAAATAAAAAGCGATAATTAGAATTGAATAGTGCGAAATATTAAATTTGCTAGTGAATATAGTGAACTGTAAGAATTGTGTTTGTAATTAAATTGTGTTTCGGTTTGTAATAAATAAATTATTGTGTGGATACTTAAAAAGTGTATTCCTTAATTAATCCTACGAATCCGTTAAGCCGTAAAAACGGAACAATTGGTGTCAGAAGTGGGATTAATTAAGAGATAAGTGAAATAAGTGAATTTTTTTTAAAAAAACTATTGTGACCGGAATTTAATTTTGTGAGTACGAACTAAAGACATAATAATAAAATGGGTCGAAAATTAGTGGATTTGCGCATTGTGGAGTTGAAAAGAGAATTAAGTAAGCGCTCGTTATCAACGGTGGGGGCTAAAAATGCCCTAACCGCCCTGCTTCGAGAAGCTATGGTGAATGAAGGTAAGGATCCTGAATCCTACATGTTTGAAGGCGAGGTAGAAGAGGAGCCAGAAGAAACGACAGTGAGTATGGCAGAACTTTTCAAAACATTGATGGTGATGAAGGAAGCGCAAGAACGGTCATCGGCAGAGATAAGGGAAGCGCAAGAACGGTCATCGGCAGAGATGAGGGAAGCGCAAGAACGGTCATCAGCAGCGCAAGAAGAGATGAAGGAAGCGCAAGAACGTGCATCAGCAGAGATCAAGGCAGAAGTGTTGGCGCTAAAAGATGAACAGAAATTGGTAGCAGTAGTTCATGAACGCTCGTTAGCAGAGATCAAAGAGTCGATGGAGGAACAGAGAAACCAGATGGAGCAAAAATTCGAACTAATGTCACTCTCTGTTGATAAAAAGCTAGATAACGTAAAGGAAAATGTGAGGAATGATCTGGAAAAGCTCGAAAATTCCATGAAGGGAAAGCTCGAAAATTCCATGAGGGAAAATGATGAAAAGTTGAAGATGGAACTAGAATCGGTCAGAGCCGACCTGGAAAGGGTAAAGATTCACCACCCAGCGACGGCATCTCATGAAGTCATCGGAGTTAGGAAACTGCAGCCTCCAACTTTCGACGGGCAAAGCCCATGGCCTACTTACAAGCTCCAATTCGAAGCAGCAGCAGCAGGCAATTTCTGGACTGAGGAGGAAAAAGCAATGGCCTTAACTTTGTCACTAAGGGGTACAGCAGCAGAAATATTGCAGTCAATACCAGCGGAACATCGCAACAGCTACGGGTTCTTAGTTCAAGCGCTGGAAATGCGTTACGGCGATCAGCACCTGCAAGAGGTTTATCGACTTCAACTTCGAAACAGACTTCAAAAGCCAGGAGAAACTTTACAACAACTATGCGCCGATATCGAGAGGTTAGTGCATCTGGCTTATCCTAGTTTCGGCCAAGATTACATCAACGAAGTAGCAAGAGAGGCCTTTCTTAACTCTTTTGCCGACCGAGATCTACAACAAGCAGCGAGATTGGCCGGAAAGAAGAATACCGCTGAAGTTCTGGCATATGCTCTGGCATACGAGGCAGCGAAGCAAGCATCAAGAAGTGCAGTCCGCCTCAGAGAGATCCACACAACAGAGGATATTTGCAACAGAATGAATGCAGCGGAAGTACGCGGTCGACTCCGATGCTGGAACTGTAGTGAACCGGGTCATTTGCAAAGGAATTGCAGAAAGCGAAGGAGAACAGAATCAACCGAAAATAGGAGTGGCGGAACTTGTTGTGAAAAATGCGGACATCGCCAGAAAAGCGACCAGAGGGAGGCCGAAAACAATGACTCCGTGTCCCCCCGCAGGCAGCAGCAGGGAAACGAATAAAGACTGACTCCATGGGGCAGGAGTCAGTCGGGGAAATCGAAGCCCCCGGTGTCATCATCACCACTATCAAACAACTGCAGCGTAGTGGCAACAGCCTTGTCATCGATGGAAAGATTGGAGCCGAAAAATGCACAATAACTGTAGACACTGGTGCTTCAAAATCTGTTATCCGGGCTGACATGGTCGGCAATAAATGGCTGAAAGACGCACGCCAATACAGACTGAAAACTGCAACAGGAGAGCCAGTACGATTACACGGGGAAATTATGTTGGATTTGGTTCTTGCTGACATTAGGTTTTCACATTCGTTCCTGGTAGCTGATATTACAGACGAGTGTATTCTCGGTCTGGACTTTATGAAAGCACATAAAATTCTACTGGACATCGGAGAGGAAATACTGAGATATGACAACAAGGAGATCCCAATGGCGACAGGTTCCACTTGTTATTCGCAGCTGAAAGTCGTCGTTCGTGAAGATACCGTGCTTCCTTCGTGTGCTGAGAAATTGGTACGAGCGATAGTCGATGGTGATCCCGGGAGCTACCGATTTTACCTTATAGAACCAGAGAAAACGGAACAGGCCAAAAGTATAGCAATTGGAAAATGTCTGGTGAGCATCGATGCCAAAAGGGAGGTGTTCATGAGAGTGCTAAATACCAACGAGCGCGAAATACGATTGAAGAAGGACACGGTTTTGGGGAAAGGAGAACCGGCAGAACAGATTACATTAGTGGAGTGCGCTCACACGGAACCGGTGGCAAAACCAAAGCCAAAGGCCACGAAATTGGTAAACACAGTGCTCTCAAGTAGTTGTCTTGAACAAAACCAGTATCTCCAGGCAAGAACATTAGTGGAGGATTTTAGTGATATCTTCGCCATGAGAGATGATGATTTTGGAAAAACGAACATCGTCCAACATAGGATCGACACCAGAGATGCCCAGCCAATCAAGCAACCGCCGAGAAGACTACCACTAGCCAAGCGGGAAGAAGCAGCCAATATGATTGAGGACATGAGAAGACAAGGCCTTATAGAGGAGTCGAAAAGCCCTTGGATGTCTCCTGTGGTTCTAGTCAGAAAGAAAGATGGCAGCACAAGGTTCTGCGTGGATTATCGACGGTTAAATGACATCACTAAAAAGGATAGCTACCCATTACCTCGCATCGATGACACTCTGGATACTCTCTCTGGAGCTCAATGGTTTTCTACCCTGGACCTTAAGAGCGGCTATTGGCAAGTCGAAATTCACCCCGAGGACCGCGAAAAGACAGCCTTCTCTGTAGGACACGGCTTGTGGCAGTTTACAGTTATGCCGTTTGGACTGTGTAATGCTCCAGCAACATTCGAACGACTGATGGAATGCGTTTTGCGAGGACTGACATGGAAGACTTGTCTGGTTTATTTGGACGATATCATCGTCGTTGGAAAAAGTTTCGAGGAACATCTGGGCAATTTACGAGAGGTTTTCCAAAAGTTGAGAACTGCCCAACTGAAACTCAGCCCTAAAAAGTGCGTGCTGTTCAGTGACCAAGTCAACTATCTCGGACATGTGGTTTCATCCAATGGAGTTCAAACAGATCCGGAGAAAATAGCAGCAGTTAAGAATTGGCCCACACCGAAGGATAAACATGAACTTCGAAGCTTCTTGGGACTTGCTACCTATTATAGACGTTTTGTCAGGAACTTTGCCGACATAGCTAAGGAATTACATAAACTGACAGAAAAAGGAAGACCATTTATCTGGACAGAAAAATGCGAGGAAAGTTTCAAGACACTAAAGCAAGGACTTTGCCAAGCACCAATACTTACATATCCGAAGCCAGGGGAAAAATTCATATTGGACACAGATGCGAGTAATGTCGGAATTGGTGCAGTGCTATCACAAAACTTCGAAGGGCAGGAAAAGGTCATAGCTTACTACAGTAGAGCGCTGTCAAAATCGGAGCGGAATTACTGCGTCACAAGGAGAGAACTGTTGGCAATCGTGGACTCAACTAAGCACTTCCACAAGTATCTCTATGGGCAAAACTTCATCCTTCGAACGGATCATGCAGCATTAAAATGGCTGATGCAATTTAAAAATCCTGAAGGACAAGTGGCAAGATGGATCGAGAGACTTCAGTCCTACGACTTTAATATAGGCCACAGAAAAGGAGGAAACCATGGAAATGCAGATGCACTCTCCCGGCGACCCTGCGTAAAAGATTGCAAACATTGTGGGCGTATTGAGGAAAAGTGTCAAAGGACGACCGTTGAGCCAACGACAGGATGGGACGACCAGGGACTCCGAGACGCCCAACGCGACGACCCAGATATTTCTTCGATTCTGGCATGGAAGGAATACGAGGAGAAGCCTGAATGGAAGGATATTGCAGAAAGAAGCGAAACCCTGAAGAGCTATTGGGCCCAATGGGATTCATTGCACATCGAGCGAGGAGTGTTAAAGCGCAAATGGGAAACCGCTGACGGTACCTCTCACCGAATGCAGGTGTTAGTCCCTCGCAGTAGAATAAGAGATATTCTCAAGGAGTGTCATAATGGCGCGTCAGGAGGACATCTGGGAGTCAATAAAACTTTGGCAAAAATAAGAGATAGATTCTATTGGCTTCACATGCGAGACGATGTTGCAGACTGGTGCCGTAAATGCACAAATTGTGCCAGCAGCAAAGGCCCTCGAGTAAAAACAAAAGGAGAAATGCAGCAATACAACGTGGGAGCCCCATTTGAAAGAATTGCAATCGATGTGGCGGGACCTTTCCCAGCATCAGACCGAGGGAATCGTTACATTTTGGTGGTTATGGACTACTTCAGTAAGTGGCCCGAAGCATATGCCATTCCAAACCAGGAAGCAATCACTGTTGCAGAGGAATTAGTGAACAATTGGATCTGCAGATTTGGTGTTCCTCATGAGCTTCATTCTGACCAAGGGAGAAATTTCGAATCTCAAGTTTTTCAAGAAGTATGTAAGATACTCGGAATGAAGAAGACCAGGACGACGCCCCTTCATCCCCAATCCGATGGAATGGTAGAACGATTCAACAGGACAATGCTAGAGCACTTAAAGAAAGTCTTTAGCGAGCACCAGCGCGACTGGGACAGTTATATCCCTATTTTTCTAATGGCATACCGGACAGCAGTTCATAATTCCACAGGACAAACCCCTTCTAGTGTGATTTTTGGAAGACAAATCCGGCTGCCAAGCGACTTGAAATTTGGGACACCTGTGGAAAGCAACGAATCTACTGGCGGTTATACAGGTGAACTTCGTGATAGACTTGCAGATATCCACCAGCTCGCAAGGAGGAATCTCAAGATAGCCAGTGACAGGATGAAAACAAGGTACGACCTCCGAGCAAACTGTAGCGGATTCCAGGAAGGTGACCTCGTTTGGCTGTTCAACCCTCGAAGACGGAAAGGCAAGTCTCCGAAACTTCAGCGTCAGTGGGAGGGGCCCTATAAAATCCTAACACGGATCAACGACGTGGTCTACAGGATTCAACAAGGACCCAAAGCAAAGAAGAAGATTGTGCACATAGACAGGCTGTGCCCATATCATCAGCCGGATCCAGGATGGACAACTGTTCGGGACGAACAGTCCTAAGAAGGGGGCAATGTGATGATTATGCGCCATCTGTTTGTCGAGAGGATGAATCAACGATTTTCGGTTGTTGTCTGAACTAAGAATTTAAGTACTAAACTAAAATTGGAACGCGCGATAAGTGAAGACAACTTCAAGCTCCTGGACGAAAAGAATAGAACATACCACTAGGCTCGAGAAAAAGGACTCGGGAAGGTTCCAGAAAGTAGACAAAGGTAGAACTGCCTATATAAAAGCGCCTGGCAGCCGCTATCGAGTCAGTTTTGATTATAAAGGCGATACAAGTGTTTTAAAGAGAGAACAGTGAAAAGTAGTGAAATAAAAAGCGATAATTAGAATTGAATAGTGCGAAATATTAAATTTGCTAGTGAATATAGTGAACTGTAAGAATTGTGTTTGTAATTAAATTGTGTTTCGGTTTGTAATAAATAAATTATTGTGTGGATACTTAAAAAGTGTATTCCTTAATTAATCCTACGAATCCGTTAAGCCGTAAAAACGGAACAATAGTATCAAAGGATATATTGTCGAAGGATCCCTCGATACCGAAATATTACAAAGTGAGATTGTTAGCTGCCCAGCAGAAGTTGTGTTCACACATTGCCACTCTATACGAAAAAATAGAGGCGTTCGCATCACATCCTCTTGCTTTGAGGTTGGACTCTTCCCAATCCTGCAGCCTGGCGACATTCGTCAGCCATTGGCTGGTTGGTTCGTTGGCGCAGGCAATCTTAATGAGACCCCTAGCCGCCATTACACCTAAAAATTAAGGTGGGCCTTCGCCTTTCAGACTTGTCCACCTCAGTCAGGATGGCATCGCAAATAGAGGAGGATTGCTCCTCCGTAAATTTGCCTTCGAGATAGTTGCCCAGGACCACTGCCTTGGTGATCCCAGCCAACTTGTCCCGGCATGAGGGTTCTTGCGACCCCCCCTTTTTTTTCTTCTGGGGTCCCTGTCCAGCCGGAAAATCCTCTGACCGCTGCGGTTTTGGCAGTGCGTCAGTTGGGTCCGGCATGCGACATAGCCCCCTAGAAGATGTAGGAGTTGGTGCTACCAATTTTCTGGTGGGTCCAGAAACTTCTGGCAGTATAGTGGCGGTCCGCTCCTTCCCCGTCCTGCCTTTAGTTTGTTGGGAAGTAAGCTACAAATGTGGGACTCAGGTGTGCTCCGTGAAGCTCCCCAATTCCGTTGCGGCCTATCTTGCCTTGGCCCGCCTCCTTTTGGTACCACCAGATTTTTTCCTGCTAGGCTGCACGGTCATACCGACAGCCTTAGGAGTTAGTTCTACAATAACATTGCCGACAGCTACCTTGGCACTGTTGTATATTTGGAAGCCAAGGCTTCTGGGCTGGACATAGGTCCTTCCACGGAGGTCATTCTCCAGCTCAGCATCCGGTTACTCTCCAAATCCGGTAGTCGGTGTTGTAAGTATCTGGCTGCATAATGACCAATTGGCCAGTGTACGGTAGTTAGCACTACGCGCTATCCCTGTCTTCCTGGTCCTGGCCAAGCCTTGACGCATGATTATAGATTCCTCCATCTTGAGTCAGCTACTGAGAGAAGGTACATGGAGATATCCCCCGCCAGAAATTCAATGGGGATCACTCCTGGTATCACGCATTCTGTTTCGGCGGTCGTAGTGAGATATACACATGGTCGGACCGCCTATATTAGACAGTATCGTCGTGAGTGCTGCCTGCTAAGTGTACTCCGAAGTTGAATCTCCGAAGGCCTAGGATGGAGCCCTGGGGAGTCCGCAAGTCGCTCTTTACTCCCTCATCTGACTTGCAATTCAGTGTTCTATCTACTTTATTAACGCCTCAATGAGAGAGATCATTCTGCAGTTTAACTTGGACGTTATACGGGCCGCTTGGCTATCTTATAACATGATTACCCTGACTCCCGGTCTTGAGATTACTACATATATTGCTAGGCAGGCTTAAAATATTGCCAGAAGAGAATTAGCCTAGCAATAAAATTTTAAATTAACCAAGTTAAACCCATCCTATCCAACATATGTATGTACATAGGGCAGCAAAAGCATTTCCAAAATGGCCCCAAAACACTACCGAAAAGTGTGAATGTAACTCCATGAAAGAAATCCCATATATGAAGAGGAATTCGCCTTCAAAATAATTTACTCTTTCGCTTCATAAATGTTTCAAAAACAACACATAAATACAGCAGCATTAACATCTACTTAATAGTTCAAACAGACATTATAAATTAAGTTCCTCAAAGGCCCAGGGCTGCTCCACCTCTGCGAAATTCTTCATCATCACTTAATTCTCTTTATAGAGAGTTTTCTACTCGACGTGGTTCTGCCATTTTTTTTTTTTGTATTTCTTCTCGGTATTTTCTTTTTTTTTAATTCAGCTTCCGTTCCTCTCGAACTTTTCTCCTTTTAAGCAGAGAAGTTTCATGTTTTGAACTACTACTTCCGTAGTTGATTTCCTTTGGCGCCTTAAGAAAAATCAACATCTTCTATGGCAGTGGCCTTTGATGTTGCCATCTCGAGATGGTTGATGTTTCTGTCTGGGGCCCCGTTTATGGAATGGCGGCAAAACTATCTCCTTCGATGGTTCTTTACAAAAATATCGTTAAATTTGCCTAAAAATTTATTGGAGACGTTTTGGTTACCTTGTTATTGTTTTTGTCTTTTGGACGTTTTGGATTGAAGTTTCAGTGAGAAAATGGATTCATGATGGCGTCGCGGTAGCTGTTCCTTTATATTATCACATTTAATGTCATTTATTGTTAAAAAAACCGGGAAACGGTTTTAACCAATTCTACCGTAGAAATTACTATTATTAAAATCGAGAACAAAAGTGTTGCAAGCCGCCCCTGGTCCAGCAGAAAAGATGGATGGGGCATATCGGTCAGCTTACTAAAGTCGTTAACCAAGTAAATGACTACTTATCGAAATTAGCGAATTCAAAAGAACCGATCGATGAGAGGTTGGAAAATCTGCACACCTATCTAACAAGAGTGGAAAATCTTCAAAAATCATTAAGTGAAGCTGAGTCGATTCTACGCGATTCCGTGAGGGAAGAAAATGCTGTGACCGAGTGCGCAGCCGTTATTTACTACAGAGGCAAGGCATTAACTGCCATTGCAAGGATTAAGTATCGGATTCAAGCCATGCCATAATACATTGACAACGTCCATGGACGACTCCATTACCAGAGGCAACAGTGGCAATGAAGATAATAATACCACAACGAACGTAATGAATCAGCTACGCGGCAAGGTAATGACTCATGTTAATCTTCCCAAACTAGAAATACGGAAATTTAACGAAGTGGATACCGTTCTGGGAACAATTCAGGGGTGGTAGCACGTAAGTTGTTTCAATCGACCTCTTCATACAAAAATTCAAGTGTAACATAAAATTTTGTATGAAGAGGTCGATTGAACCAGCTTACTTTCTACCACCCCAGAGTCCTAGTCCAATGGAATGCAAATTTGGATGACGCATCAAAATTCACCTATCTACAGGGTGCACTAATGGGTAAAGCAGCTAACACCATCGCTGGAGGTCGATTATAATTCGAGCGTTGTCATCGAACTTAAAGATTGCGTATTTTTGGGAAGAATCGCATAATGAACAAGGAGAACATGAAGATGAAAGCAGGTCTGAAGGCAGTTAAGGGCGCGTTAGATTCATATTGGATAGCGGCAGC
Organism: Thereva unica; assembly: GCA_949987705.1. Taxonomy (NCBI): domain Eukaryota; kingdom Metazoa; phylum Arthropoda; class Insecta; order Diptera; family Therevidae; genus Thereva; species Thereva unica. The sequence continues at coordinate 22,346,305 of OX465285.1, read as the reverse complement.
ACACGCACCTATCTTAGAAAAGAAGATAACATCAAAGAGCCAATACAGCACGAACTGTGTGGGAATAAAAGCGGTAGTGGTTCCTGATATCTGCATAGATATTCTCCCAGCACCTGACGCGAAATATCCTGGAATTTGTAATTTAGAGTTAGCTGACAATATACAGAAAAACGGAATGATGTTACCTGGAATTAATCTACTGATTTGCCACTGCACTAAATTTGTCTCCCCTCTAACATATTCTGTATCTGGTCTCTATGACGCATGCTTTCTCTCGACACTATCTCTATGAGTATAATGGGTGTATTATCTACTTTCCATTTCGCCATAGTCTCAAATACCCAAACACAAGTACACATTTTTTTTCATCATTGCGCTCCTTTAATCCCTCTTGGGACATAGGGCGGAAACAGTTGCCCTCCAGCGGACTCTGTTTTGCGCGACAGCTCTCAGCTCCGACCAGGATCTCCCAGTTGTTGCGGCTTCTGGTACTAGAATCGATATAAAATCAAGATCATGGGACTTAGCGAGACCAGATGGCCCGATGCGGGGGAACATATCTGCCCAAATGGTGAGTCCTTTTTATATTCTGGGAGAAACGACACTGAAAGCCGTAGGAGTGGCGTTGGTGTAATACTCACCAAAGAAGCCAGGTCCAGCCTCATTAGCTGGTCACCAGTTTCTGAGAGGATTATTACTGTGCGCCTGCGTACCAGACTAAGAAGTACTACGGTAGTCCAATGCTATGCTCCAACTGAAGACGCTGAAGATGACATCAAAGACGAGTTCTATTTGCGGCTGAATAAGGTTTTTCGCTCTATTCCAAGGGGAGACATCATTGTATTAATGGGTGACTTAAACGCACAGATCGGCCGTGACAACACCGGCCTTGAACAAACAATTGGAAACCAAGGCCTAAGCCAAGTTACCAATAACAATGGTGAGCTTTTCGTTGACTTTTGTAGTTCCCACCAACTCATGGTAGGTGGAACTTACTTTTGTCACAAGAAGATGCACAAAGAGACCTGGGTATCGCCCGATAGTAGAACGAGAAATCAGATAGATCATGTGGCCGTCAGCCGCAGATGGAGAACTATCCTTGAGGATGTCAGGAGTTTCAGGGGAGCAGACACTGGAAGCGACCACCATTTGGTAGTAGCAACTATTCGCCTTAAAATCGCCGCAATCAAAAACGTACAACGCGATGCTATAAACCGTAGACGGTTCAACGTAGTTATTCTGCGGAAGAAATCTGCGACACAAATATTGAAGAGCTGTGGAATAGGACAAAGGGCGCAATATTGACGGCTGCGGAAACGAGCATCGGTTATGTCCAAAGAAACCAGCAACACTGGATCTCGGACACAACCTGGCAAAAAATAGAACGCAGGAGAGCCCTAAAAAATAACGTAACCTCTACAAACGACCCGGAAAGACGTCACCAACTAGAACGGGAATACTCCCAATTACACCGGGAGGTAAAGAGAAGTGTCCGGCGTGATAAAAGGTAGCAGATAAATGAGCTCGCAGAAAAAGCGGAAAACGCGGCAAACACAGGCAATAGTAAGGTCCTGTACCAAATTACTAAACAGCTCACGGGAAAGCACTCTACTAAAAAGCATACCGTTAAGATTGCGGATGGAAGGCTGCTGTGCAGCAACGAGGAGCAGCTCCAAAGATGGAGAGATTACTTCTTCGCCGCCCTGAATGGTTCATTTACACAGGAACCTCAGGAAACCAGCAACAATGCACAGCCAATAAGAATCACCACCCGGGCCCCATCCAAAACGGAAATAGTAACCGCAATTCATGCGATGGCCAATGGTAAAGCAGCTGGAAAAGATGGCATCCCGCCAGAATTGTTGAAAGCCGATTCAAGCCTCATAGCAGATACGCTTCAGCCAATCCTGGAAATAGCATGGAACACCTGTACCTTTCCGGAGGATTGGACGGAAGGTATCATAGTCAAAATACCCAAAAAAGGGGGACCTAACAATATGCGACAACTGGAGAGGCATCTGTTTACTATCTACAGTGGGCAAAATTTTGTCTCATATATTACTATCTAGGATAAGTGAGGCAGTAGACCGAACGCTTAGGAAGCAGCAGGCTGGATTCAGGAAGGGCCGCACATGTATTGATCATTTCAACACCTTACGAATAATAGTGGAGCAGTCTACTGAATTCCGATCCCCCCTTTACCTTGCTTTCGTAGATTATGAGAAAGCGTTCGACTCGGTTAATAGGAGCTTTATATGGCAGGCACTACGGCGACGCGGACTGCCTGATAAAATAATAGAATTGATAAAAGCCCTATATAACAATTTCAAATGCAGAGTTCTCCATAATGGAAAATTATCCGACAGCTTTGAGGTGAGCTCAGGAGTACGACAAGGATGCCTACTTTCGCCATTACTATTTCTTATAGTAATAAATGACATCCTTGTCGGCGCTCTAGATAATAGAACAGGCGGCATACAATGGGGTTTGGTAGACCGCCTTAAGGATCTCGACTACGCCGATATCTGTTTGCTGGCCCACAGACACCAGGACCTCAAAAACATGTTAAACAATTTGGCGACAGAAAGTAGTCCAGCAGGCTTAAGGCTAAATCCAACTAAAACTAAAAAAATGCGGATAAATGCAAACACCATTGAACGGATTGCGCTGAATAACCGTGACGTGGAACTGGTCGATAAATTCTGCTACCTCGGTAGTATTATTACCGAAAATGGCGGTGCAGAAGAAGATGTCAGTTCCAGAATAAATAAAGCACGAGGCGCATATGCATGCCTGTTCCGCATATGGAGATCAACGGAGATCTCAACTAACACCAAATTGCGGCTGTTCAACTCCAACGTTAAGGCAGTACTTTTGTACGGTTGCGAAACATGGAAAGTCACCCAATTCATCACAGGGCGCCTACAAGTCTTCATCAACAGATGCCTGCGTCGTATCCTAAAAATCCGCTGGCAAGATAGAATTTCAAACGAAGAACTATGGCGCCATGCCGGCCAAGAAAGGATAGACGACCAAATCAGACGAAGGAAATGAAATTGGGTTGGCCACACCTTGCGACGCGAAAACGAGAATCTAGCCAAACAGGCCCTCGACTGGAATCCGCAAGGATCCCGTCGAGTCGGAAGACCTAGAACAACGTGGAGGAGAACCCTACTAACACAAGTACACACAAGAGACAAATGCATTCTTCGCTTAGATTTTTTGGTTATGTGTAAAAGACTAGACGGACCCCAAGCATTCGCCGCATACACCGCAGGCACTGTACGCACGCACGTATCTGTTTCCAGCTTTAGTCTGTATGTGGCCCTCCGTTTTCTGCTGTTAGCCCTATTTCTTGCTGCTGCTACCCATACTCCGTAAAGCTAGACTAAGCTAACCACCCTCGCCAACAGGACGCGACGGATTGGTTTGGGCATCATTCTCGGAAATGCTGCATAAATAGCGAAATATTTATCCGCGTGTATTTTAAAATTAAACCTGTGGTCGATTATCATTCCCAGGCGAGCTGTGAGTGAATTATGTGTTCCAATACCTTGATTCTTACGGATACATGCTTTCCCAGGTTGCATTCTCATCAACTCAACCAATGTGGTTATTAAATGGCCTTGCAAGGAACCACATGTTGATAGTGTATTAGTCGTTGCCTCGTTGAACGAGAATGAGGATCATTCAACAGCGATGGAAGAACCTATTTTTAATTTGGAAAATGTTAATAGCTATATAAGATTACTTAGAATAACGAGTTATATTTTTAGATTTGTCAGAAATTCCAGATCACCAATCGAACGATTGACAAAGGCTCTCACAGCGATCGAACTGGAGCAGGCAAGAAACTATTGGATTAAAAGTGAGCAGCAGCGCTGGTTCTCAAAAGAAATGTCATGTATTTGTAAAGGAAAACTAATAAATCGCCAATCTTGCGAAACAACTTCTGGATTCCAAGTGGAAGACAATTAGTTAAAAGGGTCATAAAAAAATGTCTAATTTGCCGACTTTTCAGGAAATCCGCTTCGCATTCCTTCACGCCCTTGCCTAAGGACTGCTTGCAAGGAGCTAGGTCTTCGAAGCAACTGGAATGGATTTTGCTGGGCCCCTATTTGTGAAGGCCGACCAAGAGGACGGTGGAATGAAAAAAATCTACCTGATGTTTGTAGTTTACGTGCGCCTGCATTCGTGGTTCACTTAGAGTATGTCAAAAGTCACGACTGCATCCTGTTTAAATGCTCTAAGGAAATTCATTTCTAGTAGAGGTACTCCAAGAATAATATACTCGGATAATGCCAAAACGTTCAAAACGAGCAGACTAAAAAACTCAGAAACTATATCAGAAAGTAAACGCCAGTGAATTGACTTCATTCAAGCAAAGATCATACGTTGGAAATTCATAGTGGGGAGAGGGTGGGAACGATTAATGTGTACCACAAAAAATTCACTGAAGGCCACAATTGGAAAATTAAGCTTCGATCAGTTAGAGACCCTTGTTGTTGAAATCGAAACAATTGTCAATTCGCGACCATTAACCTAGGTTTCATCTGCGCCCGCGAACTTATCACCACTTTGCCCAAATGAATTTCTCTTAGGAAAATATACGAATGTTAAAGGAATTTTTGAAAACGATTTGGAGTTAAACCAACTAAACAAAGAGGACCTTAATGAACTGTAGGTCATCAGGCAGAGATTTCTAAGAGTGCGAGCGTGTGAAATTCATATGTCTTCAGCAAAGTTATTGATGCGAGCTATCCAGCTAATTTACCCACTCGAGATACATGGATATTATACATAGCTCGCTGGAAGAGGATGTTAAAAAATGCGACATCTCACTTAGCGTGTTAGCTGTCGTCAAAGGAACGACAATAATTAAATTTTAAAAAGATTCTATTGTTGTTAGTTTTCAGTTCTCATTAAGATTTAGTCCCGGGCTCTAAATACATATAGAATTTCTAGCATAGTAGTTTATTTCATTTATTACCTTTCTTCAGTTAATTACTTTCATTCGCCATACTTCGGAGCCTTAAAAGTTGCCACCATCATCATTTTCACAAAATGAGTTCGTTTATAATGGGAGCTAGTGTGTCTATCTGTCCTAGACATCTCCTCTCTATGCCCAACTATTAAACACTCAATGAGCTTTCACTTCCGAGTTCTCAAATAAAATAATCTCGTTAATAGTTAGTCTAGCACGAACATGCACAATTGGTGGCCTCATGCGTGCCTCATTCATTTTAAACCTAACAACACTTTTTCGCCTTCCCATTCGGAATGAGTCATTAAGTCAACTAGCTGTGAAGGACCCTCGAGCGAGATGTGAACTATTATGGTCGTGGTCCTTGGAACTGATTATCCGTGTATTTTTATTTTCGTATAGCCTAGTTTTGCGCCAGGATTGTTCACTGAGGCTGTTCAGATCTTAATTGCTGCAATTAGCACAGTAAATTGCAACTATTTCCCAAAGAAAACATGCCCCCAACAGGAATGGCAGCAGCAGAACAACAAGTAAAAAGTTTGTGCTGTGTGTGTGTGTGTAAAATTTAAATTCGGTATATAAATTAAGCCAAAACACAGTCCATCCACACAGTCTGTGTTGATAGAGAATGGCCCAGATGTCATCCCCTTATGAGGGGCCCCCAAGCGAAAATAGCCCCTGGCATCTAAATAATATTACAGGAAGTGGACAGGCAGGCGGACAATCACGTACTTCAGTTCATTGAAATCAACAACAGCAGGACATGGAATCTTCGTAAGCTCTGGCATGGTGGGAATCTGCTTACACATTTCTGAGAGAGAGTGGACCTTGTCCGTGCTGCAGGCAGGAAAATTAAAATGTGCCCTGGAAATGGGAATATAGTTGTAATTAGGATAAAGGGACGTCCACAAGCAGGTATTCAGCCGGTCCCTTTTCTGGCTGTGGACCCACCCAGCTTGTCGATATAACCTAGTCTCCTATCTAGAGCAAGCATAGTGTGGTTCTGAAGGAGCCTGCACGGATCCGTTTTGTCAAGATGCTGAGCATTTGCCCATCTCAATCAGGGGCAAACATGAAGTGGTATTTAGGAACTTCCTGCAATTAACTTTTCAGATCATATGGATGTGGTTCAAAGGAGAGTGGAGGAAAAATCTGGAATGGGGTCTAATCCATTAGGACCAAAGACGGAGGAGTTGTACAATGAAACTAAGCTCTTTGGGTTTATGGCTGTGAAAAGTTCGGTTGTAGCTTTAATTAATATTTTTTATGGTGAGACTCTGAGGCGATTTAGTGGGAAATAATGAACACGCTTGAATGTTGTATATTTAATAAACAGCCATCGTTACAGGTGGATAACTTTAAAGCCGCAGAGATGAGGAATTGTTAATGGAATCGAGATAACTATACATAAAATGAGTTTAATAGATGATGACATTCCGTCATTTGGTACCACAAAATTTGGAATTATATTGATGTGAGAAGTGCCCTCAAGTGAGGTAATTTTGGCCGACTGGCTGATTCTATCAACAAAGTACCGGTAATTGTTAAATAACATAAAACTCATTTATTTTTGTCGCCTTCAAAGGATTCCCCATTTGATGCGCACACATATGCAAGCATTTTTTCCTGGCTTTGAAAATTTATAATATAGGCGCTTTCCGGGATGATCAGAAATTCCTCGAATTCTGGATGTGGCTTCGATAGAGTAAAAATGGTTACCCTTGACCCGCAAATTTAGTTTTGGGAATACAAAGATGTCCCTCGGGGAGAGATCTCGTGAATACGATGTTGGATCAATGGTATTTATTGTGTTTTTGCCCGCAGTCATTACTGCCGCTTTTTCTGATGGCGTAATATTGCCGCGTAAAATCCATGAATAGTTCTTTCAACTAATGTGGTTGTTTTGGGGTGAATTTTCTCCTGCATTTGAAGCACATACGACATAGTAATTAAGGTGGCGATTCTTCTGGAAATTCTGAAAGCCATGGAAAAGTCAGGGAAAAGATGTAAAAGTCAGAGTAATTTAATTTTAATTGGCATTACCTTCTACTACATATTTATATTTCGCGGTGCTGTGCTGTCCCTGTCTATGTTAGGGCCTTTTCAAGAATGCAGGTTGCGTGCGCAATTGACTTATTCAGCTACACACTCTCAATTGCTGAATAAGTCAATTGCGCACGCAACCTGCATTCTTGAAAAGGCCCTTAATCTTCTATCTGTTTCTTCTTTTCCTTTCTTTTATTTCTTATTTCCTTTAATTCTCTCCCTCTGCTCAAAAAATGCTTCAAAAAATTTCCTTATTATTTATATTTTCCTTCCTTCGTTCTGAGCTCTTGGTTATGCGTTTAGTTGCTTCTATCTATAATTCGCTTTCCTAATCGAGTGTGCAATGAGGGGAATGTTACTTAATATCCTTTGCTCCTCCTCCTCAGGATTGAACATATGCATTGTGAATGCAAGATTTTTAAGAAACAAAATGAACGAGTTGAGGTATATGTTTAACCATACTATATAAACTACATGCTCTTCTCGTAAGTGAGACTGAAGCAGGGCCGGCGTTTGGCTGTTTTGCGCCCGGTGCAATATGCCATATTGCCCCCATCAGCTGTGCTTTAACTTCACAAATCTTTACGCTAATGCTGATTAATGCTCCAGGATGTTTTTCGGTGTTAGCTGCACTTCCCTATCTTAAATATTTCCAGCACAATCTTGGGCACCCGAAAATCTATAATACTATACAATCGAATCTACACAATAGAGCTCTATATGGTTCTTCAAGCCTTCATATTTCAAGAGATATTAGGTGGTCACTGCATTGCATGTATTAGTTTCCGCTGTAGAATCTTTCATAGAAAAAAATAAGCCACCTTAACAGCCTTCTTGCATATAGAAAGTGCTTCCAAAAACTTCAAAACAGAGGCGATCCAGGTGTTTTTCGCCGAATTAGAGATCTATTATAATACGACTAGTACGAACTACAAATCAAGAGCTATGGCACTGAAACGACGAAATCAGGCGAACGAAATGGAATTGGATACGCCACACCTGGAAAAAGGCAACACTCTGTGCAGTTCCTTTAATACATGAAAATGAAGGCACCGATTTTTTTAGTGTTAAATTCTTTCAACATCTTCATTTCTGAAATTGCGCCCGGTGCAAGTGCACCATTTGCACCTATGAAAGCGCCGCCCCTGGTGGTATGGCCTGAAACGTGTGTCCTCAAGCCATTTCCTCAGTGGCAATTAAATTCACAATTTACCAAAAGTTTCGATTTTCACCTTTGTCACTTCCCCTGAATGTCAATTTCAGTGTTGAATGCAGGATCTTGCTCTTCCATAATAATCTGTTTGCGCTTGGTCTTGTCGAGTAATACATCAATGTGATTATGTGTCATCATGAACTGACAATAATCTGATAGAACAATTCGGTGGAAGTTGGAAGAGAAATGTTGCGCTAATTTTTCTTCCTTTACTTTTCTTAGGCTCTTCATTTTGTGCCATTTGATAATTACGTGAACGCCATATTGGTTCAGTCATTCAAAATTCGGACGTGGAGCCAGCTGACATCATAAAGTTCATAACAAACGAAAATTTTAAGCTTAAAACCATCTTTGAAGGTGCTTCCAATTTTTGGTCTGTTCACTGATACGGTTGACCCGTTTTGACCCATATATATATAGAGAACGGAAGGAAAACCACGGATATTGGAGAGTTTACTGCATTTACATTTGAAAGAATTCATGTATTAACAACATGTTGGCTTTTTGTCCTTTTCATTGAAGCTTCGAATGGTTTAGAGAAGAAACACGCGCCTTCTGTTCATTCTTCTTTCTCGAGTCGACCTACCGCACTGTAAACATTCTAATTAACTCGTTTGGGTGCTTTTTTAGGAGAAAGTTCACGTTCCATTTCTATTACGAAATACATATGATTATAAAACGATCACTACTTGTACTTCCGAAGTTTGAAACAACTTAGAAAACAGGTAACACGATCATCATAACAAGAGAACGTACACATCAGAGAACGTACGCTGTCCGTGCTGTTTCAGCCTCCAATCTCTTAAATTTTTGTGATCACTAGTACGTCACACCGATTCACACAAGTAAAATATGGCATGAATTAATGACATCATTTGCACTGCCCTGTATACTGGGTTATATTTTGGAACACATCCAGTATGTAGTTTAGCTTCGGATTTTCGATGATGTACTACCAGACCGTCATGTCGTTTGTCACGTCATAGTACAATGTCTAGCAGCAAGCTTAGTACGAGGGGAACAGGTTAAAGGTTATGAGGGTTCGAAGGGTTGTTGAAGAAGGCGGTGAAGAACCCTGCATTTGAACTCTTGGATGTTGTAGAAGCTCGGAAATACCGACTGCGAAAGATTGTACCACAGTCGTGTAGTTCTATTTAGAAACGAATCGCTATTGCTAATGCGCGAATAGACAGTAAGTGTTCTTTCTTCTTCTTTGATCCGTTAGCTGGCGCTGGCGGTCCGAGCGGGACGTCCCCGCAACGGATACGCTGCTGTCGCCGCCGCTTTAAAAAATGCGGTTTCTTGCCCGGTTTCTTCGGTCTCGCGATACTGGTCAATCGGCAGGTCGACCATCCTCCTCCTTTCACACCCTAGACTTGGGACCAGACGACGGCGGAGTTCACATCGAGCAGCAAGTGGTGTGATTGAGATGAATGGGCTATTCTGGTGTTGCGGGTATAAGATTGCCGTGGAGACAAGAGAGCGTTTACTTCGATAGAGCAGTCTCTACGATAGTAGGGATGAAATTTTGTCAGTGCTGCTACATTCCTACGGTGGCTGAAGGGGTCGATGGTGGAGCAAACGGTGTCGTCGTCAATTAATTTAAGGATTTATAAATAACACCATGGGCCGATGGCTGGAATGGTGGGGCGAGACGCCACCCAGCAGCTGCGCTGCTGTGTAGAATAATCCCTAGAAGACAACCAATTCCCCTTGGCAACCTTCCTTGACATTGGAGGTGCTTTCAACAGTCACCATCGAGGTTAAACAGGTGGTCAGTGCATCTTCTCCATACTAAGTACTAGATCAACCACAGCAGTTTAAGCAACAGCAGAGTGGTAAAGTCGTCGTTCCCTGGCACCCCCCACGGAGCACTCCTTGCCGCTGCTAATTGCACCTGTAGAAAAAAACCCTGATTTCAGTCTACCTATAAATATGAGCGTGTACTGATCCCATTTCAATTAGCTAAGTACTTTGGCCTTATTTTGGAGCCAAAACTGTGTTGCAGGCTCACCTTCAAATAAAAGGCAAAGAACGCCAGTATAACTTTCTATGCCATTAAGCAGATCTCCAATCGCCAATCTCTTGCTAGAAGCTACACATCGTTCTCCATGGGAGTGTTTAGACCAGTACTGACATACAACTCTCGAGTTCCGCTCTTTTTTTCATGTGAAAGTATAACCTTAGGTGTCATCCTTTATAGTACTAGTCCATCATGTCGTTGACGTCATGGTGTAATGTCTAGCAATGTCTTGCAAAACAACATAACAAATCCAGACTAGGCCAACTCCAAAGAGTGTAATGTCGCAGATTTGTAGAGCTCTGGGTACAACCACCATGGAGGCACCGAATTTGATTCTCGATCAGTTGAACTACAAAATATGACCATTTGTGTAATCCCTTTAATATCTTGAATTTCTATGAAAAGCTGTTTCATATTCGATTGATAACACTCCGAATACTGAAAACATAAACTCCTTTATTCAAGAGCTTTTACCTTGAAATTCACCACAAAAAAATTGATTCCTTAAAAAAAGTGAATTAAGGTACAAAAATCATCTCAAGAAAAATCGAGAATAAAATATTGATTTATTATGAATTTTTCAGTCAGCACCCCGAAAACAACCCGCACGAATTCAGGGAAAAAGTAATTCTTTGACCTTTTTAATATCTTATAAAATAAAAATTTCATTGGGCCATTACTCCCTGTTGATAGCTTCAAACATGCAGGCACAAGTCCTAAAAAGGCACTAACAGACACAAAAATGAGAATTTTAAATCACACCGAGCTTTGGCGGAATATTGTTTTAGTGATGTTACATGGGGTATGTACAAACAAAAATAAGCCTGCTTAAAATACTGTGACCTAGCGATAGATGAATCTAATGTGAATCCATTTGTTTGAGGAAAGAAAAGAGGAACTACCATTGCTTGTGAGTGTAATCTTGTCTTAAGATGTTGCGAGAGACGTTCTCGTAATGCAGAAGCTCCATTGAAATAAATCTCAAGGACGGATAATGTCCTGTAGTCTGTAATAGGCCTTCTAGGCAATCCATTCAGTGTTTTTCTTCGCTAGGAAGATGATAACAAAATAAAAGACAGTATAGATAAAGTATTCGTGTATTAAAATGTGTAGAAATTGATGGATACTATAGCATTCGTTATGTCCAATGACCGGATTGGGAAACTTTTAATTTGCGCTTCGTACTACACTGATACTTCCATACAAGTTTCCTCTTCACTTGCATCAAATTTGGCATCAGCCCCTGTAGGAAAAACGAGAGAGCGCATCTGCGTTAGCATGCTTATTTGTAGGTCTATAAATAATTTTATATTTACAAGCCATATGAACGATTGCCCACCGCTGTAGACGATAAGCGGTCATCGTTGGAAGACCCTTATCCGGATTAAACAATAAGACCAACGGTTTGTGGTCTGTAATTAGCGTAAACATCTTTCTTTACGCTCCTTTAATCCCTCATGGGACATAGGGTGGAAACAGTTGCTCTCCAGCGGACTCTGTTTTGCGCGACAGATCTCAGCTCTGACCAGGATCTCCCAGTTGTTGCGGCTTCTGCTAGTAGGGTTTTCCTCCACTTTGTTCTAGGTCTTCCGGCTCGACTGGATCCTCGCGGATTCCAGTCAAGGGTCAGTTTGGCTAGATTTTCGTTTTCGCGTCGCAAGGTGTGGCCAATCCAATTCCATTTTCTTCACCTGATTTGGTCATCTATCCTTTCTTGGCCGGCACGGCGCCATAGTTCTACGTTTGAAATTCTATCTTGCCAGCGGATTTTTAGAATACGACGCCGGCATCTGTTGATGAAGACTTGTAGGCGCCCTGTGATGAATTGGGTGATTTTCCGTGTTTCGCAACCGACCAAAAGTACTGCCTTAACGTTAAAGTTGAACAGCCGCAGATTGGTGTTAGTTGAGATCTGTGTTGATCTCCATATGCGTTGTGTTGATCTCCATTTGTGTTGATCTCCACAGTCGGATTTAGCCTTAAGCCTGCTGGACTACTTTCTTTTGTCAAATTGCTTAACATGTTTTTTAGGTCCTGATGTCTGTGGGCCAGCAAACAGATATCATCGGCGTAGTCGAGATCCTTAAGGCGATCTAGCAAAACCCATTGTATGCCGCCTATTCTACTATCTAGAGCGCTCGACAAGGATGTCATTTATTACTATAAGAAATAGTAATGGCGAAAGTAGGCATTCTGGTCGTACTCCTGAGCTCACTTCAAAGCTGTCGGATAATTTTCCATTATGGAGAACTCTGAACTTGTTATATAGGGCTTTTATCAATTCTATTATTTTATCAGGCAGTCCACATCGCCGTAGTGCCTGCCATATAAAGTTCCTATTAACCGAGTCGAACGCTTTCTCTTAGTCTACGAAAGCAAGGTAAAGGGGGGAGCGGAATTCAGTAGATTGCTCTACTATTATTCTCAAGGTATTAATATGATCAAGCCTGCTGCCTCCTAAGCGTTCGGTCTACTGCCTCTCTTATCCTAGATAGTAATATATGGGACAAAATTTTGCCCACAGTAGATAATAAACAGATGCCTCTCCAGTTGTCGCATATTGTTAGGTCCCCCTTTTTTGGTATTTTGACTATGATACCTTGCGTCCAATCCTCCGGAAAGGTACAGGTGGTCCATACCATTTCCAGGATTGGCTGAAGCGCATCTGCTACGAGGCTTGAATCGGCTTTCAACAATTCTGGCGGGATGCCATCTTTTCCAGCTGCTTTACCATTACCATGAATTGCGGTTTCTATTTCCGTCTTGGATGGGGCCCGAGTGGCGATTCTTATTGGCTGTGCATTGTTGCTGTTTTCCTGAGGTTCCTGTCTAAGTGAACCATTCAGGGCGGCGGAGAAATAATCTCTCCATCTTTGGAGTTGCTCCTCGTCGCTGCACAGCATCCTTCCATCCGCACTCTTAACGGCATGCTTTTTAGTAGAGTGCTTTCCCGAGAGCTGTTTAGTGATTTGGTACAGCACCTTATTGTTGCCTGAGTTTGCCGCGTTTTCCGCTTTTTCTGCGAGCTCATTTATCTGTTGCCTTTTATCACGCCGGACACTTCCCTTTACCTCCCGATGTAAATGGGAGTATTCCCGTTCTAGTTAGTGACGTCTTTCCGGGTCGCTTGTAGAGTTTACGTTATTTTTGATGGCTCTCCTGCGTTCTATATTTTGCCAGGTTGTGTCCGAGATCCAGTGTTACCGGTTTCTTTGGACATAACTGATGATCGTTTCCGCAGCCGTCAATATAGTGCCCTTTGTCGTATTCCACAGCTCTTCAATATTTGTATCGTCAGATACGGGTTGCTGGTTTAATATTTGTTGTAGGTTTCCAGCAAATTCCCGCTTTTTAACGGTCTCCCGCAGAAGGTCTACGTTAAACTGTCTACGGGTTCTAGCATCGTGTTGAACGTTTCTGATTGCAGCGATTTTTAGGCGAATAGTAGCTACAACCAAATGATGGTCGCTTCCAGTGTCTGCTCCCTTGAAACTCCTGACATCCTCCAGAATAGTTCTCCGTCATCGGGCGATACCCAGGTCTCTTTGTATATCTTCATGTGACAAAAGTAAGTTCCACCTATCATGAGTTGGTGGGAATTACAAAAGTCAACGAAAAGCTCACCATTGTTATTGGTAACTTGGCTTAGGCCTTGGTTTCCAATTGTTTGTTCAAAGCCGGTGTTGTCACGGCCGATCACGGCCATTAATACAATGATGTCTCCCTTGGAATAGAGCGAAAAACCTCATTCAGTCGCATATAGAACTCGTCTTTGATGTCATCTTCTGCGTTTTCAGTTGGAGCATAGCATTGCACTACCGTAGTACTTCTTTGTTTGGTACGCAGGCGCACGCTAATGAGGCTGGACCTGGCTTCTTTGGTGAGTATTATGCCAACGCCAGTCAGCGTATGATTGCCCATTTTTCATTCTGCACTTCCAAAAATCATACCGCGCCATAGGTACATGTATTTGTTCCTTGAAATAATCCGTTAATTTGCGTATTAAATCTACGTACTCTGTATCCGCTACTTTGCTGCATCCTAAAAGGTTCTGTAGCAGAATATATGTACATATGTGTCTGGCCCTAACCAATATAAAAAATATTCTTTTTGTTTTCGTCGCTTACCACTTGGTATGCTATAAAATATAATTAATAATATTACATAATTCAATCTAATACATTTCTAAGGCTACTTTGATGACTGTTTTATATTACACAGAGTTCATGAGCTCATACTGCAGGTGTACTGTTGCATATATGTATATCAGCAACCTTATTCTCGGTATCGAGTGACGTGATAGATATGTCACTTCGACCTTAAATTGGTATTTTCATTGTCAATCTAACAAATTTCTGGCAACCAAATTGCCTAAATTCGTATGTAATTGTTGCAAGGTGGCGTTTAAAGTAACATTTGCCTCCATACGTATGTAGGCATCGACAGTTTTATTCCACCACGTCGCTCGGAGTCACGTCACTCGCCAACAAGAATACCACCTCAGATAACAACCATCCTGGATCATATCAGGACTTTTGCAATTTCATAGCTGCTACTATCGCGGATAGTTCAATTTTGTTGACATACCTACATAACAACCCTCATGAAATCCTTTGAATCCGAGGTATCCAAAAAAAGTAGTCGAAAAAATTCCACGATTGCCACTGATTGAAATGTGGAAATAGGAATTTTGCCTGAAAAGGTAAACAACCAAAAACTCATCGGTTAGTGCACGTTGTGCCTCTCCATTGATCCTTTATGATGGTCGGCACAGCTAATATTTACTATTATTTTATAGATGCAGGCCTCGCGCATAGCGTATTCAAATTTAATACATCGACGTTTGATATTTTTAGCTAGGCAAATACCCAAAAATACCTGTGTCCTGTTGTGGTAGATTATTGGTTAAACCGAACGTTCTGAAATGTATTTAAAGAATATAAATGACCTAGTTAACTCCGATTTCTATCGCCATAAAAGTTTCACATATAAATTCATCCTCCATCCAGTCTGTGTACAACAATTGATGTTCACATTACACGAGTGCGTTACACTTAGCAGCAAATTGAAGCAATTAAATACCAGTAATTGAGTACACACCGATGATGAGAGTTCATATTAAAAGGCAGCTATACCTGGGTTGTAAATGATAGCGATAGACTGTATGTATGTTTGTTTGTATGCCGAAGTGAATAAAATATTGAGTAATGAAGTGGAGCAATAAAATAAATTGATATTCGCAGAAAGTCCCTTCAATTGAATTATGAATAAATGATTTAAAGCAAACGATTTTTTCCTTGGAATTACATTTGTGCCTACTCGATGCTGAATAATTCGTTCTGTCGGCATTACGACCTAATTGATTTCTACGTAAACCATTCAAACCAGAATATCAATAACAGAAATAAATGTTTTTATGGACAAACAATTTTAATAATTACCAGGCCAAGTCAATCCTTAATGGTGTTATAATGCTAATATTGTTTGTGAATTTAAATTATTACCGAAAGCATTCCATAAATGAATAGCCTAGTTTACCCCTATGAGTTATGGTGGGGGTTAACTCGATATAGACTTCTTTGGAATTTTGTCTGTGCACAGTGCAGACCAATGTCGGCACATTTAGTAGGTCCATACGAGAGACACTTTTGGTCGCAGAGCCTTCTATCTATAGAATTTTAACTATGAAACAGAGAAAGGTCGATGGAAAAATCCCCAAAGACATTCCGTCGACATGTACGCACAAACATTTCGAAGGCTTGTAGCCCAAAGTTTTAAATCGCCCTTTTTTGCAGGAAATCTGTAAATTAAATTTCACGCCGGAATTTTTAGTATTTCTTGTTTGAGGTGTCCGTCCTTTCAGAGGAAATCATAAAATGGATCTGTAACCACAGCATAAGCCTAAAGCCCAGTTAGCATAAAATTATCAAACTTGGGCGAAAATAGGAAATCAAATTGTGGAAATCCTCCGTTGAACCTGCTTATCGAATCAAAATCAAAGCCATTCTCGAACTCATCACACGTCCCACAACCAGAGCAGCCTGCGGCTTAATTAGCGATGATCGTGACTCTAGAGGCCTACGTTTTGATAGTCGTAATTCGACTGAAAAGACACTAGGGGTATTCATGATCTGTGTTATTCGTGTTATTTATACTAAATCGAAAATAAAACTCATAGTAAATGACATTTGTTTAACTTTTAACATGAATAACACAAATAACACAAATAACACAGATCATGAATACCCCTACTATCTTCAGCCCAAAGAACTTATCTCGATACATGACTCGATTTTTAGCACAGGGGTATATGACTGACATGGATGGCAAAATAGCCAAATTTGATAGGTTATTTCATGATCTTTATATGAGAAGTTTGTACCTCTGAGAAGCAAAACTGTTTCATCCAAATCTAAAGCGTGGTTTACTGCGAAAATAAAATCGCTTATAATCGAAAGGGAGTTTCTTTACCACTGGTTCCTTAAAGTGACAAGTAATACCGCTAAAAGATCCTTTAAACGCATTGGAATTTAGTTGTCGCAAAAATCAAGTAAGCCAATCGAAATTTTTACGCACGTAAACTTGATCCCTCTCTTCCTTAGAAAACTGTCTGGAGCAAATTTCGCCAATTGGGTGTTCCTTCTAAGAATTAATCTGTGACGCACAATATCTGTCCTGACACCCTTAAGCGATAATTTAGATCAAACCAATTATCTACTATTATTTCTCTTGCAGCTTCTTTTGATGGGTTCTGCTTTCGTTGCGCTGACTCTCTCGAAGTAAACTTCTTCTTCTTCGATCCGTTAGCTGGCGGTCCGAGAGGGACGTCCCCGCAACAAATACGCTGCTGTGGGTGCCGCTTTAAGGGGAGGTCCAACCCAAATGGCTAAAATCTACAATTTTTCACCGAATTGCATGATTTTCAGATATATTATGTATCTTCATTGGTTTTGACAGAAAATGTGTACGAAAAGCCTCTCCAAAAATTTCCCGTACCCTTTTTTGAATGAAAGAGTGAAAAATATGCCCGTGGGTGGATTAATTTTTCTCGGTTAATTTTTATCCCATTGACGTGAAATTTGGCACATTTCATCTTTAAACAATAATGAAAGTTTCTGTAAAACAGATTTTTGAATTTTTATTTTGTTACGAAGTTATGCTAGTTGGAATAAAGACATGCAAGAAAAATGCCATTTTCAGGCTATTTTCGAGTGTTTTTCACTTTTAAAGCAATATAACTTTTTTTTAAATAACGTTATCAAAAATCTGTTTTACACAAACCTTTATTATTGTTTGAAGAGGGTGTGTACCAAATTTCAGGCAAATCGGCTAAAAATTGACTGAGCAAAATTAATCCACCTACATATGTACTACGACATTCAATAGGCGCTGAGCCGAACGCTTCGTAAAGCGCGGTGCACCGCCGCGCCGGACAAATTGTTAAAAAAAACAAAATTTTATAAGGTTCATATCAAAATTTCGTTTTCACTACTATAAAATAGAAGAATCATAGTATCTGAAAATACAATAAAAAAAAGTTGTTTTTTCTCATTTTTCATCATTTTTGGGTTGGACCTCCCCTTAAAAAATGCGGTTTCTTGCCTAGTTTCTTCGGTCAATTCGGCAGGTCGGCCACCCTCCTTCTTGAGACCAGACTTGAGACCCTGGACTTGAGACCAGACGACGGCGGAGTTCTCGAAGTAATCACTGCTCTGAAGTCAATCAAATCCAATGCAACTGGTGTAGCGATTACTTTTCACCTAGGTTCCTAAAAAATTCACACATACCTCGTCTTTGCCTATTTTAACTCACCTTAACTCCTGCCTCACGGTATCAAAGATTTCTTCGACTTGGAAGCATTCCTTAATCATACCTATTCCCTAGTGGCCTTCTCCTACTAGTCCCTCCGATTTTCTGGCAAAGTTCCTTCAAAGCTGATGGTTATCAAATGAGGAGTGGGCGAACAAAACGGCACATGTCCATGGTTGGCCGTTTTAAGTTTTTTGACGGAATCGTGTTCATTACACTAAACTGCAACTAATTTCAATTTCAGACACTTCAAAAATCACTTTCATGTAATATTTTTTTGTTAGCAAAGTAACGGTTTCCCTGCAGAAAGGCACATGTCCTACGAATATTCATATTTTGTTAATGTGGATTTTCAAAAGGGCACGTATTTCATACAAAAAAGTTTTTAATCAACAATGGAAGTTCATTGCACCTCACCTGGGGCTCTAATTACATCGATTTGTATGTGCATCATAAACTGCACTAAAAATGCACTAAAATTTACCTCACTTTTGCCTCCCACGGCCCCAAAACAAGCCGTGGGGCACTATGACCCCTTAAAATTTGCGTAACAGACCCTACTATTAGGAAAAAATACCAGAAAAATCTCCCCTTGCCTCTAAGGGGGCCAGGGAGCTCCCTAAAAGGCTAAAAACAAAAAAACATGTCCAGTTGGGTTCCTGCAAAAGGGCACATGTCCATTCAAGGGTTTGACAAAACGGTACATGTCCAGTTCTGTCCCCGCAAAAGGGCACATGTCCATTTTTGTTTTAATTTTTTCTCTTAAAGTATTAAACATATTTAAAAAAAATTTTTTCCGTCTGAATGAGTTCAAATAGTAGCACAACCTACCATACTCATAAATAGTTAATGTGATCAGTTCAGAGGCAGAAACAGTTTTTTGCGATTTCTGAACAATTTGCAAAACTGGACATGTGCCGTTTTGTTCGCCCACTCCTCAAATAATTGCGTATTGTGAGCGTCTCAAACTTATAAATAATGTGGGTTTCGCAAACACCACAGTTGCTTCTTAAAGTCGCGACTGACATTCGCAACTCCTTTGATAAATATGACATCTGCTGTCTATTGCTGCTTGACTTCTCAAAAGCTTTCGATAGCTTCAACCACGCCTTGCTTCGCTGACCTCACAAGCACATTTTTCTCTTTCTGCTCTTAAACTTTTGCAAAGTTTCTTATCTAACCGCTCTCAAAAGGTTAAACTAGGTGGCTCTTATTCCTCAAGTGCCCTACTCCACGGCGTCCCCCAAGGCTCCTTTCTTGAGCCACTTTCATACAGTATTTTTATTAACGACCTTCCTTTCCGTCCATCCAATGGCGCTACAGCCCAAATCGAGCCTTGGCCTCCTCGACCTTCCTTTGGTAGTAAAATATTCTAAGATTCATATGTATGCAGATGATGTGCAGCTTTATTTCCCTGCGCCAAGAGATTAAATACATATGTTCGTGGAGAAGCTTGCTGCTAACTTGCATCATGTATCCTACTGGTCATTAAATTTGCGGCAGTTAAATCCTGCGAAGTCCCATTGTAGTTTTTTCTCTCACTCTACTACTGTTCGTCCTGGCCTCTCTGCTATCGCGCTAACTTGGTTCCTCTTGTTTGCGTTGGTAAAGCAAGAAATCCTGGAGTGATACTGAATAGCAGCATGCCCTGCTGCGATCACAACCTACGGACTTCTATCGAAACTTCGTTACCATTGTGGCTTGCTGAAAAGGGCTGTGCATATAAAATTGCTAAAAACCTTACTACTACCTCTTCTAAATGCATGGCTTTTCCATTTTCCCTCTCTTGGCTTGCTTGCGCCTATAAGCAGTATTGAATGATTGTGTATATATTGTTTATAAGTTACACCGTTTTGACCACATTTCACCCTACTCGAACTCCGTTTTGGGCTGCAGTGACTACCGTGTAGTGATGAGCAAACGCAAGAACAAGACAAGACTAATCTAGTCTTGGTTTGTTTAGTCGTCTGTCTTCTAGATCTTCCGTTTTTACTCTTTCTATACTGGTTAGAGGAAATTTAAGAAGTTTCCTTCATTTCAGAATATGGCAAACTTTATGACAATGACACGGATACATTATGGTCTACGTTCTTCCATTTGGAACTGAAGATTTTTCAATTTCATAACTCTTGAACAACCTCCATACAGCTGACCGGGAAATAACACTTATGGGCCTAGAAATTTAAAATTTGATCATAAATTCCTTATTTGCTACCTGAGAACCCGAAGGAGGGGCAAGCTCCTCAATTCCACTACGGTCCTCCTTCCTTGGCCCTTCGTTGAGTCTAGAAACTTAGGGCAGAGGGTCGATTGCCTGGGCCTCTTGCCTTCACGGATTCCTGACTGCTATCCTACCTTCAGTCTATTGGGAAGCAGTTTGCGGAAGCGGGGCTCAGGTGTTCTCCGTGAGGCTCCCCAATTCCACTCCAGCCCTCCTTGCTTTGGCTCGTTCCTGCTTAATTGGTGCATAAAATTCCCATGAGTATAGTAGGAAAGGATAGGTATCCTGACAGAGCCTCAATATCAGGATAAGGCATTATACAACTGGTTGGGTGCACTCTGTGCCCAGAGGAGATCGTTAAAAGACAGTGACTACTACCTCTCATGCAGTCTTCGGCACGATAACTTTACATCTTGGCTTGGTAGGCCCGATCATATTAGCCAATCTTTTTTAGGACAGCTTCCAGTGACTTCCACGAGGAGATTTTGATCGCACTGCCACCAGCCCGAAATAGTTAAGATACTCGCTGGTATACTGCGATTTACAATTAATTATCTACAATTTAATTCTGACTTGATATAGAATTTTGCAGAATCTACAACTTTTGCTTGATTTTCCTGTACTAAGAAAGAATAGGGAAAACTCAACAGCCAAATTAGGATGCTATTGAATTTCCAATCTTACCTAACCTTCCTACAAGTAACACGAGAACTAAAACTATTCTCCTAATTTGGTTGATCTACTTTAGGCTACTATCCCACAGCAAATCAATTTCAAAATTCCCTTTACACACACAATATCCTAGAAAATATTGACCAATCCTTGAATTGGGTCAAAATAAATTTGCCTCAATTACTTTTGTTTACCGTAGTTGGATGGGAGCAAATTAATCGATTAAATTCTCATCTCTGTTTGCACATACCTGTGTACAGGCGATACACTGTTTGCTAGTGCAGGCCTAAGTTCGTAATCATCTACAACTTGATCCCCATTAAGCCTTTGTTAGTTTTTTGTGCAATCAACGCCATGAAATAATTCAAATGGGCACGTATCGCTGGTTCATCCTAATTACCACTAACTGGCACCCACAACAGCAGCAAAATTATCCCCGAAAAGTGTGAGATGTATTGAATGCTATAGAAGACTAAGGTAGATGGATTTCCTATTTTTAGCCATATCAGACCTGATGACGAAGTGAATCCTCGGGGAGATCGGTTCATAAATGACCCAAAGTACATTGGACTAAAACTAGGTCTAATCTAAGTGTAGTAATCGAAATTCCCTTATCAAATTTTGCTGTACTCTATTTTACTGCGTCCTACTTTAAATTTTTATCGAGATAAGCACACTAAAAGGATCCCAGTACATATTGCACGTAATCGATAACGTTTATTTATTCACAGGCAGCCATTTGTGAAATGGGAAAATCCCTAATTGCAGCGACACTTGTATGCCGTAGTGCTGCTGCTAGAAGATGATTTCCGAAATTAGAACATGGAAATTAGGAAACTGCCTTCGAATCTGGCAAGGTAAATTGACTGCTAGGCTATGTTTTAGTAATTAATTAAAGTGATGGCAGGGCGATATGCACAACGATTAACATTATACATATGCAATGTTATGTAAATGCGGGCGCTATGCAATTACGTTGAACATAATTTTCATAATTAGAGATATCAATGAAAGCAATCAAGATGGGCTTAAATGCGCTCGGGCTTCTCTGGCGGCTTCAATACTCTTGAGTTTGTTGTAAGGCCTAATCTGAAGCAGGCCACCTAACTATATGGCACTTAAGGGTGCCGCAAAGACATAACCATTAAAATCATTATTATCCGGAGTTGAGGTTGTTGTCATGAAACTGCAGGAAGCAGAGTATTGCCGCTTAAAAACAGCATAAATATTTTTGATAGTGTTTTCACAAACTAGCTTTGCTATCATTGCTTACTAAAGGTTTAATCTTCATTAGACAAAAGCTTATAATTAAATAATGTAGGGCATTTCGGCTTTTGTTTAACCCTTAATCACTCGCGCCCTACTTCTTACCGTAGTTACTCGCGCGGGGTATTTTGTACACCATCCGTTTTTTAACAATAAATTAGGTAAATAAATGAACAGTGCTTTAAGAATTATAAATATAATGAAATATTTTTATTTAGTAAAAAAAAAAGCAGTAAATAAGTAATTAAATTAGGTAAATAAATGAGGTTTGAAGAAGCGCCAAAGCCCAGACTTGCAGTAGTGCCAAGTATTGCAAAAAAAATTCCATTGGGGTACTCAATCACCCAATGCGAGTGATTAAGGGTTAAGTAGTCAACAACACAAAAGAGCTAAAGCTCAAATTCCAGAGAAGCTCAATTGTATAACTTGCGAAATTTCACAACTAGCAATTTAGTCTACATTTTGATGCCATTAACATTTAAAATTAAATGTAAGTGATGCTCTTACAAAATCCATCCAAGACTTGCCTATGATACTCAGGATTTTCATACCAGATACAAAGACCGACCGAGGCAAGATGAACCACTACCAAACCTAGGTCGGACCTATGCTTATTTATGTTGGGTATGTAAGGCTCCACATCTACCCTCATCTACATACAGAAAAATTCCTCTGCACCAAGCTTGGTGGTGCTCCAATATCTGGTTTAGAACTAATGAATGCAGTGCCTGCACCCTGTTTAGTCAAAACTGCTGTCTTTTTATTCTTTGGAAGACGAGATGACCTCAAGCCCAAATAAGGGTAGCTCTGGTCAGAGAAGATGAAAATATATTTGTTAGTGAAGACCCTTATTAAATTTTAGTATGTGCCTACTAATATCGCGTACATCGCTGCTTGACAGACAGTAACTGAAGTGCGCAAGCTCATTGCCTTACTTACCCTTTCACCCCAGATTCCGGCACCCACACTTATTACCTTTGTACTATTGGATTCCACCCTCCGGTAATTTCCTTAGACTTCACTCCAGTTCTTGCGGTGTAATTCATTAGAATCTGGTCGTCTTGGGCAGTGGTCTCCAAACTTTTTCGATCGCTTACCATTATGACGAAAATAATCATAAATTGTACCCACTAATTCAGAGCCGGCGCTTTGTTTTTTTGCGCCCGGTACAGTATGCCATATTGCGCCCCATCCACTGATTCTCGCTACGCGGGATGTTATGCTTCTCATTTCGTTTATTTACCTCTTCTAGCAAATCACGAAACCTGAAGTCCCAATAAACAGCTGTACACAATACAGAACCATCAGAATAACTTTATCCTTTGGGTGAGTTGATATGACGCTTTTTAAGGAATTTTCAAAAGCGCTCCAGAGCAGTAAACATTTTTCCTTCACTCGGTGGATTTTGCCCCTCAATTTTAAGTTCTGATTCACGAAGACGAATGTCTGTTTCTTCACTTTTTGGGTAAAAACTTACAAGGACAGAAATTTTATAAAAATCTGGAAGTTAAAATCTCGGGTAAGTTCCTGCACAAGGGGAAGTAGAATTTCCCCACTTTTTCTTACATGACAAAGTACAGGGAAAGAAATTCGTGAATTTCTGGCGCCCGACAACAAAGGTACGGGATTCCATTAGACTATATCGGGAGACTGACTCATACAATCGGAGGCCATGGCAAGGCAGACATCATTGCACTTCCACCGGAGATGACCGCTTTATTGTCAGAAAAGTGTTGAAAGATCGCTTTTCCACTGCTACTGAAGCTCGTACACGTCTGTTTGAGGTCAGAAATGTTAGTGCCAGTGAAAGTACGATAAGAAGACTGACAGAAAGAAATTTAATGGCTTTTCGTCCAATTCGCGCCACGCAGCTTCTCCCACAGCACCGTAGAGCTAGACTTGTTTATGCGCAACATTATTGTGGTTGGACTATGGAGCAGTGGAAGGACCTACTGTTTTCAGAATATCCTTAAGAAGTCCAGATGGGAGTCAGCGCGTCTACAGACGTAAAAATGACCGGTTTTTTTCCATGCGCTATAACCGAAACAGTAGGTTATCAAGGTGGATCAATAATGATTTGGGGAGGTATCTCTTATGAGACCCGTACCGATCTTGGCATTTGCTCCATTTATTGGATAGTACACGTTCCCACGTCGCTGGATCTGTCACACAATACCCTAATGAGGTCGATATTCATACTTTGTCATGCCCTTTGCGTACTCCTGATCTTAATTCAATCGAACACATTTGGGACAACCTTAAAAGGCGGGTTCGGCAAGAGTACCAGCACTTACTACCTTAGGAGAGCTTAAGACCGCTGACGTATATTTAGGACGTCATGGAGCCCAAGGTGGTAGCGCCCATTATTAAATTTGAAGTCAATGCAGAAAAATTCCATTTTCTTTAAATAATCAGTCAACAAAAGGCTCGAAAAAATCGATTACGTGGAATAAAATGTTAATAAATCATTTTTTAGTCCATACCATCCATCAAGTTTACGTAAAATTTGACGGTTTCCGGGCAAACTAAAAGAATTTTTTTTTTAAATCTGAAATTCTAAAATTGCGCCATGTACGGGTGCAGGGGCATACCGTGCATCGGGGCTACAAATAACACAGAGATACCGTTTCACGAGCCAACATAGGATACGGCCTAATTTTTGGGAAAAAATACCGTTTATAAATGACACAGTCATACTTATAATAGAATTCAAGTTACGCGTACCAATGGTGGAGGTACTTTTCTCAAGGATCTACCGTAGAAGAAGTACTACGGTGGCGTTTTATACCTGCTTGTGACCAATTCTGTTTTTACTGGGCTAACGCTGAGTCCGCGGGTGGCAGTCCAGCTTGAGAGTAACGCCGCCTCCTCCATTGATTTGTAACGCCGCCTCCAAAGACTTGAGGAAATTTTTCTTTTGTGATGATAACAATGTCATCCGCGTACGCCCTCTGCCTCCATGCGTCGCAACTGCTGGTTCATAGCTACGGCCGATAGGTAGGAACGGAGAAAGTACTCCTCCTTGCGGAGTGCCTCTATTGACGGCCCTTCGAACCGAGCAGTCGCCTAGGATCGAGGTCACAATCCCGCCAATAAGCATTTGATGGATGAGAAACACTAGCGAATGCCTCGATCCACTATTGCATCAAGGACACCGTAATGGCGTCCGGAAGTACATTGTTAAACGCTTTTTCTATGGCAAGAAATACTAAGGGTGCGCTATAGCTGTGCCGGCACTATGCCATCAGGGCCTGATGGTTTATAGGGCTGGAAGGTGTTTACAGCCCATTTAATTCTACTTACGATATGATTTGACCAGCTGGGGTGAGACTGAAGGGTTTATTGTGATAGCTGTTTCAGCCGTAGTACTACTCGGAAAGTGGGTGTCCATAAGTAGTGTCAGAAATTCTCTGCTTGAGTCACTCCAACCACCGTTAAATAACTAAGCATTATTGGTGCTTTGGTTAATATTTTACGTAGCCTTGACGCTTTCAACGTGGACTCTATAATGCTATTCGGTCGGCGGGGCAGTTTGAGACAAGGGTGATGTCCAGCACTTGTTGTCTGGTTTTGGTAACAAAGGTGGGATTCTTACCTTTATTACAAATAACAAGTTTAGTGTTTAGTAGGTACTTGAAAATAACCTCGCCTCGATCATTGGTGCTCCATTGTATATGGTGTACACTTCCATACATTCCATAACCAAGACCGTGGTAGCATCGGTGTATCTTACCAGGTCCTAAAAAGCCATAGGAGGTAGAGTGCCCTAATCTTCGTAGACTGGATATAAAGAGGCAATCCTGAGTTTCTTCTGCTTTAATTCTAGGTCGACCACAGTAAGGTCTCGGTCATTAAATTGAGGGAGAAGAAAGGTGCTTATATTATTTTTGACCAGAATACCTGTTCTAGGTTTTCCCTTACCTTTGGTATTAAAGAGATTAAATTTAGGCGTCCTCAAGGCACAGATTCTGTCATCAGCACAGCGGATGCTGGGGCCGTATTTGGTTTCTCAAGTCGATGGATCGACTCGACAAAAAAAGCTTCTCGATTTCATATTTGGTTTCACGACCAAATCGACAGCTAAGCGCAGCCATACAAAACCATCAAATTGGATGGTATTACTTCAAGGCAGCAAACCACGTATATTTAATTAAAATAGAAATTGTTAAAAGTTTATTGTATGGATAAATTGAGCTTTTTAATAATCGTCAAACGTTTTTATCGACACGTAAAGAGACGATATCGTGTCGCAAAATGCCAATTTTTATTTATCGACAGACGACAATGTCGACTCGAAAAACCAAATACGGCCCCTGCTTTACAATCATCCTCATCAGGAACTCCACAGCCTATTGTTGGCCTTGGCTTCCTCCTTTGCCTCCATGATTCTCGATCCCTGGCCCGACTTTTCCAGTTTCTTATATCCAAATGTCTCAAGTCATCCTGGACGTCATCTATGTATTTTTTCTTAGGCCGACCTGGTCCCCGTTTTTTTGGCGGTACTTTCACCAGCACTATCTTTCACAGGAAATCATCCAATCCATCGTAGTCTGTTTATTTTAATACTTTGACGATGTTTGGAATATTACTGATTTCATACAACTCGGAGTCGTTTCTTCTCTTCCAAACGCCATCAACCTGTATTCCTTTGTAGGTCGAACGAAGGATTTTTCTTTCAAATCTCCCTACCATTGCTTCGTCTGCGTTTTTCAATGTCCACACTTCCGTACCATATAGCAGGATAGGCCTTATTAGTGTTCTGTAAAGTGCCAATTTTGTCTTTCTTGATATATTTCTGGACGTCAGGGGCTTGCGTAGACCAAAGTAGCATTTATTAGCCAGTGCTTTTTGATGTATCATTTCCTTTTGTTATAATCGTGCCTAGGTACGACTCTTCATTCAGTTCACTATCAATTCTGCATCTTTCATCGAGATTTTTGCCAGTTCTACAGGTATTTTAGTGTTCCGAGCTGCTCCATAGCATCAAAATAACTCTTTATAATGGTGCAGGTTTATTTGAATAACTTGCACCGTATTCCGGACGGGTTGCTTTGCCGATTATCACCTCCGCTTCTTCATCGCTGGAGAAGACCTCGCCGACGTCCGAGTTGTGGAGCTAGCGCTCCAGGTACATGTTACCGGACTCCCAGCCCAGCTCGGACTCGGTCGATGCCTCAACTTCGCTCCGAGCTGCGCTTTCACCATCGATTTTCGTGTTTTCGGCTTCTTCGCCTGAGGCCTTGATGCAGGCCACTCGGTTCACTAAGGCTTCCATGTCTGTTTTATAGACGTTCAGTTCGATCTTTTGGAAGCCGTAGTTCACAGCGTTATTTTTCTTTTAATAGCTGATCCAGGCATTCTTTATTTATGAGCAGAATAACTTGCATTGTGGCCATGCCAGTCTGCTCCGTTTTGAAAATCAATCAGTTATCGTTTTAATGTGAGGGTTGAGGACTTTGAGCATAGCGAGGATTTTCTCAGGCTCCGGTGGAGTCTCTGCCCCTCGGACGTAATGGTTTATCACTGGCATTAACTGATTTAAGCCGGGCGCCTGGGGAAACTTCCCCGACTCTAGCTACTGCAGCTTTGCACAGCTCTGCGGAGCTTGTGCTGTCGCAGCCCGTTAACTTTATACTGCCTTGATACCATCCGGCATCAAGGCATGACGGGAAGGTCCCGGGTTATCCCTCTGCACCTCCATAGCCAATTTAGCTAGGGCGACTTGCACCCACCGCCATTGGTGTTTGAGGATCTTCCTATTTCCATCGTTCTCGTCCAGAACACTGAGTTTTTGCGATCCTTCGCTATTTCTGCGAAGGATATCAATTTGGTTCCGTGCGTTGGGAACTTTTGTGGAACTGGACTGTGGGTGCTTGGTTTCTCCACAGATCGTTGGCGTTTAGAAGCTGGTGCACCTCTAAGCCACCCTAGCGTAAAGTTTGGGATGACTTGCTTTGCCCAAGCAATGTCTTCCTGGATTTTAGTGTAGTTCTCCTTCGACACATAGTCTTCCCTGATCGAGTTGTGACAAGCGGCGAAGGATTCTACTGGCCACGTGGGGTTCTTGATGACCTGCCTTTGCTGGGTTCGGTCTTTTAAGGTCCTTGATCTCCCTGCAGCGACCGTGCCCGCAGGTGTACGCTGGGCAGCGAAGGCGTCGCAAGGAGGAGCAGGTTTGCTAGGGGTCGCTTGAGAGGTCTCTTTTCGAGGGATGCAGCTTGTGGCTCCACTTCCACTTGGTTTGAGCTGGCTCGGGGGTGCCGCAGCCTTTTTATTTGCGAGATTTGTGGTCCCTTCCGGTTTTCGTTTAGGGGAACCGGACCTATTTTCAGTTTTTGGATTGTACTTTCCATACTTTACTCCCACGAGTAGCGCAGAAACGAGGTCCTCCCTAGCAGAGATCCGCAGTACCCTGGTGAGGCTAGTTAGAACCGGAGGCCGCGAGTTATCCGGAGCAAGCCGTTCAAGACTCAGCTATACTTTTTAACCTGGGTTCACAGCCAAGCCGATCGTCGGCACGGTTCGTATTCCACCTTGATCCGACCCAGAGGACTGGGGATGGGCTGCAAAGATAGAAGCACTTGGTTGAGAGGCGACTGTTCGAGAACGCATTTCCCAGGGTGAGCCAGCGTGATGGACTCGTCTCGCATGAGTGGAGATCGCCGTCATTTGGACAAAGTTGTCAAAGAATTTGCTAACACCAAAAACTACCTAGTTTGCTTAATAATAAGATAGTTACACTCGAAAAGTAACTAATAATAATGTTTATACGATTCATATCGTGTTCATGCCTAAATGAATGTATAATTTTAATACATTCAATCTCTAATTTTTCCTCTTCATACACATATGTAATAACTTTTCGTTTTCTTACAGAATCATTTTTACTCCAGCGAATACGACTTCAATATCTGTGCATAATAGCAGGGCGCTTTCAGAAACCCGCGGGGGCGCACATATTATAGTTACGCCACTATCCACGAGTCGACCCTGCTGTATCCTAGGAGGAATCCAGAATATCCTCTGCTGTATGAAGATTGAAGACTATCGATGATCGAGCATCTTTCCCTATCTCAAAAGGAAGCGATACCAAATTGAGACGAGTTTCCAGCGTTGCTGTCGGCGATATGTGGATAGTCCCAGCCACGGTGATTGAGAAGAGCGCTGTTATTTGAATCAAAATGTTGTAAAAGTTTATTTTTAAATCATGCATTTTAAGGTAAGTATAGTCTTTTTTCTTTTAAACTTTAGAACAAGTTACAATTAAATAAATTTACATTGTAGATGGAAGCCTTAAATCAGCTAGCATTAATTTGGAGAGCATAATGATGGACAGAAACAAGACACAATTTTAACAAAAATACAAAATAGTTTATTCAAGTCCACTTTTTAAACATAATCTCGAGATCTATACAAAATATTAATATACCCATTACGGAAATAAACAGGATCATTTTCATCGGTCACCTCCCAATTCCTGAGTGGTCTCAAATCTTTAAAGGGATTCTCCTTGTTTCGAATTATACTTTTATATAATATTTGATTTTCTACAGCACAAGTCTCGACCTCCTTCAAATCCAGCTCGGATTCCGTTTTTGTATATGATGTAAAAAATATTGGTGTGCATTGAAATCTTAATATTCTTCTAATTGCAGCTCTCCATGTGTTGTCCGCTCCATCATATTCCGAGAATCCACAGTTATAGCAAGCAATTATATCTGGGCAACTTTGCTCCTCGGAGCTATCAACAAAACTAGAGAATTTCTCGAAATATTTCGAATGAAAGGAGATTTCTACTAGGTGCTTTCTGTCATTAATAGAAAAGTCATAGGTAATTTTTGCGGATTCTGGAACTTCTGGACCGATTAAAAATATATTCGCCTTCTCTATCGATGGCAGCTGGCTCATTAGAAATTGGCAGTGTGATTCGTTGAACCATTTGGCTTCGTCTTTAGCGCCAACTATGTACACTGTTAAGGAATTCTCTAAATTTTCAATGGAAGAACACAGGTTAAGAGCGTATATTATTGTTGCTACATAAGAGAATGTCGAAGCTGCCGAATATAAATCATAATCTGTGCTGCAATCTGGAACTTTTGGTATTGAAATTTTTCGATCACAAGCCTCTGATAGGAGCATAAAGAAATCATTCATATAATCCTTGAACTCTATTTTGCGACTGAACGTAACATCCTCTGGCAAATCAATAACATCACCTAGATCATAGCAGAGTTTCAAACTAATACAATGCTCATGGTGCTTTTCCGCATCCTCCAATTGATGCTCGCTACAGCAATAGGATACTACTTGGCATATCTGGCAGTCATGCTTAGCTTTGGTTAGGTAACTAAAACAAACCGCGCACAGTTTCGGAAACGTTATCAATTCCTCTTCATGTAGATGTAAATCCCTTTTCAGACTAGCTTTTATGCAAAGTTTAATATAAAATACGTGATTTTGAAAGTCTTTCTTACTCAAAATCTGACCTTTCACATCGAAGATATGTTTCACTTTGAACGCCTTCTTCACTTCTTGAACTGCTCTGCAGAAGTCCTTGTGGATAATCCAATCGAATTTTTGGTGCTCAGTTCCACAATATCGTATTAGATTGCATCCAGAGCAGAGTTGTAGGGTCGTAGGAGACTTGCCCTTCTCGAAGAAGCAAATATTGCATCTAGTTGCACTTATATTGACTGGCGCCATAATATTTTCTCTTTACTGCATTGTTAGGTGGTTGACTTACAAAGTGATAACCCAGTGAAGCGTGAAGAAATACATTTGAGCACAATGAAAGCCTAGGCTAAGCCAAAAACAACTGATAGTGGCTAAAATAGCGAAATTAGAATGTAAACAATTTTTTGACAGATCTAATTTGATTCTTCTTCTTCATTTTAGTGTAAAACGCGGAGTCCCCATGTACACTCGGACCACTGACATATAATAATGGACTGCTCATCTCACTGACATATAGTAATGGACTGCTGATTGACGATGCTGAATGGCACCATTTTTCTCCAGAAATAGAAAACCTTTTTTATGCGAGCAAAAAATTTTTCTTCGAATTTAGGAGAAAATAAGTGATAATGTTTGTTATAATTAACGGAAATAAATTTCTATCGCTCATTTTTATTTATTAGCAGTTTTTTCATTAAATAAATGTATTTATTCCAAAACCGTGACGGTTATTTCCCCTGTTTAACGAACTTTTCAAAATAGCTCAAGAATGAGACAGAAGAACGAAAACTATACCTGTCTATTTTTTTCTAATTATGTTTATATCGCTGACATGCGTTGACGATTACAGTTCAGTGGGATTTAACGTGGGAGCGAGGCAGGAATAGTTTTTGGTGCCATTTTTTTGTATGGGATTTTGCTCATTTAGCAGTCCATTACTATATGTCAGTGGCTCATCTGAAATTATTCCATACAAATCGATGGCACCCAAAAGTATAGTTGTCGCACTCATCCATAGACCCCCAAACTGACAGCAGCACTCAGAAGTAAAATCAGACCTGATTTTATATTTTCCCTTTTGCACTAGTGATGTTTATATCTTTTGCTCTTTTCCCCATAGACCCCCGGATTTTGACATACAGAATGTCAGTTGCTAAAACAGGCGTTAAGAACTTAAATCAGATACACATAAAATTTAGAAATTAATGAAAAAAAGGCATTTTAAAAGGTAAAAAAGTGAAAATAGTGTTTATTAATTTTTTTAAACAAAATATTTGTGTTATTTTAATGTTTTAAGTACGTATTTAAAAAAATGTAAATTTCAAAAGTGATTCCGGTGTTTACATGGGGTGAAAAAAGGTTTGTTGCCTATGGAACAAATTGGTGCCATGAAAAATTCCTCATGAGCTGTCCATTCTATATGTCAGTGACTCGGACTCTTCCGGGAATAGTAATGCGATAGCTTAACGATGCATTTTATTCGTTTGCAATTTCAAATTTAGACTGAACGATCAGTAATTTTATTTATCTGCTTTTTAACACAAGAAAAGGGGTGAAATGACGACGACCTCCACGTATCCAGCCAATCACGCTGGTTCACCCTGGGTAATGCGTTCTCGAAAGTAGCGGACAGTCGTCCTCCCTACCTTACGCCCCCTCCTTGTTTTCAATCCTTGATACTCATCCCAATCCTCTGAGTCGGATCAAGGTGTAATGCATACCGTGCCTACGATCGGCTTGCCTGTGGACCCAGATTAAAAAATATATAGCTCAGTCGTGAACTATATAGTAAACGTGTAAAAGTAACGAAAAAAAGCGTACCCGTATGTATTCGTTACTATAACAATTAGTACTCGTTACTATCGTATCGTTACGTTACTCGTTACTTCTCATACCTCATAACATGCTATGTTATGTTAGAGCAACGAATCAAGTCGTATTGCGTACGCGTACAGTATGACGTCGCGGCGTCGCAACATTTGTAATTTGTAGAAAACATACTTATACATTACATACCAAGTTGCGTAAGGTGCATTTTTTCACTTTTCCGTATTTTGAACCAGACTTGCAATGGATTTACTATTTTGAAAATTTTAACGGTGAGCTTATGTTATATCATAATAACATCGCAATCCATTATGCATCGATTATAATGAAAAAGCATGAACAGCGTGAACTGAAACAGTGTAGCTACCCATACTACGAAAAATGCGAGTAACGAAATGCATTCGTGTGTAACGTTTCGTTACTCGGTACTAGATGCCGCACCCGTTACTCAGTACCGAATACATACGGTTTGCTACAGCTATACTATATAGCCTTACAAGGGTACTGCGGTTCTCTTCCCGGGTGGAACTCGTTTCTCCGCTACTCGTGGGGGTATGGGAAACAAACAATCCAAAAACTTTGGGAACAACATAGATCCAGTTCCTCTAAACGATAACCCGAAAGGCCAACAAATCCCGCAAACAACAAGGAAGAAAGTGGAAGGGGAGCCACAAGCTCCACCCCTCTAAAAAGACCCCCCGAGCGATCACTCGCAAACATGCTCCTCCTTGCGGCTCACGCCACTTTCTTCAACTCAAGCGACATGTCACGAAACATGACTCAGTGCAGTGGTAACTGGCAGGTCATCAAGAACTCCGCGTGGCCAGCAGAATCCTTCGCGGCAGGGCTTTAACCAGGGAAAACCAAGTGACCATGGAGGACTACACCGAAATCCATGATGACATTGCAAATTATCCCAAACTTTTCACTCGGGGGTTTAGAGGTGCACCAGATCTGTGGTTGAACCAGGCACCCGCAGTCCAGTTGCGAAAAAGTCCAGACGCACGGAGCCAAATCGACATCCTTCGTAGAAGTAGCAAAGCATCGCAAAATAATCGGCGTCCGGGGCGAGAACGATGAAAATGAGAAGATCCCCAAACATCAATGGCGGTGGGTGCAAGTCGCCCTTGCTAAGATGACTATGGAGGTCTTGAGGGACAACTCAGGTATTCGACAGGTATTCTGATCAAAAATAATATAAGCACCTTTCTTCTCCCTCAATTTAGTGACGGAGACTTTACTGTGGAGTATACACTAGTGGCATTCCTTGAAATAAAGGGAGCGTTTAACGACGTACTCCTGAACGCCGCTTCCTGGTTTGACGGAAGAGGATCGAGGCGTCGCTGGTGTCTCTAATCCATCAAATGATTACTGATAGGAGGGTAAACTCAATCCTAGCCAAATGCTCGCTCCGAAGGACCGTCAATAGAGATACCCCGCATGTGGAGTTGTAAAGTTAGGACTAGGAAGGGCACTCTCCTTCCTGTTAAGGAAAGGGTTGGTATGCCTTGTGCCTCCTTTAAACTCCGATCTTAACAAATGCACCTCGGCAAAATGACGCTCTTTTACGATCACAAGCGGACCATTGCACTACATAGCCTGGAGACAAGACCTCTCTCTCATAGTGGGAGTGCTCATTGGGACGCATTCGGCTCGCTTAGGTCTATCTACGATAAAAGTCTGGACGAGGAGGAAATTGCACACTTGTTGTTGCAGCACTGTTACTGCCCAGCTCTAAGCAGAAGGAGGCTAACCATATTTGGCGAACCCTTTCGGAACCCGCTTGCGGAAATCTCGAAGATCGGGAAACCGCAGCTAAGAAAATTCATAACGTACTCGAGGTGTTTTAGCGAAGAAACTTTAACATCAGGTTTACAGAGGGATTACTATGGCATCACAATGGGCATATTCTTCTGGCCTAAGTGTATGAGCTTAACGTTAACATCTCAGCCATATCTAAACTAACCCAAGACAAGAAAAAACTTATATTGTTTGTGCTCATCTGACCAGCATAAGCCAAAAAATGGTGCCCCAACTGTTGGTTTCGTTTTTGAAGTTTTCTGTACTGCTACAATCCTACGATGGCTCAAAGAATCGATCGTGGGCAAACGACGTCTTCTTCACTTTAACCAAGCCAAGGTAGTCTTTAAAGCCCCGCCCCAAATAAAAGAGTTGTATTCGAGAAGATTAATATTTTACAGGTCGGGCCGATGGATGGAGAAGGAACTTGAAATCCCAGGCACTGTGATGCTCCAGACCCTTACCTGCCCAATTCTCTTCTATCTTTCAAATCAAACTTACTACTTAGTGTAGGTTCGTGAACCTTAATCCTCGTGGCGCCCATGCTAGCAGTCCACAATGCCCTACAATGCATACATGCTGGCTAGCTGAGCCGTATGGTATGAATAAAGGACCTAACCTTACCTTGTTATGCTTTACCATTTAATTATTTAAAAAAAAGAAACATTTTTTCAACTTCTATTTGTATTTGTCCATTGAAATGGGACGTCTCCTTCATTGATGCAATATGAAGATAATTTCTCTCTTATTTTATTGCCTAACCTAAGATTACCGCTATAGTATTGAGATGCTATTGGTGTAATATGTTCAGGAAAGGAATATTGTACTAGCTCGTCCGGTTGTGCAGGTTCTGTTCTTTCACTTGACAAATAGTTATGCAAGACACAACAAGCTCTTACAATTAAATCAAAATTTGCAGGAGCCGCCTTGATTGGCCGGTTAAATATTTTAAATCTGCTAAATAATTTCTCGAATGCCAGTTCCACACTCATTCTTGCTCGACACAATCGATAATTAAAAATTTCTTGGGAAATACTTAAGGATCCATTTCTATTAAACGGCTTCATTAGATTTGTATCCAAAGCGAACGCATCATCCCCTACGAAGAAGAATGGAATATCACCCGTTTCAGATGACAGAGCTGTTGGTTTCGGAATATCCAAATCGTCTTGGTGTAGACTTCGATATAGAAAACTATTATAGAAAATTGTCCTATCTGAATCTTTTCCGCTGGCACCAACATCAATGTAAGTAAATCGGCTGTGAGCATCTGCCATAGCAAACAAGACGATGCTGAGACCTCCTCTAAAATTGCTGCCGGAAGGTGTTATTATACGAATATGTTTTCCATCTAGAGCACCTAATACATGTGGGAATTGCCATATCTTTTCAAAGTCGTCCGCAATATCTAGCCATTGTTTTTTGGTTTTTGGTAACTAAGATAGAGGATCATTAAAAGAAAACTAATACTACTAAGTAATTCAAGCTACCTTCATATATAAGGGGCTCAAAACTTTGTAAATTGCATTTAAAACTTCTGGCACAAACAGTGCAATTGTTTTCCTTGATATTTTGGATAGGTTCTCCAAAGATGTAAACGATTCCCCCGTAGAAATAAAGCGAAGTGTTAGTGCTAAACGTATGTCGGCTGGTATTGGGTATCTCATATTTGTGTTCTGCTTCTTTATTTGAGCAGCAACCTAGGTAAAGGGAAAAATAAAATATTTAGTAGGATTTAATATATATTTGATGTGCATAAAAGCTACATAGGTTCTAATATACAAAGAAGTAAACATGATAAAGAAACGATGCAAGCCCACCTCCGCCATGGTAAGAGAGAATGCTACTATTGGGAGAAGTACTAATTTTTTAGCTACTGAACGCCAATGAAAGTACCAAACACTTGTAGAACCTCTTCTACAGCATAAGGAGGTACAAAGTATGTTCAGGGGCCCTTCTGTCTCCTATATAAATATAGGGCGCTTCCCAACCTTAGGGAAGAACTCTTTTATAATCCCCGTCCATAAAAAAGAATGTAAGAACAAAATATCTAATTATAAACCAATTGCGAAGTTATCCTCTATACCAAAACTCTTCGAATCTATTATTACTTCTGCTATCGCCCTTATCTGCAAGAGACTTATCTCAACAGACCAACATGGATTTCTTGCAGCTCGTTCCACTACTACTAATTTACTGGAGTTCCCTTAACAAACAGTTGGAGGCTTTGTCACTGACTGCCAAACTGTCTGTGTTTACACATGCTTCAGTAAGGCTTTCGACAAGCTCTCTCACTCTATTATAGTTCTTAAACTAAAGAAATTAGGCTTTCCGCATGTCGTTGTGGTATGGTTCCAGTCGTACTTAGCCGACAGAGCCTACCAGGTTCTATTTCGTGGAGTCAAATCTAAAAACATCGATGCGTCCTCTGGTGTCCGGCAAGGTAGTCATCTTGGCCCTCTCCTTTTTATTTTATTAATTGACGACATTGTTACCCTGCTAAGGCACTGTAAAAACCTTATTTACGCTGATGACATCAAACTGTATCCCCACATAAGAAGTATAGTGGATTGCAAACTTTTGCAAGCAGACCTAAATACCTTCTATTCTTGGTGTTCCAACAACAACCTTGTGCTTAATATTAGTATCAGGGCCGTAACGTGGATTTTGTGGGCCCTGGGCAAGACCTTCAAATTGGGCCCCCTCAATAAAAAAAATTGAGAAAAAACTTACCATGGTTATAGTTCCTGTTCTTTCACATTTTTAAAGTTTAGTAGGTAGTAGGTATATTAATAGATAAACATAAAATAAGGAATCTTTAAATTGGTCCTGTCCATATTTTTTGTAAAAAAATTTTTATTTTATATTTATGAACAAAAACGAATTAAAAATTTATTTAAATTGCATTCTTCTTGCTTTTTTCTCCGCAAACTCATCAATTATATTATTAAAATCTATTTCTTGTACTATGTTAGATTCAATTGATATAATAGACTGGTTCGACAAACGCTGTTGTGAGAGCGACGATCTTAAATAGTTTTTAATTAACTTCAGTTTACTAAAACTTCTCTCGCAAGAAGCGGTGGTGACTGGTAGGGTTAGAAATATTCTTAAAGCAACAACGATGTTTTGGTACGATTCGACTAATTCGAAATCATGTATAGTCTGTAATAAATTTAGAGGAGTGGCTTCTTTCAAATTTTCCACCAGCCCACATACTTGAAATTTAAAACTTTCAATCTCACAGCTTAATTCATGACTATTCAAATCTTTTTCATATTTTCTGGATAAATCTGCCGCCGCCTTTTGTAATTCAACAACGCTCATTGATTCTAATGACGAGCCAAAAAGAAAAGAAAAATCTTCAAATATAGTTTTCATTTGTCTATAACGCCAGTCTGTTTCACTAAGTAAAATGTCAAAAATATTGTACATTTGCATTGCAAACAAATTTTCTTGGTTGAGATTAGTAACACTTTCTTCTTTAATTCGCTTAATTCGTTGATTAGAAAATTCAGCGTCAATATTCATTTCCAAAGCGACTTTTTGTGCATCCGAAATTATTTGTTTAAATCCTGTTTCCCGTAGTCCTTGTAAAGAGCAACGCAGGCCATCAATTAATTTTGTTGCAAGGTCTATTGATAGATTTTTGTGTTGTAAAGCTTTATTTGCACGGTCAACGCATTGTAATATTTTATTCCAAACATGAAGAATACATATAAATTTATAATTACTAATTTGAAATAGTAAACTTTTTGCATTTGACACTGCCTCAGAGTTTGACAAATCATCTTCAATTCTTTCAAGTTCTTTTTTTACTTCTGGAAGTTGCAACCACAATGATTTTATAGCATTCGCCTTTGACGACCATCTAGTATCCCTAACCCTTTCAGTGATAATTTTAAAAATTTCATAAGATTTTCCCAACGCGTCGTCGAAGAAGAAAAAAGTTGAATAATCTTTGGATAGTGCCAAAAAAGGTAACCATTCCTGACGTTGTGGATACTGCGTGA
Source organism: Thereva unica (assembly GCA_949987705.1). Classification (NCBI taxonomy): domain Eukaryota; kingdom Metazoa; phylum Arthropoda; class Insecta; order Diptera; family Therevidae; genus Thereva; species Thereva unica. The sequence goes on along the minus strand of OX465285.1, from coordinate 22,307,977 downwards.
ACACCAGCTAAATTAAGATTATGTGCGGCACAAGGTACAAATATTGCAAAATTGTTAATTTCTAAAATACGGGCCTGCACCCCTTTATATTTCCCAGCCATGTTGGCACCATTGTCATAGCCTTGTCCTCTGATATCATCTATGTTTAAATTGTTTAACTGTAATTTATTTAAAATTTCTGTAGTTAAACCTTCTCCTGTCTTTTCATGAGATTGAAGAAAGTCGATAAAACTTTCTTCGATTTTAACTTTACCATTAGGGTCAATGTAAACATATCTTATAACTTGGCTCATTTGCTCTTTTCTTGAGACATGCGGAGTGCAGTCAAACAAAATTGAGTAATATTTCGCCTGTTGAACTCTGCTTATTATTACGCTTCGCGTTTTTTCTCCAACTAAATTTATTATTTCATTTTGAATTTTTGGGGAAAAATAGGAAACTGTACCCTTTTTATGAGTCTCAATGTAATTTTTTAGCGTGTCATTGTATCGACTCACAAAATCTATCAAATTCAAAAATATTCCACTATTTGGATTTCCAATTGCGTCTTTCGTACCACGAAAGGCAAGATTATTTTTCGCACAGAATAAAATGGCATCTATTATTATTTTTAATACTTGACGCCAATTTTTTTTTTCTTGCTTTATTGCAGTCAACATATAATCGTCTAACATATTCCCAGATACAATATTTTTTTCCATCATTTTCCATTTAACATAATTACTTTTGTGGTCATACGAATTTTCCTGTTGTGGTATTACGGGATTAAGATGTTTCCAATCCTGAAAACCTTTTTTTGGATTTGAAAGCGTAGTAGTTTTGCTTCCAAACAGCATACAGGGGAAGCAAAATATGGAATTTACTTTTACAGAATATATCATCCATTTTCTTTTTATACATTCTTTATTGAGCTTGTTCGCATAAAACCAATCCCTTGTAAATTTCCGTCCTGAATCAATGGGCACAAAATTAAAGTCAGTATCATCGCCCTGATTTGGTCCATGTTTTACCAGAAGGTAAATATTATATCTTTATTCAACGGTGACCAAGAAGGCGGATCATTGTAACTAATAGTTATTTCACTTTGAATATTGTCGTCTTGGGTAGGAAAAAAACTTATATCGCGCACTTCCTCTTGTTCTGCGTCCTTTCCAACAATCAAATTTTTATCTTTTTCGGTGACATTATCGACCGTTGGATCCGTACTTTGTTGGGACGTACTAGGTACGCTCGCAGGGTCCAATTTTTCCTCAGTTTCTTTTTTCAACCATTTTTAAAATTGTTCCGACATTAATTTTCCTTCCTCCAATTTTCGTTTTTGATTTTTTCTCTTTTGTGCACCAGACAATGGTTTAGACATTTTATAAAAAACAAATAGGAGTATTTAATCTTAAAGAATATTAAAAATATAATTAACTAAGTAAATATGTATTTAAAGTGAAATTTAAACTAAATGTTTTAAAATGAATATAGTATATACATTGTATGTTTTTGGAGAACAACGTAACACAAAAATACACCAAAATTATTCGCACATAGTTAATCAACACCCACTTAGAATTATGTTCTTATAATTAATTATAAGTAGGTAATAAGTGTAAAAACAGATTGTTTATACAGTTTATAAAAAAGTAAGCAGAACAAGGAGTAACTCCGCGATTTTTCTTAACAATTTAACAGCAAAAGAACCCTTCACTTTGAAAGTCGACGGCTTTCTAATATTTTTGACGGGACGTCTTATAAATCGATGAGTATAGGAAGTCATTAGCGCAAAATATCCCGTCTCGTTCCCGTCGCTAAGTAGTGGTGGCGATATTTGCGCTGACTTCCTATACTCATCGATTTATAAGACGTTGCCACGTCAAAATATTAATATTGTAGTAATAGTAACAGCGTTTTTTTTTTTTTTCAATATTTCAGGAGACAAAACATGAGCCCTGTCAGCTTTTTATTAATTGGGTGCTATTTACAACTGCACACACTTTTTTTTAAGATAAGGTCTATAAGCAATAAATCGAATAGTCCGTCAAGTGCGTGCAATAGAATATTAAGCATATTCTGGCCTTTTTGGGCCCCGTCTATCTGAGCCACCAGTGGTGTTACTTATATATGTGATTTGGAATATTCATTAAAATACGAATGAAAATAATTGAGATAATTTTTTATAGGGGTCCTCTTGGGCCCCTTCGGGGCCCCCTGGGCCCTAGGCCCTGGGCAAGTGCCCCTATTGCCCCTGCCTAGTTACGGCCCTGATTAGTATAAATGAGATCATGACTTTTTGTAAGAAACGTGGTGTTATAACTTATGACTATACTTTTCTCGACAATCTCTCCCGCGCTAACTCTGTAGTGTAGGGGCTGGGATGTAACCAGAAATACCCGCACGACTGCTAAAAGCTAACAAAGCCTAGTACAGTCTGTCAAGGGTGTTACCGGCACTCACATATGCACCTGAAACGTGAGCGGGAAATCCAGTGCTACAATAGCCACGTTTGACAACTCCTTAAAAAGCTTGCAGCGCTCTCGTTCCCATACCAGTTCCATATACTTTTTGACATTGCATGTATAGTTGTTTTCAAACGTCGTGACATCCCGCGCATGTTCCCCAGCTAAGCTCTTAAAAATGTTTAAAGGCCCCCATACACAATCAAATTGGATGTACATCCAGATTTTCATCAAACCCATAAGCCCAATGTATTTTGATCGGCCGACCGGCCCACAATCGATAGTTTTGGTTGTACATCCGCACTTCGATGTACATCGAATTTGACCGTGCATGGGGGCCTTAAAAGCTCAGACAAAAGCTTCATTTAACTCCTCCTATCAAATCACTTGCTGCGATGTAATCAGTCGCGACTGCGTGTTGCCAAAGGGAGGTGTATCTTTCTGGAACTTCAATGATTATTTAAAAAATTTACAAATTATGACTGAAAAACACCCGTTTTTATATATTTTTTTTTATTTTAAGGTTTTTGTATTTTACACATATGCTACAGAAATAATTTGTAGCAATTTCTACTAAAAAATACGAAATTTGTATTTTTATCACTTTGATTACTTGATTGTTGACATTTTCAGCCAGTCGCATACGCGCTTCTGCTTGGGGAGGGTGTGTTGCTTGCGACTGCGGAGAACGCTCAATTTATGAATGAAAATGCTCATATCTTTAAAAGAAAAATTTCCAGCAATTCTTTTAATTTATTTTAAATTTAGGGATGGGAAATATTTAGCATAATTATAGTAAAATTATGCTTATTACGATGGATAAACTGACTTGGTTGAGCAGGAGTTTTACATGTATTTAAAAGCTCTGCTCAACACATATAAAGATTAATTAACTTTATTCATTCGGCATGCGCGCATCCCTTCCTAAATTATTTTGTTGAGTTTTTTCTGCGTTTGTTGCCGTTTTAACTAAAAAGCGGGGAAATGATAGAACAATATTTATAAAATTTGGCAATGAGGTGCGCAGAACTGTTCAAATTTTTTGTGTCACGGAGTTTGAAAAAATCTATACTTGCAGAGGAGCATACCTTTCTATTACCCCGTTTATGACTAGGTTCAACCCAGGTTTAACCCGGGATCAACCCATTCATAAACGGATGTCGAGTTGAAACTGGAAACTCCTATCTGGATCGAGTTGATATTTCACCTCATATTCGCAGGTTGAGTTGAAATTGGGTTAAAGTGACATTTGGCTTGTTTATTTACTATCCGTGAAGTCCGCATTCGGCGTTAGTTTTGTGTTCGATGTTTTTTCTGGTAACAGGAAAAATAAATTATTTCGTTCTGAATTTTTACGTATCCATAAAAGAGAATTTTATACAAAATACCCTATTTCAACCCAAAGTGAACTCAACTCCACATCATATAGGATCTCAACTCAATCTCGACTCAACTTTTCGACCTAGTCATAAACGGGGTATATGCACCTTCAAAAGCGTTCTAGGAGCATTATAAAAAGGAGCATTATAAAAAGGCTTTTTAATATATAATGTTCATGGATTTCCGGGTGTCGAAAATATTTATTTTTGTTCGCCTTTTGCCAAATGTTTTTACGTTAACCATGGTCCAAATTTGCTTAACTTCTGTAATCGAACGAGAACCGGTCTACTGATAATTGCCAATTTTGCTCGTTCTATAAAACTTCACTTTTTCATCTCTTTGGAAAGCTCAAAATCTATCCAGCAGGAAAAAATGCGTAGTGTGTGGACGAAAGCTTTTTGTAGACAGATGCACAATCCGGCAGGAAACCCGAGGTTAAGTCCTTAGGAGTGGCGCGTTCGTTTTCCTCTCTGTGTATGGCCTACTAATGTAACTTTAGGATTTGCAGCGCTCAAAATAAGGTCCCCTGAACTTCCAATTCTTCCCACTGGGGTGCTTAGCAAAAACCCAACCTCTTAGCCGTGTTCGAGAGGAAAATACTTCGGAAGATTGTTGGCCCCTTATGTGAGGAAGGACGATTCCGGAGACTCTACGAAATCCACGAGTGCTATCGCGACATTGATGTGAAGACTAGACTTCGGTGGACAGGGCAGCTAGCTCGTACGAGTGAAGATGAGCCTGCTCAGAAAGTTTTCTGCGGTAAGACCTATGGGGTGCGACAGCGAGAGAGACCCAACCTCCGCTGGAAGGATAGCGTAGACCAAGACGCTCAGAGCTTAAGGATGGCAAACTGGATGACATCGGCTCAGGCTCGGGACCGGTGAAGAGAACATGGGCAAGAGGCCAGGGCCGGATTCCAGTTGTAGACCCGTAAAAAAGAGGAAGATGGATATATTTGAAAAGAAAGTTCTCCGAAGGATATATGGCGCAGATAATGCGTGAAGAATAATCTATAATCACGAATTGTAAGATTTATACAGAGTATAAACAGTCAACACATGCCAAGCCAATACAGTTATGTTGGGCCGATCATGTTCAAAGATTGGAGAAATCAAGGATGTCGAGAAAAGCTCTGAATCTACTACAAGATGGAAAAGATCAATTGGGAAACCACCGTCAGGGAGGAAAGACGATTTTAAGATTGATCCAGAAAAAATTCTTAACATAAGAAACTGGCGGCAAGCTGGAGAGCAGCTGGAGGAAAAAGCTGAATGGCGTAAAAAGCTGAATCGAAGAAAACGGATCCGGAGACCGACCGTAGGCCGACCAAGAAATACGTGGTCGGATGATGGCCCTTTTTACATCAAGAAACACGAAACAAAAAAATTCCTACAAGCTTGGAGGAGGAATGAGAGAGGGCTTGAGGTAACACGAAACAATGGCATGAAACTTTTGAAGCAACTTTGCAGGGAACAGTTTTGATAGCTTCAGCTTTGCTGTTGTTTCACTGGTTTTCCCTTTCGTAGGAAAATGAATTAAAAAGATTAATTAAAAACAAAAATATCCTCTCGAGTTTTCAAAACGAAGCGACGGGTGGGTGGGTGAATATACGAAAAGTACAAAAGAGAAATGAGCAATAAATTTTGAGGTTGCTGCAAGAGTTTACCTGTATCGACACCAATGACATTTTTGAGGAAACTCCAATAGGGGATCAGCAATTGCAGGAAACTTTGTTACCTTTGTGTTCGACGTGCAAAATGGGCCCTAGAAGATATAGGAAAACTTCGTATAACAAACTGGAGATAGCTAGCAAGACCTATAGTCCACTGGAAGAAGATACATATCTCAGGAGGCTCGAGTTGGCGCCATTTAGGAAAAAAATTAATAATAGATAAGGTTTTAAATGCAGAGAGATACATGTATTTTTGTTTACTTACTAGACGTAGCAATTCTTCAAACTTTTCATTTGGTATCTTTCCATAATTTCCACAATCTCCTTCACTTTTATGTGATGCATTGAAGATTGTGTCTGTGACCACCATTTGATGATCCTCTTCCTCTAGGTGAGGATCTAGCAATCCTAGATCACTTGCTTCTTCTGCGGAGTCTAGTTCTTCCTCAGACTCTAGTTCTTCCTTTTCTTCCTCAGACTCCAGTTCCTCTAATTGTTCTAATTTTTCTAATACCTGAAGAATCTTAATCACCTCCACAGAATGCTCCATTATTTCCTAGTTTTAATTTAACAATAACTTCGGTGAATTCTCTTTTAACCAAGCTTGACAACTGGAACGTAAACACGACTCTTGTTGGATTGAAGAAGAAGAAGATAACTCGGGGCTTCTTCCAGGGACAAATTTTAGCGCTATGGCAACATGTAGCTGTCAAAGTTTTCGGCCCCGCAAAGGTAATCAGCTGTTTTGTGTTTGCGTGCATTATGCAGAGTGAAAATGTTCCGTTTTATATTACGAAGCCTAACAACGAATCAAAATATCCCAAGGATTGTTCTCCCGCAGTTGAAGAGCTCTGATAACATCCAGTTTAGTTTTATAAAACATGTGTGCTCCAAAATTAACACAAGTGCTCATGTCCACGAGAACAAGTTGGACAGCGACGAATACATTTTCCCACTAGGATCTGAAACTGAAGTCGCGAAATTCAACATCTCCTCCAAGGAAGACCTAAAGTATGCTCTACGCACTAAGTTCAAGTTGGGTGAGCCGCACATAGGCAAAGTCCTAGAAGTAATAAAAAACGACCAACAAACATTCAACAATGTCGAAAGAGTCATGCAAATCCTGGCTGGGCATAAAGTCAACAAGGAGAGCATAATACAGAGCCCCTGGATATTAAATGTGAATGCTCGTAAGTATTTCTACAAAAACAATCCTCAATATCTGAATAATTTGATTTCCCTTCAGAGGTGTTGCAGAAAAAGTTGCTGATCCTGCAGCAACTTCCGATTCGAGATATGAATGACTTTCTACCTTTCCTGAAGCTGTCCATACCTCGCCTTTCAAGACTTGTTACTGTACTTATAAACGAAGCGAGCGGCAAGGGGAGGGTGAATCGAATTTACTTCATTAGCGACAAGCTTGGCCTCGAGCCTTTTGTAGTATCGAAATACCTGTCAAAGCGTCTCTTTATGCTAGAAATGCCTTTTGGCATGCTCTGTGAGAACTTAGACATCATGATACACTACGGAGTAGCGCCTTTAAATATTCTACGGGATCTTTGGGCTTTTCGTTATACACCACAAGCCGTTAAAGCTCGTTTAGAACGTGCGAAAATAGCAAAGAAGGAAAAAATTATGCCGTGGATGGTAAGATGTCCTGAAAGCATACTTCAAAGGTCAGTAGATATCTTGTCTATTTAAACAAAACTAAGCAGCATTAATTTGCAGATCTTTAAAGCTAGCTTTAGACGAAAGGAAACTGCTGGGTGAGAGTTCTGTTGTAGATTATGTGTCTCAACGATTGGGCTATGATCCAGAAACTACCCAAGCTATAATGAATAAACATCCGGCAGCTTTGCGTGTCCGGGTGACTAAAGTAAGTACAGCATAAAGGCTTAATTTCCCCAATAACGATTCTTATATATCCTAGATTAAGGAAATCCTTGACTATCTGCTGAATGATGCCGGTTTTACAACATCCGAAATTGCGCAAGTTCCTCGAATTTTATGCCATAGTCTTGAAACTACCAAAAAACGAATCGAAGAGTTGGCCAGCTTGGGATGCAGACCAAGCAGTTTAGTAATAGTTTGTAGGAGTCAACGAGAATATGATAAATTTATTAGAGAGTGGAATGAAGTTAGAAGTCACATTAAAGAGAATAAATGATTTCAGATATATTTTTAATAAAAATTTAAGAAAACTTAATGTCTTTCAAGATCATGGCCCGATGCGGGCGAACATATCTGCCCAAATCTGACATTTGGCAGAAGGTTTGCTTTGGAGCCGTTCTGCATCGGACTTTTTTTCTGAAGGCTTTTCAAACCGTGTGTGTTGAAGCTTAAATCTTTTCACCGGGTTGTGGCCTGGATCTAGCCCTTTACTTTTTAAGGATATTGGTATGCCTCTTCTGTTCCAGGGCCACGCAGAGCCGGGAGTAGCCAGCTTCCAAAAATCGTCTAAAACTTTTTCGCACTGCACCACCCGTCTTCTTATAGCGGATGTTTTTTCGGTTCGCCTCCCTGATGGAGAAGAAGGTGCCAAGGTTTCCAAACGTGAGCCTTTAAGGAGATTTTCTTCTAATGAAGGAGTGATCTCATGGTACTCCACCGCGGTTTGCCAGCTCAAACTGCCCTCATTGAAGAGGAATCTCGAAAATTTCCCTTCACTGGGGTCACATTTATCACCCTGCGGCATGGGTTCAGAAATATCGAACTGCCCTTGTGGGTAGTCCTGTTGGGGCTATAAGAGCTCCAGAAGTGTTTGGAGCGCAAAGAGGTGCTTCTTAAAGTTTTTTTTTAAAGTTAGCTATATCGATCCTTCATAACGATTATTTACCCCTTTAGATTGCAAATATTATCGAGTTTGTTCTCTAGATCCACTGTATTCAGCCTGCTCCATGAACAGGACGGAGCATCTCGGGTAGGATGTGGCCTAAGGCCATAATCAGTCGATCTTGGAGTAGGTATTCCCTGCTTGTGTTCTATTGATGAGCGCATACACTTGGCTGGCTATAAACAACACAAGTGTGCTCCACCCGCGCAGCTCACGTCGCTCAAAAGTTGCCATCAAAGTTTTATTTTTCGCTCGAACGAAAATGTTTTTCGCATTCATTTTGGCGCCCCTTGTCATCTGGCACCTAGAGCGGCCGCTCCCCTCGCAGAATAAAAAAAATACTACTAAATTATATAAAATACATAAATTGACTTCAATAAACCTTAAATCAGTTAAATTAACAACTTAAATTCAAGAAATTACAAAAAAAAAAGAAAATTTTCAATTCCTGAAATCTCAAAAAAATGCATACGAATCATACTGATAAAAACTCATTTTTTAGGCCCTTTTTGCGCTATCATCAATAATCGTTATTAAGTTAATTATTATTAAATATGTATTATTTGTATATTCTATTATATTTTTAATTACTTAAAAACATAATTTCACATTATTTTATTATTTAATTTAATTAAAATCAATAAAATAAAATTTTGAAATGATCAAATAGCACTATGAAATCAAATTGCATAGTTGTAGGTGTCTACTACTTATCGAAACAACGAGCGTTTTTGATAACCGCACGGATCCTGTATGATATGTCAGAAATTACAATGCGAAGTGTCAAAGTTTTCTCATACAAAGTTGCGAAACTTGACATTGTAAATTTATCCGTTAGATAGAGGATCCCTGCGCTTACCGAAAAACTTGAATTTTAAACCTCGATTAGACATTAAACTCTTAAAAATATGCAATTTTCCATGTTTCCATAATTTCAGAAGTTTATTTAATTGATTTTGATTAAATTAAACAATAAAGAAATATGAAATAATGTTTTTAAGAAATTAAAAATATAATAGAATATACGAATAGTACATATTTAATAGTAATAGTTTAATAACGATTATTGACGATAACGCAAAAACAGCCTTAAAACTGAGTTTTTATCGATCATATTATGCATTTTTTTGAGATTTCAGGAATTGAAAATTTTCATTTTTTTGTGGAATTTAAGTAGTTAATTTGACTTATTTAAGGTTTATTTAAGTGAATTTATGTAATTTATAAAATTTGGCAGTATTTTTTTGTTTTGGGAATAGGTTTTTATTGTAAAAAATTGAATATAAACGGCTGAACAAAAAGATTTGAAAATGGAATTGCTCGTTGGAAAGGGCTCGATCCCCTGAATCCAGACCAGTTGAGTTTGCCATAAAAAAACCAAGGGGTTTGGGAGCTATCGAGGAAAATCTACTCACATCCAGCCAGGAGACGATAACTGAGACAACCTCCGGACGAACCGAATTCAGAAAAACAGAGGTCCGTCGGTATGCGCCTGCAGACCCAGTACCATAGAGAAATAATGTCATGAATGAGAAGGCCATGTGACGAAATGTAGTCTCAAGCTAATCCTGAGGAGAGCTCTAGGTCTGGTTAAAGTAAATTTGGAGCCTGGAAAGCTTCACCAGTATCTTCAGGCTCAAAATCTTGCGGTTTCTATGGATGTCATTAAAGCAAAGGAACCGCTGAAGAAGAGCATTACATTCTTTCGTTTTAGTCGGATTTAGCCTTAAGCCTGCTGGACTACTTTCTGTTGCCAAATTGCTTAACATGTTTTTCAGGTCCTGATGTCTGTAGGCCAGCAAACAGATATCATCTGCGTAGTCGAGATCATTAAGGCGGTCTAGCAAACCCCATTGTGTGCCGACTGTTCTACTATCTAGAGCGCTCTACAAGGATGTCATTACTATAAGAAATAGTAAAGGCGAAAGTAGCATCCTTGTCGTACTCCTGAGCTCACCTCAAAGCTGTCGGATAATTTTCCATTATGGAGAACTCTGCATTTGGAATTGTTATATAGGGCTTTTATCAATTCTATTATTTTATCAGGCAGTCCACGTCGCCGTAGTGCCTGCCAAATGAAGCTCCGAAGCTATTAACCGAGTCGAACGCTTTCTCATAGTCTACGAAAGCAAGGTAAAGGGGGGTCGGAATTCAGTAGACTGCTCCACTATTATTCTCAAGGTGTTAATATAATCAATACAGGAGCGGCCCTTCCTGAGTCCGGCCTGCTGCTTCCTAAGCGTTCGGTCTACTGCCTCACTTATCCTAGATAGTAATATATGGGACAAAATTTTGCCCACTGTAGATAGTAAACAGATGCCTCTCCAGTTGTCGCATATTGTTAGGTCCCCCTTTTTTGGTATTTTGACTAGGATACCTTCCGTCCAATCCTCCGGAAAAGTACAGGTGTTCCATGCTATTTCCAGGATTGGCTGAAGCGCATCTGCTATGAGGCTTGAATCGGCTTTGAACAATTCTGGCGGGATGCCATCTTTTCCAGCTGCTTTACCATTGGCCATCGCATGAATTGCAGTTATTATTTCCGTATTGGGTGGTGCCCGGAAGTTGATTCTTATTGGTTGTGCATTGTTGATGTTATCCTGAGGGTCCTGTTGAAGTGAACCATTCACGGCGGCGAAGAAGTAATCTCTCCATCTTTGGAGTTGCTCCTCGTCGCTGCACAGCAGCCTTCCATTCGCACTTTTAACGGCGTTTTTTAGTAGAGTGCTTTCCCGAGAGCTGTTTAGTGATTTGGTACAGCACTTTACTGTTGCCTAGGGTTGCCTTTTATCACGCCGGACACTTCCTTTACCTCCCGGTGTAATTGGGAGTATTCCCGTTCAAGTTGGTAACGTCTACCGGGGTCGCTTGTAAATTTTACGTTATTTTTGAGGGCCCTTCTGCGTTCTATTTTTTCCCACGTTGTGTCCGAGATCCAGTCTTGCTGGTGTCTTTGGACATAACCGTTGCTCGTTTCCGCAGCCGTCAATATTGCGCCCTTTGTCGTCAGAAACGATTTTGTTTAATATTTGTTGCAGGTTTCCAGCAAATATTCGCTTTTTAACGCCCTCCCGCAGAAGGTCTACGTTAAACCGTCTACGGTTTCTAGCATCGTGTTGAACGTTTCTGATTGCGGCGATTTTAAGGCGAATAGTTGCTACAACTGACCCAGAGTAGGTATGAAAGCTATGCCTGCAGAAAGTACATTTTTATTTTACAATGGCACCTCGCCTGAAAAGAAGTAAGAAATGTCTCTCGAGTACAAAACGTCACCTCGCCGCAATTCGAATTGCATATTTTACTGTCGCAAAAGAAAATGTTGTTCCAGTTCGTGCTCACAATCTCACCTCGGCGCAGTTCAAATTAGATATTTTACTGCCGTAAAAGAAGTAAGAGATGTCCCTCCACTTCGTAATTTACAATCGCACGATACATGCTCATATCCCAGTAGTACATTATTTTTGAACCGGGACATTTAAAAAAGTTGAGGCCTCAGTACAATTTACTATCGTGTACAGGACAAATGAATTGCCTCTCTCGTAAGTCCGGCTCAACTCTATACGTGGGTAGAACTTCTTCGTTGTCCACGCATTTTTTACTACTTCCCAAGAGGGAAAAGAGGCATCCTCGATTAATGTTGGATGTCTCCTAGTAGAGGTATTGATACCTCCGAAATGTCTCCCTTTGCCATGATTTTAACATTAGCATGTCATTGGAAAAGAGAGCTCCTTCTAACCTCCAAAAGAGCCTAAAGGGAGTACTTTCCTCGTAAAACTAATTGTAGACTAAAATCGGAGCTCTCGTCTTGAGTTCCAGGGTGGTGCGAAATGAAGGTCATCTTAAACTTTCAATTTCAGCACTTCGCGCTACGGATAGATGCAGAATGACGGTATAAACTCTAATCAATGACTGAAAACATATTTGGGATGGCTCCTTTATTCATCCTATAGGGAGGTCTCACAAATTTCCTGCTGGTTTCCTTTATTTCGCTCCGATGGGTGCATGCAAAGATCACCGGGTTCCAGCTAGTAGTATTAAATATAAATAAAACGCAAAACCATTTTTATACACAGGCAAATTTAAAATATTTATTAACAACAATGCTATGTGCAGAGAAAATCTTTACAAAAATTTAAACATAGCACTCCTCTAGAAATATATTCACTTTTCAAAGATGACAAAAATATTCTTTAGTGTGTGTTTTATATAATATATAAACATTTTCGATAAATATATATGTATGTATTAGCAATAATAACATTTAAAAGCTATAATTATATCCTCTGGTTTCAAGCAATAACGAAACTATTGCACTATGTTGCAGTTAGGTACCTTTCTTTGTAATAGAGCCGCTCTAGTGTAGTTTGGTTTTTAAAAATGCAGAAAAATAGTAGAATTTCATACTTAAAAACTCTAATAGCACAAGTATTGCATATATATAAACTATTGTAAATATAATATAGTATGATTAATAAAAAACAATTTTTTTTGTTTCGTTAGTGGGCTTATACAATAGAGTTTTGTTTTGTAGATGGGGGTATTAATCAATTTTATTCAAAATTTTATTGATTTTTGTACTTTTGGAATTGATTTAAAATATTTTGACCAAAGTTCAAAATTGTTAAGAACATTACTTTTATTCATAGTTAGTACCTAAGTTTTTTTGTTTTATTATTTATATAAAGAAGTAGTAGTCTACGTTAATAATGCACTAACTGTGTCTCTTTGATCTATCTATAGTATTTTGGAAGAATAAAAAAGAAAACGATTTCAGTCGAATTTGTTTTGGCTTTATAGTTATGGAGTTTATTTGTAGATGTTAGACGCTCTTTGTTAGTTAGTATATTAGATAGAAAAACGTTTTAATATTATAGTTGTTACGTCTAGAATATGACAAGGTACAAGTTAGTGTATATTTTGCAAAATAATTTCTATAATCTAATTTTTTTTGGAATAATTTGTGACAAATTACAAAACTAGAGAAATTATTTCATTAATTTTGGCCTTTTACTGAAATTGTTTAAATGTTTCTTGTGGTTTTATAAGCAAACATGATAGAGAAAGATGCTTAAAGAACAGTGGTATTAGCCTTTAATGTTTCTAGCGTACGTGGCCTCAAAATGACCACCCAGAAAATCGTCAATTGAGCGGTTGGATGCTCTTATCTCGTCGCGCGCTCTTTTTGGAAAACATGAAAAAGTATTGCCCATGAAAGTGAAGAGCGATCTCACTCCCAAACTATACAAGCTTTTTTTATGTGGCAAGGTCAAGCTCAGGAATCACCCTTTGTACCACTAGCTGAAAGTAAGTGGCCTTCCGGTGAGCTCAGCTGGTTACGAAAAGGCTATCTCTGCGCATAAAAACTTGCCTTAGGAACACAATGATCCAAGACAGATTCTCAATATATACATATAACCAGCTAACGAAGCAACAAGTGCCAGCAGAAGAAGAACTTCAGGTCTTTGTAAAAAAAAAGATAGAAAATTAAAGTTAGTTTAAAGAAGTACCCCGAAAATGGCTTAAGGGTACGCATTCGGTATCAAGCTCTAGACCGAACAGCTAGCCAAACTCTGCCTAAGTTTAATGCTGAAATCACAACCCATGTGGGTAAAACTAGAGCACAGAGTTGAAATTTTTGGAATATTAAACATTATATATTTTCAAAGTGGTTTTTGAGGCGTCTGCCCAAATAAACGGGTTACATTCAAGGCGGGGCCGAACGTAGGACTTCTAGATTATAGCCCGGGCTGCTGGAGGAAGGGGAACATACACCTCCGAAGATACCCCAGGCATTAGGATGTTTATTTGACTAGTTGAAATATGTGATCATTCCATCGCAGATCTTCATTCAAAATTATGCTAAGGGATGATTGAGCCGTAAGATTCATACCGTCCACTGAGACAGAAGAAAGGTAGGGTTTATTATAGAAGGGACAGTACTTTGAGGCAGAAATGCAGAATGCATTCATCGCATTCTACCAATGGTTTATGCCCAACGCGGTGAAGAATCAAGTGATGCTCCGACCCATGATACCAGGAAAAAAAAATTACGACACCACAGAAATAGGCTGGACACCGGACACGATCGCAGCTTTTGAAGGATGCAAAAAAGACTATTGGTCGACCGCCCTACTCGTCGACGCTTCCGAGGTCGCTATATATCGCTACACCAAGCCGACAAAAAGGATTTCAAGCCAATCGCGTTCTTATCTAACAAACTGTCTGCAATAGAAAAAAATACAGTACCTACGATAGGGAACAGCTGGCGGCGTACAAGGCAATACGGCAAATCAAAAACCTCCTGGACTTTCAACGTCATAACCGACCACAAGCCGCTAACATTCACCTTAAACAGGTCTCAGACACCCATTTGCCTCGATGGACAAGGCAGCTTGATTATATTAGCCAGTTCGAAAATCCAGCGGCATACGAAGGCGCCAGAGACCAAATACATGCCCCTACCGACTGTTTCGCGCATCTACCCATTGGCATCATCGGATCGCTACCGCCAGCTAGGGGATATGTCGGACTTAACAGCTGAGACTGCGGCTCGTCATTTTTTTGAACGATGGATATCCAAGTACGACGTACCACTGAGAGTGTCAACCTACCAAGAGCGGCAATTTGAGTCGTCACTGCTTCAGGAGCTGACAGCAACGTCAGGAATCACGCACCTACGAACAACTCCGTATCACCCACAGACAAACCGCCTGGTGGAGCGGTGGCATCGAATCCTGAAGGCGGCGAAAAAGTGCCAGACGGAGAGCAGCTGGACAGACGCTCTGCCCACAATCCTTCTAGGATTAAGATCCACCTTCAAACGAGATCTTCAGGCGACGGTGTATGGGACCACACTCCACCTCCCAGGAGAATTTCTGACGAAACCGTCAAAGAGATACGTAAACTGGAGCCAGTTCGTGTATGTCGAAAACGAAAATTTTTTTTCGTCTCGGGTTCGCGTAGATCGAAAAATTGAAAATTTTCGTCTGAAGCCGACGAAAGGCACTCGAAAGGTCTTGGGTTATCGAGTTTTGCATTAAAACACGAACAATTTTCTTTCGACATATGCGAACGCTAAAATTTTAGTCGACAAAATTTTTTGACTTCAATTTTTTTTCGTACGATCATCGTCGTTCGCCATACACGAACCGGCCCCAGGTAGTTCGTAAAGGATCTCCGTCGAACAATGTACACCATGAAAACCAGTACCACCGCGGACCACGAAAACATCAAAATTCGTCCCGAGAAATTTACCAAAATGCACTCACGTATTCGTGCGGAATGACGCGGTGCGACCCCCATCTTCAGCCACCATTCGACGGCCCCTACATGGTGACTCAGCGTAAGGACAAGTACTTCCATGTGGAAGGAAGAGGAAACGGGTCAGGATATCATTAGACCGCCTCAAACCAGCCCTCTCGACTGCAGAGAATCCACCGGCCAGGTCAGGATCAGCACATCAAGAGCGACACCAAGGGAAAGACCAGCCAACTCAGAAGGATACGAAAGGAAGATTCGGCACCGTTAAAGTGGAACCTGTATAACTGGTCAAGTTTCGAGAAATTTAAATTTTTTTATTTGCGAGGTGCAACAGCTAAAAGCTGTCATGTGATTAAAGTTCAACAAACTCAACTCGATTGCTGCGGCCATTAAGTACGATCAAAAAGACGGTTGGACAGCAGAGTATAGGATCAGCAAAGCTGTAAGTGAGCTGGAGAAGCAATCTCAGGTTGATTGGAAAAGCTAAGATGATAAAATTGACCTTAGAGAACACCGGCAGAGATGATGTGGAGATTAAATCTGACACCTAAATACTATCTTGGTTGAACAGCCAGAAAGGAGACTCTAAATCCAGTTCCTTAGAACTAAGCCAATACCAATTGCTTGTTCTTTAGTCAAGAGAATACCAGGTGTATACTGGGTCGAGTCTTGGAAATATCGACAGCGACCAGACCAGACTCAAAAAGGCGATGAATGAATCAATGATTGAAAAAGGACTCTCGTTTACTCGTTTTGTTTGTTTTGAGGTCTTTGCCGATCGCGCCTGTATTCGCCAATCTTAACGGTTCCATCCATTGCGCGACGAAGGAATTGTTGTGGCGCTATTAAAATGTTAGAAATTTTGTAGGTTCAATTACCTGATACCGCGCCGTTAATTACCACTTATGAAGGATAGCAAAGGTGAAGGATCTGACCTACAGACTTTTCCTTGAGGAAGTTGCGTCTGCCCTTCATATTGTTAGACCGATACTGATGGACCAAATGAGCCGTTTATTTTGAAAGTGGGGTAAGTCCATTTTTGAAAAAAATGAAGATAACGGTAGTTCTAGATAAAACTGAATATGATCTTTTAATGTGTAAACATGTCATGGTCAAAAAAATTCAGAATCCTAGTAATCAAGGGGATGGAAGTTTTAGCTCTTAACAGTGTTGTAAGTATGTTTATTTTGAAAGTGGTGCAAGTCCATCTCAGATTGATTTTTTTTTAACCATACAGCAAAATTAAGTTCGGTTGCTGTATGGTGAAGCAAATCTGATGGTTTAACATCAGTCTGAAATGTAGAGTGTTTTTATCTATTTATCTTTGATATTGAAAGTTGCTAATTGTACAATATTTCATAAATAATAAGAAGAATATCTCAATTTTTTGTTTTGATAATAACGCCAACACCAGGAAATTTTAGTAATCGTGGAAACACTATTGAAAACTTAACAAACCAAATTACACGGCCCATCACCCCTTCCATCAATAATTCCAATAATGTATAATTCTTATTAAAATGAATTGTTTTTTGTTATGTATATTTTCTACTATAATATTTACAAATTGTGTCCTTTTTATTCCACTTTTTATCAAATGAATATTTATATTATTTTGAATAGTATTTTGCTTTTATTATTAAAAAAGTATAAAAAAACTTGTTTAAACTATATTTTTTATTTTCTACTTTTTAGTCTATTATATATGTCTTCTGTCATTTTTAGGGACCGCCTTATTAGATTTTAAATGACGTCGTACCGCTTACTGATTTATACTCGTCATATACTTTCACTTGATACCCCTTGGTAAAGCAAGGATAAACTGCCATTTGTGTTAGTCGAAATTTTCAATTTGGCAATACAGCTAATATTATCCTAATTGTCATATCCTTTCATTTGATACCCATATACCGAGCGTGTTGTAAAAAAATTTAATCCACCATTTTGTGTTGGCCGCCATTTTGAATTTGGAATGCCAACCAAAGTTTATTTCACATATTTATTCACTTGATACCCATATTGAGTGGATTGTAGAGAAAAGAGTAGTCCGCCATTTTCGTTGATCGCCATTTTAAATTTTCAGATTTTGACAACAGATTCGTCATTAGTGCTCATAAAAACCCCCCAATACCGATTTTAAATGGAATCGGAACACAATTGCAAAATTCGGCCGCCATCTTAGAACCGGCCATCTTGGCTCTTTTACAAAATAGCCAGATTTCATTGCCACACGAACTATGCATATTGGTAAAATCTGAAGTAGATCAGTTATATGGAAGTGGGTCAAAATAAAGTTGCAAGATTTGTTTACAAAGAACATACAAACATGCATCCATAAAGGGAAAGCTATATAAAGCTAAAACATACATACATTCATACGTATAAACATACATACATAGACACCTCAGGTAATAAAAGAGCCTAAACAGGCTGATACAACTGAAATTGTATCCACTTAAATTAACAATTATATCAATCCATTAATTTTGAAAGTGAGGCAAGTCCCTTTGGGTATGGAAAAAACTTTATTTTCTTGTAGCCAGCTATATTAGCACTATTGGATAATAAACTTATATTATTTAAGAACACAAAATGCAAAAAAGTAGTTTATTAGGTGCTACCAATATTTTTAATTTTATTGAAATGCAAATGCTTAAATATCTCGAAATAACAAAAAGTGGACTTGCCCCACTTTCAAAATAAACGGCTCAAATATAAATATAAAATTGTAATTTGCCAACAATATTGAATTAAATTTAGTGATTTGTAAAATGATTTTAGGATAAGGTTTACAAACAATCAAAAAAATAACCTTCCTCTTAAGCTCATTTCACATAGGTATAAATAGCATGCAGAACGAAGCTATTGTCTTTGTCATCTAGCTAGCTCCTTCATTTTTAAAATTATAAATAGTTATAAACTTATGAAAGTAAGAAAAATTAAATCTATAACTTACATTTATAATTAAAACAACAAAAAACAAAACACAATACTGTTAACATTTCATAAAAATTTCTCCAACTTGAATTTAAAAATAAAAGACAAACAACATCAGTTTCAGAATATTAAAAATGTAAAAAGTTTTCTTATTATTAAAATATCTATAAAAAATTACTTCAAAAATCGTGTGAAACTAAAGTGTAGAAAGCATGAAAATATTTAATTTTTATTTTGCGACTAAAAATTTATAAAATATATATTTTTGTTTTTTAAATGGTCAACAATTTTTGTTTATATTATTATTAATTAATTTTATTGATTTGTTTTAAGCCCGCTAACTTTCATAGGTAAGCACCAATATATGTATGTATATATAATTATAAATAATCTATATAATAATGTCTTCTATCTAAAATTGTATAAAATAGTGGGAATACCAAAACCTTAAAAAGTAAAAATGTAGAGTTTAAACACGTCTTGGTGAATTTTACATACTTGAACAATTAATAAAAAAAAATAGTTTAATTAGAAATAACATTAATAATAGTAATAATAATAATATAGTTGGTTTTATAGCTATCTAAATGCACAATAAAAATTATCACATGAGAATACAGAAAAATTTCTTATCTCAGGGGCAAAAATAATTGATGAAAAAAGTGTTTATATATAATATTATTATGTTTGTTTCTTCTCGAAATTATTCTACATTAAAAATGAAATGAAAAATTAATGAAGAATAATAACAGAAATATGTTTATCAAAGCGACACTGAATGATTATCTAAAACACCTTTTTAATCTCTTATAGCCTTCTTACGTTCCCAAGCAACTTGCATAGACCATATACTAAGCGGACGCATATATGCTATCGCTCTGAAGCGCTTTTCAGCATATAATGCTTCTGGGGTTTCGAAAGCCATGCCGAAACGATCTGCCATTGATTTATACATTCCTCCAGCTGTCTGGAATGCTTCATCAAACATACCCTGTAAATATAGTTATATTTTATTATATAGACTTTTTTATACATATGTTGCTCTAAGATTTTCTCTAAGTTCTAAGATGAGATATCACCCTTTGTACTGCGGGTCGGTTATGTCATTGGTCACGTCATGGTACCTACCTTCTAGTAGGAAGGTTACTTCGAAGGATAGAAGGGGTTTTAGGTTACGAGGAGCGTGTTGAAGAAAATGGTGATGAATCCTGCGTTTGAAATCTTGGATATTGTAGGAGTTCCGAAATCATCAGATACATCAGAAACTGGAGACAAGCTGCGGAGGGCAAGACTCAAATTGGGCTGCCGAGCCATCGAAGAAGAAGAATACTAATTGAACAGTGGCCCATCAGGAACTCTCTTATTTTTTTAGCCCCACCTTTTGAAATTTAAATGTTTGTCCGCTTTAGCTTTGTTTATTTGAATGAATCTTTAAGCTTGACAGGCTCCCTGGATCTCTCTAAAAGCTACTTAGTGCTTTTTTGCTAATTGTGGGCCATTAGTGCTGGTCCAGCTACCTGTGATGTTGAGATGATAGAGGGAATAACCTCCCCGTTAAAGGAAACTTCCTCCCACCAACTCACAGGATGTAGCGGCCCCCATCATGATACCTGAGCTGTTTACCGCTTCCATTCGCTTAGTAGATTCCTGCTGGTAGATCGAGACGGAAATATTCACGGTTGCCCTAATCCTGAACTAATTTGAACACCCGGTCTGCCTCAACTGGTCGACAGGCCTTCGTGAATGGCGGCCGGTGTTTTTTGTGGGGTTTTTTCGACTCCTGCGACCACGGAGCTCGGTTTTAAACTCAGCTCGACTTAATCACTATTTCGGTGGGATTTTCTCTTGCAGCCGGGAAGTTTCCGATAACAAAATGTCTGCGCGGCAGCTTGTCCTCGTCTACAACCACGAGGTTTGTACTTTCTCAGGGCTTAAGGCTGCCCAACACACCTTCAGTCACATGACCGCGGTCGGCGCAGCTGATGGCCAGTCACTCCCTAAGAACCTGAGCTGCTCTGAACCCTGTCCCACAACTCGGCTGTCACCCTCAGAATACTCCCCTTTACGGCAACGAGTTGTTCCTAGGTCAGGGGAGTCTGACCAATAAGATACCCATTCTGACGCTTTCCGCCATTTGCCAGAAGCTCAACTTTGAAATTTCGAATAATATATAATAATTAATAATAAATTATAAATACTTGCCTCATAAACCATATTCGCTGCCAATGCATATGTAACACCTGTCCAAACCTCCTCACTCTGTATAGTTGTAGAATCAACATGACCCTGCTTCTCAGGATCTTGACTCGGAATGAAACCATTTACAGCACCCATATTGCCATTACAAAAATTAAGAACATTGTTGTCGTAAATTGCTTTTAGAGCTGATCTAACATTCTTTTTGGAATAGATCTATAAAAAAATGAATTAATTATAGTTTTTACTTCGCACAATCTAAGCTTATACCTCATAATCAAATCCGCATGCTTTCATATACCAGTGACCACAGAGCTGATCAGCCATTATAGTATCTTTGCTGTTATTGGATAGATCAAATCTGTAGTAATTTCCGTTCCATAATTTCTCTTCTAATGAATTTTTGCCCTTTTCTAATATCTCCTGGTATCGAATACAATCATTTGGCTGGTCCAAGATTGTTGCCATTGCCGAAATACATTGTAGTGAAGCCAGCCACAATCCGGAACAATAGGCGCTGATATATAATTTATTACGATTAACTTTAATGACTACATTTGAAATTATTTAAAAATTACCTTGGACCCTCCATTACCCAAGTATCATAAGTTTGGTCTGGACATTTGGCATTTTCAATCAATCCGTCATTATCTTTATCCCATTCGATACTTTTATCTATGACCGCTTTACACGATGGGTACATTGCTTTCAAGTATGTTATTGCATCCATTAAATACACTTTTCCGTTCGATTCATTTATGTACAACGATGCTGATTTCTTATTGTCTGAAATTGAGTTTAAATGAAATAAACATATACTTAGATTTTCAACCTGTACACATACTTTCATTGGTAGATTTTGTTCTATTATCCGTGACATACATTTCGAAAAGACTATCTTTATCGATAAATTCAATTGAGCTGAATTTGCTAGCATTATCTGCCTGCGCTTGCGCAAGTTCATTAAGGACATAATAATCCCGGTACACTTGAAGAACAAATTTAATATTTAGATCCTTCCATTCGCTTACATCATGAATTGGGTATGCGTTTATTAAAACAAAAGGTTCTTCGCCTACAAATTAAATCCATGTTTAGGTTTAGAATATCATGGTTAAATCTACGATTTTACCTGGATCTCCAAGGTCATGCGGTACGGATCCTTTTATCTTTCTTGGTGTTAGTTTACCGTCATATAAATTCCTTCGATTTTCGTTTATTTCAGCTTCGATGGAGTCTTTAAAGTCGTACTGTAAGCTCACCTGCAAGGGAAATTAAATTGCAAATATATTTTTTTATTCAAGTCTTGTTGAGATTAATATGATTACAATGCAGCTTGCATGATTGTCAATAGCTGACAGGTACACAGGGGGACTAACACGCCGCTTTGTGTTTCGTACCAGAACTGCCCATTATCTCGGGAAATACTGGTCAGCCCGGGGTGGGATTGAATTCACAGACTCCTTGGTAGGCCCCTAACAATTTCCCATTAAAAAAAGGGCCGCTCCAGAAATTTCCCAAAACCGGAAATTATGCGATAATTTTGGCTGATTTTTCGAAAGTGCTCCGATTTGGATGAATGGGGCATCGTTGGAAAGGGCTCGCTCCCCCGAATTCAGACCAGTTGAGTTTGCCAAAAAATACCAAGGGGTTCGGGAGTTATGCTGGAAGTGCGACTACTCCCTCCTGGTGGGGCGACTGGAAACAGATTCGATGAGTCTTTAGAGGCAGAATCCGCCTACAGCGCAGACTCGATCAGTGTGTGTTCGGTTATTTCCGGAGCTACAACCATTGCCCAAGGCTTGGAGAAGATGGAGCTTGACAAACTTGGGTTTGTCAAACTCTCCAACAGAGAAAATGCTTTCAAGAAGCACTGGGAAAAGGTCTATGCAGGGTTATGGCCCTGGAAAGTTTTAAAAAAACCCTCCAAAAAACTGAGCTGAAAAGGTTCGCTCAGTGAAGGAAATTCCGGAACGTCCGGAACAGAAGAGGACCAAGACGGCTAAGGGGCCGCAGTGTTAAGCTTAGCCTCATTTTGACTGACATGGTCAACTGCCCCTTGAACCTGAGCAAATGGCACAATTGAAGGAGGCGATCATTGATGTCGTCATCGAAAAAGCAGGCGGCGAAGTCAAGCCGTCTTTCGCGGGGAGATTCCAAGGAAAGGCTGGCTGTTGTTAGTCTGCTCAAACCCTTGGGTGGGGAGTAACGTCTCCTTCATTAAGAGCAAAAGTGCTCTTGATATTACTCTGGTGGAATAAGGTAATTTTTTTTCTTTTAAACTGGCGTATTCTCACCGTCGGATCATCTGCACAATATTTTTGACATCGTGGGCCTCCCACATATCCGTACTTCTTTTTTGGTTTCTAAGAAAGGGAAGATGGCTCCTACACCTCTAACCAGGAAGAAACCTAGAGGACCTGCTCAGCGAGCACTTTCCAGGGTCAATCCTCCAGAACGCTTATTCATTGGATGCTGAGTGTAGTCATAGGGCCATCCTAGACCGTTATTCCCAGAGTCTTTCGGGAAACATTTTCCCCGTGACAAGGTTAAATGAGCAGGTGCCTCTTTTCAACCCTATAAGTCCCCGGGAGGAGATGGAATTTGTCCGGCATTCCCTCAGAAGTGCCTCGAAATGATTCTCGACAACGTGGTCTGTCTCTTTAGAGCCAGCTTCAACTGGGATACATTCCAACCACCTGGAGGAAAATCGTGGTCGTTTTTATCCCCAAACTGGGCAACAGACCTCTGGAGTAGCCTAAATCGTACAGACCTATCAGCTTCGCCTCCTTCCTTTTAAAAATAACGGAAAGGCTGCTCGACTTTCATATTAGGTGCAAGCTGGAGCTCTCTCTTCCCTCTAATAGCTGCCAGTTCGCTTACTCGAAGGGTAAATCAACAGATGTTGCTTTGCACCACCTGGTTAGCATAATCGAAAAAGCCTTCCTCGCTAAGGTCGTGCGTTCCTTGACATCGAAGATGCTTTCGAGAACACTGGCTATGATTCAATTTCTAGAGCACTCAGCATCATCGACTATGCAGATGATCTTGCCATCATTTTCTCTAGGAAGTTTGACTCGACCATTACAGAGGTCATGAGACCAGCACTCCGAGAAGTTCAAAGATGGTGTACCACGGAGGGTCTTTGAATCAACCCAAATAAGGCTGTCATGATACCTTTCTCCAAATGCTACAAAGTGACATATGTTCTATTTCCTTCCAGGGTATTACAGTTGAATACTCAGATTCAAATATCTGGGAGTAAAGCTAGATAAGGGACTGAACTGGAACCGTCAACTTAATTAAGCCATCAGTAAAACTACTTGGGTCATATGGGCCTGCAAAAGGCTTCTAGGCAAGACATAAGGCCTTACACCACAAATACTGGATGTACAACACGATCGTCAAACCTGTGGTGCCGCTATAGTCTGGTGGCCCAAGACTAAAAAGGTTACGCCGATCCTCAAGTGCAGCAAACTACAACGGCTTGCTTGCCTCTCCATTACCGGAGCTATGCGGAACTGTCCACAGCTGCGATGGAGGTAATCATTGGATTGCATATATTCATATGGAGATCTGCAGCCATAAGTTCCTTGAGGCGTCAGATCTCATCTAACTGGCCCTACACAGTTAAAGGACACATGGATATCCTTAACAATATCCCAAACATTTGCATTTGCCGCGTATCCGACAATATGGTTGGTTAACTACGGTTCTAAAGAAAATTCAGGGCGATTATCCCGGATCGTTCTGAGGGGGGGAGGACTTATTCTTCCTGGGGATCCAAAAATCTCCACGGGTTCACCTACGAGTCAAATATTGAACATGGTACAGTGGCTGGTGTCGCAGGACTCAATTCCAAGGCCTCGATTGCAATGGGTAAGTGGCCCTATGTTTTCAAGACTGAAATTACCTGCCATTACAACCTGTGCTAGGCTCAGCCTTGAGAAAGATTTGAAAGGCGCCAACATTAAAATCTTTTCTCACAGCCAAGGCAATCTCAACGTTTTCTTCCTGGTGTTTGGACGTTCTCCAGAGCCTGACCCAAAGAAATAAGGTCCTCGGACACTGGGGTATTGAGGGAACTGAAGCTGCAGACAGCCATGCGAGGCCCAGAACATGTGGCCTCTCATGGTTCACCTCCAAATCCCTGATATAGGAGCGGATTAAGGGACTAAACCTAGCCTATTGGGAATCAGTCCTAATTCTTAGACAGGCTAAAGATTTTATAAAATCCTTTGCCTTAAGGGGCCCCTTCTACTTTAAGCAGAAAGGACCTAAGGCTGTTGTTGGCTTATCTGACTTGCCATGTAGGACTGCGGTATCACCTCCACAACCTAGGACTGTCTAAAGAGACACAATGCTGACTCTGCATGAAAGGCGACGAGACTTCCACACGTAATCTTTATGAATGTCCTGCTTTGATCCGGCTTAGAAGAAGAACGTCTATCACAGAGTTTATGAGCCCCGCTCAAATCCGGTCTTCGTCAAATAAAGACCTTCTTGCCTTCGTCCGGAAGGCTGATAGTCTGCTCCGCTAGTGAGATACGTACACAATAGGCCTATCTTGGCCGCAGTGTTCACCATGTGGGTTTCCCCTCATTCCTTAATAAAAACTTACCTGTAAATTAGGCCAAAGATTTGCCAATGCATGCGATGCATAAAAATGTACATCATAAGTATTGTACATTCGATATTCATGTCCTTCCAAATATGCAAAACGTCCATATGCCAATCTGTATTCGAAAATAAACTCCGTTTTCAATCAAATCAAATGAATATACACTAATACCATACCTCGGATCATCATACGTCAACTCTTTACCTAAACTCGTGTCACATGTTAACCAGACTGTGCCACCATCAGATATAAAGTAAAGCTCATTGAATATCGCACTCTTGTACCAATCTGGAAGAGCACTGTAACATTTGTTTAAAACCATGTCTATAAAAAATGATAAATTTGTAGTGTACTTACCTATCTTCTAATATTGGCCTTTGCCAAGCGTCTATTAGTTTTTCCCAACTGTAGTAGTTCTTTAAAGCATAATCACAAATTCTAGGGCCACATTCGCCAGTGTTATCAAAGTATTTTGTATAATATCTAGTATGGGAGGTCATTTTCTTAGGGAATTGAATAACTGGCATGTCCCAAGCTAGGACAAATTCTAAGTCGTAACTAGTCTTTGGTTTTATGGCAATTTGAGAGCAGAGAGCAGCACCGATATCTTTGGCTGGAATAAATAATATTAATTAAACGATAATAGATAACTTTCATTTAGATCTTACTTTTTAAATTGTCATCAAGGCTCTTTTCCCCGAGCTTTCCAGTTTCCTTTAATTCATTCCACAGATTTTCTCCATTTCCACAAGGATCAAATTTCGAGCATCGAGTAATATTAATTTCTGGTAGCACCCTGCATCCTAAGGAATAAGTGCATTGCATACCAGTAATAGTTTGCTTTATCATCACCCCCTTTGTTTGTCCCTCCGAAAACAGTTCAGTTGTGGCATTTCCTTCAGCATCTTGCTTCTTATTCCCTGTGCCATTCTTAAACGTAAAAGCAATTGATACTTTCCTTTCACATTCTGAAATATTTTCAACATTCCAAACAAAAACTGCGCAAGGTAAACATGAATCCTTATATTCATGTGGAATAACTGGAGATATTTGTCGCCCAATCAACCGAATACCAAATTCGGATAAATCAATTTCTGTCCAGGAACGTGGATATAAGCCGGTATATTGACATTCAGATGAATCGAGATAGCTTTCCCAGCTATTGAGTGGATTCTTTGGACGACTGGAATTATGTGATTTGCATGTTATTTTTCGTAATCTGAACTTAGTGGTGGTTTCGTTCCCCAAAAGCAACGAAAGTGAAAAAAGCCCATTGAAAACATCGTGCAGCAAACAGTAAAAAATGCGTTAATGTTTAGTGAAAATAAGATATGTTGTTGATAAGCTGATGAGTCAGTGTCTATATTATTTAAGTTATCCTATTTTGGTAATGTAGTTCTATGTGTATTAATTTGTGTTAAAAACAATACAAAATATGTTAATTTATGTTAAACCTATTGATTGTAAAACCTAATGTTTCTATACATAACTGTGCACTACAAAAACTGCAAAAAAACAAAGATTTCGCAGAGATTCTACAGCATGCACCTGAAAAATCATTGGGCTATTCATCGTTTCTCAACTTTTCTAGAGTTAAGACCCCCTGAAAAGCCATTAGTAAAATAATTAAGTAAAAAATCTTGCGACCCCTCACTATAACAGTGGTTGAAAGATAAAAACCCAAACATATGGAGCGATTTTCTTGGTAAGATACCAAAAATTGAGTCTGATGGAAACGACAGGAAAAACACACATGTCGGATCGGGTCCATCTTTTTCCGTCAAATGGGTCGTAAAATTTAGTTATTAAGGTCGACCCACACATATCCGTGTCAGCACGGCACAGCTTTCCATATCAGTGGCTTCCGTGATGAATTTTTCACTGACACTCACACAATACCGCCGTTTCTCTATCAGTGCTCAATGGCATCTGTAAATATTTTTTAATTTTGAAATTTGGACCATATTAAGTGCACCATGGAATTCCGTTATTCATTCCGTATATTAGTGTATTTCGTATATTCCGTATAAAAAATCGCACAAAAAATACTGCACTGGTTCGGGTGTATTTCAAATAAACTTTACCTAAATTTATGTGGAATATAATATAAAATTTTCCGTTGAATTTTAAAAACATGTGTTTTACTTCCGGGATAAATTTAAAAATATCGGTAGCAACGTATTTTTTGCGAGTTTCACGGAAGGGTACTGCGAACGTCGGAACCCCACTGCCTCGGATGAGTGGTAACATGCCGCGCCTTTATCTATTTATTTCCATGGAATTGCATGGTGTGATATTTTTGTTTTTTCACTGATGCCCCGGTACTACACTGAAGTCGACTTCATCTCACGGATATGTGTGGATCGATCTTTGCCGGGAAAATAGTGGCTTAATTCTTGGATTTTATATGGCTGTATAACATTTGATTATATGAAATTTAAAAGGAATTGTTTATTAAAAGAATTGTTTTGAACCCCCCCGTGGTTCTCGACCCCAGGTTAAGAAACAATGGGCTATATTATACTCTATTAAGCTATCGCCTGTGGAGATTTTGATTTCTTCGGTTTCTTGTATTTTGGGGTGCTGAATCCGAATCTGAGTTTTGCTGACAAAATTTCATGACGGATCATTGAGAAAAATGTAAAAATAAGAAAAACTTCGGACTTCTCGGAAACTATCAACTTTTCGTCAATAATCTTTAACTAAATGAAAGAGCACTATAAATCTCATTGCTCAAGTGTCTCTATTTGACTCACTGTTTTGGTTCTAGCGCTAGTTGAAAATTTGCCTATTTTGCTATGTCAGCAAAAACCAGATTTTCCAAATGAACAAGCTATTAAATTCTTAAAGGTTGCCAATCAAGTGATCCTTCTAGTTCTATTTAAAGCTTAACACAGTTTGGGCTGGTTTCAATCTCCTTTGCTAAGAACATTGTCCTGACTACATCATCTTACAACTGTCCTGTTTGGTGTAAAGGTTCTGCTTTATGACATTTGACATAAGCCAAAGACGAGCTCTATTACCGCGAGTGTGAGTCTGCGTTTTCAGTCGCGAGGCAATCGGTGGTGTATCTGGCCACTTCTATGCAAGGGCTGTGAGAGCTCATATGTTAGCTCACAGAACCTTAGCTAAGATAATATTTCAGTCAACGAAATTGTCGGCAACAATAGAGGATGTTAGAGGAAACACTATTCAACATGAACTTGATAGCGATTCTCTCTAATGACGTTAAAGTTATCGTGAAAGATGTGTAATATAAATTCAAAGCAGCGTCAACAGATTGTTAACTATGGGCCCACAACTAAACTATGGCTGTTATATTTCGAAATGGCAACCTTAGTTAAGAACTTCAGTAGTGCAATAATCTTTACCTAATACTAAAGGTTCACGAAAGAGGGATGTTTCATCATTCGCCGTGGTGAGAAACTATGGTGTGGCAAGTAGCACATGCAGTGACATGGTGATGGAACAGACGCTAATGAAGTCAATGAAGACAAGTGGCGGTCTCCAGCCATGCAGTAACTATAGGCGTTGTGATAAGATGGAGAAAAGGGATGACAGCACTACATAATGTGTGGCAAGAAATTGATCAGTTTACAGGAGTTCAACTTGCGACGTCAGAACGACACGGTAAAAGTAAAGATCTATGTAAAAGCGGGACAATACTAATGCACACAAGCTGCTAAATTGGTTTCAGGAACATCCTCCCTTCGCAGAGACCACTGAACTGACATCCCTAAGTGCAGGTGTTGCCGCAGATGACACGGATTAGATGCCACCTGTCCAAGGAGGTAGGCATGAAAGGTATAAAGCGAATCGTTAATGGTGATTTTAATAATAATAATAGAGTTTCCCTTCTTATGAAGAAGGCGCACTTCTCAGCTGGGCTGAGAAACATTTACCACGACCGACCACGTGGGCTCGGCTGAGACATGCAAACATAAAAAGTTAAGTACCAATAAAAATTGCATGGGAAACACATAAACAGTCATTAGAGAATAAAGAGACTCCTTTTAAGGAGATCTTTGTTAGTGCTCACGCTAAAAACATTAATATTTTTATTTACATTAATGAACATGCGATTAACAGGCTCAAATCGGCCATAATTGGTGTTAGAGGAGTTGATGTGTAAGAGCGGTGGTCCTCTCAAATTGTATCGGCTCTCTCTAAACGACGCACGGCGACTTATAAAACCTGGGGCCGGTTCGTGTATGTCGAAAACGAAAATTTTTTTTCGTCTCGGGTTCGCGTAGGTCGAAAAATTGAAATTTTTCGTCTGAAGCCAACGAAAGGCACTCGAAAGCTTTTGGGTTATCGAGTTTTTGCATTAGGACACGAACAATTTTCTTTCGACTTACGCGAACGCTAAAATTTTCGTCGCCAAAATTTTTCGACTTCAATTTTTTTTTCGTTCGACTATCGTCGTTCGCCATACACGAACCCGCCCCTGAGTCGACACGTCCATTAAGAAGCTGGTGGACGAAAACAACATCGGCCACCTCACGACGCTTCTGGAGAGTGTTTAAGTTGAGTAACTTAAGTCGGTATTCATATGGTGGAAGAATTAAAGGGTCTTCCCAAGGAAGATGATTCAATGCGAATCGAACGAACCTACGTTGAACCGACTCAATTTTTCCAACATGCGAAGAATAGTGAGGAGACCAAACCTGGGGCGCATATTCAAGTAAAGGTCTGACAAGCGAAATGTAGAGGTGTTTAGTGATCAGGATGCTGTTAAATTCTTTGGACCACCTTTTTATAAAACCCAAGACTAAGCTGCTCTTGGAAGAAATATAGTTTCTATCCTTAAAATTCAAACGAAGCCTCTTGCGATCAGCTCCATACTGATAGAATACAGGACTGTTGTAATCAATCTGACAACAATTTTCCAGCGAATGACCATCGTGGAACATTGATTTTCCAGATGAACAATCACCAACGGTGACGATAGCACCATTCTAAGCTGAACCGCGCCGGTCGAAATGCCTTCTTCTAAACCAAGACCCTCAAAACAATACCGGATAGACACAGTTAGAGCGATAGAGACAGTTGAATAGTGCGATTTGTAGGAAATTTCGTTCTCTTTTATTTAGTATATGTATGTTACTGGCGAAAGATGATAGCTTCCGAGTTATAAGCCCGAAACCGCAACAGCCGCATTTTTACATATTTTGGCATTTTTCTGAATGTCCGGTCACGAAATTTTGTCAGCAAACCTCAGATTCGGAGGACGGCAAAATACATAAGAAGCGGAAAAAATCAAAACTACCCCACAACTTCCCCACTAGGGGCCCTTTTATACAGAAATTCATTGGACTATTAATAGTACATTAAAATGGGGAATTGTATGCTTGAAATATCTTATTATATATTAGTGTATACTGTACTACTCTCTATCTTGTTATTTACTTAACATCAATCAATACTAGCATATAATAAAATGCAATAATATGTGTTAATTGTATATGATACATATGGTTTTAGATCATATGGTTTTGTTAATAACTACATCTAATAATCAAACTACCTTCCTTAAATGCATTTTCGAGCATTTAACATACAAAATTTACTTTTTTGGTCATTCACTCACCTGTATGCAGATAAAAGACTATGGAAAATTGTTCTATCTTTCTCGTCCTTGATTGTAATAATAAATTGATTAGCATGAACTATTTGATACTCATATAATCCAGGTTTCATTTGGAAACGGCAAAATTCCCCAGCATAGCCACGTCCGATAGTGCCCGAACCAATTCCGCCTATAGGAACTCCGTAAATTTGACGTGAAGACTCGGCATAATAATAGTCCATAATTGCAGGACGGCCTTCTCGTGTTACTTTCCAATAATAACCCAAATACCTGCGGAAATTGATAAATATTGAAAGAAAGTTTTGAAGAAAAACTTATTGAGCCAGTTCACACGATGTCACAAGTGGGTTCAGTAAAACCGGGTTTATTCGTAAATTTCTCACGTTCCCTTTCCTCTCTCATCTATAAAACCGGTTTCACTCAACACACTTATGGCATCGTGTGAACTGGCTCAATTATGGTGGAAAACTATAAGTATTCTAAAAAAAAGTATTGTGTGTTAAAATGACTGGTAGATAACTTAAAGATATAGGATGAAAGGGGAAAACAACCAAGTAATATATATTTGGGGATCAATTTTACATATTTATTAGAGCAAAACATTTAGATAGTTTTACAAAATTATAATTTACCACCTCTAAGAAAAAACCTTTAAAATAGATAAACAAGCCAATCTGGTGTAATCTGCCCCTTGTTATTGTACATTTTATGGGGAGGGTGGGGGGTCCAGCCGAATCTCACCCAAACTCACGTGGGGAGAGGGGGGACTCGGCTAACATCACGTAATTTTTTGTAAGAAACAGAGTAAAATTGCGAAGATTATGTGGCCGTCAGGTGGAGAGAATATTTTCAAAACTTATTGAATCCTACTTCCAAACTTAACGCGGATCCCCAGGCAGAGGCAATTCCTCAAGATAATACCTGGGGCCTCGGCATGGTACAATAATTACAAGGTAAGCTCATAAGGGCCCCGTGACGTCACTCAGATCTTAGTTCACAAAGGAAAAAAGCTTTCTCGTGACGTCACTCAGATCTTTTCTCATATAAAAATGGTAGAAGCTTTTCAAGATGGAAACAGAGCTTTTCCTTGCGAGCCTACCTTGTATTATTGTACCATGGGGCCTCGGTAGCCTAGGGAGTAAGGCGTCTGGCTACTATCCTAGAGGTCCCGGGTTCGAATCCCGACCAGCCCCACGGTCCTTCGCCTTTTCCACTTTCCCACCTACATAACTTTCCTTCTTTCTTCTTCCCTCTTTACTTTCCTGATTCCTCTGCCTTCCTTAGCCCTTCCCCGCTCCGCCAAAGCGCATGTCATCGGTTGGTTGATGAGATTCAACTCATTTCAGGAGGCATAACACTCTAACGAGTTGTTTCTCGATGCCCCGATGTCAAAGTCGCGATAGCAATGGTTGGGAGTAGGTGGACTAAAAATATCGCGGGTAGGTTGTGGCAGTTCCTTCCTCCACGACTAGAGCTGCTGTTCGACATTGCACTCTATACGTAGAAAATAGAATGTCAACAGTATAAAGGGCCTTTCCTGAGACTCTCTAGTCTTTCACATAAAAAAAAAAACACTGGATGAGGTTCGGGAAGCTGTAAAAAAAACACCAACAAATCGCAAGGCGTCGACGGAATAGCAGCCGAATAGCATTATTCGAATGATGCTCCGAGAGAGCATTACCACGCTGAAAAGCTTTGTATCCGCTAATCAGGCTCGAATTAACACAGCTGCACTACGCAATGAAATGGCCACAAACAGTTATGATCATGCATTAGAACTCGCTGGGTGGGCCCGCCTAAAAAATATTTTCATTGGTACTGCTGATTCCATCTTAGGCAGAGGTCGTACAGTTCGGAATGATAATAATGAATACAAACGATATCCATATCGAGGAAGGCCGTCAGCGCAACTCCTTTGTTTAGTGCTGCGCATTCCAGCCTGACCACCAGTTTATGCAGTGCTGTCTCAGTGGACTTACCCACCTTGTACGGATCCTGATAGAAACTTAGTGTTTGGCGTTGAAGATCAGCTTCCCTTATCGCCCTGTCGACAATTTTCTCCATTCAAGGCAAAAGACGAAAGACTTATCGGCCTGAAAGATTTAACCGAGGTGTAATCCGAACGGCCTCGCTTGCGTTTCAATGTTATGTTGACGTTCCTCCAAACAGATGGGATATAACTATTTGTGAGAAAGTGAGAAAGAAGCCCTAAATTATTTTGCATAATAAGGGGGTGACTATGTCGCACCCCTCCTGCAACGTCTGCTCCAGGAGACTTGAATGGTTTGAACGATCCAATCGCCTCTCCATAATAGCTTCGTGATTAAACATGATATTTGCTTCTATCCAGGCAGATTTGTCCACTTTAGAAAGTGGGCCTGTTTGCTGCCCAGCAGAATTTGGGTAGCCATTGGAATAGGTAGTTTTGCCTGGGAAGTGTGCTTGAAGCAATATTATCAAGGTTTTTTCCCTCAACTGCGTAAAAGAGCCAACGATTTTCTTAATAGATCCTAGATCTCCTGAAGAGCCCGACGACAGATACTAGTTATATTTTAGTTGACAATGTAGGGGTAAGATTAGCCCTAATCGCATTGTTATGATAAAGAAGAGAAAAAATATCTGTATGGTTCCGATGCTCTATTCATACTACCCGGCAGATATGCACAGACATCTTTCGCATCTGCGCGGTCGTGTCACAGTAGAAGTAAATACGTTCATACATACATACGGTTATCAGTTACCGCGGCTCGAGACGTCGTCAAAAACCGACAAGAATGGAAACGAATCGTGAATAGAGTTCGAGACCCAGCGGCACCGACAGCAGGGTATCCGTTGCGGGGACGTCCCGCTTGGACCGCCAGCTAACAAATCAAAGAAAGATCAAAGACGTTCATACATACTATATAGAAGAATATTATTTTGTCTGGCACGGCACGTGTCTGGTACGCTCGATGTCTGTAGATACATATAAACGGACCTTTAAATGTCCCTTTTTTTTCACAATAATTTATCTATATTTTCCATGATTGATTGACCAGAATATGATGCTTCTTCTACATTGACAGTGAGAAAACCAAGTCTGTGCTTTAATGTATTAAACCAGCATTTTGGGCATTAATAACTTTTTAACATGCTATGGAACATTTAAATTTGAAGAAAAAAATACTGGTTCAACTGATATGATTGCTTGATAGATAGCCGGTAGTTAGACGATATCGAAGCTCTTATCTACTGAATGATATTGGATCCATTTTATTCCTTCGTTAGTTATATTTGAGATCTAGAATATTATAGCTTTCTTTTAAGGTAATATGGATATATTAGGTTCAAAACACTGTAGAAGTTCCCTCAGTTTCTGCACGTTTGATTGATTCGAACTAATCTTACCTGTAGATATGGAATTACTTAATTAAATCAAGTGAATTACATAAGACTGTCCTATCATTTGTTGATAGCATTTATATTATTGTTTATGCCGCCACAAAATTCTACTAAAATGCAAGTAAACAACATTTAAGAAGCCAGTATGCTAATGTGCGACTGCAAAATCGCAGAATTATTCATCGAAACATGATTTCCCAGATTTGAATCTGTATTTACAGTCTGCTGAAACGAATCAACAAAAACAAACGAATCTCTGGTAATCTAGTATCTGTTTCGGATTCTGCTAAATTGCTATATAATTTTTTCTCAAGTGACCTTCATGTGCCAGTTATCGTAGGAAAATGTTAAAATAGATTTGTTATGCACACCATGTTTACTCTCCTGTGCTTATCACACTATTAAAAATAGTCAGCATGACCGACATGGCTCTGAAATGATACTAATAATCCTGATAACAAATAATTGAAAAATTAAGAGATAAGAGGCGCTTAGCATTTATTATGAAGTGGAGCTTTCAGGTTGTATACATAAGTACATAGCTGCATTTGGAACTAGGGCGTCATTACTATTCAATTTGGTTGGAGTAGAAAATAGGGGAAGACTAAACGAGTAAACACCTTAGACATGCACACCTAAAGGATTATGCCCAGTTACAAGCCGGCTTTTATTTGGGAGGATATATAATCTAACAAAGGACTCTTTTGGCGCCGACATGACGGGGGCATACAAGCAAGGCCCATGGAGAAGGTGAATTGCGTGCCCCATGCAGCCAATTAAAGTTGGCGCAATCGTGGTACCACAAACAAAATTCCATTTGAAATTGATTAAAAGTTTTTGATGAACAAAAGAAAATGGATGGGGGGTGGCTGCCACTTAAGTAAGTTCCAATTGTGGGGACATTTTTTTACCTTTGCCTCCTTGAAAAATTGCTCTATACAGCCTATGCTAAAATACGATTTTAATGTTGGCAAGAATCAATAGTGCTAATTTCTTACCTCCATGCCAGCGATATAAAGGGGATCGACTGCTTCAGGCTTGGACGGAGATTTTGATTCCTTTTCTCTGGATAGGTGTGATTAAACTTCAGCTTCACCCCAAACTTCGGTATCGCTGTAACCTCCTTCTTGAGATCATAGTTGATGCTGTCGTTATCCATATTGAATTCTTTAACAACCTCCTCGAATCACACTATGCCAAAATCAATGTCCCACACTCAGTTGCACATTAAAGGTAAAAACTTGCTGAGAAATCAAACGATCAACTTTAAACTTAATTTGTTCTAATTATTCTAATTCTGCTGACCACAGTCAAATTCTTGTTTTTTTTTCTTATTCTTTCATTAAGAACCTTTCCCGACCTCGTCCGGCTCTGATGGAATTCCACGACAAAGTGCAGAAAGCCTGAACTGAAGTGAGATAGTAGAGAGGAGAGGCTGGCATAAGTGCTGATAGAGTGAGAAGGAATGAAAACATATGATTCTGACTTTTGCGTATTCTCTCTCTTCTGTCTTTCTTATCCTACATACAAGGCTGATTCTATACTAAATAAAATTTATTTCTATTTTTAATTATTTTCTTAACTTGATTTAATACTTGACATCCCCATTTGCATTATTAATTTATTAACAAAAGACTTTCTTCGCCTTTCGCCAAATTGAGCAAGGTCGATTTTGCTTGGGATAGTAACAATTTATCTGATGTTACAACCTAAACTTTCAACAGACGGTTAGGTCCGATTCACAATAAAAGCTTCAAGCTGCAATTTTCCAAAGCTAAGACTAGGGCTGATTTATAATGAAAGCTTTAAGTTGCAGGCTTAGAAAGTTGCTGGAAGCTGCAGGCTTGGAATGGCTGCATAACCACATTTGGGGCGACAACTACGGCGACGACCACCGCCGCCGGAATCTTGCGGTGCGAACACAATGAGGGCGATGTCGTTTTTTCATCGTTTTTTACATTTCTCGCCTGAAAGAAACAATAAAAATTATTTCATTTTATTTTAATAATGGCACCCAGCTCTGTTGAATAAACTCCAAGCTATTGGTATACACTTTCACTTAGTTCTAAGGAACTGGATTAAGAGCTTTCTTTCAGGCCGTTCAATCAAGGTAGTATTGGACGGCGTCGAATCCAACCCACATGTCATTTCGGCCGGAGTTCCCCAGGGGTCAATTCTCTCACCCGCACTTTTTCTAATCTTCATTACTGATCTGCTCTCAATCCCCTCCAACCCACTTCACTGCTTCGCTGATGACGGTACTCTGAATTTCTCTTACTCCTTCGACAATATAAGACAAGCACGTGCCAGACCTTGTCTTTACCACCGTCAACTGATGTCGGCTTCGATCAACCGGGATATCGAATCGATTCTTCATTGGGGCGAAATGAACCGCGTCGAATTCAATGCCACAAAAACGAAGTACTGTCTGATCTCCAACAAAAATTGTACCGACCTTCCTCCTATCTCAGTGGATAAAGAGAATCTAACGGCTGACTCAACTCTCAACATTCTAGGGGTAACTTTAACGGAGCATCTGCGATGGAATGATCACATATTCCAAATCGCCAAACAAGCCTCCCAATGCCTTGGATTTCTCAAGAGATGCAAGTTCCTCCTCCAGCCAGCCGCATTGGCTACAATATACAAATCCTACCTTCGGCCGCGCCTCGAATACAACTCGTATATCTGAGCAGGCGCCCCAAAACCACCTTGGCTTGTCTCGACAAGGTGCAAAATCGTACCCTCAAACTCATTGGTGATGGCCCCTTTCGCGCCTCCATAGACACCTTAAGCCACCGTAGGAATGTAGCAGCCCTCTCCATACTTTATCACTATTACCATGGCGACTGTTCCACTGAAATTCAGGACCTCCTGCCTGCACGGCAATACTTTTCCCGCAACACAAGACTAGCCCGCTCGGCTCACCCCCATACCCTACAGCCCACCGTTCACGCACAATACGGTTTAGAAGCTCGTTTATGAATAGAACAGCTCGACTGTGGAATAATCTCCCGCAGTCAGTATTTCCGAAATCGTACAACACCTTAGAGTTCAAACATGAGGCTCATCGTCATTTTCTTCTACACCCTCCAGACCCCCTCTAACCTTTCCTATTCTCCTCTATTCTTCAAACCACGCTTACTACTAGACATTGCACCATGAACTGATCGACATGACGGACTGGTAGTATAAAGGGTACACCTAAAAATTCAATCATCAGAGACCTCGAACTAATTCTTGTTTGGGGCCTCAAGAGCCGTGTCGAATTTAATGCATTAAAAACGAAGTACCGTCTCCCGGTTTCCTTCTATTTCAGTGGGCAAACATCCTTATTGTGGTTGTCACTTTCGGTGACAAATGGTGAAGTGAGACCACCCAACTCACCTAGCTGAATATACAGTCCACAATATGGAAAGTGACATTAACAGTGACAGTTCTCACTATGGTGAGGTGACAACCACAATAAGGCTGAAGAACATTTTTGTCTCTCTTCGCCATTTGTCAACGAAAGTGACAACCACAATAATGGCTGAACAAGAACCTAACGGCCGATCATTTCTAAATATCCTAGGTATAACGATAGCGGAAGATCTACGCTGGAATAACCACATATATTCCAAATTGCTAAACGATCATCAATCACACTGCCTCGGATTCCTTAAAAGGTGCAAATTCCTCCTTCAGCAGCACGCCAGGGCTATAATATAAAGTCCTACATTCGTCCTCGAATACAATTCGTATATCTGGAGGGGGGCCCCCGAGAACCACTTTAGCTTGGCTGGACAAGATGCAAAACCGCGCTCTCATGCTTATTGGTGATAGCGCCATTCAATTGACTCATTAAGCTACCGTATGAATGTAGCAGCTCTTGCAAAATTTTATCGGTTCTGCCACAATTACTGCTCCACTGGAATAAGTAACCTCATGTCTCCATGGCAACATTTCTCCCGCAACACAAGACTGGCCCGCTCGGCCCACCCTCTCAGTTTTCAGACCTTATCTTCGGCCACACTACGTTTTAGAAATTCGTTTTTAACAAGAAAAACTCAACTGTGGAACAACCTTCCACAATCAGTACTCCCGACCGCAAAAAATTCCCAAGAATTCATACACAAGGTTCCTCGCCATCTGCTCCTACACCCCCTGACTCCCCCTAACCTATCCCATCCTTCGAGCTAAGCTTTATTGGACATTGCCCCAACACTTGTACGACATGCCGAATTGGTAGTACAAAGGGACACCTGAGCTTGGACTATCACATAAAAAGTGTTCCTCTCCTTCGTTGGTGTCCCGGACCCTACAACGACTGACCTATGTGGAGCAGGTTCATAAGAACATCGAGGGTAGGTTAAGAAGGCTGTCAGAATATGATTGTAGTGTAGGGTTATTTCGATAGTTCTCACTACCTCGTTCAAAGCTGTCTAAATGGATCAATCTTTGAGATAAGCAGGTAGAGCTGTCGAAAGAAAACTTTACCTAGTTCTTTGCGGATTCGTGACCCCTTCTTCCATTATATCGACTTCTTGATCCTGATCCAAGAGCTTACTGAAATGTTCCACCGTTCGATTTAGTACATTCCCTGTCTTCCTTAAACTATTTCTCTGCAATGTATTTCCATAGAACACTTTTAATTATAGATTTAACCG
The DNA here is from genome assembly GCA_949987705.1 of Thereva unica. Lineage (NCBI taxonomy): Eukaryota > Metazoa > Arthropoda > Insecta > Diptera > Therevidae > Thereva > Thereva unica. The sequence continues at coordinate 22,269,014 of OX465285.1, read as the reverse complement.
ACACGGTTTCGTGCTCGAGGGAAAGCAAAAATTTCCCCTCTTTTTCGAGCACGACATTCTATTGGAACAGAAATTGGGCGATTTCATGCACCCGCGTGGACCCGCATTCTCTATTGGAACAAACCTAATAGGTCTGTTCCCGTACCTGCAGAAAGTGCAGAATCTGCAAGTTGCTTCGAATTACTTAACAGAATTCTGTTCCCGTACTTATACTGCAGCCGCCATACTCATTTCCCCACCCTGCAGTAAGAAGCAGAAACTTGCAGAAGCTACAAGCTGCTGTAACCTGCTGCAGCAATTTTTTGAAATATGGAAATGTCAAAACTGGGATTGCCGTGTTCGTTGTGCTCTAAAAGCTCTAAAACAGATTAAAAACAAAAGAATAATCGTTCTTCTTTTCGATTTCAGAAAAACTGCAGAATCTGCAGAAACATGTTCCTGTACTTTCTTTATTTCATCCCTACCTCTCAATAAGCAACTTGCAGTAAGTGACAGAATGCAGAAAGTATGGGAACAGACCTAATATCGATGTTGGTATTTAATGTTAAGCTGCTGATAGAATTTCGCTCAAACGCGGTGCGGACATTGACAGATAGAGTAAAGTGTGTGTATTGCAATGCGAACTAACGAGATGTGGCTTGAGCACTACGCACACACCGCGTAAGTTGCTTTACTTTCTACTTCTGGCGCGTTGCCGCGCGGTCCAGTGTAAAAAAGTTGTTTGTGTGTGTGTGTTTTGAGTCGTGTTTTGGTGTTGGTGGGCATTTTGTTTATGTTTTGAATCGTGTGCTGGTGAAGGGGATAAGAAATTTGTTGAATTTCATAATTATTTCGAAATTGTGGTGATGGAATTAATACCTAGAACAAATACAAGTCCTGTAGGATAGAAAATTAATACGCAAATCATACAGCTTTTTCAATTTATTTCGTATCACGTCCACTTGTCACTTTGATTTTTAGGTTGTGTCAAAGTCGGAACGCGACACCAGCACGGCGACTTTGTGTCAGTGAAAAATCCGCGCACACCGCGAAGCCAATGTCCGCACCGCGTTTGAGCGAAATTCTATCACCAGCTTTAATGCGTTCAATGAATGGCAAGTTTCCCTTTTTGATTACCAAGGACGTTTTCTCGAAAGAATTTAAAATTTTCATATCTTTCATTGCTACATCATATCTTATAAAGAAGAAGATAAGCTTCCTGTAAACTTGTCGTATAAACAAAAAAATTAATTTTTATACTTAATAATATCTAAAATTCGGATGTTGTAATTTCCTTAGGTCAACGACCACATTACTTAACATTTAAAAAAAATTAAATTATTAAAAAACAATCTCCGGTTACTTATTTTGTAAGAAGAAATTAACCTCTCTTGGGAAATATAAAAAAACATGTCAAAAGACCAACGAACGTACAATATTATATAAAACTTGGTAAAAAAAATTCTTATACCAAGAACGCCATGTTTAAAATACAGTACGCATGTCAAGTTAGAAAATGCAAATGGCGGCCGTTGTTATTGTTCATGAATCGAGACTCAAGCGGAATTAAATTTTTTTTTGGTAATAATAGTGTTTAATTATCTTAATAAAAGTATATGAAATACACTATATAATGTATAGAACATAAATGGAATGTGTTATTAAGAAAAGTTTATGTGTTTAAAGTTATTAAAATCTCTAAATTTCATTAAAAAGTTGGTTTCCAACCCGACTTCTTGACGAGAGAGAAAAACGGTGGCATTAAAGTGTGTCATATTGCAAATGGGGTAAGCAAAGCAGCGCCTCTACTGTGTGTGTGATATTAACAAAGTTTTTTTTTTCGAAAAAAGAAAAGAAATGGATAAAACCAATTAAAAAAAAGTTCCGGGGAACAATGTTTTTTTTTTCGTTTATAGCCGAAAAGGATAAATAATATATATCAGAGAAATTTATAATTATGAAATTTATAATTATGATACATATTCATGTATGAAAAGTCATTGGTGTTATTTTTAAGAGTTTTCTTGGATGACAGATTTGTGTTGAGTGGGGCGAGAAAACGAATAAAACATATACATATAAAGTTAAAAAAAAAATTTATATAAATTGTGTATAAAATATAAACGGAGAGAAGCAAAAAAAATCAAACTGATCGTGTATGTGGATTATGTTCTTCTTGTGATACCCTAGAGGGCAGGAAAATAATTATGGTGTGTTATAAAAAAAAATTTATATATATTTTTTATTCCTTTATAATTTCAGTTTTTTTCTTAAGTATTTTATTTGTTAACGTACGCTTGAATATTGTATTATTTCTGTCGTACGTTAAATTTTTTTAAATATATTATTTGCCATGTCAACTTTTTTCCTCCATTTGTTGGGGAGGTCTCCATCGTCAGGAAAATTTGTAATTAATATCCCGTGGCACACTCCCCGCACACACTTGTGTTATATCACTTCTACATGCGGTTTCGGCTTAGCAAAGCTATAAGCTTTTCCATATACACAAAAGCCACATACACAATCACATAATAAACAAAATATACAGTGGGACTCAGAATTTTTAGTTGGTAAACTGTGGGGGGAAACGTTTTGCCTTTTTCTTTTAGCAGCCTATTGCGGATTTTATACGTGTTATTTTATTAGCAATGTTAATTTTATATAATAGGGATGATTTTTTAAAGATAAGGATTAATTAATTATAAATTTTATAAATATTGTAGATTAGCGAGTTTTGTGTGCTGCGAGGTTCTATAATTAATGAGCCAAGCTCCGGTGAATTTTTTTGTAGGCGACTTCCGAATTGCCCATATGTGTTTCGGGGTGTATATATATGGGATCAGTGTTGGGAGATATCAAGGAGATAGTCATTCAAGTAAAATTTTTGTGTTGATTTTTGAGATTCATTTTATTTCGATTTATTTTGTTTAAAAAATATTGAAAATCCTTATATGTAATTAAATATTTTTAAAATTATGATTTCTTTCTTCTTATTTTCTTTCTTTTCGTTAGATGTTAGATCCAAAAATACCGCGACCACTTCGCTTGGTCCATTAAACTACACCTCAATACCGTATATTTGTAAGCCAGAACCCGCTTGAATAGGTGCAGCATAGTCTGCATAGTTCTTTATTTTCGATTTGGCTGTTTGAGGACGATCTTGTTATCCTGCTCCTGTGATCCTGCTCCTTTTGATCGTGGGGTCCAAAGTAGAGATTTCGTTAAGTAAACAGAAAGCTTTTTCTCTCAAGATCACTCGTTGCCGTTTCCATGGCAGTTCTGGGTTGAATTGACAGAATCTGTTCTGGGTTGAATTGACAAAATAATTTTACATTTTATCAGGAATATATGTGCGGCAAAGGATACTGAAACACGCATATGCAAAACCCGGCTTAACCGGACTGGCTTCGTTGAGTTTACTTGGATTTAACGAAACTTTAATCAATCCCCGTTTCCATGTGCGCTTAATCTGAATAAACCCAGAGCATACGCTGAATGGAAACTCAGTACATACTCAGTGAGTGATCCGTCGAGCTGCATGCGTTTACATTTGCACTTGAAGAGCGATTCAACCGTTCAGGGAAACGAACTAACAGAGACAATACAGGGCAGGTTCGTCTTCTTCAACGCGAAGCCTGCAGGTGGAACCCCTCTGCACTCTTCTCCATAAGCGGTAATTCAAGGCGCAGTGTCCGGTTATCAAACAAAAAAGTTTGCAGACTTCCTTCATACTGCTATGATACTTCATACTGATACTTAAATCTCTGAGCGACTGCAATACTCGGCGACTAAGAGACCCGTCATATATAATCAGATGGCGGCAATCATACGTAGATACTCCAGTCGCAGATATTCGGCAACTGAGCAACCAGTTACTAGGAGACGACATGCTAGTCGCCCAGTTGCTTGGTTTTTTGCTTCACTGTGAACGACTAGACATTTTGCAAAGTGTACAGAATAAAAAAACGGAGGTAGGTTGATAGGAATTTCAGTCTCGACAATGTGAAGATAACGAGCAACTACAATCTCGAGTTTCCAAGTCTCTGAATCCCAGTCGCCGAGTATCCGAGATTTGAGCATCCCTGTGTGAGTAGTGCAAGGGACGGCACATGGAGGAACCGATTAGGGTTGCCAATCCAGGCCTAAACCTCCAGCGTTCGGCGTTTCATCACAGTCCGTTAGCCCCTTGTGTGTGCCCAATATCTTGCTCCTATCAATGAGCACAATATTAAAGCTCTGTGAGGTCAGGGCATCCACCTCTTTACTTTGTTTTGTCTTGTTTGATGGATTTATACCGTGGGTGACGGGGTGTATGACTTTCGGCCGACTATTTTGGTAATATTCCGGCCTTGAGGCCTCACACACTGCACACTTTCTACCTGGCGTCAGTTTGGTCGGGTTTGACTTGTAGCGTGCACATTGGGCCAACTAACCCGTCGCTTTGGGTGATTGGGCAGGCCAGAACGACTGTTCTTCAAGGATTTACAAGTTCGAAAAGATATTACTTTCATAAAACGGAGGAGAAGGACCGAGAAGAGAAACCTAGAGTATAGGATCATACCATCTACAGTGATAGATTATTGTATGGAAAATTTTATATGAAGCGAACTGAACTTTCGGTCGAGTTAGCCGACTAATCAATCGGCAAGTGCGTGGAAGAGCATTTTAGTAAACGCACGACTGCCGCATCATCAATTGTTAGTTCGTAGCTGAATTCTGCAGTGTTGCGTTTATGAAAACACCCATACTTTGCCGGCAGTTTAGTTTGTAGGCAATCGTGTAGCCCATTAAACTTATTTATCGGCCGATGTCGAAACGTTGTGATATGCGCACTTACATACATCTTCATACTAAGAGCACGGCCAACCTATCGGCCGATAGAAAGTCTGTAGTGGGCGGGAACTCGAAAAGTAACCCTATTTCAACGGTTGTTTTCTTAGTTGAAAAATGTCCAGTATTATGATGTATATTAGCCGTGATGATTGTATCTCTTGCTCACCCGGCTGCTATTGTCGTGGGCTTCATGCACATTTTTTCTCTTCCCCCTTAATCTTCTCATCAAATCGTTTCCTTTTTCTATCTTTCGAGCTAAGCGTTTTACTAGACATTGTAGCACCATAAAGTGAACGACTATTTTGTGCGACAACTCTCAGCTCCGTCCAAGATCTCCCAGTTCTGCTCTCTGCTAATAAGGTTATCCACGGTGTTAGGTCTTCCAACTCGATAGCCCTTTGCGGATTACAGTGTAGGGCCTGTTTGTCTAAAGCCGGCTCCACACTCACGCCATGAATACCCGCGAGCACCCGTGAACGCGAGTGTGGATTATTTTCGTACCTAATTCGGGCCTTGTTTCCGTTCTAAGTGGATAAGACGTGAATTCACGGCGTGAGTTTGGAGCCGGCGTAAGATTCTTGTTCACGCGGGGCCAGATATGGGGCAGTTGTAATTCAAGAGACTGCTCCTGTATGATTATCAAGGTGCTAATGGGATCTATATGCAGGAGTAACCCTTTCTGAATCCAGCTTGCTGTTTTCTAAACTTTTGATCTACTGCGTATCTTATTCTTGATAATAAAATGTGAGACGACAGCTTACTTCCCACGGTGCGCGATTTTGTAGACAGGTGCGGACGGCGCCCCATGGGAAGAGTATCGTCCGTGAAGGGACAGACAAGTCTGTAGCGGTGCATAGTATTCCTCGCAAGTTGGTAACTTCAAAGATGCGATGCGGTCCAAGGTCGACGGTATAAACAAGGACGAAACCCATTGATTTCGCTGAGAGTTATGAAAGCGTACACTATGAAAAATTTACTGAATTATATCTACTTATGATACATATATTTTCCGTCTCATCCTCCGGAAAAACACAGGTGTTCTATGTTCTTCTTCTTTGATCCGTTAGCTGGCGGATACGCTACTGTCGGTGCCGCTGGGTCTCGAACTCTATTCGCGATTCATTTCCATTCTGGTCGGTTTTTGGCGACGTCTCGAGCCTCGGTCTTGCCAGAGAAGTTTACGTGGCAAGCGGTTATCATCCAATTGGCAAACATGTCCACCGTAGTCGACCTTATTGCATTTGTTCTTCGATCAGTGTCTGCTGATGGCATCATCAGTGTTTTATGTTATTTTGGGGAATTATATTTAGCACAGCCGACATTCTGGAACTTATAATTTTTGATAACTTCCAAATTTGGTATTTTACAATTATTTTCCCCCCACCCCCACTTCCTCTTATAATTTTCAAAAAAAAACATGCCACTACGTCCGCTACTCCAATAAATGTCCCACTTATAAAAATTTCCCACTCAAAAGCGCCCCCAACACTGATTTATATAAATTTTCCCAACAAAACAAATATATAAAGCACAACTACTATATTCATCTCTTTCTAAAAAATATAAAAACATATATATCTCTGTTTAACATTGCACATACTTGTAAACAAATCCCTTCCATACATATATACAATTTTATATATAATATAAAAAACCATTTAAAATACAAATAAGTGCCGAAATTTTCAAAATGGCCGCTTCCTTCATACAAAATACAAAAATCCTTTTTGTTATAAAATTCACTTGTTTTTCATAAACTTTTTACCCAATATTTTCAATAATCAAGTTAATAATAGTGTTATTATAATAAAGGGATAATTTTATGGTGTTAACAGTGCTTAAAAAGTGAGATTTATTATGTTTCTATCATCACATTTACTTTAATTGCAATAATCGCAGAAATATGAGACCGAAATGTCAAAATCGCGTGCCCTAATCTCCCACAAGAAACTTTTTCCCAAGTTTTTATTTAAAAAAATTGTAGTATTTTTCCCTGCGTGTTTTAAAATATGACGATTAATTTCTATCTGTGGAAATTTTATAATAATTTTGTTTATTGTGTATTATAATTATTTTACTTGCTAACACACAAAAATGTTGAAATGTTTTGTGCACTTTCATTTTTTGCGCTCCCAAAAATCCCAACATTATTTTGGTTTTTGACACAATGGATTCCATTACAAAAGTTGATGTAAAGCTTTAATTTAAGAAAAAAACAAGATAATATTTAGTTAATTCTTGTTTAATAAAACGTTTTCTATTATTTATTATCACAAAAAAAGGTTTTGAGGAAGTTTTGGCGATATACCATCTGCTGTTATCTGCATGAATACAAATGATATCGTGATTAAGAGGCATGTCTTCGTAATTAAGAAAGGTAAGAGATCATATTTTTGCCCTTTAATTTTCATATAAATTCTAATTATTTATCATTCAAGCATTGATAATGTGTAATAATTTAGTAAAAAAAACCTAATTTTTTTGTAGATTGTTTTGTAAACTTGTGTGTACCCTAGAGCTGCTGTGTTACTAGCTAGCAGCCTGGGAGTGTGTGTTTAACAATAAGGTACTAAATGGAATCTTCCCCGAATATTTCTAGCTGCTTATTAAAGCCAAGGACAGTCCAAAAAGTTATCAAATAATAATATTATTATCGTATTGAACTCTTGCAATAATTCCTTAAAAAAAAATTAATAATCTCAAGTTTTATGGAGAAAAAAAAAATTGAAAAGTTTTGTGTCGAATAAGAAGAGGAGACACTTGCGACTTAACCTTACTTTTATAAACTGACGTTTACACGTGAAAGTTTCCAAGGCATAACATTTTTTTTTGCTCTTATTTTTTTGAAAATGGACGTCTCTCCATTCGGAACTTGAAAAAGTTGCTTTTAAATGAAAGTTTATTTTCAGATTTTTGTTAAATTTTTTTTTCGTTTGTTATGAATTTAACAAAAAGAAGCTAATTTTAAGTTTGTTTAGTACTAGGGGGATTGAAATGTTTGTTCGGTCTTTACTGGATGTAAACAAATACTGATCAGGAATTTGACAATTGGAATTAGGATGGGCTTGAACAATCCCAATCACTCGAAGAGAAGTATCCGGCGTAATAAAAGGTGGCAGATAAACGAGCTTGCAGAAAACGCGGTAAACATAGGAATAGTAAGGTGCTATGCCAAATTACTAAACAGTTCTTAGGAAAGTACTCTACTAAAAAAGGATGCTGTAAAGAGGGTGAATGCAAGACAGGGAGCAACTCCAAAGATAGACAGATTATTTCTTAGTCGTCTTGAACGATTCATTTTCATAGGACAGCAATAGTGCAAAGCCAATAAGAATCACTCAAGTCCCGTAGCATATGCGCTGCATCCAATTCTGCTGAAGCATGTAGCACCTTTCTAGACGATTGAACGGAAGGTATCAGAGTCAAAAGGCCAAAAATGGGGTCCTAACAATACGGAGAGAGGATTTTAAACAGGTGTTATGACTTAATATCCAGAGAAAAACTCACTGATAACCTTATAGACCTTAGAGTCTGCAAAATGAGTGAGGATAATAAAAAGTAACGATAACAGATACAATAGCTCAGGCAAGGATACAAAACTCGCTAACTGGGAGATGATATAGTACCGATATTATTTAACCTAGCTCTAGAAGCTATCAGCAGAAGAACAGCATTAGACAAATATTGGGTTACGCTGATGATCTGAACCTAGTAAATAGATCACTATTAGGAGCAAAGAATGCTACATAAGTCTAGACCAGCGGTCGGCAACCCAAATGCTTTGGTGTGCCACAAAATAGAGAATTTAAACTACTGCACATTAAGCGTGCCACTAAAAAAACATTGTTTAGGAAGATAATTTTATTTGTGTAGTAAAAACTTTTCACAAAACAACTTTAAGGCGCTATTCTCATATCGGCCGCCGGCAGGTCGTGGCCATATTGGCCAGATCGGGAAGTGGCCCGACGAAGGCTATACATTACTCAGTCTGACTGAGAGATGAGGACTTCCGATATGCGCCTGACTGCAGGTGATCTCATGATTCTTTACATATACATAGTCGACGACGACAGTTTAGCAAAGCAGGGTGTTAATTCAAGTGCAAAAATCTTTATGACCTCAAGGAAAATTTCAGTTTGAATAGAAATTCAGGGGCTGGTTCGTGTATCTCGAACGTCGATAATCGTTCGAAACGAATTTGAAAACGAAAAAAACTCAAGCAAAAATAGAGCGTACGCGTAGCTCGAAAGAAAATTTGTCGTTTTCAGTAAGGAAACCATTTTACTGAAACATGATTTTTTTTTATAAAGTCTACCAAGCACTCTACACTACCAAACATAAGCCCTTTCGAGAACTTTCAAACAAAAACTTACAATTTTTTCGAACTATGCGAACTGCTCGAATTACACGAACGGTGCTCAGATCTTCAGCCCCAGGCTAGCGATAAATTCACAAAGATTTTTGACAGTTTTCCTGGGCTGCAAGCACCGTCCTGTTGGCGGCTGATGAGTGTGTGGTTGTACTAGTCCTCAGGGCGGGAGACCTTCAGGCCTCGACCTGCCGGCGAATTTTATGTAAATAGAGTCCTTTTCATCGACGTTCAAACGAAGCTGTGTTCTTGGTGGCTGCGGTAACGTATGTATATTCCAGATGTATCAGAGTAGCAAATGCGCATGCCTCTCTAACCGTCGCGCATCAATATGAATATGACGCGAATGTCGGCATACCTTTTCATTTCAGTATCTAAACTCTTAACATAAATTTTAATAAATTGCTGCTTTCGTGGCAAATCGACCATAGGTTGCCGACCGCTGGTCTAAACAACGCCACTAAAAACTTTGGTTAAACAATTAATCAAGACAAAACCAAAGCAATGTTACAGACTAGATTAGAGGGGGCACGTCTAAAGATCAACTTCACAATAGATAGCTACAATATAGAGATAGTGAAGAACTTCAAATACCTGGCAACAATAGTGCCGTCAACAAATGAAGAGCTGGAGGAAGTTAAAAGCAGAATACAGCAGGGCAATCGAAGTTTATATTCACTGCGTAAAGTACTTCAATCAAGAGCGTTATACAGAAAAACTAAATTTGTACTATACAAATCTCTTATAAGGCCTGTGGTTTGTTATGGCTCGGAGGTGTGGTCCATGACTCAAAATGCCGAATACTAATTAGGTGCTTTTAAGAAATAAATCTTGAGACACATTCTTGGGTCATTAAACGTAAACGGTATCTGGAGAATCAGATACAATGACGAACAGTACCAAATCTATTCTTCTTTCTTCCTCTTTGATCCATTAGCTGGCGGTCCGAGCGGGTTGCCCCGGTACGCTGCTGTCGGTGCCGCTTTAAAAAATGCGGTTTCTTGCCTAGTTTCTTCGGGTTCTCGATTCTGGTCAATTCGTCAGGTCGACCACTCTTCTCCTTTCACACCTTGGAATTGGAACCAGACAACGGCAGAGTTGTACCAGATCTATAAAGAGATATACATCGTCAACTATATTAAAATAAATAAACTACGATGGGCAGAATATGTAGAGCGAATATAAAAGGGAATCATAATCGGTGATAGCCCAGCAGGACCATCGAGGAAGAGATGAAGAAGCAGACGCTGCACATTTATTGGGCCTACGAAACTGGAGGAGTCTAGCCAGGGAGCGAGATGGTCTTCCTAACTCCCTTGATTTAGGGGCTCATATTATAAATCTCTAGGAGCAGGGAAGTCGCGATTGGTCGTTTGATGAGAATCGTATTCTTTAAGCAGGTATAATACAACTGCACTAAGTATGTGTCCGTTAGCCGAGATGTTTGTAACACCGGCGCAGTAGGCAGTGTAATGTAGCACTGAAATTGTGAATCTTAAACTCCAAACTTCAAACATAATGTTCATAGTCATCTTCTCAACCACCCCCGGACTCCTACCCTATTCTATTCTCTTCTATTCTTTAAATTAACCTTACTACTAGACATTGCATCATGACCTAAATGACATGATGGACTGGTAATACAAAGGGTGATTCCTAAGCTTGATTTTTTGACATGAAAAAAGGATTGTAGGGTTTAGTTTAAGGCCTGGCTTCACACCGAGCCGTTCTCGGCCCAGTCTCATGCCCGTCTCGGTCCAGTCAAATATTTTTACAGGAAAAGCAATTGTCTTATTCACACACTGGCATGGAGCTTGAACAGGAGCGGAAGTGTAAGCCCCCATTGCTTTTCCCGTAAAAATATTTGACTGGATCGAGAGTGGCATGAGATTGGGCCGAGAACGGCACAATAGTGTGGAGCAGGCCTAAATGTTATCCATTCTCACGATTAATAAAGCGGTTGGGAGCCATGCAAGTTGATTTTTCTGCTTCTCTGTTGTCACCGCGATACTAACGCCGAGAAACCAGCGCTCAATCGATTACACCAAAGGTAACCAGTATCTGACGCGGTGATGTTCAATAAGCCCCGCTTAAGGATTCGTAACACGGCGATGTCACGTTTAATTTTTCACTCTACTTTGTTTTGACTAGAGCTTATTATGACACATGTGGCTACTATAGAACGGTGGGGAGTACCACAACTGAGCCTAAATCACGAAAATCTCAATATCAAGATCACTCCATTCCTTAAAAACACATTATCAATGCTAATAGCAACTTAAACCTAGAAATACATGCATTTTCCTCTTAAATGCCTTAAATACTAATAAACTTAATATTATTATTCAATTTTTAGAATGGCGGCAGATAGTGATGGTACATTAACAGCAGTTGTTATTTGTGAAGGCAATCTCCATGACCCTGAATTTCCAAAGAAATTTCGTTTTCTTTTGGGAAAATTAAAAGCAATTCTCCAACAGCCCAAATCGAAGAAATTAAAAGTTAATAAGGTATAATTATAAATAAATCAATAAAACACCTGCACATCACACAGTGATACAATTAAATAAATTGTATGATGTTCAAGGTTGAACCATGGAACAGTGTTCGAGTAACACTAAGCATACCAAAGGATGCTGCGGCACGATTGCGCCAGCTAGCATCCGAAGGGAGCAATGCCCTAAGAGCATTGGGCATTCTCTCAGTACAGTTAGAAGGCGATTCTGTGATATCATTACGACTGGCAGGTCAAGAAATTGTCCTAAGGACAGGTAATAGAATTTGCGGTATAATATAGAAGTGTTAATTATGTAAATTTGTTTTTGTTTTTTTAGATAACAATCCTGCGGGATGTGCTCAAGAGGCTGGATCCTCCAGTGGACTCAGCGATTTATCGCGAATGCTTGCTGCTAATCCAATGCAAACAGCTGGACCATCATGTTCAACATTGGCAACACCCAATAATCCACCTTTATTATCTGAGCCGATCCCAGGGCCGTCTCGTGTTATACCGCAATCACCAGCGGCAGCTAGTTCGATTGTAAATTTACCATTAATAAGTGGTCCGAATTATGATAAGCCGCCCATTTTTAAATCTCCAAATACAATATGTCCAATGGACGGTAAATTGCCTGCGCCACCAATAACAAATATAATAGAATCGCGAGAATATCCATTTGAAAGTATGACACAGGCCCGTGTTATACAGAGGCGAGAGAATACAATGGCGGTAGCAGCTGCATTAGGTGTTAATCAAACGCAATTGCCATCGCAATCAACATCAGTTCCTTCATCGCCTCAGCCAATTGTTGTTGCTGGTCCAAGTCAAGGAATGGTTATTGGCCAAATACCACAGTTAAAACAAGTGCCACAACCGCCACCGCCTCTTGCGATACCAACAAAACCTTTAGTTGTATCGCAACAGCAGCAGCAGCAATCATTAGCACAGGATCAAGCTGTTAAGTCACAATTTGTGCAACCTCCACCCCCACCGTATCCAACTGCAGTGAACTCCTTAAAATCATCACTATCATTGCATCAAGCAAATACAATAACATTGCCAGGGAATCCATCGTTAAGTAGTAATTCGAACAATATCGCAATATCATCGCCGTTGTTAGTTAATCTGCTACAAAATGATGGTGTCAATCAGGTGAAGCCACATCAGCAAACAGTTGGAGTTCAGAAACCATCAGTTGTCATTCCACAACATCAGTCCATGCCGTCACCGATGCATCAGACAATTATTTCAAATATAAAGTCTCCTCAGCAAAATGATATTATGCTCAATTCACCGGGAGTTGTTAATCATCTAACATCTGGTGACAGTAATGTTATGATGCAAAGCGGGCAAATAATTGTTAATAATAATGGGGTGATGAACCCAAGTAGCGTTAGCACTAATATTAGTTTAAATCCTTCGATGCCAGTGCCTTCTTCTCTTACAATTTCGAATATTTCTACACTTAATGCTAATCAGCCATCACCGCATAATGCAACATCTCCAGCTAGTGCTATAGGTCAATCTCCTCAAGCAATTGTTAATTCTAATTTGATTGGACAGATTCCACCCAATATAAATATTAGGATGCAGCAGCATCAGTCTAGGTTCCCGCTAACATCCCAGCAACAGCATATACTATTGCGGCAACAGCAAATAATTCCCCCTGGTGGTGGTGTCGGGCCATTGCAGAGATTTCCACAACAAAATCAATCTCCACAGCAGCAGATTCTTAGTCCGCCGTCACAGCAACAGTTTCGCCATCCGCCAGTGCAGCAGCAGACATCGCCGCAAAGGCAGCAGTATGTTACTCCTCCACCTTCTCCACATCCAAATGCCATCGTTATGAACCAAAATATTTCATTACAATCAACATCTGTTGTTTTAAATCACCAACAGCAGCAGCAGCAGCAGCAACAACCACCTCAAATGCAGCAGCAGATTTCACAGCAGATGCAACATCAGCAAATGTTAGGGACTAGTTACAATCATCCTCGGTGGCCTTTTAAACCAATGGATTCGGCGACAAAGTCCAGTTTTCAGGAGTTTACTAGATATCAAATGCAATATAATTTACAGCAGCAGCTTAACCAAACATCGGGTACGACTGTCGCTGGTACATCAAGTCCGGATAAGTCTTGTCTAGATCCGATCGGTTTAGGGTTGTCGGATTTAGATGAGCTAACAAAGAACGATTTGGAATCGCTGCTGCCCAATTTAAATGCAAATGATTTAGATACAGCCTTAGGACTGGATGGCAAGAATGCACTGGAATCTCTTCTAGATGAAAAGGATCTTGATCTAGATTTAATAGGTCAAGATATATCGAGTTTTTCAGATGAGAATCTACTAGAAGTAGCGCTTGGCCCAGCCATACAAGACAATAATGGTAATGAGGCCAGTAATGTTTTTCAAGGAATTGATTCAGCATTAACAAGTAGCGGGAAACAAAGGCAATATTTAATAAATCCTCTAACTGGTGAACTGGAGCCGATGCCAAGCGAAGAGAGCGATAATGAGCCTGAGAATATCGAAGCATTTAATGAGTTCAATTCGGAAATATCGAATTCGTTATTCTCAGACGATGAAAATTCATGTAGTACAGCATTTTCAAAAGCATCTGATCATAGTGATACAGAAAGATCGACAAATTCAGAAGCATCTAGTCGATCGAGATATTCAAAAAATAAGAAGGATAGAAAAGATCTCATTGGTGGCGCTGCAACTAGCGGCAGCAGCGGTAGTAGTAATAAAAAGGCTAAGCTAGGCTTAAAGGGTACATTATTAAGAGAGAAACTGCAACAGGGTATCAGAGAGAAGCTAAGTGGAAAAACAAAAGCACCGCGAGAGAAATCAACTAAAGTGAAGCTGGTCGCAACGCCGCTGAGTGAAAATAAAGATTCACCAGCCGAAAAGATCAAGTTGCGATTGAAGCTGGAAAAATCGGAACCGGTTACGCCGGCGTATAAAGTTGATATTAGTTTTGTGCAATCCCCGAAACGGGCTCAAACAGCTGTTAGCACATCAACATCAGTTGCGACTGCTTTAACATCATTCTCGTCAACATCATTGGCAATGACGCCCAGTTCAAGTCCGATTGCAGCCCAATTAGGGAATTCATTGCATACATCTACATCACATCAACAGCAACAGCAGCAGCAACAACAATCTCCTGCTGGCGAGGAGTTACGAGTGCCGCCCCTTCATATTAGTTTGCGTGGTAAAAATTCAATTATTATAAAAAATTCCAAGAAGGATCGCAAGAAATCACAAAGCGGCGGCGAAGAGGATGAATATTTTAAGAAGAGTCAACTAAAACGAAATCACAATAGCTACGAGGATGCGGCGACGATAAGCAGAATAATACAAAGTACGACAGAAGAGATGGTAAAGAATAATCATGTAAATCGAGTCATTAGCCAAGGTAAGCCAACAACGCGACAGTCATCTGAGGATTTTCTGTTGGGACAAATTAATTCAAGTAAATTAATGTCGCCACCAAATCAAATTATAGAAAATGGCGGTGATATGGTGGATAATTTTGGGGATAAGACAAATCAAACAAGCAAACGTAACGCCACCGATTTTGTGCAATGTCCTAATGGTTTGATTTGTCCAGATACAAAAAGACGTCGAATGTCTCAAACAGTGCTAGAGCATCAGCTGCAGCTGCAGCATAATCAGCATCAACAGCAACAGCTGCAGCAGCAACAACAACAGCAACAACAGCAAATACAACAGGACAATTTGTTAGATTTAATAGGTCCTTACAGTCATCTGAAAGGACCGATCGGATCAACAAATGTAGGCACATTACCGCAACATTTAAATCTTTCAAAAAACCAGAAAGGTTCAAACAATAATATATCACAACCATTTAATATTAAAAGTGGTAAGAATGTTGTTA
This sequence comes from Thereva unica, assembly GCA_949987705.1. Lineage (NCBI taxonomy): Eukaryota > Metazoa > Arthropoda > Insecta > Diptera > Therevidae > Thereva > Thereva unica. The sequence continues at coordinate 22,253,426 of OX465285.1, read as the reverse complement.
AATCGGGTAAACCTTTAGCTGTAGTTAAAAGCTCTAAATCACCTACAAGTAATCCTGTTAAAGATCCCGGCAAAAGTCCTCCGGTGATGTTACAAGTAACAACATCAACAACAACGCCTGCTGTTACAACAACAACATCGTTATCCCTGCAGTCTACGATATCATCACTAACGTCTTCTAGTGCTGCAGATATTAAGCAATCCATAATGAAGGGTAGCAGCAGCAAGGCGACTAGTTGCCTTCTGCCGCAGGGCACAACGGATTCAGTTAGCCAGGAAAAATTTAAGCAAAAATTATTAGAGTTTCAAAATTCTGAAAAGATAACAACAGACAGCGGCGTAACAGCGGCGGTGGTAGTGAATAATACAGCAAACACTCAAACAGTTGATCTGCAGTCGGCTGGACACAATAACCAGTGTAGTAGTAGTAATAAATCACAACAAAATGACATCATTTCACCATCAATTCCTGATACAATGACACCGCCATCGAGCACTCTTTCCACGACGACAAAAAGTACAAATTCGGTTGAAGACTTAGGGGACAACAATAATAAAATAGATAAATTTCGAGAGTCTGAATGCGCAAAAAGTCATAATAATAATCGATCCCCCGATGATGTAACATCAGGTCAAATGATTGCGAATCAACAAACTCAACAGCAACAACAACAACAGCAGCAGCAGCATCAACATCAGCAGCAGCAACAACAACCGCAAGATACTCCGCCCAATGCTTCACCAAGTACAACACGAATATCAACCAGTGATAATAATAATACCGGTACGCCCGGTTCAATAAGTAGTACTCTTACAAGTAATTCTAGTAACCCAAACGTGAGAAGTTCACCTGGCTCCCAGGCGCAAGGTGAAGATAGTGGAATTGAATCAATGGATGCATTATCAGAGAAGAGCCCGCATCAGTCAGCTAGTCCGCAACAGGGTGATCAGGGTGTACAACAAAAGCAACCGGGTACAGTGCATATTATTAAGCATGATAGCGAAGAGAAGCCAACATTAATTGAAACTAAAGACGACATTATGGTTGAGGAAATAACAAATATTAGTGATATAGAGGCTGCATTAGCTAAAATGGAAGGTATTAACGAGCATTTTTTAACGCCATGTGAAAGTCCCAGTCAAAAATTTAACGGGGACTTAACGATGAAGGACGATTGCCTCCTGCAAAATTTAACAGATGATAAAGTAAGTGTCCAAGTGTTTTGTGCTCCAAAAATAGAACAAGATCTCACTGATATTATATTAGGCACTGATGATGACAACAACAAACCGACGAAGCTGGAATGCCGAGATTTAAATGAGAATAAAGAAATCAGCTCGAAAATCTCACTTGAAACACAATTAATTGATGAATGTTGTAAAAAAAGTCTGAAACCAAATATTAAATTAGAAAATGATGATATTGTTGTCAGGACATTGCAAAATTCAGATGATAATAAGAAGCTAGATAAATGTGTGATAGATACGGCTGAGATTGTTGATGTTAAATCAGAGGATATCAAGCAGGAACAGCCCCAGATCAAGGAAGAGCCGCACGATGTTACATTATCTGAAGAACAACCAGCCCCAACATCAGCAGCAGCAGCAGGAACAGCAACAAAAGATGGCTTAATATTAAAAGAAGTTCTAGCACCAATCTCAATTGATATTCCAACACAGTCAGAAACAGATGCACATAGAATAAGAACAAGGGCGAGCAGTAAGCTAGAAAGTCCATTAGATTTTTCTAAGCAAAGTCCACAATTGGATTCACCAGCTAATAGTTTAAAATCAAATTTGCGACTATCATCATCTGGTGGAACAATTGAACGTCTTAGTCCGAAGGTGAATGCTGGCAAAGGTTTAACTGGGACTGGCAAACGGAAACGACAAGGTTCAGAAAGTTCAACACAGTCATGCGTTAGTGATGATACTCCAAATAAGGGAGCTAGTGGTGGTGGTGCTAATAGTAATAGTAAAAGATGTCGACAAAATAATAACATTAATAACGGAGGAGGCAACGGGGAAAGTGTAAATAATAATACGACAAAATTAACGTCAAATAATACCAAGAGAGGAGCTTCATCGGAATCCTGTATAAGTGGTAAAGGTAACCAAACTAAAACAAAGAAGAATGACGAATCCTCTGATTCAGATGAGCCGCTGATAGAAGTTGTTGGGAAAGTAAGAAATACTAAAGTCACTGGCAAGGCGAACAATACAGATGCTGAAAAGGTTCTACGCAATCATCGTGGTGCTCAGATGAGTAAGTAGTCTATACACTTTTATCAAAGCGCATAGTATCTATTGTTACTATTTTTCTTCTTTTTTGTTTTAGAATCAACAACATCAAATGCAGTAACAAATACCTCCAATAATATATCATCAAATGCAGCCAAAACATCAAGGGGTTCTTCTGCTGCAGCCGCTGCAACAACATTATCTGCATCAGCATTAAGTACACAAGCTGGAGGAGGTAATGTACCACTTTCTTCTACAAATACACAAACAACAAATAGTTCGCACGCAACTAGAGGAACCAATCAAGTTATAATTAATTTAATGGATGACAAAATTGGTACTAGAAGAAGCGTTAGAGCTAGTGCCGCCGCTAATAAAATAATATATAGCAAAAATACACTTTCTGAAACACCAAAGAATTCAGTTAATAAATTAAATAGTCCAACTATTGCGGAAGCTACAGATGCAAGGAGAAAAACACGCAGTGCTGGTGAGTTTTTTTTTTTTTAAATTGATTTGTTATAATTTATTTAGGGAGGAATAAGCCATTGCAGTATCCATTAGTTCCGTCAGAAAGACAACGTTGCGGAATTAAAACATTTTTAGCTTAGCAATCAAGTCGTTACTGAAATCCATTTCAATTACTTCTAAAATTCTAATCTACAAACTATATAATAATAACACAGGCCTGCGAGGTTTTTTTCTTTTCAATTTAATAGTCGTATTTTAAGTATTTTTTCGCGCTGAATCCGAATCCGTTGGCCAAATTGCCCTATCACGTCAGGATTTTGAGCAATCCTAACCTAAAAGTGCCAAAAAGCGTGTTTTTTGCACTTTTGCGCGTTAAATATCTCAAAACTATGGAATGATAGGGCAAATCTGACAACGGGATCGTTTTCAGCATGCCAAAATCTATAGAAAACCATGTCGAAAGCGTGAAATTTGACAACACTTTTTTTGTAATACTGAAAAGAAAAACTTCTTGGCGCGAAATCGACGATTTTTATTAAGACATGTTATCATCGTTGCACCTCGTTTTTTCTTTTCAGTATTACAAAAAAAGTGTACCACATTTGTTATGGATCTATAGGTATAACGATCCTTGGAGTCGATTTGAAAGGTACCTATGGAAACATAGTTGGCTTTCTCCAGGTTGATTGGCACAACTGGCAAGGCTGTGTTCTGATCTGTTGGAATGGAAATTGTATTGGGAAGCCTCAAATTTTAGGCATAGACCAGCTGTGATGGTGAGCATTGCAAGGCAGTTTTTATTGCAAACGAATATCTAATAGAACAAAGAGCAAATTCTCACTCCAATGTAATTGCTAGTAAATCTACCTTGAGTTAACTATAAAATCGTTTAACAATCTCATTTGCTCACGGCGGTTGTTCGTATTCGGTGAGTACCGAGACTTTGGATAACTTCATGAAATAATTTAGATTTGAATTGAGTACCTTGACCTGTTGTAAGTTTCAGAGGTGCACTAAGTTTTTTCCGCGGGCCATAATATTTAATTAACGCCTTGTGACCTGTAATTTTTAGTCTGCTAGTGATTCCCTATCCATCACTCTGTCTTCGAATCAAACAGGTTTGTGTATAATGTAGGTATTACTCTAAATATTAATTCTTCTGCCTCTTTTTCCTGAAACAAGGGCATCCATCCGTTGGAATTGTCCCGGATTTGTCCTGGTTTGGCGACCATCCGGGAGAGGTTTCAAAAACTGTCCGCATGTCCTGGCACTTTTTGTGCCAAGCGGTGACCAGATCAATTGAACGAATAACTGCAACCCGAGACCGAAACCGAAAAATAACTTAATCCAATCGTTCAAGGAAACTCAAGTGTTTAGTTATCAATTGTATGTCCAACCGATATCTTTTACAGATCAAAATGCTCCAGCTTTGCACTCTTTCCATTGTTCATTGAAATTTTCGTCACTTCTACTAGAGTTTGGTATTCTTATCGTAAGCATATTTGTAGACGATTAATAACATAAGTTTTATGTTTAATACAACAGCTTTTTCCAGGGTTTCTTTGAGAACAAATAACTGGTATGTTGTGGATCATACAGGACAAAAACCACAGTGATCCTCTACACGTCTAGTCTTAGGGAATCCAATCCCGCATCAAAATCTCAATCTCGAAAACTTACGAGAGTTTATGCTGCCAGTGCAAGAAAATTCCTACGGAACCAATTCCATCGTAGTTTAGAATTGGCCTGAATACTTTGTTTGACTGACTCATAGAATCGGGTCTATGACCAGGACATGCGAGGATGATGTGCTGGAACATATAAGGAAACTTCGCATAACAAACTGGAGAAGAGAACTAGGAGGTCGTAGAGACGACTGGAAGAGGAGACTTCAAGAGGCCCGAGTCCTACAAAGGCTGCAGTGCCATTTAAGAAAAAGAAGCTGAATTGCTTCCGATAATTCCATAAATCGGTCTACGATTTTTAGAATAAAACCCCTGTGCTCAAAGTCGTAATTCGGATGAAACATGCTTCGAGAAGGGAATTGGTTTGAGAATCAATGATACATGTTAACTACTAGAGCTGCCACGGGTTCGTATACACGTGTTCTTATTCTTATTTTACACGTGTACCAAACACATTTAGCTGTTTGATATACGTGTCAATTTTTTGAAACAATTTGTATCGGAAAATAAGAGACAATTCCTAGAATAAACACTTTTAGTCTTGTTCTAAAGGCTTCAATCACTTACAGGCCGCTGGCAGATGAAAACCACACATTACTCAGTCTAACTGCGGGATGAGGACTTGAGGCAACTGCCTGCCAGACCGGGGACTGCAGGTCACCTCATGATTCCCCACAGATACTGTTGGGTAGGACACGATTATAAAATGAGTTTGTAAGAGGTGTCTCTTTTTTCGTTTGAATCAGTGCAATGCAATACTTCAAATGAGGCGAGATGCTATTGTAATGCTAAAATGACAAAAACAAGCAGAACAGAAAGAACAAAAGAAAGAAAATAAATACTAATGAAGAGATTTCAAGTTCATTCAACGATATAATTTAAATTGCCTTAGAGTAAGTAAGAAATCGATGCCTCCAGAATGTATATTTATATTTTACAATCCCACCTCTGCAATTTCATGTTGGAAATTTCACTTCTTCAGAAAAAGTAAGAAATGTTTCTTCAGTAAAAAATTCACTCTCTCAAAAAATGTAATATATGTCGCCCCAGTTCGTTTTTGCAATCTAACCAGGGCTCAGTTTAAACTACCATAAAAGAAGTAAGAAATATCTTTCCAATCACACCAATCGGTTCACTTATCTCACTTTCACGTTTATATAGCAGTAGGATATTATTTTTGAACCGGGAAATTTAAAACAAATTCAGCCGGCAGTACAATTTACCATCGTGTAAGGGACAAATGTACTGAGTCGTGTAAGTCAGGTTCAATTCTGGTCGCAGACACAAGGGTGAAGACGACAGTTTAGCTTAGCAGGTTGTTAATGTGTAAACATGTTGCCGGCCACATCGAAAACTTCAGCCTAAATATGTTCGCACTTGAGCTAACAAGACGGCTGCAGCCACCGGAGAAACACACCAGCCAGGTCGACGAAATCAAAACCAAGGCTTCGAGCATCAATTACAAGGAATCAAAATTCCTTTTTGATCTGGCATTCAGTGTGTCTTGATAGTGTCTTTGAAATTTTTAGCATAGTTACATCTATAGGATCTGCTGACAAATGCTTTTGAAGAATTTTGTCTATCAATGAGTGAACCATCGAGATTGGTGAATTACGATTCGTACAAAAAATATTTTAGTGACTTGCAGTGGTTTCAGAAGTACGACAAGGCTCTATAGTTGACCACTCCCTTTATGTCACTTCAAACTTAACAACTACTGCATTTGTTGTGACGTGCTCATCAGCTAATACATTAGTTACAAGACTTCGATTTTGTAATAAGCATTCTAACATAGCATACGTTAAATTCCATCTGGTCTTTTGAAGAACATCGTTCAAGAGCCTTATTAATCGCTAGTTGTAATGTATGTGCGGTACAAGTTGTACCTTGATGGTCTTTATTGAGAATTATCTTGGTAGCGTTACAATACTTGCAGCGTTACAATACTTGCAGCATTATGATGCTTCTAATTTGATTTGCTAAGTTAAGGTCGATTCGCACTATACGGAACGTCAACGTCACGGAACGGCAACGGTACTTGAATTTTGCTTTCGATTCGCACTTAAGCATCACGTCAACGTTACGTCAATTTTGCCGCTCAGTCTTACTCCTCAGCAGCAGCTACAAATCCTTCACAATCCTGTGAAACAAAAACTAGAACCTATAGCGAAAGGCCTTATAGGAGAATATCAAGCTGGTTTTAGGACAAACAGGTCACCATCGGCCCAGTTGCTGACCTTAAAGCAAATTCTGGAGAAAACCTGGGAAAAGGAATGTAGATATTCACCAGATATTTGTCGATTTTCAACAGGAATATGACCCAATAAACTGAGAGAGTATACGAGATCTTATTGGAATTAGGAGTCTCCTCAAAGCTGGTACTACTGATCAAATGCGCAACAATTAGCTCATTGGCGAAGGATAGGATCCAAAATGTTATAACAGAAAAGTTTGAAGTAAAACAAGGACTTATACAGGGAATGGGCTGGGCCCAATGCGATAAGGAAAACGTCAGTCAAGATAAGTGCATCAATAGCTAAACAGTCGGTACAATTTCTTAGTTATGCGGATCCGACCATCGTGGCAAGGTCCTTTTTGGCAGCAAAAGAAGCTTATGTCGAGAATTAAAAGAGGCGGCAAAGGACATAGGTCTGAAGATAAATGAAGAAAAACGAATGTGATGCAACAAACCAGAGCAGGAAGATTTAGAATGCGAAAAAATATAACCACCGACGAACATAACCTAGATATACTCGATAAAACAGTCTACCTTGGGTCTACAATCACAAAAAGAAACGAAGAAAACGAAGAAATAACCAGACGAATACTACTGGCTAATAGAGCCTTTTATGTCCAAAAACAAATACTGCACTCAGGATTGTACACATGACCCAGGACATAGAGGAAAGAGTCAACAGGTTTGAGAAAAAGTTCTCAGACCAAACAGAGAGGATGGAATATGGCGAAGAAGATACAACAACGAGTTGTATGAAATTTTTGACAATCCACAACTCTCAACTTTAATAAAAATGAACAGACTGAGACTAGCTGGCCACGTAATCAGGATGGAGGATAATCGTATCCCAAAATGGCTTATGGAATCAAAAATTTGGATAGACGAAAGATGGATAGACCCTGTGATGGCAGTCACATCAATGCTCAACATCCGGAACAGAGACCGTCAAGTTTGGAGAAATACTTTAAAGGAGGCCAAGGCTAGATTCTAGAAGGAGGCCAAGGCTAGGCTGTAGCGCCATAGGATGGATGGCAGGATCGCATTAGTGTTGGATGAGAAAGAAAAAAATTTGTGACAAATCATACAGCTCTTCATATCGCTGAACCTTTTCAACTAAATTTTAATCTTCCATGATAAATTAGTTCAAAACAAAAAACATAAATGCTTGAAAAATTCGAAAAGCTTCCGTTACTACGTTCACATTGAACAGAATAGATCAGTCACGTCAAGGCACGTCACGTCAAAATATAGTTTGAAACTAATCTTGACGTGCCGTTACGTTGACGGTCCGTGACGTTGCCTATATATGTGAACGTGTAGTGCAAAACTCAATGAAGAATATTTTGACGTGCCGTTGCCGTTCCGTTCCGTGACGTTGACGTTCCGTATAGTGCGAATCGACCTTTAATTGCTAAATTACGGCCATCCATTCATCCTGCGAGGAACCCAATTTTCATCCGAAGAATAACATGTTAAAGTTAAAAAAGAATCTTCAGCGCTAGATGATCAACAATCAGTTGTACATGCAATTGCTACGGAAGAATCTTTTTCTTGGATGCCGTTTTTCATGTCATCAAGCCTTTTTAAGGTAATCTTCACTACATGGTTCTATGACTTCCGTAAACCTGAATCTTTCACTAGTGCAAAATGATAACAATCAACTGAGCTAGTGCCTCATAAATCGGATATTTTTCGCTCTTGGCTGTAGTTTTTCTCCAATGTTTGCGCAGGAAACCCTGATCGTCGCTTTCTTGTTAATGATTCGGATTGCGAAGAGTGCGGTTGAGAAGGCTGACCTAAAGATGATTGCGACTGGGAACTCTCGTGAAAAGATTGACCTACAGATGATTCCTCTTGAGATACTTGCTCCAGAGAAAGTCTCGATGATGATCGATGTTGATCTGTACTACTCTCGACAGTCTCAACTCCTTCTGAGTTTGGGCAGATGTGGCAAATCAATGGTGACTGAGTCTTCGCTAATGAACGCGATAAATTATCTGCGGCAAGGTTTTGCTTTCCTGCTAGGCAGGAGCACCAGCTGAAAAAAGCTGATGAATTGCTGATACGTAAATTTTAACTCAAATTTTTTGCAGGGTTCAGTTTATAACTTTAAAATTCCAAAGAGAATTGTTATAGCATTATGCCAAACAAGCACGAATGAAAACTGAAATACACTTAAACAATTTTGTACCCTTGTAATATATTATTTCAAATAAACTTGTATAACAACCTCTAGTTAATTTGCGCTATAAAATTTAAGCACCAAAAACAAAAATTGTTAATAATAATAAAAAAAATAAAATAAAATTATTTTCTTTTTTTTTCAACTTATATATTTTAGCTGGAACTTGCAATGAAACATTAACAGAAGGTAGAAGACGTCGTGGTTCACGTGATAGTAAGTGACCAATCGCTTGCGTCTCTGCTGAAACGGATTGTATCATGGAGAGTTCGTTATTGGCTGGGACGCAATCGTATGAATTGGAAGATGTTGAAATGGATTATAATAATTCTCGATCACAATCGACAACAAATAATATATCAGATGGGAATATAATTGATATGGTTCAGGCATGCAGCAACAGCACCAGCAGCAGTAATAATTTATATCAACATCATCATAGTCCTTATCAACAACAGAAACAACAACAGCAGCTAAAACATCATCAACAACTAAATGATCAACAATTGCAACTACAATTTAATAATTCATCAGATATACCAAAATATCGTCGTAGAGCAACAATGCCAGATATTAATAATATTGGGAATGATGGTGATGAAATTGAACCAAATTCGATAAGTGATTATGATTTATCAAATGATGAGCTATCACCAGTTATGACATCAACCGATGAAGAAGATTCTGATGACAATGCTGATAATACCGGTGAATATAGTAGAAGCGGTGAAAATGATGAAAGCAGTCATGAAGGTGAGGATAAAAGTAAATTTTCAATGTCATTAGTTGCTATTCCAATCATAATGAAACGTTAGAATTTAGCAATAAAAAAAAAAATAAATATAAAATATAAATCTAAAAAAAATGCAAAAAAATAAAAATAAAACAACAACAAAAACAAATAATGAAAATAAATTTAAAAATAAAACAAAAATATTTTTGACAAAAGAATGTACACTTTACAGTATCTCTCACACTCGGACGATAGATAAGGTAAAAATTAAAAAATAAAGACAAGAAATTACACAAATAATTAAAAAATTAATAAATAATAAATGATGAGAAAAAAAAAACATTTTAACAAAGTGTCTTAACTTCGTATTATAAATGATTCTTTTAATAAAACAAAAAAATAAATAAAAATATAATAATGAAGAGATCGTAAAAATAAAATGAATAAAAAAAAAGAAGAAACTTAATACATAATGAAAATATTTTTTTATATTTGTAAAAATTTCAATAAATTTAAAAAAAAAAATGAAAAAAAAAATTAAAAAATAAGGTAAAAAAACAAGAAATTATGATGTAAAAAAAACATGTTTAAAAATAATGAAGTATTCCCCTCCCAAAAGCTAGAGAAAAAAATATAAAACAAAAACAAACAAAATGCATAAAAATCGTCGAATTTGGTGATTTTTTTATTTATTATTATTATTATTATTATGAAGAAAAGTAAAATTGTTTTATACACAAAGGAAAAAGATCGCTAGGAGTTTTTTTTATGCATATAAATTAGAGATGCGCCGAATATGAGTTCGACCGAATACTCGAATATTCGGTCAAAAACGTACCGAACCGAACATTCGGCCGAATTATTCGGTTCAGTAAGCAGAAGAAGAACGAACGACCTTCACCGATCGGTGGTTACACAGAGAAGTGTCTGTTTTATTTACAAATACGGTGTACGGTTCCACAATAAAGCCTCTTTAAGATATGTAACTCCTAAAACACTATTTAAATATTCGGTAATCATTTCGGCCGTTCAATAAAGGTAGTATTGGATGGCATCGAATCTAATCCCTACACCATCTCAGCCGGAGTTCCTCAAGGATCAATTCTTTCACCCGCACTTTTCCTAATATTCATAAATGATCTGCTCTTAATCCCTTCCAACCCATTGCTCAGCTTCGCTGATGACAGTACCCTGCGTTATTCTTACGCTTTCGACAATATTAGACAAGCATGTTCCAGACCTTGTCCTAACCATCGTGAACTCATTTCCAACTCTATCAACAGGCACATCGAACACATCCTTGATTGGGCCGCAAGAATCGTGTTGAGTTCAACCCCTCCAAAACAAAGAACTGTCTCATTACTTATAAAACCTGCCTCATTACTTATAAAACCTGCACTGACCTTCCTTCTGTCTCAGTGGGCAAAACAAATCTTACAGCTGATCCTTCTCTTAACATCTTGGGTATAACTTTATCTGAGAACTCGCGATGGAATGATCACATATTTCAAATCGCTAAACAAGCATCCCACCAGCAGCTAGAGCTACAATCTACAAATCCTACATTCGGTCCCGCCTCGAGTATACCTCATTTGTCTGGGCTGGCATGGCGCCTCTAAAACCGCCTTAGCGTGGCTGGACAAAGTGCAAAGCCGTGTCATCCGAATCATCGGAGATGACAGACTTTGCATCTCCATCGACTCTCTGAGCCATCGTAGGAATGTAGCAGCGCTCTCCATGCGTTATTGATATTACGACAGCGACTGTTCCACTGAAATTCAGGACCTTATGCCTGCACGGCAATATTTTTCCCGCAACACAAGACTAGCCCGCTCGGCTCACCTCCATACCCTACAGCCCCCCTTTCGCGCACAACATGTTCTAGAAGTTCGTTTATGAATAGAACAACTCGACTGTGGAATAATCTCCCACAGTCAGTTTTCCCGAACTCGTACAACACCCAAGAGTTTAAACGTAAGGTTCGTCCCCCCAGACCCCCTCCAAATCCTATCATTTTCTTTTCTATCTTTCAAATCAAGCTTGCTACTAGACACTGAACCATGACCTGACCTGTGACCTGTGACCTGAACGACATGACAGACTGGTAGTACAAAGGGTGATTCCTAAGCTTGGTTTCCCACATAAAAAAAGACTAACCGAATATTCGGCCGAATACGAACATTAAAAAATACGCCGAATATACCGAATAGGAATATTCGGCCGAACATTCGGCGCATCTCTAATATAAATTAAATAAAATCAAAAAGAAAAATTATGTTTTCATGGTAAACTTTTTTTTTATATATAGGTACTTTTACATCATTTTTATATAAAAAAAAACTATTTTCTCCTTTCAAAATTAAAGAAAAGACTAAGAAAAAAGTGTTTAATTAGTAATTCTTATGCAATTTTTTAAATATCGACGGTAAATTAATGTTAGTTCTTTTATATAGCGCATATTTATAGTGTTTATTTTAGATAAGAATAATGAAATTTAATATTAAAATATTTTTGTTGAAAGTATTTAATACTGGACATATAAATATTTTATTTTCTTTTACACTCTATTTTTTTCATCATCATGTTAGTGATTATTAAATTTAAATAAATTTTAAAAATAATTGCACTTTATATAATATAAATATTAAATAATTTTATTGTGTATAAACATTGTATTAAAAAAGAAAATGTATTTATATATTATATATAAACGTCTTGTAGTAATTGCTATTATTAAATTATTTTTTCGAGTATTTATATGTAATTGTTTTGCAGCACACGGTGTAATTTAAATGAAGTTGATAAGGCTTGATCAAAAATGTGCCTGCGCACAAATCTTCTTTTCTGTCAAGTCTCAGTTGCGTTTGCGCAGAAACCCGATTTGTTGCGTTTTTGAATTCAAGACCTGCTTTGCAGGATTTGTTGAAAAAGTTACAACACCTCCCTCTTGCCGTTTTGCCGCTTTCTTCTAAAAAATCGATTTTATCATAGGTAACGAATCATCGTGGAGATATGACCAATGATTTGATGGCGTTAGTTTATTTACTCTTCTCTCTATTGTCCCTAGTTTCAATTAAAATGCTAACAGGAAATTCATTTTATCAAATAAGACATGGGAGTCAGAACTGTTCAGTTTTGTACAACTTTTTAAGGAACCACACGAGCTCCCAGCGTCTTTCTTCTTCTTCTTTGACGGGTTTACAATCGGGATCCGATTCTGGCCTCTCGCAACTGTTCACTCCACTAGTCCCGATTCTGAGGCGATATTATCCAGTTTGGCATCCCAAAGCGCTGAGCGTCCTAGTCGACGCTATCCTTCCAGCAAAGATTGGAGCTCCTCATTGTCGCAAGGGGTCAACAATTCGCTGAACAATTCCCTTTGAGCATGACAAAGAGGTAAAAGTGTTAGTTTGGGGGCTACAAACAAACAAAAGCTTGGCTTTTGAGCAACTATTGTCCGAATCTGACTTTAGGAAGATCTTTCAATATATTAGGTAAAAACAGTTATAAAACAATATATATTTCTTTCTTCCTTTTTTACCCCGTCATAGGTTCAACCCAAGCCATAGGTTCAACCTAGGTTTTACCCAGTTATAAATGGGGATCCAGGTAGCTATTTCCAACTGGGTCAAGTTGATATTTCGTATCATATACCGAGATTCCACGGGAGTCGAGTTGAAATGACACCTTCACTCGACGATTTAAAGGTCAAAACAGAGTTGCGGCTGCGACGGCGGACTGCAGCTGCAATTTATGTCAAAGTTGGACAGCGCAGTTAATGTATAACGAAATTGCAACGGAAACTTTTGTTGAGACGTGAGGTTTTTTATATCCAAAAATTGTGTTTGAACAGAAATTATGTTTTGTGCATTGTTACAAATTTCAAGAAAATTCGTCCAAACTTCTACCATCCACGCTCTGATAACATCTTAGAAAATTTGTTTTTGAGATTTATTTGAATGAAAACTTAAAAAATTTTAAATTTAAGTTAAAAAGTGAAAGCAATCATATTTCAAATTTAATTCCATATTTTCAAGCTAGAGAATATCATGAATAAATGAAGGAGCAACCGGACGAAGAACAAAGTACATTGAATAGTATGCATTATGCCAAACTTGGGATTTCTAAAGAAAGAACAGAGAACAAAAACATAAAATTAAAATAACCAAAAGAGAGTAAATCGCAAGAATCTCAAATTGTGGGCCTTGCACGATAAGTATAGGCGACAAGCTAAATAAGCCAAACAAAAGGAATAGAATAAAAATAATGCAAAATTCGGAGAGGCCAAGAAACACCCAGCATCAAGTTCAAGAGCAAGTCTTACTATAGGAACAATTTTTTTTAATTAGATCTATTACAGTCCTATCACATTATTGCCACGACCGTTGTTTCATTGTTACAGACCATTGGTGAAGTACGATTCTGCAGTCATAAGGGTACAGGTTATGTTTCCTCGCAGCAGCTTTTTCCAAAGTGTCTTGATAGTAAGCTGGTATACCAAGAATCTGTGCTTCTTAAGCTTCATCGATTCTTTAGTCTGCACGCCACATTTCTTAAACTGCTAATGAGAGACTTTTGGTGCAAGTTATTGATTAAGAGCCAGGGCCTCCAAGGCCTACGTCAAAGTATAAAGGCTGAAATTTTGTCGTGTGTATTGTCACTACTGTAGGTAAAAAGGTTTGTTTTAGGTAAATCTTGACAAGTGGTGCTATAGGCCGGTATCAACCAAGACCAATCCGAAGGGTCTAACAGAATATTGATTTAAGGCCTCGCGTACACCACACAAGTCGCTTTACTGTACTTTTTGGCTTATGTAATGTAGAAAAGTTGTTTGTGTCCAGCGGGGAATTGAAGCGCTTTTGACGAGATTCTGAAGCGCTGAAAAGGAATGCTTACGCGCTTCTTATTTATGTATATCCTAATTACTTTCCTTTTAACACAGGCATGCCATCAGAGCGAAGCGCTTATATTTTGTGGTTGAAGAAGCGCAATCGAAGATGGGAAATTGAAGCTCTTGGGAAGCTCCTGAAGCTTTCGTGGTCCATTGTATCGCTATTTTGCTACACTCCAACCCGTAATAATTTTTCATTTCTTAGCTGAAATACATTTATTAAAATAACTATTCAACAGCATTAATTAAATAATAAAATTTCATTTATTGTTTTTTTTTATCAGAAATAGTATTTCACGACTGACGCGCTTTTACAAAAACCACAAATTTCCCAAATAAGGGGAATAAGAGAAAACTTGAGAAAAACAAAGCAAAAAATGGGAGCATCGAGTGCATGCTTCCAGAGAGCTTCCATAACATATGAATTGGAAGCGATGCTTTCTTGCTTTTGGCAGCGATTGATTAATTTCCCGTTGGACGTTTTAAGTCGTATTTTGGTGTTGGTTGGCATTTTGTTTATGTTTTCAGTCGTGTGCTGATGCTGTTAGGGATAATAAATTTGTTGAATTTCATTATTAATGCAAATCTTTATTTTTCCAAATTGTGGTAATGAAATTAGCACCTAATACAGAGACAAGTCGCCATACACTGCGAAGCCAATGCCCGCACCGCCATTGCGCGGGTATATACCACTAGCTTTAGGGAGGAAGGTAAGGTCTTGAGTTGAAGAAGACCGGATCTCTGCGGGGCTCAGAATCTCTGATAAAGGAAGGATATTTTTCTAAAGCTTGCACTACCGTACTCGCCTTCCGACGCTTTCAACAATCTTTCCCTATTTCTACAACTTGCTGATATATTTGTAGAGGTGGACATTCTGTAACAAAACCGTCCATCCTAATCTATGCCACTTAATGAACCTCACAACGTTCTCATAGCTCACCTGCCTCCCTTCGCTGCAGCTCACATCGAGTCGACGATTTCCTCCAGTTTGTACGAATTCTAGTGTCTTATTTCTAGGTACAGTTTCCTAGGATCATACCTGCGTCTGCTGCTACTGCGTCAAAAGCGTCTCTTTAGGGAGGTAACTGATTTATCACCTAGTATATCCCCAAATATTTGGAGAACAATATACTAGTTTGTTGGTATCTTTGTTTCGTCGATTTTTGTAATATGTCCTGTATACCTTAACCCAGTGGTTTCCAAACTTTATGATACTGCAGTTGCATAAAAACCCTTGTCCTCCCCTCCCCTGTTATTATATGTGAATTGGCATACTAGGTGGTTGGGGGCGCAATCTAGACCTTCGGTATTTCAACATTGAATAACTCTGACATTTTTTAGCCGATTTTGACAAATAAGCAAGTTTTATTTAGGAGATATTCTCTACCAATTATTTCAAATCAGTTTTTTAATACAATGTCGATTAAATGACTTCCATTCGATACGCAAAAAGTAGCTGCCTTCGGGCGCTATACCCGCTTCTTCAGCTCGTATGTTAGCTTTCAGTTCGTTAAAGGTCTTCGGCTTGTTGACGTAGACTTTACTTTTGCAAGAACTTCATGGTAATGGCTGCGGTGTGACAAGGTGCGCCGTCACAACTTTTTCACGCGTTTTCGTACACACGAAGTGCACTAACATCCAACGATAATGTGCGTCGTCGAGGGTTTCTCGAACTTTGAAGAAAAATGGTCCGATGATGGTTTTTGAGCACACTTCAACCCAAACAGTGACTTTCTTCCCGTCATGCAGTGATGTTTCGTGAATAACGCGTGAGTTCTCCGTTCCCCAAATACGACAGTTTAGTTTATTGAATCCACCAGAGAGTGTAAAATGAGCTGCGTCCGTCATTAAAATATTGTCCCAAAAATTTGTTTCGACAACGATCATTCTTGCGACAGCATTTTCATATGGCAAACGACGCGGCTTGTCCATTGGTAACAATCATTGGGTAAGTTGCACTTTATATGAGAAGAGATGAAGATCTTGTTTCATAAACCTCTTTCGAGTCGTTCCACTCACGTTTAACTTTTGAGATCGGCGGTGATATGACACATTTTGATTATCGGCAACACTCTCTATTACCGCTTAAACAACTTTGGAGTGTCGCAGACGTGGTCGAATGGGACGGTGGCGAGTGGCTACAGATCCGTACTTAAAGAAAATTTTAACCAAACTGCGAATTGTGTTGTCTGAAGGCGAATTTCTCTCAATTTTTTTACAATAAGCATGCACAGTCTTCAGAAGTGAACGATTGTTTTCAATGTAAAGCGCTACAATTTCAGCGCGTTTTTTCAATGTGAATAGACTAATAGCTAAATTGGAATTGAATGACGTTTCGGAATCGGGCACATTTGTCCGCCCACCAGTTTGGAAACCGCTGCAACCTATCAATATTGATGTAGATGGCTAATTCAAGTTTCTTATATATTTGATAAAATTCTTTAATTCCCTTTATCACTTTCGTTAACAGGACTTCTTACGACTCCATAGTTTACCAGCTGCTTCAATTCATGATTGTACCTAAATCTATATGCCTCGTTCTCTACCTCTGAGCTGAATATCCATCTTGATTCTCTACTTTCGAACGCTGTTAGTTGCTGCCTGTCACGTGGCTATAGGCGCTAAGTTTTACATTCATATGTGCGAACTAACTTAATTGTGTTTCTGTAGGTCTTCATTTCGTTCTTCTTGACTTGCACTTTCCAACTTAGTAGCTTTCTACCACCGTTGTACTTGCTGCAATACGAAGATATACTTTTTATGTAACGTAATGTAAGGGTTTTTAATAAAAACAAAATGAAGTTACATACGTCCGATCGACAACAGTGCTTTATTCAAACTGTCTTAATACAATGCTTTAAAATCGATAGCCAAGTTAACTTCAGCGTTTACATGGCGCTATAATAATTCTAAAGTTGCATACATATGCGTGGTAAAGCGGTTAATCTTTTAGATTCATTCATTTTTTTAAATAAGCTGAAATGATATCGACTACAGTAAAAGATTGCTAAGCTTATATTTTTATATAGATTCAAAATTGTGCAATTTCTGTTTTCCAAAATACTTTTCCATTATTATAGTAGATGTTTTTTTATTTTCATTCATAAAACTTTCAAATTATTTTACCGTCGATAGATAAAAAAAAATGCATAATTCTTTTTAGACTGTTTTTTTTTTAAATATTAAATAAAGAATAAATAATTTTATCCTCCCTCTCCCACCCTGTCCCAGTTTAATTAATTACTATAAATATAAAATTTATAGAATATAATTTTTTTTTACCTTGTTTTCATTATGATTCAAAAACAAAATTGTTTCATAGGTTTTTCTTGTCATCAATCGCATTTACACACAGACACTCTCGGTTGACTTCTGCAAAAAAAAAACAAACAAAAAAAAAATCAAAAAAAAAAAATAAGAAAAAAGATTTAAATAAATTAAAATAAATAAAAAAAGAAACACTGAATTAATTTCCTTTCAACAACTTTGTATAAATTGTAAATAATTATAAATTCACTTTTTATTATATTATAAAATGAAAAACAAAACAAAAAAAATGATTAGTTGATTTCTCTTATAATTACATGTATAGAAAAAACAAAAAATATAATTAGTTTTTAATTAAAAAACAAACAAAAATTAAATGATTAGTTTTCAAAAAAAAAAAAGAAGAAGAGTATATAAAAAAAAAATAAAAAAAAAATAAAGAAAATGCAACAAAAAAAAATAAAATAAAATTATTGTGAAAGAAAGAAGAAAAAAGCATAAAAAAGAAAAACCCACAAAAACTTGCATAATTAATTAATTAATTAAAAACAAAAATTTAAAAAAAAAATGTTTAGTTGTTATATTTAAAATTAATTAATATAATTATATTATGATAAATACAATTATTTGCTGTAATTACAAAGAAAATTAGTTTATAATTAATTACCTCCCCCCCCCCCTTTATTTACGTTTTTAATTTTTTTTCTTCTTAAAAATTTATAAATATATATATCTTTATAAAAAATAACAAATTACTTTCTTCCTCTATATATATATATAAATATTATTTTTTGTTTATTATTATTTTTTTTAAACTTTAACTCGTAGTCTTTTATATAGTTAAAATAATTATTATTATTATATTATTATTGCAAAACAACAACAAAAAACACATCAAGAAAAGAAAAAAATATATTATAAATATAGAATTTAATTATTGTCTCTTTTGTAAAAATTTATTTTCCCCCTCTCTCCACCATCCACTGCCCTTTTAAGGCGCGTCCACACCAAGGAAACATTTTGTGATAGAAACAAATGTAAAGCAGATTTAAAAAAAAAACAAATGTTTTCCAAAGTTTCTATAATGTTGGGAATATGTTTGAAAAACTTTTTTTGAAACATTTGAAGAACTATTGTACAAGAAATGAGGAAACGAATTTGTTTCAGTGTTGTAAAATGTATTCGCCTGATCACGCGGCACAATCTACAAGTCCTACATTCGTCCCCGCCTCGAATACAGCTCGTATATTTGGGCTGGGGCCCCGGGAACCATCTTAGCCTGGCTGGACAAGGTGCAAAGTCGCGCTCTCAAACTTATTGGTGATAGCGCCATTTGCTCTTCAATTGACTCATTAAGCCCCCGTAGGAATGGCCCTTTTCATAATTGCATGGTTGCGCAAATCGATCATTTGCATGGTATTCAAAAAAGCAAATGTGCAATCATCATTTGTTCAAAACTGCAACCTGCTTGATAGGTCTGCGCAAATCTTGCAATTATTTTGTACGCATGCTTATCTGATTAAAGAAGAAGAAAAGTGTCAAACGTGAAATGTTGGCAGAAGATTTTCAGTTTTTCGATATTGTTAGGTGTGTTTTATTTTAATTTAAATTTATTATTCAAATTAATGTTATGTATTCTATGACGAAAATAATGAAGAAGAGAGTTGGAGCACCCCAAGGATAAAACTTCTTTGAAACTAGAGATTAACGAGCTAAACAAGACACATAATTTATCCTTCGTTTTCGCCGTGAAGTTACAAATTTTCGGACCGGATCTAATAAAGCCGAGTTATCTATCAACAAACTGACATTAACATTATTTCTCGATCCATTTTTTCGTTTTATTTTTCTGCGGTAAAAGAACTCAGAAAATGAAGGAAAAACAACTTTATGCTTGAAACGTCAAATATGACATATATTTTTGACAGCTGATGGCTTTCATTCAAAAATGCAAAGTTTCTAGATTGCGCAACTGATTTACCTGACAGTTGCTCTTTTGCAAGCATGCATGCAAGCAGGCAAGCAACCATGCAATTATGAAAAAGGCCAATGTAGCAGCCCTTGCAAAATTTTACCGATTTTACCACAACGATTGCTCCGTCGAAATAAATAACCTCATGCCTCCACGGCAACATTTCTCCCGCAACACAAGACTTGCCCGCTCGGCTCACCCCTATAGTCTACAGCCCTTATCTTCGCGCACACTCCGATTTAGAAATTCGTTTATAACGAGAACAACGCGACTGTGCAATAACTTACCTCAGTCAATATTCCCGAACTCATACAACACCTAAGAGTTCAAGCGCAAGGTTCACCACCATCTTCTCCAACACCCACCCGACTCCCTCTAATCTATCCTAGCTTTCTCTCTATCCTTCGAGCTAAGATTACTACTAGACATTGCACCATGACGTGTACGACATAACGGACTAGTAGCACAAAGGATGATACCTAAGCTTAGACTATCACATAAAAAAAACTATTTTCTGCTTGTTACGTAGTAATGAACATTTCTGCTAAAAAAAACTAAAAAGAGAAAATTAACTGCTCTACTCAAAGGGCCCCGTGCTGGAAGTCGAGTCGTGTGACAGTTGCATGTAGTTATCGGTGTCGTCTCGTTTTTTAGTTGGTGTGCTGAAAGTCGTGTGATATGGCAAGTCGTTGGAGTTGAAGAAAGTGACGTGTTTCGGCCAAGTTACGACTTTCAACAGCATCTTCCTCACTGAAGCACTGCACGCTGACTAAAAATTAAAATAAAACGACAACAAAAACGACGTCATTTATGTCAGCTGATTTTAAACGACAAGACTGTCACCACACCGCTTTATTAGCTTCACTTAATATGACAGAAAATACGACATTCAACGCAGGGGCCAAAGTGTTAATATGGTCTATGCATTGATCATTCCTTTATGATTGCAGCTTGTTATCTTCTAAGCATTCGAGGTCTATTGCCTCCCTTATCCTAGATAGTAATATTTGGGAGAGCGGGTGTGTTTCAAGTTCCATCAATGATTGCAATCACTCCATCTTAGCAACATCACATATGTCCCATTTTCCATAATTTTTTGTGGGATTCGAACAATTGTCCATCAATGATTAGGGTTTATGTATTTCCATCACTGATGTCTGATGACTGATTGTGCTGGAACTTAAAATACACCCAAAATTTTGCCCATAGTAGATAATAAACAGATACCGCTCCAGTTGTCACATTGTTAGGTTCCCCTGTTTTGGATTTTGACTATGATGATACCTTCCGTCCAATCCTCCGGAAAGTTACAGGTGTTCCATGTTATTCCCAGGATTGGATGTATCACATCTACTATTAGGTTTAAGTCGGTTTCCAGCAATTTTGACCGGATGCCATCTTTTCTAGCACCTAAATATATATCATTGGCCATTGCATGAATTGCGGTTGCTATTTTTGTCTTAGATGGTGCACGAGTGGTGATTCTTATTTGCTGTGCATTGTTAAGTTTTCATATAAAAATGAAGCATTCAGAGCGCACTCTTTAGGACGTGCTTTTTAATAGTATGCTTTCTTCTTTTTACAATTGAAAAAAAAACTCCCAACTTATAATAACAATCAATAAATAAACCCGAGTTCAATGTGATTTTTCTAAAATGAATGATATTTCTCTCACTTATACCCTGAGCTTTGGCTTAAGTAGCCAAATTTCGTCCCTCAGTTCAAGTCAGTTTTGAACCAAGTTCAATCCTTGAACCACTATTGTGAAACAGTAAAATAATTTGAGCGAAAGTTTAAGTGAACACTGTGAAAGCGGGCATAAGTGACCTTAAGATCGATGCTTTTAGCGGCTTTAGAAATTATACACGAATTTCTTCTGATTTTGAGTATTTTGTAAAACATAATAGAAACATTCATTGTTTCTTTCCCATTTCAAATGGAAAACACTGGGTAAACATTTCTGTTTCCAGAAACTTAAAAAATCACGTACACACCAAAGAAACAGGCCCCTGTGCTGGAAGTCGAGTCATGTGAATGTGACAGTCGCCTGTAGATTTCGGTGTCGGCTCGTCTTTTAGTTGGTGTGCTGAAAGTCATGTGGCATAACAAGTCGGTTGAGTTGAAAAAGGCGACGTTTCAGTCAAAATACGATTTTCAGTGCAGCATCTTCCTCACTAAAGCACAATACGCCGACTAAAAGTTAAAATAAAGCTATAATAAACCCGACTGTCAAGCTGTCATTTAGATTTTAAACGACACATGCACGGCAAGAATTGACTATCACCGCACCACTCTACTAGCTTCACTTCATATGACAGAAAACACGACTTTCAGCACAGAGGCCACAGTGCCGCCACTCAAATATTTCAAAAATGTTTCTGAATTGTTTTTGAACATTTTAAAAATATTTAAAAAAAATGTATCGGATACAAGTTTGCTTCAAAATTGTTTATGTTTCATAATAATGTTTCTTTGGTGTGGACGCGCCTTTATACTCTCCAGCAAACAACGGCGCTCCCCCAGCATTAATTAAATTAATTATTGTATATTATTAAGTAACAACAAAAGAAAATTCTTATTTTATTTTTATCATGATTTTATACAAATTAAAAAACAAAAACAAAAAACAAAAATAGTTAATAGCGATCACAAAAACAAAAAAAAACTTTCTAAGAAAACAAAAAAATATATATAAATTGTGAAAAGCGAAATTATTGAAAAAAATAAAACAGATTATTAAAAAAACAAAAACAATGCATTAAAAACAAGAAAATAAGTATAAATAAAATTTATCACTACTTATTAACTACTAACTAAGAACAAAACAACAAAAAATATAAATTTGAAGAAAGTTTTAAAAATGCGAAGGAGAAATTTTTAACAAAATTATGAATTTGGTTTTTTATTTTTTTTTACAAAAAAAAAAAAAAAAAAACAAAAGTTAAATAAATTTTATTTAAGAAGAACATTCATAAAACAAAACAAAAAACCTCTGTAATGTAAATTATGCTTAAAAAAATAGAATGGAGCGATATAATGATTATATATATATTTAAAAAACAAAAAACAAATTCTTTTAAAGTAAAGTTTATATAAGTTGATATACATATATATATAAAACAAAAAATTACATAAATTAATTAATTTTTCATTATTACTTGATGATGATTGATGGAAATATTAAAAAAACAAAACAAATTTTAAGTTGGCTGTTCGTGTATTATTATTATTTTTCCTTTTATTTTTTAACAAAAATCATATTTTTTTATATATCTTCTCCTCCTCTCATTGATTGTACATAGAAATGCATATATATGTATATATAGAAATTTTTTAACGTAATACATAATTTTTGTTTTTCTAATGTTTTTATTTTTTTCTCGATATTATCCACATTTTTTTCATTATTTATTTTACTATTTACAACTATTTTGGTTCTCGTAATTTGAATCATATTAAATTTGCCGTGTGTGTTTTATTATATATATATTATTATATACAAAATATTCACATTGATGATTTTTTTCTTTTTGTTGTTCCTTCTTAAGTGCAATATTGAATCATTTTCTGATTTATATATAAAGTATATTACATATTTTTTTTAATTAATAACATTTAATAAATTTAAACTTATTATTTTTAAAGAAAAGTATTACACAAAAAGTTATGATTTATTTAAAGTACGAGGAGGATATTGTTATATCTATTGTTGTTTTTAATATTCATTTTACACTATTGTGTAAAAAAGTATTTGAGGAAATCCGATTTTTTTTTGTCAAACTGAAGGTGATATTAGTAATCTGATATTTAATCAAAATTCATCTTTCAAAGCCGCGTCATATTCTCTTCCATTTTCTATAGTTTTAACATAAGTAACGAAGTCTCAATACAAAATTTAGGTTTCTGTGCTGAAAGTCAAGTCGTCACGACACGACAAGTCGTTTAAGTTGCAGAAAGTGACGTTTTAGTCGAATCACAGAGGCCTTAACTCAACATTTACACTCGAGGCCCCTGTACTAAAAATCTTAATTCAACTAAAAGATCACTTTCTTCAACTCAAACGACTTGGCGCGGATCACAACTCTACTTTCAGCACAGGAGCCTTTGTTATTTCTAAACAGATTGCGCGAATTCAAAAACTTAACACTGCCGCAACGCTACAGAATTCAGCTACAGAGCTCTAATTGCTAAACTCTGTAGCCTAGGGAGTAAGGCGTCTAATAAAAAAAAGGCGTCTGGCTACCATCCCAGCGGTCCCGGGTTCGAATCCCAGCCAGCCCCACGGTTCTTCGCCTTTTTCGCTTTTCCACCTACATAACTTCCCTTCTTTCTTCTTCTTTACATTCCTGATCCATCCTGTCATAGCCTTCCTTAGCGGTTCCCCGCTCCACCAAAGCGAATGTCATGGGTTGATTGATGAGATTCAACTCGTTTCAGGAGGCATAACACTCCAGCGAGTTGTTTCTCGATGCTCCTATGCAAAAAGTCGCGGTAGTAATGGTTGGGAGTAAGTGAACTAAAAATATCGCTGTAAGTTGTGGCAGTCCCTTCGTCCCCGACTAGAGCTGCTGCTCGATATTGCACTCTATACGAAGAACATCCTGAGACTAGTCTTTCATATAAAAAAAAAATCAGATAAGAGAACCCTGTGCGGCATTATGCGAAGGCTAATTGGCTGGGGCTTATTCTTTTCTGCTGGCTGGGACCTGTATTTCTGAAACAAAATCGTCCCAGGTCTAACCATATTGCCTTATCAAATTAAAATAAATGTTTATTTTTAAGGGTCGCAACCTGCAATTTTATTCCCTTTCATGAAAAAAAATCCTCTGTAAATATTGCATAAATCTGATATTTATGGGACGGCAACCAAATATTACAAGGTGCTCCATTAAATTATAGAATAAAGGGGCCAGTTCACGCAATTCTATGTCGACTGAAAACGACACGGAGGGTGTTAAAAAGCCTAACTATGGTTAACCACGGGAGTTTTTGAACGTCGAAAGAAAGATAAAACCATAAATTTTACCATCACAGATAGGTGGAGGGATTCTGCGTTCATTGGTTCCTTACTCATGGAAATAGCTTATAGGGTTACAAAAATACAGGGTGATATGTAAAACTCTAGCTTTGTACAGCTCTGACCGTATTACTCAAAACGGACAACGATTTCGAACTAGGCGCCATAGTAACTTTTATACAGCTCAAAAATACCTATCCAACGAAATATTACACATAGCTATTGGAAGTGGTACCAAATTCCATATATTTTCTGGCATCTTCCTTTAAGTCGGATTTAGCATTTCTGTTGTCTCAAATTCTTCTTTGCCCGCCATTGCTGCGTTACCCCCTGCAGACAAGTATTCTATGCGCTTAATGGGTAGGGTTTTTTCGGGTCTCATAAGAGCTTGATGCCAACAATATACTGAACCCAACAAGATGCATCTTAAAAAGATGCGCTTCACCATCTGTGGAAACTTTTTGTCCTATCATCCTTCTCTGGATACAGGCTCTTGAAAATTTCCACATATTTAAATCATACAGAAAAAAGGTAACTCCAACAGTCCCTTCAACTACATCGCCCAGTTTAGAATTACTTCTATTCTCCAAAATCACGGAGAGTGAGAGTTTATGGGATATCTAAATCCTTCCTCATTATAACCAACAAGCAGTGTTGGTTAAGGCAAAAGGGATCCACTGGCGATGTGTGCGATTTAGTGTACAGAACAGCTAAATTAAAGTTTGCATAAATTTGGTGAGGTCTGGTCTGGTCAACCGTGTTAGTTAAACTCAAAAGTTATTTGGTGTTAACTCAGTTCTACGAAAGTTTCCTTTCCGGCTGTTTCATTAAGATAATATTAGACGGCGTCAAATACAAATCCCACAAAATCTCTGTCTTATCTATATAAATGACCTACTATTAATCACCCCACTTCATAGCTGATGACAGCACTTTGCATTATTCATATAGCTTCGATAATGCAAGACAAGAGCATGTGACGATTCCCATCTCTTTATCCGTGTCTGGTAATGCGTTGAACTAAATCTTTCGGAGTCAATATTTCCGAACTTGTACAATATCGAAGAGTTCTAACGAATATGTAATAAATTCCTTAATCAGCATGTTGACATTCCTTCTAGGGTATTTTTTAAAAATTCTTCGATCTAAGCTTACTACTAAACATTTCACAATGCCGTGCCAACATTGCACATGCCACCATGCAGTTAGAGAAAGAGATATCGAACGGCTGGCGCTAGTTTGGAGAGTATAATGAATGAATGTGTCAGAATTTCGCAATCGCCGAAGAAGCATATACTCATATTCTAGCGTTATCTTATTCCGCTAAACCAGCGCCAGTTTCTCTGTTTTTTTTTTGAATGCTTGGTTGTGAACAAACTACTTATCAATAATGCATTTCCGTTCTTTAGGGCTCGCTTTATATAAAAATTGAAACTTTTTCCCACAATGTTACACAACATCTTGTGTGTTTAGTTGAGCTTTTCAGTTATCTATGATGATGTTAAACAAGTGAGTTGAACTGAAATTAATAGAATTTTTTTTATAAAAATCAAACCTAACAGGTTCAACTTTAGCGTTATTGGTGGAAACAAGTGGTAAATAATATTGATAGAAAACACAATACAATAAATGTTCGTTCCTCCGTTTACATTATGTTCTCTACATTTCAGATGCCGACATAGTCTAGGCGCCCCATTATGGTAAACAAACTGAAATGGCAGAAAAAATTAATTCTGAGAACCACGATATAAACTTCGACCAAAAAAGCATTTTCAGAATGTTTTCAGTCGAAATACTTTTCGGAATGCCATGTATATATCATCTGTATATGCCATTAGCTGAACGGATTTGCTTAGGATCGTTCCTCTGGCTCCAATACAAGCCTCTCCGAGCGCTTTTTCTAGTGCTAGGTTAGATAGCAAGCAGGATAGAAAGTGGCCTCTGTTCATTTCAAAGAGCACTGATACATTGCTTTGGATTTTTACTCGGTTTATCACACGACTCAATGAGGTTTTAGAGTGAGTTGGATTTTAGTTGGAAAGTTTAGTTCTACCACTGCTTCGTATATTCCAGGTCGTAGCGCAAGTTTATTCTGTTTTAAAAAAGCCAATGAAAAAGCTTGGTCTATATTAAATTCTTTCCTTTTCTCAAAGCGAATTAAAAAGTAACCGAAAAGGTTTTTTGAGTCAGGCTTCTGTTGAAGATGCTTCTTCTTCTTAAATGGTGCTACAGTCTTTGCAGGACTCAGGCCTCTCGAAGTATCCTCCTCCAGTAACCTCTACGTCTTGCTAGCTCTCTCCAATTTATGGTTAACTCTTATACCCGTGACACACTAGCTTTGTTCCAGAACTCGAATGTGGGATCCCGCTGGACAAAAATTTTCCCAATTTGTGTTTCTTTACTTTCTCATGCAAGAAAAAGCGGAGAAATTTTCACTTCCCCTCGTGCAGGAATTAGCCGGAGGTTTTCGGTCCTGCGATTTCTTGCAAGTTGTCAATTGACAATTTTTTGTATGTATGTGGGTATCTTAACAAGCGGCATACACATAGACAATCGACATTTATGTTATCTTTTTCTTGATTTGCAGGAAATTGCCCAAAAAGTGTTTCTTTACTTTCTGAATTTTTGACAAAATTATCCCCACCATTGAAGTAAGTTTTTGCCCAACAAGTTTTTGCAGGAAAAGTACTGGAACAAAGCTACTACTTGAGATAAAATCGGTTTATTTTCTCCAAGCTGTGGAAAAATCTAGTACCCTGGCAGACTGCAACTGGTTTATTTGACGGTTTCCACTTGTCATTTGAATTTCAAAACATAATAAAAACCAATGCCAATTAGAAATGTAAAATGGATAAACTAGGTTTATCTCCTTTAAAAGAGTTCCAGAAACAGATTTACAATAAACCAATTTCAGTAGTCGTTTATAGGGAAGGTAAACGAGAAAACGGAGATAAAACGGTAGTGTGTCACGGGTATAACACATTGTTGTTTGTTTCTGTATTTTTTTCTTTTATCGAGTTCCCCATCAGGGACCCTTTTCTCTATTACAATACTCAAATGCTTTTTACTCGAAACTAAAATGATGCCGTATTCCCTATTACAATATTGCTTCTTCTAGTAGAAAGACAACAAAATGAATACAAGAGGTTTCAATCGTATTCCCAAACGTAATATTTTATAAATTGCTCGATCACCCTTGAGCTTTCGAGTAAAAATCTATCAATATTGCTACAGTTTCGACTGGAATTTAGTCAGTTTTGTAATATAGAATACAATTTTGGCAGTTTGGAGATATTCTCCAAATTTGTGATGGAGAATTAGACCCCTGAACGATGACTGTCTGATCTGCGCAGTTTATCGGCAAAAGAGGGTCCAGAAGCTCAGATCTGAAGACTGAGCGAAATTTGTTCAAAACTGCACGGTTCACACCGTTTATCGTTCATACATGTCGTTACACGTGATAAACTGCACAGTTAAACTGAAAGTGTGTGAGCCGGTGAAGAGTTTTTTTTTCTTGATCTACTTTTTCTTCTGTAGGCGCGTGTACCGTGATTAATGTCGCATTATGGAATTTGGATTTGATTCTTAGTGGGTGAAGTCTATTACGTTGTTGATTAGAGACTTAAGTATACAGAAACCTACCTCAAAGTTTCTTCTTGGAGTCATTATTGCCACTGTAGAATATCGTATCGTCTCTTCGTTCTAGAAGAACTCTTTGACCAGTCTATCTTAGTTCTTGTAATTCTGCGTTGGGTATTCTATATCGCCTAAGCTCATCTATCATTTCTAATGTTCTCAAATTCCATCTAGCAAATTTTATATCGTTCTTCCTTAAATCATTTGTCCTGGGACGTTGCTGAGGTCTTTGCCGTGTTCGATGTGAGGTTGAGTTCTCGATTCCATAACAAGAATTGTTTTCCGAGTAAGGTTTATCAACCTTACGCCCAACCCCCAACATGGAGGACCGGATCCGTGAAGTATACCCATCGGATAGGGTGGCCCTGGGCACTGGCTACATCCGTCGTTCGTTGGTTTTCTAGGAGGCACCAGCGAAGATGCTTACATTTGTTAAATTATTATATATGTAATTGATATTTTTGTAGTCAAAATATAACGGATATCTTTACTTATACCATAAAGAAATTCTTGCATGATTGCAGCTAAAAAAATGTAATATGATTAGAGGAGAAATAATATTTGTTTGTTGAAACTCTTTACCTCATCATAATATTATCCGGATTAACAGGGTATCATTCAATAGGTAAAGTATACAGGGTATCACTAAAGAAGAGGTAAAGTAAAATATAATAAAATGGATGTTGTAAATTGGTTTCGACTCGAAATAAAATTGTCTGTACTCTTTTTTTAATTTTGCTTCTAGACAGGATATTTTAAATTATTACTTATGGAATAAAAATTTGATAAATAAATCGTTTTAATGGTAAAACCCTCTTGGTAAAGAAGTATGAACAGTAACAGCCTTCAAGAACAGTTTGAATTTTGTATGAGATTGCAATCAATATTATTTTTAGATTTTATTACTTTACTTTTTTAGCAGAATGTATAAAACTTCCTTAAGTAAGTATATTAACAACAATAATCTGAAATCATTCTTATAATAATCATCCTCCTTGTGATAATAGTAAACACTTTCATCAACTCCAAGTAAACAGAATTTCTTTTAATATTTTTTCCCACTTTATCGCACAGAATGACCTCTTTATTATTTATACTTGTTTTTTCTTTTTTTATTTTATATAGATTCTGATAAAAAATAAATACTACAGCCTATCGCAAAATTTTATTTTATTTTATTTCTTTAGTTTATTTTGTACAATTTAAAATACAGTCACCTAAAACCAGCAAAATCCGACACCAACAACCCAGAAGATAGTAAAACATTAAAAAACAATGTATAAACATAAAAACATACTTTAAAAGATAAAACAAAAACAAGAAAAAGGGAGGACTTAACTAAAATAAAAACACTTGTAATATAATTAAAAAACGGAAGAAGAAGAAGAAATTAATAGTAAGTCTCATTAGGTCTTTGTAGGATTCTTGTTTGTGCAACATAGTGGTAAATATAAATAAAAAACAAAAATAAAGAAAAGAAAAACACACACAATATGACAAAAATTAAAAACAAAAAAAAAGAAGCTAAGAAGATCAACCGAAAGATAATTTAGGATAAGGCTAAATTGTTACATAGATTAATAAAAAAACAAGAAAAAAATATATTTCTTAATGATTGTGTTATGTATACATATAAGTATAAAAAAAGGAATAAATCACAATTAAGAATAGTGTTTAAAAGTTATACAAAATAAATTAATAAAAAAGAAATCTTATAATGATGGATGAAAGTGGAGATTAATGTGAAAATATTATGAGAGCGAAAAAAATATAATAATAATTTAAAAAAAAATTTTTAGGAGTGTTTTATTTTGGATTTATGTAGAAAAAAGGACTTTTAAGGTAAGGTATGAGAAGCCTAGATACTAGGTAAGCTTTTTAAATCTGTATTTAACAATTTAACGTAAAGGCTGGAAGATCTCATCAAGTATAGGGCAATTTCATAAACGCAAGACTGCCGCAACACTGCAGAATTCAGCTACAGACTTCCGATTACTGAATTCTGCAAATGCCCTATGATAAGCGACTAAAATCGATCTTATTAATATAAGATGCCATTGTCATACGATGCGCGATTATAGTCACGTATTCTTGCGCACTGTGGAGTTCTATTTTCATTCCTTCTCTTGATATCATTATATCAAAGTTCAATTAACGTCTGTTTCTTAAGAAATTATAATGTGGGTCGATCGGAAATCAATGATGGATTTTACAAATCAATGACGGATTTCATAAGAATATAGATGGAGGCATATGTATCTTTGGCTCGAAGCAGGAGCCGTATTTGGTTTCTCGAGTCGATGGATCGCCTCGACAAAAAAAGCTTCTCGACTTTCTCCAAGTTTCATATTTGGCATCACGACTAAATCGACATAAGCGCGGCCATACAAAACCATCAAATTGTGTGGTATTGCTCCTAGAACAGCAAACCACGCATATTTAATTAAAATATAAATTGTTATTAGTTTATTTCGCGTATAAATTGCACTTTTTAATAATAGTCAAACGTCTTGATCGACACGTAAAGAGGCGATATCGTGTCGCCAAATGTCAATTTTTGTTTATAGACAGAAGACAATGTCGACTCGAGAAACCAAATACGGCCCCAGACCTTTCTTTAGATAGAAAAAGCATCTCTTATAGAACAGTTTAATCAATATTTAACAACTAGACACTTACTATTTTTAAAGGGAGCATTTGCAAGCACAGTTATAAAGAAATAGCCAGTAGACCCTATTCTTAACGATTTTGCCTGGCTAAGCTGCAAAAAGGTTTCGGACCAATAAAAGTTGAGTTTCCCGCTACTGTAGCCAGGCCATCGGCAATTTCATTATCGATGTGGCGAAACTATAGCTGTTAGGAGCTCGATTAATACAGGTATGCACATACACCTAGATGGCGAGTACCTCAGCTTGAAAGGAAGGAGGGGTAGTGCTAAGGATCATTAATATTTTGCACCTTGGTCATATTTTGCATCCAAACTTACACCATTATCCATATACCAAAAGGCTGGGTGCTCGCTCAAGAGAAGTCTGTCACGCTGCTGTTCGGATTATCGTCATAAATTGTTGGTCGAAGATCAGGAAATAAGAAACTGGTATCCCCAATACGAATTTTAATTAAATTTGTCGGTCTGTCATCGAATTTCTAGCCCCTATTGCGATTGTCGATAGCTAATCGATAAAAGACATTTATCGATTATCAACTGACGATTATGTAGTTTGATATTGCGAATGTCGATCACAATCGAAATCTGTCTATATGGCAATCGATTGTTCATTTGTTAACGACAAGTAGCAAACAGCAGTCAAAATATTTGTCGAATTTGAGTTACACTAATCGATATAATCGACTATAGTCGAGTCGATCGACAATCGCAATAGGGGCCTCAGGGGCCTTATTCTCTATTACAATACTCAAATGCTTTTCACTCGAAACTGTTATCCGAAACTAAAATGCTTCCATATTCCCTATTACAATATTGCTTCCTCTCGTAGAAATGTCTCCTAAAGAAAAGAAAATGAGCGCAAAAGCTTTCAATTGTATCGCCTACACCTAAAATTTTATAAATTGCTCGATTACCCTTGAGCTTTCGAATAAAAATCTAACAATATTGTTACAGTTTCGAGTCAGTTTTGTAATACAGAATATCATTTTGGCAGTTTCGAGAAAAATTCTCACAATATTGTAATAGAGAATAAGGCTCCAGCAGTTCATGAGCGATTGACGGATGCGCTGAGTTTGTTTGTTTTAAAATATTCTGTAAACTCTTGGAACAATTGTTCGCGTCAAGCGATACAAAAACTAAATCGCATCGCAACTGGCTTTCGTTTGCTTCTCACTTTTGAATCGCATTCCAGGATAACTCCCCAGAACTGGAAGACATCTAATTTAGATCACATCAACTGTAAAGAGGAACTGATGAAGACAAATTGAAACATTCTCATGGTTTGTAGACTCAGCATCAAATGAACATCTAGTGAAAAAAAAAGAATCAGTTACATAACATCGTAAAACTGAATCCACCTGTAAAAATAATTGTTGCAAATGTGATAGTTGCATATTCGCAGTGCACAGCACGAACCAAATGAATATGCATAGAATCAACTGAAAAGGATTCTGCGTTACATTAAATACCCAAAGGATTTGAAGTTAACCTATAAGCGAAATGAAAACGAAGAGAGTTTAACAGAATATGTCGATGGAAGCTGGACAATGCATGTTGAGAGGAAAACAACCACTGGGTAATGGGTATCTCTTTAAGGTCTATGGTTGCACCGTATCTTGGCACTTTCGACAGCTGAAGCTGAATATATGCCCTGTGTGCAGTAAACTGCGAAGCAATCTGGATAAGACAACTTCTTCGTGACATGAAGATAATTAGCTCTAATGCCGCACACACGAAGATCTGTTATCTATGAAGATAACAAAAGCTGCATACAAATTGGACACAATCTAGAAGATCACAGACGAACAAAATAATATTTTGTACGGGAAAATTTTTGAAGAAGGAAGTCGAACTTTATTACATAACCTGGGGTAGTAGCACGCAAGTTGTTTCAATCAACCTATTCGTACAAAAATCTCGAATTTTTATATGAAGAGGTCGATTGAGACAACTTACGTGCTACCAACCCCTGAAAGGAACAAGCTGGTGACATGCTGACAATAGCGCTTCCGGGAATCATACGGGAAAAACATTGCACAACCACTGGACTCAGTTTATGAAGAGTTGAGGGGGAGTATTTAATCTGGCAACTCTCCGGTAGTAACTAAACGAAAAGAAAGTTTTTTTTTCCTTATGTATATATTTTTTTATCTACTACTCTAAACTATTCTGTGGATCAAGCTTCTCTTACACCAAACATAAATATAGAAGTAATATTATGGTAGAGATGGTCTGTCGGAATTATTCAACACATCTTTGCAGTCAACAGCACTGGAAAGTCGCTGTCAGAAGAAGAACTATAGGGTTTCTTGACATACGAATTGGCTCCATATCCGCTAGCTTTGTTCGATGAGAGTGGAATGCGAAAAGTCACAAAATTTGCCTTGTAAAAAGCTTTTAAACCTCTTCCAGACACCACACTGTTGGACAGCAGAAGGGTGTATGTGTGATGGAGGCTTTTTGTTGCAAAGAGTCGCATGGTTGACCGGGCAAACCTTTGAACAAATTTGCGACTCGTACATACATTATGTACGAACTAAGTACAATTAAAGTGCGACTATTGTGTCCAATGGGTTCTCGGACGGACAGAAGAGTACCAAAACCACGGAGCGCTTGAGGAGGCCAAAAATCAGTCCGTAAAGATAGTACTTAGCAGCACCATGACACCAACAGTTTCCCAAGCAAATTTCGTATCCAATGCGAAAAATAAGAATAAATTGAGCACCATGCTGGCAAAAAAATGCAGCGAGAGTAGAATCGCATTCAAGCAGGCAGTTGATGATTTAGACACGCTGAAAGTGCGTACGGCAGAATCCGTGACTTTGACAATTGTAGGGAAAGATGTTGATCCTCTGGCCATAATGATGGGTTTCCAAGCTTTACCCAATGTCCATTTCCTCAAGCCAGGGAGAGATAAAGCCCCTCAGCCTCTATACCATTCGGGAAATGCAGTAGAGAAGAATGTTGCCAACCGCATTTTCTTTCGCAATGAGTGGTTGTGATTCTAAGTCCGCGTTATTCAGCCAAGGCAAGGTTAAATTTCTAAATACCCTCTCTAAAAATCGGGAACTCGAATCTTACATAACTAAATTTACTGTTCCTTCAATGCATCCAAAGGAACTAGCAGTTGACACATAACGCCAGGCTGAAGTAGTGCCTTTACTGCTCGTACCACTCTGGACTTGAACGTCATGCAAAAAACGGGTATGTGAGTTTAGTAAGTAGGGAGCTGACACTACCCCCCACTACCGGTTGGAGCCCCCAGCGGTGTCTTCTTGTCGTAGACCTCCTACAAGGCAGAATTGAAATTCGAATTCAGCACCCCAAAAAAACATATAGAACCGTTGCGAAAAAACCTCCGCATTTATGTTACGTCAAAACTACTATTTGATTGGACTAATAGGAATTACAATCGTTACATGAAAATGATGGAGAAAAGACCAGCGTGTATTATCAATTATATTAAAACCTGTTTGAAACGATAGACAAGTCTGCGAAGGGTCAAAAACTATAACAATTAACAGAATTCGGCGGGAAGAATATGTTCAACGTTATGAAGAACAGCACAGTAAAAATTATTAAAAACAAAAGACCTGACGAAACAGAGGCACGGGGCGCCCAAAGACAAAAATATACAGTTGGCGTATCAGAAGATCTATCTAAGAACGAACCTTACGTATATAAGGAGACTTCAAACAAGGGCTTGAGATACATCATTGTCCACATTCGACTAAACTACCCCATTGGTCGACTAAACTTTCACCAAATTGTTTTTGCAATTTGCAATAATAAACACGAGCTACAATTCATATTTGTAGAAAATAAAAATCGAAAAGACTCATATAATTTGCCTTCTTGCCACCAAATAAAGTGCAGCATCAACAAACACCAAAAGAAGATTTTCTACCTCAATTTGCATGGGGGCGCAATGCAAACATGTTTCAAAATGTTTCGTGATCAAAAACCTCCAGATTGATTGAAATAAATCACGTCATACATAGTACAAGATTGTTAAAAAGTTAAAAAAAATTTTGGAAACCATATTATTACTCAGAGCGATTTCTAGATATGGTGTTTGATTTTCGCATGATTGCAAGCGATTAAAATTTGGTAGACTGAACTCGGGTAATTGATAAAAGGCCATAAAAACGTTTTCCACTGATTTGAACAAAAATTATTTGTTTAATTAACGTTTTACTTTGTAACCTAGTTTCTAAGTTTTTAATTAGAATGAACATCGTTACTAAAGGACGCTTTAATTGTTTTGAAAGTCATGAGCGTAATGGAAAGGATCAATAAAGAAAGTGTGTGTCTGTGCATCTGTGTGTCTGCTTGTGGGTACCGTCACGCGTTGGAGCCAAACTAGAAGAAATAGAAATCTGATTTTTTTTGTAGATCCATGGATATTCCGACAGGTGGAAGCAAGTTTTCGTTATTCGAAATTTTACTTAGTTTTTTTTTAATTAATTAATTAGTACGATGTTTCCATTTTTTTACGTTCTACGAATTTTGTAACTTGATTTTGACCCACTTTCATGTAACCGATTTTGCCCATATGCATACTTCGCGTGACAATGTAATAGGACATTTCTGCAAAAAAGTCAAGATGGCGGCCGAATTGTGCAATTGTGTTTCCCGATCCCCGACATGGGTATCAAATGAAAGGGTATTACGAGTAGAGCACAATTACCTAAGTGGCGTTATTCCAAATTCAATATAGAGGCCAACACAAGATGGCGGAAGATTGAATAAAAAGTAGAAAATATTACATATCAACTTGAAGTTTTGCACATATATGCATAGTTCGCGGAACAATGCAATCGAACCATTTTGTAAAAAAAATAAAATAAAATGGCGGTTCCAATATAGCGGCCGAATTTTGGAACTGTGTTCGCCGACTTCCAGCATTAATATCAAGTGAAAGGGTGAGACAAATAGAATACAAGCTGTGAAGCGTCATTCCAAAATCAAAATGGCGGATTACTTTTTTCTTTACAACGCGCTCGATATGGATATCAAATGAAAGGATGTGACAAGTAGAATTGTAGAAGCTGTGTGGTATTATTCCAAATTCTATAAGGCGGCCAACACAAAATGGGGGTTACGTTTTTCTTTACAAGCCACTCGGTATGAGTATCAAATAAAAGGGTGTGACAAGTTGAATACTATTAGCTGTGTGGCGCCATTCAAAATGGGGGTAAACACATCTTAGCTGCCAACACAAAACGAGGATTAACCTTTTCTTTATAACCCCCTCGGTATGTGTATCAAGTGAAAGTGTATGACGAGTGTAGTACAGTAAGCTGTGTGACGCCATTTTAAATATTATATGGTGGTCACCACAAAATGCCGGAAGACATATACAGTCCCTTGCCATATTATTAGACTCATGCTGCAAATCTACTTTTACTTGATATTTCTTGTTGTTAATATGAACTTTTTGTAGATATGTTGGTAGAACTTGGGTTTTTGAATATCGAGGGCACTTTTATCGTTTTGGCAACACTGATCATGTTGGTAATCGATGACTCACAGCGATTTTCGCGAAAATGACATGTAACCTAAAAAACAGAGTTTCAGTTTGATAGTGCAATTCAACAATTTAACGTGTTTCAATAGCGTTTTCTCTTGTAAAACTCTTTTCCATTTCATAAGGTGAGTTTATTGTTGACAAAACAACATGTCAAAGTATATATTTACACGTTTTGAGGCCATATTATGTTAAAAAAACAATTTCAGAATGGGAAAAGTGTCTGATTTGTCGCCAATAACAGTTGGTCGAATTTCCGGTATGCTGGAAGCACGAAACATGTCGCAATACCAAATAGCGCGGATTGTTGGAGTTTCTCAAAGTTCTGTCAAACGAATAAAACAAAAAATAGACCTCGGTGAAGATCTGAGAGCCAAACGTAAGCCAGAACGAGAGCCAGAAAAACTTCATTTTTAAGCATGAGTCTAATAATATGGCAAGGGACTGTAATAAACTAAAAAGTAGGAAGCAAACTGTATAGTTTAAAAAACCTAAAAAATACGGTTTTTATTTCAAAATGAACTAAAATGTAAAAAATAATTTTGAATGTAAAGATTTTTTGCTACAGCCAGTATATGGGAACAACCTTTAGAAATGTAAAAAGCGTGGGGCGCTAACGAAAAGTACGATAGATAAAGACCGAAGTTTTGCACAGGCCGTCTAATCCCCGCATAGCAAAATCTATGCGGACTATTTTCAATATGTTAGGCTAGGTGTCTGTTGTCCCCGTAGCACGCAATTTTTTATCATCGAATATTAAAAAAGTTGTAACAAATTTTTCAATATCCAAAATCAACTTTTGGAGATTTTATATTTTTTCATTATACATTTTTCCTACACACACATAATTTTTTTTATTGAAAGGCGTTGCAACGCACGCGGGTTTTTGCTAGTATTTTATAAGCTGCAGCTGCGTAATTTTGTTAAGTTTCGTTGATAGTCATCTGGGACAGAAAAAAGCGAGGAAGAATAACAAAAATTTTGTCAATAATGAAGAGAGGTTTTCTAATGAACATAAGAGTGGTGTATATATTCCATTCTCTCAAAAATATATAGATAGCTTGATTTGGGCTTATTGGGCTGTTCTTATTCGTTCGTCATATTCAGCTAAGACCATGAAATCCACAGCCACGACCCTGAATCTTATTTTGTTTAGTTTATTGCAGATTTTCAATGGCCGAAAAATGTTTTTCCAAACGTCTATAAAATGAAGAGTTTCTCTCTAGCAAATTTTAAAAGATAGAACCCTGTTTATATTATAGAGCACAATGGTCTATATAATGAAGTTTTACATGTGAAATTAGGAGCACCCCATAGTTTAAATCTTTCAGCCCAAATAACGTCGTAATTTAAAGAATATTCTTAAAACAAGATTGATTATTAAGAGGAGCACAAAGTGCAAACTTTTTATTAACTATAATTCTCGTTCCAGAGAGTCAAACCAGTCCATAGTTGCCTCAGCAATATCGATCGAAAACAAGTGCACCAAGTGCTTACAATTGTATCTTCCCCTAAAGCGATCCAAAATTCATATTACACTCTACCCTACTATAGCATTTATGTGTGGTTGTAAGGAAAGTCCCCTCAAAAATATATACGGGCGTCAAGTAAAAACATATAATGAGGGACACCATTGTGCGCATAGCGCGCAGTTCATGAAGTCATCCTCGTGCAGTTATATGAGTAGTGTTATAGAAGTATTAGTGCGGCTGGTGATCACTGAACGTTGACGGCTGCGCGTTGGTTGCTTCTTGAGTTCGTTTTTGCTGGTAGTCAAAGTCTAAACCAATTCAGTTGATCTTCACGCGGCGATCGTGCAAGTTAAGCCTACCGTTTTATATAAGGCATCTGAGTTTGCGCAGATGTCTCTTTTTGATTAGATTTTCTTGTTACCATAGTTCTGGCGAGAGACCACAGTGTTTTTCGTTTCGCCAGTCCATTCATTTCCTGTGGTGGTGCTTTTCTCCGTTCTATAAAATATAAACAATCGAATTTGAATGATAAGAAAACGCTCTTCAAAATACACACAGCGTTAGAATTCGCGTAAAGAAACTTGCGACTTTTGAGGTTAATCCGTTTTATTCGTTTTTTTTTGGATTTTGGTTGTTGTATTTTGCTGCGGCTGCGCGGCGGTGTTAAAGGAATTTTTCATTGCTTCTCGTAGTACAGAAGCAATCGTAAATATCAATCAGGGGAGTGTAAACAATAGAAGAAGAGAGGAGGTCGAGAAATCAAAGTGTGTGCTTTATATTTGGAAAATGTTAAGTGAAGCATTTTTTGTTTGTGCTATTGCGAGTTTAATTA
The DNA here is from genome assembly GCA_949987705.1 of Thereva unica. Classification (NCBI taxonomy): domain Eukaryota; kingdom Metazoa; phylum Arthropoda; class Insecta; order Diptera; family Therevidae; genus Thereva; species Thereva unica. Next base: position 22,214,594 of record OX465285.1, on the reverse strand, counting down.
ACCGTTACCGGAAGTAAAAAACAACCAGGGCGCACACAAAGTGCCCTTCTGCAGTGCTCTATTTTTGGCCTTTAGTAGAAGAAGAGTGCATCGCCGTCAGCTCTTAATATGGTTCTCTGTGATAATGACTTAGGTAAGTGCCCTTCTTACTTACGGGGAGGATTGCATGTGTGGGGGTTGGTTGGTAGAAGGATAACGAATTTTTTACTTAATGAAACTCGAGCGGCACGCCTTTTTATGTACCGTATCTATAAAGCGGTCTCTATATACATAAGTATATGTACTACAAAAAAAACCAAGACTCTTATCACAACCCATTTGGGTGCGTCTTATGCATATAGCATGGCCATACACTGCGTGTTCTCGAGTCCCGCTTCTTGTAATCCAAAACTTCAATTACACATGCGCGGTTGACTTGGTGAACCCATTAATCAGCTTGAATTTAATGACCGCAAGAAACTTTCCCGATTTTCTGTGTGTACAGTAATTCACTTTAGTGCCTTTAATTGTGGATACTTTAAGACAAATTATCTCTTTTCTACTGTCGGCGGCAACGGCGGCGAAAATGGGAACAGATTCCTTCTTCAATGTTTTTCAAAAGACGCAAAACGTTTATCTCCCAGCCCAGCGCTTCAAGCTTCACTTAATAAATATATATACATAATATTTTTTTTTTCGTCTTATGTTCCGTCATTTATTTGATATTAAGTTCATCTCGCATTCATTAGCAGACACTTTTCCATGGATGAACTCCATCAAAGAAAAAAATTGTTTGGTCATCATATTGCCGGGAGCGTACAGTTCGTTTTTTTCCTACTTCTTTATGCAATGGTTGAGTTCTTTAGTCTATAGCCGTTTTTTTTAATTGTATTGTTGTCAGTCTTGATATACTATCTGTATTTTTTTTTGTGGATCACTTCTTAGTCAGGTTTAATGGGAACTTGCAAAATTGGCATCTTTTTGTTTTACACCTTCGCGCTCGCCGTATCCAGGTATATACATATATGTACATAACCGTGATATTGTAGTCATTCAAAAACATTTTTTAAGGTCGTTCGTTCATACGGTGTGAGCGCGGTGGAAGTGGATTTGAATATTACATTTTCTTTTCTTCGCTTTTTTTTGGGGACAAGAAATTTCATATTTTTGTTGTTTTTGGATTTGATGTGCTTAAAAAGAGTGGTAATGACGAATTTATATTGTGAAGGGATTTTGGGTTAAATTGGGATTATATAATAAATTTTGTATTGATTTTTGTTATTTTTAATTAATACAGATATATACAATGATTAACCTTTATATTCTAAAATTGTGACTAGTCATAAGTCACAAGGTTTGGCGAGTCTTGCTCATTTCTTATTTCTCATTTCGGTTTCTATGTCAATGTGGACAGAAGTTATGTCTACTTCACTTCGTAGAAACATTACTTTTCATTTAGTGTAGGCCTTCAAGCGGAGATTCACACTTGTGATTGCGTTGTGACTTGTGACTGCTTTTAGAATACGAATAGGGGTTAGAAGAATAAATTGAGTTTTGTTAGTATCGAAAGACTGAGGTTAAACTTTATAAGAAGAATGCAGAATTTTTGGCAGTTATATAGAACTTTAACAAACAATTTCACACTCTAATGACAATTACAAACAACGCAAGCAAACGGTGTTAAAAAGAATAAACAAAAAAGATGACTTATGCAAGATTTCATTACTTAGTTATAGTTCGGATAGACCGGCAGTGAAAAAATCGAACAATATTAGGAGAAAGAAGAGGCTAGTACCGGTCATAATATGGACCTATATCAGAGCCGAGTGTGCTGTCATTACTAAACCTTACAAAATACTGCCATCTGCGAATTTTGCCAGTTACCGATTTTCATGGGAATCGAGTTGAGTTGAGTTGAAATATCACTTCATCCCAACGACTTAACTCTATAAGTTTCCATTTCCGAGTTTTCAGATTCTGTATAAATTAATGTTATTATAAATTTTTCTTTAAAAGTATTTATTAAATATAAAGTCTCTTCTGACGTCCAAGTGAGGCACGACATTTGCACTTTTTGTATCTTTGCCAGTGTGTCGTTTTTAGTTGTGCGTGAAATTTATTAAACCTATTTACGTTGAGTTGAGCAGAGTTGAAAACTCTCAACTGTGTCTGTTTCCATGACGTTTTACTCGCGTTCAACTCTGGTTGAACTCTCATGGAAACTCAGTATATCGATACCTCAGTTCTATAGAGTAACAAGTCAAAAACTGAAGTTTTGAGATAATCGCATTTGAAGAAAATCGTTTTCTTGACTTTATTATAAAATTTTTGTGTTAAGGAATTTACAGATAATAATTGAAGTGTGAAAAATGAGAAATTCCACTTGTTACTCTTTTGAATTGAATAAAACACACTTTTTGCTTTTGTATGGTGTGCTTAACACAAAAATGATTTTTTTTGACTTGTTACACTATAGAACTGAGGTATCGATATGTCCTCCAGGTGGAACTGCTAGCAAACCTCAAAATCTGCCAGCCCAGTAATATAGACGAACCCAATGCTAGAAGCTGGTAAAATATTGTTATCGGATAGTCAAACGGCTATTACATTTAAACTGTCAAAAGAAGCTATGAAAGTATAGAATCATACTTCAGTGTGTACTGACAGATAAATTGGCCATACTTGGAGCAAACGGTGAAACACACTTTTGGAGAATATATAGAAGACGCTGTGTTTGGCGAGGCCAAATATCACCCAGCACCGCTTTTATTTCCAGGTGGACCGGTTTAACAACATGCCCTGGCTTTAGCAAGCAGAGATCACCCGACCTCCTATTGTTACCGCGGAAGAATATCGCCAGAATCGTGTCGATCTTTATAAAACACTGACCAGATTGACAATTCCATAGAACACCCACTACTGAGGAGTAAAAGATAAAAATAGAATAGGAGACAAGATAGGTTAATAAGAGACTGCGGAGTGCTAAAGGAAGAGGCGACGGACTTTTGTGTTTGAGCTTCTGCGGGGTTATCCTCGAATGCGATTCGAAAGTCATGACATTCGTAAATAAGAAAATGGTATCTCCCAATGCGAATTCGAAACTCATTTATCCGGATTTCAGTTCGTGAGTAAAGCCATACGGATGCGATGAATTTAATTGTTTGTTTTAAAATATTCTAAAAAAAATTTCAAATTAAGTGAGAAATGAAGTTGGTTGGCTGAAAATAATAATCTTTTAGAATATTTATCAGACAATAATTTCAATACGATGCCCTCGCATTCAGCCATACAAAAACTAAATCGCATCTCAACTAGCTTCCTTTTGCTTCTAACTTTCGAATCGAATTCCAGGATAAACCCCTGGATGTTGTAGGAGCTCACATCAAAGAGAAGAAATTTGCACGTAACTGTTGGAGGTTTCACGCCGGCAGTTCCAGACTACCACGTGAACAACAAGGTTTGCTGTCCGCTGGGTGAAGCCGGCGGAATGCCTTATTAGGGCTACCCAAATCTAGGATCTAGGCTATTTTATTATGTGAAAGAATCTCAGGAAAGGCCCTTTATACTGTCGACAATCAATTTTTTTTTTCGTATAGAGCGCAATGTCGAACAGCAGTTCTAGTCGGGAAGGAAGGAACTTCCACAGCTTACACGCGATATTTTCAGTCCACTTACTACCAACCAATACTATCGCGACTTTTGACATCGGGGCATTGTGAAACAACTCGCTGGAGTATAATGCCTCCTGAAACGAGTTGAATGGCATCAACCAACCGATGGCATGCGCTTTTGGTGGAGCGGGGAAGGGCTAAGGAAGGCTATGAAAGTTGATAAGGAACTCATGAGGATGATGAACGGTTGAATGACTAAATCTGAGCTTCTCCATTAGTTCGTCAATGGGTTACGATGGGGTCAAGCTTCACACTTCTTCCAAGACTAGGCTCATCTTGTAAACTGTATTTTCCGGCTCGGAATTTCTTGAATCAAATTGGCACTGGCTTACGCTTAATTTTCCTTCTCCATATACTGTACACACACAGGTACGGCGATAAGTGTACGGGAACACGCTAAGCCGCAAAGCCGCATTATTTTTTCCTACTAATTTTTTACTTTATTGTTGTGTTTTGGATATTAGAACTCTTTTGAACTCGGTTATTTTTTTGTTACTTTTTCTATTAAATTTGTGATTTTTTTAATAAAGTTATTATGGATTATTGCTATTCTTTTTTTTTATTTATAAAACCCACATACATATGCAAAGTAGCTATTCAGTATACTTTTGAAAAATGGAAGAAACAATCCACAAAGCTGCAGGAAGAACGTCGTGTGAGTTGGTTAGTGCTATGAGCTCTATTCAAATCAGCCCTCGGCCTGCGGTATACCAAAGCTTCACATGCTTATTAGCGGCATTTCGCACTTTTTTATATGGAAGAAATCGTGGTATACGGCCGGCATAAGGATAAGAAATAAACTTGCCGATGCCATTGGATCACAAATTATAAAACGAACAGTTGAATGAGGGTCTTAGGTCAAGGAGGCCATACAAAAAAAAACCTCTGCCTACGAGTAAAATGAAGAAGTAACGCTTGGATTGGGCGCTAGAACGACCAAACTGGACATTTGCCAAATCGAAGAGTTCTTTTTTCGATGAATCCAAATTCAATCGTATGGGGCCACAGATCATCATATCCAAGGGGGAGTTTGGTTTCTACTGATCCTCCAACACTGCGAAGTACAGAGAATTCATCGGTGATTTATTTGAAACTAGGTGATTCGTTTTTTTCAAGATAATAACTTGATTGTTAGATACTTATTCTTTGATATGAGCTACAGCACGTGTTATATATTCTATTGACGTATCTTCCTCACATTAACTGCAAGGTTGAACGACTTCTATTGACTACAATCGATTCCTTATTCTAATTGTTAAATAAATATGAAGCAGCTTACAACCAAAAAACTCTGCGAGACAACAGTTACCAAAGATACTATTTTCGTTGATTGTCTGACTTCCAACCAACTTATATCCTGTTATTTATTTTTCAATATTTATACATTTCTTTCTCTAATATTTCCAAAAAAATAAAAAAAATTCTTTGTTAATTATATCATAACAAAAAATCAAAAAATTAACACTTCTACGAATTGTTAAGCTAATATAAAAAAGCGTTTTTTGCACAATTCGCGAATTTTTCCATTTGTTTACATTTTTTATTAAATCAGTCTCAAGAATTTATATTTAAGCTTCTGACTTTATTAACAATGTCGTAACACAAATGTTTTCGCTTATTTTATTTTTAACTGCGCATATGCAAATGAATTTATTTATATTTTTCCCGATTTTATGAATGCATAATCAATCGCGCCTTAAGTGCAAATTTGTTTGCCAAAGTCTTGGAAGAAATCGCGGTTAAATGCAAACAAGTACATATAAGAACTGAATATAGAATGGAGGTTAATAATAATCAATCCATATAGTGAACTAAGGTAGCCAAATGCATAACGCATTATAAACTATCACAAAAAGTGAAGATTGATGCAGGTCTTTAACCTGAACTGTACTAAGCTAAAAAAACCAAATAAAAAGCAAACAAACTTGGCACTATGCCCAAGCCAATAGTGAAAAGTTTTCGTTGATTTAATCTTTTTTATGGTTTAATTCAAATCACGTCCAAAACCAAGGAATGTAGGGCTTTTTAGTATTCCATCCGCTCACAAATGACCAAAGTGTCACAGAAATTCAATAACGAAAAAAAAGTAAAAATAAAAACGACAAAAAAACGACCGACTGTCACCTTCTTTGATCTTAACCAAAATGAGTCTGGAAATGATGACTATATTTTTTTTTCTGTGTGTTAAAGTCAGAAACCGAAGAAGATGAACGTTTTATTTAAATCACAAGAAAGAGAGAACGTTCAGCTTTCAAATTATGTTGCGCATGCTCTGTTATGATCATTAGTTAAAGTGACAAAATAAAGACAACGCGTTTCGTTTTGTTTGTTGTGTGAGTGTTTTTGTCGCCTGTTTGGTTTGGCTTATTTGATTTCACAGAGCGATTACCATATTTGGCAAGAATTTTGAACGAATTTTTGAATAGGAAAAGGTCTAAAGAAAATTAGCAGGGGAAATTGAGTGTTTTTTTTTTGATAATTTGGAAAGAAATTAACATAGAGTGTTAAATTTTATTGATTTTAAATCAAATCTTTAAAAATAGTGTGTTTTTTTTTGTAGAAAGGAAAAGTTAATATTTTAATAAAGGTCCCATAATTAAATCTTTAGATGTTTACTAACTAGATAAATAGGAATGACCTATATAATTAGGTGTTCCGGAACAGTAAACACACCCACAGAGGGTTGGCAAACAAATTCTGTAAAAGGCAATTTCCAAAAATTAAAACATCTAGACTAGAAATTGATAAAAAAAAACTTACTTACTGCAAATTGATACATTTCGACGACATATTAACTAGATCCATTTTTAATTATCAAACACGATCGCGAACCTTACTAAAATGGCTGATAAAACGTGGACAATTGCGAAAACACTATTTAGTTCAGAGTGGGCTATTATTCTAGGAATGATACAGTTAAATTCTTTCTCAATTTAGATTAAATGGCTCTAAAACCTCAGTTGTGTTCACCTGTACTTTGGCAAATGAATTTCGACTCAGTTCATGTAGTGGCGAAACATCTAAACTACGTAAGTTCTTTCTGTGCAGCTGTGAAGCAATCATTGAACTAACTTCACTGCACATCTCCATATAGAAATCGAGACTTCAGATCTCAGAACAATGAGAGGTGCATGCTGCGGATCAGATCAATAAAGTGTAAAAAAACATTCAGAAAGTTCGTTTCAGGATAATACCATTGGGGTCCCTATGGCAAAGCAAATTATGAAACCCAAAACACTAAAAATGGAAAATTTATCCTCCTTCAGGCAAAGCCTGCAGGTGGGGTCCTCTGCCCTTCCTCCTCTATAAGTGGTAATTTAGGGCGCAGTGTCCGATAATCAAGCCAAAAATTGTCCGCACATCATTTTTACTGCGCCCTAACAATTCCTTGGCCGTGTAAGGAGATGGCTTAGAGTTGGACCAGTCCAGGCGCGGAGCTCCAGCGTTCAGTATGTTTCATCAAAGTCCGATCGGCCAGGGCCCTTTGCAATGAGCTCGTGCCCCGATAGCCGGCTCTGGACCGATGAGTGCAATGTCAGAACCCTGTTTAGCCAGACCATCTGCTTTTTATTGCCTTTGAAGCCCTTGTGACCCGGGACCCAGACAAGGGTACCTTGATTGAGAACGCCCAGCTCACCAAAGCTCCCAAACTAAAACTCTCCTAATTGCTGCTTGGCTATCAGGGAAGAAAAAGATCCCTTTATTCTGGTAAGCCCTTCTTAAGTCTTATGAGTGCATGACGAAAAGCGCACACTTCTGCTTGAAAAATTGATGCTAAGGTGCCTAAGCTTATCGCCCTTTGATTCTGGGGCTTTCACTCTAGATTTCGTCCCCCACACCTGTCTCTGTTTTGGAGCCATCTGTTTACCATACTAGTCCACCCGAATTAGGGAAAGTCCAAGGTTAGCCTGTCTTGTATGTGCACAGAAAGTTGCTCAAATTTTGAGATTCTAAAGGGGAATGCAATCCGATAGGTTCTCCGCTTCTGGAATAATGCTGATTATTATTGAGGAGAGTCGCCGGCGCTGCCTTCGGGGAACTGCGGATGGCTCCATTGATGGAAAGGCAGGCCTAAATTAGTTATGAAACCCTTAGGCGCTGTTCTGTTCCACCAAACTAAAGCTACATAAGTCACCAAGGGCCTAATGATGATGAGGATTATATCCAGTATATGGCTTTCGATTGTAAACCCCATATGGATCTACAACCTTTGCGGCAAGCCCACAAGGATCTGCGCGTCCTGCTCATCAGAGTGTCCATGTACTGGCTCCAGTTGAGCATGGCATCTAGCGTCACTCCTAAATTTTTTGACTTACTGTGAAAAGCCTATAATTCTGCCTGCGAGTGTAAATGCCGAAAATCCCTGTAGTGATCGTTTTCTGGTTAAAGGAACCAGAACTGTTTTGTCGGGATTGACTGTTAGTCCTACGCTGGCGCATCAGCTACAGACCAGATTTAGTGCCTGCTGCAGACGCCTTGACATGGCTCCTTCAGATTCACCTGTAACTACTATGACGACATCGTGAGCATGGAGTAAATCTAGGAGTTCGTCAATAACAAGGCACCAGAGGAGTCGAGATAAAACTCCTCCCTGTGGTCAGCCTTTTGCTCTAGTACCTTCCAGAGAACTCCCAACATGCATAAAGTGCTACTTAAACTACTTCCACTTAGAGCCCTAGCTATAGTATCAAAGGATGTATTGTCAAAGGCTCCCTCCATTTTGAGGAAAGCTGTCAGCGCTAGGGATAGATCCCGTCCTTCCCCTATTAGCTCCCTAATAGCTTCGCGATTTAACGTGTTTCCTTTTGTCTAGGCAGCTTTGTTTACTTTAGAAAGTTAGTTGGCCAGCAGAAGTTGTGTTCTCTTTATATTATCAACGTTTCTTTCCTAGACTGTGTGTAAGAGCCATCGGTTCTCTTAATAAATCTGAGACCTCCCTTTTATAAAGCTTCGTGGAGTTTTGCTGAGTCTCGAATGTCTTCGATACTCTTGAAGAAATTCCTCCAGCTATTTCTTTTTGCTAGTATGATTGCCCTGTTATAGGTGATTAGCGAGGTATTATAACTCTGCCAGTTGCTGGTTTTCTTGGCTGCGTTGAATAGCTTCCTCGTAGCGGATCTCAACTTAGAGAGCTTGTTACTCCACTATGGCGTTTTCTTGTTACGCATCCTCATCAGAACAAGGCAGTTATTGTTGTAAGCAGCAGTAACTGCCCCCGCAAGGAAGTCCGCGGATAGGTCTACATCCATCGTAAATTTGATTGAGTGCATGGAACCCTATATGCCTTTATTCTTTCCAATCAATAGGTATTCACGAAGGCGCCTTCAAGTTTTCATCGACACATGCTTAGGTTGAATCCTATAAATACGATATAATTAGAAATGGAGAATCGGCTAATAAAAGATAGATAGCGAAATCTGGCAAAGGAAATGGAATTGGATTGACCCCTTGATGCAAAATGATAATCTAACCAAACAGGCTCTTGACTGGAATGTGTAAAGTCCCCATCGAGTTCGAAGACCGAGAACAACGTGGAAGAGTATCTCATTAGCAGAGGCCACAACTAGAAGATCCTGGGCGGAATTGAGAGCCGTACAAAATAGAGTTCGCTGGAGGGTTACTGCTACTACCATATGTGCCACGAGGGATTAAAGGGGCAGAAGATAAGATCACATAATAAAGACTCCATTTGAAAAAGACAGACAAGCTTCTCGCTAAAAATTATTTCCTACATCCAAAAAATCTCAGGAACAATAAAAGAAAACAGCGAAATTATTAAACATAACTAACCCCAATAATATCACCGAGCAACCATTTACTGGAAATATTTATGTTTCCTCTTCCACAATTTAAACCGAAAGCATGATTTTTTTGGGAAGCCTTTAAGAACTCGTGTGACTCACTTAATCCATAATCTTCTATTGATACAATTTTTTGTATATTTTGTTTTTTGTGTATTTATAAGAAGCCGACACCCAATGGATGAGACATTCTCAATCCATACATATATCAGTATGCTCTCTATGGCTACAACACTGACTGACTAATATCGAGTGGCATTCCATTGAAAATCAAACATAGATAGAAATTGAAAGAAGTCGAGTACCCAGAAACACGTGCAATAAAACCGCTAAAGGATACTCGAGCTGGAGACTTAAGTTTTTTCTTAGTTCTTTCTATAAATAAAACGTCGAAGTTCTCGGCAGTGCTGAATCTTCTTTTATGGATTTGCAGGTATTTAGTTAAAAGTGTACACACGTCATTTGATCTGGAAAAATGCAGAAATTGTGGAATTCGCTGTTCTCTGGGTTTTTAATTAACATTTTTTTTTATAGAGAATTTCTTTTTATGCTGCTTACCCTGAGAGAGTTGTTAGTTTTGTCGAAATGGTTCAAGTGCGAATTTTGTAATTTTTTTAAAAAGTGGGTTAACAAGTGCAGTTGGAAATGTGTAACAGAAGATAAGAACTATTTTTTAGGGAGAGACCACCTGCTAGCTTTATCTATCAAGAAAAAACTAGATGGGTTGAACAAAAAGTGAAACTTATTAGCAGTGGCGTAACTAAAATATGTGCGCCCTCCCGCAGATTTCTGAAAGCACCCCGAGATTATGAAGCCGTTTTGATTCCTCTTTTTGCTCTATCTCGAACCCTTCGGGTAGCTGTAGTGTTCCGATATGGTAAAACCCGAACCTTTTGTATGGGAGGTACTCTTCAAATTACTGCTAGAACTTGGTGCGAGAACAGAAGTTCAATGTAAATCAGCTAAAACTTTTCGTGGAAGCTGAAACAAGATAATTCAGTACTGATCAAAAAAATCCTACGACAAAATAATGCCCCATGTAGCCAAAGGAAATAGGGAATTCTTTTTGTAGATGCTCGAGGAGGTACAGGCAAAACATTGCAGGATTATCAATTTGATTTCGGCGTGACTCGAATGCAGAATGAGATTGCCCTTGCAGGGACATCATCGAGAATGCCATCAACGGTACTTGATGGTGGACGTACAGCGCATTCAGCACCCAATCTCCCATTGAATTTGAACCAGATAGAAACACCTACATATAAGGTCAGCAAAAACTCCAATATTGCCACTGTCCTTAAACCGTGCAAAATTATAATTTGGGACGAATGCACCATGGTGCATAAAAAATCGCTCGAAATGCTTGACAGGGCTTTGAGAGATTTCCGAGGAAAAACCAACCGATAGCAGGGGAACTACTTGCAGGTGATTTTCGCTCAACTTTACCTCGATCAACGCCTGCAAACGGAGTGACACTTTTCTTTTCGAATGTATCCACGGATGCCCATGGAAAAAGCGATTTTGAATTCCTAATTGTTTTGGCGCACGCCATACTATTGGCTTTTGGGTGCAGTGAGGTGCACCGGACTCCAGCTAGTATTAGATGTTAGCTCACTTTTTATAAGTGACCAAATTACAAGAGATCGGGGTACTACCTCTTTCATTACAAAAGAGATCATGAAGTATAAAACAGTCTACAATTTCTCGCATTATCTCTAAAAGGAAAATGAGTTCTTCGAATTAGTTGAACGGGAACTTAATGCCTGCTTCAGGTATGGAGTAAAAATCATACTGGGCGATCTGGACGCGAAAGTAGGCCGGGAGCCTGTATAGAGGCAATATGTCAGCATCCACAGCCTGTATGAATACATTAACGACAATGGACAGCGAGTTATAGAGATGGCAGCAAGTAAGAACTTGGTCGTTGCAGTGCTAGATTTGCGCGTAAAGATATCCATAAAGCCACGTGGGTATCTCTTGATGGAGCCACTCGCAACCAAATAGATCAACTTCGAGTTTTCGGCGGTAAGACCGGAGTCGGATGGATGTTGGAGGAAATTAGGAGGAACCTTGCGTTTGAACACTTGGGTGTTGTTTGAGTTCGGGAATACTGACTATGATAGGTTGTTCCACAGTCGAGTTGCTCTTGTTATACACGAATTTTTAAACCGGAGTGTGCGCGAAGATAAGGGCTGTAAAGCCCTTCGGGTGAGCCGAGCGGACAAGTCTTGTGTTGCGGGAGAAATGATGCCATGGAGGCATGAGGTTACTGATTTCAGTGGAGCAATCGTTGTGGTAAAAACTGTGTGTTTAGCAATTTAGAATATGTGGTAATTCCAGCGTAGATCTTCGGTTAATGTTATGCCTAGGGTATTTAGGGACAGTTCCGCCATTAGGATCTTATTGCCAACTGAAAAAGAAAGACGGACGGTGCAAGTTTTATTGGAGATGAGACAGTACTTCGTTTTTAATGCATTGATTTCGACACGGTTTGGCCCCAATCAAGTCATTGGAATAGCGTAAAGTACCGTCGTCGACAAACCTGTGGAATGAGTTGGAGGTAATTGAGAGCAGGTCATTTATAAAAACTAGGAAGAAGCTGGTAATGGAATTGAGCCCTGGGGAGCACCTGCGGAGATGGTGTGGGGGTCGGATTCGACGTCATCTAATATTACCTTGATTGAACGGCCAGAAAGGAAGCTCTTAATCCAGTTATTTAGAACGAAGTCAAAACCAATAGCTTGGAGTTTAGTTAATAGAGCGGGATGCCATACTCTATCGAAAGCCTTGAAGATATCTAGAGCAACCAGGCCAAACAGGTGTATATAATACTTTGGTTGAGGTGCTCTGTTAGGCAAACAAGGAGGTTGCTAGTAGATCTTTTTGGTCTGAAGCCGAACTGTTTGTTTGTCATCTAATATTTGGTGGGGTTCAAGATATCTCAGAAGCCTCTTGTTTATTATTGTCTCCTTCACTTTGGAGAGAATAGAAGTATTGCTATTGGGAGGTAGTTAGCGGGCTCACTAGCTTCACCCTTTTCATGAACATGGGCCAGTTTCCAGGAGTTAGGATAAACTCCGGAGAAATAGGATAGGGCGAAAAGTTTACGCAGAGGTCCAGCCAAAGGTGAGGCACATTTTTTAAGAACCATAGAAGGAATTTTGTCGGGGCCAGTGGATTTATTAGAGTCAAGCTCTTTGAGACACCTATACACTCCACACATCCTGAAGAAAACTTTGTCCATTTAGTGGGTGGAACACTCAATTCCCGTGGTTGCATTTCAGCATCGGATAAAGAAGAGTTTGTGGCAATCAGAGATGTAAGTAGGTCGGTCTTAGGTTTGCTTTCTGTTATCTCCTGCTTATTGTAAATGAATGGAGGCATTGTATGTGAGGTAAAGTTCTTCCTGATGGAGGTTACCAAGGACCAGAAATTTTTACTGCCAGCAGTGGAGTTAATGAGTTTACCTCTCAGCCTGTCATCGTACAAATCCTTGACTTTCCTGATGGTGGATTTACAGGAATTTCTCAACTTGATGTAAGCACGTCTAGATGATTCATTCGGAGAATTCTGTATTCTTTGTAGGCGGCTGCTTTAGATTTAATTGCGTTCCCGATTAAACCATTCATGCTGCTTAGGCTTTGTGGATTTGGTGGAATGAATAAATGCATACCAGCCAATATAATGTTGATAATACAGAGGGCGGCAAAGTTGACATCGCGGTTCTGGAAACATAGATCACAGTCAGCAGCTTGGAAAAAACGAACCAGCCACAACCAGTTGACTTTTCCATAATACCCATCAGTTCTCCTAGGAGCTGGTGTAGTTGGGGTAGGAGATCCATATGGGAAGTGAGCGCTGATTAGACAGTGATCTGCGTTGCCCAGAGCCGAGTCGATTTCGACGGAGTATTTTGTTCCAAGAGAGGTAAGAAAAAGATCAAGGAGGTGACGTCCTTGACCTGCAGTGTCACTTTTTCACTTGTAAATTTAAATAAAAAAAAAGAATCAACTTTTTCTTATCTTTTTAAATTCCCACGTAATTTTGTGAAATGACAACCGGGTTAACAAATGCAATAGAAAGTGTAACAGAAGATAAGAGTTTATAAAGAAACCACCTGTTCTCTTTAACTACCAAGATGGGTTGAACAAAAAGGAAAACTTATTAGGATAATAACATAAATCCTTATACCTAATAATAAAAAGGACCTAAGGAAACTGGATAGGGTAACCTATTTAAAAGAGTTTTTACCTGACTTACAGCCCACATGTGGTGTGTCCCTTTTTTGTATCCTAGAAAATGCTACGGGCCTTGGGATCGCAAGGACCTGTTTGGTCTCAATTACATGCCTTTTTTACTGTCAACATTTCCCTACAAAAGAAGAGAAATTATGTATTATTTGTTATTCTACTATTTATAGAATACTAACCTGTTTTGTTTTTCCTTCCAGATGTCAGTGGCATAACACAGAAATGGCAAAAATTTCGTCGAAGATGTGCATCATTTAAAACTGTAAATGATCCAGCATCATTAGAATCAGAGCAAAATTGCATATTACCCCAGCCCATGACATACACTCTAGTACCCCGGGATGCAGCCCGTCTGCCGCAGCAAAATCGTGTCGAAGTTGTTCGTGATAAGAATTTCATAAGAAGAAGCAGCGACAAATATGATTATAGGAATGTTAACTTAAGTGTCTGCAATGCAAATCAAGAAAAGGTGAACAAGAGATTTGCTCTGCCCGAAGACTACTGGAAGGTGCATGAACAAGATGTCAAAGTCTGGCGAATAGGAGCAAGTGGTAGAAAGCCAAAGGATCTGCCGAATGAATGCAGCAGTTGGCATCAGAGTATAGAGAAGTATGAAAATCTTGGTGTGCAACATGGTTTTCCGGATAGTCAGGAAAAGTTTCAATACCTGACTGACGATGAATGCATTTATGAGCAGAAGAAAAATAGTTTAGCTAATGAAAAGAAAAGTAGTGGCAAATTTGTGGGACTTAAAGCGTTTAAAAGCTCCTCAATGCGACTGCCTGGACAAAAGAATTGCATACAAGATGTTCAGCAAATTTTACGTAATAAATTTAATAGATTGCACGCAGGGTTAAGGAAGCGACGTGCGTTGTCTGTTCAGGAGGTTTTTAATTTTCCACAGCAACAGCAACAACAACAACACCAACAGCAAAATTCCGCCGTAGAAGCGTCAACATTTTATGTTCCAACACCTAACCATGACGGTGGTGATTATTCACGGCATCGTTGCTCGCATTTTCAACAAGATTCTGAATCAAACGACTACGAGAATGGGCCATCGTCACTTCCGTATTTTGTGAATAACACACGTTCCGAGTATGTCGATGCTCGTACCTCCGCCGTCGAGAAATCCCTGACCTCCGGTAAGCAATTAGCTAGCTCTAAGCCAGTGACACGATCCCACAGCTACAGGTCTACAATACAGCGATTTCATAATAATGCGAACATCGTCCTTGATCACTCGGGCGCGACATCTAAACAGACTTTGCCGTATCCAATTTTGTCTTCGTCATCATCTTCAAAGCCGCCCATCCCTCCGTTACCTCCGTGCTCCAGTGGGCGTGTTAGCTTACGTGATCATAACAGCACGCCAGCCGATTCGAAATCATCATCATCATCATCATCAGCAGCAGCAGCAATATCAAATGCAGCTCATTTAAGGCCTCCGCGCAGGTCTCGACCACGAAGTCATTCGCCACTTAAGTTTTTCGATGACGAAAAGGCAAAAACCAACAAAAATCGCGAATCGTGCGGATTCTTTGAGAAGATTAATCGATTTATGTCGCAGAGTCAGCTAGCAGGTGCTAATTCTACACGTGCACGATCCCAAACTGGCGAACTGCAATCACCTCCAAAAGACACCAATGGTTCTGGTTGTGCTGCTGATAACAGCAGTTCAAGAAGCTCTCGGAAAGCAGGAAGGAAGCCCAATAACCCGCAGCCAACGGATGTTTCTCAACTACGTGAGCGGAAATCCATGCAGGTACTTTTAATTGTTTCTTTAATCGCTTATCCCCACCACCACTCTGACATTTCGTTCTCTTGCTCTTGTCTATTCCGAACCATCGACACTTCAGAATGAACGGGATCAAACTATTCCGATGAAATGTTGTGCTGGTTACAGAAATCCCCCCGAATTGCTTCTGGAGCGCTGACAGAATTGCTAAGTGCACTTCACTCTGTCGGACATTCCATTCCAGCAATATGTGTGTGGTGTAGCTGAGTCGAAGACGACTCTCGACTCTCGAGGAGTCGCTTTTCGGCCATTCACTCCTCACTTACAGGTGTTATATGTTAATTTCGTACTAATTGTTTACGATAAAGTTTTTTCTCTTAATTGCAATCGCGTATCATTTTTCGAGCGCTGAAAACGTTTCGGAAGAGTATAATTGACGGCGGGTTAACGGCGAATGATAATTAGGTTTGAGTTTGACTACACAACTGCTTAATTATTATTATTATTGTTTTTTGAGCTGAAGGGAACGCCATTTTTTGTTGTTAGTTAGTTCGTTAAATTGAGGGAGTTGCTTCTTTGGGCATAACCGGAAATATGCAATTGATGGAGACTTTAAGACGGCATGGAACAGTTGCATCAGACAACAGTTTTATTTGCTGTTGTCGGATGTAATTAAGATTCAAATGGTTCTATGGAAACTGAATTGTTATTGTTTAATTTTGATTGGGAATATTCTTATGAGGTATGTAGTTTATGGTAGTTTAGGTCATAAGGAACAAAATCCCATGAGAATTTCGATTATTGAGTGCACTCGAGCGTGTGTTTAGGCAAATATAGTGGTATCGTTGCGTAATCAGAAAATAGTCATCAATGAATTTTTCAATGTTATACAAATCAGGAAATCTAGAAAACAACTTATGATTTATCACCAGTTATGTAATGCAATGGTTTAAACCATATAAGCCAAGGTGTCCCTTAAACGGCACTGTAACCTCCCCTTATGGTTTAAATTCGCACGATTAAGTTTTTTTTATTCCATGAAATTAATTATTGGAAACTGAATTTTTCTTTTTTTCTTCTTTCTTGAGGATGTGTGCATTCCCGACCAATTACCGTGTTATGCGTGATGAATAAGATCATCTAAGTTTTGATGTATAAATTTCACTACATTGATTGCATAATCTTATACTATCTTTCCTAGTAGTCCCTTCCTAGTTATAAATGCATTATTCATATTTTTTGCAACTTTTATTGGACAAGGCTGTTTACGGAGGGAGCAGCGTAGATTGAACGTGCAAGAAATTTTTTTTAAAGAAATTAAATTAAACTGGAAGTGTTAAATATGAGAGCATGCATATAGTTGTGATATCTCGTTTAAGTGTACACCTAAAATGTGATTATATTCTATAAAAACATCGCTTTTATGTATAAGGTGCATTTTCAGAATATAGAATATATTTTTTTAGGTGGAAATCAAGTTTTATGTTACCAGTCCGCCATAGGTGCAATGTCTATACCGTCTACTGAAACGGGAGGAGTTGTGGAGGACGTTTCATTAGAAATAAAACAACACTTCGTTCTTGAGGCGTTAAATTTAACACGATTTTTGCTGCGCCATTCTAGAAACAGTTTTACATCCCAATTGATTGAATTAGACATAAGCTCACTTCACTGTCATGCAAAAAAAGGACTAGCAAATGCTTGTGTTACATTATTGAAGCTATACGAATTGTTTTGCCAAATCAAGGTGAATGAGCTTAAGCGCAATCTACGACGCCTTGTTTGGCACAATAATCACTCAACATCCAGGACTCGCTCACAATAGAGTGCTAATTAGTTGGAACGTCATCACGCGACCTTATGATACGGTATATTTTGAGGTCATCGGCATAAAAGAGATGTCATATTTTCCTTAGTTTTTCTTACAGGTCTGATATAAATATATTGAATAAAAGTGGGCCAAGATGACTACCCTGAGGGACTTCGGAAGTTGCTTCGATTTATTTTAACAGAAATCCTTGAAATCTAACAGCCTATGTTCTTCCGCTAAGGTATCATTCTATCCATCTTAGGACAGGACCAGATCTTCGAAATTTTAATAGTTTTGTTATTAAAAATGGTGGTCGACACGGTCAAAGGCCTTACTGAAGTCAGTATAGACAGCATTGATTTGAGGACCGTACTCCATACTACATAATAGTACGGAGGTTAGTGTCATAAGGTTAGTAGTGGTCGAGCGCTATTATCGTAAACAAACTTTTCGAAAAGTTTGGGAATTGCCGATACGATTACAATGCCCTTTAATTGTCCATCGAATGCTTATTAGAATATTTGTGAATTGATGTGAGGTAGGATTTTTTCCAAATTTTAGTAAATGTAACAGTAAGGATTTGTTGAAAATAAGATGGAGGAGAAACAGAATTTGAGTTGAGTAGTACTGCAGAAAGCAAGGAGGCAAATTGCAAGGACCAAGACCTTCATTGATATCTAGATTATTTAATCCTGTGATATCTTCGACGGATTGGAATATGTTATCTATAAGAGACTTGAAGTAACAGTGTGCGTGTAAGTTAGCCAGTGTGTGTTGTATCAAATTTTGGACAAGACAGCAAATCTGTCAGCAAACATGTTACAAATTGCCTGTGGGCAAGAGTGTTCACTGCCATTGGTCATGGTAGTTGGATAGCCTAAGGTCTTTCGTTTTATATTAAAGGATTGAAAATTTTTTTTGGGATCTCTTATAATGATATCGCCAACAGAGTTAAGATATATATATATGATATATTATAGGCCTCACGTGACCTAAGACTGGTTTCTGAGGCTAACCTAGTGTATGCTGGTTTCAGTTCATCATTTGCATGGGGTTATTTCTAATCAGCTTATACAATTTATTTCTCTGATTACGAAGAGAACGGACACTTATCTAGCCATGGTTCCGATAATTTATACCTTCTTTTAATTCTGGGCACATGTTCGCAATAACGTTGAAAATAATAATGTTGAAGCAAGACACTATTTCGTCAATGTCATTACCAGATAGCATATTTTCGCAGTCAACTAAGGATATGTAATTCGAAGCCAATGCTGAGTCTGCATTCTTGTAATCATAAATGGTAGAGTTATTTAATGATATGCGATGATTAGAAATCGTGGAAGTATGCTCGAGGATCCATGCAAAATGGTGAATGGAGTTGATGGATAGGTTCTCCCCAGGCGAAGCAGGCTCCTCAGGTGAGTTGGTAAAGATTAGGTCTAACCAATTACCACAAGAATTCGGAATTATGATAATTTGATGTAGACCCTTTCCATAAAAGAAGTCGATAGACTTTATATTGATAGCATTTGTGACGTAAATCGGAAGTATCCTCGTCGTGGATAAAGAAATGTTGGGCGAAATTAGTTTACTTTTAGGGGATCCTTGACCGCTATAAAAACACCTCCACCTCTTGAGAGACTGGGTGAGTTGTAGCCTCTATCGCGTCTGTATATCGCCCAGGTGCAGTCTAAGATTTGCTCGTTTAGAAAAATTTAATTTAACCATGTTTCTGTGATTACGAGTACATTAAAATTGTAAGATTTCGAGCCGATAAAAATGTTGTTCAGTTTGCCGATCGTACGTACCACTACAATTGAATAAAAGAGCTTTATGTCCACGGGTGGGTGGGTCTAGGTTAGTTGAGATGCGGGTATTTGTCATTGTCAGGGAGGCTACTAGTTACGGACGATAATATATCTCAGAAGAGGTCTGGTATTGCTAATGATACCCCCCTAGAATGAGAATGAGCAGGGCATTTGGATCGATGGGGAGACCTTCTTGTTGGATCGGAATAATGAGGCTGGTCCTTGTCTTACCATTTACACAGGTAGAGTCAGGTTTGTTGTGCATATAAGCCAGGAAGAGCCTTACATTATCAAAAATCCTTCGATCTCTGAGGCGAGATAGTAGGTAACGACCCTCGATTCAGATGCATGCTTATTTACGTTCGGAGGCTGTTGATGGTTCAAGAAGTTTGGTTTGGTTGCGGTGCTGCTGTTGACATGTTTTTCGGAAGAACTCGCCAATATTGGTGTTTTTTCCGCAACCACAGTAGTACGAGGTTATGAAGGATTAAGGGGAGGTTGATTGGTTATCGGAATAAGAACGGCCGCCGGTGATGGCTACGAGAAAAATTTGGGTATAAATCAGATGAGTAGCTGTTATTTGTTAGTTAGCTGGTAGATCGGACTTTTTCAAGCTTTGAATTTTGCAATTGTTATTATCTGAACTCGGATTTTATGAATTTGGACAACTCCTCAATTAAATCATCTTTGCTATTGACATCATCTTTAGGAGCGGATGAGTTAACCAAATTGACCCCCATATTCTCTAAAGTTTTAAAGTAATTAAGGTAATTCATTTAGATGTCTAAGTAAATTCCTAGCCTAGCTATAAAGCTATTGAAGGCAGCTAAGAAATCGTCCGTAGTCAACGAGGATACTGCTTCTAAGTACATTTGTTTATTCAAAGGCACACGAACACTGCTAGGTATCCTTTAAAGGACCGATATCATCTACCGTTGGAAGATTTCAGGCTGATGGGCCGGCCCAGCGTAGTTGACGCCACAATGTATAAATGACTGTAGGAAGATCCACCATTCCACCATAATAGATGCTGTTTTAGCTCAATAGGAAATACACCTCGAGAAGCGCAATTTGCAACTTTAGCATCACGGCCATAGAAACGCACATCCCAGTTAGCAGCTTGAAAGAATCCTAAGTTGGCTTTCCTATAATGCCAAGTAGTTCTTCTAGAAGCTGGCTTCTTTAGCGTAGAATATTGGTATGCGAAATTAGCGCTGACCAGGCAGTGGGTTCTGAGTTGGCTAGAAACAAGAAAATGATACAGTTGATGGCTCCCTTAGTGTGCAGTATCAGTAATACCCGGCTTCAGTTCAATCCGCATAACTGATTTCACCGGCTGGCATGTTCATTTCGCCAGAAGTTAGAAATGCAAAATGCACTGGAATGATATTCTATTATTCCATTTGATTACTCTCTTTTGAGAGAGCTTTTGTTCAAGGTCAATTTCGTGTTCTGTTAGGCTTGAGTTCAATATGTGAAAATGTATGGAAACTGGGGCCAAAAGTGAAGTTCAGTACACCAAACAAATTGCTCGAATTTCCGCAATTCGGCCGGGGTATAACTCGTATAGGACGATAAACCATTTGATGAAGGGTATGAGAAAAGCGCTCGGCATTCCGGCCTGAAACACTGATGCCATTCGTGTAATTCAGCCAATTTATAAATATAGAATAGTATAGACAATGCTTTTGCGACTATACCACCTGAAACAAACATAGAATATGGTTGTTGTTGTTTTATATCTGAATTTGAAACTATATGAGTAAATAAGAACATCTCTCTCAATAAGAACACCTCTCTGTAACTGACATCTACGACTTAATATTACATTTCTATAAATAACACTCTATCATCACAAAACCCGGAATTCTTCCAAATACATAATAGACATAAATCAGTTTATGTTCAAGCATCTATCAACGCCCAATCACAAATTCGCGGACAAAACTTTATTGGTGGTCTCTCTAAGTCACACTTGACAAGATTCACCTTCTTAAGTACCAACTAATACCATCTATTTACATATTTGTACCAAGGCCGCTTAAATCATTTCGAATGACCTTCATCTAAGTTATGGCCAAGAATATAAACTCTTCTCGTCAAAATATGTATTACCTAGAAATTTTCTACCGGTAAATCCGTTAACAATAAATAATACCACAAAACTGCAACCAAAATTGTGAAAAAAATCCCAGACAGAAATTGCATTGTCATTTGAGAAACTTCCATCTATGTTCTTTATAGGCTAATTCACCGTTTCGTTTTTAATATGAAATAACCAAAAATCTTGAAGCCAACTCATGACCACGAATTTGCAACCACCTACGTGCTTGAAAAAAGCAAATACCCCGACGCGATTCTTGAGATTTCAGCTTGAGGTCTCAGCCATAGAAGGCTCGATTGCCCATATATACCGCGGTGCGCACCTTACGATGACAGTGGAACAGCGTGGAAATTATTGTATAGTTATAGTTAAGAGATTGGCGCAACCGCCGCAGCAGCAGTCGCACAGTGTGTCGTTGTGATACTGTGTGACAATGTGGCGGCGCGCACCATTTGAATATTTTACTTAAATTGTCGTTTATGACTCAAATAAGCGAAAGATATCAAGACGCCTACTCAAGAAGTTTCACTTTAAAAACAGCATCTGTAATGTGGAAAATATGGTGCGCAAAGAAAATCCCTCAATGCAGAATGGAGCTGGTACGGCATTGCAGACCTTTTTTAGTCTCGCATCGGATCGGGGAGAAAGACCTCCAGGAATAAGTAAAAGAAGAGGCTCAAGGAAGCTGGAGCTTAAAGTGGCATGCAACATGTGTAACATATCTCAGCACGCACGGTGGGTGTATACGTTCTTGGGATAGTCCGATCTTCCATATTTAAAGATAAACATACTAACAAATTGGTTGTGGTTCAACATGGTCTGATTGACTTGTAATTATATTATGTGAGGGTCTGCACAGTACTTACTGAAAAGGTACAAGAAGGAACTAATAGTGACACTTGATAGCATCCATATACCCTAAGTTGTTTCCCTTCTTTTATTTTGTTTGGGAGTTTTCAGCCCGCATAAACAAAATTTGAATAGACATCCCCTGGTGGAAACCAAATATCTGGTGACAGGTTAAGTAAGATGTGATATAGTATTTTGTATCCGCAGCACTTGAAGGAGAGTCCCTATATTTATTTATGTTCATGGACCATTTAATGTTGTCCTCAACACTTGCGTTGACCAGACAGTGGGTTCCGAGTTTCCTAGAAGCGAATCAACTTTGACGGGGTGACGCGTGGAGGACAGAAAATGATTCAGGAGATGGGCTCCTTAGTGTGCAGTGTCAGTAACTCTTATAGAGCGATTAACCATTTAATGAAAAGAGCTCGAAATTACGGCCAGAAACACTGATGCCATTCGAGTAGTTTAGCCAATTTATTTCGTCTTTTATTCGTTAGCTGGCGGTCCGAGCAAGACGTCCCCGCAACGGATACGATGCCATCGGTGCCGTTTGATCTCGAACTCCTATCACGATTCGTTTCCATTCTTGACGACGTTTCGAGCCTCGATTACTGATAATCGTTAATTCTTTAAGTTGTCCTCGATATTCTTTCGTGCCGATCGCCGAATTATCCAATCTACCGGACTTTCTCGCCCGAAAAGTTTACGTGGCAAGCAGTTATCATCCATTCGGCAAACATGTCCAAACCATCGTTGTCGACATTTTTATATTTCTTCTTCGATCAGTGTCTGTTGATTGCATTTTTGTCTAACTGTCTCGTTTCGAAAGCGATCGCGGAGAGAGACACCGAGGACCTACCTTAAGCATTGCATTTGGAAGATTTCGAGCTTCTTAACGTCCGGTTTGAGCAGTGTCCACGTTTCAGATCCATAAAGAAGAATCGGAAGGATCAACGTTCGGTAAAGGCGTACTTTCGTTTTGATGGTAATATTTGTTTGTTTCCACATGCACAACTTGAGCGAGGCCAATGTTGCTATTGCCTAGACGATGCAGCTGTAAACGTCGGCCGTTGATGCCACTTTTGTTTCCCCAACCAATGATTCCAAATATTTGAACATCGGAAGCTGTTCGATTTGGGTTCCATCGTGGTGAACACTGGCTTTCGTTTCGTCCGTTGTGAGCACTTTGGTCTTTTCCGCATTGAGTTTAAAGCCGTATGACCGGACGATGTGAGAAATATCGTCCAGTGTTTCTTCATCCGTGTTGGCGAAGACGGCGCTATCGTCGGCGTACATCAAGCCGGTTACGAAGTTGTTGTCGTCGTATTGAACTCCGCGTCGTCCATCGAATGCCTCACGCATAATCGCGTCGATCACAACGATGAAGAGCAGTGGCAACGGCGTCTACTTGTCGGGCACCTGTTTAGATAAGTCGCTTCGAATAGGAACGCTGCTAGTTGAGGCATCGAACGATGCTTATTCTTTCTGGCTTGTTTGCTCGCGATGTTTCTGTAGCCTCGATTATATGATTTTCGTAAATACTTTTTCGACGATCGAACGGAGGCTAATACCGCATTCCCGACTGTCGCCTTTCTTCAATGTTGCCACAACGATGTGTGTTATGAGGACGTGGAGTTATTGAAATAAGACGCCGTCTTCACCTAGATAATTGTCGGTTGGGTATCGAGAAACTGTTTCGGCGGCGGAACGATACTCGGCGGTTTGAGATCGTTATGGGATCGTTCCACCGATGGTTATAACCGCCAAACGGTCGGATATCGGTTGGAATGTGATAACCCTGCTGGTAGCCCATCGATCGACCATAAACCCGACGCCGGCCTCTCGTTTCTCACCACTGGAAATAGTAAAGCGTCATCGTTTCGTCGATTGTTGGCAGGACGATCATCAATGTCCCGGATCCGGTAACTCCAAGTTGAGATACCACAGCAACTGATATTTTGCATTTCGATAATTCCATTGCTATGATTTCCTTTTGACCGATGTGATGTCCTGTTCGTACATTCCACGCGGCGATTTGAATCTCCATTTTTGTGTTTGGGTCTTCGGCCACTTTTCACCAGCATACCTGGTCCCCAGAGCATCGGCTGCCTAGCATTATTTCGTAAATAGTTAGTTCGTAAATCCATGCGGTTTCTTGCATAGTTTCTTCGGTTTCACGATTTTGATCATTTCGGTAGGTAGGCTTTCACACCTTGGACTTCGGACCAGACGACGGCGGAGTCAGCCAATTTAGAAGAATAGAATAGTATAGACAATGCTTTTACGACTATACCACCTAGAACCAGCGCCGGCCCTGGGGTAGAGCGAGTGGAGCGGTGGCTCTAGGCGCCAAAATGAATGCGAAAAACAATTTCGAGCAAAAAATAAAATGTTGATGGCACTTTTTGAGGGCGTTGTTTGTAGCTAGCCAAGTCTATGTACTCATCAATATTACTCGAACACGGCACAAGCAGGGAGCACTGACTCCAAGACCGATCGTAGCCTTAGGCCACATCCTGCTCGAGGTCCATAGAGCAGACTGAATACGGCGGATCTAAACTCAATAAAAACCGCAATCCTAATGTGTAAACAATCGTGCTGAAGTTATGAATGGTACTGCGTGAATGTACTACTAACGATGGACTTCGGATACCATCTGAACTTCAGTTTGAATTAGCCTTCCAATGGTGATACGGTGCTCAGCCAGGGGCGACCGTCTTTTATCGCCCAGCTTGTGGTATCAATATAGAAAAACCTTAAAAACTTTTGAAGATGGAGCACTTCTTAACGCTCCAAACATTTCTGTGGTTCCCATAGCTCCCAAAAGGACGACCTACAGGCCAGTTAGATATTTTTGGATCCATGCTTCAAGGTGTCGAATGTGGTCTCAGTGAAGGAGAGTTATCTGGCAGTCTGAGCCCGTAAACCCAGGGATGGAGTACTTTAAGATCACCCGTTCATTGGGAGATCTCCTTAGATCTCCTGCGGAAGTAAGGGCACCTAATCGGAGAGGCGTCTCGAAAAACGACCGCTTTCAGAAGACGGGGTGGCTGGCTATCGTGTGATAGCGATTTTCTTAATAAGAAGAGAGTAAGTTCCTCTGGATGGTCTCCAGGGCATAATAACCCGGCGAAAAGGGCGAAGGCTTTGGCTATACGGTTTGTAAAGCCTTCAGAAAAATCGGACGCACCCATAATGAAGTCTAAAACGACTCCAAAGCCGACCTTCTGTCAAATAGCAAAAAGTGTCAGAATGGGTGTGCTTGCCACTAACAATCCGGAGACTCTGTTGACCACGATACAGCTAGTTACCGTGCAAGGAAGTCTTCTGGAGGCGATAGCCGAATTGGCTCATGACTCAGAACAGCCCAGGTCCACAGGGTTCGGTGCGCACCCTATGATGGGCCGGCTTGCCCTGGAAGGTGCAAGCCTTGTTGCTGTAGGCGGGAACAAGCTGCCGCGCAGCTTTTTTTGTAATCGGGTACTTCCCGGCAGCAACAGAAGACCCCACTGGCATTATGTTGAAAAGGATAGGGGTCCAAAAGAAGACCCTAAGGGTATAGAAATGGAGAATACTCCACAAAGTGCACCGCATAAAATTCACAGAGGTGACGTTGTCAGGATGGTGAACATCGCAATTTTGGGCTGATGGTTGGAGAAGCCTCATTTAAGGAGAAGGTGACTCTCTCCACCATCTCAACCTTACTAGCTGGGGCAAACCCTAATGCCCAACCATGCAATACAAACAACCAAATAGCCTCCAAAAAAGGTGGTGCTGTTGGCGAAAGGTCGTGGAAGCAACTCTGAGAAGACATGCTTCCTCTATTGCCGCTACAGGCGGGGCTGTGACCCTAAAACCACCATCGAAATCCTTATGGAGCCCCAGCCCATAAAGGCTTGCAAAAGGGGAGATATAATCCCATAAGGAAATGGCAGGCTGGCAGTGCTCGAAAAAAGTTTTATCTAGGACAACTGGAAATACAATTTATGTGAAGTGAAAGATTCGACCAAAGGGCGCCGAAAGACAATCTCGCTCCACCCTCAACAAGGACTAGGGCCGGCGCTGCCTAGAACAAGCATAAAATATGGCTTTCTGTAACTGAAATCTACGACTCAATATTACATTTCTATAAATAACACTTTATCACTTTATTTAAATATAAACACACTAACAAATTGGTTGTGCTTCAACATGATCTGATTGACTTGTAATTATATTATGTGAGGGCCTGCACAGTACTTGCTGGAAAAGGTACAAGAAGGAACTAATAGTGACACTTGATAGCATCCATATACCCCAAGTTGTTTCCCTTTTTCCTGTTTGGGAGTTTTCAACCCGCATAAACAAAATTTGAATAGACATCCCCTGATGGAAACCAAATATCTGGTGACAGGTTAAGTAAGATGTGATATAGTATTTTGTGTATCCGCAGCACAGTTGAAAAAGAGTCTGTATATTTATTTATGTTCATGGACCCTTTTTGTTGTCCCCCTTATATTTTCCACGAAGTCAATTAACACTCTAAATTCTCTACCCAATACCTGAGCTCTATATACAAAAAAAGAAAAGAAGTGCAAACATCTCTTTTTAAAACACATTCGAATCCACTTCCCTCACATCCTACTTCCTTTTAAAAATTATTTTAGTGCTATCTTGAAAAAAATATTAAAGACCTCATATTTCATCCGAACAAATATGGAAGGATTAAACTCTGCTGCAACTGCCGCAAGAAGAAGAAGGGTGTGTGTAAGATGCTGCCATAAAAAAGATCTTACTTTAAAATTCTAGAGAATTGATAAATTCGATCATAAATTTCGACATTTATTCTCTCGACAATGAGGGATTGTCGTAATCTGTTTTGGATATACTACAATATATTTTTAGTTTGGCCATAAGGCAATATACGTGCGTGTGTCATGACACCTAAGTTCTCTGATCATCTTTACGGCAATAATAAGCAATGATATGCAAATTTGGAAGCGTTAAATTTGAAAAATTGTAACTTTACAAACGTTCAAGTTTCCCTCCTCAACATTTTGAACTGGGTGGGTGGAATTAAATGGATGTGACAAACATTTTCCAATATCTTGTGCAAGATTTTGTTAACGTTTTTTATTTCTCTTTATTTTTTTTATTTAGTGCTTATCTTGTTTTATGTTTGATTGAAGAGATAAAGAGAAAAGTTGATGATAGCATGAAACTAGACATCGATCGCCCACATGCGGATGTAGAGGAAATATGTTTGGGTAAACAATAGGTAAAAAAAAAACGGTTTGATGTGATTTTATCATAACTGAAAGTGTGCCTAATTATGTGACTACACTCATAAATATAGAGCTGGAAAACAGTGTGGGCCAAGGTTAGGGTTAGGAGGAGGATTGGAATTTTTTTGTAGGCCATTTGAATTTATGTTCCAACAGACGATATCGTGGTAATGCCGATCGAGTATTCTATATGCAGAAAATGTAGCTCATATAAAGCAAAAACAGAATATAATCATATTATAGTTGAATATCTAAACATGCATGATTTAATCTGTATGAAATTTCGTTTCGTTCTTCCTTAAATCTACGCTCAGTAAACAAGCCCTGTTGAATAAAAGTCGTATTAAGCATAGTGGTTCACTTATTGGCTTGAATTATATAACCATCCATAAATCCGATGATAAATCCAACGTGATCAACTATAGACCAAGTTGTATCCAGTCATCGTTAGTTAAACTCCAGGAGAAAATAGTTACTAGCCAGCACGTTTCTTTTTGGTGGTAGATCCACGACCAAGAATCTGTTTGGGTTTTTAATTACATACTAAACTCTCTAGGCAAAGGAAACGAAGTACATAGGCTATACACGGATTCCAGTAAAGCCTTATGGTAGACCATGAAATCCTGCTGAAAAACTGAGTCTATATGATGAAAGTCTCTGAAACTCTGGAATTGTTGCGCTCTTAACTTTGTAACAGACGTTTTCGGGTGCGAGTAGCCACCTATCAAATGAACACTCACTCAGCATCTTTATAAATGACATAGGTGTTAACATCAGTTCATAATATCAATTATATGCCGACGATATGAAGATATATATGCCGACGATATAAAGGGACCCTTGTTGCGGTACTTTGGAAACGTGTTGCTCTGGTATTTGCTGCTGGAGCCCCAAGTGGTGTATCACGTTTTGAAGCTAACAGCGTCTACTTCATATGTGTCAAGTTTTATTCTCCCCCAATTTTGTATGGCAGAACGGTACACATTGGAACCATTACAGTTCAATTTTGAAGCATTGTTACTGTAACCCAGTAAGTTTGTGTGTCAGTAAAAAGGGTTTTGATTACAAAAATTGGTAAATTAATTATTTTACAATGGATTTATGTTAATTTTGCATTGTATTCATTAAATTTTGTAAAATTTAAATGTCAATGCTATCCCAGGCAACCTTCAATCCTTTTTCTAGTTGCTAAAGGGTTGAAAATTGTCTGCAGTTGGCGAAAACCCTTTGGACTAGAACATCCCAAAGATTTTTAATTAGGTTCGAGCTGGCATTGAAATAGTCAGTGTTTCGGTGTCCCGGAACCATTCCATTCAAAAATGATGTAGGATTTATGGAAAAAATCCAATGTAGGTTAGGTTAGGTTGGAATGGCTGCACCCCCACTTAGACACACCACAGTGCGTAAAGCCATTCTAGTGTTGGGACAAAATCCAGGCCATTTGAAGCCTTTTAATAAAGCAACAGAGGTCAGGAACACCAGTGTTTTGCAGCTCACTCAATCCGCCAAGGAAAGGTGAGCCGAGGAAGGTTCCTCTTTTCCTCGCGGGGGCCGGACATGTACAGAGAAGATGGGAGAGAGTTTCTTCCTCATTATCATTGCCACAACTTTTGCATAAGTCGTTGTGGGAAAGTCCCAATCTTTCGGCGTGCGGGCCAAAGTGACAGCGACCGATCAGCACCTCCACTACATAGCTTATCTCATTTTTGCTCAGCTGAACAAAAGATTTTGAACGCTTTGCGTCCAAAGTCGGAAGTATTATGTGAAGAGTACGACACACTGTTGCTGTGGTCCATCTCAGCCCGGCTCGGTTCCCTGTATAATTCCCCTGTGTCCAGGAACCCAACACAGAGTTATATCAAACTGAGCATGCGTCAATGGCTAGACCCTGGAATGCCCCCGTGACCGCAGAAGATTCAACATTATTGAAAGCACCTTCGATATCTAAGAAAGCAGCCAAAGTGAACTCCTTGAATTCAAGGGTTTTTCAATGACCGCTACCAGGGAGTGGAGAGCAGTGTCTACCGATTTACCTTTCGTGTAGGCATGCTGCAAGGGGAAAACAATTTTCTATCAATGTTTTGCTCCATATGAATGTCCACAAGTTTTCAAAGATCTTGAGAAGAAAGGATATGAGATATATAGGTCTCAAGTCTTTTGTGGTAGGAGATTTTACCCGCTTTTGAAATGGAAGCCACCTTTGCTACCCTCCAGGACGTTGGAATGTAGCTTAGGCGGAAAGAGCTCCTGCAGATGGTTGCAAGCCAGTCCAGAATTAGATCAATGACTTTCTGAGTTTCAATAGGATAAATTCCCTACCGGTCCAGGTGTTTTATAAGGCTTAAAGCCTTCTATGGCCCACAGGAGTAAATCCTTGTTTATCTGTCTGTCGATAGTACACAAATTATATTCACTGGTTAGGCTCCCAAAACATGTTTTTGCCGATGCAGCAAGAGATGTCGAGCCAGGAAAGTGGGTATCAAGCAAAAGTTTCAATGACTCCTCACTGCTTGTGGTCCATGTCTGCTTGCTGCAGCAATTCTTGGCACATTGAACTTTTAGAGAGAACCTTTCCAAGTCTTGCGGCATCCGAAAAGCCTTCTACTGTCTCACAAAAGATCTTCCAGGATTCCCTTGTTGACTTACGCAGTTCGTTCTTGAACTCCCATAGACGTGCTTTATAGTTATCCTAGTTTGAAGTCTTTTTGAAGGCCTTTCTACTTTCAGACCTTAGTTAGAGAAGCTTACTGTTCCACCAAGGAGGTTTGTCATTACCCCTGTATTTCGTAATGGGATAGGCTGCTTCCAATGTATTATTTAGGAGGTTACTGAGATTCCTCATTTGATGTTTGAGATCTTCAGCGTTCCAAAAATGGGTGGGAGTATCCTTGGTAAGTGATCTTTTCACCCCTTGTCCCTATAAGGCCCAATCTGTGTTTCGGACATTCGTGTAGGCAGAGTCCTTTTTCACAGTTGAGCACATATTGACATTAAAAAGAATGACTCTGTGGTCAGAAAAGGAGTGTTCACTGGATATTCTCAGTTTTCTACACAATTGTGCAGATCTGAGGAAACAAGGTTAGTATCCAAGACTTCTTGTCTTATCCTTGTAACGAACGTAGATTCATTTCCAATGTTGCACAGCAAGAAATTATGTTGGAGTAAAAGGTTAAAAACAAACTCACTTCTTACGTTTGTGTCTTAGCTACCCCAAAAACGGAGTTGTGAGCATTTGCATCACATCCAATAATGAGGCTCCATAATTAGCCGCTTTTATTGCCGCATCGAAGAGACTGGAGCTGTCTATATATCCCTCATATGGTAGATAGGCAGATTTAATCCACGTAACCTTGCCGCCTTTCCTGCTGTCCAAGCAGGGCACCACAGTATTAGTATTGCTATATTTAGACAACATCAAAGCGTTAAGGTCATTATTAACAATTAAATAGGTTCTTGGCTTATTTTCGCCATTTCTGGGATACAGAAACCTGGTACTTAGGTACGTCGGTAGGTAGTTGGTTATCCTATACCTATACTAGAGGCACCAACGAGGAGGTGACGATTTGATTTTACCCCTCATTGTCTATTCTATTCTATTTCAATTATCAAACAAACTTCAGCATTTCTTAATTACTAAATAACTTGGAATTGTAAACTTACTTAAAAAACAATTGTTAAAAAAAACATATAAAAAAATATTCACAAATTCTATTGTTTATAGTTACTTACATTATTACTATTTCTAGATTCTAACATCAACCAAGCATGTTGAAATATGCGAGGAAGACGAACAGCAACAAGTTGATGAAAGTAAATTTTGTACACTGCCCCGAGCTTCTATAAATGGCTTTACTATTCGCCAGGTAACCTTTATCCTAAAATAAAAAAAAACATTAATTAATATTTCGGTCTTTTATTCTAGGTTAAGTTTAATAAAGGTCCAGGTGCAAAAGGATTAGGATTTTCTATCGTCGGCGGTGTAGATTCCCCAAAAGGCCCAATGGGATTTTATGTAAAAACAGTCTACAGTCATGGACAAGCAGCTGAAAAGGGTACTCTTAAAGAAGGTAGATATAAAATTAACTTAAGCCTCCTAATATCAAATAAATAAAATCATTTTATTTTCAAAGGTGATGAAATTCTTTCCATCAACGGAAAGCCACTACAAGGCCTTAGTCATAACGATGCAATAAACGTATTTAAATCAATAAAAGTCGGAGAGGTTGTATTAATAATTGGTAGACGTGCTCCAAAAAAGAAGGTGATGAATACTAAAGATAATAAACAAATAAATTAAATTAATTAAAATAAGAGAAATTAAACGAATTGTAAAATATATAAAATAAAAGAACTTTCGATTAATTAAATAAATTGGAGAGACAAAAATAACCTAGTTACTAGGTTTTACTAGATTGTATTAATAAAAACTAAATTATAGTTAATTAAATAAGTAAAAACACACCTCAAATGAGATTATCATGATTGCCCAGTTTATATACATACTTAACAAGTTATATAATATTTTTTTTCTTATGTTAGTGGTGCCAAAAAGAATTCTTTATACTTTTAATTCTTACTTGCTATATTCTATGCTATGTATATTTCATACTTAAATTTCTACATCAATTTATATCACCAAAAAAAAAACAATCAACGACACATTAACCAATATTGTACCAAAGTAATTTTTTTTGAAATATATATATTTACAAAATTATATTTATTTAAATATGTATATTCCAATAATGTCTAAATTGTTATATCGAATATATTTAATAAAATGTTTTATATGAATTTAGAATTGTTGTTTTCTTTACAATCTGAATGTTGTAGTAATGATGTTTTTATGTGGTAGCCCAAGCTTAGAAGTAACCCTTTATACTACCACGGTAATGTAATGGACTACGTCAAGGCCGTGGTCTAGCCTACCAAGATACCAAAGGGCGCAATTCTTTCCAAGCCAATCCAATTACAAGCTCATACAGACGACATTGACATCTTTGCAAAACATCAATCGCAGTACAGGAAGCTTTCACCCAAGTTGAGCCGGTGGAGACTGGGACTGCACATCAATGAAAGCAAAGCAAAGTACATGGGGCCCCCTTTACAAGAACATCTAACATTGGTCTTACAATCAAGGTAGAGGAGGGCGAATTTGAAGTAGATTCCTTGGGTCAATAGTAGCGGCCGACAATAACTTCTTCTTCGATGGCTCTACAGCCCAATTCGAGCCTTGGCCTCCATCAGCTTCTTCCTCCAGACGTCTCTCTGCTCCGCAGCTTGTCTCCAGTTTCTTGTGTTGAGCAGTTTTGCTGCATCGGCCTTAACATTATCTTCCCACCTTAACCGTGGTTTGCCAACTGGTCTTTTGCCATCTGGTAGTAGATACAGGGCTTTTTTTGGTATCCTTGAGTCATCCATTCTTTGGACATGGCCGGCCCAACGTAAACGTAGTAGTTTGGCATGGGTCGAAAGTTTACATTCTTTGTATAAGTCGTACAATTCGTGATTGTAGCGTATTCTCCATGCACTGTCTTCATTGATTGGACCGTATATCCTTCGGAGAACCTTCCGACAATAACACGGAATCAAAAATAAGTGCGCGGCTGCTAAAAGCCAACAGAGCCTATTATAGTCTGTCAAGGCTTTTCAAATCCAAGCATGTAACATTAAACTATATAAGATGATGGCCTTCTTCTTCTTCTTTAACGGCTCTACAACCGGGATCCGGTCCTGGCCTCGCGCAACTGTTCTCTCCACCGGTCCCGATTCTGAGCCGATGTCATCCAGTTTGGCATCCCTAAACTCTGAGCGTCCTGGTCCACGCCATCCTTCCAGCGAAGGTTGGGCCTCCCTCGCTGTCGCACCCCATAGGTCTTACCGCAGAGAACTTTCCGAGCAGGCTCATCTTCACTCATACGAGCTAGATGCCCTGCCCACCGGAGCCTACCGAGCTTTATTTTCTTCACAACATCTATGTCGCGATAGCGCTCGTAGATCTCGTCATTGTAGAGTCTCCGGAATCGTCCTTCCTCACATACGGGGCCAACAATCTTCCGAAGTATTTTCCTCTCAAACACGCCCAAGAGGTTTGAGTGCTTTTTGCTAAGCACCCACGTTTCGGATGCATATGTGAGAACGGGTAAGACCATCGTCTTATATAGTAAAAGTTTAGACGTTATGGTTAGATATTTGGGTTTGAAGAGTCTTGACAGACTATAGTAGGCTTTGTTGGCTTTTAGCAGTCGTGCGCGTATTTCTGGTTCCATGCTATTGTTGTTCCATGCTACTATTGACCCAAGGTAGGTAAATGATTTTACCACGTCAAACTCGTGTTCCGCTACCTTGATTGTGGGACCAATGTTAGGTGTTCTTCCAGACGAGGCCACCATGTACTTTGTTTTGCTTTCGTTAATGTGCAGTCCCAGATTTCCTGCCGCTTGTTCAATCTGAGTGAAAGCTTCTTGTACAGCTGTTGTTGTTCTTCCAATGATGTCAATGTCGTCTGCGTAAACCAGTAATTGGGTGGACTTGTGGAGGATTGTACCCCTTGATGTCACGCCCGAAGCTCGGATCACTTTCTCCAACGCCAGGTTGAAAAGGAGGCAGGCCAGACCGTCCCCTTGTCGGAGTCCATTATAGATGTTGATTGGTCTGGACAGTGTTCCGGATACCTTTACTTGGCTTGACACATTGATCATGGTCAACCTACATAGTCTTGTCAGTTTGTTGGGGATGCCGAATTCTCTCATGGCTTTGTAGAGTTCTACCCTGGCTATGCTATCATAGGCGGCTTTAAAGTCTATGAAGAGGTGTTGAATTGAGTTTTGAAACTCTAGACATTTTTCCATAGCCTGCCTCAAGGTGAAAATCTGAGCAGTCGTTGATTTGCCTGGGCTGAAGCCACACTGGTAATGGCCTATGATGTTTCTGGCGTATGGGGCCATCCTGTTTTGTAGGATAGCGGAGAATATCTTATACACGGTACTCAACAACGTTATACCGCGATAATTAGTGCACGCTGTGATATCTCCTTTTTTGTGTACCGGACAGAAGATGCCTTTTCTCCAGTCTTCTGGCATCACTTCCTGCTCCCATACTTGCACAATTGATTCATGAATCGCTTGGTGTAATGTAGGCCCTCCATATTTAACCAGCTCCGCTGCGATGCCGTCTGCACCCGAGGCCTTGTTGTTTTTGAGCCGGCAGATGGCTCTGCTAACTTCTTCTATGCTTGGTGGCGGCAGCATAGCATTGTCATCAGATATTGGTGGAGCCTCCGAATCCTCAGTTAGCTCGCCATTTAGCAATTCATGAAAGTGCTCTTCCCATCGCTCCAAGATGCCTTTAGGATCGGTGATCAGATTCCCTTCTTTGTCCTTGCAGTATGTGCAACGTGGTGTGAATTGCGTCATACTGCGGACTCTTTGATAGAACTCCCGCGCCTGGTGCGGCCGTCGTTCTCTGTACCGTTCTAGCTCACAGACGAGATTTTTTTCCCAGGCTTCCTTTTTCCGTCTGTGAATTCTCTTTTCTTCTTTTCTGAGCTCTTTATAGTTCTCTTCGCGTGCCCGTGTTCTCTGAGACTGCTGCATGGCTCGGTACGCAGCATTCTTACGTTCAGTTGCCAGCTTGCATTCATTATCGAACCAGTCGTTCCGATCTTTACGACTTCTGCCTAAGATGGAATCAGCAATGACAGTATTTTTAAGGCGGGCCCAGTTCTCGTCGACGCCCGGCATCTCATCCCCAGAACTTAGGGCGAGTTCTAATGCATGACCGTAGCTGTTTCTGGCCATTTCATTGCGTAGTGCAGCTGTGTTGATTCGAGCCTGATCAGCGGATACAAAGCTTTTCAGCGTTGTAATGCGCTCTCGGAGCACCATACCAACAAGATAGTGATCCGAGTCGAAGTTGGCACCTCGGTACGTTCGTACCGTCATCAGACCGAAAGGTGGCGGCGGTCTATCAACATATGATCTATTTGGTTGCGAGTGGCTCCATCAGGAGATACCCAGGTGGCTTTATGGATATCTTTACGCGCAAATCTAGTACTTGCAACGACCAAGTTCTTACTTGCTGCCATCTCTACAACTCGCTGTCCATTGTCATTAGTGTTTTCATGCAAGCTGTGGTTGCCGACATATTGCCTGTATATGGGCTCCCGGCCTACTTTGGCGTTCAGATCTCCCAGTATGATTTTTACATCATACCTGGGGCAGGCATTAAGTTCCCGTTCAACTAATTCGAAGAATTCTTCTTTATCATCATCCGGGGACTCTTCTGTAGGTGCGTGAACGTTTATGAGGCTGATGTTCTTAAATTTACCTCGCACACGAAGGGAGCATAGCCTTTCGTTTATTGCTTTAAAGCCGATAATGGTAGGCTTCATTCTTTTGCTAACCATAAAACCTACTCCTAGAACATGGTGTTTTGTATGACAGCTGTAATATACGTCATACTCAGGTTTTTGCAAAACACCATTCCCTGTCCACCTCATCTCCTGAATGGCGGTAATGTCAGCTTTATACTTTGACAGGGTATCGGCTAGATGTTTTGAAGCTCGAGTTCTGTACAGAGTTCGAACGTTCCATGAAAAAATTCGTAAATCGTTTTGCCTTTTTCGTTGCCGTGGTCGTCGTCGTTTATTCCAGTATCCGAGGCATGTTGCTCGTTCCGTAATAATTGTTTTTTACGGGTGAGGTTATTAGCCTCACGCCAACCTTACTTGGAAGGGACTAGTCCGATCATATTAGCCTATTCTCTCTCATAGAATAGTTACCAGTGGCCACCGCTAGGAGGTTATGATCGCACTTCCATCAGTCCGAAATAGTTACGGCACGTGCATGTTATGCTACATGTTATTCCCCCTATTCCGTTGATGACTGACCACTAAGATGATGGCCTTACTGGTACTCAGATATGCATGCGAGACGTGGATGCTTAGCAAACAGCACTCGAACCTCTTAGTCTTGTTCTAGAGGAAAAAACTTTCGGGAAGAGATTAGGTCTCAAGCCAAAGATGGTTCTCTGGATGTGCATAGCCGTGGTAAGCCCAAATCTCACGTATCGTTCGCTAGTGTGGTAGTCAGCGCTGAGGAGGTCCTATAATGTAAGGTGACCAGATTACGAAGTTCAAAATTTGGGATGGTATATATAAGAATTTTCAAATAAGTACAGGACACTTTTCTTGAGATTGAAAATAAGTCTACAGTGGTAAAAACATTTGGAGTACCCTTTCAATGGCGGAAAGTAATGCTAACCATCTTGTTTGTTATTACAGTATTATCAAAAATATGTATCCTGTACATCCGAGCCCAACTGAATCATGGTTAAGGTTTCGTTTCAGTTTAATAAAAACATTACACCTTCATGAAAGTTAGAATCCGTATTATCGGGACGAAGCTTATCACGGCACGAAACTTCAGCTGAGGTCGACATCAGAGGAAGCGAAACGCAACGATATTTCGAGAGAAAGCTTACTATTGCTACCAACCGTGTAAGTTCAATATCCAGAAGAAAAAAACTAAGTCAAAGGATTCCAAAGGAGTCTAGCCAGCCTGTAAAAGACATCAGTCTACCATACCTAACAGATAAATTTTTAAACAAAAGATTTCTCATCGACACTGGAGTGGAGGTTTCAGTGGAGGACATTCCGAAAACCTTTGGTTTGTGCAATACAACACCAACATTTTAACGTTTCGCCAATGAAGTTACTAGAGACCTTGACTTCTCCTGGATGATTTTCTCATAGTTTCTAGCACTATAGAAGAGCACCGGAGACACCTCAGGCAACTTTTCCAACCATTTCTCTAGTATGGAGTTACAATAAATCCAGGTACGATTGAGTTGATTGAGCGAATTATCAGTGAAATTCCTTGGCTATTTTATCTTTGAGGAAGGAACCAGGCCGTTACTTGTAAATGTAGAAGCCATCGGATATTTCAAGAAACCTGAAAACGTTCGTAGAAGGTTTTTAAGAATACTTAACTTTTACAGGCGCTTTACACCAAACGCAGCAGAACTTCAATCCAATCCTCCACGGGTGTCATGCGGACAGGACAAAACTCCTATAACCGATGCAGTCTTCCTCGCTCACCCGAAAGCAAATACTTCATTCAGAAGTAGCCGAGGGGCAGTTGTACAACAGGACGTTCTGGGTGGATACCTGTTGATTTTTTTCTCATAAGCTAACATCAGGGCAGGTAAAGTATAGCGTTTACAACCACGAACTACGAGGTGCCTATGCAGCCGTGAAGCACTTTCAACAACTTTTGGAAGGCAGACGATTCACTTTATACTTTGACCATAAACCATTGACGTACTGATTTCAGCAAAAATCTCAGAAGGCGTCCCCAAGGAAGTTTAGACATCTGAGCTATATTGAAAAATTCACGACCAATATTCAGGAAAAGACAACGTAGTAGCCGATATAATGTCGAGAATTCAAGCTATCTTCTAATCATCAGATATTAGATATGAAGACTTAGCAAAACAACAAACATTGACGAGGAACTCAAAAATCTTCTGAGCAGCACAACATCGCTACAGATACAAAAACTTAAATTTCTTTACTTACTCCAACTAACTATTGTAATGCGACACGTCAACAGGTAGAGTTTGTCCTTACATATCGAAGGGACAACGTCTGGATGGGTGTCTCAAGGAGCTCGATGACAACAAATCGACTGGACCCGATAATATACCGTATTAAAAAAATGTGCCTCACCTTTAGCCAAACCTCTGCGCAAACTTTTTGTCCTATCATACTTCTCCCGATTTTACCCAGACTCTTCGAAAGTTGCACATGTTCAGCCCATACCGAAAAAAGGTGACTCCAGCAATCCCTCCAACTACCGCGATTACATACTTCTATTCTCTTCACTCCAAAGCCATGGAGACGATAATTAATAAAGAGCTTATGGAATATCTAGAATTCAACCTATGTACTTCTAAATGACAGACAGTATGGCTTCCGACAAAAAAGATCCACTGGTGATCTATTAATTTGCCTTACAGAACACCTCAACCGAAGTTTGCATGGATTTGGTAAGTCTAGTCTGGTTGCGACAGATTTTGGCACTAAGCCCGGTTAGCTAAACTCGACTCAACACGCATCGACTACTTTTACAGAAGTGTATTGAGTTTCCTTTACGACCGTTCAATTGAGGTAGTATTGGCTAATTGATTTCAAATGAAGAGCTACGGTGCGGTGCCAAGAAAGGATAGACGACCAAATCAGGCGAATTAAATGGAATTGGATTGGCCACACCTTGCGACGCGAAAACGAAAATCTAGCCAAACAGACCCTTGACTAGAATCCACAAGGATTCCGTCACGTCGGAAGACCAAGAACAACGTGGAGGAGAACCCTTCTAGCAGAGGCCGCAACAACTGGGAGATCCTGGTTGGAGCTGATAACTGTTGCACAAAACAGAGACCGCTGGAGGGTAACTATTTCCGCCCTATGTCCCATGAGGGATTAAAAGAACATAAAGAAGATAGAAGAAAGTGTTGTATGGCGTCAAATCTGAATCTCATCCCATTTTTGCGGGGGTCCTCCAGGGATCAATTATTTCACCGGCCCTATTTGTTATCTTTATAAATAATCGACTTTCAATCCCCTCCAACCAGCATCTCGGTTTAGCTGACGATGGCACACTACGTTATTCTTCCCAATGCTTCGCTAATGCAAGACAAGTACGTGGCAGATCCTGTCTTGATGATCGCAAACTAATCTAAAGACATTGAAATCATTGTAGATTGTGGAAGCAAGAATCATATCGAATACCACCCCAGCAAAACCAAGTGTTGTCTTATTTCCTATAAAAAGTGCAACGCGCCACTGCATTCATTACAGTCCTACACATATATCACCTGAAGCTCGTCTTTTTGCGCGTTCAACAAGAGAGCAATTCGATTCTTAATAGAACAACTCGATTGTGGAATAATCTCTCACAGTCAGTATTTACGAGCTACTACAATATCCAAGAATTCAAACACACGGTTCATCGCCGCCTTCTTCAACACCCTCCAAAGCCCTTATAATCCTTAACCTATCCCCCACGTGCTAAGCTTACTACTAGACATTGCACCATGGCGTGACAAACGACATGAAGGAAAGAAACAACAAGGGCTATGAGAAAATGGCCTTAATATTCTCTTGCATCTAGCCCTCCCCCTCCTCACACTCTCTCTCCCCATTTCACATTAAAAACCTAGACTCGTATTGTGCACTCAGACTGGGTCGCTACAATCACGGACTACCTTCTCCCAGTTTGATCCTCAACTAGGAATTCTCCGTCGAAATACCTTCAACAGAGTGGAGAAACGGAGACGCCCTGAGTAACTTTGATATAGGAATATTCACCGACGGCTCCAAAAAATGAGAGGGCTTCGGGGAAGGGTTTTATCTAAAGACCATTAACAGTTCACTGTCCTGGCACATGCTAGTATCTTTCAAGCGGAAGGGCTGGCGATCCTCAAGACCCGCCAGACAATGAACTTTAGATCCGATAAAAGCCCTGGATTCATTAATAAAATGCTACAAGCTAGTGGAGCAATGCAGAGATGAGGTAGATAGGCTAAGTAGAAAGCACAACGTGACTCTGATCGGGGCACCCAAACATAGAAACATAGAAGGCAACGACAAAGCCGACTACCTAGCCAAACAGGGAACCTCTCGGAGACCAACTCTTGGGCCTTTTCGTAAACGTCAAAGCAACTGAGCAACAACGCATCGGCAAAAAAGAAGCATATTGTAAGTTTCCGAACGAATGACTTTGGATCCTCTGCTTTTACGAATTCGTTGCAAAGCATACATATGCGTTTACGAAAAGGCCAAGGTCGGCAGCCCAATAGGCGGAGTAAAAACGGAAAATTTGGCTACTACCTGATGCTAGCCAGCCAAAAGCAGAGAGCATTAGAGACCTGCACTATCCTTGTCAAGAAGTACACTCGTCTTTCATTTTCAATAGAAGTAATATAACATGGCGCAGTCGGTATCCAATTTATAAAAGTGCACGAGACAAAAACAATAAAAAGAAATATAATAAGAAGAAAAACAAAGATAGTGAAAGCATATGGGACGTGTTAAAATAAACAAAAGTGGAATTGCTGAAAAAAACCACGTGGAAGACCTCCGAAACAAATAAAATATTTGTTCATTAAACAAATGGATCACATCAAGCCTATAGAGAAATTGGAACTGGATGGAAATATCGCAGAAAATTGGCGAAGATTCCGTCAAAATTTTGAAATATTCAGTGTAGCGGTGGAACTTGAGAAAAAGTCGGAAGCAGTTCGCATTGCCGTATTTTTAAATGCCTTGGGATCCGAGGCAATAGAAGTTTTCAATTCTTTTGCTTTATCTGACGAGAAAAAAAAAGTGTACAGAGAAGTACTGCAATCCTTTGAAGAATTCTGTAAGGAAAAGTACAATGAGGTCTATGAGTCATACGTTTTCTATGGTAGAAACCAGTTAGAGAAAGAACCGTTTGACAGTTACTTAATGTGCATAAAGAAATTGGTGAAAAAGTGCAATTTCGGAGAAATGGAGTCCAGGATGCTGCGTGACCGAATAGTTTTGGGAACAAATGATAAATGTTTACAAAAAAAATTGCTGGAAACTGAAAAATTGTCATTAGATAAAGCAATTGAATTAGCACGAACTGCAGAGGTTACGTCCAAGCAAACCAAAGATTTATTAAATGTTGGTACGAACAGCGCTGTGGATAATATTTCATCGGAACACCAACGGCAAGACATCAATAGAAATAAATATATCTCTAAGGGTAACTCTGTATCTTATAATTCTAGTAAACAAAATTCAAAATTTCAAACTAATTTTAGGAAAACTAAAGAACCAAAAAGAAAATTTATAAATGTGTGCGAGTCGTGTGGCCAAGTTCACGGATACAACCGTTGCCCAGCTAAAGGAAAAAAATGTAAAAACTGCCTAAGGTGGAATCATTTTGCGAAAGTTTGCAAAACAAAACAGGTACGTGCAATACAAACTGCAAAAATAAATGAAAATTTCGAAAACTTATTCATTGATACGGTTAATATGCTAAATAGAGAAGATAAAGCGTGGTACCAAATAGTGAAAGTTGAGTCCCATAATATAAAGTTCAAATTAGATTCTGGTGCAGAAACCAATGTACTTCCAATTAGATATTTGAAAATGCTAAAAAATATAGTAATAAAGAAAAGTTCAGTTAAGTTAGAAGCTTATGGAGGCGCGATGATCAGAGTACTAGGGTCGGTAAGGCTACTATGCCAAGTAGGCAGTGTTAATTCTTTGCAAGACTTTGTTGTAGTAGACACTAATACTATTCCCCTAATAGGACTTCGGGGTTGCATCGCACTTAATTTAATAAAGCGGGTAAATGAGTTGCAAACATGTGCAAAAGAACAATTTATAAACGAAAATCGCGACATTTTTGACGGCATGGGGTGCTTTTGCGAAAATTTTCGTATAGAGTTGAAAACCACACACACACCTGTTGTGCGTCCTGCCAGAAGAATCCCATACACACTCCAAAAGCCGCTTAAAGAAGAATTAAATAATTTGTGCAAACGAGGTATTATTGAAACGGTCAGTGAACCTACCGAATGGGTTTCAAATTTAGTTATTGTGGAGAAACCCACAAAGAAAATTCGTTTATGCCTGGATCCGCGAGATCTCAATGCAGCCATTAAGAATCAAGTGCACTACATTCCCACTTTCGAAGAACTTACGGCTAGGTTAGCAAATAAAAGATTATTTACCGTCTTGGATCTAAAAGAAGGATATTTTCAAGTAAGTCTTCACCCAGAATCCAG
Source organism: Thereva unica (assembly GCA_949987705.1). Classification (NCBI taxonomy): domain Eukaryota; kingdom Metazoa; phylum Arthropoda; class Insecta; order Diptera; family Therevidae; genus Thereva; species Thereva unica. The sequence goes on along the minus strand of OX465285.1, from coordinate 22,172,494 downwards.
CAAATTGTGCACATTCATAACACCATTCGGGTGTTACCGATTTAAAAGACTACCGTTTGGTATCAAAGTGGCTCCTGAAGTTTTTCAGAAACTTAATGAAGACAATTTCGCGGGAATCCCTAATATAGCAATCTTTATCGATGACATATTAATCGCGGCGGAAACTAAAGAAGAGCACGATCAGATATTAGAGCAAGTGATAAGGCGTGCGCGGGAAAAGAATATCAAATTTAATGAAAATAAATTACAGTATTGTGTACCTAAAGTAAAGTACATGGGCCATACTATTTCTGGAGAGGGAGTCGAGGTTGACAAAACACGCACCAAAGCAATAGAAGTTTTAAGTGCCCCTAAAAATAAAAAACAGCTGCAAAAGTTATTTGGCGTTATTAACTATATGAGGAATTTTATTCCACACCTTTCAAGTATTTCAAAGCCCTTGCGGGACTTGCTACAGAAAGATGTAATTTTCCAGTGGTTGCCACACCACACTAAGTGCTTAGAAAATATTAAACAACAAATTATTAATGCACCTGTATTAAATTTTTTTGACAACAATAAAGACATAGTCCTTCAAACAGACGCGTCCTCCCAGCACGGTCTGGGTGCATGCTTAATGCAAGAAAATAGACCAATCTGTTTCGCATCTCGCAGCCTTACAGATGCTGAGATCAATTATTCCCAAGTGGAAAAAGAACTTTTGGCAATTGTTTTTGGCTGTGCAAAGTTCCATTCATATATCTATGGACGAGAGGTAAAAGTGATCACAGATCATAAGCCACTACTAGGGGTTATGAATAAAGAGATATGGAAAGTGCCCTCACCTAAACTTCAGCGTATGAAGTTGAGACTTTTAAAATATCGACTTTATCTGCAACATAGTCCAGGGAAGCATATGTATATTGCTGATTATCTGTCAAGAGATTTCTGTAAGGAACAAGACGTGGAGATCCCAGAAATAAATGAACTAATTCATAGCATCGATATAAGTGACAACAAAAAACGAATTTTTATAGACGAAACGTCATCAGACCCCATATTGAAAGATCTTCGCGATATCCTAGTTAAGGGATGGCCAAAAAATAAAAAAGAAGTGCCTGCCAACGTTAGTTATTTTTGGAAAATGAGAAGAGAGTTAACTACAGACGGTGGGTTGGTTTTCCTAAATGATCGCATATTTGTCCCAGCAAGCCTACGAAAAAATATCCTCGACATTCTGCATCATCCGCACATGGGCATAGAGAGATCCAAAACGCGAGCACGTAGTTTAGTTTACTGGCCCGGACTAAATTCTGACATTGACAAGCAAGTGATGAGTTGTAGCATTTGTCAAAAATATAGAAATGCTAACATTAAAGAACCCCTATTACCTCATGACATTCCCATGCTGCCGTTCCATAAAATTGGAATGGATTTGATGGATTTCGCTGGGAAAACTTATTTGATAGTATGTGACTATTTCTCCAAATTCCTAGAGATATCCTTGCTTAGGAACACAGTCGGCATCAGAGGTCATACTTAAACTTAAACCAATTTTTGCCTGTCACGGGCTTCCAAGAGTCATAATAGCAGATAATGTTCCGTTTGGATCACACTCATTTATGCAATTTTGCAGTCAAAATGACATTGAGCTAAGAACGTCTAGTCCACGATATCCTCAGTCCAATGGGTTGGCTGAACGCATGGTGCAGGTAGCAAAAAGAATGATGCAGAAATGCCATGAAAGCAAAACTGAGCTCTGGCTGGCATTATTAGCACATCGTAATACCCCCCTACAAAATATTGGTCAGACCCCTACGCAACTCATGATGGGGAGACAAACAAGAACGATGCTTACGGGGAGAAATGAAAAGTTTATTATAAATAACTCTAATGATATTGGTAGGAAGTTTAAAAAGAGAAGGGATGATCTCTCAAAACACTACAATAGGAGTGCGAAGCTTAGAGACTCTTATTTTAAGGTAGGAGAACGTATTTGGTTCAAAAACGGAAGTACATGGGTTGAAGCGCAGATTACGAGAAAGGATAAAAATCCTAGATCCTATTGGATTCAGCTTTCAGATGGAACTACGCTTCGCCGAAATACATCAGTATTAAGGAAGCACGTGTAAGAAGCATTATATCCTTGCAGTTGTATCCTTGATCTTTGTCAACCGACATCGTCTAATATAAATTTACTGATTGAATTATATAAAGTATCACATGTAAGAGAATTATGCTTAGAATTGTATTGTATTGATTGAATTGTATAAAGGAATGTATTTGATGGATTTGATTGAATTATATTAAGAAATATATTTGTTAAGGGGGAGGTGTAATATTCAGTTGTGCAACCTATCAGTAGTAACCGCTGTAAAATAATTACATAAACCATATGGCAGTCACTGCACCAAAACTGAATATCACTTCCTCTCCGAACATTCCAGAGTTGCAATAAACGTGTCAAGAAGTACACTCGTCTTTCATTTTCAATAGAAGCAATATAACAATCCTATCTTCAAGGCGACTTGAACCACTCACAACAAAGGAAAAACAATGGACCTCCTAAACAGACTCGGTCGAGATCGTGCCAGAATCACGGCAATCATGGGACCATAGGAGACCACGCTGCCAAGGTGGGCAGCCCGTACAAGGATTATCGTTATAGCTGTAAATGTCCCGGTTCAACTGAAGCTAGACAGGTCGAACAAGGCAGTTACATTCCGGAAGGGAAGACTTAAGAGATATCTGACTGAATTCGAAATCACTTGGAGGCTTCCTATTTAATAGGATGTCTTAAGACATCCGTCGCTCCGCAACCGACCAAACAACTAGGGAATCTAGGTACACGAGTCATGGCAACAAAATGGCGAATCAAAGCACTAACGGGGCTTTTGGCCGCACTGAAAGCAGTCCAACACCTAACATAACCATACCTGTATTGTAACCACTGAGGTAATTTTGACTTGCTGCTGGAAATTCAAGTACTCGCCTTTTATCCGAGTACTGTTGCTTGCACTAAACATTGAAAACTATCTGCACTATTTTTATGAATTTTTAAACCGAGCACAAAACGTTTAACGTTTAACAATTTTCAGGTGCTGTCATTTCCGCGCTCCTGTGTTGCCGTCTCTGGTGAAAATACACGAACATCTGTTATACAGTGCTACCAGCTCAACAAATTTTGTTGGCAATTTTCCCATTTTGTGACATTTCCCGTGTGTGGTGAAAATGGTCACTCTCACATTTAACATTGAGCTGTCAAATTTGACATTCAAAAGATAACAAAATTGAAACCAATTATTAAAGGGGTTTTATTGGATTTCCGTGGGTATTCAACAGGTTTTAATGCTTGCCACAGAAAAATTGTAAGATCCTGCGTTCGTTTGTTATAAGTATTTGATTGTGAAACTGTGCCATAATCTTTATTCTCTCCCCAGAATTAATAGCTCCCTGCGCCATAACAGCCTGGAGGACATAAATCTTGATCAGTTTCTCAAAACTTCTAATTATGAAGATACTGTTAAACAGCTAGATATATACTATGGAATTGGTAAGGATAAACATTAATATATATTATTACGATTCAGTAATTTCTTTGTTTAGTCAAGAGGCAACTGCTCAGATACCAGAGCCCGATTTCGGGACTCTTTCCGGTAATGTCCACTGACAAGGATGTTGGAAGCGTACGAGACAGTGTCTATTGTGCTGCAGCAGTTTGGAGCTTATATCAGGCCTACCGTAGGATTGATGATGATCGTGGCAAGTCATACGAGCTTGGGCAATCCACAGTAAAATGCATGCGTGGTATTCTCGAGTGCTGGATTAAGCAAGCGCATCATGTCGAGCAATTTAAGCAGCGTCAGTCCAATCAACATGCCCTGCATTGTAAATTTCATTTGCATACTGGGGAGGAGGTCTATCCTCATGAAACATATAATCATCTTCAAATTGACGCAGTTTCGATTTATATAATATTTCTGGTACAGATGATAACATCTGGATTACAAATTATATACACTCAGGTAAGGAATACATAAAATCACAATGAGTTAATTAACCAGTATTTCTTGTTTTAGGATGAAGTGGCTTTCGTTCAGAATCTCGTTTACTACGTGGAAAGAGCATACCGAACACCAGATTTTGGAATGTGGGAAAGAGGCTCGAAATATAACACTGGAACACCGGAAATTCATGCTTCCTCTATTGGTTAGTGATATCACATATAATTTGCCGGTGTGTCTATTCGCACCAAAAATATGGGTCTCGCAGATCACGGGTTGAACACGGCTCGGGATATGGGCGGCGCAGGGCGATATATGCAGTATTTCATAGACGGAACTAATTTTACTGGGTACAGGCCACAAACCTCTGTGCTAACCGTATCAGCAGACTTGTGAGAAACTCCCCAAGGCTTCTTCTTTGACCTTTAGCTGGCGGTCCAAACGAGATGCTCCCGCAATACGCTGATACACTGCTATCGGTGCCGCTAGGTCTCGAACTCCATTCACGATTCGTTTCCATTCTTGACGATTTTTGGCGACGTCTTGATAACTGATGTTGATTATTTCAGTCGCTCTCGATATTCTTTAGCCAGGTTTTCTTTGGTGCCGATCTCTGAATTCTCCAGTCTGCCGGACGGTCACGCTACGTGTCAAGCGGTTCGGCAAACATGTCCAAACCAACGTAATCGACGTTTTTGTATTTTTTCTTCGATCGGTGTCTGTTGATCGCATCTTTTGTCTAACTGTTTCATTTCGAAAGCGATCGCGGTGTGGGACACTGAGAATCTGCATTAAGCATCGCATTTGGAAAACCTCGAGCTTGTTAACGTCCGGCTTGAGCAGTGTCCACGTTTCTGATCCATAAGGAAGAATCGGAGGCATCAACGTTCGGTAAAGGCGTACTTCCGTTTTGAGGGTAATATTTGTTCGTTTCTATATGCACTACTTGAGCGAGGTGATAGAGTGTAATTGCAAAGACTAACTTTTGAGAATTGAAAAAAATATAAAATAAAAATAAACGAAATAGAGGAAAATATACGCAGTTTGAAGCATGTACTCGAAAGTACATGTCTCAAATAAAAGCCGACAGGAAAAATGCTAGTGCTAGTGATAGTGCACAAAATAACAAAGGCACGGACCATCTTCATATGATCATGTCCCAGACAAATATAACGGTCTAGGAAGTAGCTTCAAAGAACTAGCCACCGAAAGCAAGGAAAACGAGGCCAGGCTATAATAAATTATTGAGGAGCTGAAGGAAAAAAATTTCCTAGGCTGCCGAAATCAAAAACCGCGACAGCTCAACAACAGCAAAAGACGAAACAGCAATCCCCGACGCAGCAGCAACAAAAGAAACATCATGAGCAACAACAAAATCAACAACAAACCTAGCGGCACGAGAGCCAACAACAACAACCAAAAGGAGAAAATACCTCCTATTAACATTTTCTACTAGAAGTCGATGGATACAATAAGGGTAGCTAGGCAAGTGGTTAAGCAGAATAATTTTTTATTAAAATGTAGAGCGGAAATAAGCATGCGTTAGTTTTAAGCCGACTTCCTACAGTCGGCTGGACAATTTAAAATTAATAATATGTGAATTTCTACGTTGTCATATGGGAGAAAATAAATAAAAGTGCCGGCATTCTCTAATACATGATATGTGTAAGGTTCGGTCTGGCCGCAGCTAACTATCAAATGACATTTAATGTGAAGGCCCCCTGGAAAAGAAAAAGTCGCGGATAAAAGCAAGCTGTTTTGGGTACTCTGCAAATATAATGGAGACGTCCTGCTATTTATAGAAGACGCCCTAATTATGCAGAACTCAAGCAACGCATCAAGGCGCAAAAAGACAGTTAGAGATTGAACAAGCGAGAAAACCCATTTCGTTAAAAAATTTCGTTGTCCCTGTAATGTCCTTCGTCCAAATGGCAACCGGAGTCCAGTCAACAAAATAACAAACTTCAAAAGCTGCTAGTGGAACGAGCTCTGGAGACAGTGACTGAAGGCGGTTCTCTTGTCCATACAAGAAAAAATGGCACAGCTCCAGAATGAACTAAGCGAACAAATCGTTCGTTTAGATCTAGTATACTCTGCAATCTTTTCGACAGAAACTATCTCTGGGTAAACTGGACTGGACAATAAAGGTCATTGCGGTGAACGTCAACTCCCTGATACGAAACGAGAGAAGGGCGAATCTCCTAACCCTCTTGCAGAGCCAAAATCCGGATGTGCCTCTGGCTAGTGAAATTAAACTAAACGAGAAACATAAAATGGTTTACAAAGATTATGTGGTAGGTAGGCGTGATCAACCTAATTCCAATCAAGGCGGAGGCCTACTGATATTAATAAAGACCCCCCTGAAATATAAAATCGTGTATAGTAGAGATAAAGAAATCTTTCAGGTGCTAGAAGCGTGCGTTATATACATCCCTCTGTCGAGTAGCAGAAGGTTGTATATCAAACGCTTCAACTGAAGTTGGAGCAAAATTTTTACTTATTGGCCGGAGATTTAAACGCACCCATGCGGCATGGGGAAACCAAAAAGCTCACACCTAACTGAATGACTGGTTGTCCAAAATAGAATTCAGCGGATGGTAAATCATCTCGCTACAGACATACCATCATACCCAGGCGTTGGGCCTTTCTGGATATATACTTGCTAGACTCTCGGATGGGGCTACCAGGGATAAATACGAACGAGACGAACTGTTTAACGACAATGCCATACGATTGAAATAACAGTACCTGTCCGTGCTGATTTCACAGAACTTCTGGATTATTGCGAAGTGCATCCTTTTGCATAAAAAAGTCTAATATTTGCCTTGTTCAACCCGTGTAACCGATGTTTTCGGTGCGAATAGACACGCAGAGAATTTATATATCATTACTTATCGAATTCTCTGCTATAGGCATGGCAAAATCTGCCCTTGAAGCTATTAACGGATGCAATTTATTCGGAGAAAAGGGAGCCTCGTGGAGTGTGGTTTATGTTGATATAGATGCCCATAATCGTAATAGAAGTATTTTTGAAACTATGCTCCCACGTGAATCAAGCTCAAAGGTAACTTCCTTAGTTCCATTCTATAAAGTCTCCTTTACTAAAGTACAAAACTACAATTTTAGGGTGTCGATTCGTCTCTTCTCCCAACATTATCCTTTCCTGCGTTTGCTTCACACGAAGAAAGACTTGTCGATACAGCAAAAGCGAACGTTGTAAGACGTCTACGTGGCAAAAAAGGTTTTAAACGGTTCAGCAGAGATGGATTTCTTAGTAGATTAGAAGACAAGCACCGAAGGTAGAGTAAAATCATATTTTATTACTTTTAACTATTCCTTAAAATATTTAAATTCAATTTCAGGTATTATAACATAGGAGAAATCAAAGACTTTGAAGGAAGCGAATGCGAATGGCCGATATTTTACATATTCATGATAATTGATGGGGTTTTTAAGAACAATATCGAACAAATTGAAGAATTTCAAGGCGAATTACGTCGTTGCATGTACACAGATGCTAATGGTGATCCTGTTGTCACAATGTACTTCGCTCCGGATGGTGAAGGATCATACGATAGGGCTCCATCACAATCACTGTTCCTTTGGGGGCAATCACTTTTTATTATATCACAATTACTAACTGCTGGACTGTTACATATCAACGAATTAGATCCAATTCGACGATATTTACCAAGCTATAATCGTCCAAGAAAAGCCGGTCGTTATTCTGCTTTTCAGGTAAGTATCATGTTTTTCTGTTTAATTTCTCAGTGAATTTACATAGAACACACGCACAAGTTGCTAGAAATTATATATTAGAACAAAAAAAAAGTTATAATTGGCGATTTTTTTCTTTTTGAAATTTTGCCTAGGGGAAACCAGATGATGTAAGTAGTCTCACGCTATGCCTTTAAATAAGCTTCACTAATCGTTTTTTTTAAATGCGTTGAAAGACTAGCATTCTGGGGACACCTTATATAGATAGTTGCGCGGTTTATGCGTCAATCCCGGGATCCCGGCATACCCGGGATTTTGCCTGTTGCCGAAAATTTAATTTTTTCGCTATCGAAATCGCCATTTGCAATTGGTCTTCCATTGAAATTGATTCTAATTCAGTTACAGGTGGGTCAGTTACCTTAGTGCTCTCATCTTGATCAGGATTTATAACTGACACTCTTTTTGGAAGATTATGTAGACCCTTACGTTCGCAGCTGAGAGTTCTGTGCAAACACGTTGACGTATACGGAATCTGAGTGATGTTGCCAATTTTGCGCATATTGGAGTTCTTCTGCAATCTAATTTTTGTATCAAAAACTGTAATGCTAATTTTGTAGTCAACAAATTAGAATATTTACGGCACAATGCGTCGACAGTCAACTTGACGGGCTTCAACGATGATATGAGATCGGTGATGCAGATGAAATCTTGTTCTAGCAAAACGTCCGTGGATTGAAGGTCTAATATAGACATTTATGAACAGCAGTCAGAAGACAAAATCGTTCCAATAACATAAACAGAATATTCCACCTTGCTCTGCAGTCTAGAAGAAGAATCAGCTCTTTCCCTTGTTCTTCCCGAATGTACTTTTGTAGTGAATCATTATTAACTGGTAATCGTTTAAACATACGAACAATCTTCCGCACTTTTTCGATGGTAGGAGATATATTGCCTGAGAGATCTACATGAGTTTCCTCTTCAACACACAGCGCTTCCACAGTCTTGTTACTGTTGACTTGGGAAATCTTCTTCATAATCCTCATCGTCTGATTCCCGTAAGTTCTCGGCTTCTGCTTCTAAGCAATCATCGACCTCCTGATTTTCGTGCAGTTTTCTCTTATATAACACGTCCAAAACTCCTAGCTGTATTCTATGAGCAATGCAAGTTGTTCCGCAGCAATATTTATTTCAAGTTTGGCCAATATGTTAGCGCCATCTGTGGAGATGCACACGTTGTGGTCAGTGAGATACAAATGATATTCCTTTAGTCTTTTCTCCAGAAACACGCACAAGGCCGAAATTCCAAAATTTGGATCCATTTCCATGGATATTGACGTTCATGTATCGAAGACCAAGTAGTGACGTCTATTCGTCAAACGTAATGCTGAACTTCCGTCCTTGCTTTTTGCCTCCTTCAATTTCTTCCACATTACTCGATCGGATTGCATATTCCATAGTCATTTTGCCGGAGCCATGCTCTGACTTTGGTAAATCGAACCCTTTCGCTTTTAGTGCATCTCTTAGGTCATCGGAAGTCATGAATATTGCAAAGGGAAATCCATCTCGTGCCACTAGTCCGGAAACCGTTGCTGCAAGAAAATTTAAAAATGCTGTTGGATGTTGAAGCAGTGTCATCCTTCCTCCCTATTTCAATACTGGGTATTGCTTTCAGGTGTGCATGAAGCCCCTTTGTGGATCCACCTGTGGTCTTTATTACTTTTGGGCATCGTTTACACTTCGCCGATGCGTTGCCATCTATTATATCGAAAAATTGCCACACTTCCGCTTTATTAGCGATCGTATATAAAATTAAAGCTACTCGATCTTGCTCCCCACTCTACTACATGTCGCCAATGAGACTGACAGATTTCAAGAGCAGGTTGGTAACAGTATATATTGCACCGTAGCAAGGAAGGAAGCAGGAAAATACTTTTTTTCGAAAAAGGAAACGAAAAACGAATCAAAGCTTTACACCCATTGGAAGATTCGCATACACCTCGGTTGAATTCGGCAAAAGCAGAGGCACACACGAAAGAATACAGAGAGCAATGGTCTTCACAGCCGAGAAAAATAGAAGCTGCAAAAATAAATTGAATTTTTCGTTGCGTTTGAAAATTAGAAGTCTCACATTCAAAATATTTTCCATCGAAATTTTTTTTTTCAATAAATCACGTTTTTTGTTTAGAAAAACGTTTCCGGGATCCCGGGATTAGGCCGTGTCAATCCCGGGTTTTCGAGACCGCAAAAACAGCCGGGATCCCGGGATACGAGATCCCGGGATTGCGTTCCCTAGACCATTCTCGATTTCTTCAACAGTTGTCTCGATAGGGGGACCTTCAATGATAACGATTTCGCGTTTGAGAAGATTGTAAGATGTATACTAGTGAGGAATATCAATTTAGGGGCTAGAAAAGAGATTCTCCAGAAACTAATCCAATTCAATACTCCTAGAAATATCCCTCCATTTTCGGTTGTCGAAACTATAACACATCAAGTAAAGGCTCTGCGATCTAGGTGCTCCTCTTCCGTTTATCGATGATAGATGTCGCAAGCTAGGGTGTGTTCCGTGTTACGCGACGGCGAAATGTTATAAGGCAGAGACGCCGCGAGCTTGGCGCAGGAGTATAATCCGCGAGTTGAGCCCAAGGGAGACACGCCTGATACGCGTTGGTGAGGGACAACGGCGAGTAGTACACGCGTGTTCGTCTGCTGTATTTCTACACTCTCCCTCCAATAACAGTCAAAAACACATAAAACATACAACTTTTTTATCCGAGGGTCAAGAATCACTACAGTTATTTGTAAATCACACTCCCTTGCAGTAAAATAAACGACAACAAAAACATTGGAATTCTTGCAAGTCAGGAGTAAACACTGATACTTACAAAGGACTCATCTCGCTGTTCGTGTGGATCTTCTTCAGTAATGTTACTTGCTTCCAAACACTCTGTTAAATTTTCGATGGCAGCTTGGGTCCATGTTGCAAGAGATTCGTGATCATGGGCAGGGGTATCTCTCCCGTTTACCGTAAAAAAATCTTCCAAACAAGTTGTAGTCGCAAGAACTTTCTCAAATGTTTTTCCCTTTATTTGGGATTTCGTCTGTTCTTGGCCCCCCTTGGCTGATTTCTTTTATCCCTATGTCTATCAACCCCATCACTAGTACCAGAAGTTTTCAACATGGTGTATACAATAGTTGGTATTCTCGTTGGCGAGTGACGTGACTACGAGGAACGCGATGGAATGAAACTGTCGATACCTACACACGAATAGAGGAAAACGTCACTTCACCCGCCACTTGGCGATAATTAATTACGAATTCGACCAAATCGCCAGAAATCAGTTAGATTGACAATGACAATACCAATTTAAGGTCGAAGTGACATATCTGTCACGTCACTCGACAACGAGAATAAGGCTGAATTTTTTTTTCTTTTCCTTTTTTCATCAGAAAGAAAAAATTCTGGCGTGATCCGAACAGATCACTTATCGGTACGAGCTTCTCAGCTATACTCAAACCATGAGTCTTTGATCGCTTTTATTGTTTATTGGTTATAAAATCCAATATCAACTCTCTCTCCGATATCGTTGAACCCTTACTAAATAAGGGAGGAGTCTCGTCATTACAGTCCAGTCAAGCAGTTCATGGTCAAGCTAAGGCTAACATAGATTATTGACAATATTCATTGATTTGTGTAAGTGCTAACCCTCAAAAATTCAGTAATGCTAAACTTAGGAAAGTCAAAGGCTTGAAATTGGTAGAGTCTATTGCTTGAAAAGGAGAAAGGATCGAGGATGATAATGAGGCAAAAGGGACAGCAACATCAGGGCAAGTATTAAGATGGAAGTTATGAGAGATATAGGAATAGTACTAGGAAAGGAAAAGCTTTGGTGCTATAATGAAATACCTGCATTAGACAAGAACTTCGCCAAATCCAGAATCTTGTCAATATTAAAGGGGGTTAGAAGCCCCAGAAGACTGGTCGCACCTGCTATTTTGGGATGATTCGTCCTGGCGGATTGATATTTCTGGCACTTTAGGATGATATGTTCAGTGTCACTTATCCTATTGCACGTGTTGCACATCCCATTCGGGATTAATTTCCAAGAGGCCAGGAGTGCTTCATCATAGGCGTGTCCAGTTAAGATCCTGTTTATCATTCTGGTTATCTTTGGGGCTATGTTTAGATTATGAAACCAGGGTTTGCCAGGAAGAGTTGGAAAGATGGAGGCAAAGAACTTTCCTTTGCTAGTTGAGGCTTCATGATATAGTCTAACACTTTCAGCTGTGATTTTATTTTTAATGTTCAGGATGAAATCTTCATAACTAAGTCTGTGGGCTAAAAGCTCTCCTGTAGCTCTAGTCTCATTAGCTAGGATGTCGGCTTTAACATTTTCGGTGATGCCACGATGTGAAGGTATCCACATTAAAGTCACTGTATCAAGAGAGTTTGCAGTATATTGAGAATACTGGCTACAACATGATTTTTTTTCTTTGTTTCTATAACTTTGCATCCATTTAGACTGTCCGTTAGGATTATGACACTCTTTATGCCCATTGTTTTAGAATATTTCAGGGCTATGTCAATGGCTAGTAACTCTGCCGTTAGGCTCGATAGACACCAAAGGGATCTAAATTGCTGGCTGAATTGATTGCGGATTGTTGCTGATTGCAGGCAGAAAACAGAGTATGTCAAACACGGTTTCCTCAACGACTGCACTTTGAAAGCATGATACCATGGTACAATAATACTATTATTGTACCATGGCATGATACTATATGTCCGAGATATAGGTGTTCCTGTATGCAAAATAGCGGGGATCCGAAATGCCGACCGCTCATTGGTCTAATAAACAGCATTAGAGAGGGAAACTGAAAAGTCGAAAATCACATTTGTCAAATTTGTTCACATAATCGACTCGATTCGAAAAAAAATTTCAAAAATTTATTGGAGGGGTGTGGATGCCTCCAGAAAAAGGCGGCCTGTGGATGCCCCGGGGCTGTGCTCTGGTGCCCCGTCATATGTCCGGCACTGGCTCTTATAATAACTTCTTAAAGGCAGAAGGCATCACCGATTATATTGACTGGTCAGGGGATACTACAAAGCTGAATTTCGTTTAGCTTACAGAATATATATAAACCTGAGTTCTGTTTTTATACATCTTCTCTTTTTAATATATATGGTGTTCCCGGTGAATAGCTTAATAATAATTACGTGTAGCTTTCCACGAGCAAATTTTTTGTTACGTCTAGCCGTTTGCTTAAAACATACATAAACTAGAGCTACAAACTGTTTTTGTTTGTCTAAATGTCTCTTTTTCCTATTCTTCTGCTTTATCAGATGGCTTCTGATTTATCATTGCAATTTTGTGTGTCTTATTACACTGTGACATTACTCCAGGTTTTAAATTTGATATCTGCCTAAACACATCAAAGTTAGTTTTAAAATAAATATAATATAGCTCATTATAGATTTGTACATTTAAGTAAATATACATTCATCAATAGTTTCTTTTTTTTTGCAATATTTCACTGTTTGTGCTAACATATGTCATAGGAATGTTCTGTTGGTAAAGGGTTTACGTGATCATATATGTATGTAGATTACAAATAACGGAAAGGTTCGGAAATAAAAAAATGCAAATATTTTAACACGTTTATGTCCAAATTAATACAGGCTGAGGCAAATAGCTTTTATAGTAAATTATATGTTACTTCTTCTCCTTAAATGTGGCTACAAATGTCCTACAAAGATACTCGGGCCTTTCAGTCTCATCTTTCAGTTGTCTCTACGTCTTGTTAGTTCTCTCCAGTTTGTTGTCCCACGTCAACCGTCCACCTATTTCTTGGCAGCCCTGCGCTTCTTTTGCTGATGGTTTATTTCATACTAAGGACTTCTAAAAATCCGAGCAACCAATTTTGGACGACTTTGCAAAATGAAGAAGAGGGAATATCTAAACAGGAGGATCCTACAGATACAGGAAGACTTCAATGAAGTCAGCAATAAGTTTCAGCCAAAAAAGGGCAACTGCAAAGACATAGATAGGAACCTACTAGCAGATCCTGATAGTATAAAAGAAAGGTGGAGAGGCATCTCACTCCTCAACACCAGCTACAAAACCTTCACAATCCTTGTGAAACAAAAACGAGAACTTTTCAACTTGGCCCTAGAATGGGTGATAAGTAAAACGCCAGTCCAGAGAAGTGTATCAATAATAGCTACACAGTCAAGTGTATCCATAGCTGCACAGCGGATGACTTGAACATCGTGGGAGGATCCTTCATGGCAGCAAAAGAAGCTTATGTCGAAGCAAAAGAGGCGGCAGGAGACATAGGTCTCAATTAACAAGGAGAAAACAAAGGTGAAGCAACATTCCAGAGCTAGATGATTTAGAATGGGAAGAAATATAACTATCGACGAAGGCAATCTAGAAAAAGTCGATAAAACAGTTTACTTTGGGTCTACAATTACAAAAAAAAACCCGAAAAAAAGGAAGAAATCAGGAGTGGGCGAACAAAACCGCACATGTCCAGTTTTGCAAATTGTTCAGAAATCGCAAAAAACTGTTTCTGCCTCTGAACTGATCACATTAACTATTTATGAGTATGGTAGGTTGTGCTACTATTTGAACTCATTCAGACGGAAAAATTTTTTTTTAAATATGTTTAATACTTTAAGAGAAAAAATTAAAACAAAAATGGACATGTGCCCTTTTGCAGGGACACAACTGGGACATGTCCCGTTTTGTTAAACCCTTGAATGGACATGTGTCCTTTTGCAGGAACCCAACTGGACATGTTTTTTTTTGTTTTTAGCCTTTTGGGGAGCTCCCTGGCCCCCTTAGAGGCAAGGGGGATTTTTCTGGTATTTTTTCCTAATAGTAGGGACTGTTACGCAAATTTTAAGGGGTCATAGTGCCCCCTACGGCTTGTTTTGGGCCCGTGGGAGGCAAAAGTGAGGTAAATTTTAGTGCATTTTAGTGCATTTTATGATGCACATACAAATCGATGTAATTAGAGCCCCAGGTGAGGTGCAATGAACTTCCATTGTTGATTAAAAACTTTTTTGTATGAAATACGTGCCCTTTTGAAAATCCACATTAACGAATGGTTAAAAAATATGAATATTCGTAGGACATATGCCTTTCTGCAGGGAAACCGTTACTTTGCTAACAAAAAAATATTACATGAAAGTGATTTTTGAAGTGTCTGAGATTGAAATTAGTTGCAGTTTAGTGTAATGAACACGATTCCGTCAAAACACTGAAAACGGCCAACCATGGACATGTGCCGTTTTGTTCGCCCACTCCTCAAAAAACTCGACGAATACTACCGGCTAATAAAGCCTTTTATGTCCAAAAACAAATACTGCAATCAATATTTGTGCACAGAAAAACGAAACTCTTACTCTGCAGAACAGTAATGCGACCAGGCAGCGAGATTCGGACTATCCCCCAGGACCTAGAGGAACGAGTCAACAGGTTTGAAAGAAAAGTGCATAAAAGGCTCAACCAGAGAGGATGAAATATGGCGAAGGAGATACATCTGCATTTTTTGACGACCCAGAGCACTCAACTTTAAAAAGACACACTAAGACTAGCCGTCCAGTTAATCAGGATGGAGGACATCCATGCCCAACATCTGGAACTGCAGACATGCGGCAAGGGACAGTAAAATTTGGAGAAATGCGCTAAAGGTGGCCAAGGCTCGATTTGGGCTGTGTCGCCATTGAATAGTTGGAAATTGTATACCGCCCCCGTGTATAGAGAGCCAGTCGTGGTATATCTTAAAGGAGATCGCGTGATATAAATTGATATTTTGTAGGATACAAACTTTCGTTGCAACTTTTTCGCCTTGGAGTATTGATGCATTACCTCCTTCACTTCACTTCATGCATAATCTTTCTGTTCGTCGAACTGATATGAAGCTAAACAAAACGCACAACTTTCGTTACGCGTTGAAAATGATGATGATGGTGATGCATTTAGAAAACACTCTTATTGCTAGTCGAGATCTTATTATTTCCATTCTATCGTGTATATTTTCAACATTATCATAGATGTAGGTCAATAGGAGATATTTTCCATGGCCGGGAGGTACAGTTTCACTCCCCA